>OV179168.1:2500000-5000000 GCA_921972225.1 Euplexia lucipara | reverse complement strand
GCAATCGCGAGCGCATTGATTTTGAAAGATCCAAAATATATAATTTTAAACTGAACTACTTCGCTACGTGTCTCTATTTTGTTTGCAATACTAGAGTAGGTATTTGAAGTAGTAGTAATAATTTAACTCGATTGGTATAATGTCCATACATAAAGTACAAGGTACTTTGATTGGTTGATCGAGTGGATCCGCACTTGCGTCGCGGTCGTCTGTCTGACTGTCTGTCTGTTCGCGATAGACTCAAACATGACTACGCTGGCATGGCTACGATGCTGTTTTCACCTATAAATAGAGTTTTTCTCAAGAAAGTTATTAGTATGTAATTTGTCAAGATTTTGTATACATTGGCAAAATGTAATAGTATTTATTGGAGGTAAAAAATAAGCCTTCTGGGAGCTGGGTGCGATAACCGACATCCATGAGGGCAAAGCCGCGAGCATCAGCTAGTTATAAATAAAAAACGATACTACTTGATTTTACTAACGGCAATTTACGGTAGTGGCACATCACTATTTAAGAATTGCAAAAAACTGGTCACACATGAAATGTCATTTTAGTCTCCGTGATTAAAAAACAGACTTTAGTCATGTTTAAATCCCATAAAACAATTAAGAAGCCTGCCTATTACCATTAACCCCATAAATCCAGAATCCGGGCTGCTACTGAGACATTCCAGATGAAAATATGTACATTATATAACAGTAAATGAACTCCAATGAAGTCATTTATTCAAATTTGGCTGGGATCAGCACTTTTTGAACGTCAATGGTACATAAGTAAACCACCATAAAGCCCGCCCTTCGCCACGTCACGTTTGACTACATCTGTCCTATTACGATAATTATTGTTTTATATCCCGTGATTCGAACTCGGGACCTCATTAGCAGTTTCCCTTGCGACCACTAAACCAAACTTACTTACTACTTAAGTAACTTAGCTAACTTATATGTAGCGACACCTATCTCGCCACCTACGAACTAAACCGACATCCTACATCGCGCTATTAAAGTTATCCGCGCGATTGAACATATTGCACAAGATCCCTTCAACAACCGTTGAGCGATCTTTTCAATGGGGGATGAGGAGCTTTACAATCTGTTCCTGATACTCCTAAACTGTATCAGATAGGCGTCCCCCATATCCTAAAAAACATCTAGTGTTAGTAAACTTCCGAAAATGAAAACTATGTACAGACGCCAGCACATCAAGTTACCCCAATGTGTCAAATTTCTTTGATCGTTTTTCAACTTTATGACAAACAGAATACGGTTCATATTCAATTGGGAAAATTTGACATATTGGGGTAACTTGATGTGCTGGCGTCTGTACTTACCATCATCATCTACCTAACCTTTTCCCCACTATGTTTGGGTCGCCGTCCAGATCAACTTTATCAACAGATCAGTTTTATCGTAGTCTCTTTACAGTAGGTAATGAGTTGTATAGCAATATGTGGTGAACTAGCGACCTCGACGGTTCTTTAGTTATCTTTATTTTTGAGTAACCAGAGCAAGTTCGTCATGCTCCCATAGACGTCGTCGCTGCTTGCGGTAGCGTCGAGGATCGGGTTGCCCCCTTCCCTCAGATATGGCGAGGAGGGTAATGGCTGATCTTTGCGTTATGCTCGTGAACGGGTGCTGCTTGTGGTGACTGCTTACCAATGGCTTTTTTTTTTATTGTTAAACAGTTAACTGCTTATTGGTTTCACTTCGATGGTCCTAGATTATCATTTTAAATTTAGAGTCACAGCCTTATGAATATAAGCCAGCATTGCACACGTAAGCGGGTACGCCTTTTATACCTGGTGGCTGTTATTTTTCAATTTTGTAGTTGTTTTGCTTGAGTTTTGACGTTCAAAAAGTGCTGATTCTCAGCCTAGTTTGAATAAAGACTTTTGATTTTGATTTTGAACTAGATGCAGCTGATACCAGTATTTTACATGAAGCGACTGCTTGCCTGCCTTCACAACCCAGTTCCTGGGTAACACGATGCCCATTGGTTAAAATTCTTGTCAGATTTTCAGGCTTCTGATTATCTTTCAGTAAAGCGCACCCCTGTAACTAAAGTGCAAGCTCATGGACATGTGTGTTCTCCCCATCTTAACGGTGCCCAGACTTGGTTTTCGACTAACAACCTAAAGTCCAAACTGAAGGTTTGCCAACGTGCTATTCGAGGAGCGCAGTATTCTGGGTGTCAAACTCACAGATCGTGTTCGAAACACCACACTGCGCTCCAAAACACAAATATAGTCGTCTGTGCACGAAAGGCTGCTCAACTTTAAAGGGACTGGGCAGGACATGTTTGCCGCATGCCGAAAGAGCTATGGCCTCGTAAAACCCAGAATAGGTGCCCTACAGTGACACGGGGCCACGGCAGACCACGAAGGAGATGGCGGGACGACCTGGATGTCTTCCTTGAGGGAGGCCTTTGCCCAGCAGTGGGACAATTTGGGCTAAATAATAATAGTGATTATCTTTGACGACTGTCATAGATCTACAAATGACAGCCGGGACCAACGCAGGAGTCTTGATATACACTAAATGGTCACCCATTCACGGACTAACCTCGTAAAGCGTAGCTTAACCTTCTATCGACCCGTGAGGCTTTTGTTATTTAGCCAAAAGCCTCTTATGTAAAATAAATGCGAAGTTACACTCAAAGCGATGCGACAAAAGTAAGTCCGCATTTCTTGAGCGTAGTTTACCGCATTCAAATAGCAACAGAGACCATTTCTTCCCAAACTCTGGCAGTAAGTCTCCGAATGAATGAATAAACAGGTTATTTTTGTGACAAAACCACTATTTTTCCTAAGTAGTAGCGATCTTGAACATAATCTGGACTGCTTTTGCACGTTCTTGGTGTGGTACGAGATATGAACTGACAGCGGATTGTGATTTTCTGTTAAACTTTTGGTGTTCCGACCACTTACTTCCAAAATTCTATAAAATATTCATATTCATATTATTTATTTGCATTCCACAATGTAAAAGAGATCTTAAAATAGTGCTTAAAGCTACGTACAATCATGGACCCTGTAGGGCACAGCAAAAATTTAATAAAATTGAGTAAAAACCATAACTATAAAATTACAAATAAATTATTAACAATAAGTATTTGTATTAAAAGAATGTGACTAGAGCTGATTCCAAACATAACTTCATAAATTATAGTATTAATAGCGGTCTAATAGCTTTTTTAGGATACAAATATTACAAATAAATGAAATACTTATAACTATAATTATTGACCTGCAATACCACGGTTCAGTCTAAATACAGAAAACAATAATAATTCTATCAAGGGAGTACTCAAATGAGACTATTATCCAAAGACATTCAAATGTCTTTGCTACTCACGTTTTTGCGTACGGCTTTTATTGTGTGTTAGTAAAGTTTATTTGCGTTGGTAAAGGATGTTCTAACAGCACGAAAAAGGCGGTGGTAGGTCGTTTCAGCATCGAGTAGCAGCGAATTTGAAATTACCGCGGAATGCAGCAGTTTTATGATACGAGGCCAGCCTAAGGTAGGCCAATTAATTAATTATTTTATACTTACATAAACTCACTCTTTTTTTCCCCATTTTAATGTTCCGCCTACTAAGCGTATTTTCATATTATATTACACGCAAGCAAAAAAATCTAAATAACCTTTATGTGTGACGCGTATTATCATCAGATACTTATTTTTTGTATTGAGCCGATGTACAGAGGCCAGCAAATCAAGTTACCCCAATGAGTCAAATTTCTTTGATAAGTACTCAACTTGATTGCAAATAGAATAAGGTTTATGTTCAATTGGGAAAATTTGATAGTTTGGGGTAGTTTGATGTGCTGGCGTCTGTACATACAAATTATACTTTCCAAATGAACATTCTAGATTTGTTACTAAAAATACAAAAATCCGTACGTGTGCACCTAAATTATTGGAGGAGTTCTCTCAACTCCTCGAGGATCCCATCATCAGAACTGGGTTTTGATAAAAATGGGACCAAGCTGGTAGTATACACTATCAAATGAAAAAAGAATTTTGATAATCGGTCCATAATCGCGTAACAAACACACACAAAAAATACAGTCAAATTGAGAACCTCCTCCTTTTTTTGAAGTCGGTGAAAAAGGTGTAGATAGGTTACCTAAAGAACATTTTGATCTTCAAAATCGGCACAGTAACGCACCCACGCGTCCGTTGACGGCGCGACACGGAGGTCAAGTGTGGCTAACTAGCCACATTATTTTGAACGCGCACAGCGTGCTATTCTTAAGGTTCTGGCTAAGAAACCGACACGATATTCAACAGAGGCCCTGTATTCTCTGTGTCAGGTGCTCTCTGTTAGACGGCTATTTGTACTGCAGACCATACTCCGCAAACATTGCCAGCTTGCCTATGATCCGAGGATCTGTAGTACAAAACGCCGATCTGATCGGATATGTGCTATAGAAGTTCGTAGAACTGATGCGGCTCGTCGTCACTTTAAACACATCAGTTCCAAATTGTATAATAAAATTAATAAGAAAATAAATATTTACTCGTTAACTAAGAAAAAACTCAAAATTAAATTAAATATCTGGCTAAAACAGTTAAATTATGACGATACAGAAGAACTTGTGGAAGTGTAACTCACACAATCCTTCACACACACACACCCACACACACACACATATACAAAACATACCTAAATTATTACGCAAGCAAAAATGCATGCAACCACTCGTCCTTCCAAACACATTATACTTTACTTATCATACATTACTTTTTATTGTCTAAATCATTAATAATAAGTTGTATTTTTGTACTGGAACTAATTTACTTCCTTCCTGGAGAGGGGCGCTGATAACCGCGACACAGTTTTATACTACTGCTGTTATCATCGTTTCAATTTGATTATATTTGTATGTGTTTCTTGTTCCAAATAAATAATTTTTTTATTATTAATTTATTATTATATAACCTATCTACACCTTTTTACTTATAATATCATTGCGTGTATGTATGTGCGTGTTTTTGTTTTTTCGAAATCTTATTCTCGGATCCCACATCTTGGCCCACACTAAGAAAGTTGTAAACCGGGCCAAGTGTTACGCTTTATAGGTTTATAATGTCAAGCGGCGCACTCCCTCCCCATATTTTATAATAAATACTTTAGAAACTATTACGAATAAAGAATACTCTTGTTCGTTCAAAAACTGTACACATTTAGAGAGAAAGAGGGTAGGTTACGAATTTTGTCGACGAAGCTACTCGCATTCATGAGTTTTTCATTCCATAAGAACCTACTGGTTTTTTAGTGAGTAACATCTTTATTCTCGGTTCCTGGGTTTTTGTTTTGGAAGCGATTTTGTGAAAAGGGACGGAAATGTGTAACAGGAACCGGGGAAACGCGCGCTACTTGATTTAACCAATGAGAGCGCGCGGTTTCGTAAAGATGGCTGTGAGTCAACGGACGCGTGCGTGCGTTAGTGTGCCGTTTTTGAAGATAGAATGTGGTTTAGGTAACCTATTTACACCTTTTTACTTATAATATCATTGGCTTGTTACTTAACAATTACAGTCGCACGGGTTGGTTGAAAGTTAAGCTATATGCTCTTGCCGAGGTCGATCCGTCTTTGGGTCATCATTCATTGGATATAAAGATCTTTCCGTGCCTCAAAAAGCACGTTCAGTTGTTGGTCCCGGCTGTCATTTCTAGATCAGGCTACAGGTGGTCAGAACCCTGACAGCAACAAACAGACAAAAGGTCATGTCACATTATTCCGGCACAGCACCGGCTCCGCTCCGAACCAGCAATTGACTTGTCATTCAATTTAGAGCATTAAATCGTGTGTAGTAGAGTATATTTCACAATGTCAATAGGAGAAAGCCAACGGCGAGCAGTCAGCGCGCTTGCCACTACCATACAACTCGACTCGTAGCCCGCGTGCCGATAGCGAGCGGATCATGTGCTTACAGCGCGTCGACCGCACGCTTACAGCACGCCGACTCCAAGACCGAGTCACCAGCAAAAGAGGGACATTATGAAAACGTGTAAGTTCTAGGCGTGTTCAATCATAAATGCCATAAAACAGCTGTGTTCGCGGTGACAGCTAGCTTGCACCTCGCGGCCAGCGCGCGGGCTTCGAGCTTGCACCCCGCAGGCGGCGTGCGGACTGTAGGCTGGCACCTTGCCGACGATGCGTAGTTAGCGCACTGGCAGTTAACCGTAGCTTAAATTCGAGGCAGCTGTGCAGTTGCGGTGCCGTTATTGTACCTTTACCCAGTCGTAGGCCGTACAAATATTTGATCCACGTGGGAGTTGAAACCACGACATATAGTGCAGCTGTCAATCACTCCACCATTACACCAGCCGTGTATTCCTACTTAAAATTCACTTCCAATCATTACTAAGCCATCTTAGTAACTACGGAATGTACGCAAACTGTACAGTGTCTTTACTCTACAGTTTCAAATGATTCTACATTAGACTCTACATAGAGACATTCTAACTTTGTCTATAAACGTAAACCTGAAACTGTGGACTCTGCTGAAACTGTTTTACATAGAGACACGTTGAACTGTGTTACGAGTGCAACTGCTGTACTGTATAATTTGAAAAGTATTTAAATGCAGTTTTCGGAGTTCATACAATAAAGGATGATTATAAAAAGGGCTGTTTATTTATTTATTTCCATACTGTGCAGGATGCATAAACGCACAACCGGTCAATTTGAGTTATCTTCATCGTTCTAGATCTGAACTACAATGCTGACTATTGAAATTTTTGTCGGCTTTCTCAAATGTCCAAGTTTTACCCGTTGTTTTTTGTGTGATTAATGGTCACCAAGACACGGACCAACCTCTGCTAGAATAGCTTAACCGTCGATCGACCCGTTATTATTTCAAAGACAAATTTAATTAGACCCATAAAAGGCACTTTTGAAAGACATAGAAGTTTTTTTTTTATATATACATGGTGTAACGGAAAGGGTATATACATACAAACAGGGTGAATAGAGTATTCGATAACGAGTCTTTTCTCAAAATTTTAGCTCCCAACTAATAACTTTGAAACTTCACGATATTATTTAATATCGACAGTTTATTAAATGCAAAATCATAACAAAGGTGTCACCGCACTATGAGGGTCATAATCCTGTCCGGCAAGGTTCAAGTATATCTATCTCGGGTTCTGCGCGCCTAGTACAGACCTATCGGGCTCTGCCTAACCGACGAAGGCGCGACGGCGCGGGCGGGCTCAACTTTACAATTATGTATGTATATGTATAAAAACGTTGCCATGTCGTTTCTTATCACCAAGAGAACCCATGCCCTTCGGATGCATATACCCTTTCCGTTACACCCTGTATAATGGGTCTACTCTTCGACCTCAATCTTTTCCTACGGTCAGAGATGAGGTCGACGATGGAACGAGCTTACCCAAAAGTAGCCTATTAACTCGCGACTTAAACAGATTGGGGTCATATGAACTCGGGAACACTGATGCAGGCAAGGAATTCCTTGGCTGTGCGCATAATGAAGGAACAGGCAAAGCACTTCGTGCGAAAGTGTGGAACATCTACAAGGAATGGGTGATAACCTGCAGTACGTCTGGATTCTCGATGGAAGAAAGGAGATGGTGGAATGAGCTCGTGGAGCTCTAGAGCACACTCACCGAAATACAGTAAAAAAAATAAAGTAAAAAAAAGTCCGTTAAATAAATTCAGTAAATGATTCTAGTTGCACATTCCAAAAGGTAGTTTTGTATGGAGGAGATGGGCAAGAAACTCCATACTTACTCTTTTATAATAGGTTTTACAATACTTACCAGTGTCGGACAGCATATGTCTATCATTAACGCTAAAACCTTTTGCTGTTTTTTTTTTTTGCCTTATTTTCATGTTTTACAGTGTGTGCATGTTTTTACCTGTTGCCAATAAATATTATTACTTTCTTTCTTTTCTCTTTATTCAATAATCAGAATATAATTATTGACTGGCCTGTTGGTCTTGTAGTTAGTGGCCCTGGCTGTTTTACGGGAGGTCGTGGGTTCGATTCCCACCCAGGACAAATGTTTGTGTGATAAGCACGATCATCTGTTCTGTGTCTGGGTGTAATTTATCTATAATAAGTATTTATTTAGAAATATGTAAGTATGTGTATCAGTTGTTTAGTACCCATAACACAAGCTCTGCTTAGCTTGGGACTAGATGGCGTTGTGTGAAAGTTGTGAAATATTTATTTATTTATTTATTTTATTTAGCCACAAGCCCCACATCTTCAAATCCGGCCACGTCACTATAAAACCCCGTTATATAACTCGTCGTCGCATCGCATTTGGCGCCCTTCAGAGCAATAGTTTAGAATTACTGCCAAAACATTAATTGAAACCATATTTGGCAAACGTATGATTCGTAAACTATTGACTAAATTCACAGAATGTTGTGGCTATATGCCAAGCAATGGAATATTTATTGAGCTTTGACTAGTCGGCTGTTTTTTTTATAATGCAATAGACCAATTGCTTGCAATCAGATTCATGTTTTATTTATTTATTGATCGGAAACTCAACAGATTTTTAAACATCAAAGATATAGTAAGAAAGTGGTTCTGAAGCCTATTACATAAGATGCATTATACAGGGTTACTTGTAAAACACCAACAACCTCGCAGGAATAGATATCTTACATCATAAGCAAAAACTTTTGTTCTACGAGTTCTGACACAACACAAATACGTGGAACAAAAATGAAATTATTATTTCTAGTTTTTATTGTAGGTACTGTCATGACATTTCTAAGTTTGCTTACATTTAATCTTTGCGATTCGCATAGAGTTATTAACATTCAAGCGGGCAATTGTATTATTATTTATTTTTGTATAAAAATAAAAGTAAACCGAATGATTAAAAGTCGTAGAACAAAAGCTGTTGCTAACGATGTTAGCTATCCGGTCCTGAGAGTTGTTGTTGGTATTTTACAAATAACCCTGTATAAAACTAGAAACTGGAGGAAAATACAGATTAAATATTCTAGCTAACAAAAAAAAATGGTGGTTAAATGTGTGTGTAATGTTTTAAAAATGTATGTACTAGGTTAAGATTTCTATGGGTCTATGCCACCCGAAATAAAGTTATTATTATTATTATTAGTTATAACACTTCAACTAGGTAAAATAAAAGAAAAATGTAACAGATAAACAAAATATTTAATATTATACGGGTACTATTTACTTACGATGAGTATTGTTACAAGACATTTACGAAACGAAATCTTGGATAGCTGGAATATATCCGGGCTTTCAAACTTGTCTATGTATAAGCGATGTTAAATAAATAATTCCCATTGAAGTATACTTGGGAGCAAATAAATCTAATCACTTTCTTTTTAGACGTTGGTAAGTATAATGTTCAATATTTTTGGCAATATGGAATGTATCAACTAGTATTTAATATAAGTACAAAGTATACACTAGCTGTTTTGGAAAACTTGGTTCCGCCTTTTTTTTTAAAAAGAAGCTGAAGTCTGGGAGCTGGCCGCGATAACCGACAACACGCCGGCTATTTTACTCCTTACTCCTCGTTATTTTAATTAGTTTTATTGTTTCAATAAAGATACTACAGATATTTAATATCCTTAGATTCTCGGCTTATACCAGGTTATCATTATTATTGTATTATTACTATATGTTTTATTATTGGTGAGGTTCTTCAGAAAGGTCAGGGTGCGTAGTACCTAATCGCAATCGGCGTGTGTGTATGACAACATGTATGAACGTAAACGAAGCAAAAGAAGTGTGTAAGAATCGTAGCATATTGCGCTCTGTAATTTCTGCCTACGCCTATACGAAAAAAGCGTGAGTTTATGTATGTATGAATTATTATTGCTTACATAACTTTAACCCCACTTTAACTTTGACCGCGACGTAACCGCTTCATAAACTTTATATTATGTAAGTTTAGTTCAATCACAAGATGGCAAGTTTTCAACCATAGCAGTTCTGTTTTTGTTTACATAATAATGTAACGCCTGCAATCCCCGAAGGGATGTGTAGTGGAGTTAAGCAAAACTTTTCGTTCATTTTAATAGCGTTTTGTAGTAGCTGGTTAACATTTAATAAAAGCAAAATTTAACCGTTTCTATATTTATTTCTTGTATCTTGGGTTTATTTACAAATATTTTCTAACAGCCAGAACCAGAACAACTACTTGTAGTCCATAAAAATATTTGTTTCAAGCGGAAATCGAACCCGCAACACGAAGCTCCGCAGCCAGTCGCTCAGCCACAGCACTATCCATACCATCGAATTTATGATCGCCAATCATCTGCCTAACCTCTTCCCAACTTTGTAAACTTCAGCTCGACCAGTGATGATGTGAACTCCACACTAGTGACTAGATCACGATGTACAGACGCCAGCACATCAACCTTCCCCAATTTGTCAAATTTTCCCAATTGAATATGAGCTTTATTCTATTTGCAATAAAGTTGAAAAACTACGGATGAAATTTGACATATAAAATAAAATAAATATTCCACAACTTTTCACACAGCGCCATTTAGTCCCAAGTTAAGCTTCAGAGCTTGTGTTATGGGTTGGGTACTGCACACGCGTTGCACCCAACGTGCGGGATTCATAGGATTTAATTAAAGCGCCATCGATGTAAAGCACTCACTTCAACATACTCTACGAGAGAATGTAAGTTTTGTATAGCGGGCCTTGCACTTTATTTTAATAATTTTAATGTGGATTTTTGAGTGCCTTTATAAAATCCTCTCCGCTGCACTACTCTATGTCTGCGCTAACCCTAAAGGTACCGCAACTGCACTGCTGCCCAACGGCATCGCCACGAATTTAGGCTACGGTTAGCTGCCAGTGCACTAACTATGCACCGTCGGTAAGGTGCCAGCTTTACAACGGCGCAATGACGTTGTTTCGCTGGTGACTCGGAATCGGCGAGTAGCGATCGGCGTACTGTAAGCGTGCGGTCGACGCGCTGTAAGCACATGGTCCGCTCACTATCGGCCCGCGGGCTGCGAGTCGAGTTTTATGGTAGTGGCAAGCGCGCTGATTGCTCGCCGTTGGCTTTTTCACTTTGACATTGTGAAATATATTATACTACCCACGATTTAAGGCTCTACATTGAATGACAAGTCAATTGCTGGTTTGGAGCGGTGCCGGTGCAGTGCCGGTATAATATGTCATGACCTTAACTGTCAAACTGTTAGTTTCGTATTGGCTATCACCAGTGACTATCTAGGATAACGTCATGCGCACTCGCAGAGATGTGACAAGGCGCACAGTACCCCGTCTCATACACCACCGTAACTTGAAGTCCAGTCCAGTCCAGTCCAGTCTAGTTTTCATCAAAGTTCGGTGTGCAACTAGACGTCAGTTAGGCACTCGCAAAGAAAATTTGGCCACTAGCCCTGCTGAGCACGGCCTAACAAATGTTACTTGCATAAATGTTAAATTATTAATGTGTATGTTCATTTTATTAATCACATTTCCCATATCTGTTTGTGGTTTGTAATTAATTACGAAGACAAACAGTGCAGTCGGGAATATAACTGTGTTTGTTTCAGGAACAAACATTTGTATGATTTATTTTTTTGAAGTGGGTTCCGACAACATGGCGGCCTTAACTCCATTGCCGTCGTAAAATATAGCCAAGGGATTAGGTTAAGAGGTTCGGCAGTAGCGTCATACTGTCTTGTGATAATAAAAAGCTGTGATCACCAACTCGATTTCTTTATTTGGTATATTTCAGCGTTCGAACCATTTTAGATATTTGTAAGTTTATGGTTAGCTTGGTTAATGTTGGGCGTAGCCAAAGACATGAAAGTAGAATTAATCTATACATATAATAAGACTGTAAAAAAACTGTGTCTGTACATTGAATATATTTAAAAAATAATAATTGAGGGGGGTTTAGAAACAGTAATAGAGCACGAATCCAAAAAAAAAAGTCTGTCTGTTTGTCTGTTTGTCTGTTTTTCTGTTTGTCTGTTTGTCTGTTTGTCTGTTTGTCTGTTTGTTTGCACACGCTAATCTTCGGAACTACTGGACGGATTTGAATGATTTTTTTTTTGTTGTATAAATATTAAGTCTGGTCACCACATAGGCTATAGTTTATCTTGGAAACTGGAACACCTGATGCAGAACCGCAACAGACCAGCTAAACTATAGGCGATACAAAAATGGTACCATAGCAAAAATTGTTCCACGTGATGAGCATTTTCTGCTGAGAGAATAAATTTGAAGATCCGGAACACCTGATGCAAAACCGTAACAGACCAGCTAAACTATAGGCGATACAAAAATGGCCCGATAGCAAAAATTGTTCCACGTGATGAGCATTTTCTGCTGAGAGAATAAATTTGAAGATCCGGAACACCTGATGCAGAACCGCAACAGACCAGCTAAACTATAGGAGATACAAAAATGGTACCATAGCAAAAATTGTTCCACGTGATGAGCATTTTCTGCTGAGAGAATAAATTTGAAGATCCGGAACACCTGATGCAGAACCGCAACAGACCATCTAAACTATAGGAGATACAAAAATGGTACCATAGCAAAAATTGTTCCACGTTGTGAGCATTTTCTGCTGAGAGAATAAATTTGAAGATCCGGAATACCTGATGTGGAACTTCAAGAGCCCAGCTACACTATAACATATATTGCAATGACGTCTTAGCAAGAGTTGTTCAGCCTTATGAGCACTCGCTGTTGACGTATAAAAATCGAAGATCTGGAACACCTGTTGTGGAACTCCAAGAGCCCAGCTACACCATAACTCAAATAGGAATGACGTCTCAGCAAAAGTTGTTCGGTCTGATAGGCATTCCTGTTGACTTATAAAAATCGAAGATCAGAAACATTTGATATAGAAATTAAAACTATCACTAATTTCATTGCATAATTATAAAATAACATAAGTAGGAGGTACTACGCGGTGAAGGCGGGAACAGTTCAGGACTAATTTTTGATGACGATGGTATATCGTTGAAAATTAGACTCTACTGGCTAAAACTCCCATTTTTTTGTCGTATGCCTTCGGGCTTATGTTATTTGAGTGTTTAATTTCCTTTTCCATTTAACTTCGTTACACGGTAGCTTACCCGGTAACGCAGGGGAGCAGCCACTTAGATTTTAATTGATCAGGTATCATCACGATAAAACTATAACCATGCCTAGAAAGAGGTCAAATTTTTCCCAATGTTCCAAAGGTGCTAAATGATTAAAGACCATAAGATCCCAACAATCTACCGAAGAGCGTTAGGAGAGACTTGATGCTGTCGAGAACATGAGGCTGCAACTCGCTCCGTGGAAACTTCTTGGGATCGCGAAGCACGCCTGCATTCTCAGCGTATTTACGCATCTACATCCAGGGTCTCTAGAGACCAGTGAAGAATATGTGCGCGACTGACCGCTGATCGTGAACATCATGCACTGTCTCGCGAGTTGGAGACGTTCACGGAAAAAGCATGACGCTTGAGTTTTCAGCGTATATACGCATCGACTCTAGAGATAAGTGGGGGAAGGAGATGCGCGACTGACCGCTGATCGTGAACGTCACGCAACATATTATAGGCTATAATTTATTTTGGAAAATGGAACACCTAAAGTAAAAGAGATATAAAAATGGTGCCATTGCAAAAACTATTCCACGTGAAGAGTGTTTTCTGCTGTGAGACTAAATTTGAAGATCTGGAGCACCTGTAGGGGAACTCTAAAGCCCAGAGACAATATAACATAATATATACAAAATAGAAATAGCGTCTTAGCAAAAGTTGTTAAGTCTGATGGCATTTCCTGTTGACCAAAAAAATAAAAAATCTGGAACATCTTGAATCGTCTCGCGCATCCCATTGATTTCCCGTCCCCGGGCTTATAGAATTCGACATCAGATGTTTCAGATCTTCGATTTTGACGACCCCGTTGTCGCTGGCATAAGCAACAGGATCCGCGTACGAAGTCGCGGGCAGAAGCTAGTGCTGAATAAATGCATTCCTTGCGAAGTATTTGTGGTGTAACAATTAATGCCAGATTGAGGAATGATGTGATAAAGCAACGTTGTGGTTTAAAAGAAGATGTGGTTACAAAAATCTAAAAGAGTATGCTTAGATGGTTTGGTCACGTTGGAAGGGTGAATGAAAGGCGACTGACGAAAGGTATTTACAAGGCAGATCGAAGTGGAAACGCCGGGAGGGGAAGCCCTAGAAGGGCATACATAGACCTTATTGGTGAGGTTCTTCAGAAATGATAATGTAGTCTAGGGTAACACAAAGTCATCCTAATTAAAATTAATTAACATAACATTACGCCTGTTTTCGGGCTAGGCTGAGGTATACGAGGTAGTACACCCACATTTTGCCAGTTATGTTGTAATAGGGGGCAAGCTTATTGCCATCAATCGGGCACAAATCTAGACTCCGGACTGCTACTAAGAAATTCCAGACAAAAAAAAAATAACAGCATTAACAAATGCCAATGAGGAATAATACGCACATAAATCCGAAAATTTTGAGTCTCTGGGTTCGAACTCGAGACATAATATGATGATGCCTTGACAGTCACACCATTAGGCTATCACCTTAAAAAAATATATATTTATTTATTTATTTAAATCCAAAAGAAAAAATAATAAATCTTGCTAAAATAATCTAAAAGTTATGTTCCCTATTTTTTAAAGTTCGCTAGCAACATTGACCTTACACAACCCACTTTAGTAATTCGCGTGTGGGCAGAAGCGATGGAAGTGATCCATTTGACAGACATGTCGTAAAACTTGTAAATGTATGTAAAATATAAGAAATACCGTGAACCAGTCGCTAACGGTACCTGTTGTAAACATTTTGTCGCTCCAATACCTTTTTCTGACACGACTTTTATGTTTGGGGCGGCAAAAGAAAATGGCACAAGTTGGGAATAGAAAAAATAAATAATTTTCGTTAGTATTTTGCCGCCAAATCGCATTTAGTAAGAATCTAGGCGCACGCAACATTTAGTCCTATTCAAAGTTCAAACACAGAGCTCGAATAACCGTCGTACTCGCGACAGTTGCAACCATAAACTAATAAATGGAGGTTAGTATTCGTCCGACAAAAAATTATCTAACCTACCCTACATTTTTGACATTTTTTTGCCGCTGAGATATCGTAACATAATAATGAGATAGAAGCCGTTTCGGGTTCTCATAGGTCCTTTGTTTTATTAATATTGTTAGGTTAGTTTATTTTTTATTGTTATATTTCCTGCGCGTGCAACAAATGGGCACAAATCCAGAATATGGTAGCCTAGTAACCACTGAGCAATGTCACATGAAAAAACCAAATTACTGATATACATAACTACTAATAGCAAACCATCAGAAACCCTTTTAAAATTCCAAAAGTAAATGGCAAAACATAACGCATTACCTAACTACGTAAAACCCTTAAATGTGTATGCAAAAATGTGCATTATGTTTAACAAACACAGCATTATATTCTATTTTATCTATCCAACCTTATTTTATAGTCTTCGTTAAAACAAAACCCGGTCTGAACAAAATACATTTAACAATTTCAAAAAAACTTCATCCTACCAACAACAAACATAGAGAAAACACATCATACCGCACACATTTTGTAAAAACATCAGCACATTTTTATTAAAATCCGGAACAGAACTATTCAAGCGTAAAACAATCTACGTGTACCCGCCAATGCATTAATTTTGTGTGAATATCCAGTTACCCCCATATTTCCAGGCGGCCGGCTTATATTTACTTCGTATATATTTTACGAGCAGCTTCCATCGGATCGACAGATGACGTCGGCTGTATATTACCTAGTAGGTAGGCTTGCTTTTACTGCCGTTTGCACTTACCCCCAGTTTCTTGATGAGAAATGGAGTTGACAATAATAAAATATAATTGCTTTAACAACCTGTCTAACTATCGAAATGAAATACTCAATTCAGCGTGCATTGAGCTCCCTAAAATAAGTTTGAGCTTCACGATGACTGAAGTATACATGCCGGCTATCGGAACAAATAAACTCAGAAAGGCTTTCTCAGACTTTACCCTGCATATCTGGGGCTCGAGTCTGCTATTGCAATCGTGTCTCAATGACCGGTCATTGATCGAATATTTGACAACTTTGACAGTTTTTGTATGGGAAATGTGTCATAAGTTTGACGTTATACGTCAAAAATCGATCATTGACCGGTCATTGAGACACGATTGCAATAGCAGACTCGACCCTCTGGATTTAGAAACCATGACCCCCGAGTTACTATCGAAATCTCTTCTCATGGATCATTCATTTTGGAAATGCTGACCATTTAGTTTTTAAACAATACTTCCGCCTACAGAAATAAACATAATTTCATCTGCCCAGTTTTTTCTCGCCTAAGTTGGAGACGGCCTCCAGACTACCCGGATGCAACTAAATACTAGTATTGTACGTCGAGCAACTGACTATCTGGCCTGCACAACCCAGTGACCGAGTAACACAATACTAGGCATAATATTTAAGTCCTATACATGGCATTCAGTTTGATATTACTGCAATGTTTAATGCTACGCAGCGCCTACGAGACTACGAGACTACGAGACTACGAGTCTACGCGTCTACGTGACTACGAGTCTACGCGTCTACGTGACTACGAGTCTACGCGTCTACGAGACTACGCGCCTACGAGACTACGAGACTACTCGTCTAGTTTGCATTGGATAGGCTCCGAAACTACTGGAACGATTCGAAAAAATTCTTCACCGCTGGGAAGCTAAATTATCCCCAGGTTGTTACCCGAGGATAATTTAGCTTCTCAACGGAGAAAAAAAAATCCATAGGCTACATTTTACCCCTGTATTCCCACGGGAACGGGAACTACGCGGGTATCTGCTAGTTTATAATACTTAGTATGGACTACAGTTCGAATGTCAAACAATACCAACGTTCTTTTGTTAAAACCATCTATTTAATTAAAGACAGAAATAGAATCAAAGCTTAGCACAAGTTATCTTTCTAAGCGAACAAAGTCGGAAGCATAAGATACTTTTCTTCTCACTGTCAAGATAATAGAAAGAGGGTGCCATCCCGCTTCCTTGGGGTTCGTCTTCAAGTAATCTTGCCAATTAATGATAGTTCTCTCTACGTCAGATCATGTTAGTGCAGTCTATTGAAAGATTGCAACTTCCAGCTGGGCTAAGAACAGGCTATCTTTTAATTGCCAGTCACTAACTAAAATTTGATAACAACTGAGAATTTACAAAAAAATGGTATTGCCAAAGACATTCAATAGGTAAATATTCCACAGCTCCACTGCTTTTTCACACAACACCATTCCCAAGTTTAGCTTGAGAGCTTGTGTTATGGGTACTAAACAGCTTATAAACATACTTATATATTTCTAAATACTTACATACATATTACAGATAAATTACACCCAGACACAGAACAAATGATCGTGCTCATCACACAAACATTTGTTCTGGGTGGGAATCGAACCCACGACCTCCGGCATAGCAGTCAAGGTTCACTAACTACTAGACCAACAGGCCACTCAATACCGGGTAAAACGGGGTGGATAGAAACTCAAGGGTGAATAGAAACAAAACTTTGAGGAGAATATTCGCGTAAGTTTAAAGTTGTTTGTTACGTACGAGGATTCTAATAGTTTTAAATAATTTAGATAATTAGTTTTGACTCCTTGTTAGTATCAAACAATATTAATCTAGCGTAAAAATCCTCGTCAAAGTTTTGTTTCTATTCACCCTTGAGTTTCTATCCACCCCGTTTTACGGTAATCAATATATATAAAAGAAAGTCGTGTTAGTTACACCACTTATAACTCAAGAACGGCTGGATCAATTTGAATGATTTTGGTCTTTTTGGATTTCTCTTTGTCCGGAATAGCATAACAATTAATAAAAAACATGAAAAGTCCTCGAAAAAGTAAATATCAAGAATATTCGTTGTCTCAAACATTTTTCAAACGCAGCGCCATCTTGGATGACATGACAGGAGTCGAACTTCCCAGTTCATTATCAGGTGACAATTTGACATTGACAAGTCTTAAGCTAAAAAAACCTAAGAACTAGAAGGTGAACTAGTGCCACACTACAAAAAAAAAAAAAAAAAACTAGAAGGTGAGGTTGTCAATTTATACGTACCTACGTTCTGAAATTTATTTTGTTACCTAACTTAGAGGTTTTATGTAGCATAAAAAAGTCTTATATTTCAGAAATCAATTTACGTAATTAACAATGACGCCAGAGACAAACTTTAATAATTCTTTGCAAATAGAACTTTTTCTACTGTTAACACTTTAATTAAAGTAGACCGGGAATACTATAAGTATAAATTGTATGTAACATAGAGGCAATAGTTCAGATTAAAATTATGAATTTAGTATTTTTGAAATCAATGCATTTTAGTAAGGAAGTTAGGTTAGGTAGTTAGGTTAGCTATAGGATAGGTATGGTCAGTTAGGTTAGGTTATATATACATGTTGTAATTTTAATTCTATCGAACACAAAATGTTTAAATAAGATCACAGTAGAAACTCGCTACATAAAAAGTAGTAGTAGTTATTATTTATTTATTTTTATTTTTATTTTATTTTATTTTCTTTGGGTGGCTTACAGCTAACAATACAAAATTAATAGCGAGTTGTTCAACGACAAGCCATTTACAAGCCTCCACAGTTGGCAGTAAACTATTGGTTTGGATTGGTTATTTTTTATCGTCTTATTAAACAATAAAATGTAGGAATTGCTGGTTAGAATTGGAAGCCCACCACAACAACGTAGATAGAAAATGGCCCCTTAGAAGGTGATATAAATATATACCTTTCTCTACCCAAAAATACCTACGTAACATAACAGTAGGTAAACAGTCAACCAGAACAAAATAATGAAAAGGCATGTGCCAAGTAAAGCCGACCTAAAAATATAATGTACAGTTTTACAAACAAGGGTTGAAAAGGTTGCAAAATTCGGCTTCGTCATAATTAACTGTTTAAATGTGCGCATACACTGTTTTGGCAGTTTATTTGTTGAGCAACAACTCGTGTGATTAATCGTTTGGTTACTGTATTGTTAACCTTATTATGGGATAAATCGTGTAGGTTTACATTGTGTGAAGTTTCTTGTGTAATCTCCTTTGCAGACTACGTTTTTTTAATGCGCTCATGATGCGCGTAGAACGCAATCAGTACGCTGAGTCCAAGCCAGCTCTTGGTCTGTTGATCACTTGAAACGATACATATATAAGTTTTTTTAGCTACAACGCCAATCCACCTGGAGCAAACGTGGTGATTAATGCTCGTGCCATCTCGTGGTGATTAATTAAATTCAAGTAAATGTTCTTAAAAAATATGTTAATAAAATACGAAGACAAAAACCAAATCAGAAACAGGTTGTGACATTATTGCTGTAGGTTGCAGTCCATGTCGAAACCTTGGTTCACAAACACACAATCAAGCCTGCTCGCTATCATCTAAGACAGGATACTAATGGCACTGCCCCGCACCCTACGGACCAAAGATTCGCATCGCTTTTGCATCACCGAGCAAAAGCAATCCACGTGTTCTTCAGCAAACATTCCTATGATATTCATCATAAGTAAAAAGGTGTAGATAGGTTATAGTGCTCAG
The DNA here is from genome assembly GCA_921972225.1 of Euplexia lucipara. Lineage (NCBI taxonomy): Eukaryota > Metazoa > Arthropoda > Insecta > Lepidoptera > Noctuidae > Euplexia > Euplexia lucipara. The sequence continues at coordinate 4,980,381 of OV179168.1, read as the reverse complement.
CAAGCGACACGTTAAAATGTGGCTAACTAACCACACTTCACCTTAGTGTCGCGTTGCGCCGCGTCGTGAAGTGAAGTGGAGTGAAGTGCGTGCGGTAGTGTGCCGTTTTTGAAAATCGAATGTTGCTTAGGTAACGTGTGGACCTAGCCATATTACACATTCTATTTCTACTATCGTAATCGATAAGGCGACAACAGAAAGAAAATGGCGTAAATGGAATCAGCTGTTTGTCAACTGTCAAGTGTTAACGAGTAGAATTTGTAATATGGGTGAAAATAAAATACACTTTACTTTCCATAATAGAAATAGAATAGAAATAGAATTTGTAATATGGGTGAAAATAAAATACACTTCACTTTCTATAATAGAAATAGAATAGAAATAGAATAGAAATAGAATAGAAATAGAATTTGTAATATGGGTGAAAATAAAATACACTTCACTTTCCAGAATAGAAATAGAATAGAAATAGAATTTGTAATATGGCTAGGCCTGCTAATCTACACCTTTTTACTCATAATATCATTGCCTGCAGTGGAATAGTAACAGGCTGGTATTATTATATTTTTTTATTACATGGTAAGGTTTGTATATACGTGTGATTGTACTTTCCATTTTCACAAAGCTTAGTATACACAATCGTACACAGTGTACATAAACTCGTAATTTATCGAGTCGAAAGTGTTAGGTACGACTATAATTCTTTACCACACGCCGTACGTTTTATTGATTGTTAATGTCTCTGAAAGATTAATTGCTTGTCTATATTGCCCATGTAACCTAGCCTTTATTGAGTTTATATACTAAGTCAATGTTTATTGAAATGTCGACAGATTATGTTTGGTTGTTTATGTTTAACCAACCCAAATGTTCTTTCTTTGGTATTGTTCGTCAGCACGTGGAGCTCCTCAAGTTCCAAGTTGAGCTCCCGATTATTGACAAATGCTTGCACTGACTGATCTAGTCCCCTCATATCTGTGTGGGTCTTTCCTCAAAAGACCATCTCAGACAGTAATCTGCATGGTTCTTACATGATTTGACCAAGAGAATGTCTGGACTTTAAAAGAGACCATGACCTCTGAGTATCTTTCGGAGTTACTTCACACCACACCTGCACACCGGAGCGGTGTCCGGTGCTGTGTGATAACCGACTTAATGATTACCTATTTTTCTTGCTTTCAAGACTATGCCGAAACACGAATCTCTCGCTTACTAAATTACTTACACTCAGTAAAATCGTCTCGACAGGAATACGAAGCTCTGCTAATGTAACAATCTTTAATATTAATGTGTAACAATCCATCCGACATAATATCTGGCACGTGTATAATATAATTTGAGATGCATGTACATGTTGCAGTCAAAACTCTTAACCAGTCAAAACTACTTTCGACTGAACGGGTTAGTAAAAAGTGGTTTTGACTGAAAATTATTGGTTATTAGTACTTTTGACTGCAAATTTGCGGTTAAAAGTACTTTTGACTGACGCTCGTCGTCGAAAGTAGTTTTAACTGCATTCAAGCATCAGTCAAAAGCACTAAGGGATCTGGCGCTCGGCGACCGCTTCCGCGGCACGCTCGCTTCGCTCACCCGCCTTCGCGCGCTTATGGTCATGGTTCTAACCTAACCTGACCCACATGATTCGCCAACCATAGACGGTTTTACCTGACTGATAAAACCAGTTAACATCACTTCTGACGGAATCACTTAGTCAAAAGTACTTTTAACCATCTCCATTAGGCAAAAGTACTTTTAACTGTTATTTTAGTCAAAAGTATTATTGACTAAAGCATACGGTCAAAATTACTTTTGACTGATTTTGCTAGTCAATAGTACTTTTGACTTGTTAAGAGATTTAACTGCAACATACACATGGCTACACGGCAAGCTTCTTTTTCCAGTATAAGCTGACCTTGCATTGTACGAAAACCCTATAGAATGCGAGATCAGCTGACACTGGAAATGTATAGCTTGACGTGTAGCCCTGTGTACAGAGGCCAGCCAGCACATCAAGCTACCTCAATGTGTCAAATTTCTTTGATATTTTTACAACTTTATTTCAAAGAGAATAGGGTTCATGTTCAATAAGAAAAAAAATGACAGTCTGGGGTAGCCGTCTGTACAAAATGACGTTACATTGCCAAAACATCCAAAGAGATTTTGTAGCAAAAACTTCCTCAGATACGTTTGGTATTTTTAAACTTGCAAAAAACTATTAAAATCTTGACACTGTTACTGTTACCATAACCCATAATTGGATACAAGATTGTTCAAGTTTCCACATCTGTCGAGACTCCTCCGGAATACCACTGTGTGTTTCCAAAATTTTTGGAAAAAACAGTGATTTTTTTTCAGTAGCAGCTCAGAGTCTTAATATGTGCACGATTGATGGCAATAGGCTCGCCCCCTATTGCATGGGACTTAACAGCACAGGCGAAAATTGGGTGTACTTTGTACTCCTCTACCTAATCCTTTGGGCATTTCAGGCGTGATATTATGTTAATGTGATTTTATATCTGTCAATACTACGTGTAAGTGTTTAAAAGTATTTAATTATCTATTTACCTACACAATCCATGCCTGGATTGGCTTATGTTTCATTACTAACTACCGGACGTCACGCACAGTCACCAGCGTTTTTTTCCCGTTCCCGTAGGAATACAGGGATAAAAAGTAACCTATGTCACCCAGGGTAAGTGTAACTTCCCACCGGTGAAAGATTTTTTCAAATCGAGTAGTTTTTAAGATAATTTGTTACATACATACATACATAAACTCATGCCTTTTTCCCATGGGGGTAGGCAGAAACTACAGAGCGCCATATGCTACGATTCATACGTACTGCTTTTGCTTCGTTTACATTCATACATGTTGTCATACACACACGCCGCTTGCGGATACTACGCACCTGATCTTTCTGAAGAATCTTAATAATTTATTTTCAACCTTCGTTACATACAAAAATACAAATCTCTCTCTATAGAACACATAAGTATAGATCTACTGAGACATACACAAAAAAACCTAAAATGCCTACCAGTACCTAAAGCTAAAATAACGGTTTGCCGATATAAATTAAATAATAAAGGAAACTCCCAGCGAAGTTTTCCCATTTATTTCTCCCGTTGGACTTTTGGGTTGCCACAATAAAAATTATGTTTTTAATTTATTAGAGAACCACCTGCTGCTGAACACGAACGAAAACAGTATTTTATGTCTTTTATTTGAACTGAAAATACTGAAACACAACTAGGTTATTTTAGTAGATGGTAGGTAAAGTAGTAGGTATGTTTATTCAGAACCATATACATAATTGTGTCGAACAGATTGATAATAATAATTATAATAATCCCTCGCAGAGCAGCTTGCGGCGAGCTGTTGGGCAGTAGCGACCCCACGGACCAGATCTCCTGAGAGAAGTCCAGGTTTTCCTTGGGTACATTTGCATAATGCATACATGGAGGATCTGCGATTGGTGCCTCACTGCATTTAAAACGACAAAGGGTGCTCTGCGAGTTGGCTTAGGCCCCTCGTACGCGTTCCAAAGGTCCGGAACCCAAGGGTTCCGAGAAATATAACCACATAATAATAATTACAATAATTGTGATTATTATTATCTATTTGTTCGACACAATTATGTTATTCTACTTAAACTATACATATAATTACTATTAATACCATAAGACCAGTATGCACAATTAAACACATTTGATGTTACCTACTTGAAATACTAGACATCAATGTTTGTATTTTCACTATAAAAGCAAAGTATGAAATTGAATTTTGGCAGCATCTACGTTGCCGTATTCTTGGCAACTATACAATGGTCAAAGATGAACGAAACATCGAGATAAACAAGATGTAAATAACCTTTTCTTAGTCGCCCTTCATCCACCCTCTTAAAGTTTCCAATTTACTTATAGGAATGCTATTTACAAATATTGTAACTACGTGTTCTTTTAAACCACAAAGCAATAAATAAAAAAAAAATATTCCACAACTTTTAACACAACGCCATTTAGTCCCAAGTTAAGCTTGAGAGCTTGTGTTATGGGTACTAAACAGCTGATAAACATACTTATATATTGCTAAATACAATATACATATTACAGATAAATAACACCCAGACACAGAACAAATGATCGTGCTCATCACACAAACATTTGTCCTGGGTGGGAATCGAACCCACGACCTCCGGCATAGCAGGTCAGGGTCACTAACTACTAGACCAAGAGGCCAGTCAAAATACCAGCCTGTTACTTCCCACCGCAGAGCAAATGCCTTTTTTCGTACAGAGAAAGCACAAGCATTGATCACCACGAAGGCTCAAGGCAGATCGGCGAATTCAAACTTATTTTAACTGCTAGGGGACGTTTCGCGGTTTCATCCGTGAGTCCCCTTCCCGTGGCAGTACCGGGATGTTAACCGGACCTATTCTTAAACTTACAGAATATACACATAAAATTTCATAAGAATCGGTCAAGCCGTTTCGGAGGAGTTTGGTAACAAAGACTGTGTGTCACGCGAATTTTATATCCAATATTATAAATTCGAAAGTTTGTATGGGTGTTTGAACATTTCTCTTTCACGCAAATGCTATTTAATGGATTTTAATGAAACTTTACAATAATATAGCTTGTACATTGTACAATGTACATCATTCCGCTTGCCTGCCCTTTGGGTTCACGTAAACCCAAAATTAAAAATGCCGTAGATTGTCCCTTGGGTGCACGTCAACCCAAAAACAAGATGGCGGACGAACAAAAAAATAGCGAACAAAATATCATCTTTCACATAAGTAGGTTATTATTTATAAAAATAGATAAGACCTTGGGCATGAAACTAAACTTCTCGAAGTACTAATCCTGCGCAGACGAAGTCGCGGGCACCAGCTAGTCATAATTCATAATTCACAATCATAATTTTAATATTTAAAAGAGCAAAGAAAAGTACAAAAAAAACCAATAGGTAACAAACCAACGCGCCACTTATGAACGTCCGCGCTCAAACTTTATTTGAAATACCACATCAAACATTCTCGCATTCGATGCTATCCATAGACCCGTCAGTTGGTGGTGAGATATGGCTCTCTTTGACATTCTTTCTATGATATATCGTCTTGTACGAGAACCCTTAGATATAGATAAGGTGACCGATAGCATGAAGAAATGTATATATGTATATAGGGCGACTGGTAATTAGTGACCGATATTTAAACACGTTATTGCATTCATGATTTCAATCAACTTTCCCAAAGAAACTTTTTTTTTATACCTAGGTACACAAAAACTTATAACACAATACACAACAAAAACGCTGTTTGAAATTCCCGCGCGCGCGCCTTTGATCGATCACAGTAGGCACAAATCGGCACAATCTATCATCTGATAGTCTGACCTCGGGAATTGCAAAATGTACTAGCAGACTGTAGTAGGTTGCGTCACACGCTCCCAGCTGATCGATAAAAGGCGCGCGCGCGAATTTCAAACAGCTTTTGTGTTATTGTGATGATATTTAATGAGTATAAAAAAAAGGTTCTTTGGAAAAGTTATTCGTATTCATGAGAACAATCACGTGTTTAAGTATCGGTCACTAATTACCAGTCACCCTATATATCTTATACCACTGTGTTGTTAATAAAAATTGAAAGGTTTTTATGATTTTTCACTCCCAGAGTAGGTACTTCATCATCATTATCAACGCCGTCTCGTCCTTGAGCAAGCGTGGTGATCAATGCTCGTGCCTTATCTGTATGACCAGAAGCCTTTGCCCAAAGAGTTTTAATATACTATAGAGCGGGCATGTCAAGGAAATGTCATAGAAAAACTTTGATCCCATGTCTCAGTAACACCATCTAGAATAATATATGAATATTGGAGCGGCAGCGGAGCGTACTACAAAAAACTCATAGACTTTATGCTGGATACAAGTCTATGAGTTTTTAGGACACGCTTTTTCGGACGAAAATTTTATTCGTGATGTTCGGTCTATAGGTATTGAATGTCTTTGCCTTTGCCCTACCTACAGTGCGACAGTAACAGGCTGGTATTATTATATTCATGGTTGCAAAAAATACCCTGTACAAAGATTAGTCCTTATACTATAGCAAATAAAGTTCCATTTCTAATTTCGAGAGGTCATCACAGGCTTCCAGAACCCATCTTCAATCTTACCACGCCATTTATTTTCGTTCCATCCCGTCCAACAATGTGAGACTTGGCTAAGCATTGTTGAAGTTTTAAACATTGAATGTAATTACGTCTCCCCCAATCAAAGTTTCTGCAGACATTGTTTGTGGACCAATGGAGGATCTTCAAGATCCTTTTAATCAAGTCTACGTTAACCATTGGTCTGTCATTTTGAATAATGCGGTATGTGGCACTTTTGGGACGGTTTGTCGGACTGTAGTGTAAAAATCATCAACATGATGTGCGTGTTGTATAATTATCACTTGCTTCAAAAACTGTGAAAAAATACATCGTAAAAATGCCTGAGAGATATTTCTCAAGGGCATTTGATACCAAGTCAGAGGCCCATGGCCCAGGTGGCATTAAAACTCTGACAACCTAACCACAACCTTACCACACGATAAGGAGAGGATCTATAATTAATATTCTGTAAATATCACCCGGTGAAAATGTTGGTGAAGTGAAGACGAATTGAGCTGTAATTCTATACTAATGCTAGAAGAATTGACAGGTCACTTTACTCAAGTTTTTACGGAGAGACTATGAAGGTATGTGATTGTGTTTATTTTGAAACACGATACGAAAAAATATTGTAGCTTATAACCCTTTACTTTAGTATTTAACTTTATGTAAAAATGTAATGTATTGCGTCTAAGTTTACTTTTTTAATGTTTTCGTGCCGTCAACCTCGTGAGCACTGGTTATCACTAAAACTCAGCACTATACTGTCTCACACTTATGGGTTGCAAGATCACGCTAGGAATTTTTGAAATGATATTTCTTTTGGCGCGTTAGGTAAAAATTATGAGAGTAAACTTTTACGATGGGAGCGCTCACCATTAGGGAAAACCGACACACAGAAGTTAGCTATATATAGTCAATGTTTTAGTTTTTTTTCTATTATTAGTGTAAGGTTTTTTCTACAAACGCATGATAACACGAAAAAAAATTTTTAGAAAGAATTTTATCTTTTTACGCCTAAGTAGTAAAACTACGAGCGCGTGTGAACGCGAATATTGAAATGTGATGACCCTAACCTAATTCAGATGTAGGTAGGTACTCAAACCGAAGTGGTGTATGATTTTGTTAGCAAATCATAAATAGAAAACATTTCTTTACAGTTGTACAGCTTGGCAAAAAAGAGTGTGGAATAAATGAGGTCGCTAGTATCGCGCATGTGGCCACCCTGAATAGTACGACTTAACAGGTTTGATACTTGTTATTTTTTCCCAAAGCTAAGTGGGTGGTTCTGTCTGTCGGATGCTACGCAAACACCATGGAAGGCTTCAATGTACAGTATTAACACTATTAATAGTGGGCAAATGTACACATTTTTACATGTTGTTATACATAACAACATGTAAAAATGTATACGAAGCAAAAGAAGTATGTAAGAATGCATATGCATATGCTACGATTCTTACATACTTCTTTTGCTTCGTATGCGCTCTCTAGTTTCTGCCTTTCAGCGTGGGAAAGAGGCGTGAGTTAATATACCTATGTATGTTATAGTGGGCACTGAAGCTTTGCACGAAAGTGATGCATTAGGTATACACAGACAGATAATAATCATGCCATCGAGAGCAGTCTAACCGTAAGATTGTCTGGAATTAACGACAATAGTTTGTTTACAGGGATAATGAAAGAACACGTTTTTTTTAAGAGTTATTATAATACCAAAAATTTAATCAGACGAATCGAACACACTACCCTCAAATATTCGATCCCGGAAAAGCTCACTTGTTGGCTAGAGCTTCCTGCAACTTCTGAAACACTAGTATTTTCTCATTCTGATAAATCACTGCTATTGTCATCTGTGAGATTTATTACTGTCATGATATTATTTTTCTATTTTCATTACAATATCCTTGCATGATTTTTTCCAATCTTAGTACCTAATGTTTGCAAATGCTTGTTCAGCAGCCACCTTATAAAACAAAAAATAATTAAAAAATCTTTTTTGCAAAAAATAAAACCGACTTAAAAAAAACACTAACCAGTGTAAAATAACTCTAAATTAGGAAGTCTGTGGCTTTGGTGGTTTTGTCTTATTCATGATGGGCCACCGACTTCCGAATTTAGAGTTATTTTACACTGGTTAGTGTTTTTTTTAAGTCGGTTTTATTTTTTGCAAAAAAGATTTTTATTTTTCCATTTTTAGTTGTTCCCATACAAATATTTGCCATAAATTTATTTTTATATTGTTATTTGTTAACAATACATATTATGTCATGTAATAGGGTTATCCACTTATCCCTAATAAATGAAACTTAACATACCTAACTGTCGAAATCTAGGTATGTTGTACACATCTGCGTACCCCTCAGAGCATACAGGCGTGATGATACGTCATGATGTTGTATAAATAATAAATATCCAAGCGATTCCAGCAATCACGGCAGATTTGCCGTCTATTTTTGAAGAGTTCCATTGTATATCTCCGAAGATCAGCACCAGATCTTCACCAAATTAAAATGGGACCACCTCGGGAGTATACTCTTTCAAATTAAAAAAAAAGAATTTTGAGAATCGGTCCACAAATGAGGGAGAAATCGCGTAACAAACACACAAAAAAAAAAAAAAAAAAAAAAAAAAAAAAAAAAAAAAAAAAAAAAAAAAAACATACCGTCGAATTGAGAACCTCCTCCTTTTTTTGAAGTCGGTTAATTATAAACAATGGTTCTAACATAGCAAATTTAAATATGTATAAACTAGGCTACATACCTTTATATCAATGGATCCAACATTGATTGAAGCAATTTAATGTTTTGCAATGCCCCATATTAATTCAATTAGATTCACGTCACAATGATAAGGTGGTAACTTTCTTTAATCGACCTTTGAAGTTTTCCCGGTGTTTAAAAATATCTTAATTTTTTACCTTCCTTAAACATTTTTCTTACTGTGTTGACAGATTTATCTAAAACAAAAAGATACGGTACTTTATTATTAATTCCCTATTCTTTATCTTCAAGTATCAAGGGTATACGAGGCTCTTCAAACTACAAAACATAACCTTAAATTTCAATTTCTGTAAACAAGACAAATAGTTGCTTAAATCTGTATATCAACAAAACTACGCATTGAATACATTTAGAGAAACTTATTTAATGTACAATGATTTAATAAGGGTAGATAAATACCTGTCCTAGCGGCAGTTCTTCGATAAACATTCCCGATATCGGACAAAACTTGTCCTGCTTCAGATTTGGCCAAACACCACAAAAAGACGAGGTAAGTCACTGCTCTGATACAACTACGAATGGTTTTATTAACTTTTAATCGTTAATTTTGCAACGAAACTTAATAATTTTGTTAAATCTATGAAAAACGACGAGGATTTACGCACTTTTGACACATGATGTACTAGCACTAGACAAATAAATCAAAGTTGCCACAATCATTCACTTTTAGTTTCAACTGTCACCGCGTCAGACTCTTTTTTGCCAAGCTGTACATATATCAATAAAACATGTAGCATAACAGTAATTACAATAAAAATATTCATCGGCTTTGCCTAATTTATACGTTTTTATCCTGAGCGCAAAAAAACAAACTTTTATTTCTTCATCAACATCCACGTCAAAATTTTCCCTTCACACTTAATTACGGTCTCAAACAATAGACATGCGGATTGTATATAATATCGAAATATAATTACTTAATCCATTAGTTAGAAAAAAAATATATACCTACCTACAAGTATTATTTGCTTTTTCAAATTGATGGAAAACTACTTAGATTAAGCGCATTAAAGTTGAGGAGAAGGGGCTTGTGACGCCATTATTCAGTATAAACTGTACAGGACGTCATAAAACATTTGACTCGATTTTTCGCCGTTATTTTTTTGATACGTAATATTATCTAGTAATCTAAATGAGGGCCTAAAGACTAAAACTTAGTTTACTAGCCTATTCAATATTAAAGTGTTTACAGTAGCTTCGTCCAAGTGAACACTTAATTAAGTAAGCATTTACTTAAATACTGCTCTAACTGACAAGGAATATAAACCTAAAAAACTTGACCAAGTTATAAAATCACTTGTGTTGTCACGACAATGCCAGATACTCTGTTCTACTTTTGACCACTAAAGTTGTCAGTTAAAATTTCGGCCTATCAAAGGGACGCACTCTAGTTATAAGTTAAATCGAATTAAGATAAAGTTTATAATATCTATGGTACCTCTGTGAATAACTTTGATTTATTGGTAGAAATAAAAAAAAATCATGGTATAGTTAGTCGCTCTATGTAAAATTCGGGTATTAGATGCATAGTTGGGAACAGGTTAGGCAGTTAGGTATTTTTACCTCAACATAGTTAATAAAAACAGGCCAGGCAGGTGATCTTAAATATATAGGGTGACTGGTAATTAGTGACCGATACTTAAACACGTGATTGTACTCATGAATACGAATAACTTTCCCAAAGAAACTTTTTTTATACTCATTAACTTTCAATTAATTCAATCACGTCAGTACTGCACAACGGGAGCGGTGGGGGTGGCGGGGGAGCGTGTGACGCTACTACTGGTTTTGCCCTTCCCGAGGTCAGATTATCAGCTGATAGATCGTGCCGATTCGTGCCTACTGTTATCGATCACAGGCGCGCGCGTGAGAATTTCAAACTGCATTTTTGTTATTTTATTTTGTTTTATGTTATTGTGTATTAAAAAAGTTTCTATGGGAAAGTTTACTGAAATCATGGATACAATGACGTGTTTAAGTATCGGTCACTATTTACCAGTCACCCTATATAGTAAATACTTTAATTGGTTGATTTTTAATGATAATTAATTAAGATTATATAAGTTTTTCTAACTTATCACAGAGACGTGTTGCTGGGGAGTTTGTTCTTCTTCTTTTTCCGAGCAAAATCACTAGAAAGCGGCAAAGAGCAGGCTTTTTGGGAGACCGACTTATGTAATATTGACCTAATGTTGAATGACTTGATTTTGATGACCAAAATATAAAACCTCATTGTTTCACAAGAAGAATTTAATCCCATCCATCAAACCAAAGTTAAACATAAACGAAGGCATTACAAAAAAGAATATTTATGTCATTAGAGATATCAATAGAGCAAAATTTTCTAATGTGACCCTATGTTATTTTCAAATAAACTTGAACCAACGAAAATCTTACGTACTTACTGCAGCGTATTTGGAAAATGACTTGAAACTTTCATATGTATTTCGTAAGTACTTTACAGTATTACTCATTTAAATCATCTCAATGGCTTTACCCGTTATGTATATTGTAGATTGTTGATGTCCTAAAAGATAGGACATATTTAAGCCCCGAAAGACCGCAACGCATAACAAAATGGCTTTTTGCGGCTTTCCCGTATTTCAACAATATTTATAACGTTTACTAGGTAATATGTTTTTACTTTTTTAAAGAAAGTGATAACATTACAGTACCTATACAGTTTGCACACCAATCCAAAAAGTTAGAAGGTGCATTGGGTTCGTCTTCGTACTTGATACCTTTAGACAATGCGCCGGTCATACAATCACTGCGTTTTTTTTTACTTTTACTCAGTATAACCTTGTATCTTGTAAAACCAATACCTAAACCCCCAAACATATTCATTAAACTAAAGCCGAAATAAACTAGGATTGATGACAGTAATTATACATAGACAAGAAGCTTTGTCTAGGGTATTGACATCGGTGAAGGAAAACATCGTGAGGAAACCTGGATTCTAACATCGAAGGATTAATTATTGCAGGATAGTGGTTTACTTCATAACCATTTAAAGTGACAGTTCAACGTATCTAGATTATCTCATTCGTGTTATTCATGCAATCCTACTAATATTATACCTACTTTGTTTTGTGAAGATGTAGATGTAAGTTTATTTGTTACTCAATCATGATCAGATTGCAATAAAAATTGAAGCTAGTATGTTATACACGTATATTTCACGACATTCAATTCCCAGTCAGCTATTTTTGTAGCGCATTCTCAGTTATTGTTCAATAATAGACAAGTTATAAGACTATATTTGGACGCTGTCATTAAAGTATCAACTAACCATCCGGTACTTTGGCAAACGGATTATATCTATCGGGAAAGGAGTCCTTACCACATCCTACATAGAAAAATAGATGATAAAGATGAATAGAATACAAATATTTTTGCTTGCAGAAGAGGTGAGAAGATACTTCAAATGGGCAAACATTCTGAATTGAGAATCAAAGATAATAAAGATGGAGACGCCAAAATCCTTTTCAAAAAGTCATATACGACAATGTGTTCACATTCGAGGACATTTTCGGGCACATCACAGTTATGTTCAAGAAGTGGTATGATACAAATTAAGAAGAATTTGGCAACCAACCAACCTAACTATTATACCGATAGAGGGAAAATTAAAAGAGATTTGAGTGTAGAAACTGATATTTGTATTCTGAGAAGGTATTACAGGAGGAAGAAAAATAGCTTGCTTGGAGCAAGCTCAGCAAAATCCAAATACTCCACATTTGTTGATACAGAATGTGATACTATAGAAGAGTACCCAGACACAAGTGCTTGCGGTGATAATGATAATGATACTGTTAAAAGTAATCCACCTCTCGACATAGCATCACTCATGATAGACAACTTAAAAGATCTACTCAATCAATGGATACAACAACATTTAATACAGAATAAAAACGCCAAACAAAAAATAGATACAGTACTAAATTCTTTGATCGATAAATTTGAAGCAAGGAATATTCAACCATCATCTTCAGGATCGACTTACATTTTGCATAAGGAAGCTGGCCAACAACAAGTAAAAAACAAAAAAATTGCCACCGCATCACTCGCTTGTAAATACTGCAAACATAAACCGCATTTCGTTAACGATGCATCTTCAGTAGAAGATAGCATTGTGAGCCACAATAAGTCCGAAATAACCGCACCATTTCACTACAAAGACATAAGAATCATCTCTACTTTGAGTATACCAAGAAGTTTCCACCAAAGGGAAGTAAAGAAAGAGCAAAACAGCTCATGGTACAAAATGAAAAAAATTAAGCACAAAAATTTAATATTATCGATTGACAAGACAAAAAAGAATATAGATTCGTCAAGTTTTGATTTAGTGGCGATATCAACTAAGTCTCTTACTAAAACCTCCAAGACCAACCAAACCAAAAAGAAAAAGCGACATATTGTATTCCTTCCAAATCCATTTTATAAAAGCGCAACTGATACTTCAAGTGCGGCAATCAATGGGAACTTACGAATTAATAACGTTAATATCGGTAAAGGTCAATTGGAAGCCATGCCGAGCCTTTTAAAAAGCTTCTACGCCAACGAAACTATTATGCCTGATAAAACTATTCAACATAGTACCAAAACTAATAATTACTCAACGACCGGAAATAATGCTAATAAAATCACAATAAGCAACACACGACAAACCAGTGATGCAACAATAGGCATGTACGTCAAACAAACAACAAAAAAAATACCTATAGAAAATGGAAGAAAACCTACCGTTGCAATGAGTACTGCCGATCATACAATAGAATTTCCAAGTCGTAAAAAATCTAGGATGAGACTTGAAAAGAATTCAATAGTTGGAGTAGAAAATAATCATAAGAAGACTTCTAACGGGCATCAGATTAACAAACTCAAGAAACGCTTGGCTTTCGAAAGAAACCGCAACAAACAATTTACAACACTTTATAAGAAAGCAAATAATCAAACATCATCGGGAGGAGAATTTTGGAAACACTGCAGAAACATGTTACAGTATTTTGAAGGAAACAAGAACAAAAATATTAAACTAGATATACAAATTAATGTTTACCCAATGTACGAATGTAAAACAAAAGACGTGTGCACAGATATTAGTAACCAGACATTGGGTAGCTATGATATCAAATTTAATCCTAATCTACTGTACAATATACAACCAACCAATATAGACGCAACAGTTAACATGGGTGAAAAAGAATCCGTCAAACACATGACTGAAAATGAAAACTATTCAACAAAATTTTCTCCCGAAATAATTCCTATACTCGATAGCTCAGTCTATCAAACCAAATATATATTCAATGTGAACTCAAAAGAAAAGTTAGGAACAATAGTTAAACCAAATAACTTAATCGAACGAAGTACTTTAACGAGTGAATTAGAAATAGTGCAAGAGATCAGTGAACTTCGAGCGGTAATAAAAGATCTAGCTGCAGCAGCAGAGAGATTCGTAAATGAACAGGTCAAGAGAGATTCTGACAAATCAAATGCCGAAACAAAAGTATCACGTAATCCAAGCTACTATACGTCCAGTTCAAAAGTTGAAGCTGTTATTAATGTAAGAAATCCATCAAAAGCTATACAATATTCAAAAGAGTTCGCTGAAAAGCAAAATCTTTCATCCGAATTGAAGATAACCAAGGAACCGAAAAAGAAAGAAATATTTGATTTTTATAATAGACTTGCCAAGAAGAGTACGTCATACCGCGTTATCGATAGCGAATCTATTCTAAGAGTTACTGACATGACGTCAAAGGGTAACGAATTAGATAAGCCATTTAATAACAGATACAATTCAGAGACCAGAGACACTACAGCCGCTAAAGTAGCTGACGAAGCGGCGACGAGTTCTGTACAAAAATCAAAATCTTTATTTGAAGTAACTTCAGAACAGGCAGACAAACGGAAGTTGGTAGCTTTATTTTGCGGGGGTTACCAAAAGAATCCTCAGTGTCGTATTTGTAGCGTACACCGTAATCGTTCGCCAACTTCTTGTAGCGAGAAAAGCTGTAGTCAGTTTCGAAAACTGTTTGGCTTGTCAAAAAAGAAAGGAGAAACTTTACAGCAGGGAGCCAAATTACCACCATGTATTTGTAGATCAGGCGCAAATTGTACTGATTCTATGCAAACGTCGTATCCCGAGCCAGTGAGTTACGGGTACTCTTCTACAGTTGTCTTACCTGCAGATGATGTAGAACAGAATATAAATGATTGTGCTCAAGACGCGCAGACTACAACTTCAAACAGTGTTGAAGAGGTTAAGGGATTGCAGAAATTCTGCAAAGAACGCAGAGGAATGGGTTTTGGTGAAGGCTGTGTGTATTGTGTGTTAATGTGGATCCCTATTTTATTATTAGGCTGTTTGTTTTACGCTTATGTTCTAAAAGATAAACTTAAGTCACCACCACAGTCAATTATTGTTGAAAAAGGAAACAACACTCTTAGAAACCCGAAACTCTCCGATTTGGGATTCTAACACATTGTCATTGTTATGTAACTTTATTTTTTCGAGTCATAAATTAAAAATATCTTAACCGGCTGTCATATTTGTTTCTGTTGAAGTTGTTTAGAATTAGTTTAAGTATGCATTTTTTTTATTTTCTAATGCGTTGGTTTATTTCCACGAGTACCTTATTGAGTGTTTGTTTCAGATTACCAAGAGTATTTCTAAATCAAAATGGAATCATGTCAAGAAGCCGTCATGGAAATAGGGGAAAAACTTAAATCACAAACAAGAAACCCAAAAATACCCACGGATGTGGTTCCGTATGCTGCTGCTCAGGGAGCTTTCGATGACCCACAGAAAGTTAAACTAATTACTAACAGGCAAAGAGCTGAAAACAGTACATCCAGTATTAAATCAATCTCATCGACTGATTCTACAAATTCAACCAAAACTTTCACTATTTCTCTGACAAAAAATATTTCTAGCGTACTTGACATAGCAACTTTAAATGAAGTAAAAAATAGTACAAAAGATGAAAACCAATGCGGAGACGTACTAGAAAATAAGTCGCCCCAAGTAAGCAGCCACATTGTTGTTGATAATAAAACAGCTGATGATCAGCAAGAAATAATATGTAGCACACCAAAACACATTAAAAAACATAAAGATAAACACAGATACAGATTTTCCAGAAATAAACCTAGAAAAAATAAATACGTCATCAAGTTCAATAACGTACGTTTCAAATATAAGAAAACTGGAAATAGTATTACTAAAAGACTGGAGAAGTGTTATGAAAAAACGAAATTGAACCCGCAAATTGCTCAACAATTTCAAAAACAAATATGGTGTAACGTTTTTTCAAATGTGGTTTCCAGATCGTGGGTTATTAAAAAACTTTTGGCAAAAGTTAATACTTTAGCCGATTCTGACCTGAAATTACACGATGATGTAAACATTCTTACCCCTGATGTTGACTCTCAGAACTCTTCGCCACCATCTACGAAAAAGTCTTTTATAAGTGATACAAGCCAGAAGACATTAGTGCAACAGGACTCATCACCATCAACAAATGAAGATTTTAACAGCATCAAAACTGCAAATTCTGTAATTTCCGTGACTTTTGTTAAACATAAACCCTTTAAAACAGAAATTATCAATGTAGCTTTGGCCGCAGATTTAAATACTATGAACATAAACTCCAATCAATCTTTTGGAAGCAGTAATGAGAAATTAATGCAAAAAGAAAATTTAACTAGCTCGGAAGCTATGTTACTTTTAAATGCTACGGAACTTACGTCAAAACCGTCATCAACTGAAGAACAAAGTAATTTTTTTATAATCGACTACAATGGTTTAAGTCCCTTGACTTTGAATCAGAGCAATCATTACAACAACACTGTGTGTAGTGAGAAAGACACCTTTGCAATCGGTCCAGCAAGTTCTGATCTGTTTAAATCAAGTGTTCATTCTGATAACACGTTGACATTCAACTCGCAAACATCGTTACGTAATGAAAATGTGCAATCCTGTTTACCAATCAACAACGAATTTACAAACGATAATTCTGGAACAGCTACTCTATTAGATAAAGTCAAAAACCTCGGATTTTATCCAATGAAAACACTTTCTTGTGGTTCTAGTGTAAACTTTGGCAGTGAAATGAATGACGTATTGATCACAGATAATATAGTTAATAACTTGCCAATAACATCTGAAAATACTGACGATTTACGTACTGATAAAAAGAACTTATCTTTATTAAGAAAATCTGTTGAGGTGACGAATATAAATTACCTCCAAAACAATCTCAGTTTACCAAACGACATGGCTATAAAAGCCGAAATCGGAGATGTAGAGGATACGAAAAAAATGTGTGTGGACAACACTAAAAATAAATTTCCTACAGATTTTGGCGAAATGTGGGAGCGACTAGCGTTAATGTTAGATTTAGCCGTGAAGAGATTGGAAGAGAATTTAACTGATAAGATATTAAAGGACATAAGAGAATCAATAGCGATCTTAAAACCGCCCGAATACAAAGTACCAACGGCAGAAATCCAACGAATTGAGACAGCAGTAACGAACAAATACGAACAACCAATCCCAAAAATGTTGCACAAAGAAATAGTAGTCATGGAAGAGCATCATAAACAAGATATAGATAAATGCGTGCAATGCGATTTAATACATAAACAAGTAATAGATCATCTGATGCTTAAACTGTGTGTAGATGCACCAGAACTATCGTCCGTAGAAGCTTTGAAGATATTGAAACCGTCTGAAATTATGGAGGATTTCGTTAAAATAGTTAAACCACCACCTGCAGTACTCGAAAATGATAGTACTATTGTTGAGATGGGTAAAGGCGACACGGTGACTGTTTCAACTGCTACAACCCAACTTTCGTCATCAGGTGGTTTCAAACGAATAAAGTTTATGTTCTCATATCCTGTGGCCTTCATAAGAGAAAACATTATTGTACTAACAAGTATTCCGACGTTTTTTATTGTTCTGTTTTGTATATACGGTATATTTTTTATAATAATGCAGCCTTTGTAATTGTGATGTGTTTGGAGTTTTATTTCTACCAGACGGCGTTATGCCTAAACAGCGCCATCTACCGGTTTCAATTGTGAATCGCAACCATCTAGGAAATCGGTCCAGCCGTATAGGAGGAGTTTAGCGGTTTAAACTCATGCGTAAGAACTGAATTAAAAGCTAGGGACGCGCACCGGCTTCGCACGGCTTTATTAGGTAAACATTATATTGTTATGTTGATTCAATTACAAAAATACGATTCCGACTTCACAAAAAATATTATTCACCTACATAATAGTAAAAGGTCCATAATTATGAGATGATTCGAAATTCCTAGTGAAACATTTTACCCTTACCTTAAAAAGTAAGTTCGTTAAAATTAAACTGTTTGCTGGGAGTCACGTCTCTCGGTGGCAATTTTTTTTCTTTATTTCTTATTAATCTCCCGCATTCCTTAGCTTTTCTTTCTAGGTGGGAATTATTCTCCTTTCCTCATCTCCTCTTGGGGTAAATGACAACAAATACAGATATCAAATAAATAGGTAATATGTATGTTTATTTGAAGAAACAAGTTGTAGGAGCTAACTCTGAGTTAGATTAGGTACAGACGCCAGATCATCAAGTTACCCCAATGTGTCAAAGTTCTTTGATCGTTTTTCAACTTTATTTAAAAACAGAATAAGGTTCATATTCAATTGGGAAAATTTGACACATTCGGGTAACTTGATGTGCTGGCGTCTGTACATGTCAAAATTAAAACTCAAAAAAATACATACAACACTTATTTTTAGTACAGACTCCCCTGAAAAGCCGTTCTCGTTATCATGATTATGAACAACTTTCATCAACCAACCAAAAAAGAACCAAGAAACAGCGAAAACAAAACAGCTGTTCAGTACTTTTTAACCCCCGACGCAAAAAGAGGGGTGTTATATGGTCATGTGACTCGAAAAAAGGTATGGAACAGCATTTTTTTCGCCATTACAAAGGTTCTTCCCGTAGTAAAAGTTGTTTGGTTAGATACCTATGATGATTTATCGTGACGCATAGAAGCCGCGTCTAGTACAAAACACGGGTGAAATCGTATGTCCACTTTACGTTGAGCGAGCCATCTTTGACGGAACGTGACTTTGAGTTTCTACTGGCGGCTCACCGGTTCAGCTTTAGTTGCCTCGCTTTTTGAACTCATACTAGGTTTCTATGCGTTATTATTCTAAGCTTATATATGTATGTTTTTTGTTTTTTCATACTTTAATTACACATAACAATTACACGTAAAGAAAATAATCAGTAAATTAGGTATAACTTTTTTTTTGTTGCAAGATACAGATAGCAAACAGTATTTCGGGTGTAGGTAAGTCTTCCGAATTACAATTTTATTATAGAAATCATCGGTAATTTGACATCTCGATGCAATACAAATATTCGTTATTAAAAATAAAACTATTGGACACGGTTTGGTTTTTACTGGAGTAAGAAATTGACAATAACATTCAGTCAAAAAATAACAATGTTATTTTAGGATGCATTTACAGTTATCGCACAACGTAAGAGTGGTTTCAAGAAAAAAGCGTAGCGTTGACACAACGTTAGCGCCACGTTTGAAGGATTTATTGTATTGTGCTTGTTTCACGTCGTACGTAGTTACTGTCCTTGTGCCAATACTAAGTGTCCGGCTCTGTCCACGGTGAAGACTGGACGGACTCTGCGACTCCTGGAAATTAATCAGAAATTATTATGGAAAAAATAAAATAGTTCATAGTATAAGGATAAAAGAATAAATATTACACGAAAAATTTTGCCTCCATGAGATGGCCGTCATTTCTTATGTTCATTATGGTCATTTAATTCAGGACAAAATAGGCGTCACTCTTAAAATAATAACCCATAGAAGTTATAAGTAACCCACAGCACAGTAATATGTGCCCAAAGAGTACAAAACACTTTATCATCTTCGTGTGCGGTAGCCGAATGGTTTATTCGCGAGCTGTATTCGACGGAACGTGACTTTAGGTACGTACCGACACGGCTCGCCGACCAAAAAAGCCAATTTTGCCTCACTTGCCTCACTTTTTGCACTCGTACTAGGTTTCTACGCGTTCTAAGGCACATACTACGACGAAGGCCGAAAATCTTACGATCTTTCAATAGTTTTAAATGGCATTTAATATAGAGGATGTACTTAAGATTTACCGATGGGCTAAGTATCCCATATTTCGTTGTTATGTTAGGTAGTGTTCAAAAACCACGTAATACTGCCAGATGGCAGCGATAGAGCTCATGAAGCTTATGCTTTTTGTATAGGTTTTTAAATAAATTCTGCCACCATGCTGTTTTTGCAAAATTTTTGATGTAAAAGCTAACACCACTTTGCTTCGACAGACCTAAGACCAGACTGGTCTGAGTTCTTTCTGTACAAGGTAGAATGTCATTCGTACAAAAAGAAATCTACTCACCTTAGCTTAGCGCTCTTTTTCCTGTTGCCGTCGGCTATGGCTACTGCTTGGGCTACTACAGGGCCATCATCTGTCACCTCCTGGTATAATTTAAAACACAAGAGACTGTAAATAATACAATCAATTACTATTCGATCCGATTTCTTAAGGAAACAAAGAAAGAAAATTCATTTATTTGGAGCACGCACAGGAATTTTAACAGCAAAAATTAAATCTAACAATAAATACCGCAGCGCTGTTATTCTGCTGTATCACTTGCTGTATAATAGCCAGGAGGCAATCAATTTAAGTAAAAATAAATATAATACAATAAAGATATGAATAACAAACAATAGGGAATATGCATGTAATTTAAATATGGTTCGAATATTTTTTTTCCGAATCTTTAATGGCAGAAAATATGAACTAAATCATTATTATACTTTTTAATAGCGTCATAATTATTTAAAAGTAAAAATAAAAGTGCGAATTAAACGCGGGAAATTCAAATTTGTGAAACGCATCACCATTGGTTATAACGAAAATTGACGTCAAATACTACGACAACAACTCAACGTCTACAAAACATACAATGTGTAAATATGACTTAAGTATTGGAATGGACTTTTTATTGGAAAACATCATTATTGGCGTGTGTGTTGTGAGCTGATTCAATGTTCAAGTGTAATTTAAGCTTCATAGTGAATTTATAAAACATTTAAGAAAAATGACTGAAAGTGGTTTTGTAAAAGCACAATCTGATAATGTTTATTGCATTCGGGTACAAGCAATACCGGTAAACTGGTTTTTGAACTTTTTTCATGGTGAAATGGTTAGAAGAACGAAAACACCCAAACAAATAGTAATATGATCTTAGTATTTGACGTAATCGAAATGGCGGCGTTTAAACAGCTCAAATTTATTCTGTATTTTAAATATTTTTTTAAGCTTCATTACTGCATTTTTAAATATGTTTATATTTTTTTACTATGTTAAAACGTTGTAAACAGTGAATTAAAAATATAAAAAAAATACATGCATATACCCTATTACAGCTCTCCAACGCGTCTCTCTTATATATTTTCGATGTTCAAAAAGTGCTGATACTTAGCCTAATTTGAATATATTTTTTTTCATTTGTATTTATTAAAATAACATTAACAGTAATCCAAATAATATTAGTAAATTATGTACACACCTAAAAAAAA
Organism: Euplexia lucipara; assembly: GCA_921972225.1. Classification (NCBI taxonomy): domain Eukaryota; kingdom Metazoa; phylum Arthropoda; class Insecta; order Lepidoptera; family Noctuidae; genus Euplexia; species Euplexia lucipara. The sequence continues at coordinate 4,958,808 of OV179168.1, read as the reverse complement.
ACAAAAAAAAGAACATAACAGTTTATAGGGCATAAAAAAATTGATCCGCATCGCTGTCAACGGGAAAAGTGCCCAAATAACTGGCCGCGTTGCCACGTTGTATGGCAAACCTGATTCTCTGACCGAAATAAAGGCCAGCCTTCTGATCACGTGAAGAGTCGACCAACCGCTTGCGAAATCCCGGAAAACTAGATGGGCACTCGGACCCCACGGCCCGAGTGTTTCAACCCCAAACGGTTCAAATATATAACTTCCAATAAGGTTTTTATAATATCGCCGTTTGAGGCCGTTGCAGCACCTGCAGCAGCCGCACCGGCACAACCCGCCGTACTAGGAAGATGGGATGAGGGATGACGCCAAGGCATGTCGTCGGCTGCAGTTACCTCTGCTGTTGGCAACATGACGCTCGTGTGTACGAGTTCTAAGAAGGATGTTCTTGAAGAGCTCTTAGTATGAACAAATTTACCTCAACAGGTGATTCTGTAGAAGTTATTGTTCCTGGAGCTGCTTGGACCCTCGGAACGGGGTAAGGTGCTCCATATTGGGGTGAAACACGCGGTTGAGTCCTTGAAACAAAAATAAAAAACAATTTTATTTAGACATACATAAACTCACGCCTGTTTCCCATGGGGTTAGGCAGAAACTACAGAGCGCCATATGCTACGATTCTTACATACTTATTTTTCTTCGTTTACATTCATACATGTGACCATGTTGTCATACACATACACCGGTTGCGAGTACTACGCACCAGAAGTTTGGGCACTAGGAATAGAATATAATAGAATAGAATAGCATTTATTTGCAAATATAGAAATAGGGCAACGAGGCAGTAAAATAACAGCGCCAACGCTGCGCTATTCCACGTTTTTTCGCATTTTTCTAAATATTGTAGCTAATGCTGAGATAACAGCTCTTTTGACCCCACATTGGTTTTTTTTTATTGTTTTAGTGGTTGTCATTATTTTGTTTTTTTCAAATGTTTTAGTTCTTATACATGACCCAAAAATATTTTTTTATCTGTCTTAAATTTGTAATTAAACTTGCTCAATTAATATTTACTAAAACCAACCTGGAGAATTATTTTATCCATTGGTGAAAACAGCATGAAAATCGGTGCAGAAGTTTTTTAGTTTATCGCGAACAGACATACCTACAGATGCGGCGGAGGACTTTGTTTTTTAATCTGTAGTGATGATATACTGGCTGAACAGACATCAAAACATAGTAAACTAGCTCAAGTTTACTACCCCAGTTTACCGCATACAATGTGCCAAGAGCTCAACATAAATAGTCTCATTAACAATGTGCAGGACGTAATACATTAAAATACATCAATATTCACCCTCAAACAGGGCAATGTCTCTATTGTGTTGAGAAAATTTACATTTGCCGCGGCCATGGTACGTGTTCGCGAAATAAGATGGCGCGCACGAGTCGCGATTTCGAGACGGACTTTTCTATTTTGACTTTTCTGTTCGATTTTCCAAATCATTTTTGCCATACATACAAAGTAAACATTGGCCTGATAATTTATAACACCTAAACAATTACAACATACAAAAATGTAAAAGCACAATTGGTCACGCCGTTCTCAAGTAATGATCAGCAATAAACTGGTTTTCATTCATACAGATATGGCGGTATTTAGTATTTGCACAGACATAAGCAGTAAAGTCTTACCCTCATCTAAATTAAAAAAGCAAATGAGTTTGTTTGTTTTATGTTTGAACGCGCTAATCTCTAGAGTTACCAGACAATTAAAAAAATATTTATGCACTCAAGAAGGTTATATTATGCTTTAAATATCACGATACAACTTTGAAAACTAGGTGAAACTGCGAGGCATAGCTCTAGTATTTGTAATACATAATGAATCCGTTCATTCGATACTGTAATTAAGGTTACTACCATGTCCCTAAATTTATGTTACTACACAAACATGCTACTAAATTATTACCAATTCAATACACATCTCAGCCTTAGATTGCGACAAAACTACAGCAAAGGACACACTCAAACCTTGGCAGCAATCGAACATCTGCGCAAAATCTTATCCTTACATTAAAATTCTAAAGGAACTTCATCTAACCTTGCTCCAAAGGCCGTTGCGACTGCTGTAGCCGTTCTACCTCCTTCATCATCTTCTTTATCTTGAGGTTCCTCTATATCATTGCCCTGCTGGTTCACATCTAACCCACTTTGAAGAGCACCTGGTCCTTGGCTGGGCTGATACTGATTCTGTTGCTGAAACTGGCCTTGGAACAATTGAGCTTGTTGGAATTGGCTAAAATCTTGCCCTGGATAGTTGATAAGTTGGGCTTGAATGTAGCCTGCTTGGGGCTGGAATTGGTTGGCTGGAACTAGCATTGGTTGCTGGTATAACTGTGGTTGGTAGACGTTGACGTTAGTTTCGACGTCTTGATTTTCTTGGTCCGATTGGGGCTGGAATTGACCAGGTTGTGGCTGGAACTGGCCCTGTTGTGGTTGGGGTTGCGCTGGTTGAGGTTGGAATTGCGCTGGCTGTGGTTGGAATTGCGATGATTGTGGTTGGAATTGCGATGGTTGGGGTTGAAACTGAGCTGGTTGAGGCTGAAATTGATTTGGTTGGGGGTTGTATTGAACTGTCTGGGGTTGGTACTGATCAGGCTGTTGGGGCTGAGGCTGGAATTGTACAGTCTGGGGTTGATATTGATCGGGCAGTTGGGACTGGGGCTGAAGAGTTTGTGGTTGGAATGGAGCTGGCTGTAATGGTTGGTACTGACCCGGCTGAAGTTGGTTAGCGCCCTGAGCTTGCAACACTACTGGTTGAGCAGAAAACTGGGGTACAGGTTGCAACTGTTGCTGCGGGAAAGCGTTTACAGTTTGGTACTGTGGCACTGCTTCTGCATTTGGCGTTCCGTAGAAACCTTGAGGTTGTACTGCTTGACCACCTTGCACTGCTACAGGTTCAGATTGGAACTGTGGCTGTTGGTAAGCAGTCACAGGCTGGATTTGAGCCTGAGGTTGTTCAGCAACAAACAAAGCAGGATTTTGGTACGTTTGCTCAACTTTCTGCTGTTGCAACTGCTGTAGCTGTTGTTGAGCTATAATTGAAGGAAGTGCTGCAAAGTGCGTTTGAGCATCGAAACCTGCTACCTGTTTTTGAGACTGAACTGGTTGAAGATACAAAGGCGATCTGAGTTGCCCAAACTGCTGGAGAGGTACAAACTGGGGCTGTAACTGAAGCTGAGCCAGGGAACTAAGGAACAATTCTCCTGGGAATTCTTGAAGCTTCTGTTTGGCTACTTCTACGGATACTTTAGCCTCTTTCTTAGGAGATTCCAAAGTCTCGCCTTCGTTTAAGTTCAGTTCTGTAGTTGATGGTTGAGTGGAAGCTTCAGTAGTAGAAGCTTCGGTTGTGGTTGTGGACGTAGTTCTGGGTATGAATTGTGCTGGGATTTGCGGTCTAGGCAACCTGTTGGCAGCGTTGAACTCAGCATCCCTCTGTCTCTGTCTTTCAAATTCACGATAACGTTGCTGTTGTTCCTGGTACTGAAAAATAAGGATAGTTTTTATACAAGTTGAGGTATTGATCATGGTACATGATTAGACAATTATTTACTCAAATACTATTACATCTGCCATTCGACATTGAACCTTATAGCTTAATCCAAGTTTAAAACACACTTAAATATGGCTGACAATAGTAATGACTTCAAATAACAATTATTTTATAAGCTTTTATCATATATCTTACTACGAAAAAAGTAATGAAATTATTCTTTTTCGAAATATTTATATGTTATGAAATGTATGATTTCTCTCATAGGTTGGTTGGTTTCCTCTTCTGGTCTTGGTTTTATGTCTATCCTCAACATACCTGTGTCTGCTTCAATCCCTGATCCAAGCTCTGCACATCGGAGTTAAAGTTTCGCCCAACATTTTGCCTTCCATTAACTGGTGACCGTTGGAAGAAAGGCACCTCCTCCCTTTGAGGAGGTAGGCCTTGAACTGAAACGTCCTCCTCCTGTGGAGGGCCGTATTCTACGGCAGGGTTGGGGTTGCGAGGATCCAGGAATACTGATGGTGGCGAGTATTGGGAAGGTTGCTGAAAATAAACAGAAAATGAGTTTTTATTTTTATTGTTTTAACAATGAGAAGGTTCTCAAAATAAGTGATAATTCTTTTGCTTTTGAGGTGAGTTCTTACTTAAATAATACGCTTTTAATTTATATCTACTTACTCAGTCTAACCAAAAGCTAGAAACCTGTCTTTTAGTCTAACCGGATGCAGCTTAAGTGTTTTACAAAGTTAAAGTCAAAGTATTTATTAGTGTGTTTTTTGGGCATACACTATTTAACATTACAAAAAATTAAATTGATATCATAAAAACCAAGAATGTCAAGATTTAGATTACGGTAAAATCAAAATACAATTACTTAGTTATTATTTAAAATGATAAGGATACCGGGCTGGTATCCGCAACCCTACGTCAAAGCGCGTATTTTGTGCGTATGGGCCATAATCTACCACGCGGGCCCAGAGCGAATTGGTAGATGTCATGTATGTCTTCGAATTGTTGGCTCTAGGACATGCCGGTTTCCTCACGATGTTTTCCTTCACCCTTTTTAAGAGCAGTGGTGATGAAATAAATTACACAAAGTAATGCGCCCTGCCTGGGTACGAACCCACGACTTACTGTTCGTTAGTCGGGGCCGCCACCACCAGGCCACCGCTGCTCTCTAGTTGTTATTTATTACAAACATTAAAAATACTGAAATAAAAAACAAACAGTTTATTACAAGGCGCGATGGACCTATGCGACCTCCAAAATTTAGTTAATGAATAAAACCTGCACCCTTCAGTAACACTGGTTGTCAAACTCTGACTGCTCGTACCGACCAACTGTCAAAATCTGCAAATATCAGCCACGACCAATTTGTAGTCTCCTAGGCAAGAGTTCCTTACCTGTTCTTGTCCTCTCTGTGGTAAGACGAAGGCAGGACCATCAGGCCTCCACCCACTCGGCGCGTAGGGCGCCGGGGACTCTGCCGCCACCCCACTTACAATCAGTGATATCACAGCCAACAACTCCTGAAATGAAATAAGAGTGCTGTCATCAAAGACATTCAATACCTATAGACCGGACATCACAAACAAAATTTTCATCCGAAAAAGTGTGTCCTGCCGGACACAAGTCTATGAGTTTTTTTTAGTACGCTCCGCTGCCGCTCCAATATTCATGTATTATTCTAGATGGCGTTACTGAGACATGGGATCAAAGTTTTTCTATGACATTTCCTTGACATGCCCGCTCTATAGTCTTTTAAATCTCTTTGGCTGTCATAGAAATGTTAAACGCCACAATTCCATGTACAGACGCCAGCACATCAAGTTACCCCAGTGTGTCAAATTTCCCCAATTGAATATGAACCTTATAATGTTTGATTTAAAGTTGAAAAACGATCAGAGAAATTTGACACATTGGGGTAACTTGACGTGCTGGCGTCTGTACAACAAGGAAAGGAGAATGTAAACTTTAAGATATAAATCTTAAAGTTTACTTTCTCCTTATATATAAATCTTAAAGTTTATTTTACAAATATTTTTTTTTTTTTTCAGGTAAATCATCCATACTACCACTTCCAGTCTTTCATAGATTTTCGATTAAACTTCATCATCTATAATAGTCATCACAACATGTGTGTTATTATCTTTCTATGTGACTATGTCTTTTCCCACATCCCTTTCCTGTATTATTTAATATTTTCTTAAGAATTTCATATGTTAACATTACTTTTCATAATTTAAAAATAGTGGATTCCATTTCAATGTTGACCTCCTTCCATGTTTCATCATCTTTCGCACATTATTTTATGAGCTACGAAGTGAGTTTCGAAGTGAACTGACAATGTCATCCAGCCAAATAAAGACCGTGACAGCTCACTTCACCACTAACTTATTTGACAAGATTTTTTACAGAATCGACCGGTCATTGTCATCTGCCTAGCCAACTACAAATGTTGGGGTCGGCTTCCAGTTTAACCGGATGCAGCTGAATACCAGTATTTTACATGGAGCGACTGCCTGTCTGACCTCCACAACCCTGTCACTAGGTAACAAGACACTCCTTGGTTAAACTGGTTGGCATATTTTCAAGCTTCTGACTCTCTGTAACGACTGTCATAGACAAAGAGATTTAAAATACTATAGAGCGGGCATGTCAAGGAAATGTCATAGAAAAACTTTGATCCCATGTCTCAGTAACGCCATCTAGAATAATGTATGAATATTGGAGCGGCAGCGGAGCGTAGGTACCCCCTAAAAAAAACGAATAGACTTGTATCCAGCAGGACACACTTTTTCGGACGAAAATTTTGTTCGTGATGTCCGGTCTATAGGTATTGAATGTCTTTGGTCATAGATATACAAATGGCAACCGGGATCAACGACTAAGCTTTCCGAAGCGCAGAGAGCATCGACCGGTACTCAGCAGTAATTTGATTTTCACCTTAAATACATTTTATTATCTGGCTATTTAACTATACTATATAAGTCATATACAATCTTTTGCCTTTTAAGTACCACAACCCCGGCGTAAAGCACTTTAAGCCTAACATTATAATTTTAAGTCAAAATAAACCAGAGTTAAGCTCCACTTTAAATTAATATTGACACAATCCCTGAAACATCCTAATTCCTGAATAAAGTTTTTGGGCTAAAATCTTCACAATATTATGTTACGTTGAGTATTAAGTCTTACAAAAGTGATTAAACCGGGGTTAATAACGGTCGGTATCGACAACGGACCCTTGGACGCGACCCTTTGGCAGAGTATACGAATTAAAATTGAAACAATAACGGGATATCTTGGTGAGCTTGCTTTTAATTTTGTGGGTATACTGGTGCTATTATTGGTCTATTGACTGGCTGTGTGGGATTTGACTCTGCAGTGGTATATTGTGGTGAAAATGTAGTTGAAGTAAAGGCGAATTGTGTTGTGAAGTGTGAAAAAAATTGTTTAACGGGTGACTTTTACTCAATGGACCAGCAGGCAAGCCACATAACTCAATGGAGCGGCAGGCAAGCCACATAACAAAAATATGTATTACTAGCTTCTGCCCGTGACTTCGTCCGCGTGGAATAGTTACTGTGGGCTAACGCTAACTTTAACCCGCGACTTCGTTTATGTAGAAGGTGAAATTGTTCTTAAGGAGCTATTTTAGGTGACTACATCACGCTTTTATCAGTAAGAGTGGAACTTTAAAACATTAGGTAAAAATACTGGGTTTTTATTATCTTAAATCACATATACACTGTAGGTTAATTTCAACTGCCCGTCACGGCCGCCCTGGTAGTGCCTTGTACAGACGCCAGCACATCAAGTTACCCCAATGTGTCAAATTTCTTTGATCGTTTTTCAACTTTATGTCACAAACAGTATAAGGTTCATATTCAATTGGGAAAATTTGACACATTGGGGTAACTTGATGTGCTGGCGTCTGTACATCATAAATGACAATTATTTTACTGCTGTTATTTTAAAACTGCGATATCTCCTAAGATATTCATTGAAATTGAACGATGTAAAAGGCAGTTTTGTTTTAAATTAAATACTTGTGATGATTAACGTATTTATTTGGATAAAGATTAATACCATGTTAAATAAAAACTTCCTCGCAAATAATGCATTATTTTAGAACAAATCTGATTTCCTTAAAAAGGGTTATAGTGAGTTAACCTTAAGGAATAGACATAGCTGTAAAGGATTTTTTTTTGAACTTTTAAAGCGAAATAATTTTGTAGATTTTTGCGTAATTTAAACCGTTAACGCAGCGCACGCAATGGAAGCTTTTTTTCCCGCTTGCAACATTTCTTATTGCTACTCCGCTCCTATTAGTCATAGCGTGACGTTCTATAGCTTATAGCCTTCCTTAATAAATGGACTATCCAACGCAAAAATAATTTTTCAATTCGAGCCGGTAGTTCCTGAGATTAGTGCGTTCAACCAAACACACAAACAAATTCTTCTGCTTTATAATATTAGTATAGACTAGGACAACATGTATGAACATAAACGAAGCAAAAGAAGTATGTCAGAATCGTAGCAGAAACTACAGAGGGCCATCTGCTACGATTCTGACAACATAATAATATACTCTTCTACCCCCCATGGGAAAAAGGCGTAAGTTTATGTATATATGTATGTATGTTATGTATTAGTTTACGTCCTTTTGTCAGATCTACTGAATTTACACCCAACATTTCATACGAATCAGAAAAGCCATTTTGGAGAAGTTTTGTTGCAAACAGTGTAACCACGAGAATTTTCTATATTATCAGAAAAAAATAAATTAAATTATTTTAATTGTTTAAAATTAAATTGCAATAATGGAGTGGCCTCGTTCATTGATCAAAGGCATTATATACTTGAGCAATACTACTTATGTATTAGTACTACGGTATATTGCGTTATTTTTATTACTATACACGACTTCATGTGGTTACAACATGTACATAATGTTATGGAGTTTCGTAGGCTACTAGGGTTTTTCGCGTTATGTAAATATTGACGAGGAAGAATGTAAGTGATTATTTAACAAAACAAAACATCACGCTTGTAGTCTCTGAAGGGTTAGCAGAGGTACCTGTAGTGGGTATACCCATATTCCACCGGGTATGTTTTAGTCCTATATTATAGTGGGCGAGCTTAGACATAAACGGAGAAATTCCAACAAAGAACTCAAAAACGCTTTGCCCGATCCGGAGCTCAAACCCGGGGCCTCATGTTCAGTAGTAGCTTGAATTTGCAGGGTGCATAATCAATGAGGGTTTTCCAACCCGTAATCAAAAAAAGATTGTCTGCCATCTTGTGAATAAAACTTAAAAAAAGCGTTTTAGTAGTTATGTACGATAATAATAACTACATTAATTATTTCAGGACCAAAACCAGTCACGAAAACTCAATAGCAAAATAAAAAGAAAAAACTAAAAAAAACAAAACAAAATCCAATCACAAACACAAAACACACACACACAAACGAACACTTTTAAAAAAAAGAACGTGTTATCACCTTCATTTTCGTTGACTTTCGTTGTTATGCGACGCCTGCGCATGGCTTATATAGACAATAGTGTTCGCACATTGACATTCGATGCGCGCGCTATATCGACCTTAGGATTCTAGGGTTGGCAGTTAATCAGGATTCAAGGTGGTCAGGGCCTGCCTAAACTTAAGAAAATGTTATATGTTTTGCTTAAGAGATTTAAAATACTATAGAGAGGAAATACAAATAACATACATACATACATACATAAACTCACGCTTTTTTCCCATGGGGGTAGGCAAAAACTACAGAGCGCCATATGCTACGACACTTACATACTTCTTTTGCTTCGTTTACATTCATACATGTTGTCATACACACACGCCAGTTGCGAGTAGGTACTACGCACAACGCACCTGACCTTTCCGAAGAACCTCACCAATAAGGTCTATGTATGTCCTTCTAGGGCGGCCCCTCCCGGCGTTCCCAGTTACATCTGCCTTGTAAATACCTTTCGTTAGTCGCCTTTCATCCATTCTTTCAACGTGACCAAACCATCTAAGCATACTCTTTTCAATTTTTGTTACTACATCAATCGTTGGCGTCGTCGTCGTCGTTCTTTTTGTGAAATGTAAATAATAATAATAATAATCTTTAATTCAGGTTATAAAAACCCATAGCAAGCAGCACAGTATTAATAATAAATAAAAATAATATTCAAACCACACTCGGTTTATGTCGTGCTTCATTAAAGCGTCTGAAAACTATTGCAGCCGACCAAAAGTCAGTACTGAGGAAGACCGCTTTATGCGTCGCGGGAATTTGAAATATGTAAGACTTGAAGTTTGTAGTCCTACTCGACTTCATCCGCGACAGCTTCAATAATGTTCGTTCCTCAGCACTGACTTGACTTTGGCTCCTCCTGGTGATGTACTGGAGGAGCTTCTCATCCGATGTATCTTGGTTCAACCGAGAAACATACTATGCGTTTCAAATAAGAATAGGAACGTCAATGACCTCTATCTGTGAGATGTCACTTGAAAAGTACGGCCTAAAACGAAACCTTATTCGCGTAATCAATTATTTTTAGTTTTTTGTTTTACCGAGTCGCAGTTATTCAGAATGAAAAACAACTCTGCATCACCTGAAGGTTGACTGGTAGAAAATGCCTATGGCAAAAAGTCCTACAAATTGTTCTATAGTACAAATAGGGACAATATTTTCTCAATTTGTTCTATTACGTCATGTTCCCTAGAACAAATGGGACCTACCGGCACCTACCACTGCTTTTCTCTGCATCACCTGAAGGTTGACTGGTAGAAAATGCCTATGGCATTAAGTCCGCCTTTGTACATAAGTGTGCTTGAAGTATTAAATAAATAAATAAATACAGTACATTCAACGCAACACAGGAATAAGTGAACAAAATGCATTGATTGACCGTACAATGAATATTTTTTATTGGAGTCATTAATAAACAATGAAGATTCCCATCGCACGGAAACTATTAGCTGATCTCACTGATAAACCGTTTTTGTCACCTAGGTAGGTATAGGCTTAAGTATAGAGTACCTAATAGTAATCATAACATTATTTATTTAATAATTAATAATCATAATTAATAAATATTCCACAACTTTTCACACAACGCCATTTAGTCCCAAGTTAAGCTTGAGAGCTTGTGTTATGGGTACTAAACAGTTGATAAACATACTTATACAAGGTGTTTTTTTTTATATCCCATAACTCTAGGGTTATATTCTGTAGGTAAAAATAATACTACTTAAAACTCATAGAATAGATGGTCCAAAAATGCATAGTTTCGGAGATATCATCAATCATAATTAAATTATTAGTTGTTTAGTACCCGTAACACAAGCTCTGCTTAGCTTGGGACTAGAACGCGTTGTGTGAATAGTTGTGGAATATTATTACTAAGTATTATTAATATTATTTTTATTACCTAATTAGTTCAAAAATTGTCACCAGTACGACGAATCTTCTTTCTAATGTCACTTTTCTTTCACGTAAGGGTGTTTCCGTGTTTTACATTAATCATCGTGACTTTATCGAATTATTTTGTATGATAGTAAAAAAAAGGATGATTGAAACATAGTTCATATGCCAGTTGAATCTGTGATATGGTCTCAATCATACCCTAGAGTTATGGGATATCAAAAAAACCACGTTGTATATTTCCAAATACATACATATTATAAAAAAATTACACCCAGACACAGAAAAAATGATCGTGCACAACACAACACACAAACATGGTTGGGAATCGAACCCACGATCTCCGGCATAGCAGTCAGGGTCACCAACAGGCCAGTCATTTATCTATACTTATATATTACAAAGAGGTAAAATGTGTTTGTTTGTGTGTAAGTTTATAAGTTTGTATGTAGGGGTAATCTTCGAAACTAATGATCCAATTTAAAAAAAATATTGCACTGGTGGAAAGCTACACTATTCCCAGATGACATAGACTACTTTTTATCCCAGTAATTCCACGGAAACAGGAACTACGCGGGTAATATTGTAGGTACACAATCTTAATTCTTTGGGTTATTCACCAACTCGACACAAGATACCGGACACACGTGTGTCCAGTTGGTGAAAATTAGAATTAGTACAATTATTATTTCGTCATCTGGACACGCCAAAATTTTTGCGCGTGTCCACATAGTGAAACTTGAATTAAATCACTTTTATGTTTTCACCAACTGGACACACCCAGTTTTTTTTGCAAAAAAGGGTACAGTCAGGTTAATAATCGCCTCGATTTCATGAAAAAGCTGCCTCACTTTTTACTTGAAAAACCTTATTAGCTTCTATTTAAGACAAATTTTGAAATAAAACAAATATATAACAATTTCATAATATCATCATGATTTATTAATGTGAAGAAAAGTATACTTAGCTAATGTTACCCGTTCTCAGCAGTAGGACGTTTAGTGACTGATGATGATTGTGACACAAAACATTAATGTGCTTGACTGTACTTTATCTCGAATTCGGGTAAAATGCGAACATGTGTTCAGTTGGCGAAACCATAAAAGGAATTTATTTTAAGTTTCACTATGTGGACACGAATAAAAATCTTGGTCCAGATGACGAAATATTATAAGTGATACTAATTTTGAGTTTCACCAACTGGACACGTGTGTCCGGTCTCTTGTGTCGAGTTGGTGAATAACCCAATTCTTTAAGGAATACAGTTTAATATTCAATCATCATCATCTGCCTAGCCTTTTCCCAACTATGCTGATATCGTCTTTCAGTTACACTGGATCCAGCTGAATATTTACCAGTGTTTCAATGAAGTGACTCCCTGTCTGACCTGCACAATCCAGTTTCTTACTGGGTAACACAATGATACCGCTTGGTTAAACTGTATGTCAGACTTTCGGGCTTGTAAATACCCGTAACGACGGTCAAAGATCTGTGAGTGGACCCACGGCTTTATGTGCTTTCCGAGGTACAAAGGAGTCTTGGTATGCAATGAATGATGAAGGAAAACACCGTGAGGAAACCGGCATGTCCTAGAACGAAAAATTCGAAGACATCTACCAATTCGCACTGGGCCCGCGTGGTAGATTATGGCCCATACGCAAAATACGCGCTTTGACGTGGAGTTGCGGATACCAGCCCGGTATCTTATCTTATTTCATGGGCATCCATCCATGGAGCGACCTGGACAAGTGTAGTTTAACCCTCGATTGCCCCGTCCGGCTGTTTAATTTAGCCACAAGTTCCTATTTAGACAGATTGTGCAACTCTGGTACACCCACTTTTCGCTAGTTATGTTTAAGTCTCATGTTTGGGGTGAGCCCATTGCCGTCAATCAGGCACAAATCCAGAGTCCGGACCGCTTTTGTCTTATAGTTAGTGGTAAGTGACCCTAACTGCTATGCCGGAGGTCGTGGGTTCGATTCCCACCCAAGACAAATGTTTGTGTGATGAGCACGATCATTACTTTGTTCTGTGTCTGGGTGTAATTTATCTATGTAATGTATTTGGAGATATTTATGTGAATTTATCAGTTCTCTAGTACAGTAGAGACTAGATGGAGTTGTTTGAAAGTTGTGGAATACTATTATAATATTTATAAGTTTACCTTAGGCAGCATTAACATCGGAGAACACTACATTGATCGTTCCCAACTTAGACGTATAGTCAATATACCTACTCAAGTCTAAAATAGCCAATCCACCTTGAGCAAGCGTAGTGATCAATGCTCCTGTATCCTTGGAAGAGGCCTTTAGGTATTCTTATTAAGTAAGAATTCATCTAAGTGTAACTAGTGACAACCCTATAACGATCAAAATATGAGTCACTGTAAGCCCTAAGTTCTGCCAAATCTCCGAGCCAAGTCTCACGCTTCTTAAAAACTATGAATTAATTGAAATCCTTTCATAAGGGCTCCCACATTTCTAGTTAAGGCCAGCCTTGTAAATATTTTTAGTACCTACATAGAAAAATGGTGAACAGCAAGCATGTGACATACAGCAGGTATGCTGGATGCAAGGAGGCATGCAGCATGCAGCAACGTTCTATCACGGCTCTGGCGCGATTTTAAATTACACTCTAGGGATAGGGCAGACAAGACTTCGTAAAGTCGGTTTTGCGGCGATTAATTGACGTCACGTTTAGCATAACATATTGACTTTTTATGATACTATTATGTAATGTATGTCAAGTAATGTTTACAGCAAAACGGAAGTAAAACAAAAAAATACCGGCTCGTCAAATATCATCATCCCTCTAAATAAACATTATGCTTAACGAAACTAAGTAGGTATGTGTAATATTAAATATGGCAACCGTAATTATGCCAAATAATGTTCTGTTATAAATATACCGTTGCTAATTCGGACATGAAAACATTCTGCCAATCAATAGAATAAATAATTTTATACCTTAAAAATATTCGATTAAAGACGATGTGTGTGTTTCCGCCACGTGTGTTATGCCAAACAAAATTCGGAGTATCAAAATTCTGCCATATAGAAGGAACCCCCCACTATCAGGGGGAATTTAGTGAACTAATGCTGAGGTCCAGTTATGGAAGTATCTCACAAGTTTCACTGTAGTTGTCGGATAATGGGTTTAAGATCGACAAATGAAAGCCGGAACTCACGGATTTACGTGCTTTTGTAAGAACCTATATTTCCATTTCTAACATAATATTCCTACAAGACATTTAGGTACTACACCACAACACGTTTTAGCATTCCGCAGGCGTTATGAAAACCCTTTAGCTATTGTGAACACGTTCTGTATGTCTGTTTGAAGTCTGTAGCGTTTTGACATAGTTTTTATACTTATGTAATATTGTATCTACTGTCAGCAGAAAATTACCGCCGCGCCGGTGGGTGCGTGGTGGAATTTATAAGGTTGTTTTACAGATATTTTAAGAACTAGCTTTTGTTTACGGTTTCGTCCGCGTGGAATCCGGTGTTTCAAATTTGAGTACTAAATGCACCAAAGCATTTAGTACCAAGCAATACCTTTAGTACCTTTTAACCTTTCAATCGTGTCATTTAGACACAATAGAAAGATAATGACAGCGCAGACGCCGGTGTCCGCTTGGGGTTTAATGAATTGGCCTGGCCTGTTGGTCTAGTAGTTAGTGACTCTGACTGCTATGCCGGAGGTCGTGGGTTCGATTCCCACCTAGGACAAATGTTTGTGTGATGACCACGATCATTGGTTCTGTGTCTGGGTGTAATTTATCTCTAATGTGTATGTATTTAGAAATATATAAGTATGTTTATCAGCTGTTTAGTACCCATAACACAAGCTCCCAAGCTTAACTTGAGACTAAATGGCGTTGTGTGAAAAGGTTGTGGAATATTTATTTATTTAATATTATTATTTAATTATAAAGAATATATTAAGACTAGCTGCTCCGGCAAACTACGTTTCGCCTTAGACTCAATTTATTAGTTTTATTTAGTGTTTATCCTATTCTCAGCCCTACTGAATATAACAAAATTTCATAAGAATCGGTCAATTTGTTTCGGAGGAGTTTTGCAACTAACTGTGATACGAAAATTTTACGTATTAGATGTAATTTTAATAATATTTTATTCTCGGAGTCTGGATTTGTGCCCGATTAATGGCAATAGGCTCACCCTCTATTACATAGGACTTAAACATAACGTGCGAAATGTGGGTGTACTACCAGGTACACCTCTGCCTAGCTCTTCGGGGATTACCGACGTGATTTTATGTTATGTAATTTTAATTCGGCCTTTTTATTAGAATTAGAGATATCAATAGTCACACTAGCCAGTATCAAAAGAAATAATTTCATTGGTCGATGAGTTCTAGAACGTAAAACAATCAAATTTTAACATTTATCTCCTTTGAAAAACGAGAAAGTCAACCCATATCTTTTAAATCCATCTACAAAAGTCTTATTCAATTTTCTCAAACAATTCATCATACTCAAACCAAAAAGCAACGTCCACATCCTTCCTTAACCGTATTTATTAAATTTTCATTTAATATTTAAGCTGGCTAAGAGAAAAATATTAAAATGCGCACTGGCTATGATCCAAGTGAATCCATTGTACTATTTGGCGGATGCCCTGCATTGTAAATAGAATAAGGCGCGTCCACAATTTTCGATACAGCCAGTGTTTGATATAATGTTTGGCCAATGTTTGCGGTTCTTATTGGTTCCATGGATTCTTACTGTCATATTGGAACCGCAGCCATTTTCATCTGTTTTTTTTTTAGGTTTCCGTGCGCAGTGAAAGTATCATCTATATATATAAAAGAAAGTCGTGTTAGTTACACTATTTATAACTCAAGAACGGCTGGATCAATTTGAATGTTTTGGTCTTTTTGGATTTCTCTTTGTCCGGAATAGCATAATAATTAATAAAAAACATGAAAAGTCCTCGAACAAATAAATATCAAGAATATCGGTTGTCTCAAACATTTTTCAAACGCAGCGCCATCTTGGATGACATGACAGGAGTCAAACTTCCCAGTTCATTAAATTATCAGGTGACAATTTGACATTGACAAGTGTTAAGCTAAACCTAAGAAGGTAAGGTTGTCAATTTATAATACACACCTACGTTCTAAAATTTATTTTGTTACTAAACTTAGAGGTTTTTTTTATGTAAAAGTCTTATATTTCAGAAATCAATTTACGTAATTAACAATGACGACAGAGACGAACTTTAATAATTCTTTGCAAATAGAACGTATTCTAATGTTAAGACTTTAATTAAAGTAGACCGGGAAAACTTTAAGTATAAATTGTATGTAACATAGAGGCAATAGTTCAGATTAAAATTATGAATTTAGTATTTTTAAAACCAATGCATTAGTAAGTAAGTTAGGTTAGGTAGTTAGGTTAGCTATAGGATAGGTATGGTCAGTTAGGTTAGGTTATATATACATGTTGTAATTTTAATTCTATCGAACACAAAATGTTTAAATAAGATCACAGTAGAGACTCGCTACATAAAAAGTAGTAGTAGTTATTATTGGTTTGGATTTATTTTTTGTCGTCTTATTCAACGTATGTATTAGATATACATACGTTTAATAAGACGACATGTAAAAAAAAATGATAAGAGCAATAATTTGACTCTAAGGCACAACGAAGTTTGCCGGGGCAGCTAGTTAATAATATAGGAGACATTTGTAATTGTCAAAGTCAATGTCAAAATATTTATTAGTGTGGTTTTAGTAAAAAACAAAAGGTCTTACAGGTTTTTTGACAGAGCTCTAAAGTTTACTCTATAAGCGTAGGTACACTATTAATTATACAAATGTCGGAAATTACATTGTATTTTAATCATTCTTAAGACTTACTTTATGTCGTGATGGCCCAGAGGTTAAGGCGCCTACCTCTCATGCACGAGGTTGTGGTTCAAATCCGGGCAAATACCAATGTGACTTTTTCAATTCATATGTACTTTCTAAGTTTATCTTAGACATCATTGACATCGGTGAAGGAAAACATCGTGAGAAAACCTGGACTTATGGTTAATATAAGTTTGAAATCGCCAATCCGCCTTGAGCAAGCGTGGTGATCAATGCTCAAGCCTTCTCTGTATGAGAAGAGGCCTTTGCCCTGCAGTGGGACAGTAACAGGCTGGTATTATTATTATTATTAAGACTTACTATAACTTTAAGAAAAAATACATTGACGTTCACATTCATATAGGTACATTAACTATACAATATTTTTTTGCATCAAATGTCAAGCACTATAGATTAAGTATATTTATTATAATTGTTTAGGCAGAATTAGGCTATAAATGCACGGAGCCATAAAAAAAAACACTTTTACTGAATTAAGCAGTTCAACTGCTTGATGGAACTTTTGATTTGTAGTAAGCTTTTTTAAAAGAATAAAACTGAACCTCATTTTAACCCATGAACTACCTACTACTCTTTTCCATTATAAAGACTATCTAAAATCTCAATGAATCAGCTGTACAAGAACATTTAATATTCACGAGATATAACGCGTCCACATTTGGTAATGGGTCCGTGTTTGAATATCAATGTTCAAGTCATGTGTTTAAATTGCGACGGTCAAGATTTTAAGGACATATTGAAGGGAATTTCTATGCCTACCATGGGTTTCTTAAGGTCCTAAAGAGTGGCATTTGAGACTTGTTAGTTGTTTTGATGTGACCAATAAGAAACAATACTCAGTAGGAACTAAATATCTTAATTGCTTTCCATTATATTATCTTAGGTAGTAACTTTATATTTGAGACCTGGCAAAGGGCAGTATTGTGCGTTTTTCCATGCTAAATAAATAAATATTCCACAACTTTTCACACAACGCCATTAAGTCCCAAGTTAAGCTTGAGAGCTTGTGTTATGGGTACTAATAGCTGATAAACATACTAATATATTTCGAAATACATACATATTATAGATAAATTACACCCAGACACAGAACAAATGATCGTGCTCATCACACAAACATTTGTCTTGGGTGGGAATCGAACCCACGACCTCCGGCGTAGCAGTCAGGGTCACTAACTACTAGACAAATAGGCCAGTGAATCGGAATAATAAATCGGAAATACCTATACCGCGTTCTCATATCCGCATTGATGCTCTCAGATTAAATAAATAAATAAAAGGGCTGGGCAAAGGCCTCCCTCCATTCCTTCCGTCGGTCGCTATTCTGCGCCACCTCTCCACCTGATAAATAATTAAAGTTTGTTTAGTTGCACCCTGGACAACACAACCCTTTTGAAAAGACTGGAAGTTACGCCGTCATATTACTAAAAAAATAGACCATTTAGGAGATATTCCAAATACCTACACAAACCATTAAGGAGACTTCCAATCATACCTTTGCAGACTACCTTATTGTTCGAATTCTTGCAGATGCAATTGCTGCGTACCTACTGAGATTGGGATCCCGACTTGACAAATCTTTATAACAGTCCGGAGTCTGGACTTCGGGGAAATATGGCTGGTTTTGGTGAGAGATATCTTGCTGCACACATAACCAAGCGCCAACTCTGTACTGTGACCACCCAACTTTCCTGGAAATATCCTCAGTTTATTATTAGCCGTGAAAATCAGGCCAATTTCCATAATTATGTGACTCGTTATCGAAATAAGGAATATGGATCGATTTGCATAAGACCTTAGAGGCCGTGAAATGTCTTTAAGACAGGTGGTAATGATTTTCCTTTTGCGATTTACCAGAGGCCTTGATGTAACATTAATTCGTGTAAATGATAAATGATATTTATTTCTGTAAATAGGTTTTCACAAACACTTTTACACGTCTTTTTTTTGAACTAGTAGATTAGATCGGAGTTTCACTACCAGACTACTCTGAGAAGAAACACCAAAAGAAACTCAGAGGTCATAGTCTCTTTTAAAGTCCCGACATTATCTTGGTCAAATCATGTAAGATCCATGCAGATTAGTGTCCGAGATGGTCTTTTGAGTGATGGTACCTTGCAAAAACAACACTATCTATTAAGTTTTTTGTATAATAAATAGTTAAGGTATACAGACGCCAGTAATCAAGCTACTTTAAACTGTCACATACCAGATTGAACCTTACCCTGTTTGTAATAAAAATTGAAAAAGCATCAAAGAAATTTGGCTTCTGCACATAGATTTTAAAAAACATGCTAATAATAAAAATCAGTCTTAGGCAATAAGTGCAAAATTGAAACTTCAGACAGTTGCTAAAAAAGTTAGAATAACGTTTTGATTTACCTAAAACCTAACGACACCTTGATCATCTGAAGAATAAAGTAGATTTTTTTTTACACTATCTTATATTATCTTCCCAACTATCAAACCCACATGGCGAAGTAGATCTGACAGATAAACGAGGAAGGCTAAATCCTCATTAACCTGTCAGCATTACCAAACACAACGCTAACTTCCAATATTGGTCATATCTCTGTTCAACGATGGATGTTGGTCCCAACGTCTATAACCAACTCAATTCGAAGGTCTGAGTAAGATGTATATTGCTATTTTTATATCGAAAGAGTATGCCATGAATTTTGTGAAACGGTTTAAACAATTTCAGTCTCCTTTTGTAGAACGTCAATATACAGAAATTTTGCGTGTTTCATGAAAAATATTCACTTCCAAGTAAATATTTTTGATGCAATACTAGGGTTATTGTCCTAGGGGTATGTTTAAAATTTAGCCTCTCATGTTCGCAATTGTGGTTCAAACCAATGTATGTACCAATGTTCAATATTCATATGTTCTCAGCAAAGACATTTAATCCTTAACCGCAGACGGGACATCACAAACAAAATTTTCATCCGAAACGTGTGTCCAGCTGGACACAAGTCTTTTTTAGTACGCTCCGCTGCCGCTCCAATATTCAAATATTATTCCAGATGGCGTTACTGAGACATGGGATCAAAGTTTTTCTATGACAATTCCTTGACTTTCCCGCTCTATAGTATTTTAAATCTCTTTGCCTAGTCAATGATGTTTAAGATAAACTGAGAACCAAAGAAATTGAAAATACTAAACATCGTGAGGAATTCTGGATTTTGGTCATATAAGTAATCGCCAATCCGCCTTGACCGAGCGTGGTGATCAATTCTCGTGCCATGTCTATATGGAAAGAGGACTTTATTTTGATTCATTTTATTTAGGAAACTTAAAGCCATTTAAAAAAACTATTCCTATAGGTACCTAGTTAAAATTTTATGTGACCTTCTGTCACATAAAATTTTTACTTATATGACCAAAATCCAGAATTCCTCACGATGTTTAGTATGCCAATCCAAAATTTCCCCATACAGTTAAAAGAATAGCTATGCAAGCTAGTAGGTATAATTAATGGCTAGTTATGGAAATTCCTGCCCAGTAAACAGTTAGGTACTAAACGCAAATGAATTGAACGTCAGTTACATCAAAATATGCAGAATTAGGCAAGAAAATAATTAGCACACAATAGCCCCATGGCCAAAAATAGGAATTAAATTCTCAAATCTCGTACGCTTATGTAATAGAACGTATTTTTTTTTTGTTCTATCACTCATTGGTTCTCTTTCCACGATCCGATATTGACCTGCGCAAGACTTGCATTGTAATTGTGACCCTGGGCTTGTAGGTCCAAACGTTTTAACTTAGCGGTAGAAGGAACATTGTCAAGAGCGTATACATATATATTGAAGTGTCTTTTCGGGAACAATGCTAGAGAGATATCAAGTATCGGCAAGCGCAGCGTAGGACGTCCACCCACAAGGTGGACAGACGACCTCATTAAGGCCGCGGGAACGCGCTGGATGCGAGCCGCTTCCAACCGGTCTTATTGGAGATCTATAGGGGAGGCCTATGTCCAGGAGTGGACTTGCTATGGCTGAAATAATGATGATGACTAGAGAGATATATAGGGTGGTTAGATATAATGGTACTCAGGAATACGAATAACCTTCCCAAAGAAACTTTTTTTATATAGGTACTCATTAACTTTCAACTAATTCAATTACGTCAGTACTGCACAACGGGAGCGGTGGGGGTGGCGGGGCGAGCGTGTGACGCTAGTAGTAGTAGATTATTCCCCTCCTGAAAATGTAGGCGCAGTGAGGACGAATTGAGCTGTCATTCCATACTATTCCATTGACAGTTCACTTCACTCAAGCGTTCACGGCGTGACTTTTAGTGAATCGACCGGATGCACACAAAAACAGTATTAAGTGTTAATAACATAAAAATAACATTAAAAATGAACAAAGAAACAGTATGCCAATATTATAAAAAAAAAGAAAATCAGAACATACAATACAACTCACGCCTTTTTCCCATGGGGGCTGACTCTACAGAGCGCCATGTGCTACGATTCTTACACACTTCTTTTGCTTCGTTTACATTCATACACACACGCTGCGCGGTCCCGAATACTACGCACCTGACCTTTCTAAAGAACCTCACCAATATGATCTATGTATGTCCTTCTAGGGCGTTCCATAAATCAGAACATACCCAATAATATAACTGTCAGTCAAATACCTATTCTATAAGGCACGCTCCAATTCCATTCATTTTGCTTACGTGACTGAAAAAAATTAACTTCTCTTCTAATGATCATCTGCCTAGCCTTTTCCCAATTTTATTTGGGTCGGCCTCCAGTCTGAAGGGATGCGGCTGAATACCAGTGTTTTACATGAAGCGAATGCCTTTACAACACAGATTCCTACTGAGTAAATCCCTTGGTGGTTAGAATAATTATTAATTTGCTTAGAATTTAGATTCATAAAAGTAAATTATTTATTTATTTATGAAATCATTTGATCTTACTAGCTAACAGAAATACATCCAAAGCGCTTACAAGATTAATTTAGCGTCTAATTGATCCAATCAAACAAAGTCAGGTCTTAGTCTTAATTCATAAAATAACTCTTATGACTTGCACTAGATCTAACTCTCGGACTATTCTTTCATATTTCGGCTGTATTTAACTCTAGTATAATATTTTTAATACAAAACCATTCATCAAGATTTCATCTCACGTCTGCATTTCTTTGAATTTGGATTTTGATTAAGTTAATTAAAACGTCTAGCCGAAGATGGCTGCCAACTTTATACAATATTATACTCTATTTACGTGACGATAGTTTTCATTACACATCGCCAGACTGTCTTTTTCGTTCACTCTAGCACCATAAAACAAAATAAAAAAGGCGCATAGGTATCTCAAGGTAAAAAAAATCGATCCAAGTTCAACTCATCCAGCAATATTGATCAAAACACAACACGAATTGATACAAGACATCTATCTCGCCACGTGATAACTAAACAAAGCTGACCTACATCGCGATGTTAAAGTTTTCAAGCTCAAACACAAACTCAAACTCAAAATCTTTATTGTGCATTCATGTGTCAGGCCTGCGACAGGCCTGTTGGTCTAGTAGTTAGTGACCCTGACTGCTATGCCGGAGTTCGTGGGTTCGATTCCCACCCAGGACAAATGTTTGTGTGATGAGCACGATTATTTGTTCTGTGTCTGGGTGTAATTTATCTATAATGTGTATGTATTTAGAAATATATAAGTATGTTTATCAGCTGTTTAGTACCCATAACACAAGCTCTCAAGCTTAACTTGGGACTAAATGGCGTTGTGTAAAAAGTTGTAGAATATTTATTTATTTATGTGTAGGTACATTTGAACTTATGCAAGATCCCGACAACAACCGACAGGCAGTAGTAGCCCACCAGCTACAACACTAGTCTGGTCGCATGTTCCTCCCTCTTCTTAGAGGGATGCGAAACTTTACACCCTGTTTCTCATACTCCTAGAAACTAGTCTATAAATAAATAAAACAACAATATTATTTTAAACCTTTATTTACTATAACTGTAACGTTGTCTTGTAGGTCTTCATAGTTTGGGTCCAGGTTCCCGTTCACCGTCTCCACCAGACACCCTCGACCTCAGCGGCTTCCTCCCGATCTGTCAGAAAGGCAAATAACGAGTCTTCTTTTAACTTGAAACAAGATAGCAAAATAACCATGACCGATGGTGTAAGGACCAAGGTACAGACGAAACTGACAAATTTCCTTATTGAATAAGAACCTTATTTTGTTTATAATAAAGTTGAAAAACTGTCAAAGAAACTTGACACATTGGGGTAGCTTGCTGTGCTGACAAGACGAGATGGGCCGCAGACCGCAAACGGCACGGGTTTCTTATCTAAGAATAATATAAATTATTTATTTATTTCAGACAGCAAAAGGTCCACACTTGATAAAAAAAGAAAACAATCATAAAAATAATAACTAAGTGTTAGTAACAATAAATTAACTATGTTAGAGACACATTTAATATAACACATACAACAAAATAATCATTATTTTCGCATCCCAGCAAAGATACTGGAGCAACGATTTAAGACAGAGGAGTGCAGTCTGTTAGCAATCATGCTCAGGATGCCGTTGTAACTGGCTCGTACCCTGCGCACCAAAGACGTAAATCTTTTACGCATTAAAGTATAAAAGCAATCAACACGTAATTCCGCAAACATCCCTGATGCGCTACAGAAGAGAGGCAGCCCCATCAACACCCTGAAACTATTATAATACTGCACGCGAAGGGCACTGAAAGATGTTCGCGTAAAAATGTACCCACAGGCTACAGGTATAAAATAATGAGGAACAGAAGGTTCTAAAAAGTGTTCTCTGTTTTCTATGAATCTATATGAAATTGATTCTTACCTTTGTTGCCTCAATTTCATAGAGATTCATAGAAACCCGTTCATTTTGCGGTTGCAGTATGCGATCTGTGGCCCATCTTATACCTGTATCTTTAACGAGCTAATCACATAATCACATAATCTATACTTATATAGTACTAGCTGATGCCCGCGGCTTTGCCCGCATGGATGTCGGTTATCGCACTGCTGGTCCGTTTTGAAAAATTCTTTTAGTGTTCTAGAAAACCCGTTTATTGAGGAAGGCTATATATATAGTATATAAATCAACACCAATTTGAAAAACTACATGGGACACCTCTGCGCTACCCTTTGGGGATTGCAGACTGAGACGTGATGTTATGTTGTTAAGATTTATACTAACAACTTTGGGATTCTTAGTATGGACTCCAGTATCTCACAAAACCAACATATTTTATGAATTTTTGTTTCTAACAACGTGAACCTTTGTGAGGAGTGAAATACATCGACATATGAGATATTATTACAGTAGGGTCTCGTTAATCCGGACTCCCGCTTGTTCGGTGATCGCTGTAATCCGGCCGGCCAATGGAGTTCGAATTCGTATGAGCAAGATGAGGACAATAGCGTTGAAGTTCTCGCCTCTGAAAAAGTTTGTATTTCAGAGGAAGTAGAAGCTTTAAACACTTCTTTAAAATAGGCTGAAGATAACGAATTTGATAGCCACGAAGTTATGTGTCTCCGTAGACTTTGAGACCGGGCCTTTGAAATTGAGTGCGAAAATTATAAACAGAAACTAAGAAACTACTTACCTAAATGTAGCATACCTACTATAATCCGGACGCCTCGATAATCCGAAAACAGTCTTGTTTTTGCCTCTCCGGATTAACGAGGCCCTACTGTATTAACAAAAGCAAGGACAGGACAAAGGATTTTTCTCAACCAATCCTTAAATAGAACATGACTTGTATGCGAGACATCTTGATGATGATGTCAACTTAGGCTAGCACGCCTCAATGCCAAGTCTTACTTAAAAGGTTCTGTATTTAATACAAAATCGTAAATGTGTAATGCATAGACCTTGCAATGACGTATATCTATTGCACATGGTTGCAACATTATCATCTGCCTAGCCTTTTCCCAACTATGTTGGGGACGGCTTCTAGGCTAACAGGATACTGACACGATATACAGTATTATACCCGTGAATTACATCCATATATAATAATATTCAAATCGGTCAGTATGGCAAAGTCTGAAACTATAAGACATCCGAAGATCTGTTCTGAGGAACCATGTCATCGATTTTGTTAACAAGAGAAACTGCATTCATTCATTTTAAAAAACATCTGCACTCCGTTCGGGAATCGAACCTGGTTATTATGAAAAAAAAACGCACACTATTTCTATTTAGATATCGATTGTGTAGGTCTTAAGCAATAAATGTCTGTATGAAACATGATGTCTAAAATGAATAAAATGCATTGTTTCCACATACTTTAATTTATTTTAGTAAGTGCTCGAAGTGACCACGTTTACAATATTCAACAAGTTCAGGTATTTAAAATTGTCTCTATGGTTGTTTGTACCTATTTGCTGATGTTGCAACTTGATACATACATCGCTTTACATATCTTAACGCAAATTCACCACATGAAGATACAAAATGCAATTGTAAGATCGTTACCTAAACGTGTTGAATATTGTATTGAAAAAGGCGGTTGTCACTTTGAGCACCTACTAAAATAAATTCAAGTATGTGGAAACAAACTAAAATAAATTCAAGTATGTGGAAACAATGCATTTTATTCATTTCTTTCATTTGGATTGCGGTAATTGACTAGTTAATTAGTCAATTACACAATTAAATTACTATTGTTTGCGGACACCGGTGTCCACGCGGAGCCTGATTAGTTTGACACATTGGGGTAGCTTGATGTTCTAGCCTCTGTACATTATATGAGAATAAACCCAACTAGTGTTTTTCTTTCCAGCAAAAAACACTAGGAAGTTGTGAAGGGCGGTCGTTTTGGGGGACTGTCTTATGTAATTGTTAAAAAAGTGCTGATACTCAGCTTAATTTGAATAAAATGACTTTTGATTTTGGTTGTAAAATTGTGTGTTGAAATACATTACCCTCATTAGGAGTATGAGCTCCGCCACAGTCAGGTAAGTAGGCGAGGCAAGTCAAATAAATTTCTTGACTCACTCTTGGACGGGTCGGGCATAACGCTACTGAGTTTCCTCAATAGCAGCCTATAGTATGGATTAGTACCAGAATGATGGCAATAGGCTCGGCGCCTATTACATGGGACTAAAAGTCAGCTGGCGAAAGGTGGTTGTACCTACTACAGGTAAACCTCTGCCTAAACCTTCGAGAATTATAGGTATAATGTTTTCTACTCACTCCAAGCTATCTACGCGGTCGTCTTCTGCTTCGCTGCCCTGAAAATATAGTAGGTATACATAAATGTTTTATCAAAATTGAACATGTGCACTTGCACATGTTCAATTTTCACAGAAACTCAGAGCTTGTACATACTTATGTACAAGCTCTGAGTTTCTTTCGGTATGTCTTCTCACGGATCAGTCTTTGAAAATGCCGGCGCCTTATTTTTTTTATTTTTAAAATATGGACGTTTCAAAGTGCCTCGAAAAAAACTACTCAGTTACCTAACTCTAGGAATAAATCTATCTGTCTAATCTAGCAATAACGAGCAATTCTTGTATATACAATCTGTTTTTTTTTTATATGGAGGGGAAATTCCTGTATTGGAGCGATTGGGAGCAATGCTTTAATTAAAAAGAAAAAGAAATATATTTACCTGAATACTAGTGATTTCGCTGTCTGTGTTGACCAGCTGATCTGGCAGGTACTGAATGGCGGGATCCTCACGGTCAACCACGTCTGCGACATCCTCGTGTGGAATATGTTGAGACAGCTTCTCGCCAATAACTGCTGAATTACCACCAGGTGCATTAAACTGCCTTGTTGTTCTAATGGTTGCTTGTGGCTATAAAATAACAGCCTGACGATCTTGGTCCTGTGAGGTTGACCATAAATTACATATCAAGACTCCTCCGTGCCTCGGAAAGCACGTGAAGCCGTTGGTCCCAGCTGTCATTTGTAGATTTATGACAGTCGTTACAGAGAGCCAGAAGCCCGAAACTCTGACAACCAGTTTAAAATCTAGGGGTATCGTGTAACCCAATGATTGGGTTGTGGAGGTCCGACAGACAGTGGCTCCATGTAAAACACTAGTATTCAGCTGTATTCGGTTAAACTGGAAGCCGACCCCTACATAGTTGGGTAAAAGGCTAGTCTGATGATGTTGTTCTAATGGTTTCAAGTGCCACTGCTAAACATGAGGTCTTGGATTAAATACCTGAGTCTGGTAAAGTATTATAGAGTTTCTGTCTTTTTTTTATACTACGACGGTGGCAAACAAGCTTACGGCCCGCCTGATGGTAAGCGGTTACCGTAGCCTATGGACACTTGCAACACCAGGGGCGCCACACGCGCGTTGCCGGCCCTTTAAAAACCTATTTACCCCCCTTTTGAAGAATCCCATACTGTAGCCCTCTGAGAAAACCTCGGCAGGGAGCTCATTCCACAATCCAAGTGTACGCGGGAGGAAATTCCTCTGAAACCGCACTGTACGAGACCATTTCGGGTCCAGTGTGTGAGCATGAACTCCCTGTCGACGGCGAGCGGTGCGATGATAGAAAGTGGCCGTGGGCATCATATCAAACAATTCCTCGAAACGCAACCCAATATACAATCGGTAGAACACACATAGGGAGGCAAAGTCTCTCCTAAGACTTAGGGGCTCAATACCGCTTGTGAGTACGGGATCGTCGACGAGTCTCACAGCTCGCTTTTGAACCGAGTCAAGGGGCCCAAGCTGGTACCCAGGTGCTCCCGCCCAGAGATGACAGCAGTACTCCATATGGGGTCCTCCGTATGTCTAGAATTAGTCAGTGACTAACCACCTCTTGATAATTTTAACTCATCCCCAAAGGTGCGTTTGAAAATCAGCGTCAGGCAGTATCTCAGCATCTGTCTGGCATTACCGCTAAAATTAACCTCTTGGCGCAGCCGTGAGACATTCCATTTTTGTTTTTATGTGTACTATTATGTTTTTAATGTGCCTGGTTCAAGTTGTTGCCAACAAATGTTTTTTCTCACTTAGTCTTTGTTACACTTCGACCTAAATCTCCGGGGAATACAGGAATCTCTCTGCTGGACCTCATGCTTAACAGTGCTGAGTGTATTACTTACGCAGTAAGGATCCTACTGCATCACTACCTTTGGGTTTATACAACCCACCATCAGGCTTGCTGGTGGTTCTGTCTTCATTTTGTGGTGGTCCAGTGGTTGTCTCTATTTTGTCGGCATCGTTTCGTTTCTTGATATCCCTTGCATGGTCGTGGCTGCCGAGCTGTTCTGTGAATTCTGGTGTCATATCATCCTCGCTGAATAACTTGGCTATGTGCTGTGACTGAAATGTATTAGAAGTTTTGATGTCTTACATCATACTCTCGGTGGCTGGGTGTGTTTTGTTGAAGCGATTTCGGGAAAAGGGACGGTAATGTGTTACAGGAAACCGGGGAAGAAGCGCGCGCTATTTGATTTGAGCAATGAACGCGCGGTGACGGAGAGATAGCTGTGAGATGGTGTCAACCCATTTTGCGTGAGGTCGGTACTATGTCGTATTTTATTTTATGGCGACGTATTGACTACGATAACATGTCAGATGTTTCAAGTTACACATCATATGCGACTAAACCATAGATATCCGGACTAAACTGTCAGGCTCACTTGTTTTATGAGAGTGACCTCACCGCCCTCGGTGTAGTTTGCAGTAATATCGTGTAAGCTATAGATAATGTTTTCCCAATAATATGTAGGTAGTTGTAGTTGAGTGTAAATGTGTTTATAAGGTTATTTTGGATATAGGGTGAGCTGACGTCGTATATGATTCTCAACCGAAAGAAAATAGGAAAAATCAACGATCAATTTTCAACGCTCACTTTACCTACCTCCTGAGAGATAGCAATCGATCTTATACTATCGATGTTTACAATAATTATCTCGATGTTGATTTAATCGATGACTTATTGTTAAACATCAACTTTCATAAGAGAAACAATCGAAAATAAATATTTATAACGTTTGTAATAATGAATGATGACACGATTAGTATAACTTAGGTAAGTAATATTAATTAAATTACTTATAATCTATATCAATATTATAAAGAGGGAAGATTTGTATTGTTGTAAGTATGTAACGAACAAACTTCAAAACTACTCGACCGATTTAAACAATAGGCTACTTGACAAATTTTTAGTTTTTATTTCGTCATCTAGATAACAAGAAAATATTCGACACATATTGAATTATTTTTCAAATTGACGGAAAACTGCTTAGATTAAGCGCATTAAAGTTGAGGAGTGGGGGCTTGTAACGTCATTAGCTAACATAAACTGTACTGGCTAGTGACGTCATGCGACATTTTAACTCGATGTATCGCCGTTAGTTTTTGATTACTTACATGAAAAAAGAAAAATACGTGTAGAATATTTTCTTGTAAACTTGTAAACTAAAATATTGTCAAACAGCCTATTCTTTTACCGTTGGGAAGCCACACTATTCCTGGGTGAAAAAAGTCTTTTTATCCCTATATTCCCACGGGAACGGGAACTACGCGGTTATACCCGGGTGACATCCAGTAGTAAATAAATAAAATGAAACTATAATCCTCTTTTTCTTGTCGAGTGGTTTGTGTCTAACCAGCAGTGCGATTCTGGTCAAATCACCGCGTGAAAATGTAGGCGTAGTGAGGGCGAATTGAGCTGTCATTCCATACTAGGGCTTGCATTCGAATATTCGAATATTCGAATTATTCGAATAATCAACTGTTTCAAATATTCGAATAGAAATTTTACGATATTCGAATATTCGACAGATTTCTAGAAAACAAAACTCGACAATCTGATGTGCACAAAAAAATCAACGTTCATGCACGCCGTCCAAACAAAGTATTATCGTTCGACGTGCGGGCGTTACGAGTGCTACGGGAACATTCGGAAGATGCGGCCGGCGCGCGGTCCGGTGGTCCGGTGGGGGTGGCTCACCTTTGTGCATTTGTCCGCCATTTGCACGCGTGTTTGGTTGTTATTATTTTGTGTTAGACGTTTTTATTTTGTTTAGTGTGCCCGTTGTTTTATTTAATGTATCTAAGTTGTATACCCAACGACAATCCAGTGAATCAGTTACGTGCTTTAATGTAAGTAGCTACTATAATTGCATTTCTGACTTGTGATAGTGATTTTATTATAATACTAATTCTAACCTCAAAAATGCAGCTTTTCCACTAGTTAACTTAGCTAAAGCTTTTATTTTGTGAACTCGTTTACTTCTCATTTGTGTTCTCTTAAGATTTGTTTAAATACTATAAAGTGTGTGTTCACGGTTAATTTTTCGACATTTCAGGTATTAGTTTTAACATTAAAACATGGAGCAACTGCAAAACAAATTCGAATTTAAAGAGTACACCAAAGGTACTCGAGATAAGTCGTCAGTATTGAACTTTTTTTTAAGAACTTCAGATGGAGTTCATGCGCAATGTAAAAAGTGCAAGAAAGTAATTAAATGCCGAAACACAACTACATGTCTGCATAACCATATAAAACTTCACCCTGTTGAGAGTACTAGGGTTACTGTTGATGAACTTTCGGCGCCAGGACATCGGGTACACACACGAACCTACAGGAAAATGAGCCAAAGAAGAAGAAAGTTAAATTGATTGACGACTTCTTTAAAAAATCTGATAATGTGGAAAATATAGTTGCAAAAATGACTGCTTGTGATGGTCTTCCATTTAGTTTGTTCTGTACATCTGATTCCTTGCGAAATCTTTTTTAAAAAAGTGGCTATGAAGATTTACCGAAGTCACCAAATACTATTAAAAAGATCGTGGTAGGAAAGAGTGAGCAATTAAAAGGCGAACTTAAGGAAACATTGCAGAAATTGAATCAATTATGTTTTGCACACGGCATCCAATGTGCAGTGTTGGATGTTATTTAGTAATGTTAGCTATTCTAATCCTTCGTGTTCTTCTAACAGATTTTTATTTTATTTTAATTGTTTTTGTAATACTGCGTTAGCTTTAACTAGTATTATTGTGATTTAGAGAACAAACACTTTTTAGAAATTAAAGGACATGATTTCTATGAAACTTATTTTTTTTATTTAATATTCGAACAATATTCGAATTATTCGAATATACCCAAAAAAAAAATCGAATATTCGAATTGCAAAATTATCGAATATTTGCAAGCCCTATTCCATACTAATGCTAGCCATTGACAGTTCACTTCACTCTAGTTTTCACGGCGTGACTTTTACTGAATCGACCGGCTGGTGTCAGAGTTTAATCAGCCCTTGGAATCATTTTGCCGTTGAGAAATTATCTTACACGATTTTTTCCTTCACCATTTTTGAAGCAAGTGATAATTACACAATACGCACATGAATCAAAGAGGTCAGAGGTGCGTGCCTTGGTCTGCTGGTCACGAAATCCGGCTATCGAGACTACAGCTGCTGCTGCCTATCTGCTAATAACATCCGAAAAATGGAATGTTGTTCTCTTTGCTTTTCTATGCCTCCCTGCCAGCCCTTTTCCTCAATGACTTTACGTTCAAAAGCGCCTAATGATGGTCTAATAGAAACAAAGAGATTTAAAAGACTATAGAGCGGACCTCGTTGGTCTAGTGGTCGCAAGCGCTACTGCTGAGCATGAGGTCCCGGGTTCGATTCCCGGGTCGGGCAAAGTGTTATTGGGTTTTTTCTATCTGGGATTTCTCAGTTGCAACCCGGAGTATGGATTTGTGCCCGATTGATGGCAATAGGCTCGCCCCCTATTACATGGGACTTAAACATAACTGGCGAAATGTGGGTGTACTAACAGGTACACCTCTGCCTAGCCCTTCGGGGATTACAGGCGTGACGTTATGTATGTATGGAGAGCGGGCATGTCAAGGAAATGTCATAGAAAACTTTGATCCCATGTCTCAGTAACGCAATCTAGAATAATATATGAACATTGGAGCGACGGCGGAGCGTACTAAAAAAAACTCATAGACTTGTGTCCGGCAGGACACACTTTTTCGGACGACAATTTTGTTTGTGATGTCCGGTCTATGGTATTGAATGTCTTTGATTAGAAATAAATTATCTGACTTCGACTTTGTCTTTGACTTACGTCAAATTGGTCTTCATGGGATGCTCTGGAGCTCACACAGCTGAACCTTACCAGTGCAGTAGCAAGCACTAGCACTGCCAACTAAAAAGATAGATGATATTAATATAATAAGCGCATGTACACACGGCTAGACATCAAACTATACATTTCCAGTATAAACTGGCCTCTTACTGTACAAAAATCCTATAAAATGTGAGATCAGTATCATATACTGAATCGACCCTTGCTTGTGCCGACTCGCGCCGCTGAGCCTGATATGAACTCGCTGCCCCTAAATAATAAATACTCAGATACAGCCGTCTCTTGCTGTCCTCTCCCAGCGACGCCCTAAGCCGAGGCCCGTACCCCGCAGAGAGTGCCCCTTGCGTAACGCTTAGTTTTTAAGTTTTATACCCTGGCTGGAGGTATTAATTATTTTTTTGTTAGTCATCTCCACAGGATCGCCAGGTTAAGCAGTTCACATCCTCCTCTAGGAAGACTGCGAGAAGACCCATAAAAAAAAAGCTGGATATTTATAGCTTGATGTGTGTACAATTGCAGAGCTTACGCCAGTCGATTTTTCTGCCACAGAGTTAATGCAAAAAATAAACAATTAGTAAAGATTTTACTTACAGTCTTAATCCACATTTTATTTTTAACCGACTTCAAAAAAAGGAGGAGGTTCTCAATTCGGTTGTATTTTTTTTTTTTTTTTTTTTTTTTTTTTCTTTAGGGTTTGTTACCTCAGTACTCCGTCATTTATGGACCGATTTTAAAAATTCTTCTTTTATTTGATAGGGTATATGAACAGATTGGTCCCATTTGTATCAAAACTCATATCTGATGAGGGACCTTCGAGGAATTGAGGGAACTCAACATTTTTAGTAACAAATCAAGCATTTTCATTTAGAAAGTAACATTTGGTGAAGAAAAACTGATGAAGAAGACAGGCAACGGAACTCTTCAACGCATAACAGCAAATTATTCGCAATTGCTATACTCAGATGTCATGCTGAGCTTTTGTGTTTCATAACAGAACATTACGCCTGTCTATTTTAAAAGGGGCCCGGCAGAGATGTGCAGATTAATGTTTAGAAAGAACTACTTTTGCAATTGTTAACCGATTTCAATAATTCTTTCAAGTTTTGAAAGACTTTTTACATACAAAGAAACTAAAAATTACAAAATAAAAACTTTTTTACAAAAAAAACAACCGACTTCTTAAAAAAACACTAACAGGTGAAAAATAACTCCAGTTTCGGAAGTCGGTGGCCAATGAACGAAACAAAACCACCAAAGCCACAGACTTTCGAAACTGGAGTTATTTTTCACCTGTTAGTGTTTTTTTAAGAAGTCGGTTGTTTTTTCTAACATTTACGGTTCTAATTTCTTGTTAATTGAAAATCACAAGCGACAATCTCACATTAATAATAATAGTAAGGAATTTTATTTGCTTAAACATATACGTAGCATTCCCAAACATTAAGTAATATTGTAAAAGAAACGTAATTAATATTTACCATTAGAAATATATTCCTATATAATTGGGGGCTTGAACGCGCTAAGAAATCTAAACCAGAACTGCGTGCTTTGCTAAGAACATAAAACAAACCACACCTGTGAATATAGTGACTAAACAACATCACGGCAAGGCTCACTTCACACGGTACGACTTTCTTTGCGATTGTCGCATTACAAATCATTATCTGCAGGGCTCTGCTGGTCACTGGGCAAAGTGTTCCACGATTACTGATAAATGCTTGCACTGACTGATCAGCCCCCCTAGCCAAGTTACAAACGATTCGTATCTATTCTCTTTCTACAATCGAGAACGCCTCAAATCCCTTTGTTTTGATCACGTGACTTAGCGAAAGGTGATAAGTCACGTGGTCAAAACAAAGGGATTTGAGGCGTTTGTAACTTGGCTAGGGGGGCTGGTCCCCTCTTATCTGTGTGGTTCTTTCCTCAAAAGACCATCTAAGACACTAATCTGCATGGTTCTTACATGATTTGACCAAGATAATGTCTGGACTTTAAAAGAGACTATGACCTCTGGGTTTCTTTCGGTGTTTCTTCTCAGAGTAGTCAGTTAGTGAAACTCCGATTTCATCTATCAGTTAAAAAATGACGTGTAAAAGTGTATGTGAAAACCAAAGTATTTGCAAAATAAACATCATTTATCATTTATCATTAACTGTCAAACAGCTAGTTAGAATTATCGTCAGTGTGTAATCTAGGATGCCGTCGTCGTGCGCGCTCGCAGAGATGTGACGGAATGCACAGTACCCAATGATATTATAAGTAAAAATGTGGAAATAGGTTATAAGCGCTCAGCAAGCGACTCGTTAAAATGTGGCTAACTAGCCACACTTGCCCTTAGCGTCGCGCCGTCAACAGATGCGTGCGTTCGTTAGTGTGCCGTTTTTGAAAATCAAATCAAAATAATTTATTCACATAATATGGGTAAATAGGTGGTACGTAATATATAAATGTTGGATCCTCATATTGACCATTGCTGGTATGTCATATCATGTAAATCACAAAATATTGTTAGAAAAGTTGGAAGCATACGGTGTAAGAGGTAATGTCTTAGAACTTCTGAAATCTTATCTTTCCAACAGACAACAATGTACTCAACTTACTCGCATATGTCCAAAAACCAAAAAGGAAACTGTGTTCTTTTCCAAATTTCTTGAAGTAAGGCAAGGAGTGCCGCAAGGAAGTGTCTTGGGTCCATTATTTTTTATCATCTACATAAATGATCTACCTGACACAATTAAACAAAATTTGGTCTTATTTGCTGATGACAGTACTGTTATGTTTACTGACAAATGTAAAGAAAATTTGATATCAAATATGAATCAAACGCTTCATCAGATAATTCAGTGGTTAAAATTTAATAATTTAATAATAAATGTAGATAAAACTAAAATAATGACATTCAGGAATAGAATAAATTACTTAACGGACATTGAAATTAATTACAATGGACAAAAAATTCATGAGGTAGAGAGTACTCAATTTTTGGGTCTCCAGCTAGATTGCAATCTTAATTGGAGAATCCAAGTGGAAAAAGTTTGTACTAAACTAAGCCAATTTTCTTATGCACTATACATGCTCAGAAAAATTGTGAACCAATCTGCTGTAATCACTGCTTACCATGGATACGTGGAGTCGTTATTAAGGTATGGTATCATTTTCTGGGGGAATTCAGTTGACAAAGAAATGGCATTCAAGGCACAGAAGAAATGTGTGAGGGCGATTTGTAAACTTAAGTATACAGATAGTTGTAAACCTTTTTTTATCAATCTAAAGTTATTAACCCTGCCATGTATTTACATTTATGAGATGGCCGTGTTTGTTGTCCAAAATAAAACTTTATTTAAATCGTTTAAGAGCCAACGTCATAATCAAAAAGTGTGTTGTCCATCAAGCAGTTCAACTGCACAATTCAGTAAAAGTGTTTTTTGTATGGCTCCGCGCATTTATAACCATCTTCCTAAACTAATTATTAATTGTACCAAGGCCGAAAAATTTAAATTCCTATTAAAGCAGTTTCTCATTGAAAAAGCATATTATAATATAAATGAATATTTTAATGACAAATTTCAAAGAAACTAGGTAGTTATAGTGTTTGACATTTTGATGTTCTTATTTTGACATATCGCATGAATGTAATTTAAATGTATGACATAAATGTTTTTGTTCTTAAAGATTTAGTTAGTCCTAAGCATGTTTAGATTCAAATATAAGATATCCGAGAAATGTAATAATTAATAGTGTATACCTTAAAGGTAGATTTTTGAGTTCTGTCAAACAACTATAGTAAGACCTATTTGTGTTTACCAAAAATCACGCTAATAAATACTTTGACTTTGACTTTGACTTTGACTTTATGTGAAACTTAACATTATGTACTATGTAAGACTAATCTTAAACTAAACACTTTATTTATTACACTACTACATCATTTTTTTATTTGTAAGTCTAAG
The DNA here is from genome assembly GCA_921972225.1 of Euplexia lucipara. Lineage (NCBI taxonomy): Eukaryota > Metazoa > Arthropoda > Insecta > Lepidoptera > Noctuidae > Euplexia > Euplexia lucipara. The sequence continues at coordinate 4,922,876 of OV179168.1, read as the reverse complement.
GTAGTCATTAGCAGTGTAAAAGCATTTATTGACAAGCCAGGTGTACAATTTTTTTCGGAACAATGTAATAGGAAGGTCTCTGATTTCGCTAGGTAATTTATTAAATAATTTAATTGACATGGGGTAACAGTTTCTTTTAAAGAGATCAGTTTTTATGTTTGGTAATGGAAGGTTATTCGGATAACGGGTATTAAAATTACAATAACCCCAAAGGATTTGTACAGGTATACAGGAAGATCGAATGTTGTTTATGTACCCTATCTGCACCTTCTTACTTATAATATCATTGTCAGTACCCCGTTTGATAGTCACCGAGATAGAGTATTGCGTATCTCCGTTGACAAACTTAGCAAACTGTTCAACGATTAACTGTCAAAAAGCTAGTTTCGTATTGGCTTTCATCAGTGTGTATCTATTATGGGATGCCGTCATGCGCACTCGCAAATATGTGACGAAGTTGATAGTCACCGTAACTTGAAGTACAATACCATTTTTTTTGTAAATTCTCATTTTAACTTTACCTATCCCAGTAAACGAGCCAAAGATTTTATGCTCTGCAGTATCGCTTGCGTCCATTGAACTTACGCTACCAGTTCTAATAATTCCCTACAAGTTACAGCTATATTGTAAGATTGCCGGGGCGGCTAGTTTATTATAATTCCTGGTTTCCTCACAATATTGTCCTTTACCGAAGTCAATAACCTTAAAAAGAAACATGCTATTTTATTTATTTTCCTAAAAAAATTACATCTTTCGTGACAAATAAGCTAATCTTCCGATTCATCATTGGATTATGTCAAGGAAATGTCATAGAAAAACTTTGATCCCATGTCTCAGTAACGCCATCTGGAATAATTATATAAATATTGGAGCGGCAGCGGAGCGTACTAAAAAAAACTCATAGACTTGTGTCCAAGCAGGACACAAGTTTCCGACGAAAATTTTGATCGTGATGTCCGGTTTATACTTATGTATTGAATGTCTTTGGATTATGTACATGAAAATAAAACCGCCATTGTGTTCCCAAGAGAATTTATTTCTACTTCATTCAGTCATTCTTAAGATTTTTGAAGAAAGGAAATTTCATTTTCGCGCCGCTTAAAAAAGTTAAACAATTTATTTTTCTTCCTGCTAGGAAATGAAAGACAATTATGTTGTCAACCCATGTTTTTACTTAGTAATCTGAGTGAGCAAACATTCTTTCGCGTTGTAAATGAAAACGTTTTGAACACGCAAACATGTTTGTTCGTTCAGAGTTAAAGTCAAATAAATTTATTTCAATTTGTCTTTTTGAATAGGCACTTTTGAACGTCAATGGGAAATGCCCCTTTCAGCCGGTCAATTCTACGCGCCTACATTTTCACGCAGTGATTTGACCAGAATAGCACTGCATCATATTTTATTATTTATTTATTAATTTAAGTTTTATAATACCAGCCTGTAACTGTCCCACTGCAGGGCAAAGGCCTCTTCTCATACAGAGAAAGCTCGAGCGTTGATCACCACGCTTGCTCAAGGCGGATTGGCGATTTCAAACTTATATTAACTACAAGTCCAGGTTTCCTCACGATGTTTTCCTTTACCGATGTCAAATGATGTCTAAAATAAACTTAGAAAGTACATATGAATTGAAAAAGTCACATTGGTACTTGCCCTGATTTGAACCACAACCTCGTGCATGAGAGGTAGGCTCCTTAACCTCAGGGCCATCACGACAATATTGATGCAATTGGGGTAACTTGATGTGCTGGCGAAACAAAACAAACACGAAGTCAAGGGACATAAAAATACATTATTAGAGAAAAACTAATCTGACTAACAATCCAGTCTATGATCAATCTGTAACCATGTTAAGAATATGTTCTCGAAATTGCAATTGCAGTGCAATTTTCAATCAAAGTTTCTTTATCTGTGATATCAATCCTAATCATTTGTTTCTATCATGTGCATCACTCGGCCAAGTTTCCTCAGCAAATTGACATTCCTCTTTAAACTTTATATTGAACATCCTTTGAAAACATAGTTTGTATGGTAGAAAACAGGCGAGAAACTCATACGTTTAACTCCACTCTTTTAAATATTTGGATAGGATATTTACACAAATGAAATCAATTACATTAGGTAATATCATTGTGATGTGGTCGTTCGAACTTGGCTAGCGAATGTTTGTTTGCAATTACTTATAGATAATCACAGTAGTAGGTACATAAACCAACTAACAGAATTACTTGATTCAGTAAAGTAATACAATAGTAGATAGAGTAATAGCCGAGAGCTATACGCCAAATACTTGGCACATTGTGCGGAGGGTGATTCATCATACTCGGAAAGTACCTACTTGTTTGATCCGATCCGAATAGCGGGTGGAAGATGCTACTTCCCACCTTAGGGCGGGAAAGACTCATAGTTTTTTTTTTTTTTTTTATTAGTGTGGCACTAGTTATACTTTGTGCCATTTTCAGGTGACTCATAGTTTGCTTCCCTCTCTAGGGTTGGAAGAAAGTTTAAAAATAGAATTAAATTTGGTTTGGCAGTCGGCTGCAAAAAAATCGAACATAAAAAAGTAAAAAATGCTGCGGTCATGTGAGTGTACAAACAGCCAGTGTAAATTTAAAAAAAACTAAGCAGGTCCGCCCTCGGCAGTGACGCGGTGTGTTCCATTATTTAAAATTTTAAATAGACTGTTTATAATTTGGCGGGAGACTAACTCTGTAAGCTGTATCGGTTTTCTAATCTAATAACAATGAGTTCAAGTGATTCTGAAATGTTGACCCCAGATTCTGTTAAAGATTTTAAGCATTGATTTTAAGAGACTTTCGAATCTAGAGTTATTTAACAATAACGGTTAGTGTTTTTATGAAGTACCTAGGTTGTATTTTATGTAATAAAAGTTTTTTTTAAATGTGCATGTCGCACTGTCGCAGTATCTGAACGCACCCTTTCTCCATGTTGATGAATCGTTCCTATTGTTTACATGGCATCCGATATTGTTAGTCTGTGGTTCGACAAAACAAACAGCGCCGAATAAAACGCGTTGAAGCAGTATTATGCTGTAAATCCGGTTGAGTTCATAAATGTTTATCCTGTGCTCATAGTTCCGTCAATTGTTTAGTTGGTCTACTCTAGTGGTTGAAAGCGTTACTTCTGAGCATGGTATCCTAGGTTCAGGTCCCGCACAAAGCGTAGTTAGGGTTTTTTCACATGGAATTTGCCAGTAACAGCCCAGAGATTCGTGCCCGGTCAGTGGCAAAAGGCTCGTCTCCTTTTTTTTTAATACGTTGCCCATTTCTTTTAATTTTTCCTGTGCCGTGGGTGTGTTTTACGAAGATTTAAAGTTATAAACACAAACAACAAGACCGGTAACAACTACCCGTCGTAGGCCATACTCGTGTTCGTGCGAGAATCGAACCCGATACACGTGGTGCAGCAGCCAATCACTCAGCCTATAGGTAGGTACCTACTGTAAAACTGGAATATAACTAACGAATTGTGGATGTGGTTTATATTTTGGTACATCTCTGCCTTACTCTTTGGGGAGTACATGCGTGAACGTCACAAAACATTCGATAACAATATAATCGATGATTTTTGTGTAACAACAAAATTATTGCGTTTTACATAATGATTGTAAGTCAATATTTATAATATACTTACTTTGTTAAAAAAATAATACTTATCGAAATCTATACAAGGCTAGGTCATGATCAAGTGTATCGCTATCAATTAATTTGTGCATTCACCATGTTTCCTTATTATTTCGTACCTAGTTTAATTTAGTTACATAGTTTCGTATACTGATATATATTATAAGTAAAAAGGCATAGATAGGTTACCTAAACACAAAGAGATTTAAAAACTATGAATGTCTTTGCCTAAACAACATTCGATCTTCAAAAACGGCACACTAACGCACGCACGCGTCCGTTGACGGCAAGACACGACACTGAGGACAAGTGAGGCTAGTCAGCCACATTTTAACGTGTCGCTTGCTGAGCACTTATAACCTATATCTACACCTTTTTACTTATAATGTTATTGCTTGTGAGTTTGTTTCTGTGCCTATCAAAGAAAACAAGTTCTTAAGTCTTAGGTAATAGGGGTTATTACCACAGACTATGACCACTGTTTAAATAGATATTAATACAGTAGGACGACGCCTTTGATCTCTGGACAACCGACAACTATAACTAACTAGGTATATCAATCCGTCACGAACTACGAACATCGTTTTGTTCGCAGTTCGGGAGCGGCTTTCCTGCGTCTCACCCCTCACACCCCGCACCAATGCCCTGTCTAGGCTTCGTCGGATGACTGTAGGTTTTTAGACTGTGTTTTATACTCTCCACCGGGCAAAAATCCAAACTCCGGACGGATACTGAGAAAATGAATTAATGAGAAAACCCAAAGCCATTAAATACTTACTAATTGCTACTTTTGGGTTAGCTCGTTCCATCGTAGACCTCATCTCCGTTTTCAGAACAAGAAAAAAAAATGTAGAAGGGACAGCACAAACAAAATTTTCGTCCGATACTTGTGTCCTGGTGGATATTTGGAGGTATGAGGAACAGGGTGTAAAGTTCCTCATCCATCATTGAAAAGGGAGAATCCTCCGACCAGACGGCTGTTGTGTCTGGTGGGTTAACTACTGCCCGACGGTTGTTGTTGGGAACTTGTATACGTTCAAACTGCGCGGATAACTTCAATAGCGCGATGTAGGACAGTTCGTATGTGGCGAGATAGATGACGCTACAGACACAAGTCGATTGGTCTAGGTTCCTCCGCTACCGCTCCAATATTGCTTTATTATTCTAGATGTTGTTACTGAGACATGGAATTACAGTTCTCTTTATGGCATTTCTTCGCATGTACACTCTATTCTATAGTACAGTCGCCAGCACATCAAGTTACCCCAATGTGTCAAATTTTCCCAATTGAATATGAACCTTATTTTGTTTGTCATAAAGTTGAAAAACGATCAAAGAAATTTTACTTAGGTATCTTAAATCCCTTTGTGGTCTCCTTACTAGCACTGTTATTGGGATACTAGAAACAAACAATTTCATCTGATAACCTTTTAGCTTTCCGTCGTTGGGAGATAAACTAATGCACCCCTGCATCAATTTCTTAAACATGTTTACGATTTCTTCTCATAAACACGATTGTTTTGAATAACACGATTTAATATAATAGGCTAGATGCTTCACATCATTTTAGGTTTTAGTAACCCCTATCTAGATTACTAGAAAATAATAGACATGTTTTTCCAATCAAAAAATTACGGCGATAAATTGAGTCAAAATGTCGAATGACGTCACATCTTTATATCAAGATCAATTAGGTAAGAAAGTTCTAAACAACGTTGGGTCCATTCTATTTATTTTATTGTTCATTGTCGCTTTGTCTCAGTAAATAATAATATTACCAGCCTGTTACTGTCCCACTGCAGGGCAAAGGCCTCTTCTCAAATAGAGAAGGCTCGAGCATTGATCAGTGCACAGTGCACAGAGAATAAATAATGTCTGTGACCCAACCACGCTGGACGCTGAAAACTGCAGACCGCAAACGTATTGACGCTTTTGAGATGTGGTGCTGGAGAAGGATGCTCCGAATCCCTTGGACAGCATTTCGCTCCAACGTAGGTATCCATATTGCGAGAACTCAAGATCTCCTCGCGGTTGTCGTCCGAGTGCCTACGTAAGATCCTTCAATACTTCGGTCACATAGCAAGGAAAGACGGTGGTAATCTCGAAAGGCTCATCGTGACCAGCAAAGTGAATGGGAAAAGGCCTCGTAGACGCAGCCCAATACGTTGGTCCGACCAGATCCGCACCACTCTTGACTCTTCGGTATGCGATGCCCTACACACCGCCAGAGACAGAAGCAGATGGGGGAACATAGTGAAGAAAAAGGTGATGAAGCAGGGAGGTCACGACCCTCAGCATTGAGGAGTACGACGCAAGGAGGAGGAGGTGACCCAACCACATAAAAATAAAGAAGAAAATAATTAAATTCAAATTCAAATTCAAATATTTATATTAAAACAAAATAAATATATTTTAATGTTTGTTTATAAAACTAAACCACAGATAATATAAATAACCGTTTTATAAAGTCAGCTTCCACTAATAATGACTATTCGGCTTTAAATAGTCAAGAACACACACTTTTAGCAAAAAGCCGAATACTTAGTTTACTCATCGTCGTAGAACGACGAAACTTTTTTCTTCAATTTCCTCCCTTTCCCTTCATTGGTCACTTTGCATCGTCCATAATTTGGCGTCAAATAAAACAACTGGTCAGTAGCTCCATCATAGTATATCACATTATTGTAATTATCGAAGACTATTCTGAAAGGCGATCCACTGCCAAAAGCACCAATTTCAGTCAGTATACCAGTCCTGTAGTCAATTTTGTGCAATCCTCTATTTTCTCTCTGCACAAAATATGCGTTATCATTGATATCAGTCGTCAAGGAATATATTACGTTTGAGAACGTCAAGGGTTTTGCTTCTCCATTCTTTAGTTTATACACAGTATAGTTGCTCATAAAATAAATATCATCTTTCTTGTCAATAATAAAATCATCTATAGTATAATCTTTCAGAGCCGTAATTATCTTTGAATGTTTCTTTTCGAACGTGTAGAGTCCTTTGGTCATGAACACAGTGTAGTAGATCTTGTCTTTGAACTGCATATGCCAAATAGTCTTGTCAAAGAGGCCGAAACGACTTGTCTCATTCGTTTCTGGATTGTATTTGTAGATACCATTCGCACCTCCAATATAAACATCCCTTGTAGACTGATCAACAGTTCGTGCGAAGGAAAATTGAATTTCAGGGACAGTCAAGAATCTAATATCATCTAAATCGAATGCAACAGTGTGGTCCAGAGGTCGTGAGTCCTCGTAGTGAAAGTAAACAACATTTGCGACCCTGTCCACAGCTAATTGTCCGGAAATTGGATAGTTTTGAAATATTAGAGCTTTAGAATAGCAAATGCTGTCGAAGCAAGCGTGACAATGGCTTTTGCCGGATATTACACTCGTTAAAGCCGACAGGCCGAATAGGATTAGGAGCTGCTTCATTTTCGTTCTGAAAGAAAAATAAATAAGCTTTATTGAGTGGGCGTTGAAAATTGAAAATGTTATGTAAAAATATTATAAACGACTCTAAAAAGAGTCTTTTACTTTTTATTTATATTGATAGCGAACCCGCCTTGAACAAGCGTGGCGATTAATACTGCCTTATTCTCTTTATTAGAAGGGGAGTTTACCCTGCAGTGTGCCCGCAATAGGCTAGTTATTCATAAGTGTCTATTATCGTATTGTGTGTGTCCAGGAATTCAATTCAGCCCATTGCATATTTAATTAAATATATGTATGGACAAGTAACTAATTAACCTATTGACATCAGGCTCTTATCATTTACTCAAAATTTTCCTAAAACATATTTTTCGGTTCGAAATGATTGTGGTTGCTCACTAGCATTTTTACATTTTACAGTCAACTCTTCTAGGCACTCTACTCCATGTGATTGTGTACAGTCAAACAAAAATAATTATGGTATCTCGTAGCTAACTAGCATCTGACTGGCCTGTTGGTCTAGTAGTTAGTGACACTGACTGCTATGCCGGAGGTCGTGGGTTCGATTCCCACCCAAGACAAGTGTTTGCGTGATGAGCTCGATCATTTGTTCTGTGTCTGGGTGTAATTTATCTATGATATTATGTAGTTATGTATTTTTATATAAATAAGTATGTTTATGAGCTGTTTAGAAACCCTGACTGAATGCCTGAGAGATATTTCTCGACGGCGTCGAGAAATGTCTCTCAGGCATTTTTTCGTTTCTTCACGATTTTTTCCTTCACCGTTTTTGAAGAAAGTGATACAAGTGGTCACGAACTCGTGACTTACCTACGACTTGGCACTGTCACTTGGCAGTTCACACTCATAAGATTGTCTGATTGCCGCATCATATCACTTGTCGTATAACATAACATCGCGCCTGTAATCCCCGAAGGGTTAGGCAGAGGGGTACACCCACATCTCTAGAGAGGTGTGTGTGGTTGTAGGTAGGTAGGCACACCTCATGGCAGCCAGTCGATTCAGTAAAAGTCACGCCGTGAAACTTTGAGTGAAGTGAACTGTCAATGCCTAACATTAGTACCTATGGAATGACAACTCAATTCACTCTCAATACGCCTACATTTTCACGCGGTGATTTGACCAGAATCTCACTGCTGTACACATTTCGCCAGTTAAGTTTAAGTCCCATGTAATTGGGGGCGAAAAAAACGTCGTGATGGCCCAGAGGTTAAGGCGCCTACCTCTCATGCACGAGGTTGTGGTTCAAATCCGGGCAAGTACCAATGTGACTTTTTCAATTCATATGTACTTTCTAAGTTTATCTTAGACATCATTGACATCGGTGAAAGAAAACAACGTGAGGAAACCTGGACTTTTAGTTAATATAAGTTTGAAATCGCCAATCCGCCTTGAGCAAGCGTGGTGAAGGTGATCAATGCTCAGCCTTCTCTGTATGAGAAGAGGCCTTTGCCCTGCAGTGGGACAGTAACAGGCGGGTATTATTATTATTAATTGGGGGCGAACCTAGTGACATTAATCGGACACAAATCCAGACTTCGGGCTTATCGTATTCGGTAGGTATTATTCTAAAGGCCACAAGTGTCAACTCTTGATTGGCGAAAACATTTCTAGAACTATCCACGCAAAAATGCGCAGTAACACAAAATACTTACTTACTTTAACTTAAAATCCTAAAGAATCACACGAACACGCCTGCTTAATTAAACTTTTCTTTGAACACGCACTTGTCAGTTTTTTTGGTTGAAACTACACCAGAAAACACGTAATTTTATTTAGATTTGATTATGAATTATTTTCACAGTAATGTATGTTTATTCCACAAAGTTCTGGGTAGCAGTGATACTGATAACCATATGTTGCCCCGCTATCATTATCAAATTGACCCGCAGCTGTTGAACAGAGGTGTAAGTTAAAAATCCCTAATAAAAGAGTTTTTTTTTGTATCTCTCTGTTGTTTGATATTTTTGTGGGAATGATTTCGTGAAAATTTACAGAAATGTGTCACAAGAAACCGAGGAAGCGCGCGCTATTTGAATTAAGCAATCTACGTCGAACTGTCATTTTATATCATGGCGGCGTTGTACACGGTAAATGTCAGATGTTACAATTTACAAATCATCGCGACTACTGTAGGTAAGGCTTGTTATTCTCTTTTCTTTTTTGGGCTGTCAACTATTCTACGAGACTTTATTTTACGATATCTTAAATAGATTTGGCAGCGTTTTGTTGCTTCCGACTACAAGATTAAATTGTGGGTAGGTACTTATACCTATTATCCTCAATGACAACTGTCATTATTTAACATTTATATAAAGTGGCTGTAACACAGCAAGTTGAATAGTGAACATACATAAACACACACCTCAGCAACCATACGATTGCAGTACCCACAAGCCAAGAGTACAGCTACTGGAATCGCGCCGTAACGTCAATTACAAAACGTTTGTGGTGCGCATCCCAAGGCGTATTCCCCATTGGTTCTGGAAGATAGTTATTGGCCGCAGAATGTGGTGTAAAGTCGCTGCCGCGAAAAAAAATCCACAAGGACGCACAACACATCGTGCAAGTGTGTTACTAACATATTTTTTTAAGATGCTAGGTAGGTATACCTACTAACCAATGTGTTATTAGTGTGTATTTTTATATTAAGGTATTTTTTTATCTATGGATCTTTGTTACCTGAATTAAATGGTTTATTATAATATTAAAATTATGCACTTACCCCATTATCAGGGTCAGGGTGTGAAGTGTGCACTTTATGTAACGACAAACCCGACCCTTACGATCTGCTGTTGGTATGTTACCTACTACTAAGACATAAAAAGGAAATGCTACAGCTGCCGAGTATGAGGTTTTGAGTTTGATTCCCGGGTCTGGCATAGTGTTATTGTGTTTTTCCGTCTGGAATATCTCAGAAATAACCCAAAATCAGAAGCATCTTTTTATAGTTTCCCAAGCCACATCTACACAAATATATTAAAAAGAGGTAAAGTTTGTGAGCTTGTTAGGTTGTAGGATCTTTGGATGTAGGTACCTACTGAATCAATTTTGAAAAATTCTTTTGACCAATAGATAGACAGATTATTTGTGAGTAGGTAGGTATGATATTATGTTTGTTTAGTTTGACATTAACTAGTCAATTACCGCAATCCAGACACAATTAAATTACTATTGTTTGCGGACACCGGTGTCCACGCGGAGCCTGATTAGTAAGTTGAAAAACTATCAGAGAAATTTGACACATTGGGGTATGTTGATGTGCTGGCGTCTGTACCTAACAAAGAGATAGACATGATAAGAAATGTCATAGAAAAACTGAGACATGGGTCAGTAAAGCCATCTAGCATAATATAGCAATACTGTAGCGGCAGCGGAGCGTACCTACTATATTAACCTTTTAACCGCTTGTGTCAGTTGTGTCGCATATATGCGACACATTATTTCCGTGTCCTTACCGCTCGTTTCGTAGGTATTTCTGCGATAGAGGAGAACATGCATGATTTAAATTTCGTTTTATTTTCAAAATACTGGCTGCTGGTACCTACAACTAAAACCATTATCGAATTGAGATATTATTAATGTAACAAAAATTAAAAAGCGATACCTACTTTATTTATTTATTGATTTAGTACATGGAGGACTTACCTACTAACCTAGCTAACCTAGCTAATAAAAACAAAAAAAATAAAAAGAAACCATAGTCACCAGAAAGCCAATTACAAATCCTCATGTATAGTGTTAAGTTAGGTAAATGCTTAAATGGTGTGAGCACAATACAAAAACACCTTATGATTTTTTTAAAGAAATTACATTTATAAATAAAAACAAAAACAATCAAAGTAGCAGCTACGCGAAAAATTTGAGGCTTAAGCACCTTCTGGCCGAATTCACACTTACTGTGAAAGGATCCAAATCGTACTCCTTACACATATCATTAAAATTACTACGAATTATTACTTACAACAATTGTTTCTCCTTATTTACCTACTGTAGGTATTATTTTATTGATTTTTAGCAATTTTGGCCCGGCGCTAGGGGCACGGCAACTAATATTTAGCCAAGCGATTAAAGGTTAATTTCATAGACTTGTGTCCACTAGGACACAAAGTATCGGATGAAAATTTTATTCGTGATGTTCCATATATCTACATATAGTAAGTATAGTATTGAATGTGTTTGGTACCTATACTCCATCCGATTAGGTAGTTAACAAAAGGTAAACAATTTTGACATGTATTTTTAGTTAATAACACAGTTTAAAAATAAAATGCAGCTGAAAACAAATTTAGATACAACAAAAACGATTACATGATCAATTAAACAATTTGTTTAAACAGTAGTTCTATTTAATCAATAAGCGTTTATGTAAAAAGACTTGTCAAGATTGTTTACCTTTATTTAACTACCTACTCGGATGGAGTATAGTATAGGTAACTATAGATACACTAAGAATCTTGTACCTAACAACAATCCTGGGAACTGAAGAAATACTGGGTATCTATCTACCAAGATAACCTCTTGAACTGGAAGATTAACTTGTTCCTAAATGTTAAAAACCCACTTTTTTTCGCTATAGGTAAACAAGTAATTAATTAAAAAGCAAAGAGGTACCTACTTTGCAAAGAGGCTATAGGTATTGGCAAGTTTGGTTAAGTATGGGCTTTTTGACAATATTTTAGATTTTAGTCCCTCATCTAGATTACAAGAAAATATTCAACACGTATTTTTTCTTTTTTCACGTAATCAAAGAATAACGGCGATACATCGAGTTAAAATGTCGCATGACGTCACTAGCCAGTACAGTTTATGCTAGCTCATGACGTTACAAGCCCCCACTCCTCAACTTTTATGCGCTTAATCTATTAAGCGCATTAAAGCATATTAGCGCATTTTTTTTCTCGTATTATTTTTAAACAAAAGCAGTTTACCATCAATTTGAAAAAGAAAAAAATATGTGTCGAATATTTTCTTGTGTTCTAGATGAGGGACTAAGGCAAATAGCCCATTGTTGGTTCTACTAAATAGTTCCATTGATGGGTCTAATGGTATTGCGAAGTTTGTATGGCTCCAGTAGTGAGTCCAATAGTATCTACTATGGTATACACGGTTATACATCGAGTTCGATCTTCGGAACGGCAAAAAAAAACTATGTAAGAAGTTCTCAGTAACAGCCTGGAGACCCGATTCGTATCCGATTGATGGTAATAGGCTGGCCCCCTATTACGTGGGACTTAAACATAACTGGCGAAATTTGATGTGTCAAATTTCTTTGATCGTTTTTCAACTTTATGTCAAACAGAATAAGGTTCATATTCAATTAGGAAAATTTGACACATTAGGGTAACTTGATGTGCTGGCGTCTGTACCTACTTCAGGTAAACCTCTGCCTAACCCTTTGGGGATTACAGGCGTGATGTTCTATCTATCTACACTAATATTATAAAGAGGAATTATTTATGTGTGAGTATGTTTGTAATGAATAAACTCAAAAACAACTGTGACGATTTCAAAAATTCTTTCACCATTGGAAAGCTAGATTCACCCTGAGTAACATAGGCTAGGTACTTTTTATCCCTGAATTCCTACGGGAACACACAACTACGCGAGTAAATCCGCGTGACGTCTGCTTGTGTTAAATATAATTTAGAGGACAGTAATTAAAACCTCATTTTTGATATAAACTTTTTATTCTAAAACACTTTGAGCGTACAATACAAACCGCTGAACTTTAAAATACAATAAAACATTTAAATCTAACGCCAAAAATATCTTAAAATTATCAAATATAATATGAAAAAACTTTTATAAACTCTGGAAGAATGTACCAACTGATTTTGATATAATATTAATTTAAGGAAGAAAAATGTATCACTTGGAATGGATCAATATACTATTTGGAATAAATTATAGGGCAGAATCACACAATACTATAGGGTGTACCCTTATGTATGATTTGATAAACCTAATATTATGTGCGATCCCGCCATATCTAAAGGCAATTGTTCCCACCTTTTTGCGACCATAATTAAAAACTTTTAAAACTCTGCCGTACAAATAGACGTTAATAAATCAACAAATTCTTACTTAAGTAACATTTGGAGCCAATCAGGCCAAATATTTGAACAAATTTTGCAGTCTTATAAATTGTGGAGAGACCATTCGTTAGTTTAAACCAATAAAGCTATCAATAAAGACATAATTAGTTTATAAAACTTATTTTAATGAACATAAAGAACCACCGATATTAACTTCCACTGATATAGTTCGAGAAAATTATACCAAAACATTATACAAGTAAAATTAAATAAAAATAAACGTATATCAAACTCAAATTACATAAAATTATATGAAGTTTTAATAAAGACATATAATTTATTTATAATTATGACAACAATGATACGATGATTTCAATTATTAGATTTATCATACAATTTTTTAAAAGAGTTAATATATTTTTTATATGAAATTACATTTTTAAAATATTTTGCTGAGTTCAGACGACAAGCACTATGGTTTGTGTGCAGTATTAATATAAAAGTACTTTTGAAATTTTCAACATTAAAAAAAGATTCCACCGTTAATTTATGAACAAATTCACATTATAGTAACATTATTGTATTGTAAAATAAAAATTTAACAGGTGTTACAACGCTCTATCATCTGAACCAAGCCTTAGATTTGTTTTATATAATATACGCTTATTTTATAAGTCTTTAAGTTGTAATAAAATGCAAATTGTCATGATATACCATTACAAAACCGGTCACCCAGAATATTAGTTAATAAAATACAACAAATTGTTTAAAAATATTCAGTCCATTAATACTATCCAATCCAGGAACGATTTTATTTATTTCATTATTTTTTATCAACAAGATATTTTGACTCAGACAAGAGGCGTGAGGGGCAATTCTCGTATTTTTAAGAACGTTCGATAACCAATAAATCTGTGAAAAATATATCTAGAGTCCCAACATTTTTGACAAGTTTAAACTGATTTCAGTCTCAGTCTGTCAAAATTACTTCTAGAATCCTAACATTTTTGACAAGTTTAAACTGATTTCAGTCTCAATCTGTCAAAATTACTTCTAGAGTCCAAGGATTTTTGACATTGATTGTCGCTAAAATGCGATTGTGACTACATTTAATACCGTGTTTTAAAATATGAGAATTAGCCTTCAGTTCGCTGTTCAGTAAGTATAATTATTTCCTTATACGTGCAGTTAATTATACGAAATACATGAATATAAAAACCAAAGGCTGGATACAAATACTGATTCCAGTTATCACTAACATCTAAAAAAATCAACACTACGATAAGATTACTTACAATTTCGCTTGCCCACTTACTATTGCGGGCTAATTCAGTCTCACAGATTACACAAGCCAAGTAAAACCGTCAATGGATTGGATACTATACCCAAGTTTTCTTACATCGCCTTTCCGTCCATATTGTGTGGATAGGCGCTAACGACTGCGCTCGTAATGTCTTCAGCCAAGGCTTATGGTTTCGCTTCTGGCTGAAAATAGAATGGTTAGTGCCAAGTCAATTAGTAAGTCTAACTACGATGATTTTCAAAGTACTTAATTACATGAGATTTACGCTGAAAATAAATAATAAATAAATAAATAATCAATATTCTACAACTTTTCACACAACGCCATTTAGTCCCAAGCTAAGCAGGGCTTGTGTTATGGGTATTAAACAGCTGATAAACATACTTATATATTTCTAAATACATACAAATACATATTATAGATAAATTACACCCAGACACAGAACAAATGATCGTGCTCATCAAACAAACATTTGTCTTGGGTGGGAATCGAACCCACGACTTCCGGCATAGCAGTCAGGGTCACTAACTACTAGACCAACAGGCCAGTAAATGATTACCGTAAAACGGGGTGGATAGAAACTCAAGGGTGAATAGAAACTAAACTTTGAGGAGGATTTTGTCTCCAGTTTAATATTGTTTGATACTAACAAGGCATCAAAACTATTTTTCTCAATTATTTAAAAGCATTACAGTCCTCGGTATGTATTAATTACTACACAAAAGGGAAATGCTCATTTTCTGATGAAACAGAAACAAATGATAGGCATTTAGGATTGACATCTATGGAAACAGCTTATAGCTGTTTTTCACATAGAAGTCAAAGTGTCTTTTCCAATAGAAATGGGTTATTTGACAACATTTTAATTTTTAGTCCCTCATCTAGATTACAAGAAAATATTCGACACATATTTTATTATTTTTCAAATTGATGGAAAACTGCTTAGATTAAGCGCATTCAAGTTGTAGAGAGGGAGCTTGTAACGTCAATATCTAGTATAAACTGTACTGGCTAGTGACGTCATGCGACATTATGACTCAATGTATCGCCGTTATTTTTCGATTACGTGAAAAAAGAAAAATATGTGTCGAATATTTTCTTGTAATCTACATGAGGGACTAAAAACTAAAATTTAGTCGTACGAAGAGCTCTCAATCTACTTATTTTGATGGACAAACGGAATAAAGAGTTTGCATGTTTTTTGTTCGACGTTCAAAAGTGCCTTATAGGGGCCTAATTGAAATGAATGGTTTGACTTGACTTTGACTTTGACATGCTACATGTTACTATGCACAACAGTTAATTATAATAATTATTTATGTAGTAGTCTACTTTAAATATTTTATTCAGTGCCCAAAAAACAGGCTACATATACAGATTACTATGGCTAAATTGTGAGCTAATTAAGCTGTAATAGAGATATTAAATCATCCGTACATCTTCTATGGTGAACGGGAACCGACCCAAATACTGCAAAACATTTTTTTATTCTATTAGTTTCGTGTAACTCTATATTTTATTTTCAAAACTGTAGGGGTGGGGAGGATATAGTTCTTCAATCGAATCAGACAGATGTGTTGCTAGGGAGTTTGTTCCGCGCAAATTGCTGATTCTCAGACTAATTTCAATGATTTAGTTTTGATTTTGATGGCAGACTACAAAGGGAAAAGTACGAAATACAAGCGGACAAAGCCGCGAGGGAAGGGCTAGTCTAATAATAATATTACAAAGAGGAATGATTTGATTATTTGCATTGAATAGGCTCCGAAACTATTGGACCGAAAAGAAAAATTCTTTCACTCTTCGGAAGCTACACTACACCGGTGCTGGTACACTTTACGGGTGACAAAGGCTACTTTTTATCCCTGTATTCCCACGGGAATGGGAACTACGCGGGTATATATGAAGATAATGTTATAAAATACATACAGTGCACTCCTTTTCTTCCGGTTTCTTGTTGGCCATTGTCTCCGGATTGTACTCGTTCTCAAGGCCGAAGTGCTGAAACGTTTAAGAAAAGATTTAAAATATTATGTTAAATGCTTGAGATGATGAATAAAGACAAAAATGCAGAAAACATAACATCACGCCTGTAATCCCCGAAGGGTTTGGCAGAAGTGTACCTGTACCTGTAGTACACCCACATTTCGCCAGTTATTTTGAAAGAAAGAAAAGAAAGAAAGAAATAACATTTATTGGCACAGACACAGGGCATACCACAACAACGACAAACATACAAAAAATAAAATGAACAAATTAAAACTAAAGAAACAACTTAAAACTATTTGGCCCAAAAACATTTTTTGTTTTCACTTATCCCTTTGGGAAAAAATACACTTGGGAACAAATAAATTGAGCTACTTATTTTTACTTACATTTTTCTTTCAGAGCCTGGTTTATCATTTAATTAACTTGGGTGGTATGTCAATGACGATAAAAAATATGGTCCAAATTGATACGTTCCCGAAACCGGGAACTGGCTTGATGTATTTGCTCCTACGTATATATAAGTCATTAGTAGAAGTGGCAGCGAAATCCACGTCTATGCGCTATTCACATTGAATATTACTACAATTATAATACTACAAAACAATGCATCAGCCAAGCGTGGGAATATTGAACTTTTTCATAACAATTGCTAACCTACTATCATGCGCTTTCTGTCAGTAAATTAAAGTAAATAGATACGCGCTCATCTATTTCAGGTTATGGATAAGTTTAAATAATGAATTCTGGCATCACGAGCCTCCTTAACTCCGTGTAAGTTAAAGAAGAGTTGAAGTTGAACTCTGCATAAATAAAACATAGTCAAATATACCTGCAAAATCTCCTTATTAGACAAATGGTCTCCGGGTCCAGACTGAGTAAAATGGCGGAGTAATTTCCCGCCCTTTTCAACCAGCACAGCGCCCCCGGTTTGCACCCAATCTCCCTTCAAATCGCCTCCCAGTCCTATATTAATACAAAAAATAAAGAAAAATAAACCTCTAAAATCTCCGTGTTCGGGTATCGGTCTGCAGGGCCCAATTGTACGTAGTGGTGCATCAATTTCCCGCCATTTCTGACAAACAAAGCGCCGCCATTTTGTAATCCGTCGCCGATTAGGTCGGAATCGAGACCTGTGGCGCATTGTTTGTGTTATTTCTTTTTTTAATATTAATTTAACTACGTTTTTTAATGACATTTAAACCTTTTTATTAAAGATGAAATAATCTATTCAAAAAGCGGCAACGGATTTACAAAATGACTATAGTACGCCTCTAAGCTGATAACATAAGATGTTATGAATCTAGCTGATACAATGATAATGATGAAATCTTTTTGGCCTTGAGGTCGATCCCTAGGCCTTTGTGGTCCTCAGATTTGTTGTAATAGTTTCTTCAAAACAATTCTAATAACTATAATTTAATTTTAATAAAAACCTATTTAGTTGAAGTTTTATATTCTTTGGCAGTAATATACACTAACTACAAACTCTTAGATCATACCCATCCCGCGTCCTTTAAAGATGGCGTCACGAGACTGCTTCCAGAACAGCGATGTGATGATTGTGACCACGTTGAATCTTTTGAAACCGAGCGCCTGGTATGTCGCAATGTTGTCCACGTAGTATAATTCTGAAAGATTATTTAAGAAATGTTATTTAAAATTGCAATCAAACCGCCTAAAAATCGGTGCATTCGTTTGAGACCCAAATTCCACAAACAGGCATAGAGAAATGAGTTCGAACCCACTCTGAGGAAAGCGGCGGCATAATGTCTGATAGATATTACATTCGCGATACATAATTGACAACATTTCAAAATTTTAACCTCCATGTTTTATTATGTTATCTAAAGGTAAATCCAAAACTAGAGGACCCATATTTTTTGGTTTTTCGAAATTATGTACTTTTCACTCATAATTTTAACTTTGAAATTCGGTGCATTTTAAAAAGACGTAAGCGCCAAATGGCGTCATTCATACGGTGGAATGGCGATAATTACTTTGCTTTACTGTGATATGACAAAAAAATCAGTTTCTTAGATGTCACTGTCATTTAGCAGTTGTCAATGTCACACATTGACATTAGATATGTCTTGTTTGACATTAGATATGTCATTTTTGACATTAGGTATGTCTTTTTTGACATTAGATACGTAATTTTTGACAGAAATGTCTTGTTTGACATTATAGTTTTCATCTTATAAATTAGCTTGCTTTCGCATGGTTTTTGGTTTTTATTTTTTTTTTCTCAGAAATTAAGCTATAAAAATTTTTAAAAATATATTTTTGAACTCAGCATACAAAAATGAAGAAACGGTATTTTTGTTTTAGGGTCATGTCAATTTTGAAATGTTGTCAATTATGTTGTAGCGACATCTATCTCGCTACATACGAACAAAAGACTAACATCCTACATCGCGATGTTAAAGTTATCAGCGCGATTGAACGTTTACAAGACCCCGACATCAGCCGTCGGACAGTAGTAGCCCACCAGTCAAAGGATCTAAGCCTTTCAATGGGGCATGAGGAACTTTACATCCTTTTACTCATACCTCTATGTCGTGTAGGCTATGCCTATTGCCGTCAATACCTATAGTGCAGTGTCAGCACCTACCTCCGTCAAAGTATTTCCCATTGATAAATTCCTTGGAGCCCGCCTCCTCAACACCAATGCCGATAATCTTAATGTTGTGCTTGTTCAGTACTGGTGTAATTTCACCCAACTGGAAATTGAACAATTTTAGTTTTTTCAAAATATAACATAACATCGCGCCTGTAATCGCCGAAGGGCTAAGCAGAGGTGTACCTATAGTACACACATTTCGCCAGTTATGTTTAATCCCCACGCAATAGGGGAGGGGGGGGGAGCCTATTAGGGCTGAAACTGCGTTAAGCGGGCACCCGCACGGTTTCATACTAAGGGTCAATTTATACTAGCACAGAGTCGAAGCGCATCGAAGCGTCTATCCAAAACTGAACATAATAAATTCAACCTTATCTCCACAGTGTAACGCACACTATACTTCGCAAGAATGCGCGCGCACCAATCAGCGTGGTTCACGCGCAGACGCGCGTATTCCTAAGAATGCGGCGTCTTTTTTAAAATCCCAGAAGTAATGTGTGCGTTACGCTGTGGAGTTATGGTTGAATTTGTTATGTTCAGTTTTGGATAGACGCTTCGATGCGCTTCGACTCTGCGCTAGTATAAATTGACCCTAAAGCGCTCCGTTGCGGGGACCTGCGCGGGCGTTCGTCACGGGGAGGCGCGACCCGCACCCACGCAGCGGGGCCCGAAACTTGCAAAATTAATAATAAAAAAAAATTGTTGAACTAGCGACACGGTGTAAATAAAATATTTGGTCTCCGCGACGGGTACCCGCGACAGGGACCGTCGCATTCCCACGGAGCCCACCCGTGTAAAGCCGTGTGTCCACGCACGTAGACACGCGATGGTTGCTGGACGCAGGCGCCAGCGAACGCAGTTTCAGCCCTTAGTTATTTATTTATATAATCACTTAGAACTATTGTTACATTACACGTTAAACCCAATGCAATAGTGAAGCAAGCATAATTATTACGGGTGCTGCTTGTGGTGACTGGTCGACTTGCTTACCAATGGTTTTTTTTATTATTTTGTTATAATTGTTAACTGCTTATTGGTTTCACTTCGATGGTCCTAGATTATCATTTAAACTTAGAGTCACAGCCTTATGAATACATATAAGTCAGCACTGCTGTTCATTTTCAGTTTTATAGTCTTCTTGCTTGAGTTTAGATTTCAATGTCAATATGAATAGTTTTATTTACTTTTTTTTTCTTCTTGGTATATATTGGAGTGTGCTAGCTAACACGTGACAATCATTCTGAAATGTAATGTGCAAAGTGTATAAACCCTAGTGCTATTTATTGAGCATTTCATTGTATAGATTCTTTGTATAGTTCTTCAAACGAATCAGACAAATGTGTTGCTGGGGAGTTTGTTCCGCCACTTCTTCTTCCCAGCAAAAACACTAGGAAGTGAACGGTGGGGCGTTTTTGGGGGACTGTCTTATGTGTTTTTCTGATTCTCAGCCTAGTTTAAATAAAGACTTTTAATTTTGTTTTTTTTTTATATTGTTAAGTTATTTTCTAAAATGTTGTTCTTTTTTTATGAAGATATACTAATACTATAAAAAGGTAAAGTTTGTGCCGTTGTAGGGGGTAATCTCTGGATCTACCAAACCGATTTTGAATAGTAGATTGTTTATCTAGGGAGCAAACAACTATTTTAAAGGCGAGAGTGTTTTTTTTAATCCTGAGCGCAGCAAGCGATTAAAAGTATGTCACTCGAGCTTAAAATAGTGTTGCTCCCGAGGTGGACACTCTACTTTTTATCACCCTCTATGAGAAAATAAGTAAGTGCAACTTATGAACAAGAATTTATTTACGTACAATTCAGAACTATAAGACATAAAATATAAATAATTAGAGGCTGATGTTTATATTATTATTATTCTAAAATCTGAATATAAATCAACTACGAACGAAAGCAGAATGCATTTAATTTCGCGCGTTGTTTATTTTTAACCGACTTTCAAAAAAGGAGGAGGTTCTATGTTCGTGTGTATGTATTTTTTTTTTTTTTTTTTTTTTTATGTATGTTACCTGATTTCTCCGCCATTTGTGGACCGATTCTCAAAATTCTTTTTTTGTTTGAAAGAGTAGACTCCTGAGGAGGTCCCATTTTAATTTGGTGAAGATCTGGTGCTGATCTTCGGAGATATACAACGGAACTCTTCAAAAATAGACGGCAAATCTGTCGTGATTGCTGGAATCGGTTGGATGTTTATTGTTTATACAACATCATGACGTATCATCAAGCGTGTATGCTCAGAGGGGTAGGCAGATGTGTTCAATATACCTAGATTTCGACAGTTAGGTATGTTAAGTTTCATTTATTAGCGTTAGGTGGATAACCCTATTATAATGACATGTATTGTTAACAATTTATTATCAATATGAAATGAATTCATGGCAAATGTTTGTATGGGAACAACTAAAAATGGAAAAATAAAAAACTTTTTTACAAAAAATAAAACCGACTTCAAAAATAACACTAAACGGTGTAAAATAACTCTAAATTCGGAAGTCGGTGGCCTATCATGAGTAAGACAAACCCACCAAAGCCACAGACTTCCGAATTTAGAGTTATTTTACACCGTTTAGTGTTATTTTTGAAGTCGGTTTTTTATCAACTTTTTTATATTTGGCGCGCTCGCAGTTTTTCAGCCAGTCACATATTCATTACATTGTTCCCGCATGGTTTGTGATTCACCTCTTTGCTGATTGAAACATTTACTAACAATATCCACATTCCAAATTCAAATCAATTTTGGTCCCTAGGGATTAATGAGCTATTTTGGTCCCTGTTTACGAGGAATAAACTAGCTCTTTTTGAATAGTTGTGATAAAAAATTATTTTACCAATAGTAAGGCACATTATTGATAAGTGTCATAGGCTCCAAATATTCGTATTTAAATCGAACTTGCCTGCTTTGGTAACACACCAGTTGTTATCGGACATTAATACGAAAAATTTGAACCGATAAGAAGTGTTTCCAACTTTATCAGGCGTCAGTCAAGTCTGTCAATAGTAGGGGAAATGGTATACTTTATGCTTTTACTGTGAACCCCGTGAAGGCGTTATCGCTTTGGTATGATATGAAATAATCCCATGGGTTAATTTATTCATGACTGGCATCAACGTACTTGCGCTGACGTCAGTTTGTTGGTAACTTGGTACGAAATGTAATTTGTTGTTCTTCAACAATCGCTACAGGCGGTCAGAAGCCTGAACGTCTAGACACCAGTCCTACTAAGAGATAACCTAATTAACTCCTTATATAATATCAGCTATTTTCCTGTAAAAATCCCGTCAAAATTACGAATTCTGCCACCTCGGAGATGAAACATAACAAACAAATAGACAAAAAATAATGATCATAATTGCTGTTATAACTACTGCACTTTCACAGACAACTATATCTATACTAATATATAAAGAGGAAATGTTTGATTGTTTGTTTGCATTGAATAGGCTCCGAAACTACTGGACCGATTTGCGAAATTCTTTCACTGTTGGGAAGCTACACTATCCCCGGGTGACATAGGCTACTTTTTACCCCTGTATTCCCACAGGAACGGGAACAACGCGGGTGAAACCGCGGGACGTCTGCTAGTCTATACTAATATTATAAAGAGGAAATGTTTGATTGTTTGTTTCCATTGAATAGGCTCCGAAACTACTGGACCGATTTGAAAAATTCTTTCACCGTTGGGAAGCTACACTATCCCCGGGTGACATAGGCTACTTTTTTTTACTTTTTTTCTCCCACGGGAACGCGACCTACGCGGGTGAAACCGCGGGATGTCTGCTAGTTTACTATAAAGCTCATTCCGAAAAGACCCATTATTTAGGTACAAGCTGATGCCGCTGATGCAGATGAACAACGGTAATCGAGCCCAGCTCTCAGACGGCTTATTTATTTCCGATACCTCCCACAAATATCATTTTATTTTAGGCAATGTATAAAAAACTTGACAAATTACTAAAACTAAAACCTTCCTCGAAAACGACCCTATCCATTGGTGAAAACGACTGCACTGATTAGTGCAGTCGTTTTTGAGTTTATCGCGTACAGAGTGATAGACGGGCGTGGAGGAGGACTTAGTTTTCGGAATAGGTGGCTTAAAGCATACCTTTATACTTACCTAAATTACGAGAAATAGGTAAGTACCATGGAGTAGACTGAGTAGAGACTCTAGTCTAATCCCGATATACTAATCGTGAGATGAAAGAAAGAAAGAAAGAAGAAAAGAAAAAAAAATACATTTACTGGCAACAGCTTGATACACGCACAGTAAACAAAAAAAAAACAAAAAAAAGAGAACATAAATGGCATGTCTCACGGCTGCGCCAAAAGGTTCATTTCAGCGGTAATGCCAGACAGATGCTGAGAAAAATCCTCATTTGAAAATCAGTGTCAGAAAGCATTCTGACACTGATTTTCAAATGAGGATTTTTATCTTGGTACTAAAGAATCACGATGTTTATAAGTAATAGAGATTCAAAGTAAGAACTAGTGTAGGAACCCTCCTACAGGCGTTCCCGTAGGATTCAAACGGTGAGTTTCTGTGTATCTGATATCGAAAATCGAAGTTGCGGAAAAAACCAGCTTGAAGATAATTTCACCAAGCAAATGTTGATAAAATAGTTATACCATTATGGATTAGTTTGTTTTATCAATATAGCGCACGGGAACCTCGTGTTACAAGAGTCTAATATAACCTACCTACATATTTATCTGAATTACGTGATCGGATAGAATTTAAATATCAACTGATCAACACCGTCATCTTTCTAATATCTTTTATCGCGGTTTTATGTAAATATGAATATGGAATTTGAAACGTTAATATCAGTAATACGAGTATTAAAATCTATTCTGTATTCTCGTAGATTCGATGTCTAGCGTGTTGCTAAGTCAATTAGTCAATTTTATAAGACACTAGCAGACATCTCGCGGTTTCACCCGCGTAGTTCCCGTTCCCGTGGGTATAGAAGGATAAAAAGTAGCCTATGTATAACCCAACAGTGAAAGAATTTTCCAAATCGGTCCAGTAGTTTCGGAGCCTATTCAATGCAAACAAACAAACAATCAAACATTTCCTCTTTATATATTAGTATAGAAGTATAGACTATTTTGAAGTAGTTTTGCATCAAACATTGTGACATGAGAATTTTATTATAATAGAAGATTAACCAGCTGCTCCGACAAAATTCGTTCTGTCTTAGAATCAATTTAGTTTTATTAGTTTACGGCCTACTGAATATAAATCAGCACACCGAATTTCATAAGTATCGGTCAAGCAATTTTGGTGGAGTTTTAACAAACAATGTGACACGAGATTTTTGTTTATATGGATTAGATGATGATTTTGAGATGTTTTCTAGTACCTACTTGTGGTTTATAAAGAGGACACTTGCCAAATTATATAGTTCTAGGTCAACGGGAAGTACCCTATGAAATTGGAATCCCTTGAGAGTTACGAAATATGCGTTTTTTGCTGGATAAACGGCCGTCTCTTTTTTACGCATACGAAGTTTAATTTTTTTACTACGTCACGGGACCGTAGACCTGGGTACCTGGTTTAAGTCTTCCCGAAATAAAGGGTCTTGACAGAAAGACAGGCATCCAGACGGATAACAAAGTGATCCTAGGCACCTATTAGGGTTTCGTTTTTACCTTTAGAGGTAACCCTCTAAAAAGATGTTTTTGGGCACATAGACAATAGGGTATATGCATGTATTTTTTTTATATTTTTAATTCACTGTTTACAACGTTTTAACATAGTAAAAAAATACACACATCAAAAGTGTCTAGGGATCAAGCATTTTTATGCGGATTTCTTGAGATTGAGATGTGGCTTTGTAATAAATTTATGATTTTATAAATTTATATGGATCCTTTTTGGTGCATTTCATAATTTGAATCAGGAACTGTGAATCAAATTCGAGTAAAAGATGAAAATCAGCTGTCAATATTTTCCCTATAAAAACATACAACGCATTGAAGACATTATTAGTGCTACTGTTTCCCTACTACTGATTAAAACCAACGTTATTATGGAGCGGCGACGTCATTTAAGCAGGGAAGAAATGCTCAGAGCCGTGGGAATGATAGAAGCTGGTTCCCGGCAACGTACTGTGGCTTTAGCTCTGAATACAAGTCAGAGTGTTATCAGTCGACTTTGGACACGTTACCGAAGCACTGGTACCGTGGCTGAGCGCCATGGAGGACGGTATCGCTGCACCACAAGACCGATACATTCAAATCTTAACTCGAAGAGCTCCAACAATAACCGCCATGATGTTAGCCGTGAGGCTTCATCACTCTTCAGGGAACTTAATTAGCGACCAAACAGTCAGAAACCGCTTGCATGAAGTGAACCTTCATTCCCGAAGACCGCTACGGGTACCACCTATAGCAATGCACAATCGTAGGATTCGATATCAATGGGCTCTTGAACACAGAAATTGGGCAGAAGAACAATGGCGTTTCGTGTGCTTTTCTGATGAGTCTCGTTTTGGTATGAGACCGGATACAAGACGTATACGACACTGGAGAACCCCTGGACGCCAACAGCGATTAAAATCCTGCCAGGAAGTCCATCCTTATAGTGGTGGAACCATCATGGTATGGACGGGTATTTGGATCGGCGGAAGAACTGAGTTGATTTGGATCAGAGGCAACCTCAACGCTCAAATTTATGCTGAGACGATTGTATCAGACGTCCTCGATCCTCTACAAGTGCAAATCGGTCCCTTATTTCAGTTAATGCATGATAATGCACGACCGCACACCGCAAGAGTTGTAAGACAGACTCTCGCCGCAGCTAACATCAATGTCCTGCCCTGGCCTGCTCAGTCGCCAGACTTGAACCCGATTGAGCATGCATGGGATATGCTACAGAGAAGAGCTCTGCCGAATATGGAGGGTATCCAGTCGCAAGAAGACCTTTTTTTGTTGTTGCAACGAACATGGGCGGCCATTCCACAGCGTGATTTGGATGAACTCATTTTGAGTATGCCAAACCGATGTTCTTGTGTTGTTAGTGTTCGCGGTAGAAACACGGATTATTAATTGTTTAAGTTACCCAATAAAATTTTAAAGAAAACTGTTATTTCAGTCTTTTTTTCGAACTTTAATGTTAGTGGTTCAAATGTCAAAAATCCCTTTATTAGGAAAATGGCAAATTTCTTTATTAATGCAAAGGTGACTTGGTTTATCGTTACTGTGACAAACGAAAACACTTTATTTGATGAATCCTTAAAGAAAATTTTAATTAATATCAATCAGGAGAAAAGTTATTGCAAAAATATATGTTGATCCCTAGACACTTTTGATGTGTGTATAAACATATTTAAAAATGCAGTACTGAAGCTTAAAAAAATATTTAAAATACAGAATAAATTTGAGCTGTTTAAACGCCGCCATTTTCGCGCGCCATTTCGATTACGTCATTTACTATAATCCTATTACTATTACTATGGGTGTTTACGTTCTTCTAACCATTTCACCATGAAAAAAGCTCAAAAACCAGTTTACCGGTATTGCTTGTACCCGAATGCAATAAACATTATCAGATTGTGCTTTCACAAAACCACTTTCAGTAATTTTTCTTAAATGTTAAATAACCTCACTATGAAGCTAAAATTACACTTGAACATTAAATTAGTTCACAACACACACGGCGATAATTATGTTTTCGAATAAAAAGTCCATTCTAATACGTAATGTCATACTTGCACATTGTATGTTTTGTAGACGTTGAGTTGTTGTCGTAGTATTTGACGTAATTTTTCGTTATAACCAATGGTGATGCGTTTCACAAATTTGAATTACCCGCGCTTAATTCTCACTTTTGTTTTTAATTTTAAATAATTATGACGCTATTAAAAAGTAAAATAATGATTCAGTACATATTTTCTGCCATTAAAGATTCGGAAAAAAAATATTCGAACCATATTTAAATTACATGCATATTCCCTATTATATATAGATGCTTTCTTACCTCCTTTGCCCACAGTCTGCAAAACATGCATCCCCAGCGCCTGAAGAATATGATGGCCACATTCTGGTTCTCCCAGAAAGATTTCAACTCTAATGTCTGAAAAACAGAATAATATATGTTTTTGTATTAATACTATTAATAGAAATAGAATACTCTTCATTATACCTACACTATAATAATAACTTGAAGAACTACAGAGGGTGTTAAAATGTGTTTGTTCCCACTTGTACAAAGATAATTCCCAAAGAATGTACCTTAGAAAAAAGTTTCACGAGTTTTACTATTAGAGAATCAATGATATTGATAAGTAAAAAGGTGTAGATAGGTTATAAGCGCTCAGCAAGCGACACGTTAAAATGTGGCTAATTAACCACACTTGACCTCAGTGTCGCGTCGCGCCGTTAACGAACGCGTGCGTGAGTGTGCCGTTTTTGAATATTGAATGTTGTAACCTATCTACACCTTTTTTTATAATATCAGTGACCTACACTATAATAATAACTTGAAGAGCTACATAGGGTGTTAAAATGTGTTTGTTTCCAAATGTACAGACGAGACGCCAGCACGTCAAGTTACCCTAATGTGTCAAATTTTCCCAATTGAATATGGACCTTATTCTGTTTTGGATAAAGTTGAAAAACGATCAAAGAAATTTGAAACATTGGGGTAACTTGACGTGCTGACGTCTGTACAAAGATAATTCCCAAAGAACGTTGCTTACAGAAGAACTACTAGTAAAGAAAAAGTTTCATAAGTTTCATTAGTTTTACTATTCGAGAATAAATTGGAACATAGTAGGTACCTACTAGTGAGAATAAAAACTCCCATAGGTTCTACTATTCTGAAACACCCAATTCTAAAGAACTATTGAAAACAAAAATCCCATTAGTTCTACCATAGAACTGTTTGGTAGAACAAGCAAATAAACGATGTCAACAAAACAAAACAGGAATTAAAATGAGGTCAATTAATAATAATACTATAATCAGGTACATTAGTCTTAAATGGTCAAAGGAGGTAACTTTAACAATCACAATCTGGATAAGCTCATAATATAATTTATAACACATTTGCTTGTAAAGGGTCTCTTAAACCGCCAAATTCAGTATTGTAATGTAAAACGCACGGTTTGCAAGATGCTCCGACTTAAAACGAATGGTTCCTTTTTTTAAATCTTAGCAAAGAGTTTTTATGTCAGAAAAGTGGTCAACTATTTATGAATAAAATAAACGTTGGGAGATAAAATATAAAAATAAACATTGAATTCCATAATTCAATTAATTTTGACAATAAATTAACCATTAGTAACCAAAACAAAAAAATGTAAATTAATTTACTTTATTAACTATACTGGCTGTTATTACCTATGTAGGTATTTGACCTAAAAAAAAAACTTAATAATTCCATGCGCTTTTTTTTGTTGTATTATTTTTATTTGAAAATATCAGTCAGAGTTTTATTTATTTTCGCGCAAATATGTTATAAAACGTCGTATGACATACATGCACTTTAACCTACCGCACTTATATCATAATGTACTATTAGAAAGTCTTTTACTGAGTACCTAATAATATTTGCCTAAAAGGAGTGCAGGTACCTTATTTAAATACCGGTTACCGGTTATTTTCTCTCTCAACTTCTTACAATATCTGTCTGTATTTACATAGATTGGTGTATCTCTATAATGTACCTAAGTAAAAAAGTACTTAAGTCTCAACTTTTTGTGACTGCACTTTCTTTTATTAAACCAAGTGCTGGTATAGTAAAAAAAACATTGCAATCAATTACCATGTCTCAACACAAATCCAATAAAAGAAAATTATTATTATTTTTATTACTATCTGAGTCCATAAACTCAGGCTGATAACCTTTAGCCTTCATAAAGGTAGTGATAACTGCACTTGCAAACATAGCTATCCCACTTTCCCTATAGATGTCATGATTATAACTTTCTTTAAATTTAAAAATAGAATTTTGAATCTCTGATTGAAGTTTTTTTTTTAATTTACTTATTTTACAGCTTGGCAAAAAAGTGTAGAAACGGAACTAAATTTTTGACTGTTGACAACATTTCCAAAATTATGACATTTCATAATAAACAAAGTTCACGATTTTGTAAAATTTTAATTTCGACTACCAAACGTTGATTAATAAACGTAAAAAGTGAAGAATAATGAATAAAACCATTCGGAGTGCTGGCAGGAAGGTTATTTAAAAGGTGTTTAGGCGATTTCTGGCGGAACATGAGGCCCAAACTATTTTTTCTGAATTTCACAATATTTACCAAAGAACCGCTGATAAGACAGGTATGTAAGAGTTTACTTTGTTGATTTTAGTTGAATCAAGTGTTAATTGATGAATACAAAGCTGTACTAATTTGCTTGCATAAGGAATAACTAGAAATTTGAAACAATAAGTGTCGAGCACATAGGTTATGTTTACATTTTTTCTGCATTACTCTGGTATAGCGCGCTGAGATAAATTGATACTTTGGTGACTTGACTTTTAACTGAATGATAATTCAATTTCTACGTAAATTATACTTTAAGTGCGATATCAAGGGAGAGAATTATTTGTTCTAGCGTTTGCATTAGAAATGTAAAAGAAATTGTCGTGCCTTAGTCTAAGTCTATTATTTAATTCAGGGAAATCTGTTATCGTTCTAAGCAAAATCGTGCTGGAAGGAGATAAACAAAAGGGTATTTCCTATATCCGGCTTATTAACAGTATGTGATAAAAATGTTTTACTTTTAATATTGTTAGGGATAAATGAAATATTTCGTCTTTACAGGAAGCAGCTGAACGTGCATTCCAAGCAACTATCTATTACCGAGGAGGATTGGAAGAACTCGTGCTAACATGTAATAAAAATAGAAAAGTATTACTGGAAAAAAATAACTATGAACGAGGAAATAAAGCGATTAGTAATAAATCTAGAAGATGATAGCAGCATCACCTCTGAACCCGAACATGACTCAGATGAGTTTGCGGCCTACGTGTTTGGGGTAGAATATTTAGAGGAAGCTTTACTAGAATAAAATATAGAAATTATGTTATACAATGTAATGTTTTCTTTTTTTATAATTCCTAAACAATGTTGTGTACTCAGGAGTTAAGTATTAACCCAATTTGTTATTTTTGGGTAAGTAATCATCACGCGTGTCGAGAACACGTCCTTGTTCAATTAATTCATTACACCCCAAGAGGACACCGGTGTCCACGCAGTCATTGTCTTACTATTGTGTCTCTAATTGACACGATTGAACGTGATTACTTACTGATTTAAAAAAATAATACATAATTAAATTAAGAATTAATTTGTCTAAAAAACAGCTAAGTATCAAGACTAGGTTGGTACGCTATGCGGTTGCCACGGGTTGCCATACGAAGAGCACAGTGGCGCCTCCATTATTTTCTACTCTTTTTTGCCAAGCTGTAGAAATATTATTAGTCATCCTTCTGCAATGTGGTTTTGGCTGAATAAAACCTGTCTCTTACAAAAATTGGACAATTAAAAACATGAGTAATACCGGAAAATGGAAAATAATATGTCCTGCAACTAAAGGCAGGTATAATAATAGGTAGGTACAAAGGGCGATGCATGTAATATTTAATGAGCATTTAACGGTGAAGGTTTAATGATCAAAACTATCTTAATATTGATGAATAACCTAGTATACTCTTCTTATTGTGTAGATAGACTTCGTTAACATAAATGCAAGCCAAACATAACAGGAATTTATACATGACTGGTTCTATTAGTACAAGTTTCGAGTTACGAAACAGTTGCAGCGGCTACGAGCCGGTTTACATAAATAACAGATAAAAGTAATATCGTACAACCTTTACTTATAATAAGTTGATTGCCCAAGAAAATGACTTCGAAATATTATTGTGAAGTGAAGTTGAACAGTAAATAAATAGGTAGGTACTCTTCAATCGGCGCGGCGTAATACAAGATACGATGAAGAAAAGAAATAGGTGTTTATTTACCTCGCCGCTGGTGATGCTCTTCACTTTTTGTGATCCTATCTGAGCGATATCCGCAGACATTTTAATTGTTTAAAAAATAACTTTAATTTCACAAAAACTCGAATAGTTCTACACACAACGAAGTGAACAACATGAATGAAATGAAATGAAAAATAATAGACATAATAGTAACAATTTGACATGACAAGACAGTGACAACGACAAGTGACAGGAAATCGTACATTCTTTGATGGTGTATTGAATGAGTGGGAATGAATAACCCAAAATGTACGACCAATAGCGGACAAGGACATTGACAAGATTTTCAAAGAAAAGATTATTTTATTATGGTTCCTTTTACATACAACCAAAATTAGTCATTTATATAAATTAGTAACACGACGGTTAATTCTTAGTGATTGGGCCAGATTTGTGATTTAAAATATACGTAAATATTGTTAAGTTTTTATTTTAATAAAAAAAATATAAAAATGCCTAAGCTTGTTATTTAATTGCAACATAATATTTTTTTAACCAAGAACAATAATATGAGCCCACGGAGGACGTGTTAACTTCATGGAAAGGCTTGTTTTAGGCTCTCAAAGCAAGTTTACATTGTTTATCTGTGTGGAGTATTGATGGAGCCCATAGGATTTTGAATTTGACTTTGACTTAACTCGGTATTTCACACCTTTTTTGAGAAAATCTATGAAATACCCAGTTACTTTTGCTGTCGACAAAATCTTTATTATGCATGCTAAAATATTAATCTTGACACGCATTTCAGCACTGCATCTTCTGACGCAAACGAGGCCATTTTTTTGTTTTTTCAGCCTATTTAATGAACACGAACAATTATTTTAGTCTTAATAGGTCCGTTACCTCCATTTCATAGGTAGAAAATGCTAAAATTATTCATGGGTTACAGAGGTCTTGAGGAGTGAGGATAGCCACTCTCAGAACAAAGAAGTGATGATGGTCCATTCCATTTTGTATTAAAAGCAAAGACATTCATGATTAAAAGGTACTTACTGTTATTTGTAAATGTCGTTACAGTGAAAGAATATTCACTGATCACTCCTTCATTCGTGTTCAGCAATGAGTAAGATTTTAAAAGACTGCTATATAATGTGCGTATAATTAGTCGTCCTTCGTTTTTTTCCTTTTTTTAGACAGGTAAAATAAGTAACAAACTCTAATAAGAATTAATCGATTCATATTTGAATCGATATTTATCTTATGCGCATCCTTACGTACGCGCGGTCTACCCTTCACTATTACGTTGCTTCATTCTGCCTGCCTTGATTGCTTGTCACCGCGTGTTTCACCGGTCTGAAAACTTTACTATTTATCTCAACACCTGGTGAGTACTCTTTTATGTATCGTTAAAATAATATACATTCACATAGTAACTTTTCTTTACTTCCATGTAAATTTCGTTAGATACCACTACAACGTGATAATTAGATGCATTTTGACCTTGTACCGCTTGTACGTTCGAGTCATTTCGATTGATTTTTTGTTACGTGTATTAGTCATTACAATAGTTTTATTGCGCTGTTTGTCTGTTTCTGTTGTGAAAAACTGAACAAGTTTTCATCCACACCTATTTTCTACTAAGCCAAATAAAACTGGAAAGTTCTGACTCGTGCAAAAGACGAAAAGGAGGTAGGCTGCCTTCGAATTGTAAAATAACTCTACGAACTGCGTCTAGTGTAAGCTTAGACTGGTCTGAGGGTCATCTTAGTTTGAACTAGCAAGTAGTAGGTACCTAATCATGAAATGCCAGCTTTGTCTTGTTGTGTATGAGACAAAGCTGGATCTACATAAGTTTAAAAGAATTTAAATTGGCAATCCTCAACTGTTCATCAATACTCATCAATTTCATCATGGACATGTAAATGCGTAAACAGGTGTCTATGGCAGTAATTAAATCTAATTTGAAGTGAACTGTGTCCCTCCTAATAAATCATGGTATTTCGAACAACTAACAGGAAAGTAGGTCATTAAATCTATGGTAGATGTTTGGTTTTATTATCTGTCTATGGCTTTATTGTTCATTCCCGCCTCAAGGAAAATTGTTATAATGCTGTCATTGCTTTAAAATTATTGCATATTTACAGATTGACAAAAGTCAAGTATAAAAAATTAAAAAAAAAATTAAATTATTAAACTAAATGCTAGGCTAGCACCCTCCAATATGCTTTTTACTAGTAATATTTAGATACCGAGATCAACACTAACTAAACTTAGCGACCATGCAATATTGGATTAATTGGATTATACCCTTAAGTCTGTGACACAATGTCAAAAAATTATAAAAAACAATTGAATTAAATAAATCAATAAACATCTAATAGTTAAAACAAACCAAGAATGAACAAATACCAGAATGAATGTAGGTCCTGCATGCCTAACATGATCACCGTAGAAGGGGAATAAATTGTAGACTAAATCCATTTCTATGGTGGTCATGCTATGCATGCTGTATAACAGACTGTCATGTAAAAATTGGCTCCAGGAAATAAATAGCTTTTCATGATCTTCAGACAATTATTTAGCATCGTACTTACTTAATATAATCTGTGTTAATCTTTAGTCTGATAGCGCACTGATAAAATATTAGATTATATATTTGCTAGATAAGATAACATTATCTTATGATTGTAATGTTCAAATGAATGTGCATTTTTATGTACCTATGAGATGGATTTATAGTTTTGTAATTAAAAGCTAACATAAGTGTGATATTTTAGTTTAAATAGCAGCAACTCAGTTAGCCTGTTAAGATAGATGTAAGTAAGGTTCCAAATAAATAAATAAACTCTGTACTAATAGGAATGTATTATTATAAAGAAATTTGATTGTTTGCTTGCATTGAATAGGCTCCAAAAACTGGCCCTGATTTGAAAAATCCTTCCACCATTGGAAAGCTAAACTATCTATGGGTGACATAGACTACTTTTTATTATATCTGTATTCCCACGGGAATGGGAACTACGCAGATGAAACCGCGTTACGTCGTGAAACTGCTAGTTTAAATTATGAAAAAAAAAGAATGTACCTACCTTAATTATTAATTTTTGTTCAGTAAACTCACTGATATTTTAAATGAAAAAGTTAATTCATGAGTGTTTATTACTCCTTCACTCTGAAGCTGTTGAACAGATTCATATAAAATTGCTTATCAATATTGCAGCGGAGCATACTAAATTAAACTCCGAGACATAAGTATCGGATGAAAATTTTGTTTGTGTTGTACCGTCTATAGTAAATATTGAATGGGATACAATAAGTATTTATGACATACTTTTAGTTTCCCTACATTTTTGACAAGTTTTTGACATTGATTGTCGCTGAATTAAGTGCAACTAAATTTTGACCATTTTGTTCAAGTACGGTAATTTTTCTTAAGAAGTTGCCCACTTAAAACTATTATGAGCACATAAGTACCTATAATCAGTTCCATTTATTTCCTTATGTACGTTAACATTGTAATTTACACCTTATGTTTGGTAAAAACAGCTGGAAGTGTATTGCAGGACGTACTTAACTCGTTAATATGTAGACGCCTTCAAGTATGGTATGAGTGTGTGAGTTTCTTGAGAAATCCTTCGTGTAGGAAAATGATTAGATCATGTTTTAATTAATTGATCTTAATCTAACGATGACATTTATTAAAGAGGTTGTATTAGTAAGTACGTAAAGAATGAGAAGAAAGAATGCGTAATGATATTACGTTTTATAGCGATTTTTGCTTATTACAGACCAGTGTATTCTGCAAAAAATACCCCACGAAAAGTTAGTTGAAGTGAACTTACAGTCAATCCATAGACTGACAGCTTACTTCGCCTTCACTTCACCTACATATATCCACGGTGTGATTTTGACTCCATAGCGCTGCAACGCAGTCAACGAGGTACAAGCTAATACATAGCTTGTACCTCGTTGACTGCCTCGTAGGGCTA
The DNA here is from genome assembly GCA_921972225.1 of Euplexia lucipara. Taxonomy (NCBI): domain Eukaryota; kingdom Metazoa; phylum Arthropoda; class Insecta; order Lepidoptera; family Noctuidae; genus Euplexia; species Euplexia lucipara. The sequence goes on along the minus strand of OV179168.1, from coordinate 4,887,893 downwards.
TTGGTTGCATACGCTACTGCCGAGCGTGAGATCCCGGGTTCGATCCCTGGGTCTGGTAAATTGTTATTGAGTTTTTCCATCTGGAATTTCTCAGTAGCAGCCCGGAGTCTGCATTCGTGCCCGATTGATAGCAATAGGCTCGCCCCCTATTACATGGAACTTAAACATAACTGGCGAAATGTGGGTGTACTATAACATCTCTGCTTAACCCTTCGGGGATTACAGGCGCGATGTTATGTATCATGTATGTAATAGCTTGTATAGTAATAAAAAAGTTATCACCGTTCGAAAAATATCGCTGCAATTTGGATGTCGTTTCGGGGAAACTCAGTCCGATACCATTTTTTAAGTCAAAAGAGATTATATTTAGTAAAATATTTCAGCAATTCCCAGAACTTGCTAAAGTACCAGAATCTGGGAATTATTGAAATATTCCATTAAATACAATCTCTTTTACCTTTATACATTTGAGGGATAATAATGACCGCGGCGGCGGCGGTAGAAACGCTCGAAGAAATACTCTACACAAAACAACAAAAAATAAACAGACTGCCGATATACCCGATAATTTCGGGATAAAAGGTTAAAAGTCAAAGATGCCCCATTTATTACTGAATAAAAAGTCACATTTTATAAAATACCCCTTGCCTGAAATTCTTTCAAAAATAATTATGCCGCCATTTTATCGAAGAATTGACGGCAAAAGCATAAAAGCGTCGTACGTTTACTGCAATAGCTGTTAAATAATACACAATAATACTTTAAATCACCTATGTTAACGCCCTACAGAACATCAGCATAATAATGAAGAACTTAGTATACAGGGTGTAAAAAGACCGATCACATAGCCGATAACCACACATTCTGTACATATTATAATTAAGTAACTTTAACCAAAAAATAATGCTGGAAAAATCCTTTTTTTTTATCTCTAGAAAAGAGATGCTTTTTCTTGCGCGCATTAAATAGCGCGACAACGCAACGCAACTTTCGATCAGCTGACCGTATGGCCACTCGCGCTTGGTCGTCGACCCGACCGGCCCGTTTGTTTACTATCCATTGCATTGCAAGTTACAAAAAGTAACTTCAAATGCGTAATTGGTTTTGAAAAATATAATTTTGATAACTTTTGTTCGGAAGAAAGTTTACTAATGATACTTGGAATGCAATTTTGAAAAAAAAAAAACGAAAAAATATATTGCACTTTGACCTTGAAGAAAAAACCTATCTCAGTGATGGGTAGAATATGAAGTTTTCGTTTACGTAAAGGGTCTTTTTACACGCTGTATATACAACAACTATTATTGGTACTAAGAGTGATACATAACTGCGCATTGTTTAGGTGTCGATTGTGTACACATCGCTGAATCTTTATAGTATTGGTTTTTTTTGACATATCGATCAAGTATTGCCGCTTTATTCAGCTGTTAATTATTATGTTAATATTTTAACAACTGCTGTTAATTATGGAAATGTATAATACTAATTAGCTTTAATGACTTTATTTTTTGCTAATAATAATGTAAGAAAACTATCACATTTTCCCAATTAAACATGAACCTTATTCTGTTTAAAATAAATTTAAAAAAACCATTAAAGTAATTTGACACATTGGGGTAGCTTGATGTGCTGGCCTCTGTAGTCTATACCTAACGTTTGAACTCCCAATTTTAGTCCTTATTTTCTGAAACAAAGAATAGACTGTAATTATAGTCAACTTGTCTATCACGAAGGGAAGCTTTATTATTATTCACGCTTTGCTAGTTATATTTAAGTCCGATGGTAAAAGGGATGGGCCGATAGCCATCAACTGGGCATAAACTCTTGACTCCAGGCATCTACGGAGTACTGAGAAGTTCCAGGAAAACCCCAATAACACTGCAAGATGATAGTTTAGTAATTGATTAAAAACTTATTGGTGATGTCCTTCAAAAAGTTCAGGTGCGTATTACTCTCAACCGGTGTGCGTATGATCGCAGCAAAAGAAGTGTGTAAAGGGCTTATTACACTATTCAATTTGTAAAATCCTAACAAGGAGCAGTTGGAAAGCAACCAAGCTGTCGGTACCCTAAATCGGATCCAATCTGGGAATACATCTACCGATTTCCTAGTTAGGTTTCCTACAAATTGAATAATGTAATAAGCCCTTAGGAATCGTAGCCGGTGGCGCCCTGTAGTTTCTACCTACCCTTATAGGAAAAAGGCGTAAGTTGTGTGTGTGTATGTATATGTATAAACAAGGAAGTTGGCACCAATGATGGTGTAAAGTACCTAATTCCAAAACTTTACGGCAACATATTCAAAGAAGAAGTCGACGAAGTTTGGATTCATCCTAATTTAAACCTCATTTGCTTCTGTGTCATTGTACCTATAACCCCTAATTTAAGATACTTTAGTCAGTCTCTCCACAATATTGTCTACCTAGAAAAATGATTCAGGCACTGAAATTTCGATCATGGTTGGCGTAATGCCAGGATGACATGAAATATTCGGCAAAATCGATATGGTGTCTGTGTTTTTGAGGACGGCGCCATAGTTCTGACGTCATTTTCTTTCATTTGTATGACCGCTTTGGGTCAACCTATATAAACAAAGTCAGTAAGGTCATAAGGTCGCGGAGTTCCCATGAATTGTACTGTTATTTTTAATAAGGTATTGTTTCTATGTGTATATCTTATTTTATTACCAAAATTGAAGCTACTTTTGTGTTGCAGTAGAAATTCAAGTCTGAGAAAAAGGTAGAGCATCCGTGTTTTGTTGCCATTTGTAGTTGATTTGTCATTGATTTGTGTAGGTATCTAAATATTCGGTGTAGGTACGACACTTAATAAATACGTATAAAAACCAGCGCTATGCCCTCTCAAAACGGTTTTCTTTAGCTCGTCTTCATCGATCCAATTGTAGTGGCCTGTGGCTGACCCATAAACTAGGGTTGCCAACCGTACTACTAAAGTATTTCATATACAATCGACTCTCGATAATTAGAAAGTAATTAATTTGAATCTTTCGATAGTTTCAAATCCAGTCCCGCGAAAAGTACTCGATAAATTGAATAAAATGAATATGAATTGGTCCCCTCTGTAAATTGAAGCGTTAATCATGCACAGACTTGTCGCTTGTTAACATACATGTTCGTATGTGAAAATTACTTAGACAATGATAAACTGAAATCGCTCACTCAACAGAAAATTACGGACTTTTCAAAATGGATATTTTTTAATAATTTTCCTTTCCGGTGTGGCTGACCCTTGAGTCAATTAAAGCTTAGTTTACTATATTATTTTAAAACACTCTTCTCGTCATCAAACTGTAAGTTGATACTGAAAATATGTTCCATAAAAAAAACTTGGGATAAATGTTTCCACATACCCAGAGTCCCAGACGTTTGACAGACTTTTTAGCATTTTTGTCTGCAAAATATTATTATATTATTATCGGAGTTGACAACCCTAGTATTAACCTATGGCGCCTTGCGGTCTTTCCTCCAAGGACGCATGGCATACCTTATATGCGGAAAAAGCCCAACCCAGTTCAGTCGCTCGTCCTCGGCCAGTCTTCAGCTACTGCGTTCATCGTGATGTCTTCATCAATACCATGGAATTCTGCCTCACCACTTTTGGCGCACTCCACTGTATAGATGTTTTTTCTTTAATATTACTCCTTTAATCACTCACGTAGGTACGTTGTCTTCTCTATATTATAAAGAGGAAAGAATTGATTGTTTGTTTGTTTGCATTGTTAGGCTCCGAAACCACAGGACCGATTTGAAAAAAAACTTTACCGTTAGGAAACTATAGTTTCCCCTTACACCTGTATTCCCACGGGACCGGGAACTACGCAGGTGAAACCGCGTGACGTATGCTAGTATCTTATAAAATGTCATAATAAAATATGTATTGCTTTTGGATGATTGATTATGAATGTTATTGTTTATATTTTTCTATCAATACCAATATTAAAAACGGGATTTTATTACCATCACAAAGATATAAAAAACCGACTAACTATATTTTACTAGCAGCTCCGGCAAACTTTGTTCAGCCTTGCAATCAATTTACTTACCGTAACCTTCTTAGTTTTAGCTTAAGACTATGTCAAATTGTCATCTGAAAATGGACTGGGAAGAGAATTGTCACCTGTCATGTCATGAAAGATGAAACAGACCCAGTCACTAGGTTGTGGGTCAGATAAGCATTCATTTATATTCAGCTGCATTCTGTTGACTACAACATAGTCAGAAAAATAAATAAACAAATAATATTCCACAACTTTTTCACACAACGCCATTTACTCCCAAGCTAAGCTTGAGAGCTTGTGTTATGGGTACCAAACAGCTGATAACCATACTTATATATTCCTAAATACATACATATCTATACTAATCTATACTTCTATACTAATATTATAAAGAGGTAAAATTTGTAAGTTTGTATGTAGGGGGTAATCTTCGGAACTAATGATCCAATTTTAAAAAATATTGTGCTGGTGGAAAGCTACACTATTCCCGGTGGACATAGGCTACTTTTTATCCCCGTATTCCCACGGGAACGGAAACTACGCGGGTGAAACTGCGTGACGTCTGCTATTATAGGTAAATTACACCCAGACACAGAACAAATGATCGTGCTCACCACACAAACATTTGTCCTGGGTGGGAATCGAACCCACGACCTCCGGCATAGCAGTCAGGGTCATTAACTACCAGACCAACAGGCCAGTCAGACCGAGACCGACAGAGAAATAATGAACATGTGATGAGATGATGAGCTTAATGAATGCAATAAACGTGAGTTGACAATATAGAACCAAATGATGCATCCTTACCATGATTTTCCTTTACGTCATCCTTGAAAGTATCCATTTTACATTGTCATCACTATTCAGAACTGACCCAGCGTAAAAATATTGTAGTAAATAGAACTGCATTGATGACAAGATCTATTTTGTCAGCAAAAACATCGTGTGATGCGATGACACAGCTGTTTTTATTTTAAGTTAACTCATATTATAGCTGCGTGATACCCGTTTAACATCTAACTAAAATCCACACTCATCATTCATCGTGTCTATTTTTATTAACAGAAATCCGTAGCGTGTTCGATAAGCCCATCTAAAAAAAACGATACTATCGGTCACTGTGACTTCTGAACTTAATCGTGAGTTAGAGCATGTTTTTCCCTTTTATATCTCTCCATTTAGATTATATGTATTCTCCTAAATCGAAATACTCCTCAGTTCCCGACCCCTGCTTGAGCCACTAGTTTTAAATCAGCACCTATACATACACCTAATCTTATTTCCTTTGATACCCCTCATAGTGCCACTTAAGTATTGGTCTGAACTTCACAAGGTGACCTTAGCGAGTGATCTCTTAAAGCCACGTCTTGGATATTGCCCTGGTTAGAGGTCTTGCTTTAGGCCTCATCCACAGGTTTACCCGGTTCAGCAGTCAACAAGACCCTCAAAGGGTGCACTGCGAAATGTCCTTATAAAAACAGATATCGGGTGCCGAAGTTACTACAAAATCCGTCGTTTCTTTTTTTGCCAAAAATTAGTGAAGTGATGACATAATTTTCTTTTATCGATTAACCGTTGCAATGTAATACTTATTACTTCATTGACGGGTGATTCAACTGGGAATTTGAATCACCCATACCAATAAAGTTACATATCATTTATAAATCTACTAAATACAACAGCCAGTTAGTTATCTGTGTTTTCAATGCATGGATGGCGCGCTGCTGCACTTAGTCAGACGTTAAAAACTGCACTGTCATTGACTCCTACTAGAAAACGGAAAACTTACTTGACGCAAATGTTAGTAGAACTTCGTGTTGGAGTTTATACTGGTATACTTATTCTAGATTTGTCGAAAAGCTTTCAGAATCGAATTTCTGACAAACCTTCGTCAGTGAAAAATCTTAGAAATAAAAGATCTGCTCTGTGACCAGCTGACCTACAGATTTTAGCTCAGCTGAATGGCCCCCCATTTTGTAAAAAGGAATTTACTCTTATCATTAGCACAAATAACCGTAATAAATAAATAATTTCGCTTATCGGTTTTAACACGTTTTTACAGCTTATTCACATTAGTAAATACAAATTTGAACCAATTAGGCTTCCTATCTTCGAATTGAAAAACTTTACGCTCATTTTCCCTATATGATGAACAGCAGGCCTACCGTCAACTTTTAGTTAGCCATTCAATTCCGACGCAAACCAGTTTAGGTTCCTAAACTGATTCGCTAATATTCACACCATGAAGTGCCTATAACTGAGTGGTGTTTGATTCGCTCATGGAGGAATGAAAGAACGAAATTTGTCGGTGGTCCGCGGTGTGAGAAAGAGATGACGCTAGACGCATAAGTTTGTCTCTTTTACTCCAACCTATGCGTTGCGTTCCGAAACCTAGTAGTTATAATTTTAGCGGTTTTATTTGTGTATAAAATTTCAACAAATATATTTTAAAATTGCGCTTATGAGTCAAATTATATACCATTAAGCCCAATTTTACTACTCATTAATGTAATAGTAATTTAAATAATTCTTTAAAATAAAAATTAAAGGTTTGCTTAGTGTCGTCGTAAAAGTAAAATGATTATGACGAGTTTAGAACGCAACACACGCGTTTTGAAATCTGTACAAACTTTTTTGATAGAACCCAAGGAGTTCTTATTAGGTAGGTAGTATTCAAAAGAGTTTTTAGTTTTTAACGTTTAACTTGGATAAAGTAATTAGTAATACGAATAATGGCGTACATTTTACATTGTTACGTAAGAAACACATATTTAACTGAAATACCTTGAATTTGGTACGTATATTTCCACATTTTTTCAAAGTTTATAACAAAACGATTCAGTTTACGCCACGAAACTAGAAACTTTTTTTGGATCGCTATTTTTGACACTATGCGAAGCAATTTAGGTTCAAATGTCACCTCATGGTACGAAAAATGAACGAACTAAAACAGCTTGCGATTCAAGTGCCGACTTGATTTGGCGTCAACCTAAACCGGATCGTTTTAATGACGTCTTAGTATGAAATTGCAAAGCAGTTCATTTTAGGTCGTCAATTGAATCGTAATAATAGTTCATAGTAAGCCTCTAGAGCTCTATAAATCCATTGTTTCAGTTTCATGGTCTTCAAAGGTGTTTAAAGGCATTTTTGCAACCACTCCGGGTTTTGCAATTATCCGAGTCGAAAGTCTACCTATTTTTCGCCACTTGAACTGCTTTTTTCTGGTCTGCAATGTTGCTTCAATATTTTCTGTGGTATTTATAGAGGTATGTAAAAATTTCTCGAAACTAGCTACGCCACTAACCAAAAATGGTCCCTATTCATACAGCCAAAGGTGTCATAGCCGTGTCAAATGTCAACCTGACTAATATAGCAGTAGGAAATGTCAAATGGATATTATTAGATAATATCGTGTCAATCTGTCTATACCTAATTATTTTTTTAAGAACTCGCCAAATAGTGCAATTGTTTTATTAGCTATTCTTTAACATTAAGATTAATTTTAACTGTAGGCTAATTGCATATTTACAATACTTTCAATGTGAACGTGTAAGTGTGTTTCATTTTGACAGTTCAACACGAATTTGACAGCCAAATGAAGCAATGTATTAGCAATTTCCTTCAAAATCTTCCGAACGCCTTCATCGGTAATGTTTTCCAGTTTCTCATTACTTCCTCTTCTATAAAATGACGTAATCATCATTTATGTTTCCGAGTAAAGTATCTACTACATCCTGTACCTAATCAGAATTGAAAAAATACCATTTTTGGCGATTTTTATGTGGCTATCGTTTTCAGCAAAGTAATTTTAATTATGTACCTATTTACGGTTTTCTGATTAGGTCGACCGCAATTAATCGGGACTTGAACATAACGGTCGAAATGGGTGTCTACTAGGGAATGCAATCTCGTACGAGATTTCCGCCTAGCGAGATCTCGCGAGACTCAAAACCCAGTCTCGCGAGATCTCGCAAATTACGGGATCTCGCGAGATTGGGAGAATCGCAATTAAAACATATGCAAATGCTTGTTTTAAGAACTAGTAGGTAATTGACATGATATGTAATTAAATAGAAACTGCGTTGCTTAGTTATAAAAATAATGTAAGTTTTATTAACCGACTTCAAAAATATTTGTATGGGAACAACTAAAAATGGAAAAATAAAAACTTTTTTGCAAAAAATAAAACCCACTTCAAAAAAAAACACTAACCGGTGTAAAATAACTCTAAATTAGGAAGTCGGTGGCCCATCATGAATAAGACAAAACCACCAAAGCCACAGACTTCCTAATTTAGAGTTATTTTACACCGGTTAGTGTTTTTTTTGAAGTGGGTTTTATTTTTTGCAAAAAAGATTTTTTTTTAAAATCAACAGAGTAGGTACTTATTTTTTTGTCTCTAACTCTAATAACATTTGTTAATGTCTATAATTATTATACCTACTGTAGCTAATCAGTTGAAATTCTTACAATATTGGTAACATAACAATAATTAACTATATTTAGTCTTTTGTAAATTATTACTTTAGTTTCAATAATTAAGAGTAATAGGAACATTACTGTAAATAAATACAACAAAACAAAAACTTAACTTCACAAGTTCTTAAATAAATGTTGTGAGATCGTATTAATCAAATAAAAGATGTTTAAAGTAGAAGTCAGATGAAGTTATCAAGGTACGGAAAGGCAAGTTAGTTTGTCTGAAAATGGCTTCTCAAAATCACATCATGTCGAGAGTATCATCTGACAGACGACTTCTGATTTTGCATGCAAAATCAGAAGTCGTCTGTCAGATGCGCCAGGTGCGGCCGCACGGCCGGCCAGGATTCAGTTCGCGCGCAGCCGCGCTATGAAATACACATCGTCACGCTGCATTTGTCGATCTCGTTATCTCGCGAGATCTCGTACGAAATTTGACGAGATCCAATCTCGTAAAATATGGCCGGGATCTCGCGAGATCGGGATCTCGGCGAGACGAGATTGCATTCCCTAGTGTCTACTAGCTCGTAAAGAATTTTGGTCCAAATAATTGGGAAAATATTATTTTTTTATTTAGACATTTTTAATATATACAGGGTGTAACGGAAAGGGTATATACATACAAACAGGGTGAATATAGTATTTAATAACGAGTCTTTCCTCAAAATTTCAGCTCCCAACTAATAACTTTGAAACTTCACGATATTATTTAATATCGACAGTTTGTTAAATGCAAAATCATAACAAACGTGTCACCGCACTATGAGGGTCATAATCCTGTCCGGCAAGGTTCAAGTATATCTATCTCGGGTTCTGCGCGCCTAGAAAAGACCTATCGGGCTCTGCCTAACCGACAAAGGCGCGACGGCGCGGGTGGGCTCAACTTTATAACTATGTATGTATATGTATAAAAACATTGCCATGTCGTTTCTTATCACCAAGAGAATCCGTGCCCTTCGGATGTATATACCCTTTCCGTTACAACCTGTATACCATACTATTCTTAAATATTATGAATTAAAAAAACTACGTTTAGTTATAAAAATACGTATGTATGATTTGTGTGAGATACATACTTACCACCCAATTGCGAACTAAAATATTAATAATTAAAAGTTAAAGAAAATAATCTTCTCCTTTTCGCGAATAATCTGGCTGGTGTCAGAGTTTTAATGCCGCCCATAGGCATCTAACTTGGCATCACATGCTGTCGAGAAATATCTCTCAGGCATGCCGGTTTCCTCACGATGTTTTCCTTCACCATTTTTGAAGCAAGTGATAATTCTATAATACGCACATGAATCTGAAAAGTCAGAGGTGCGTGCCTTGGATTCGAACTCGAGGCCTATGACTTGGCAATCTGCACACCACTAGGCTATCATACATACATTCATAAACTCACGCCTTTTTCCCATGGCGGTAGGCAGAAACTACAGAGCGCCATATTATGCTACGATTCTTACATACTTCTTTTGCTTCGTTTACATTCAGACCATGTTGTCATACACACACGCCGGTTGCGAGTACTACGCACGCACCTGACCTTTCTGAAGAGCCTCACCAATAAGGTCTATGTATGTTCTTCTAGGCCGTCCCCTCCCGGCGTTCCCACTTACATCTGCCTTGTAAATACCTTTCGTTAGTCGCCTTTCATCCATCCTTTCAACGTGACCAAACCATCTAAGCATACTCTTTTCAATTTTTGTTACTAGGCTATCATGGCTAATAAAAAATAATAAAAAAACACTAAAAGATGTAATAAAAACTAAAGTTTCGGAAGTTGGAAAAGAAAGCCATTAGCCCAACTGGTAACATGGGAAAATAAGTGGATTCCATTTCTACAGTGATTTGCCGAAATTATTCCTATGCTCGCAGGAAAATAGGGAACCGATTCATTATCAAAATATTCTGTCGCAATATTTTCTCAAAACAATCATGACAAACAAACCAACTTCTCGGAGGCCGGCCGGTTCACGATGACTCATTAATAAAAAAAAACACTAAAGTTACGTCATTGGATTGAGACTACAAGCTCGCAAGAACAACTTATAGTTTGTAGTCAATAAAACCGTCTATACATAATGACACCGATGGATTTACTCCGCGTGACGCTATAACACTGTCCTTGTTACAAATACGATGAACTGCTTAGGTGGGAAAGTGATAGCAATATATTTTGCACGCGATGTCAATACCGCGAATGAAACAGCACTATGACCAATTAGCTTGCCAAAATAATACTGTATATTAACTTTGCTGTAGTCTATGGACGTCAGTATTCATTTGAACGCCATCAAGTGCGAACGTGTGTGAATTTTAGCTAAATATTTTAGCGTCTTGTCTGATTTCAACTGTGATATTATTCTTAATATATCTAACGGTGAGTAAAGTGAAACTATACAGTTTAGTTATTTTAAGTTTCAACAATGTGACGTTTAAGTGTTTTTCCGTTATCTCTAGTATTGTTACAAGCAGCATTAAGTCTGTGTTAGAAGCTTAAACACGTTATTTGTCCGTGGAGGCAAACCAAGGTGATTCTGCCGATTGTATAGTGTTTTATGGCATATAGAAAATATGAACGTTCTTATCGTAGACTAGAATTTTCGGAAAGTAATTTTTTTTTCGAAATATTTCAATTGACACACTTAGGTTGCGTTCAGGGCTGCTATCAAAAAGTTCAAACAATTTGTTTTGGCAATTGAACTTGGAAATAAATGCTTGCTCTGAAGTATGAAGCTCGCTTGGTTACTTGTTTAGTGGAGTAATACCATTCCATTACCATTGACTCATAATTTAATTTTAAATAGGTACTTGGTAACTTCTAAAATTAATTTTACATTGATAATTTTATCATGATGATGTCAACGATTCATTAGTCAGTTGACCATTTATATACTACTGTCTTATTCTATACTGGTCCCCGCGGTTTCACTTATTGCTAAAGACCATAGCTTGATGTCACATAGTCTACAAAGCTTCCTCAAAAATTGAGCTGTCAATGCAAAAAGATTTTATCAGATCCTACTGGAAGTTTCCAGAGATTATCTGTCCAGCTTTTTGCATTACTATAGGTTAATATTTACATGTCTTACAAACTTAATAATGTTTTAGTAGTCTTTATTTACTTCTTCTTCTTCAAGAAGCAAATTTCAGAAGCCTGTCTCCTTAAGTGCATAGGGCTGAGAATAGTCCCTTGGGGAAACCTTTGAAAAATCCTATAAAAAAAAAGATTGTCGTCATTTCAGCCTGGTATCAACCACTGCTGGGTCAAGGGGAGACTTTTTTCTCTTTTACTTTCTGACGCCATGGGGTTAACTGGTGAACTGGGAAAACTTGTAGATGAACCATGAAAACAAGGTCTCCAGCCAGGGCAATACGTTTAGTTCACTCACCTGTGGTGTACGGACCTCGGCTTAGGGTCTCTGCAAAGAAGGCACAGGCTGGATCTGATTGAGATTATTTTTTATTATTTTTTTTATTAAGGGCAAAAAAAAAACAAATCAGTTTGTTTATTTGCATACAAATAAGGTCGTGAATAATAATTGAAGTTGAACCATACATTCTGCTAAATATTGAACATGCAAAACAATGAAAAAAAAAAAAGATTTTGGACAAAAACACAATTATCAGATGAAAATTAACAACTCGGTCAAAATGCATACATAATAAATACAAAATATCGTTCAAGAAGAAAATGCAGTCTTTTTAGAGTACTATTGAAATACTTTGTGTCCTTGTTTGCAGCTAACATGTCTATCCACATCAAGGACTTCGATGACCTGAAGAGCAGGCTGGCCGAGGCTGGCGAGAAGCTAGTGGTCATCGACTTCATGGCTACCTGGTGCGGACCCTGCAAGATGATCGGGCCCAAACTAGACGAGATGGCCGGTGAAATGGCTGATAGCATTGTTGTTCTTAAGGTAAGAAGACTATTTACTTAATGAGAAAACAACAAAAATACACACACACCAATAGCAGGATAATCAGCTCCTCGTACTGGGCCAAAGACATTCAATACCTATAGACCGGACATCACAAACAAAATTTTCGTCCGAAAAAGTGTGTGAGTTTTTTTTAGTACGCTCCGCTGCCGCTCCAATATTCATATATTATTCTAGATGGCGTTACTGAGACATGGGATCAAAGTTTTTCTATGACATTTCCTTGACATGCCCGCTCTATAGTCTTTTAAATCACTTTGTACTAGGCACAGGTTGCCCAATCAAAGTCAAAGTCAAACCAATTATTTCAATTCGACCATTATAAAGCACTTTTGAACGTCAAACTTGAGTAATATAAGTTTGACGTTCAGAAGTGCAAAAGGGGTTAAAGGGAAGGGAAGTGCGAAAGGGATTCATTTTCATATAATACCTATGTAATTTTAAATTTCATCTTACTAATATTATAAACGTGAAAGTTTGTGAGAATGGATGGATGGATGTTTGTTACTCTTTCACGTAAAAACTAGGTACTGAATGGATTTTAATAAAATTTGGTATGGCGTTAGCTGACAACCTGGATTAACACATAGACTACTTTTTATCCCTGTATTCCACGGGAACGGAACCAACGCGGGTGAAACCGCGGGACATCTGCTAGTATTATATAAAAATGAATCCCTATTTTAAAAGTTAAGAAAGTTGAGCGGAACCTTAAGTTTAAATGAGAAAAAAAAATGAATGAATGATGTTTTTTGCGGAGTTTTAATGGTGTACAATAAAGAGTATTCTATTCTATTCTAAACCTTACAAAATTAAAGAAAACTTGACGACAATTTAACATTTTAAAATGCAGCGCCATCCTTGATGACGCGGTGACAGGTGGCAAATGTTTGTCCATTTTTATATGACAAAAATTGATTCTAAGGCGGAACGAAGTTTGCCGGGGCAGCTAGTTGATCATAAAAATGATTCTAGTAATGGCTTCCAAATGGTAGTTTCGTCTTTGTAATTTTTTCGCATGTCTTCTCTAAAGTATCTTTTAAATATCTTTTACTAACCTAATTTGAATGGAACTAATTTTAATATACAGATAAATACATAATAACATAAATAAATATTCCACAACTTTTCACAAAACGCCATTTAGTCTCAAGCTAAGCTTGAGAGCTTGTGTTATGGGTGCTAAACAGCTGATAAACGTACTTATATATTTCTAAATACATACATATTATAGATAATTTACATCCAGACACGGAACAAATTATCGTGCACAACACACAAAACCATTTGTCCTGGGTGGAAAACGAACCCACGACCTCCGGCATAGCAGTCAGGGTCACTAACTACTAGACCAACAGGCCAGTCAAATGAGGAATTCGTTATTAATAATTATACAAGGAAATGTTATATTTAATTACGTAGGTAGGTAAATTATTATAATCCTACCAAATAATTGGATCTGGTAGCTGTTTTAAGTTATCAGCTTGAAATGGACATTAAAAGGGAAGGAAAGTACAAAAATATTTGAAAAAAATTGGCCAAAAGGAAAACAGAAATTATATAGGTATTTCTGTCCTTTTGGCCTAATTTTTTTTCATATACCGACATAAACAGAACATAGAAAAACGACGAACTTCGTTCTGCCTTAGGATTTTTTAGTTTATGTCCTCTACTGAACTACTGACTACGAGATCTACAGTTACTGAATATACACACAAAATTTCATAAGTATCGGTCAAGTCGTTTCGGAGGAGTTTTGTAACAATCACTATGACACGAGAATTCACAACGTCACTTGGTTTCACCCGCGTAGTTCCCGTTCCCGTGGGAATACAGGGATAAATAAAAAGTAGCCTATGTCACCCGGGGATAGTGTAGCTTCCCAAAGGTGAGAGAATTTTTCAAATCGGTCCAGTAGTTTCGGAGCCAGTTCAAAGCAAACAAACAATCAAATCTTTCCTCTCTAAACCTATGAGTATTAGTTACTTTTTTACGCGACCGATTGACCCGCAATTTCAATTATTTCACCTTGAAAGTGTTCCACTAACTAAATTACTCGATTTCTACTGAATTTTGTCTCTACTACAAATCTGTGCCAAGGAAAGTTTACTAAGTGACATTTAAACAGACTTTAATTACCATTCTTACATTTTTAGCTTTTTACTTGAGAACTAATGAATATTGTACACAATTGACAATTGATCCAAGTAATAACATTTTTCAACATAAAAGATGTTTTTATTATTTTCATAGTTAGCAAAATGCGATAAACTTTTTATTAATTTTCTTTTTTTAAAGATAAAAGTTGCAGTAACAGTACAATTTATATTGGATACCTTTGTATCCAATAAAAACTCATTCATACAGTGTTCAACCATTCAGAAATTCAACATTAATTCGCTAATGGTTTTCCTTCCTTCCTTCTCCATTACTATAATGAAATAAACAGGACACTTGTCCACGATATGAAAATGACAAGTAATCAAAATTAATTATGTATTGCATTCTCATACTGTTTCTAGGTAACGCTTGAATGCAAACAGTAATATACTACCATAATAATTATGTACTCCGATCAATAACACCGCATTGGTTTACCGCACTGGCCATGCATCTAACTACAAGGTTTTTATGCGGTAATATTATAAAAGTACTCGTATGTACTCGAGAAAGATTTTAGGAAAACTGACAATTACTTTAAATTAATTATAAGCTTAAGACAGGTAATAATGATAATAAAACACACAAATATTATGCTCTGTTTACCAACTTATAAATTTGATGGATGTTGTTCTATGTTTAACTCCAGAATAGAAACATTTAGTAACTTATTATACCAAGATATTTGTACTCATGAATATGCGATGTTATTTGATTCGAATTTAAATCTGACATATGATGAAACAATGTTTTATAAGCGCCGTGGAGTTCTCAGTAACTATGGTATGAATAATATTTTTGACAATCTCAAGTAGGTACTATCTCGGCATTTATGCAGACCCTTGCCCTATGAATCTGAATCTGTAGGTATAAGATACGGGTTGGAAGGAATATTGACGCACTTACTGGCACAGAATAAGATACGAATAGAATAGACTTTAAACGGAAAGCGGAAATAAAACGACCAGTGGCCCACTTTAACCCAGGTGGATCGAAAAAACTGGAAGTCATGGGGAGAGGCAATGATGTTATAAGTATCTAATAAAAAGGTGTAATAGGTTACCTAAACAACTTTCGATCTACAAAAACAGCACACTAACGCACGCACGCACGCGTCCGTTGACGGCGCGACGCGACACTGAGGTCAAATATGGCTAATTAACCACATTTAACGTGTCGCTTGCTGAGCGCTTATAACCTATCTACACTTTTTTACATAAACACAAAAGCCAGACCCGGATCAACTATCTGTAGGCTTGCAAGCCATATCTGTGCGAAAAAAAAAACAGAATAGTTTCTTTTTGCATGGCCTTTTTTAATATGGGGTGACCTAATTCCGAGTTTTATAGTCAGTACTGATAAATACTTTCAACTACTATTATATCAAATACCCAAGTACAAATATACTGCAGTCCAAATAGTATTAATAAATGTCATCATTTACTATCTGTTTATCAGATAAGCCAAGTCTATGTTTACATTCGCGTAGCCAACTTCGTCGCGTTCAAATTGATAGCATCTATCTATGTGTTGCAGTCAAAACTCTTAACCAGTCAAAAGTACTATTGACTAGCAAAATCAGTCAAAACTACTTTTGACTGAACAGGTCGGTCAAAAGTGGTTTTGACTGAAAATTATTGGTTATTAGTACTTTTGACTGCAAATTTGCGGTTAAAAGTACTTTTGACTGACGCTCGTCGTCAAAAGTAGTTTTAACTGCATTAAAGCATCAGTCAAAAGCACTAAGGGATCTCGCTAATGGTCATGGTTCTAACCTAACCTAACCCACATGATTCGTCAACCATAGACGGTTTTACCTGACTTATAAAACCAGTTAAAACCACTTTTGACGGAATCACTTAGTTAAAAGTACTTTTAACCAGCTCCATTAGGCAAAAGTACTTTTGACTGATTTTACCGGTCAATAGTACTTTTGACATGTCAAGAGATTTGACTGCAACATATACAAATAAATTTCATTAATGTGTCTGTTTGTAATGTCAAAATGACAGGATCAGCACTTCTATTCTGTAAAATTTACCCCATTAAATTATTAAGATGAGTTAAGGTGTCATTCCAAACTAATGCTAGGCATTGACAGTTCACTTCACTCCGGTTTTCACGAGGTGGCTTTTAAGGGCTTAATTACACTATTCAATTTGTAGGTAACCTAACTAGGAAATCGGTAGATGTAATCGCAGTTAAAACAGATAAGATCCGATTTAGGGTAAATCCGAGGTTCAGGGGCTCGGAGTCTGCTATTGCAATCGTGTCTCAATGACCGGTCATTGATCGAATATTTGTCAACTTTGACAGTTTTTGTATGGGAAATGTGTCATAAGTTTGACGTAATACGTTAAAAATCGATCATTGACCGATCTTTGAGACACGATTGCAATAGCAGACTCGACCCTCTGATTGCTTGGTTGCTTCCTTACTGTTCCTAGTTTGCTTTTCTACAAATTGTATAGTGTAATAAGCCCTTTAATTAATCGACCGGCTGCTTAAAAATCGGCAATAAATCTGTGCCCACTGCCAGTTAGATTTCTTCTAGTGTTCGTGAATTCTTTTCTAGGAACCGCGTTCATCATTCCATGAGTTAGACTCACTTACATTTCTATCGTGTTGTACTTTTCAACCTTCTTCAATTACCTATTTGGTGGTCAGTCTCCAAATAGTGGTTTTTGAGGTCACTTAGCAGTTTGCTTGCGCACTGTTATGTAACGAATAGCTCACGATGCGATGACGTCATCTGACACAATGCAGAGAGGAATGTAAGATGGACGCGAATAAATTCAAAAACTCCTGTTCCGATTTCAAAAATTCATACACCATTGGAATGCTACATTCAGTAACAAAGACTACTTTTTATTCTTGCCAACGAGAACGGGAAATGCGCGGGTGAAACCGCGTGACTACTACTAGTAAGTAAATAATATTTACCCATAGGTTCACTTGGTAATCATTTAGTACCTACCTACACACTAATAATATGTAGTCACCAATACATTAAGTTAATCTGAACTATAATAAATAAAATGTGAGTCAGTTCAAAACTTTGGCAAAAACACCGAGTCATTGGAAAGCCCCATTCGATATTTCTAAATTTAATTTTCCTTTTCAAACTTTTTGACTAAAATTATTTTCCCTAACATAAATCTTTAGCTGACTACAGTTACTATGTTATAATTATCGTGGAAAAACTGACATTCTTGAGAGATATTTCAAATCAGACGGCCAAGGGCGGCATTCAGTCTGTGACACCAAATTAGTCACTAATCACGCCAAAATAAGATCATATTCCTAGATTGCAAGTTGGAATCTTCCTTAGTTTTAAAGCAGCTGTTTACTAGTAAAGGGCTTTTTGACAAAATTTTAGCCTAGTCTAAATAATTCTAGCCTCATCTACATTACAAAAATATATTCGACACATACTTACATATTTTTTCTTTTTTTACGTAATTAAAAAATAACAGCGATAAATCAAGTCAAAATGTCGCATGACGTCACCAGTCAGTACAGTTTATACTAGATAATGACGTTATAAGCCCCCTCTCCTCAACTTTACTGCGCTTAATCTAAGCAGTTTTCCATCAATTGTAAAAAGAAAAAAATACGTGTCGAATATTTTCTTGTAATCTAGATGAAAAATTAGAATAGAAAACTAAAATTTTGTCAAAAACCCCATTCACATGGACCTACTCAACCCAGTTGCTGTGTAAACGAAATTCCTTAGCGAGACTGGTTGCCAGACTCTCGGGCTTCAGACAATAACGCATGGTCCGAACCGATCTTGGAAAGGTTAGCTTAACCTGACCTGTGCGGCTGTTATATTGAAATAAATTAAATTAAAAATAAATATTCCACACAAAGCCATAGCACAAACTCTGCTTGCTATGTCAAAATTAAGCAGAGCTTGTGGGTACTAGACAACTGATAAACATACTTACTTATATATTTCTAAACTAGTAGACGTCCCGCGGTTCCACCCACGTAGGTACAGTTCCCGTGGGAATACAGGGATAGAAAAGTAGCCTGTGTGTTAATCCAGGGTGTCAGCTAACTCCATACCAAATTTTATTAAATTACATTCAGTAGTTTTTACGTGAAAGAGTAACAAATATCCATCCATTCATCTATCCATAATCACAAACTTTCGCGTTTATAATATTAGTAGGATACAAACGTAGGTACAGTACCTATCTAGGTAAAGATAAACAATACCAACTAATACCCCTAGTTTTCACCATGACTGTATAGCTTTATTTATGTCCAAACAATACACTAAGCAATTTGTGTCCTCGCTTAATTTACTATGGTTAAATATCTTCATTTACTTTTTTTTGTCCAAAAAGACTAGTGACTAAAAAGGTGCGAAAATTTATTGTCTCTAGAGGTTTAGTCACCGTAATCTGCACAGACATCGTAAGTTACAATGTCACAATAACTTGTAGCCTTTTAACTAAATTAAACCGCGTGTGTTGGAACTAAGTAGTATAGACAAACAACCTTTTAACAGCGACTCAAGCCCACGTAAAAAGCCAAGATGAAATTTCATCCAAATCTGTTTACCGGATTATGCTAGATAGAGGTGTTTTCCCGAAGTACCTACTCCATTATTTTCTATATACTCATATAATTTTAATTCTCAAGTTACTCCAAGGGTTTACTATTATTGAAAAAAAAAACCTTATTATTTTCTGCCCGATTAATGGCAATAAGCTCGCCCCATATCACATGCGACTTAGCCAAAACAAATTATTTAGAAACGTTCCAAAAAAGACAATAACGGCTCATGAAATAAGCAGTTGACAGACAGACAAAGTCACAACATAGAGTTCTTTATTTTACCATTTTCGTACCGAACGCTAAAACCCACACGAAATAGGTTTTTGGACAGTATAGTGTTATTCTAAACGGACGTAGGCATTTCGATAAGGCTCTGCGGTCACCTTCATACATACATACTTGTTTGTTACAATGCAAATGCTGTCACATTGTGGCTCGTATACCTATGAAATTATCCTTACTAATATCATAACCGCGACATTGTTTGGATGGATGTTTGTTACTCTTCTTGTTACGCAAAAACTGCCGAATGGATTTTAATAAAACTTATAATATAGCATATATTTTTATTTATCTTAAATACTCTTGCTAATAAAAAGCCCGCAATATCTCGTATATCTTTTATGTGCAAGCCATTATCGCCAAAAGAGTGAACCCAATAAAAAATATAATTTATTTCTAATGCACATTTGGTAGTAACAAATTGATCTGCTACGCCTTCACGACTAAACCGCAGAATCAATTTTGATAAGTTTTGGTCTAAAGATAGATCGTACCTTGGAGAAATAAATAATCTACTCAAAATACTAATCCTGCGCAGACGGAGCCGCGGGCACCAGCTAGTATGTTAATAATCAATTAGATACTTCTAGCACGTAAGTGGATTGCGATAGGCTGGGTGGGGCATTATTATTTTAGTCGCATGGCTAGCTGCCCTTTCTTGTGGCTCAATAATGGGCGCCGCAGAGGTCGATCGAGGATTTAGTTATGCTTGCCGAGGTCGTTCTGTAGATGAGTCTATTCATTACATATCAATAACCCTTCCAAAATAGGCTGAAAGCTGCAATTTGTGGATAATATCCAATAATATAAAACGATTAAAAAATCATCGTGTATACATATATTATATGTACCTATACACGTTGATTTTTTAATTGTCTGAAAAATTTTCACAGGGTGATCAACCCATGAATATGAACAACTTTTACTATGGAACCAACTAACTCGGAAATCACGAACAAAAAAACGGCTGTTGCATACAAAAGGTCGATCGATACCTACTCAACCAAAATATATGAAACAGCCGATTTTTTTTCTTGATTTCCGAGTTGGTCCCATTAAAAGTTGTTCATATTCATGGGTAGAACAACCTGTGAAATTTGTCAGACGAATATAAAATCACCGTGATTAAGGCAGTCGTCATTACAAAGTTTGACTAAAGGTCGCACGTGGTCACTGCGTTGTGTAAGTCAGATAGGCAGGCTCTCCATGTAAAACACTGGTATTCTTCTGCATTTGGTTAGACTGGAAGCCATCCCCGACATAGTTGGGAAGTCGTAAGCAGATGATGATACGCAAACTGCCTATCCTTGTATTGCAAACCACAGATTCGTTTATGTAGGTCCATATTAACCAAGCAACTGTATAGAAAAGTCACAAAAAATATATAACTGGCAAATATCCAAATTCCACTATCAAAAGAAAAGAAAGAAAGAAAAATATTTATTTGACATCTGTCATTTACTCACATTCGTTACACACCCGTAATGAATAAAAATAGCCTGTACAATATTTCTGTAAATTGGGTGAGTTTTAGTTTTTAAGCCCTTTAAGTATTTGGACTAATTAAAAATTAGTGGTGTACAGGCCTCTCTTTTTGGTGCCAATCTCCACGTCCATCCCTGTGCCAGCGGAATGACTAATTCATTAAAAACGACATGTCAATTTTGGACAGGAAAAAACGGATTTTTTTACCGAGCGGAGTCTATGACTAGGTATTACCAAAAAAAGGTTGTTATTGTAGGCAATCATTGCTTCTCATTAATTTATTTTTAAAAGCAAGGAAAAATATATTACCTAAATGATGTTCTTGAACACAGCTTTTGTTTTAACCACACAGGATAAAACCTAATTTTGTGAAGATATTAGAATTGTTTACGTGCCTAAAGATGTACAGACGCCAGCACATCAAGTTACCCCAATGTGTCAAATTTTCCCAATAAAATATGACCCTTATTTTGTTTGACATAAAGTTGAAAACCGATCAAAGAAATGTGACACATTGGGGTAACTTGACGTGCTGGCGTCTGTATATACTTTTACCCAAGTCTATATTATTTTTATAGCCATATCTGAAGTAACCCCAGACAACGATGCATTGAAATGCTATTACTAGCCGCGTTGCTTATTTTATATCACCTATCTCAGGATAGCTGTTTTTTTTTCTCATGGTACATCGTCCTCACATATAATCTGATTATGTATACAAATATTGTAAAATCTATTTTAAAAGAGTAATGTATGGAGTTTCTTGCACATTCTTCCCCATACAAAACTACCTTTTGGAATGTGCAATTAGAATCATATTAATTTAATTTATTTGTAAGTATAACGTTCAAAAGGCCTAATTGAAATAAATGATTTGACTTTGACTTTGACCGTAAACACTAATATTAATTCATTGAATAATGTGTTTAAGTAAATGAAACAACAAAATTATCCTAAATAAAATGATAAACGCTAATGCAAAACATTCAATACTTACTAGATACGAACAAGATTTTCATCCGATACTTGTCCTAGTGGACGACGCAAGTCAATCAGTCTAGTTTATTTAGTACGCTCCGCTGCCGTCACAATATTGCTATATTATGCTAGATGGCGGTACAGAGACATGGGATTATACAGGTTGTCTATTACATTTCTTCGCATGTCATCTGTATCGTATCATAAATCTCTTTGCGCTAGTGTAAGTTGGTTTTGGTGCCTTTTCACACCTTAACTAAACATTTCTGGATAAATCTCTGGCAAATGCTAGTATGTATAAATTAAGGAACAGATTAGATTTTACAAGTCAAAGCTAGGAAACTTACCTTTGTTTATTGCCAACTGAAATCTACAAAGCACACACATGTTTAGATATAAATAGGTATGATTGCTAACAGATCGTAGTATTGTATATTAAATGATGTATCATATCGAGACCGTCTGTTTTTGTTGATTCTTGTAATCGGATGAGTAATCGATGCAATAGAGATGGCAGTCATGATCTATTTGTTACACTGACGCATGACGTTTTTTAACTTATTTACATACATAAACTCACGCCTTTTTCCCATGGGGGTAGGCAGAAATTACAGAGCGCCATATGCTACGATTCTTACATACTTCATTTGCTTCGTTTACATTCATACATGTTGACATACACACACGCCGGTTGCGAGTACTACGCACTTGTCCTTTCTGAAGAACCTCACCAATAAGGTCTATGTATATCCTTCTAGGGAACCCCCGGCGTTCCCACTTACATCTGCCTTGTAAATACCTTTCGTTAGTCGCCTTTCATCCATACTTTCAACGTGACCAAACCATCTAAGCATACACTTTTCAATTTTTGTTACTACATCTTCTTTTAAACCACGACGTTGCTTTATCACATCATTCCTCAATCTGCCATTCATTAATACACCACACATACTTCGCAAGGAACGCATTTCTACAGCGTTTATTCTACTTCCATGACTCTTTTTAACTTATATATTTGTAATCATGAAGTTAATAAATCATCATCTGTGTAGCCTTTCCTTAACTATATTTGGTTCGGCTTCCAGTCTTAACTGGATGCTGATGATATCTGACCAGACTAGTAATATAGAGTTACAATTTGTAAATAAGTATGTAAGGGAAATGTAAAAATCTATCAACATAGTAATTTACTTATCTGCTACATACAGTGCTCATTTTCAATGTATATTAGTAAAGTAATATAATCTAGGTACATTGTTGTTACATATTATTATTATGTATCTGATGTGAAAATATTGTAAAAAAAAACTATTTTGAAAGATTAAGTATGGAGTTTGTGGCCCATTCTTCTCGATACGAATTTACATTTTGTTTAGAAGCAACTTGAATTATTATTAAATTTTATGTTAGGTCTAATTGAAATAAATGATTTGACTTCGGCTATGAGCTACCTAACCCCAATTTAGGAAAGCAATCATTGTATATTATTATCCATTGTTTCCTTTAAAAAGAAATGTTTATTATTTACTTGTGGATTGTTTTATGATTGTATTTTAATGTTTTGCTACATACGCCGGCAAACTTTGTTCCGCCTTAGAATCAATTTATTAGTTTTCGTCTTATTCTCAGTTCTAAGACCTATTAAATATACATACAAAATTCCATAAGAATCGGTCAAGCCGCTTCGGAGGAGTTTCTTGCAAACACTGGCACGAGAATTTTATAAGTATCGGTATGAGAAGATTTAACGTTCCCATTTTCCATGATAAAGTAATAAATAAAAAATATTTGACTGCCTCGTTGGTGGGGTCCTGGGTTCGATCCCCCAGGTCGGGCAAAGTGTTATTGAGTTTTTCCATGTGGAATTTCTCAGTAGTAGACCGGAGTCTAGATTAGGGCCCGATTGATGGCAATAGGCTCGCCACCTATTACATGGGACTTAAACATAACTGGCGAAACGCGAGTGTAGGTACTACCAGCTACACCTCTGACTAATTTACAAGTGTTATGTTATGTGATGTTAAAAAAATATTTTTCTTTTAATTCTAGGTTGACGTCGACGAATGCGAGGACATAGCGTCCGAGTACAATGTCAACTCCATGCCTACCTTCGTCTTCGTCAAGTGCGGCAAGGAAATCGAAGAATTCTCAGGAGCTAATGTCGACAAACTAAGGAACACTATCCTCAAGCTTAAGTAGACCAAAACGCGGGTCTTGTACGCTAGCCCACATTCCCACCACGAAAAACCTTACAAAAAAGGCATTTTACAGCATTTGTGATTAAAATAATAATAACATTATATTTATGTAAACATTTAAATCGGCATGTTTAGTTGCTGGTTGACTAAAATATACCTGTGTACGTAAATATTGTTTGTTGCGACTATCCATAGACTAGCTACACAATACGCAGTGTTGCCCCAATATGACATCGTTAAGACTGCACCATTCGAACTTCGAAAAAATCGTCATTTTGTCGAATTTGCAAGGTTTTTCCGCTGGAGGTAATAAAATAGCAACTGGTGAAAAAAAACACGTTATAGCACACGGCACTAATGCATAATAATTATGTTAATTTCTCAGAAGGATCACAATTTTTTGTTTTTTTTTTTTTAATGAAATGTATGTAGACGTATTTTTGTATTGCAAGTGTCTTAGCAGCACTGTGTGCTTAAATTTTAGCACTTCCTGAGTTAGGTTCAGCGTACAAACTCTTTTCTCGTATTATTTGCCGTGTATTTTTCATTATATGTATGTTACTGAGTATTGTTACTTCAATAAAATATTGTCTAAAATATGATGATTGTTTAATTTTTCCTTACATACAAAATAAAGTGTTAATTATGATGGAATCATGGCTAATTAAATGATAATTTGCATGGATAAGGAAAACCAATAATTCATACCAAATGAATAAGCGTAGCTTGGCATAAAAAAAATACAAAAGCCGAAAAAAACTGAAACAGACTCGAAAGACGGTAGTACAAAAATTAATTATTTTTCCAGAAGTTTGATTTTGTCAAGTTTCTATATTGTCTTAAAGAGAGGATTTAAACGAGTATGTTGTGTGTGTACCATCAACAAATGACGTATAGAAAAGGGTTTGACTTCCTCCAACGAACATTTTGCATACGGTCCTCAAAGTCTAGTCCCGAAATTTCCCGGGACAAATTTTGAGTTTGAAAACACACTTCTCATGTGAGAGCGATGCAAATTAGTGTCTGGGTTAGTCTTATGAGACAACAACCACACAAATATAAGTGGACTTGCCCTGTCAAAGCACGCAATAGTCAGTAATCGTACGTAAGCTCCTCATGCTAAGCAGTGGCTTAGCGAGGCACTTAAACTGTATTTCATGAAAAAGTCGGTAATTATTATCTGGAACATCGGGAACATCTCATAACAAGATGACCCAAGACCTAGGTTTTTCAGCAATGACAACATCACAGGTCGTCAGAATATGGAGCCTACGAAAGTCGTGTCCTATTTAACCTTTTGACCGCCAGAGCGTAAACGCATCGGCGCCCCTCCCACGCCAAGCCACAAATTCAGCGCAAATACCTAAAAAAAAATAGGGATTCCAACATCTTATCGATAACCAATTAATCATTGCTTTTCGACCCATATTTTTTAAATAAAATATTACTCGTAAGATCATCCTTTTATTTATTTTAACCTTATTTCGAATTTTACTATCATTAAACAGCAGTTGCAAAGTTTTAAACAACATAAAACTAGACTTTAGAAATACAAATGAATAAATTAAACAATCAAAGGTGCATCACTAATCTCGTTCGTGACGTCGTTCGCTGTCGGGAAGAGCCGTCTCTGGCGCGGCTGGCACACCTTTTAACAACTGCCTCGCATGCGAGTAGGGATGGGATACTGCGGGACATAATAAGTAATAATCAAAGTATTTAAAACAATTTAATCAATTCACTTATAATTATTACTCTGATTCTTCGTAACTTGGTAAACTTATGTCATCTAAGTCTTTTTGCTGTCGCACTTTTCTAATAACGTTCAGTCAGTATATTCACATAAGTAACTGAACGTTTTTCTTCTGGCACTCGATCCAGTTCAAAAGCGACCAGTCTTGCGAACGCCGCATTTCGTGGGTCGCTAGGTCTCGTATAGAGATATTGCTTCGGAAATTGATCATCCTCTTCTACATTTTTTAACACACGAAGGAGTTCTTCAGTAGTAATTTGACTGCCATCCATTTTTATTATACACTCGTATAATAATAATGCCGTTACAAGTAATACCACCGATCATAATAATAGATGTAGGAAATCACTAGCAGTCGGCCGTAGCGCTAAACATGTCACCTCTTGACGTCTATTCCCGACTGTGGCGTACAGGTTACTGTTTATGCGCTTTTGCGTAGGGATGCGCGAGAGTGGACAGTAAACTATCGATCTATGACATCAATATGTTTTTTTTTTCCACAATTTTATAAATATCATGCATTAGGAATATTCAGATACGAATAGTTGTCATTAAAAAATAATTGTCAAAGTAAAGTAAGCTACTTTGAATAAAATATTTAATAAAATTGAAATATTAGTTACCTTACTTGTCCATCACTAGCTGTCGTGTCTTGACGACCGTGGCGTGAGGAACAACACTTTTTTTACGGATTTCGATTCGTAATTTTTGATTATTATTTTTTCTAGTGAAATGTAAATAATGAATATATCTTGGTGCCATTTTACAATATTTTATTAATGTAGTTTTAAATAATAGGAAAAAGAAATACAGATAATTTAATTTAGTACATTTATTTTGTACTTAAAAAATTTCGTTTTCTTGACGGCTGTAGACGTCGGTGGCGTGTTTGGAACGTTTTCGTTTGTCGGCTATAGCCGTCCGTGGCGGTCAAAAGGTTAAAAAGCAATTTTTGCTGGTAAGTATCAGAAATCTTTTTCAGCTTATATCTCTGAAACGGGACGTCCTAGGCGAAACATAATGAAATTTTGGTATCCCCCTATGTACTCACACCCCCCGGGGAGAAATGTACTCAATTTGGTGGATGACCTTTGGTTGACCTTGATCTTGATTTTGAATTAACGGTTAGTTTTATATTACACGAGACTATGTTACTTTTTAAACCCCGACGCAAAAAGAGGGGCGTTATAGGTTTTTTGTGGGTGACCTTTGGTTGACCTTGATCTTGATTTTGACAAGATTTTTACCTGACGGTTTCAGGAGTCTTCTAAAAAGGATGTGAATTTAAAATAAAACACTTCAATAATTACAAACAAAATATTATTTAGCTAAAAATTGCAGAAATCATAAAATAATTACATGTAAACTTATAACTATATAAGAATGTTCTGTACATTACAAAAGCATTCGTTGAAAGTCTTATTGCTATCTGAATATTTATATCTAGCGGTTTCAAAGCATATATACACCTCCCGGAACTGGAACAAAAAGATATACGAATTATTAACACAGATGATTAGTAATATTGCATAGGGTGGACACCACCTCATAGCCACACAAATATTCGTTCCGAGCGGGACTAAAACCCGCGACACGTAGCGCAGCAGCCAATCACTCAGGCACTACGCCAACTGTGTCGTAGAAACTTTATTATGTAACATAACAGATGTACGTGTAGTATTACCCACATTTTGTTAGTTAAGTGTAATGGGGAGCAAACTTATTTTTTTTCACAACTATTACACAACGCCATTTAGTCCCAAATTATGCAGAGGTTGTGCTATGAGGACTAGACAACTGATAAACACGCTTATTTATATATTTCTAAACACATTGTACCTATACAGCCAGACACAGAACAAATGATCGTACTCACCACAGTGACCACACAAACATTTGTCTCGGGTGGGAGTCGAACCCACGACCTCCGGCATAGCAGTTAAGGCCATTAACCACTCGACTAACAGGCTAGTCAAAATTATTGCCATCAATGTAAACACCGGAACTGAGAAATTTCAGACGGAAAAACTGAACAACTTATATTACGTATAAACTTATATCACAGTATTCACAGTATAAATATTAATACAGTAGGACGACGCCTTTGATCTCTGGAAAAATCCGACAACGTCTACTTGCGTTAGCCCTGATTAATACGAATAATACCTCCCGAACTACAAACATCGTTTTGTGCGCAGTTCGGGAGCGGCTTTCCCGCGTCTCGCCCCTCACACATCGCACGATTGCCCTGTCTAGATGGCTTCGTCGGACGACTGTATGTTTTTAGACTGTGCTTATATTCAATGATGATTGTGTTGCTGGGGAGTTTGTTCCGCCACTTCTTCCCAGCAAAAACACTAGGAAGTGGCGAAGGGTGGGCAGTTTTTGGGGGACTGTCCTTATGTATTTTTTTGACGTTCAAAAAGTGCAGATTCTCAGCCTAGTTTGAATAAAGACTTTTGATTTTTGATTTTGAATGCAAGTTCAAGTTTCATCACAATCTCGCATAAACATAAAAACCTCACCGTTAATCCCTCCGCTTCTTCCCATGTTGGTCGTGTCGGTCGTGATGGTCGCGTTTGCGGCCCGACTTGTCTGCACGCTTGGCTTCGCTCAAGAACCGATCCAGACCGAACGGATCGAAGTCCGCGTCGGGCTGGTTGCTGCGGGATTGTGACTGTGGAGGGAACAGAACTAATTATAAGAGTGGCATGGAATAGAACAGAATACTCTTTGTTATTTATATAAAAGGACTTGTATGCTAAATAATAACAGTTGAGTCGATTAAAAGTTAAACTGTTTGAGGGTGAATTTTAGAGCGTTTCAACCGCCGTCATTACCTCTTTCCCTAAATGTTAATTAAAGAGAATATATTTAATGGGATATTTCTGCAATTCCCAAATTCTG
The DNA here is from genome assembly GCA_921972225.1 of Euplexia lucipara. Taxonomy (NCBI): domain Eukaryota; kingdom Metazoa; phylum Arthropoda; class Insecta; order Lepidoptera; family Noctuidae; genus Euplexia; species Euplexia lucipara. The sequence continues at coordinate 4,859,124 of OV179168.1, read as the reverse complement.
GTACTTTAGCAGATTCCATTAAACGGTAATCAGAACCCCAAAAAGTCTGAGAACCAGTTTAATCAAAAAGTATTGCTTTACCCAGTTACTGTGCTGTACAGTTCAGAACTCCCCTCCTTTAACTAAATAAAAAAACACCTCTCACATGGTAAATTTTTACTTTCGACTACAAAGAGTTCAAAATCGTTATGTCGAAGAAACATTTCAATAACTAGATAGGCATTTGCTCCTTATAAAACACTGGTATTTAGCTGCATATGCTTAGACTGAAAGCATAGTAGGGAAAAGCTAGACAGGTGATGATGATGAGAACTACCTCTCCACTACAATTATTTTAAGAACTTATGTAACCATAATTATCTACAAATAAATCTTTGACTTTGATTTTTGACTGTTTTTGTACACAATGACTTTCAATACCTATAGACCGGACATCACGAACAAAATATTCGTCCGAAAAAGTGTGTCCTGCTGGATACAAGTCTATGAGTTGTAGTACGCTCCGCTGCCGCTCCAATATTCATATATTATTCTAGATGGCGTTACTGAGACTTGAGACCAAAGTTTTTCTATGGCATTTCCTTGACATGCCCGCTCTAAAGTATTTTAAATCTCTTTGATTGTACACCATAAAACTTACAAATAATACCTCTAAGAGCAAAATTGAGTGTTGCAGTCATTTCACTAAAAGCAATCTCTTACATAATATAACCTTTGGGTGAATTTGAATGAAGGGTGGTGTCCTTTAGCCATGTCACCAGTAATTATAGAGCAGGGTGTAAAAAATACATCAAAACAATACTAACGGGTTCGTCTCTACTGGGCGGCGCGTCCTTCTCAAACTGTACGGGACCCGCGCGAGTGTTGCTGCTACTGGTGCCTGCGAACTCTTTGTCGGCCACGAATCTGGAATAGGGAATATGCATGTAATTTAAATATGGTTCTAATATTTTTTTCCGAAGTTTTATTGGCAGAAAACATGAACTAAATCATTATTTTACTTTCTAATAGCGTCATAGTTAATTAAAATTAAAAATAAAAGTGCGAATTAAGCGCGGGAAATTCAAATTTGTGAAACGCATCACCATTGGTTATAACGAAAAGTGACGACAAATACTACGACAACAACTCAACGCCTACAAAACAAACAATGTGTAAGTATGACATTAAGTATTGGAATGGACTTTTTATTGGAAAACATAATTATCGCCGTGTGTGTTGTGAACTAATTTAATGTTCAAGTCTAATTTTAGCTTCATAGTGAGGTTATAAAATATTTAAGAAAAATTACTGAAAATGGTTTTAATGGTATCTGATAATGTTTATTGCATTCGGGTACAAGCAACACCGGTAATCTGCTTTTTGTGCTTTTTTCATGGTGAAATGCATGTATTAGTCAACTTTAAGACACAAATTTATAGCAACTAATATTTTAAAGATATTTGATTGATTTTTGTTTGTTAGTAAGGATTTAACACAAAAACTTCTCAACCGATTTTAAGGACAGTTAAGGAAGGTTTTCGGGTTCCTGCACAATGCCAGCACATCAATCTACCCCAAACTGTCAAATTTCTCAATTGAACATGAACCTTATTGTGTTTAGAATAAAATTGAAAACCTATCAAAGAAATTTGACATATTAGGGCAGGTTGATGTGCTGGCGTCTGTACATAAATGATGTCTTAGTTCTTATGTGGCAAGATTAAAATTGCAAATAAACCGTTTAAAATTAATTTAAATTAGGTTTTAAAAAACATTAAGTAGACTTATATTTACAATACGTAATCAATATAGAGTTTTCCAAAGGGATTTAGACTTCAGATTTTGTTAAAAATGGTGTATTTGCAAATAGGTGGCTGTAGAAGAGTAAAAGGCTGGTATAGACTGCGGAACATAAGTCGGACTATACTACCTTCAATGCGCAGTAGCAGATTTTCGGGTCTCAATTTAAATGCGGTATGACTTGCGCCGTTGGTCTGCGCGTAACCATAGCAACAACCATTTTAGTTCAACTTAGGGTGCTTCTACACGGTGTATGTAGCTGGAGCAAGTAAAGATGCGAGTTACGCGCGTGAGTAATATGCGGAAGCGACTTGTTCAAGTTACTCGCTTGTACTTAGAATTGCAAATAACTGGAGCAAGTTGTAAAGACCTGAGCTACTTGCGCAAGCACAAGTTATTTGCTCGTGGTCAAGAGCTACATGCGCAAGTGACCCGCGCGCGCCACAGATTACGCGGGTTGGTCGCTTTAGTACATGCTCGAGTCGCTAGACCCGCACATGTTTTTTAACGGTAAAGTTTACGATGCTTATAACCTGCGCAAGCTTCTTGCACCGTGTAGAAACACCCTTACACTATAATATTATAATAATAAATGAACAAACCTGCGTGTGTTAACGATTGCATCAATATCCCCTCCGTAGTTATCTTTGTCAGCGTTTCTGGAAGGTCTGTAGATGTGTGCACCGACATTGTCTTGGTTACGCCACGGCTTGTCGTACACATTGTACGCTTCGTCGTCGCCATAACCTGAAAAGAAGAACAGCTTTATTTAAAAAAAAATGATTTTTATTTGGTTGAGGGTAAGCTTAAAAGATTTATCAGGTTGTTGTCAATCCAAGGATTATATTCACATGAATTGAACATGTTTTTTTTTCCTTACAATAGTAGGAATGTGGAAATTGCTTATAAGTAATCTCCGGATACATATGTTTTGTAGGGATATTTTGATAGGTGTCCCATAATAATATCAGTCAAAACACGCCCACTAGTGCCTTAGCCTTTGCCCAGCATTACCACAATGGCTGATTCTGCATGCGGTCCGCATCCAGTTGATCCTCGTAATTTCTTTTTTCAAAAACTTGTCAAATATGTAGGGAAACAAGACGTATTTTTTTAAAGATTGCCACTGAGATTAGAATTTGAACATTCATATAAATGCGAGATTTGCCCCAACCAACCACACGATAAGAAGTAAGAATACATACCACTATCCATTCCTTTACTATTGTTGAATAGTCTCTGGTCGAACATCGCCTCGCCGCCCTGCGTCGTCTTAGCGGGCAGACCCAACGCAATCTGTTCCGAGATGTCGCGCTCACGATCCTTCACAAGTTTTGATCTGAAAATTAGAAAACACTAGCGTAAATTCCGGTTTGACTGGATTGCGCGCGAATGATGACAATAGGCTCGCCCCCTATTCCCGGTTTGTTTGTAGAGGCTAGGGTAGACGGCTTTCATACCATTGTTCGCAAGAGGTTCGTGTCCCACATTATAGGTGTTACGGACAGTCCTCTAGAATAGAATAGAATAGAATAGCATTTATTTGCAAATATGGGTTATACATAAGTACGTAGTAGTAGGTTTTCATCAGAGTTCTGCCATATTTCACCATTCGGCATGCAAACATTTTCTATGCAGAGCATGTATAGAGGAGGAGGAAACGGTAGCCGCTCGTGCTCCTGCAGTGCACAGGCGTCGCCGAAATACGGAAGAGGACTCTCGGATCACAGGAACTCCTCGCGGATGCACTGCTTCTGGAAGGAGGTGGGCTGGTTGGAGTAACCCCCAACAAAACGGCCGCCATAGCTCACGCACAATGGTCCAATCTGATCTAACAGATTAGGAAATGCACCAGGAATCAACACGACAAGCCAAGGTGCAAGCAGGCCAGGGAAAAAATCCCGCGACCTTAGGCTCAATTTACACAGCCGCGGAATGGAATAGCAGCGACTTTTTGCAACGAATTTGCATATAGCTTAATGAACTTTATGTCAATTGTATAACATACAAATTAAATACGAGCCAAAAAAAGGTCACGCGCCTTCCGGGGAATGCTCGCGTTTCTCAAGAATTCCCTAAGTGAAATTGCACGCCTTTTCGCGTTATGAGGCAAAACTGACACTCCACCCCCTTCCGCAGCGGTGTAAATTGAGTCTTAGGGTGGATCGAATAAGGTATATTCCCGCCCGTACTGAAAATATGCGCTGGGACGTAGTGTCGCATACACCAATCTCATATTTAAAATACAATTTATACAATACCTCTTATCAGGTGCAGCTCGGGCAAGGTTCCTGTCTCTCTGCCTCTCTTTATGTCGATCAGCTCTCAGTTTGTCTCTCTCGGAAGCTGTCAAGCCGCTCTCGTCCACTTCATTAGTTTCTGGTTCATCATCAGGGGCTCTGATACCTGGAGAGAAAAATCTGATTGAGATGTTGAAGAAATGTAGTTGAAGTTCATATGGAGGTAAAGTCTTTATCATTTGACAACAGCTGCACAAGCTATATAAAATATAGCAATTGGACATACTATACTTCTTATTTGTGTCATTACAACTTACCAAAATATGGTAGTTGAGTGATTTCAAGAAAATAATAGATTATTACTCTGTAAACTAAGATTTTGGTTGGCCTATTCATATACTGTCTGTGGAGGTTCATCAATCTGAAAATCCTCTTAAATACAGAATGTTATGTTGCACTAATAATGAGCATGAGATCCTGGGTTAGCCCAGCTAGCAGGCAAAACGTTATTGAGTTTTATCACTTGGAATTTCTCAGTGCCAGTTTGATGGAAAAGGCTCTTTCCCTTTGACATAGGACTTAAATATACCTGGCGAAATGTAGGTGTGCTACTGGTAAACCACTGCCTAACCCCTCGGGGTTGGAAGTACTATCAAATGACACAAACTCACCCGCTCTGTGATCCCTAGCTCTCTGCGCCAACATCCTCAAATGCTCCTCTTTTTTCTCTTTCTCTCTCTGCGCTAATCTCCTCTCAAGCTGCGCTCTCGCTTCCACAGCTTCTCTAGCTTTTCTGTCAGCGATGTACAGTGCTTCAGCGAGCTTGGAAAAGTTCTCGTTGATGTGCACTTGCTGAAGACCGCGGCCGTCAGCTGCTAGACGCTTGTCTAATGGGATTGTGTAACCTGTAAAGAAAAAAATATATATTAATGCTGTAACTTTGACATTTGTTATGTTTCTTTTTTTAGCGCAAATACAAACTTATTTATTCGTTTTACGACATTATCCACGTGGGTTTTCCAGTTCATATCTTGACCCAAAATAACGCCTTATAACTTAGTTTCCGTTACTTCATCAATTTTATTTATTTTTAGTTTATTATCATATCTAGAATTGTTTGATCGGTTAAATTGTATGTATACAGACTTTGATAGATTTAATGATAAATTATTATTATTTAGCCATTCAATTAGTATGTCAATTGTATTATTCTTTTTATCAGATGTCACAATAATCGAAATGTCATCAGCAAATAGTATGCAGTTATATTAGTAAAATAAATATAAAATAAAATAATACTGGGCCTAACACACTTCCTTGTGGAACGCCATATTTTTTGCTTTTGGGTTCAGAAGAGTGTAGTGTCATGTCTTTACGTCGAATCACTTTTGTAATTATAACACGCTGTTGTCTGTTACTTAAATATATGTCGATATGCATTGACCTCCAATTTTTGTAGTACAACTGGTTGTGAGATACTAAGTCAAAAGCTTTGGATAAGTCAAAAAATATCCCTGTAGTAAAGTGATTTTGTTTAATATTACTTAATATAGTTTTTGCAAGAGTGAAAATCGCTAGTGTTGTAGACTTGTTTTTTTGGAAGCCTAATTGCTATTTTTAATAATGTCAAATTTATCACAGAGTACTCAATTAATCTCTTATACATACACATCCTACTAATTTTCGATTTATAATCGGTATCAATGTTATTGGGCGATAATTATTATCACCTTTTTTGAAAAATGGCTTTACAAGGGGTATACTGTTACCTAGTAACTGGGTTGTGGAGGTTCGACGGGTCGGGTTGCTGAAGAATCGTAAGTTCCTGCGACCCCAAGCGCAAGTGCGAGACGAAACACCAGGATGGTTTTAGCTAGTAAGAGGCTGACAGTCCTCTCCTCCTCCACAGAGCGTAGAACATCCAGATATAACAATAAAAAAGGGCCCTAGTATTGTGTCTTTACCTTTAGCGTTCTTCCAGTGGCTGACACAAGGTGGCACCTTCCAGTCGCGCTGCTGCTTGACGGACACGCGGCGCGGCGGCGAGTGCAGCACGGGCGCGGGCGGAGACGGCGCGGCGCGAGGGATCTTCTTGTTGATCTGGAAGCGCGGCGGCTCCATCGGGTCCGACTGGGCTTCCACCATCCTGGAGACATACAATCAATTATGAATGAGATATCACTTGCTTCAAAAACAGTTCAGGAAATCATCGTGAGGAAACTAGCTTGCCTGAGAGATATTTCTCGGCGGGATGTGAAGCCCACGGTCAAAACTTTAACATCAGAATAGTCACAATTATGATCTACTAGATTTTTATATTGCAAGTGGTTGATATTTACGTCCTACGTCAAGTTAAGTTTTTATTAGAACCATTGTACGGTACTATACTCCATCCGATTACATAGTTAACAAAAGGTAAACAATTTTGACATGTATTTTTAGTTAATAACACAGTTTAAATATAAAATGCAGCTGAAAACAAATTTAGATACAACAAAAACGATTACGGGATCAATTAAACAATTTGTTTAAACAGTAGTTGTATTTAATTAATAAGCGTTTATGTAAAAAGACTTGTCAAGATTGTTTACCTATAGTTAACTACCTACTCGGAAGGAGTATAATTTCTTCTGCATCAGAAGAAACATTTGAAGTCACAAAAAGTCTGATCAGAAACAATGGTCTTCAGAAACAATGGTCTCTTGCTATACCATACATTACTTTCAGATGAGGTATGATTAAAATAAGAGAAGATGAGTACAAAAGCACTAGCGTATTGTCCCAAAGGCACTTGAAGTAAAATGAGTTTAATGAACTGATGGTGTAATAATCAAGTGAGTGACGCGACCATTGTTGGCTGTAACTTGAACGCCTGGCTGACTTGATAGCCCAACGCAAACTGATGATCAATAGAGTAAGACCAGTGACAGAAAAGGCGCCAAATGGTGCTGATGATGAGGGTTTCGTGACGGTGAATAGGAGGAAGCGCCGATCGCGAGCGAATAAGAACCGCTGCGGCAAAGCTCCTACGGAGCTCGAAATCAACTTGCGCGCCGCAGCCCCGAACACTCCGGTGTATATCTCCCGCCTACACTACACCACTAAGGCGGAGGGCATCGTGGAGTACGTGCGCCAGAAGATTGGATACATGCCGAGGGTGCAGTTACTGGAGTCGCGCCGCAACGTCAACTTTAAGGCGTTTGTGGTACGCGTTCCGAATTGTTATCTGCCCGTCGTCATGGATGAAAACTTCTGGCCTCAGGACGTGGTGTTCCGTCGCTTCCGCGGACAAGTTCCACAGAGCAGCGCTAGTGCGTGTTAGTGAAGTGCTAGTTTTTAAGTAATAATGTATTAATATATGTATTTTAGGTTAAGGTATTTATCTCTGGGCCTGTGTTGCCTGCAATAAAAATTTATTATTATTATTATTTTTATGCGCTGATATTTCTCGGAACCCTTGGGTTCTGGACCCTTGGGAGGCGTACGAGGAGCCTAAGCCAACTCGAAGAGGCCCTTTGTCGTTTTTAATGCAGTGAGGCACCAATCGCAGATTTTCCCTGTATGCATTATGCAAATGCACCCAAGGAAAACCTACGACTAGTGTAGGACTATTGTAGACTAAAACAACAAATGTATTGGAATATAGGTTAGGGGTGGATAAGGTGAACTGGTTACCTAGTACTATGGAAGGACTATAGCCCCTGCCTCATCAATGCTTTATAAATACACGAATAAAATGGCAGGGGGTGACTTGCACACTCAGTAATGGGCCCTCTGGAACGGCCGCTAGCACACAGTGACGTAGCGACAAGAGAGCAACATAACCTGAGGTGCTTGAGGAGTGGAGAGGCATTCCACGGCTATCAGGACAATCCCGGAAGTACGGTCAAGATCCCTACCAGCACCTTACTGGAATGCTTCCTTCCTCCGAGCACGTTTGCTCTTGCGAATCTCCACTCTAGCCGGCCAACTAAGGCAAGAAAGAGGTGGGAGCTCCATTCCTCGTCAGAGTTCACTCTGGCCGGCCAATTAAGGCAAGCCAGAGGTGAGGAACAAGAAATCTCCCGGGAGATCAGGTCCGTGGGGTCGCTACTGCCCAACAGCTCGCCACAAGCTGCCCTGCGGGGTTATTATTATTATTATTATAAGTTGAAATTAATGTGTGGCGTAAACTGCTGAATTGCAGAATGTGCGGTTGCACCGTACAGGTAGGCTATACGAATATTTGTTTCGTGCGGGAATCGAACCCACCAAATGCTAAGCCACTGCGCCAACCATGGTGTGGAAGTTGGCTCTCATCATAGAATTGACTGAGGACATTGACAACTAATGACTAAAGCTCAAATTACTGCCTTTTGCAATTATTCTTGCTTAATTATCTTGGGGCTATAATCACGAATTTTGCGTATCCAATATTAAAAAATATATATCTTAGCAAAGTACAAAAAATCACACAATCTTAAAAATTGGTAAATTAGGTCAGAACTTTCACAAACCTAATAACCCTCTGCTTTGCCCCCGAGTTGAACTGTCCACCTTGCTGCGCCGGAGTGTATCTGATGTATTGCGCGGGAGCCTGCGAAAGTTAGGTACTATCAGTGCGATTGATTAGGATTATGTTCTTCTCATTGAGAAGAATGACACTGGATTGGGGAGAAAATGCTTCACTTTGCTGCAGCAGTTGCTAAATTAAAATAGGTAACTTGCTGCAGTAGAAACAAACAGATCAAACCTTCTTAACCTTTTATATTTTAGAGGACTAAGAGAGGTTGATCGGCTCATTTTGTGTATTGTTTTAATTACAAAGAAAATAACCAAATTATAAAATTTATCTAACACATTTAAAAAAATTGCCAACATCAATAAGTAGGTACCAATAATGGTCAAATCCTCTAGGGTATACCTGAGCCTATTGAAGATCACTACAGGGCAAAGGCCTGTTTCAAGTTGCATCCCAACATCCAGTTTTCTGCCATATTTATTTAGTCCAACATAAAAATATACTCATTATTTTAATTTACCAGAAATGATAATCATTTAACCAATAGTTAAAAGGATTATCATGCAAAAAACAAGTGCTTTGCACTATTTTAGTTCCTACAAAACTTTTTGATCACCAAATAAATCCTTTGAATTCATCTTGTAGTTGTGACGCGTGGCATGCTGGGAAAATTTTGGTCGGCCATCTATAAATTACTTTGGCAAGGGTTTTTCCTTTTAGGGGACAGTCAAAGTCTTAAATAAAATGCAATTAGCCTATTAAAAGTCAAATTGGAACGGAATTGACACAAAACTCTTTTTTGGGCACATCCACATTCCTTCGCCATCATCTTAACACAGCTGAAAAAGTTTCTTAGCATCATCAAAATTAAATAACTTCAACTCACAGCTTTGGGAGCAGCTTTAACAGGCATGGCAGCTGATATCTTAGCATTGGTTAGTTTCTCCAATGCTTGTTTGGTCTTCTCTGTGATATCCTGTATGTCTTCATCATCTGGCTTCTGAAGAGTTGGGTCATCTTCTGCTAAAACTTCTGCTGGTAATAAGTCTGTGAGTTTTGAGTATATTATCTGGAAGAAAAGAAAATAAAAACATTAAAACTTGAAGTAGGAAAGAGTACTTAATGTGCTACATGGTTATAGTATTGGGTGTTTTTATTATCAATTACTAATACTTTGCACCCAACTTAACGCAAGTGCATTTCGTACTGTAACATCCTGTCCACCCCTTCTTAGTTTAGAAATTTACATATAGCCTTATGTGTGACACTCACAAATAATTTGGCTTTCTATTTTCAAAATTCAGTTCAGTGGATGCAGGGATTACCCCCTAAAACATCAAAAACTTTACCTCCTAATAATATTAGTATAGAGTCTATACTATAGACTGTCTAGTCTATAATAATACTGGTGCCTAGACTTATTCTGACCGGGATTAGTAGTTTGACTATGTACTGGACAATTCACACCATCTCTTTGTAAATACCTTGCCATTGCCTATGTGTTATTCTAATGTATAAGCTATATTGCTGTAAAGTTTCATTAAAATATGTGCAGTGGTTTTGGAGTGAAAGAGTACCAAACATCAATAAAAACTTGCGCATTTATAATATTAGTAAGGGAAAGGATTATTATTACATATTGTGGAAGTAACCATAATCTTAGTAAATACACCAATTTCTATAAAATTTGCATGTTATTGCATAATAAATTTTCATAAGTTGCACAAAATTATGAGAAAACTCCACCTTATTCATATTTCTTAAAATAATGTGATTTACCTTATCAGCACTATGTCCTTGTTTCGCGATAGCAGAGTATTTAACTCGTCCGGACTCATCTAGTTGTACTGCTAGGGCATTGGATGTGCTCTCCTTGCCTCTGGCACCCATTCCCAGTGGGTACTGAGCCACATGGATTTCTGGGAAGGCACCTCCATCTGGAAACATGGATACAAGATTATTTATTATGAGGATTACAGAAGTAAGGAGTTTACACAATATGTTGCTGATGTCCAGGTTCAATCCTCGAGTCGGGAAAAGTGATTATGAGTTTTTCCATCTAGAATTTCTCAGTAGGAGTCTGGATTTGTGCCCGATTGGATAGGCTCGCCACCTAGTACATGACACTTAAACATAACAGGCGAAATATGGATGTACTACCTGGGAAACCTCTGCCGTACCCTTCAGGAATTACAGGTGTGATGTTAATAGGTATGACAAAAATGCAGTAAAAAACATGGCAGAATACTAAAGCAGCTGATTATTATGAAAGAAATGAAGGCACAATTAGGAAATATTAGTGAGATTTCCATGAGGTTGAAAGTTTTGACAGATATCCACAATAGGTCTTAACGTTATTGTTTTTTTTTAACTGGTCTGTTTGGCTTGAAGATTGGGGAACCTGCTGGTCCAATCTTGCTTTCTTTAGAAAGAGATGAATATAAGAATCAAAAACAGATTAACAGGCTCCGAGACCTGAGTGGTGTAAGCATTTCAGTTTAGTAAAGGTATCATTAATTTGCCATTTCTGAACACCGTCGTAACTTTTCCTCTTAATAATTTTGGCCTGAATGCCTACCAGAATAATCCATTAACACTATACAATCAAAATAAAGATAATAGTTAACATCTGACCTCCAAAATCCTCTTCTGATCTTGGTATCCATCCTTTCCTCTGTCCATAGGGTGGGACATTGGTCTGTGACACCACCAAGGCACTACCGACGCGTTTTGCTTTCCTCTCATCATCACGGTCCCACACCTGCTGTGTGGGTGCTGGTAGAAGGCTGAAAAACCAAAAAGGCGCGATTAAAAATGCGAATTTAATGACACTTTGATAAGGTTATCTTTCATACGTAAAACTTGATAGAACTGGTGGACTGTTCAGAAATGGCTTCCATAGCGGTGGAAAGACCTTAAAAAATAATTGCTGATAGTGAAATTTTGATTTACCATGCAGTATTTACTCTAAACAAGGACACAATTTTTATCAACACATACGTGTTTTAAAAGGTGCTACGTAACTCATTGAAACTATTAAATTAAAATGTGGACAATAGTTTTAATTGAAATTGTAACTTACAGCTACGCTTTGGTAAATAATTTGTAAACTAAACAGTATAAATAAAAATATAAATCAGCACATCTCACCTCGACAACGACGCCATTTTCTTTGAGTACTTTGGAAATATTTCGTTCAGAACCTGATCAAATTAACTATAATTTGTAAATAAATATAAAATACCATCCTCACTACTTAAAAAAATAATCAATTTTAGGCTAAGAGTACCATGATAGTAAAGTTATATTATATTCATATCACGAATTAAAAACAGCCATAATGTAGTGGTTTCGAAACGAAAAGATTATTTTTTTTAATATGAAAAACAAACATGGCAAAGATTAAACTTATTCAGCCACAATATTTCTTTCTGAGCAAATTTCTTACTTCGCAATTGCCTTTTAATTAATTAAACTGGATAAACGTAATAGTGAAGTAATTAAGTCTTTATTTCAGCCATAACATTTGTGGATTACGTGGATAATCATAAATTGACCATAAAAAAAGGTGGAGAAACTGTCAGATTCGTATATAAATGAAGTGGGCTGCGAACGTCCCCCTTTTATAACCTCAAAAATGCGCGAGAAGTGTTAACATTCTGATGGTGAAGTGAGCTAATTTTATCATTTAATTGGTGTTAAAGTGAACGGATTATCACAATGCCTTCTAAAAAGAGAAAATACAATGCCAGGTTTCCTGCCGTAAGTTTAATAGTGTTATTAAACAGTCATAACAAAGAGAAATTGGGTTTTGTTTTCGTCAATAATTTTGAGGGATTGGTGATATCATGACATTGTTTGTTTGTAGGGGCGAATCAAGAAGATTATGCAGACTGATGAGGAAGTGGGGAAAGTGGCCCAAGCTGTTCCTATCATAATCTATATCCTTTTCAAATAGCACTGCTAAACAAATGTATTGGGTCGTTTTATAACACGTATGTATTTACATTGGTGGAACGTACTATTTTTAATTTAGTCTATCAGTTGCTCCATACGGTACAATATTAACGACTGAGATGATAATTATAACGTTATATAAAAACACAAACCTATGTGTTACCATATTGGGGGTTTATATAATCACAAACTTGTTTTAATTTAGGTTTGTTTGTTTTATCATGGCTGTGATTTCGTGTTGTTGTCAGATTAAAAAAAGGAAATCCTTTTATGAATAAAATTCGCCATACACAAGTCCACATTAAAAACAAACAAAATCGCTATTAGATTTGTGAAATTAATAAGAGGTACATTGGCGGAATGTCAAATTTTGTAACATAAACAAACATATACTTTTTCTCAAAGACATTCAAACTAAAATCTCTTTGCTTTTTCTTAAGTTAGGTTAATTAAATAAATCTTAGACTCCCAGATTATTATTGGTAAACCAATGTAATTAATTAAAAGGTAATTTTCAAATTGCTGTTTCAAATTAATCACCACCTTAAAACAAAATCATTGTTGATCCTGCAATTCCGCGTAACTACAATTGTTAAATCCCGCAAATATACACCTTTGCTGACTGTGTTTAAGGTGCATATTCACAGTATTTAACAATTTTAGTTACGCAGAATTGCACTATCCACAACAAAATGTTTTTAACAGTAGTACCTAGTAGTTCCAATACCCACTTGACTTCTATACCTTTTAGCTTTTTTGTCTACACAATCTGTAGTGATTCCAGGTCATGTTGTACTAACTTTCAAGCTATAACACTCTTTTGGAATTCTGATTGAATGATATCAGAGACCTACTCCTCATTACGAGTAGTCTGAAAACCAGGGGGTAGAGTCTGCTATTGCAATTAATTATTGTGTCTCAATTAGGGAATGCAATCTCGTACGAGATTTCCGCCTAGCGAGATCTCGCGAGACTCAAAACCCAGTCTCGCGAGATCTCGCAAATTACGGGATCTCGCGAGATTGGAAGAATCGCAATTAAAACATATGCAAATGCTTGTTTTAAGAACTAGTAATTGACATGATATGTCATTAAGTAGAAACTGCGTTGCTTAGTTATAAAAATAAAGTAAGTTTTATTTTAAAAATCAACAGAGTACTTATTATTTTGTCTCTAACTCTAATAACATTTGTTTATGTCTATAATTATTACACCTACTGTAGCTAATTAGTTCAAATTCTTACAATATTGGTAACAAAACAATAATTATCTATAATTAGGCAACGGCCAGGATTCAGTTCGCGCGCAGCCGCGCTATGAAATACACGTCGTCACGCTGCATTTGTCGATCTCGTTATCTCGCGAGATCTCGTACGAAATTTGACGAGATACAATCTCGTAAAATATGGCCGGGATCTCGCGAGATCGGGATCTCGGCGAGACGAGATTGCATTCCCTAGTCTCAATGACAGGTCAATGATCAATTTTTGACGTATAACGTCAAACTTATGACACATTTCCCATACAAAAAATGTCAAAGTTGTCAAATATTCGATCAATGACCAGTCATTGAGACACGATTGCAATAGCAGACTCGAGCCCCAAGTGTATGAGGTTGTATGAAGTTTTGTGTCAGATAGACAGTGTTCCAGCTGCATCTGGTTAGACCATAAACTGACCCTGCCATATATTACTGAAAGGCCTGAATTAACACAAAAGTGATTGTACTTTATAATTATTTTAAAAATAAAACTGTTAACAATTTTTTGTTTAAATCCACCCATTAAGGGGTTAAGTAAATACTTAACCCCTTAATGGGTTAAGTTCCTGTCTTCAATCTAAAGTAAATTTACTTTAAATTGAAGATAGGAACATAACACATATCCCTAACATACATAGTCCAAAACTGCCCTTTATATAGTTAATAATGTATTAAAGGAAATACAAAAATACTAATAGGTATTACACCAGTCACTGGCAAAATGCTTAAACACGAAATTTAATTAAAACATTTTGCTGTAAGGAAGTTATCTCCGTAGGGTCAAAGTTGAAGGATTTATTTCAATCAATTGTACCGTTTATTAGGTACCTACAAAATGGTTACCATGTGCAGATATAATGTTTAGTTCAATGGAATATGTCACATTTAGAAGTGATGATAACAACATGAACGGTCTGGTGTGGCCTGCACACTTGAGTCTGGCTGGCTGGCTCACTAATATTTTTAATGTGCAATGGTAGACAAGGCTATTATTGTACATACATAATAGCCTTGTAACTACAGAATGTAATCTTCTACGGTTTTTTGTACACATACTTCTTTTGTTTTGTTTATTTCACGCATCTTGTCATATGGTATGGTATGTTCTTCTTGGGCGTCCCCTATGGGCATTTTTACTTACATAGATATCTTCATAGTACATACAGAGTTTCGTACGTATGTACATACATATATAGATAAACTCACGCCTTTTCCCATGGGGGTAGGCAGAACCTACAGAGCGCCATCTGCTACGATTCTTACATACTTCTTTCAATAGTCGCTGCTAGCTTTTCTCTAGGAGTTAGGATGGATCTAATTAGGTATAATCCCACCCGTAGCCAAATACGCGCTAGGGCGTGGACTTGCCCAATAAACCTTGTTTGTTTTTTGGGGAGTGAAAAATCCTCATGGATGTCCCCCGCCCCCACTCTTACTGACAAAAAACCATCTCGTGTTCCTTCTCACACCTGCGCCGGGGTTCACGGGAACAGAAGATACTTCCGCGACACGGCCAATAAACCTTTTTTTTTTTTTGAGGGGTGGAAAATCCTCATGGATGTCCCCCGCCCGGGGAGGCGGAGGGGTCTGTCAGACTCTTACTGACTAAAAACCACCCCGTTTTCCTTCTCACACCTGCGCCGGGGGTCACGGGAACAGAAGATACTTCCGCGACCCCCGACTGGTGCCGGCCCCGCGGGCCTCGCCAAGTCAGCGAGGGGAGTGAGGTGTTAGACTCCCCTCGCGACGTCTAAGAGGGGCGCGCGTGAACACGACGCGCCGCCACCTCGATCCGGACCCGATCGGGTCCATGTACGTGGGGGCGGCGGACATCCCCGCGTCCGTCGCCCTGGACCCAATTAGGGGGGCTGGAAGAGGGCGTTGTCCGCCGTCCGGCTGCGCCCGGTGCGTCTGCTGCGGGCCGGGTGAGTGGAAGTAATCTCTCTCTCCCTTTCCGCAGCCTCCTTCTGCGAGATGACCGTTTCGCAGAAGGACACCACCGCGTCCCAGGACTCGACGCTGCCGACCATCCTCTCGACCACGGCCGGCAGCGACAAGTCACTGCCTACTCCAACGGCCAATAAACCTAACCTAACCTAACATACATACTTCTTATGCTTCGTTTCCGTTCGTACATGTAGTCATTCACGCACGCCGGCGAGTACCTACTACGCATCTGACCGTAAGGTCCACCAATAAGATCTGTGTAGGTATGTCTTTCTAGGGCGTCCCCTCCTGGTGTGTCCAGTTACATCTGTCTTATAAATACCCTTTGTTATTCACCCACCTGTCATTCATCCTCTCAACTTAAATAAATAATTTAATAAGAAATTGTGTATGTTAATTTAGTAGATATGAAAATAAGACATAAATTATTAAATCTCAAAAAATAATAAATTGATTCTAGGGCGTTACGAATTTACCGGGCAGCTACTTATTATAATATAACTAACACTATGCACCAATGCAAGTGCCCAATGGAATTTCTCACTGGCAAAAATTACAACCTCATTTAAGCCAATAAATATTCTTTATGATATAAGGAACACTTCAACAATATTCCCTGCTGTTAGACTGGACTATTTCTCTGTCTGTGGCCTTCTACTGCACTTCTACGGCACATTTTGACTGGCCTGTTGGTCTAGTAGTTAGTGACCCTGAATGCTATGCCGGAGGTTGTGGGTTCGATTCCCACCCAGGACAAATGTTTGTGTGATGAGCACGATCATTAGTTCTGTGTCTGGGTGTAATTTATCTATAATATGTATGTATTTAGAAATATATAAGTATGTTTATCAGCTGTTTAGTACCCATAACACAAGCTCTCAAGCTTAACTTGGGACTAAATGGTGTTGTGTGAAAAGTTGTGAATGAATTACCTATCTAGTTTAAGATTTCTCTTTTAACTAGACATTAAGTTCGTAGCTAATTGAGACAAAGTTACCTAAGTTTATTATAACCTTCACTTGATGCCATTACATTGCCGTATCCACAAATACGTCACAATTTAATTAATGAAATTAGTTACGCCGACACTTATATGTTATGTGTGTAAATATGAACAGTCTGTTAGGTGTTAATTACCTTAATTAATAAGTCTGACATCTGTTTGATTAGCGCCAAATGTTTTATTCAGCAAGATAGGTAGGTTTTATGGTGGTGGGTGTAATGTCTGAAATCAATAATAGGTAAACTGAAACTAGTACATTTCTAAATTTCATTATGAAACAAGCTGTGAATACATAATCAGCCTACAATGTTCCCACTTCTGGGTCACATGCCTTCTCTCTGTGAGAAGTAGTGAGCCGTAATCTACCACACAGACGTACGGTAAGGCCTTATCCATTGTATACGCGCGAGTTTGATACGTTTTGTAATGCATTGCTCTTCAGCTAGAAGCTCTGTGAATAATCTATGCAACATTCACAGCATTGGCGTGTCAATTCGTAGCGAATTCGTTGCTTCAGGGCTAAGTCTTCAGGCAGTGTGGAATTTTGACTGATTATAAAACACCATTATAAAGCACCCATTTTTTTCCATTATCACCACTTCCACTAATCAATCAATCTATCAATCAATCAAAACTTTATTTCGAACAACAGTCCATATGGGTGAGTAGCGAGTACTTAGGAGCTATGTTAGTACGACATAAAGAGAAAACAATTTTAAAACATCTCGGTTAGTCGTCCGACGATAAGTAGCGGTTTTTGATAAATCTAATAATATAGACGAAATTATACGTAAGTATTTGTTTTGTGCGATTTCCGCCATCACCATAATTCATGATACTATAAGTACTTTCAGCGTTAAGCGTGCTTCATCGTCGACCACATCATCGCTTACCATCAGGTGAGATAGTGGTCAAACGCGTGCCTATCAGTAATGAAAAAAAAAAAAAAAAAGCCAGTATTCGTGACTTTTTAAGTAAATGGTCACCATCATAATGGGCCCCTGCGAGTTAACTTTGGTATCTTTTACGCCTTTCTAAGGTCTGGGACCCCGCAGTCCCAAAACGAACAGTACGAAAGAGTGAAGACATTTTTTCAAGATGGCTCAGAGTTTTAGGCACTACCTCTCGTACACTTCGGGATTGTGGACTTGTGAACTTGTGGTTCAAATCCGGGCAAGTACCAATGTGACATTTTCAATTTATATGTTCTTCCTTAGTTTATCTTAGATATCATTGAAATCGGTGAAGGAAAAACATCGTGAGGAAACCTGGACTAGTAGTTATTTTAAGTTTGAAATCGCCAATCCTCCTTGAGCAATCCGTGATGATCAATGCTTGTGCCTTTTCTGTATGAGAAAAGGCCTTTGCACTGCAGTGGGACAGTAACAGGCTGGTATTACATTGCAAGCCTGTTGCTGTCCCACTGCAAAGCAAAGGCCTCATGTAAGCATTCGTTCCCACGCTTGCTCAAGTCGGGTTGGCTATACTTATCAGACTTATATCGATCCGTGAAAACACCCTAGAAAACACGTTTAGCATTTGGTCCCTGCTGTCATTTGAAGATCTTTGACAGCAGTTACAGGTAGGCAGAAATCTGAAAGTTCTACAACCAATATAGAGAAAATTTCTCGCGACGAGCTATCTAATAAAAGAACTAGATCAAGTTAGCTTAGAATACCCAATACGTGCAGTCTAGACAGTTTGAGAATAGATTTCTCACTGTGAACCCGCCATGTTGGTTCCGACTCTATTTTAAGGAACGATCGAAACGGCAGATTTTTCCTTAAATAGTAAATAAGTCGCTTCTTTCGTTTAAAATCATGTTTTATACAGTTTAAAGTAATATGAACATCAGAACAACTTGCAAATAAAGGGAATCACTGCGTGAAAATGTAGGTGAAGAAGTTAAGGCAAATAGAACTGCCATTTCATATTAAGGCTAGGCGTTGACAGTTCACTTCAGTCCAGTTTGCAAGAGATGACTTATTTAATCGATCGGCTCGATTCTATTCCCTGGTAAAAAAGCGCAAAGCGCTAGCAGGTTTTTTCATCTGAAATTTCTTAGTAGCAGCCTGGAATTTTGCATTTTTTTTTAAAATATTGTAACTACATTTATTTCTTGCTAAAAATTACAGAGAAAGCAATATGGAAGTCTGAATACACAATTTTATAAATTATTTGTGGACGACTGATCCCTAAACTAGGTTAATAAAACCTGTGTGTCAGCAATTCAGCATTAGTGCCCGGTTGATGGCAAAAGGCTCGCCCCCATACAAGAACCGTGGCATTTTCGGCGTTTTAGCTCATCTCACATTAAGCCAATTTTTAATTGGTATTTTATTCCTCTCCCTGGGAATTGCTAAAAAGTTGATGAATCAGTAACCTTGTCTAAGTTATCTCTGATCTTACACTCTCGGCGCACTTCCTCTAAAGGGAAACAGTGCATAAATACCATGACATCATCGCAAAAAAGGAAGTTGGCATGACGTGCATGCATTTTGATGTCTGCTGAATATTTTAGCATCAATAAGTACTCAATTACAAGAGATAAAGTAGGGAATCGATGGTTAGCTACAAAAATTCATGGCGACCACGTACCTACCGTAAAGCGTGAGGTCTCACGAGGTCTAGTAAAGATTGGGGTATTTGCGGGATGCGGGATTATGTGAACCGAAATCGGAAAAGTGGTGTGAGTTGTGACTGCAAAGTCATAGGTCGAACCTAAGTTTTCGGATTCATTTGTGCGTATGATGAGGAAAGCGGCATGCCTGAGAGATATTTCTCGACGGTAAGTATGTGTAGCCCAGTCAGATATCAGAGGCTGCGAGAGAGGAGAGAGGCGAGGCTGAGGATGTCATGGGCGACATAAAAGCTCTGACACCCACCTACCACACCAAAAAGACAGATTATCTCGACACTATTCTGATAGGTAGGTACTCGCCAGTTGCCACTGTTGATTCTAGCTTTCAAGAGTTGCAGTAGTTAAGAGCAGTGATCTGGGCTTGTTAGAAAAACCACTCTTCCAAAATCCATTAAAAGTTTTTGTTTTGCCAGACTCATTAGAAAATATTCACAATAAGTGTCCTCGCAACGAATTCGAAGCGATTTGACAATTTACATTTTGGTGAAGGAGGGCGTTTTGGGCCTTTGTAATTTTTGACGTTAAAAAGTGCTGATTGTCGGTCTAATTTGAATAAAAGTTTTGATTCATTCAGAAGTAGGGAAGGCAAATTCCCAAGATGATTTAAGTCAGAAACAGTTGTGCGTTCTCACGCCCCAATGTCCGTTACGGTTAGTCTTAGTTGATTTGATTTGTTCGAATCTTTTAATCGAAATCTTCATTAATCTCTCGACATTTTCTGAACACTGTTCTCCAAATACATTACAATACTGTTTAAATCATAAGCATATATATTATATAGGTACTAGTAGGTAGCATAAAAATATAACAGCGATCCTTGCTGGAAGTAATGACGTCAACATCGTATAGATAGGTACGGATGATACATCAGTTAGTCATGTAGACCAGAATAGGACTGCTATTATACTCAATATACAACGCAAACACAGTCCAAGATGTATCATCTTACCTCTTCCTTTTTGGGAGGAAGGTATTTCGTGTTTAGCTAAGATTCAAGATACATATTATGTTAAATCTTAGCTGAACACGAAAGAGCCATCACCCATTACTGGTTACCTTTTACTAGCTACTTTTTATGTTTACCAAATATATAATTTCACAGCAATTTGCCTGCTGCGGTCTTCCCGTCCGAGTATAATTTAGGTGTCTTCAAGGCTAGATTGAATAGGCTCTTAATAAACTAGTGCGCTTCACCATCATTGATTGCATCACTGCTTACCATCATGTCGGATTGCAGTCAAGCACTAGTTTCAATATTAAAAAAAAACTTTAAATAGGATCGTACAAACACTTACATGACCGTTTTTAACCCCCGACACAAAAAGAGGGGTGCTATAAGTTTGAGTAAAATTTCATTGCACAACGATAGGCAAGTATTATTTTTAACTTTTTAAATGTTTTACTTTTTTTGCGGTGAGGGTTTTTTAAATTTTTAACTTATAGAAGGTGAGGTCGGTGTTTCAGTATCTGACCACTCTGAGAAGAAACACTGAAAGAAACTCAGAGGTATATAGGCGTGTAGGTGAAGTGAAGGCGAAGTGAATAGTTATTTCTCTCGGGAGTCTTAATTAGTAGAAAGACTGACCTAATTGTGACCTTAATTAAGGCCATATTGTTTTACCAGTATAGTACGGGAAATATAAAATAGTTCCCAAAATAATTATCTCGACTAGAAATGCCATCTGCAGAATGATTATCTTTTACACAGCACAACATTTTTCTATAAAAATATCGAATTAAATATGGCGGTTACCACAAGTAGACTGAAGAAGTATAGATACAAACTTATCTTGCTATAGGTATTCGATCACTCAACGCATGCCGCAGGAAGTCAGACGATCAAAATCTCTAATGCTGCGCCAACTATGTCTTTGTTGTAGGTACTGTTACTATTTCGTAGCTACAAGATTCCGAACAGTAACACTAAGTAAATTTGTTTATACAGGGTGTAACGGAAAGGGTATATACATACAAACAGGGTGAATAGAGTATTTAATAACGAGTCTTTCCTCAAAATTTCAGCTCCCAACTAATAACTTTGAAACTTCACGGTATTATTTAATATCGACAGTTTATTAAATGCAAAATCATAACAAACGTGTCACCGCACTGTGAGGGTCATAATCCTGTCCGGCAAGGTTCAAGTATATCTATCTCGGGTTCTGCGCGCCTAGTACAGACCTATCGGGCTCTGCGCGCCTAGTACAGACCTATCGGGCTCTGCCTAACCGACGAAGGCGCGACGGCGCGGGCGGGCTCACCTTTACAATTATGTATGTATATGTATAAAAACGTTGCCATGTCGTTTCTTATCACCAAGAGAATCCGTGCCCTTCGGATGTATATACCCTTTCCGTTACACCCTGTATATACAAAAATACGTTTTTTTTATATTTGTCGCCAAAACCCATCTAACTTAATTTCCAATTCCCGACTCAAAGAGAGTAGCGTGACAGCATACCTCCCAAACGATTAGTCCGATTTCGATGCGGGTTTTTTAGTTTAAAAGCCGTGAGCTTTTATTTAGCGCATCAAACAAGAATCTTCAGCTCCTAGAATCCTAAAAGTATAGTTCCTTTGTTCATCCGCATCAATCTCAATGCATATTTCATTGTTTTTCTTCTCAACGAAATGTACAGATCGATCCACATGGATCTATCTACTTTTTCATCTACAACGTCATGTTCACATGAACATGACGGACTAATTATAGACTCTTGGACGTTGTTGATTCGAAAAAATGCATATTAATTCACTATTTTTAAACAGCTACAAATGTCCTTCAAACGACTTGCTGAAAATACTGAACAGTTTTGTATGCCGGATTTATTAAAGCAATATTTACATCGTGTTTCATTCAAACATTATTTTTGGAGCATATCTTATTGCCGGTCGATTCAGGAAAAGTCGTCCCCTGAAAGCTTGAGTGAAGTGAACTATAAATGCATTAGTATGGAATGAAAGCTCAATTCGCCATCACTTCACCTACATGTTCACGGGGTGTTTTTTACAGAATAGCACTACACCTTGCCGTCATTTAAATCGGCAGATAAACATCCTACTAATCCTACTTTCCTACTAATATTATAAACGCGAGAGTTTGTAAGCATGGATAGATGGATGGAGGGATTTTTGTTAAACTTTCACGTTAAACCTACTGAATGTATTTTAATAAAATTTGGTATGGAGTTAGCTGATACTCTGGATTAACACATAGGCTGCTTTTTATCCCTGTATTCCCATGGGAATGGGACCTACGCGGGTGAAACCGCGGGACGTCTGCTAGTACATACATAAATTTACGCCTTTTTTCCCCATGGGGATAGGCAGATTCTACATAACACCACCTGCTACGATCCTTACGTTTCTACATTCACAATTCTTATTCCAAACTAGCTTTTGCCCGCGGCTTCGCCCGCGTGGATGACGAACTTCCGTCCCCTATGTTTTCCCTTTAAGGGTTGAATTTTCAAAAATCGTTTTTTTATGGAAGACTTACTCTTCACTAAGAACACCCCTTCAAGTTTCATGTCTCTAATACCAGCGGTTGGGGCTGTGCGTTGATATATAAACGTAATAATTTTAGCACAATACTTCCGGATAGACTACTTTCAAAGTTGATCCTTCCGATATGTATGCATAAAGATTTCTGGAACTACTGACCCGGGAAAGAGCGCCGTACAACTGGCCATGTGTAAAACAACTGATACTAAAATCAACCTGCCCAGGCTTATTGATTACCAACAACAGTACCAAGTTTGGTTAAAATCCCTATAATAGTTTTTGAACTATGCGTGCACATACAGACAGAAAGACAAAACAGTCACTAATTGCATTTTTGGCATCAGTATCGATCACCAATCATCCTCCAATATTAATTTTGAATAGATATTCAATGTGCATAATTATCTTCGTAGTGTGTAATAGTCCATTGAATTGTATGGCGAGCGATATTGTATCTTAAGATTAAATATTATAATATCTTAGCCGTGTGCAGCGCCCTTTGGTGAACTCCACTGCGGGTGACGTAACCGACGACAAACTTATTATTTGCGGTCGGTACAGTAGTCGGGTCTAGGGATCGAACCGCAAAATTAAGTTTGTTTTTTATTGTATATACTTTTCCGGGATAAAAAGTACCCAGTGTGGTGCCCAGGATATCAAAGAATAAGTATACCAAGTTTCATCGTAATCGAACCGGTAGTTTTTGCGTGATACCTGAACATACAGACAGACAGACAGACAGACAGACAGACAGACAGACAGACAAAAATTTTTGTAATCATATTTTTGGGTTCGGTGTCAGTCTAGTAACACCCTCTGCTATTTATTTTTTTGATATTTTCAATGTACAGAAATTTTACTTCTACAGATTTATTATAAGTATAGATATAGATACTATTTAAACCGGCACGTTAACTGGAAGTCAAAACAATGTCTGTTACAACGTAAAAATATTAAACTGTATCAATTACATACATACATAACGTCACGCCTGTAATCACCGAAGGGCTAGGCAGAGGTGTACCGGGTAGTACACCCACATTTCCCCAGTTATGTTTGAGTCCCAAGTAATAGGGGGCGAGCCTATGGCCATCAATCGGGCACAAATCCAGACTCCGGGCTGCTACTGAGCAATTCCAGACAGAAAAACTCAATAACATTTTGCCTGACCTGGGGATCGAACCCGGGACCTCATGCTCAGCAGTAGCGGGAAACCAACGAGTCAGTCAATCAATCAATCAATTACAATTACATGGAACAACACATTACATTACAATTATTATTAATTACATGGAAGTCAAAAGCATACCGGATGAGCACGCTAACATGGATGTAAATCCAATATGTTGGGGACGGGGTCGGCTTTCAGACTAACATGTGTGTGTGAATGTGTGTTTCAAATGGAGCGACTGCTCATCTAACCTCCACAGCCTGGTCACTGGGTTACACGATACCCCTTGGTAAGTACAGTCAGCCTCATAAGTCGATATACATATCCATATTTCCTAAACTCATGAACACCTTAGTCTTGTTTAGCAATTTGTGTAAGCTAAGGTGTTCATGAGTTTAGGAAATATGGATATGTATATCGACTTATGAGGCTGACTGTACATCCACAATTGATATTCAGGACTGTTTACTAACTGTCTTACTCGTTGCGATAAATGCTCGTGTCTTCTCTGTATCAGAAGAAGCTTCTCTTTTGTCTTGCAGAACAACAACTGGCTGGTATAAGTTTCAGTTTTTTGATAAAAACCGCCTTGGTCAAACCCAATAAAAATATTCTCTGCTAGCGTTACTTGTAGGTAAGGTAGGTTAACCTAATTACTAACTACTGACCACAATTTTGCCTTTATTATTTACGTTTCCATTATCTGTGCAAGTGACATTTATCATTTAGACATTTTACAGTAAACAACTACTTTAATGCTTTTAAAATTGATCTTGGAAACTACACACAAGATGTTAATGTGATCGGGAAAACCATTAGGTGCTGATTTTAAATTGCGATACACTTGGGGTTTTCCACGTTCATTACACCTAGTTTCTCTATGTCTCTGTTTTAGCACAGTATAAATATTAATACAGTAGGAGGACGCCTTTGATCTCTGGAAAAATGCCGATAACTTCTACACGCGTTAGACTTAAATAATACCTCCTGCACTACGAACATCGGTTCGTTCGCAGTGCGGGAGCGGCTTTCCCTCGTCTCGCCCCTCACACCCCGCACGATTGCCCTGTCTAGACAGCTTCGTCGGACGACTGTATGTTTTTAGACTGTGGTTTTAGTTTTATTTAGTGACTGTCTCGTTAGTTTAGTGGTCGTTAGAACTTCTGCTGAGCTTGAGGTACTGGAGGCTCGATTCTCGGATCAGGCAAAGTGTTATTGGGTGTTTCTATCTGGAATTTTGCAGACTGCTGATGTCCAAGAGGTTCAATTCCCGGATCAGGCTAACTGTTATCGGGAGTTTCTATGTGGGATATTTTGCAGAAAGAGCCTGGAGTTTGAATTAGTTGCCAGTTACGTAACTTCCAAGTTGTGGGTGTAGGTGTACACCTCTGCCTGGCCTCTTGTAGAATACAGGCCTGATGTTTTGATCTATTTGGTTGAATATGCGCGAGATTCATATTAATAGTTTGCGCCAATTGCTTTCTACAAAATCCCTAGAAGTGCTATTGAAACGAGCCTATTTGAGCAAATATACAGACATACATAAACCCGCCTACTAACTACACCTTTTTCTCATAGATTTATACAGAAACTACAAAAACAATCCTAAGATTCTTGTATACTATTACTTATTTCTTACATCAACTGTTTAAACACACTAGGCGGTTGCTATACGTTACACACTGACCTTTCTGAAGAACATATAACATATTTGAATAGGAACACTTGACAAGTGTGGATCCACCATCGTGGGCACTACTTATAGGCATGCGCACAACCCTAATAAAATTGTGATCTATAGGAAAATGTTTGAAACACAGCGCTAAAAGTCTTATTACGAGGTCTTATAGTTGTGATAATAAAATGTAGCCTATGACACGCATATGTTTGTTACAAAATTCCTCCTATTGGCTCCTGACCGATCCCTATAGGTATATCTGGGGGCACGGGAGTGCCCCCGCCAAGACGAGCCAAGTGACGCGCAAGGGCACTACCTACCTTTTCTTGAAGTGTTTCGTCGTTGTTTTGAACCCTCATAGAGTTGGTTTCCGATGTACCAGAGTTCATATTCTCAGGATATGATGTCATTAATAGACTAATTAAACATACATATACATACTCCACGAGGGTAGCGAAACGGCGAAGCCATACATTTTTACTGATATGTAGAATTTGTGAAGTTAATAGGGTCGGTAGGTTAGGCCGTGTAGATTCAGCAGCTTGGCTCTACATGAGATCTGATATCTTTTTCACAAGGCAAACCTTATGTGTTCGTCTTGGCAACATTTTACATGAAATGTTTTGGTGGGATTCAGTAGGTTTGAGAATAGGACGTGAACTAATAAAAATTGAATGAAACTAATACTTAAATTGATTCTAAGGTCCAAGCGAAGTCTACACACTGTATAGAATTAATGTGAAATGAATATGAAAACTTCCTTAACTCAGCTTTGTTATCATCATCACCTCGCACCCTGGAACTCTTCGTGGAGTCGCTCCTCAGTAAAGCGATGCAGGTGACGATGTCCAGGAACGCGAAGACCCTCAGCCCATCGCATGTCAAGCAATGCATTCTGGCTGAGTCCAAGTTCGACTTCCTGCGAGACTTGGTAAGTCTATTTAGTTTTTGTAAGTTGACTGTTTTTTTTTTCAATATCCAGGATGATATGTGGTAATTGCGTATTAAAAATCTCGGTCAAGTGCGAGTCGGATTGGTGCACGTGCACGACTTAGGGTTCCGTACCAAACTGGCATAAAAATCGCGCTTGTTGTTTAGGGGCCACAC
Organism: Euplexia lucipara; assembly: GCA_921972225.1. Classification (NCBI taxonomy): domain Eukaryota; kingdom Metazoa; phylum Arthropoda; class Insecta; order Lepidoptera; family Noctuidae; genus Euplexia; species Euplexia lucipara. The sequence goes on along the minus strand of OV179168.1, from coordinate 4,832,332 downwards.
TTAAAAAAAATATTTTATTCTGTTTTTAGTATTCCTTGTTATAGCGGCAACAGAAATACTACAGAAATAATAAAATCTTAACCGTCTAGCTAGGCTAGCCTGTTGACTGACAGACAGACAGACAGGCAGACAGTGGAGTGTTAGTAATAGGGTCCTGTTTTTACGGGTATGGAGTCCTTAAAAGAAATGGACGTGAGGTCTTTGAGTGAAACCCAGAAAATTATCCCTCCCGAACCCTCACTGATCGACACCAATTTTTGGAAAAATTGGTGTCGATCAATGCGCCACGTATAGACCAGGTACGAACACGTACCTGGTCTACGTTTTAAACCTTTGGGATGGAACCCTAAAAATAGAAGAATAGAAGCCCACTGAAGTTTTTTTTTCATGTCAAAGAAACTGACATATAAAGTAATTTTCTCAAATATTTCTAAGTACATTAACAGAACCTCTGACATTTAACTGGGTAAACAATAAGAGTTAAACTCCCTTAACATTCAGAATAGATTTCGATGTCTAGTAGGTATAAATGAACAGCTCCTGCTTTTGTGTATCTCCGTTGACAATTCATACTGATGACCACTGGCCAAAGTGTTCAACGATTAACTGTCAAACAACCAGCAGAACGTCATAATACCTACTCGCAGAGATGTGACGAAGCGCACAGTAACGCGTCTGATAGTTACCGTAACTTGAATTCCTCTTAAAGTGGAATACAGGGTTCGATGTGCAACAGCACGCCCGCTTAGTCACTGGCAATGATCCAAATAGCCCTGCTGATCCTTTAATAATAATAATAATTAATATTTATTTATTTGCGAAAAACATGGTATACATGTATCACCCAGGATTCACCACTTAGCACTGTATTTTGAGAGATAAGAGTTTTAATAATAATAAATTCATTTATTTCAGGTAAGTAGGTACACCCATTGACAAAAAAGTTATAATACACAAATAAACATAAAACCAGCTAAAAAATAAATATAAATAAAATCAAAATTACAATTCAATTAAATTAAACTTAAACACGAACTCAAATTCAAATTCAAACGCCATGTCAATCAATTAATCAATATTAATACATAAATAAATACAATTTAAAAAAACGTTTTGTTTCTGCGAGGTAGACGTGTCCTAAAGTTCCGCTCGTCATTTAGGGAATCAACTAAATTTTATAATTACAAGCTTCATTATTTATATTAAAAAAAGTCATTAATACTATAGAAATTATTTTCATTCAGCTTTATTAAGAATATTACGCGAAATGGCATAGATGGAGTTCTTTAGGGTATGACTGTATGAGGAACGTGGTGTAAAGTCTCTTATTTATATATTTAATTTCAAAGAAAGCTTACAGACTAATAACAATTTTAATATCATGCATAATTCAGATACGATTGCTAATAACAAGCTTCCACATGTATAAATCTTTAAAATTATATGTTACTTGCGTTGACCAAATTTCAGCGATTATCGCGTTTTAATATCATGACTGTTTGTAATAATATTAGCCTTTATAAACTAAAAAAAAAACAATATTTTAAATACGTCTAGTCGTGCAAAATCAGATTTAAAAAACTATCTATGGTTGTCACCAAAATAATCTCTATTTAAAATCTTCCTAATATTGTGTGCGCTAGTGCAAAATAAATCAATTTCCAGATGTGATGGTAAACTATTAAAGGCAATAGAACTACGTATACAGAAAGCGTTGCGCCTGTACTTGGTCGATGCGAATGGTAGGTACTTGGAGTATCTTATTCCGAATAGAAAAAAGGAAGAGCCTCCGACTGAACTTTTGTTGTGTCTGGTGATCTACTTACCTACTACGGCCCGACGGTTGTTGTCGGGATCTTGTATACGTACAATTGCGCGGATATTTTTAACATCGCGATCGATGTAGGATCTCAGTCGTTAGTTCGTATGTAGCCAGATAGATGTCGCTACATTTCGAAGGACATCTAAGGATTATCTAACCCGTGTTTTTGTGCGAAACCCTGAAAAGTTCGAGTATGTATGTATGTTTGTAAAATAATTCTGTTTTAAATATTTTCAGGTGAAGAATATTCCAGATGTTTCTGCGGCAGAAGAGAAAGAGATGATGAGCGCTGAAAGTTCGCCAAACTCTTCTAGGTAATACTTTTCTATTTCTTATTTCCTGATAATTACTTATCCTTCTATCCTTTTGGTCCAGAGGTTAAGGCCTCTTCTCTTATGCACGAGATTGTGGGTTTAAATCTGGGCAAATATCAAAACGCTATAGTGTATATGGTGAAGGGGGTCATTTCGGAGGACTGCCTATGTAATTTTGGAAGTGATCAGCACTTTAAAAATTCTCAGCCTGATCTAAATAAATGAGTTTTGATTTTGAATGTAATAAACAGCCTCATTGCCCTAATAGCCGCAAGGCTGCTAAACCTGAGGTCCTGGGTTCGATTCCTAAGTTAGGCAAAATGTTATTTGGTTTTTCCATCTCAAATTGCTCAAAATGTTGTCAAATCCTTACTCCGTGATGCTAACGGAGTAAGGATTTACAACTGGAGAAACGTTTGCCGCCATTGGGCCTCTGACTTGATATTACATGCCTTCAAGAAATATTTATTTATTTATTTCATACTTCAAGCACACTAATGTACAAAGGCGGAATTAATGCCATAGGCATTTTCTACCAGTCAACCTTCAGGTGATGCAGAGAAAAGCAGTGGTAGGTGCAATTTAAAATGGAAAAAAAAGCAAGCAATAGGTACTTATATCTCTCAGGCATGCAGGTTTCCCCACGATGTATTCTTTTACCGTTTTAGAAGCAAGTGATAATTATACAAAACGTGCACGTGAATCCAAAAAGTCACAGGCCCTGGGTTCGAACTCGAGACCTATGATTTTACAATCCGCCGGTCACACCCCTAGGCTATCAATATTTAACAATATGCTTAATAATTTTAATGTACCTAACTTAACCTTCTTTTGTGAAAGTTTATTTTTTAATAAAGCAATGACCCTTCTAATTTCGCCATACAATGGACGGGTGTGAAGAAACGGTATTATCATATTATAAGCCCTTTTTACGACTGTGTTGAATTAGAAAGCCTGTTAATTAGTCAGACCACAATAACGGCGGGCCTGCCTCTTTTATAATAATTTCGCCATGGAATATAGCACTTAATCTTTGCTCTGTACGGTTCATAATTCTCCGCTGTTACGGAATGCACTTAACATAACTCTTTCAAGATTATAGTTAACATTTTTTGAGGGCAAAGCACCTTCCTTTTTTGATGAAACACTGATAGATTGATAGATAGAAAGGATTAGGTACAATAAAAATAAATAAAAGTCCCGTGCGATGCAAAAAAGCTCCTTTTTCAGCATAATGCTACAACATTTTAAAAGACGAATTAAGAGATAACCGCTATGTTTATATTATTACCACATTTTCAACATCAAACCTCTTCACAGATTTTCAGAAATGACGGTCCCTCCGCGGAGGATAGCAAGGGAAGACTCCAACAGTTCGAGCAGTAGCGACGTGAAAATAGTACCTTTACAACCTCCCCGGGACCCCATCAGAAGGGCCCTCTCTACAGAAGCCGACCTCCCCCACAAGCTAGCTCGAACAGAAACCGTAACCTCAACCTCATTAGACGCAGCCATAGACCTATCAAAGAAGTCCACAGAAGAAAAACCGGTTATTACCGCCAATTTCTACCAAGAAACGTTGTTAACCGAGGAGGTGCAGCACAGAAGTGTAATTAAACTCAATCCTACATATGCAAGTCCGCAGCCTTCAACAAGCTACACTCCTGAACCGCTTAAAATTGATATGGTGCCAAAGCCCGCCATTATAGACAAACAAATAGTATCACCTAGGACGCCCATCACACCAATCACTCCCATCCTAAATATAGATTTTACAAAAAACTTAGCAAACCCAGAGATAAAGCTGCTGGATGCGGCAGCTATGAACGTGAGCGTACCCAAAAAAGAGAACGCATTGCGACAAATACATAGGCAAAACTCTAAAACGATTAGGCAAGAAGTGAAAAAGATTGAAATTAAGCCGGTGTTGCCTCATCCAGTTGATATAGACAGTTTGAACTCTGGCAATCTACAGATAGATGAAGACTATGATACCTGAGTATGTTTGTAAGTTTGTTTTTGTTTTAAGATTGTTTTTTTTTTGGTGCGATATTTGTCGTCCGTATTCGATGTTTAGGTGTTAACTTTAATAATCTTGTACACAATGGCCTGTCAAATTATGTAATGGCATAGAGTAGTGACAAATGGAGTGCTAAGTTCAAACGGACCATATTTTTATGTGTTGTGTTGTTCTTAATGTTTTTTTTTCATGTGTTTATTACCGCTCCACTTGTCTTGAACCCATTTGTGCTTATTTGCATGAATTCATCTTTTATAATGAACAAACATATGCCATTGTGTGCAGGCTCCTATTAAATGAATTATGTTCTTACATTCCGTGTGATAATGTTTTAGTTAAGTCATTCACACACGGTTATCGAATATTTGTGTAATATATTGATAAGTTTTTTTTTTATTATTTTTTAATGTGGTAATTTTTTTTTGAACAAATACCATGATTGTTTTTAAATTTATTATTTACGGATGATAAATATCGCGGTCCAGTCAAGTTGTTTACCAATTTAGAATTATGAATGGTAAGTTTTCAAATGTAAAATGTTTTTATGAACGTTAGAGTTCCGGTATTCGTAAATGTATAAACATCTTTGTTAATATTTGTCTGTTAGTTCTGTATGCAATACCTACTTCTACAATCCATGGTGATTAGTATATTCAATTGACCATTTACCACGGTTTGGTAAAAATGTGCCACATGACTATCTTTTTACAAATGTATTACTGTATTCAAGAAGCTTTTTCAATATGAATTACAAAACCAAGACAAGGTTTTTTTTTTTTTTTTATTAACGAATACCTTTGTCAACGTAATACATGAAATAACGTTTGTTTTATGTCAGAATGAGATTGTTTATTTAGATATCACGTTATGTCTAACGTATATGTTTCACTGTAAAATATTATATCTTATGTGAGCTTTATGAAACGATGACATTAAAAAGGGACTGTTATGTAATTTATGTGTAGTTGAGCCATTTTGGGTGGTACGGTCGGCAACAAAAGTCGTTTAACTTAACTAAAGTTACAAAACTTGGCTGTATTATTTTTTCAAGAGTTCAAACTTATGTTTTGCTAGATGTACCCGCTTCGGAATAGTATGATTCTATTAGGGGCTTATTGATTTTGAAATGTTGTCAATTATAGTCGCGGCTGTTGCCGACTGTACGTACCGCTCTGACTTGTTAAGTGCTGGCAAAGCAAATGTAAATATACAAATAAATGCTATGACAAAATTGATAATGTTTTTTTGTCAACTCAAATTCTTCAAGAGTAGTCAAAGAATGGAGTAAGCAATTCAGCTATAAAGAACGGCGGCGATCAGGTTAAAACCAAGTATCCTGCATGGCGTGCTTTAAACATATTTTTTTTTTTTAGTTTCAATTAATATTTTTCTTGTCGTAGACACTTTTTGATTTGTTTTAAAATGTATCAAGATCATGTTGATCCATAGAGATATCAGCTGATGAACTACTTACTAAGCAACTAAGGTCATGTCCGCAACGTATGATCTTTATAGTTGGCAGGTAAGTAATGTGTTTCATTCAGAAACCAGCAGAATGCGTTCGATTATTTGTTTTCACGTTAACTATTTAAGGCATAATTCTATATACACGAAATTCAAGCGAAGAGAGTAAAAATATCATGCAATAAATGCAACTTTAACAAATTGGGATGGTAGTTATAGCGGGGTGAGTGTTGTTGAGATTCGCATTTCTCCGGGATGTGTGTCGGTATGTCAAAGTCAAGTCTTTCATTTCAATTAGACCCATAAAAAGCATTTTTCAACGTTAGACAATATACTTGAATGAGAGTTCGATGTCCGAGTTACTTATTACGCCACGCCAATAAATAACATACTGCTCCAATTGCCTTGCGCACACTTTATACCTATAAATCTTAAAACAACCCGCATCGGCAAGTAGATACATACCTTTGAAGCACGCAACCGCGCGCGTGAAGTTGGTGTATTACAGGTCAGTATTAATTGGTGGTAATTCGTGTGCTGTTTTTTTTCATTTGTCGATTTTATTATTTTAACAGGCAACATCTCAACTTGAATTAATCGCTGAACTACGTCATAAGATGTCCTCATCGCCACTCTGTATAATTTAATTTAAGCAGTTTACGAAGCGCGTGAATAGTGAATACACATTATGCCGTTTCATTTATGGGAATAATCAAATATTTTTATTGGAATGTGACCATATTGACCAGTTAGCGCCCGCGTCCCCTCATTTTTTGCACAACATAACAATCCATTTCTTACCTATTCTTTGACGAAATTGAAATGTTGACAAATCTCAACAAACGGCGCGAGCGTGAGTAACGACGAGTTGAAAACAAAGAGATTTAAGATATCTACTAAATAAAGAGTACATCCGAAGAAATTTCATAGAAAAACTGTGATCCCATGTCTCAGTAACGACATCTAGTACAATATACCTACCAATACTGGAGCGGCAGCGGAGCGCACTAAACCAGGGGCTCGAGTCTGCTATTGCAATCGTGTCTCAATGACCGGTCATTGATCGAATATTTGACAACTTTGACAGTTTTTGTATGGGAAATGTGTCATAAGTTTGACGTTATACGTCAAAAGTCGATCATTGACCGGTCATTAAGACACGATTGCAATAGCAGACTCGACCCCCTGACCAATCGACTTGTGTCCATTAGGACACAAGTATCGGATGAAGAATTTGTTCGTCTATAGAATTAATGTTTTGAATGAAAACTTCATGTTATGAAAAGAGCTAGGTACAACCGTATGGAAGTCTTGTTTCCGACATAAAGAAATGAAGTACCAGGTAAATAAAGTCGCCCACACGCCTTGAGCAAGCGTGGTGAACTATGTTTGTGACTTCTCTGTTTGAGAAGAGATCCTTGCGCTGTTTTGGAACTGTAACAGGCTGGTTACTAACTGTGACTTTTATTACTGACGAGGTATCAAAAATGTTTAAGAATTTAAATTCAGTAGAAAAAAAACTATACTGATTACAACACAAGTACCTATGTTTCAAATGACCCCATCGTTTCTTTCGCCCAGTGTATGGAAAATAGGACTAGCTTAGTTATAGTCTAGTGTGTGTAGGTACCTACGTACTAAAATGTAAGAGCTCTTACACACAAGCAGCATGTTTCCAACGGCAGAAGTAACTGCTGCCGTTGACACGCCGCCGCGCCGCCGCTGATTTTTGAAGTTGGAATGCCCACGGCCGCCGCCGCCGCCGTCGGCGCGTCAACGGCTGCCGCCAAGGCATGTGGGTGGCTGCAGTTACTTTGCCGTTGGCAACATGCCGCTCGTGTGTAAGTGCTCTTTAGGATCACTGAATTTAGAAACTAAAATTTCTACTTCGTTTTATCTAGCGTTCGTTCAATGGAAACTCGCCAGCAGTGATTGTTTTTCAGTTTGCAGTGTTATAAATATAAATAAAAACCATTAAGTAAGGAGTGGTGGAGGAGGTGGCTCGAGGAGGGGGAGGTTGTTAAGTGTTTACTTTACTCTAAAGACCTACCCTCAGCAGAGAAACTCCTCTCAAACGATAATCTTGCATCCGCCACAGACTAGACTACCGAAATAAATAAAAATAAATTGCAATGAAACTTGTTTGAAAAACAATGGTAATACCGCGTGAAAAGTCGGTAATAATAACAAGCAAGGCTTAAATACCTTAAATAAAACACGCACAGATACGCGTTGCGTTTGGATTTGTCAATAATTGTCGTAACTACCCACATTTATGATTCTATCGCATCCATACCTCAATCGTACGTACTTTGTATAGGTGCAGTTCTGCCTAATCCGTCGAGGAATACCTACAGGGATCATTTATGTTATCCCATAATATGTAAATATCCTGCCAATATATTGATTACCTGCCTACCAATTTTAAAAGCTTATTTTACCTATATACCTATTATACAAACCAAGTTACATGAGCGTCATTGCTTATTGGCATTGAGATTCATGTTCAATTTCTACCTACCTGACGTCCTATTTTGAATGGGATCAGAGTCCAAAAATAAGCAATACCTACCTATAAGTGTGATTGTACGAACATTAGACTTTGTGTACAATGCTAATGTAATTATGTTATATGTTGTAAATTATAATTAGAAATACAATTGGTTATACCTATTCTTTGGTTTCATTTCCATGTAACCTGTCAACAAGTCATATTGAGTCATCTGAAAAAAGCAATTTTCAAAATCTCAAAGATAAGCTTTGAAATTGCCTACTTGATTGCTTGCTTATTATTCCAAGATCTAAATGACACCAGGGATGCTGTCTACTAATAGTGAAGATATTTTAAGCCCATTAGGGAAAATATAGTAGGTATGGCATAGGTATAATACTAGGCTGATTTCACCAAAGCCCAATCACTTGTATCCATGGAACAAAAAGTCGAATTCAGGATTCAGGACTTGTACCACTTACCTATGTAGTGCATTTAAACTTATTACTTTCATGAATACCAACTAGTTAAATTTGGACCAAAAGCTGTTCCCTGAGGCATACCCAGCAAAAGCTAACTATAGTCAATCTGACAAGGCAGATGTTAAAGTATTTCCTTAAATCTAGTGATTAATTAAAAGTAATCAGACGAACATAATTATATTCGTCTATTAATACCATCAAATTGTTAATTATTCTAACAGAATTATCTTATCAAAGGCCTTGCAAAAGTCTGTACCTTATATGGTCATACAGGAACATGCAATATAATTTTTCAACTAATGAAGGTACATTTGAGGAACTAAATGCAGCTTTTAACGTTCACGACGTTCTGTCGAGTTCCTATTATGGCATTAAACATCTCGATAGGTTGATCTATTAGTATCTAGTCTTGAGTCATTGTGATGTAATTAGCTGGACAGTATTATTTAAGGTGTGCTGATTTTAAGAATTGCAATCGCATCATTAAATTTGGCGCCGATATGCCTCGCCTTACTTGACCACGATTTGAAAGTAGATAAGGTTATCGCTGTTCCAGGTAGGTACACCTATGGAACGTACTGGTAGCATATTTTGGTCCTAACCAGAATAGAACGCCTAAATAGATAGATAAATTGTAGTTAAATGAAACCAGAAATGTTGTCATCATGTACAAAAATATTTCATTTTAATGTCGTTATTTAAATTAAATTATTGTTACTTAACAATAACAAGTACTTAAATTACTGCTTATAAATACAAAATTTTGAATTTCCCCTTAGTAAACCTAGATTTTACACAGGATACATAAAAACCAAAACATGTGAAATATATCATTATTAATTAATGAAGTGTGTTTTACAGGAGATAGTGAACTAAATGTATTTTTGCGTTTAGATAAGTTCAATTTGAGCAGCCTCTATGCATTGGCCTGAAAGGTATTGTTACAAATAAAAATAGTATTTAATGCAACAAAAAGTTTTGCTTTCAAAAAGAATTGTTTAGAAACCTAGTTAAAATAAGAAATATTTTTCCGGTAGTATGATTGGCAAGATAAGTAGTAAAAATATTTTTTCTAATAATTATAATAGTATTTAAGTACCCAAAGTTAATTTCGACCTGATGGATAATAATAACTAGGTACAGATAGACAAGCTATTTGGTATACAAGCAACATACATTCATTTTTCCACTACACTGCCAATATTTTATTTAGTAGTATTGGACTTTGTGGAGGAGTCATTACAATTTTACCAGTTTACTTTGAATGATAGACCGTCAAATGCTGAAATTAAATTGGTTAAAGATTTTTGGGACACTTAGTGATGGATTAATTAGCATTCGCATTCATTTTTAACATGCGAATGCTCATTTAGCATTTAGCAAATGAAATGTAGTTGCGAAATTCTGTGAAGTGCGAAGTGAATTCATTACTTCGTATTTCGTTCATGCTGATGCAGCGGCACTCAGCGGCAGCGTGCGCTCTCCGTCGCACCCACGGGAATACTAAATCTATCTGTTTCACGTTACACTGACTTTTAGCAAATAGCAGGTGCATGTGATGCGAAGAATGACGTTATACAATTATTATCTTTAAATTGCTCGTACACAGGGGCGTAAACTGTATGAGTGCGTCTGATCGTTTAATTCGTTAAATTATTAGCAGGGTGGTGCGAAAAATGAGATTGAGCAATTTATTACCTTATGATCTTTGATTTGCTCGTATTTAAAGTCGTATATTGAATAAATTATAAATTGTCGTTATTTTAGCAAATAGTTTAGCAATAGCAATTAACATGCTAAGACTGAAGAATTCACATGCTAATGAAATTTATGCGAAATCGCATTAATTGCCATCACTCCGGACACTCATTTTTCTTTTTAACCTAAAAAGCTTATGACTGATTATCAGTAAAAGTAAAATAGTTCCATAGGAGATGTACCTGTTTGTATGTATACCAAGTAGATAGTTTGACGGTACATTACATTTAAGATATTCATTCATAATAATCAAAACATTCCTGAATATAAGACTTTAAACTGGTCTGCAGATTTAAGAGGTCCACAATTTTGAGATTCAGTTATCATATCAAACAACCAATGAAAAAAATACTAAAATAACATCTTATTAACTATATGGAAGTAACAAAATGGACACATTTATACCTACATAACAGTCTATTGTCGTTCTATCACTTAAAGCTATTATAAAACATAATATAAGATCCCGTAGTCAAAGTATGAATTGTTGTTTGGGAAACTTATTCCAAAATGGAAGTATTTTAGTCGTTTTTTAAAATCAAAATTAAAATGATTGAAGTATTCAACTAGGTACACACAGCTACACATCAAACTATACAATTCCAGTTTACGCTGACCTCGCATTGTACGGAAATCCTATACAATGCGAGATCAGCTTATCCTAGAAATGTATAGCTTGATGTGAAGCCGTGTGTACAAACTTATTTTTGCAATAACAAAATAAAAACTATTTCGTTAAGTAAGTAGTACCTATTTATTTGAATAGCTAGATCAGTAATTTTAGTTTTTTTTGTTTAGTATTTATTTTTTAATCAGATTAAAGAGTTTGAATTATTTTTGTTTTCTTAATTGAAAACCTTGGAAAATTCAATAATATTTATATTTACGTATGACATATTTTTACTACAATACTAAATAAGTTTACCAAACAACAATGATTTTTTATTATATTATAATGTCGATATAAATTAGGATATTGTATTAATACTGATTACATTTACTTATAAAATGGTAATTGATGGCATTTATGTACATCATTGTGGCATGGAATATAATTTAGTTACAAACAAAAATGTATAGACCCGCATTTTATATGCAATATCAAAACAAAATATATAATACAACCGAATAGCTAAAAACTAAAATAAATTAATTCTAGAAATTGTCTAAACCACTATTTAAAACTATTATGCAAAATGGTTGCACTAAAAGTATATATAAATATTTTCATGAAAACATTTTATTTTTACATTAAAATATTATTACTGAGCACCCTTTTTATACATAACGGTAAGGCACATTTATTGGGCATTTATTAGAACACTGTAATATTGTTTTTACAACAAACTATATAATGCAAGAATGTTGTTAGTTGGTGAAACTTCGCTTGAATGTAAAATAATTTTACTTTCAAATTATTTCTGTACCATTATAAAGAAGCAGTGTCCTAACATTTTAAACATATTGCATATAAGGAACATAGTAACTCTAAACGGAAGACTGAGTAACACATAATTACAGTTTAAAAACTAACATTTCACATAATATTACAAATGTTACAACACTAAATATTAATATAAATTAAATAGACTTAATTACTAAGCAAAACTAAGCAAAGTTTGGAATGTATGAGTTGGCAGTCTTTGTATTATAAGATAGTTTATTTCAATGCAAGAGTGATGTACTAGACCTTACTTATGATGTTGAAATAAGTAAGTTTAATTCATTAAATCCCAAGCGGACTATTAAGATTAAACCCGGAGTGTCCCCGCTGTCATCGTCTTTCTATCGTGTCTCTAATTGACACAATTGAAAGGTTAACAGACATATTGACACCTGAAAGTTCATGAACACTAAGCTGTTTGATTATCAGTAAATTCTTGCAAATTCCTGTATATTCCTAAGTTATGGATAGGAGCAATATTTTCAGCATATTTCATCTGGTCTAGCATAGCTTTCAGCTTGAATTTCTTTTTTTTTTAAATTTCAGAACAGAATGCTTTTAGATATTCAACTAAACTCATTACCTTCATACAAACTTTCACAGACCTCCAACAATCTTAGTACAGGACTTATATTGTATGGGAAAAGAGACTTTGACACAAGTCTACTAATCTGTAACCTCAAGCGTATTAGTACCCTCATCGTATCATCCAGACCTCTGCTGCCCCCAGAATCAGTTTGCTGGCAAGTCTCCAAGAACTTAGGCCAGTTTCTCCTTACAAACTTCAGAAACCTGAGCAAATATAGCAGGAAACATGTCTCATTGCTCACTAGATAATCCAGTAATACATCACTGTCATGTGAAACAACCTTGAGGAATTCTATGAATGAGGATATGGGGTTCAACATTGGTATTAAGTCTGGGTACATGGAGTTTCTATACACAATCCCAACAGTAATATCAAGTGTGCTCACCATTGATTCAATCAAGTAGTCATCCTGCTCACTGAACAAGTGTATCAGCATTTTCGTAAAAGGTGTCTCAGGATGGAACTCCAGGCTGTTTCTGATGAAAACATCCAATTTTTTAAGGACGTCGCGAATAGATCTTTCTACAATCTGCATATCTTGTATCGCATTATAATCTGAGGAATCTATTGAACTGTCAGATGAATCACATCGCATTTCTTTCACTGTGACAGCTACAGATTTCAGCACTAGCAATGACATTCTCTGAAGCATTGTTTTGTCAACTTCTCCTCTTGATTGTGACTCATCAGTTTCGTCTTCTCCATAACTCTGATCTACTAGTTGAATAGATGATGACAGAGGCGCTACTTCTGGCCCTAAGGCATAGTCTCTTAGGATTGTGCACTCATGCCCCAAGAATCCAAACCCACTTCTACTTGTCTGAACCCTCACATCACTTAACAATCTGAAGTCTTTGACAAATCTCACAATAGAGTGTGCCAGACAGCATATCTCTTCAGGCAGAATATCTTGTAGCGCCAATGTTGACCCATAACACAGAACTTCATTGAACAAACTTAGTAAATGAGTATATATTAGACTTGGCAACACCGTATTTCTTAACAAGTCTGCAAAGCCTTGCAAGTCAGCATAAAATGGTTTTGTGTCTATGACTGAGAGATTCGCTTTTACACTTATAATATTCTCCCATAATGAGAAAAATGTTAGTATACAATTTTCAGCATTTGCTAAATTCAGGTACCTTAAAAGAAGAAGCTTCATATTTTTTACTAGCACGGGCCAGTGATGCTCTAGCGTTTTTATTGTTAGGCATTTTATGTGTGATGTGTCAAAGGATTCAGAATCAGTGAGTATGACGGTGACACAACCATGTTCATTCACTCTTTCTATCCTCGACTGAGGAGGTTCAGGCGATTCAGCTTGCTCCATCTCTCTTTGTTCATTAGATAGCTTTAATACTGGCTCATTTAGTCTGAATGTTGCTGATGCCTCCTGTTCCGAAGACGTGGATGGTGCACCATGGGTTTGTAGATTTGAAAATGCACTGTGCAGGTTGCTGTGGGAACTTGAGGGCATGTCACTGCTACTGCTACCATAGCCAACGCTACTTCTAAAAGGGTTGTCTTCCTGCACTTGCATATTATTTCCAGCTGAATTAATGTAACTGCTGTCCTCTAAGGGATGCTGTTCCACATCTTTCCACTCAACTATCCTCTTTATTATATCTAAACTGAAGTTAATCTTTTGTACTGTGATCCTGTTAATTCTATCAAACAGGTAAATGTTTTCAGCAATCTGCTGTAGCCAATTCTCATCTACAGTGTCCTTAGAGACAATTAGAAAGCTAGCTAGTACTCTACTGGCTACAAATGTAATGAATTTACTCTTATGATCTGCCAATTCAACAACCTCGGTGATCCAATCATGCCTATTTCTAACAAATATGTCACATGCTTGCATTATTTTTGAACAAATGGTGCCTGTACTGTTTTGTTTTAAATATATATCAAACATAAGCTGCATCGTAGATAAATAAGTGAGGGAACATGTCAAAGGCCAGGAAACAATATTGAGTTGTCTGTCAAAGAGTTGCGATACTGCTGTATCATTAAATCTACATAAACACTGACCAACAAGAGCATTCTGTAGTATTCTCAACTCAGCAAGCAGTTTATCATCCTCTGAGTTCCAATGTGGTGTTGAGCTGGAGCAGGATGGTATTATCTCAACATTGGTGTCAATAGGAAGTCTCAGGAGACTGGAACAGTCCACAGCATCCTCACTAACAGTGCCGCTGTCTGGAGACTCACCATTTCTAGATGGGAACTCTTCTGACGTCTCAGCAGGAGTCGTCTCCGCATCGAATATGTCAGTAAGCACATCCTCCGCGGATCTGTCACTATCATCGTCGATATCTGGCGCGTCAATCCGCTGTTTCTTCTTCACAGGTTGATCTGAGGCCATACCTTCATCTAACTGTGGTTCACAAAGGTGCCCTCTCAAAACCATGAACGCTAGTCCTGGTTCGCAGCTAAAACTATAATATGCGTTGCTCGCGTACCACAATTGCTTTTATATAAAGACGATCATCGTTCTGGAAACAAAAAGGTGAATATGAATGCATGACCTTTCCGTTTTGCTACTCAATTACGCGGGCGACAAAGCCTTCGAATTTTAGTACGATTACGACATCGTACGATTGAACTAACTTACAGGGATTACAATTTAAGTCGTAAATAAAGGGATTCACGTAAGATAATGCACATAGAAGAGATTTTTACGTTAAATTCAATGAACTTTCCAAAATATTTTGATGTCACACATACCATTGATAAAACGAGGTTGTTTGAAAGCTTATTAGCGCTTATGGTATCCATAAATTATCTATAACCATTCACTGCAATCCAGTAATACACAATAACAAACAGTTTTATGTGATATTTCGTCGGAAATTATATAATTATTTCTATTACAACTTGTCGAAAAGAACATCGACTCCATTACGTACAAATGACGCTCTATCAATGGAGTGACTTTTTTCAATGGAATTTATTACATTTTAGTAAGAATAACGAATATTTACTATTTATTTAAGATATAAAATTCCTTAAACGATTTATAAGTGCAAATTAAGTAAACAATATACCCAGATTATTACTAAAAATATTAATATCTACTAAAATGTTTCCATATCCTAAAGTTTTTCCGACTCCACATCCGGTAGAGACGTTGCCAGTCTGACGACTTCTGTATTTAGCAAACAGTGGCACATTTTTAAGTGCAGTCTATAATATTTTTTCCTTGACTTGCAATGTTTAAATAAACATGTAAGATATGAAAAAGTGTCAATTCCATGTAGAATATATGACTATAAATATGTAAATACACGAATAGAACTTCTCGCTTGAGTCTCTAACTTTAACGATAATTTTTTAAACGCTACTGTAGAAGTTCTTCATTGATAAAAATCGGATTTAGTATCACTGTGAAATATAATATAAAACTATAATTTTGAATTGGATTGAGAAATCAATACCGGTATTGTTATTATTTTCAAAAACTGCAATAATAAAAGAATTGTAACATTTCTTTGATTTTTCGTTACAGCAACACTGCCAGTGTCCCGAGTAAAATGTCTGCTTCGAAAGGATCGAAAAATAATTTAAACAAAATGATTTAGTAGCCATAGCCAAAATCAATTAAAATTAACGGAATATCCAGGTGAATATCATAAACCTGCAGTCGTGGTGTTGTATAAAAGTGTAAACGATGACTCATCTAAGTGTTTTTGCATAACAATCGATAGAAAAAATATAGGTTAAGATCTCAGTGGTATTGTGTTCGGTTCCAAGCGATATAAAAATATATTGGAAATAGAAATGCATCAACGGGATGTTACATTAGGTGCTCGCAAGTATATGTTATTGTTTATTTATAGTCGCGATGCGGAAATCGTATCGATATGTCACGGTGCTCATTAATCTTTTTTTGGTATAAAAATGTACATAAAAGTTCATTTGTAAGGGATTGCGAAAGCGCTTTAGTATTATGTGACACCCGTAACCTTGCAATCAATGAATAGAAAGCAGTTGTCGCCTTACAATTTGTTAGACAATAGTGAAAATCGGTTTTTATTTCCTGGTGACCCTAGAGTAGAATGTTAGTGGGTAGGAGTTGCAATCGCGGCGACGATGCTAAAATATCGACTTATTTATAAACTATTTCTATTTGTTTGTGTCTATTTTCCTGCTTAGGCTTCAATGTAGGATTACTAAGGGTTTTATATGAGTCACTTTTTATACATAGTTTTTATATACTATTATCCGATCTTTATTTACTTCTCATTGAAATATCCTCCCTCATTGAACTTTCATTGTTAGGGATTTTGTATCTGGTACTTAAACATCGTTTATTATGGCTTGCTATAACATGCTTTTGCCTGAGTACCTGAGTAATAAAAAATATAAACAATCGGAATTTGTAAATAGAACATTGTTGTAGTTAGCCTATCAGGCCACTTATCAGTGTGATGATACCTTAAAAAAAAACAACATTTTTATGATAACACTAATTACCTACGTATGAACCTCATAGTATTTCTTTAATGTTGAACAATATTCTCCTATAAAATAAATCTTTTGCTTAAAAAAATCTTATATAAAACTATTTTTAATACTGGTGACCTTCTCAGCTCTGTGATGTGAAAAGTGTTAATAAAAATCTATTTTGATATTTCTCCAGATTATTAAATGAAAGGCCTTGTTTCTTTTTATAGATACCTATGAACAATTTTTTTTTCAAGAACTACCTAAGTATCTTTGTTTCTGAGTACTAAAGTTAATAGACCTCATAATAGACAGCCTGTTTGACTGTATCAAAAATATTGGTTTAGGCTGATGTAATCATAGAGCATATTATTTTTGAACTGGTCTCCTAATTAATTAAAAACCAATTAAACATTGGAGCTATTGTACATGGTGCTATAGAGCAGTGTGAGTTATTTATTCATTATTGAACATAATGTGTACTTTATAACAACATACATTTGAAATGGTTTTCAAAAAGTAGTCAAATAACTTTTAGTCTAGCTGGATATTTACATAAAACACTTTGATTTCCAGTAAATTAAAACTTTACTTAGATCTTTCTCTTTTATGACATGCAACAATGCAAAGCAAAAGGCAAAGATTAACAATATGTATTCCTGTAATAATTAGGTTTAAAAAAAATATATAAACATCTGAAAATGAATTATATAGATAAGTTTTGACAGTCCCTAGCTGACTATTTTATGAAGATACACCAAAACTAGCTCAGAGGTCACAGACATTATTTTGGTAAGATCAATGTGAGGATACATGACAGTCTGAGATGGTCATCTGAGGAAAGAACCACACAGAGTCGACTGAAACTGTAAACTGTGTTGTCAATGAACACATTCATCAGTAATCAAATAGCTTGACTAAAAACTCAGACATTCAAACTTAAATTCAAAGCATTTATTTCAAATAGGCTATGTAAATTTAAGAATATTTAAAATTTAAATAAAATACAATGATCCTAGTTCCAAAAGGTAGTTTCGTATGGAGAAGAATGGGCAAGAAAATAATTTTAATTTTATTCAACCTTACGTCGGTAAAATTAGCAATTAGAAGGTAGACTACACAATTACACAAAGACAGACTCGGCCAATAAAACCACCTTTTACAGATGCTGAAAACTACAAAGACAAAAATGGAACACACTTGTGAGACAGTCAAAACAATAAGCTACATGCCTTAAATTGTTTTATTATAAAAGTAGATTTTATACATGAATCTCGTAGGACTTAGTGTAAGTGTAATATGAAGTGATTTGTCGCTAAGTGCTGACATTAAGTTAGTGACCAATGGTTGATGGTGTGAACGGAGCCAATATGTCTGACGAGGAGGACTCTTCGCCCGACCGGGCTTTAGGACCCACCAATAATGTACCAGGTATGTTTATTTTATTATATATCTTGCATTCTATTGTAGAGGCTATAATGTACTCCGTAACTCCATATTGAAGAGCGTATTTTGCATACAGGAACAAAATGCATGTTCTAGAGAACATTCCCATGGGAATACAGGGCTCAAAATAAGCCTACAGCACTCAGAAATAATGTAGCTCTCTAACAGTGAATTTTTTTTTAGAATTGGATCATTAGATCTAGAGATTGCCCCCTACATACAAACATACAAACTTTACCTTTTTATTTATAATATTAGTATTGATGAAGCCGCTCTATAATCATGTCATGACCTATTCTAACTCTTCAGGGAAGGCCAGTAGCTTTGAAGTTGCTGCTGGCAATATCACTGAGAGTTCCTAGGTTACAAAGGTACTTTGCTCTGAATGTGGCAACCACTACAGTTGAGAAGCACATGCTGTCTCATCCTCCTCATGGGTTCTGCATAGACGGCTGTCTATTACTCATGTGACAAGATACAAGTCTTTATTTGCTGCTACACAAGTCTGATTGGTGTGACTCTTTTTAATTGTGTGGCTTAATTCATTAAAACCCCAAGAGGACACCGATGTCCACGCTGTCATTGTCTTTCTATTGTGTCTCTAATTGACACGATTGAAAGGTTAAAGGTCTCTAGTCTACCCATAGATCCTACACCATTTAAAATATTGCTCCAAGACATTATGCAGGACAAGGAAAGTGTTACAGGGTTTTCCACTCAGAAAATACTTTGTCTGTAATACATACATACGTACATAAACTCATGCCTTTTTCCCATGGGGGTAGGCAGAAACTACAGAGCGCCATATGCTACGATTCTTACATACTTCTTTTGCTTCGTTGACATTCATACATGTTGTCATACACACACGCCGTTGCGAGTACTACACACCTGACCTTTCTGAAGAACCTCACCAATAAGGTCTATGTATGTCCTTCTAGGGCGTTCCCTCCCGGCGTTCCCACTTACATCTGCCTTGTAAAAATACCTTTCGTTAGTCGCCTTTGTCTGTAAATGTTCGTAAATAGTTAAATAATGCATGTGAGTGATCATTTATCCTGAAGGTGTATTGGTTAAATATAGGCTACCTAACCTTGTTGGGACTTACCTAAATTACTTTTATATACTACTTATAAAAATTAAAGAAATTAAACTACCTGTAACCTGCATGAGCTCACCCAGGCATGCCAACTAAATAGAAAGCTCGTGTAATTTACACCTAGGTTGTCTTATCTGGGTGTTAATTACACCCAACTGTCTCTATTTTGTGTTCATTAGGTTACCTTTGAATGCAGATTTTATCTCTGCCACAGAATTGATTGCAGTTAAGATGAACAAAGTGCTCACATAGACATTTTCAGAACTGCTATGAGTGTAGGTATCAGGATGTTGTACATTTAAATTAATGGTATTGAGACTTCAGCCACGTTTTTATAATAATAATTACCTAAATTATTCATTTATCAAACAAACCATAAATTAAAGTGAAGTTAATTACTTTTTTATTCTATTTGTAGATAATAGAATGATAAACAATTAGAGAGATAAAATAGCTATCATAAGTCTGTCTGCTAATTCAATAACTTCTCTAACCCAATTTAGATTGGGCTAATTTTTTTAAAAGGAAAGCCATACTAAAAATTTGATGATAAAACAACTTATTGCTGTAGATTTGTTGCTGTGATTTTAAAGGGAAACTAAACGAAAAAATTCATAGCATCTGCCCCAATTGTTATCAGAATATTATTTAAACAGAAACTCATTCAAGAAACAAAATTCATTCAACAGGAAATTCTAGGTTTTTTTTTAATGTTGACTAACGAAACAATATTTATTAAAATAAAAAATCTTGGATTATCATAAAAAAGATTATAATCACAGTTTGCAATATCTATTACCACGTGAATTAATTAAATAGATGCATGTTTAAATTATCATATCCGTTATTTAGCATTGTCAATGAGATTATTCAAATAGATGATCTGATTAAATAAATTAAAATCTAGAATTAGAAAGTTTGAATGCCTATTTTAAAAACAATTCAGTGTTAGAAATGTGAATTATACCAAAAATTTTTGATTTCTACTAGATAGTAAAATTTTTTATTTGGTGAGCAGAGCTGCCTGCGTAGCATGAACACATTGAACACCGAAGAAACGGCCTTTGTCTACAGACGAATCGGCAAAGTGACAGATTATATAGACAGGAACCTCAATCTGTCGAATTTCTTTCAATACACCTGCTGCGTAGCATGAACACTTAATTTCTTTTCTTCCGAGACACGACAAAGGCCATTTCTTCGGTGTTCATGCTACGCAGGCTGGTGTCAAATGAATTTAAATGTAGTAGAAAAGTTATTATTAAACTTGATAGCAATGTGGGTTGCATGTTACTAGTAGTCTTGTTATAACCCCTTAAGTTAAAGCTTAGTTAAGGGCCTTAACTAAGCTATATCCGTAGTGGGTTCACATCAATAGTGCAATGGGTAGGAATCAAACTCACAACCTCTTGATCGCCAGGCCCAGGTTGATGCCTTGGTCATTGGACAATAGACAAGTTCATTTCAAAATTGACATGACCTTAAAACAAAAATACCATTTCTTCATTTTTGTATGCTGAGTTCCAATACATTTTTTTTTCTAATTATTGCTTAGTTTCTGAGAAAAAAAAATAAAACCAAAAAACATGCGATGACGTCTCGTATACGGTGGAATGAGGTAGTACCTTTGCGTAAGCAAGCAAATTTTTAAGATGAAAACCATAATGTCAAACAAGACATACCTATCTCATGTCAAACAAGACATAATAATATCTAATGTCAATGTATGACATTGACAACTAAGTACCTACCTAACAATTTTTTTTTGACGTAGGGTCAGGTGGCCAACAGTGAACCACGAAAAATTTAAAGTTTTCTCATGCAGTCATATTCGAATTAAACGTTTATTTTTTTTATTTATACGATTCAGTGTCTATCAGCCTATAAGTTTCTTTACAAATTTAAGCTTAAAAACTGATAGATTTGACATTACATAGTGTTTTTAAAAAAATGGGAAATGGTTCACTGTGTACACTATTGGGTACACACTGATCCATGATGATGTTCACAGTGAACCATGGTTGGATACAGTGAATCATGTCACATTAAAACGAAGCTTAGTTATATTTCGACAGTGTTCACTGTGATAAATGAAAGCTCAATAAATAAAAAACGAGATTTTTATATTTCCAATTTAAATATTTATTGAAAATGTATAAAAAAATCAACAATTTAGCAAAATTAACAATACAGGCACATTGCACATATTATTTAGAAAAGTGACAAGAACTATGCTTTTCTAATAATGAGGTTTTTAGGTAATTGAGATCAACTGTTATTTTTTAGCATATCTCCGTACTGTAGGATAGGCCAACTGCAATTCTAGCGGCTTTGCGGATACTTGCACCTTCACTTCTAAGGTGAAGTGCTTTTAGCATGTCTTCTTTGCTGTGCGTTCCTATCTTCCGTTCGGCAACCTTAGTTCGACCCATCCTGAAGCGAAAAAGCGTAATAATCTTAATAACGAATGACGATATAGCTGTGGTACACAATGAACCACGGTTCACTGTGTACCCTACAATACTGAGTCACCGTGTACCACCTGCATCATTTGACAGTTGGGATTAAATTGAAAAAAAATGAATTAGGTTATGCTAAAAACATAAGTACCATAGGATTGGCAAATAGTAACTTTACATGTATAGTAAAAACAGTTAGAAAATCTAATAAACCACTAGTTTGAAGAACAAAAACCAAACTCACCTTTTTTTTTACTTTTTGCGCGGAAAATCACAAAACACCCCACCACACGTCTGTTGTTAGCGGGCGCTCGCCGTCAACTGGGGAGTGAGGGAGGCGGTTCGCGACACGTTTCTACGTGTCGGTTGCATGAACCGGTAACTACTAGTTTAGGTTTTACTAATACTGGTTCTCTGTGTACTAATGGCTCACTGTTGGCCACCTGACCCTACCTATCACAGTAAAGCAAAGGATGTATCGCCATTCCACCGTATGAATGACGTCATTTGGCGCTTACGTCTTTTTGGAATGCATCGAATTTCAAAGCTAAAATTATGAATGAAAAGTACATAATTTCGAAAAACCAATAAATATGTGTCCTCTATTTTGGATTAACTTTTCTATAACGTAAAAAAACGTGCAGGTTAAAATTTTGAAATGTTGTCAATTGCCGCTTTGAGAAGCTTATTGGAACTTGATGGATTCATAAATACTGTCCATCATTAGCTGCCTAGCCTTTGTTTCAAATATGTTTGTGTTGGCTTCTAGTCTAACTGAATGCAGTGGAATGGCAGTATTTGACATGGTCCAACTGCCTATCCGAACTCTACAATCAAGATAACATGACAAAATAGGTACCGTGTTATCCAAAGTACCTACAATATCATCATCTGCCTAGCCTTTTCCCAACTATGTTGGGGTCGGCTTCCAGTTTAACCGGATGCAGCTGAATACCAGTGTTTTACATGGAGCGACTGCCTGTCTGACCTCCACAACCCAGTAACTGGGTAACATGATACCCCTTGGTTAAACTGGTTGTCAGACTTTCGGGCTTCTGACTACAAGTAACGACTGTCAAAGATCTACAAATGACAGCCGGGACCAACGGCTTAACGTGCTTTCCGAGGCACGGAGGAGTCTTGGTATGTAATAAATGGTCACCCATCCACGGACCGACCTCGTCAAGCGTAGCTTAACCTTCGATCGACCCATGCGGCTGTTATAATTTAGCCACAAGCTCCTCAATCCAAAGTACCTACAATAAAGTAAACCAATCTCACAAAACCATGGGAGCTTATTAATTTTATACATATTAATTAATGATTCAAGCTTCATGCACAATGATCCAAACTGGGATTAATGTTATTGCGGAAACCAAGCCTAGATAGATAGAAGCCATGAGAGCTTTTAAAAAAATAAACAGTTGTTGATTGATTACAACTAAAATAAATCAAGCATGTGAAATCTTATCTCTGCATTTTGTTTATCATTCCACATTTGAAATGCAGCACCATAGATGAATTGCTCAGATACAAATTCGCGCCAATTTGATACTAAGTTGATTTCCATACGCCTGTCGAAACATTTTTTTTTAATTTGCACCTATCCAAGGTAGCAGTATTCAGTCATACAGCCAATTATCTAACTAACCATTGTAAATTAATTAGCATTGCAGGCGTAACTGATTCATTGTGTTACTATGTGCGCTTATGATGTACATATATTATTATTCTTATTAGTAATGGGATGTCCTTTTTATTTAGCTATGTTATTTCCTGTTTGATTGTTTGTGTAATGAGGTTTTTCGTGTTAACGCGCCAGGGACAGTGGTTCATTGACTTTTTAATAGTTTTGTTCGTATTTTAAATTAGGTGTTGGTCCGTCCGTTTTAAATGACAGCAAATTAGGGGGATTTAATAACTACCTACTTTATTTCATATTTTTACGTCGACCTTTAAGTCCCTAATATTTGGCAAAAGCCGCTTTATGTTTTGGTACGCATCCAGATTTTCATTTGACCCATCATAGCGTAAGCCTTTGGTCTCCCGCCAATTCGGTCATAATATCGGGTTTCTGTAACAGCTTTATGGAAAGTTAACCCATTTTACTCTTTTTTTTTTTTTAAAACAGCCAAGCACGGGTTTGGCTGTAATTTTTAACCACAATATAATTTATCTATACAGTGATCGAGGGTTAAGCTTGCAGATGTTTCAAGACCTCGGTCGCCGTTTGCAGAACTTAGACAGTCGTAATGGATAAGTAAGTCGGAAGTCTTACCACCAGTATAACAAATGGGTACCGTATTTCCCAGTAACTAGGAGGAGTTGGAGCTAGTAGTACCTACCTACTGAGTACTGATATAAAACACTGCATCCGTTTACATGGAAGCCGGCCCCTACATCGTTGGAACAAGGCTAGGCATACGATGTATACGTAGCTATATATATAATATCTTAAAAAAGTGTTTTGTTTTTTTACGATCCCAGGAAGAAGTCCAACTTTAGGAGTATGAGGAACAGGAAGTAATGTTTCCACCCTCTTAGTCCACAAGTCCACACTGACCATCGAAAAGAGAGGATCCTCCGACCAGACGGATTTTGTATCAGGTTGGCTACTTAACTATTGCCAGACGGTTGTTATCGGGATCTTGTATACCTTCAATCGCGCTGAAAACTTTAACATCGCCATGTAGGATGACAGTTTTTAGTTCGTAGGTGTAGCGAGATAGATCAGATATATATGTCGCTACAAAATAAAGCTTCTGAACAATAACATCAGCCTGTCCATCAGTATGTCCTACTTAGTGCCCATACCTTTCAGAATAATCAGTCATACCTTATGTATGACTGTACATATTTACACAACACTCATTTGAGTATGCGCTTTGTTAATGATTTCAGATCTTTTGTTATCTACTTGATCGTGTGCAT
Organism: Euplexia lucipara; assembly: GCA_921972225.1. NCBI lineage: Eukaryota > Metazoa > Arthropoda > Insecta > Lepidoptera > Noctuidae > Euplexia > Euplexia lucipara. Next base: position 4,807,567 of record OV179168.1, on the reverse strand, counting down.
AAATGAAAAAGATAATATCCTGTGGCGATACCTTCAATCACTATTCAAATTTTTTTGAAGGATGTTCCGATTTCACTGCTCACGCTTTTCCCAGCAATTTCGGGATCAACTTCGAGTCTACATGGAGTCTCATGCTAGGATTTTACATGGAGCGATTATTAACCAAAAGATTATAAAATTCAAGCACTTGTTTCAGTGCCAGTTTGCCATCGAAGACTGTATGCTTGTGAGTCAACCTGAACATTGAACAAGCACTCGAGCGTTGTCGTGCACAATCTTGACCTAGTGTATGTTTGAATTACTCAAGTGCCTGATAAGGCTTCTGGTCACTGAAATTACAAGTGTCAACAAGTTTTCTTATCGGTTAACAGATCGTTGAGTACATTCTAATCAGACCAATAGAGCATGCAACTTAAGTGGGACACGCGCCTGATTAAAGAATTTTGATTTCCTTTATTTTCGTTTAAGCCTGCCTCTAAAGTTCTGCGGAATATTGGGAGATTTGTTCTGCCTGCACTTACAGTGCATTAATCCTTGCAGGGTCATGTACTTATTAGTTTTAAACCTGTTGTGTACATCATGCATTAATAAATAATCTATACTTCTATACTAATATTACAAAGAAGAAAGATTTGTATTTTTGTATGTAACGAATGTAGGTACCTACTCAAAAACTACTGGACAGATTTGAAAAGTTGTTTCACCGTTGTGAAGCTACACTATTCCTGGGTTACCTTTATACCCGTATTCCTACGCGAATTATGCGGGTAGTCTACAACCAATAAGTACAGGCTTTCAAATAGTGTCTGTCTATGATACATCTAATCTCAATGACCCAAATCCCAATTTATGGTAAATCAGACCTCGGTATCCCAAAAACTGCTCGGTAGCAAGTGTTCTTTATGAATTACCAGTCTGCACTAAAGATATGCGGCTTGAGCGAAAAATTATGGACATAAATCGGTTGTTTGCTAACGTATTCTTTATTATTTTCTTGATTTTTCGCCAGAATTCACCAAATCCAGATTACCAGATGTTGTGTTTTAAATAACCTGCACAAAAGCGCAATGGTTATTTTGAGTTATTTTACAAACAATTCTTGCTTTGTTTACAACCAAGACGAGAAAGAATGGTACAAAAGAGATGAGTTCTGTCTTACTTCGTAAACAGAGAGAGTGCTAATTTGTGGTTATAATTAAAAGTTCGTCTGACGTCAGTTACAGCTGCCAATCAACTTCATAAGCAACACAAATGAACACCACGTAAATAAACGCAAGTTACACCAATGATATTATAAATAAGTAAAAAGGTGTAGATAGGTTACCTAAGCAACATTCGATTTTCAAAAACGGCACACCAACGCACGCACGCATTCTTTGACGGCGCGACGTGACACTGAGGCAAAGTGTGGCTAGTTAGCCACATTTTAGCGTCTCGCTTTCTAGGTGCTTATAACCCATCTACTTCTTTTTACTTAGAATATCATTGGGTTACACCGTCGAATTGTAGTCAGTTTTGATCTGTTACATTTGTCAGACACGACTTTTAACCTGACAGGATAGGTTTTTATTTGATTTTGACTCCTACAACTCAAACAACAACAGTACAACTAGCATTTCAGATATGAAAGAGTAACTTCTGCCCGTAACCCACTTCCCAAGATTATCCCAAGGGAACACATTACTGAGATCAAAATTATCCTATGTGTTCATCCAGGAAATGATGTTTCTATGTGTAAATTTGCATCCAAATCTGTTCAACTGTTTACGCGAGATTTAATGACCAACATTCAAAATTATTTATTTAATCTGATTTATCTTAACAATTTATTATTTAAATAACAAATCAAATCTTTTAACAAGTTTCCTTTTACGGTGTGTAAAAATATTATTCATATAATTGGTACATTTTGTTACATAAGTATCACAAAATAGGTATGCCTTTGTAATATGTAATGAAAAAGATATAGCTAGGTATTTTATCATTTATCCTTCCTGGTGTTTTCCAATTAACACTGACATTGGTATTTAATATGGTCGTCATTGATTTATTAATGAATATTATATATTTTATGACGTAAAGGTACTTACCTAATTAATTAAAATCGGGGTTTTTAAAACCAAAACTCATTTACATTTACATTGACAACATTTCAAAATTTTAACCTGCCTGTTTTATTACGTTATATAAAAGTAAATCCAAAACTAGAGGACCCATATTTTTGGTTATTCGAAATTATGTACTTTTCATTCATAATTTTAACTTTGAAATTCAATGCATTCTAAAAAGACGTAAGCGCCAAATGACGTCATTCATACGGTGGAAGCAAAGGATGTATCGTCCTTTGCTTTACTGTGTCAAAAAAAAACTGTTGCTTAGATGTCACTGTCATTTAGCAGTTGTCAGTGTCACACATTGACATTAGATATGTCATTTTTGACATTAGATATGTAATTTTTTACATTAGATATGTAATTTTTGACATTAGATTCATTTTTGACATTAGATAATAAAATATGTCTTTTTGAGTTTGACATTAGATATGTCTTGTTTGACAGTATGGTTTTCATCTTAAAAATTAGCTTGCTTACGCAAAGGTAACCACCTCATTCCACCGTATAAGTGACGTCATCGCATATTTTTTTGTTTTTATTTTTTTTCTCAGAAATTAAGGAATAAAAAAAATAAAAATTATACAGGGTGGCCAAAAAGTCGTGGATCAAACGCAACTAGGGGTTAGATGGGGTCGTCAGCTGCAAAAAATTGATCTACGGTAGGTCCTTAAGATCAACCCCTGCAGATTTATAATTTATCTTGTGTTTTTATGAGAAAATTGACTTTTTTTTACTAATTCTTATCAAAATTCGAAAAAATCTACATCCTGTATCTTTTTAATATTTTCACTAGATTGGTACTGATGATTCCTTGCATTAGACATGCTATTTATGGTTGTTTATTGGGTGTGTTGAAGATAATATTAAGTTTTACGAAATTTGTTTTTCTCAAAACATAACTTTTTATTTACTTCGGACCCCACTGTGAAAAAAAAATACTCTACCGAAAAGTGACCCTGTATTACAAGTTTTGGCGCATTTAATAGGGATTCTGAAAAGGTATTACACATGGCTATGCGTAGCTTTGATATCTTTCGAGGACGATCATTCGTAGCAAGGCCAAAGTGAACCCAACCATAAAACTCGGTTAGGACTATTTAAAAATAAACTGGAACTAATACAATTAATGACAAAAACTCTCTGCCTCTCTTTTACACTAACCATTTCATCCAAACCAAATTCTTAACGAAGCTGAGGTTCCAGAAGCAAGAATAGCAGAAATGTGGCTGCAACACGACGGCGCCCCGCCTCACTACGCTCGAGCAGTGAGAGATCATTTGAACGAGCGCTTCCCCAATCGGTGGATTGGTCGAGGCGGACCTATTGCGTGGCCACCCCGGTCACCCGATTTAAATCCATTAGATTTTTTTCTTTGGGGCTACTTTAAAGAAATAGTCTATCAAGGAGAGAACAATAGCGAACAAGAACTACGACAAAAGCTTGAATTTGCTAGGGTACAAGTTATCAACAACAGAGGTGCATTCCGTAGGTTACGTAGGAATTTCATTAGACGGTGCAGATTATGTATTATGGTCAGAGGCAGGAATTTTGAGCATTTATTGTAAAATGTTTTGTTTTATTAAAACAATTATTTCACAATCGTTGTTTTGTTTTTTCGTCCTAGAAAGATATTAAAGCCACTCATGGTCATGTGTAATACCTTTTCAGAATCCCTATTAAATGCGCCAAAACTTGTAATACAGGGTCACTTTTCGGTAGAGTATTTTTTTTTCACAGTGGGGTCCGAAGTAAATAAAAAGTTATGATTTGAGAAAAACAAATTTCGTAAAACTTAATATTATCGTCAACACACCCAATAAACAACCATAAACAGCATGTCTAACGCAAGGACTCATCAGTACCAATCTAGTGAAAATGATAAAAAGATACAGGATGTAGATTTTTTCGAATTTTGATAAGAATTAGTAAAAAAAAGACAATTTTCTCATAAAAACACAAGATAAATTATAAATCTGCAGGGGTTGATCTTAAGGACCTACCGTAGATCAATTTTTTGCAGCTGACGACCCCATCTAACCCCTAGTTGCGTTTGATCCACGACTTTTTGGCCACCCTGTATATTTGAACTCAGCATACAAAAATGATGAAACGGTATTTTTGTTTTAGGGTCATGTCAATTTTGAAATGTTGTCAATTAGGCTTTTCGAACGTCAACATTTACATAACAACGCACACGTCCGGTGAGGCGTGACGCCACACTGCGGTGAGGTGTGGCTAGTTAGCCACATTTTAACGTGTCACTTGCTGAGCGCGTATAACCTATCTACACCTTTTTACTTATAATATCATTGGTTGGTTCCGTTTGTAGTTCGTAGATCTTTGGCAGTGTTACAGATGGTCAGATCCCCAAGGTTTGACAAGCAGTCAGACCAAGAGATATCGTGCAGTAGCGAAGGGTCAATTTTCTTAAGAGGGAAGCCGACAAGAAAACTTAGTATTTGTATCAATAATTTTTGTCTCAAGAAGTTATAGGTCTACCTACCACCGTGTATACCTTTGGTGTAAATGCTTTATATTTGGCAATACTCGAGTCCGGCTGCCCATTAGACAATATAGCGGTGGAGTGGCTCTTCCAAACCTTCAACAGGAAGCCGATAGGGATAGAGTTGTACGGACACTTCCCCTCTGGCCTGTAATAGGCTGATCATAATGCTCTTTTACCTAATTCATGACCCACTACTGCATCTATGTTTCACACAAAAAATCTGATCTTACTCTAACAAAGCATCTTCTTTCTCCAGTATTGGGCATCAAGCGTCTCAAGCAGATCGAGACGATGTTCATCTCGCGGCGGCTGCAGGCTCCAAGGACCCACGGCCTCAGTGTTGAGACCCTGGTGGATATGCTCCTGGTCTTGTACGACGAATGTTGCAACAGCAGTCTTCGGAGGGAAAAGGCGGTCGCGGATTTTATATCTTATGGTGAGTGAATTGATAGAACAGTTACTTTATTACACACCTTATTCATTAAACCCCAAGAGGACACCGGTGTCTGCGCTGTCATTGTCTTCCTATTGTGTCCCTAATTGACACGATTGAAAGGTTTATCTAGGATTCAATTTCAGAAGATCTGTTGCGATGGTTTTCTCACAAGATCAATTTATATAAAATAATAATAAATAAAAATGGATATTATGAGAAATTTTGATGTAAAAAAAAATACAAGAATTTCGATAAGCTAAAGTTACCCACAATATGGTTAGTTGTTTGATGCTATGATACCAACCTACAATACTATCGTTAGTGCGGTTGCAACCATTAAAATACACAAAGAACACAAATACACACCAAAAAAAAGCGAAAAAAGACTCATCGTGATCGGTATCCATTATCGATATGGCTCATGAGTTTTTTGAAAGAAACTATAGATCTTGAAGTCAGGATCCATTGACATCAATCGTCACAAGATCCATCATGGATCTGGCCAAAGGATGTTCTGAGATTGAACCAAAGCTCGTACTACTAGGTTACTTCTAGGCAAGCGCGCTTCATCGTCGACCACATCATCGCCTACCATCAGGCGAGATAGTGGTCAAACGCGAGTCTATCAAGAAGAAAAATACATTATACTACTTACATACATAAACTCACTCCTTTTTCCCATGGGGGTAGGCAGAAACTACAGAGCGTCATTTGCTATGATTCTTACATACTTCTTTTGCTTCGTTTACATTCATACATGTTGTCATATACACACGCCGGTTGCGAGTACTACGCACCTGACCTTTCTGAAGAGCCTCACCAATAAGGTCTATGTATGTCCTTCTAGGGCGTCCCCTCCCGGCGTTCCCACTTTCATCTGCCTTGTAAATAACTTTCGTTAGTCGCCTTTCATTCATCTTTTAAACGTGACCAAACCATGTAAGCATACTCTTTTCAATTTTTGTTACCACATCTTCTTCTCTATAAATCTCAAAGAAAGAGTTTCTTACTTGTTTAGAGCAATATGAAAACCTGTGTACAATGTAGTTAGCTCCGACTTACAAGTCAACGTCCTGCCATAATCTGTAGAACTCATAGATATAGTAGAAGCACATTTTAAACATTACCATAGTGATATGATAGAAGATGTAAATCACAGTTTGACCTATTTTCACTCTCACCACACCAGACGATCAATTGAACGATCAATTGAAAAATGTGCCGAGTAATAGACAATATAATGTGACCGCCTTTTTAAAATTTGGATGTGAATAGATTACTTTTAGGTAGGCGTGTACTTATGATACACAATACTCAATTTCTTTATTGCATTCTATGGCTATCTTTTAGCCATAAGAGATAGTAGACTAAATTTTTAAGGTTTTGGTTTAAAAACCTTCTTAGTGTGTCGATGGCCAACAAAACACTTTATACTACAATTTTGTCAAATTTTATGTTCGGCCCAATAGTCAGCCATTTTTGACGCAAAAACACGTGAGACGGCTTCCAAAACGTAGTTTCATATGGAGAAGAACGGGCTAGAAACTCCATACCTACTTACTCTTTTAAAATAGGTTTCTCAAATATTTTCTTTACATTGATTAACTACTCGTTAATCAATGTAAAGAAAATATTGTAGAAACCTATATATCTAAGGACGATGCAGGCATGTAATAAAACGCACTATGTATTAGCCAACACGAGCCACGCCCTTTGGTATATCTGCTATGTACGAGTTAGTATATAGAAAAGAAAGGTTTATTAAACGTTTTATAAAGCGAAACCATCTCCCTACCGTTTCTAAGGCAACTACTGCCCACCAACTTAATCCCTTAATCGATTTGTAGGAGAAAACAAGAAGAAATGAGCTATTAATAACTCGACTCTAAAGCGCATCCTCAGTTGATATCGATTAACACATTTGTATACGAGGGCCGTGAAGCCTAGCTCGATTCGTCTACTAGTAACTCGACCGGGCGCAGTATCGGAGGTACCTAGCACGGCAGTCGGTTCACTGCAGTTAGTTAGACAAGTCCTGTTGCCTCTCAAATCGATAAAACTACACAAGAGAGGCTTCAAGTGGTCATAAAACACTGTGCAAACGAATATGGTTTAGGTGTAATGGCATATATTAAGCTTTAAGCTCGAAAATGGGTTACAAGGGAACTCGATGACGTAATGCACTGCAGTTTGAAGCAAGGGTGTGCCCTTAGTAACTAACAATTGAAGATATTAAGACTAAAATGGAGTTATATCACAAATGGTTGCATTGGAAGTTAATAAGCGTATTCCGTTACTGGATTGTGAGAAGTCTAGTATTCTGATGAGGTGGTGAAGATGATGACTTGATCAATGAGATAAACAGTAAGTAATATATTTGAGTTTGAATCATCGCGGTGAAAATATTTGTCAGTTAGCCTCTGTGTTTTTTAGCTGTTCAGGGAATTGTGCGGAATACCAGACTGAGTCAATAGAAATTCAATTGTTCGCGGCTCATCGGTGACGGGCGTGGCGTACAAAGTACATATTACGGCGGCTAGGTGGGGGATGACGACCTGCGAGAGACTGCTGGCAAATGCTTGATGCGGCAAGCTGAAGACAGGGCGCCTGTGAATCTCATTAGGGAAGGCCTATGTCCAGCAGTGGACTAATGTAGGCTAGGATGATGATGATGATGATGATGATGATGATGATGATGATGATGATGATGAAAAGCTCTTTTCTATTAAGAAGAATCTTAAATGTTGTGTATTTATAATGTTAACTAACTATATGTACTGTATAACTTCAAGTTCGTCTAACTTATCAGACAGGCGTTTTGCTGGGGAGTTTTTCCGCTACCACCTTTTCTCAGCATAAACTCTTTTATGGGACTGACTGTCTGTCTTATATGTAACTAGCAGACGTCCCGCGGTTTCACCCGCGTAGGCCCCGTTCCTGTGGGAATACAGGGATAAAAAGTAGCCTATGTGTTAATCCAGGGTCTCGGCTAACTCCATACCAAATTTTAATAAAATCCATTCAGTAGATAGTTATTACGTGAAAGAGTAACAAACCTCCTCACAAACTTTCGCGTTTATAATATTAGTAGGATGTTGACATTCCAAAAGTGCTGATCCTTATTTGAATAAATTATTTAATTTTGTGCTTTTTTACAGTTAAGCCTGTCGCCACGGCGCTGAAGAGATTGCGGCTTTCTCGGGATGACTTTGAACTAGTCAAGGTGATCGGAAGAGGGGCTTTCGGAGAGGTGTGCGTCGTGAGAGCGTCTTTTATGCAGGTAATGTGTAATTACACGACTGCCCCAAAAAAGGAGTGTTATGTTTTTAGAGTTCATGTCGCACCCCCAGTGCGATAAAGGCGTAAGTAAGAATACGTCACTTTTTTTTTATTGCAGTTTCGTATAGCGTAGATAAAGATACACAATTCCTAATTTATCCATTAAGATCTGATAAAAATTAAGCCATTATACCAAAAAAAAACATTTGTCGCGTCACATAAGTTTTACATTTTTTCGGATAAAAAAGTCTATAATCCTACTTAACTACATAAAATTTGACAAAAAATATATTTAATCTTACTTACGTATTTGTTTCCCTATAACAAGCTGAAATTAGTAAGCGTACTTTCTATTATGACTTGATTTTAACAAAATAAAGCAAAAAAGGCGTAAGTAGTGTTTACCCTCTGCATTTTATCATGGTCTAAACGACATAACCACGATCAGTTACATACAAATAAATCCAAATAAATTTATAAAACGATGATTAGAGTAAACAGTATACATTTGGGAATTTGTCCTAATTAAATAAGGAAAACGTGTGTAAAACTTAAAATATTAATTATTCTTTATACACGACAATTTCAAGAATCAGAAATATTGTTGAAAAAAAAAATGGATTTTTTACTATATATAATACTATATAATACTATATATAATGGTATACAGGGTGTCTCATTCAAATCGGTCAGTATGGGAAAGTCTGAAACTATAAGGCGTACGAAGATCTGTTCTGAGGAACCATGTCATCGATTTTAATAACAAGAAAAACTGCATTCATACATTTTAAAAAACATCTGTACTCCGTTCGGGAATCGAACCTGGTTATTTTGAAAAAAAAAAAACCTACACTATTTCTATTTAGATATCGATTGTGTAGGTCTTAAACAGTAAATGTCTGTATGAAACATGATGACTAAATTGAATAAAATGCATTGTTTTCACATACTTTAATTTATTTAAGTAGGTGCTCGAAGTGACCACCGCCTTTTTAATACCGCCTCTGGACTATTTCTTGTTGTTATGTTAAGGATGAAGTGTACAAAACAAGCTATGACACCGTTGTAGACCTAAAAGTAGCCATAGAGACAATTTTAACGTAAATTCACCACATAAAGATACAAAATGCAATTGTAAGATCGTTACCTGAACGTGTTGAATATTGTATTGAAAAAGGCGGTGGTCACTTCGAGCACCTACTAAAATAAATTAAAGTATGTGAAAACAATGCATTTTATTCAATTTAGTCATCATGTTTCATACAGATATTTACTGCTTTAGACCTACACAATCGATATCTAAATAGAAATAGTGTAGGTTTTTTTTTAAAATAACCGGGTTCGATTCCCGAACGGAGTACAGATGTTTTTGTTATTGTCCCACTGCATAGGCCACTTCTCATACAGAGAAGGCTCGAGCATTGATCACGAGTCACGACGCTTGCTCAAGGCGGATTGGCGATTACAAATTTATTTTAACTATAAGTCCAGGTTTCCTCACGATGTTTTCCTTCACCGAGACAATGATGTCTAAGATAAACTGAGAAAGTACATATGAATTGAAAAAGACATATTGCAGGTACTTGCTCGGTTTTCAACCACAACCTCGTGCATGAGAGGTAGGCCTTAACCTCTGGGCCATCACGACGATGAAATGGGTTAAATAAAGCTAAATTAGTTACATAAAGTTTAAGCAAAAGGCTTTTATTATCAGAGACATGGATAGAAATAAATATGGCGCGTAAGTAAAGGAAAAATGTGACACGATGGCCCGTGACAGAAAAACGTCACATTGCTATAAAAGAACACCAGCAGGGCTAGCATGGGCTGGGGATATATCTTTTTTCCACCGGTTATTTCCACTGACAAGGGATACAATTATCTTATCCACCTGCCAAAGCACGGCAACAGGGGAAAAGAGAATTATATCACTTTTTGACATTAGACGTGGATACTCATCCACGGCTTATAGCATGGCGACTAGTGAAAGATTGCGCGATTCGAGCAATCCCAATTGACAAGAAAACAAAATAAATATCCAGTACAGATGTAATAAAACGATGAAAGTACTTTGGTTTACATGACATTCTCGACTATTGTGTAATTTCATAAAAGTTTTCTTATAATGGCAATAATTTCGAGGACAAGCGTTTCCCCTGGTTTATCCCCGTGAATAGTTTATCCACCCATGTCGCCATGCTCGGGGGGTGGATAAAAATGACAGAGGGGAATAGTATTTTATCCTCTCCCCGTGGAAAGAATGTCTCCGGCCATGCTAGCCCTGCTGCGAGGGAATTGTTGATGAAATTATTAAGCGTCTACGTATGTCACCGTAATAGATACCAACGAAATAATTTACTAAGTTTTATCAAATCAATCATAAGGCCTATTAATCTTTCAACTGAGGTAATTAGAGACACAATAGAAAGACAATGACAGGCGGACACCGGTGTCCTCTCGGGGTTTAATGAATTAAAGTCTGGAAAAAAAATCTTCATAATTGAGAGCTTAATTGACTAGATTATTGATGAATAATCATAGCTTTGTGTTTTTTTCTTTCTGGCTTGACTTCATGGCTTTTGGATTAGCTATAGGGGAGTCCGGGAGAGTTTAGCAGGGGGGAGACAATAGCCACTGATCATAGAATCCCTGCATAACTAGATATTGTTACGTTGGCACACTTCTCACAGCTCATAGGTGCCTCCCACCTAGCTCACGCGGCGATGTTGCGATCAGCAGTTTCGTTTTGACGTTACAAGTGAAAACACGTTTTTATGCCCGGTAAGTAATTTTTTTCAATTTTCGATATTTGATTACTGTTGTTTACTGTTTATAGATTCCAGCATGTCATGCATACATATCCTTAGTGTAATTATCCTTGTTACCTTTACGATAGACAGTTTTTGCTTAAAGATTATAGTTTTTTTAGTAAATTAAATAACGGACAGCTTGGCGTGGGGTGGGAGACATTACCATGGCGACGGGAGGAGACTTTACCCAGGGTAATCTCTCCCTCTGTTTCTCTTGCAATAATATTTTCTGTTTTATTTTAGATAAGTATCCACAAATGCCCTTCAAATATAAAAAAAAAGAAACAACAAGAAACAGAAGCAATTCAAGCAGAAGACCTGTCAGTAAAAAAAAATGCTGTAAGTGACATTGATAACGGCAAGTCTAGAGCTACTGCTTTGGAGTATGGAATTTTTATTTTACTGACCACATACATGGTGTCCTACTTTAAACTGATTTGCAATATCTACTTTTAAGGTTTAACTATTTGTAAGTTTGTTATCTAATTATGACGTAGATAGAATAGGCTCAGACTATTATGTTTGCTATAAAGATACCTAAGTTACCTTTGATTTTTCTCCATTTTGATAAGATATTGTTAAATTTCTAAGATATTTTGCTGTAGAAAGACTGAAATTATTAAGCAGTAACAGTTGGTTGTGAAAGTTCTTAATAATAAGGTTATAAGTTATGTTAGAAAGAGTTTCTAATGGTAAAAGTTTATAAACACTCACTGTTTTAAACGCAACTACTTATCTTAAGAAATATAATATGTGATAGGTACTTAATTCCTCACTACCTGTATGTCAAAGATACTCAAATTATATAGTTCGTGTTATCATTTACTACGTATTATTATGTGCCATGTTTTTTTTATTAAATTTCTTTATTTAATTATTATTTATTATTTTTATTTTGCCTAATTTTAAACCCGGGTAAAGTCTCCCTTCTTGGGGGTCAAGTCTCCCACCCAGGCGGGAGATATTAGCCAAATCTCACTTCAGTAGAAATCGTTAATTACTCATAAAGTATTAATGATTTATAAAACTTTCTTAAGAAAAAATAAAGCTTAATAATGCAGCTTAGGGTACAATTTGTAGAAAATAGTTTTTTGTAAATGTAAAGCGATTTATGAGCATTTTAGTCGAAGGCGGGTAAACTCTCCCGGACTCCCCCTACTTTTAATGTTGCCATGTAATATAAATCTTAGTCAAGTTGCTTAAAATGATTGGCTTTACATAATGCATTAATATAGGTACTTAGGAAATACATGTCTGCATCAGAATACAAATGTTAAAATAAACACGATTGTTTGTGCTAAGATTATAGCGGACATAAACTAGTCATAACCTCTAAAACTTATAATAAAATATCTTTAATTCCTGACTTTCTATAAAGTATAACAAAAGAAAAAACTGTTCAGAAATTCAAACTCTATACTTTTAGATATTAAATCATAGGCAGAGGCAAAAAAAAAAAAATGACAACAAAAATTTGTTTGGGAGTTCGCCGGTGTTCTTTATCCCTTACGTCGATAAAAATTTCACTTCTAAAATATCGCCAAACCTGACACATGTTCTACTCCAAGGATTCCCAACCCCCTCTTGGCTGCGAACTCTGAATGTGACGTGTTTGCGGATGAATGGAGGAAACTGACGGGTCTCAGTCCGATGTTCTGTAAGAGACAACTTAAGAGGGTGTCCACTGTACCGTGTTCGATTGTAACTTAACAGTTTATGACACAGTTGTCAACGTCAGTTACTTTCCCCTCAGACGTCCCGTGTATTCACCCGCGTAGTTCCCTTTCCCGTGAGAAAGAAATAGGTATGCCACCCAACGGTTTCCCAATGGTGAAAGAATTTTTCAAATCGGTCCAGTAGTTTCGAAGCCTATTCAATACAAACAAACAAACAAATCTTTCCTCTTTATAATATTAGAACTTATAGACTAGCTGCCCCGGCAAACTTCGTTCTGCCTTAGAATCAATTTATATTGTGTTTCCTTCTTAGTTTTGGCTAAAGACTTGCCAGTCAGTCAGTCGCCTCGAGGGAAGCCAGAACTTCCCAAGCTGGTCTAAATTGGCGTTCATTCGGATGTACCCTACTTCATAGGGTAGTGGTATTATGTGAGAGGAATTTATTTATAAACTAGCTTCTGCCCGCGACTTCGTAGGTACGCGGATCCTGGTGCTTATGCCAGCAGTGACAACGGAGTCGTCAAAATCGAAGATCTGAAACGTCTGATGTCGAATTCTAAGAAACCGGGGACGGGAAAACAAATGTCAAACTGGACCAACAAATGTGGACTAGGAAGACATTTGTAACCGTCTTGTTACTGAGACATGCGATCAAAGTTTTTCTTTGACATTTCCTTGACATGCCCGCTCTATAGTATTTTAAATCTCTTTGACTTCTGGTGTGTAATTATGAAATACTAGCTGGTGCCCGCGACTACGTCTGCGCAGTATTAGTACTTCGAGTACTTAGTTTATTTTCTTGCCCATGGTCATATTTATCTTAATCAATCATAGCCTGTTTGTTGTTCTGATGTATAAGTTATATTATTCTAAAGTTTAATTAAAACCTATTCAGTAGTTTTTGCGAAAATGAGTAACAAACATCTAAAGAAATATTCACATTTATAATATCAGTAGGATTAGTAGGATTTATAATATTAGTACCTATTTATCTAGCGTTCCGTTCCGTTATGCTCTAACTATTAAAATTCTTTTCGTAACGTCCTACTTTGTTTGTTCCCACAACAGGGCACAGATGGCGGCGGCAATATGGCGGCTGCGACAGCGGGGACCACTGGTACAGGAGAACGAGTTTATGCCATGAAAATACTCAACAAATGGGAGATGCTGAAGGTAAGACATTCTTCTTACTGAATATCTAATGATGAAAGCCTAATGAATGACAGTTTATATTAAATAAATTTATTGGGTTGTTTGTAAAATATTACACATCTTTACAAGGAATGAAAATACTCAGGATTATAAATTTACCAAACAGAGACGTAAATATTTTCCTGAATCTATCTTAACCATTACTTTCACATATCGTCCACTTACTTAACGCTGGTTATTAATAATCTATCTCGGTTGCTATCTTGATCCCGATCTTTGTCTGTAACCAATCAACGACCGAATTCGCCTATCCGAGTCTTAAAGATGTCCAATCAGAAGCAGCCGTCAAAAACAAAGGATCGGGATTTGGATTGAGATAGAATATTAATATCGGGCGTAAGACTCCTTGCTAAAGGATTGGCCAGAAGTGACTAAAGGCAGAAAAGAGTTTAAGAATGGAAGGGAGGCCTTTGCCCTGCAGTGTGACAATAATGACAGGCTGGTAATAATGATAACAGACGGCCTCCTGAAATTTGACGAGAATGCAAAACGACTCCTTATACAGAGGCCAGCACTTCAAGCTACCCCAATGTGTAAAGTTTCTTTGATAGTTTTACAACTTTATTAGAAATAGAATAAGGTTCAGGTTCATTTGGAAAAAAAATGTGCTGGCGTCTACAACGTGTTTTTTTTTTGATATCCCGTAACTCTAGGGTATGATTGAGACCATATCAAAGAATCAACTGGCATATGAATTATGTTTCAATCAACTTTTTTTTTTTTACTATCATACAAAATAATTCGACAAAGTCACGATGATTAATGTAAAACACCCTTACGTGAAAGAAAAGTGACGTTAGAAAGAAGATTCGTCGTACTGGTGACAATTTTTGAACTAATTAGGTAATAAAAATAATATTAATAATACATACATACATGCATATCGTCACGCCTGTAATCCCCGAAGGGCTAGGCAGAGGTGTACCTGGTAGTACACCCACATTTCGCCATTATGTTTAAGTCCCATGTAATAGGGGGCGAGCCTATTGCCATCCATCGGGCACAAATCCAGACTCCGGGCTGCTACTGAGAAATCCCAGATTGAAAAACTCAATAGCACTTTGCCCGACTCGGGGATCGAACCCGGGACCTCATGATCAGCAGTAGCGCTAGCGACCACCAGACCAACGAGGCAGTCACTAGACCAACGAGGCAAATATTAATAATACTTAATAATAATGTTCCACGACTATTCACACAACGCCATCTAGTCCCAAGCCAAGCAGAGCTTGTGTTACGGGTACTAAACAACTGATAATTTAATTATGATTGATGATATCTCCGAAACTATGCATGTTTGGACCATCTATTCTAGTAGTTTTAGTATTATTTTTACCTACAGAATAAAACCCTAGAGTTATGGGATATAAAAAAAAACACCTTGTATATTTTGGGGTCGATGCAGCAAGTCCTCTTCCATACATATGTACCGTCATCACAATTCACCTTCTTTCGGGGCTTTTCATTAAAGAATAATACATTTGCAGAGGGCAGAAACGGCATGTTTCCAAGAGGAGCGTGATGTACTGGTGTTCGGCGACAGGAGGTGGATCACCAACTTACACTATGCCTTCCAGGACGAACACAACTTGGTGAGTTAAACACTATCATTAATATTTATTTATGGTATTTCATAGACTGTACCCTAGGGAAGAAGCAATCTAAAATGAAAAATGTGTAAAAAAGAACCTGTTCGAGGACATTAATCATGGGCCTACATTGGCCAATGAGCGCGCGCTATTGGTCAAATCAAATAGCGCGCGCTTAGTTTCTTACGCGTTACTGATCAGCACGTGCCACTGTTTTGTAAAATAAAGAAAATACGTTTATTGGCAACAGCTACAAAAGATACAAGCACAGCAAAAACACATTGTAACACAAAAAAGAGACACAAAAATGGAATATTGCTTTACTTATTGTTGAAACAATAAGAAAGGCAATTGGAACTAAAAAA
Organism: Euplexia lucipara; assembly: GCA_921972225.1. Lineage (NCBI taxonomy): Eukaryota > Metazoa > Arthropoda > Insecta > Lepidoptera > Noctuidae > Euplexia > Euplexia lucipara. The sequence goes on along the minus strand of OV179168.1, from coordinate 4,791,580 downwards.
CTGTTTTATTAATATTAATGTAATGTAATTTATAAATGACAGTACACAATAAAGTTTTTTTTTTTGACGAGACGACATCAAGAGACATTAACGAGTCTCTATAGCACGTTGCCAGTACTTAAAAAAAAAACAATACTTTATTTTGCATAGTTGGAAATTAAGACTTTTTACTATCAGTAATACAATGTTATGTTTGTATAGATTTAGTGTATTTTGGACTCAAAGTAAGATCTAACTTGTATAATGAGTACCTTTAGGAGTTGCGTCCTCCTTTTCAACACATGTCTCACGGCTGCGCCAAAAGGTTCATTTCAGTGATAATATTCTTGTTGTGATTTCTTCTTATTCTTCTTCTTTCTTGTCTGGGTGTAATTTATCTATAATATGTATGTATTTAGAAATATATAAGTATGTTTATCAGCTGTTTAGTACCCATAACACAAGCTCTCAAGCTTAGCTTGGGACTAAATGGCGTTGTGTGATAAGTTGTGGAATATTTATTTTATTTATTTTTTAATATCAGACGGATGCTGAGATGCAAGAGGCATGTTCTTACGACAAACGGTTTTTTTTCTTTCTTTTTATGTCACCCTGACATACTTGGGAATAGGCTCGGCAGAGGATGACATGCATAATTTATGTACAAATTTCCTCATCACCACTTCTCTGTTTCAGTACCTGGTAATGGACTACTACTGTGGCGGCGACCTCCTGACCTTACTATCGAAGTTCGAAGATCGTCTCCCGGAGGACATGGCCAAGTTCTACATCGCGGAGATGGTGCTGGCCATACAGAGTGTTCATGAGCTTAGATACGTTCATAGGTGAGTTTACAAGTTATAGTTTTAGGTGTTTTAATAACGGCCGTAAGGGTCGGTCTAAGGTTAAGCTGCTACTCTTGGAAGAAAAGTAAGAAAGAAGGAAAAATGCGTTTATAGGCTTTACATCAAATTTAACCTTTCAATCGTGTCAATTAAAGACACAATAGAAAGACGGACACCGGTGTCCTTTTGGGGTTTAATGAATGACATCAAAATTGATTGTATTGCCATAAGGGTCTGAGACGCGTGCGGGCCGCAGGCTTGCCGAGGTCGATCCATGTATGGGTGGCTATTAGTTATTTATCAAGCTGACGCTGCTGATATTCTTAGTTTGCTGGCATATTTTGTCTGAAGACAGCTACAAAGCGTAAAGAAGCTGCACTACGAACTTGTGACCATCTCATCATCATCATCATTTCAGTCATAGGAAGTTCACTGCTGGACATAGGCCTCCCCTATAGATCTCCAATAAGCCCGGTTGGAAGCGGCTCGCATCCAGCGCGTTCCCGCGGCCTTAATGAGACGTCTGTCCACCTTGTGGGTGGAGTCCTACGCTGCGCTTGCCGAGACGTGGCCTCCACTCGAGAACCGACCGACCCCATCCCTCATCAGTCCTCCGTGCTGTGCCCTGCCCACTGCCACTTCAACCTGCTAATCCACTGGGCTATGTCGGTAACCTGGGTTCTTCTACGGATCTCCTCATTTCTGATTCGATCTCGTAGAGAGACTCCGAGCATAGCCCTCTCCATAGCTCGTTGGGCTACTTTGAGCTTACTCATAAGGCTCATAGTGAGGGACCACGTTTCAGTGCCATAAGTCATCACTGGCAACACACTGGTCGAAAACCTTCGACTTGAGACACTGAGGTATGTCGGACGAGAAGACAACGCAATTTTCCGAACGCTGCCCAGCCGAGTTGGATTCGGCGACTGACCTCTTTCTTTGTGACCATCTAAATTCGTCAAATCTTAGTATCTAATCCTCTACTGGTCCAACTGAGGCATGTTAAAACAATAACAGGTTTAATCATACCAACTGCATGTGGACATGCTTGACACGTATTCATGAAAATAAATGTAGAGTCGTCCCAAGTTACAGACTAACTGAGCCTTAGAATGAGACATAACTTTTTAAACCTTTTAAAAGAATAATAAATTAAATCGACTAACTTTGCTGAGTCGTCGTTTGAGGGTCTTGATCTCCCTGCTTCATCTTTTTTGTCCGTACGATATTCCTTCATATGTTTCTGTCTCTGGCCGTGTGAAGGGCATGTATACCGTAGACTCAAGAGTGGTGCGGATCTAGTCGGACCAACGTATTGGGCTGCGTTCACGAGGCCTTTTCCATCCACTTTACTTTGAACTTGCCTTCATCTTTCCTGGATATATTTTCGCCCAAACCTCAGTATTTTATTCGTTTCTCAGGGACATCAAACCAGACAACGTCCTCCTGGACGCCAGCGGGCACATCAGACTGGCGGACTTCGGCTCCTGTCTACGACTCGGTGACGACGGGAAAGTGCAGAGCAACGTCGCTGTGGGCACGCCCGACTATATATCGCCCGAGATATTGCGGGTACGTGTGCCTTTATTATAATTATTATAGAAAAACAAGCCATGCCAATCAAATATACAATATGTATAATATTAATTTATTGGCAGACTTGTTAGTAAAAAACATATTAAACATACGAAACTAATGTTAGCACACATACATATATACAACGAAACAAACATAACGGATACAAAAATGTAAAAATCGGTGCGTGTGTACCTGTATTTTTTGAGGAGTTCCCTCAATTCCTCGAGGATCTCTCATCAGATATGAGTTTTGATACAAATGGGACCAATCTGTTAATATACCCTAACAAATAAAAAATATTTTGAAAATAGGTCCATTAATGACGGAGTACTGAGGTAACAAACCCAAAAAAAAATACAACCGAATTGAGAACCTCCTCTTTTTTTGAAGTCGGTTAATAATATTTATCTTTCCTTTTTATAATATTAGCATGGACAAACTGGCAATAAATACCCTGGCAATGTACCTTGAAAGTTCTACTTTGATTATAGTTATTTGATGGCTAATTGTAGTTTGTTTGTTTTATAGGCTATGGAAGACGGGCAAGGCAGATACGGTCCAGAGTGTGATTGGTGGTCTTTAGGTAAGTTGTACTAAACCCCAAAATATCATCATTTCAATTAATGTCCAATCGAAAAAATTCCAATCGAAGACTTCCATACATTTTCAAATTCGACGAGATAGGTTTGTAAGAAAACTTCGCTTACAAGCTCTTTAATTATTTCTTTTGTGGACTGTACGTCATTAGCAATACTGGCATCATATGCTATTTATTATTCGTTGTGAAGATCTGGAAACATTTAACCCTACAATGGTAACATAATTTAAATAAACACGCATGGTAACTGGGGTGTCATGTCACCCCATAACAATAAATTGAATAAAAAACTGTTGTTTAATGAAAAATAAAACTTTATATTCTCGATTTATTTTATTTGAGATCAATGAGTAACTAAATTAAGTATTAAGGATTTTAAAAAATAACGTTTTTAGAAATTTATATACAATTGCCACAAATTTGCACACGAAATTCAGGGCACACGGGTTTTTGCATTATGAACAAAAAATCTTCACTTTTTTGTCATTCCTTCGAGGACACAACGCACATCGAGCTTGCGTCTTCAATTTGGCGGGGGATTTACTTGCTGAAACTTGTTCGGGGACATTTAGAATGGCCCTTATATATTCCGTTAATTTTTTAGGTAAGTTTGACTCCATACGTCGATTCATGTGCGGCCCAGCTAACTGCAATTCTAGTTTTTTTTTAGAAAATTACTTCTAAATTTACTAGCTGGCATGTTTGGGTGCTTAGCTTCTAGATAGAGAATCATAGATTAGATCCCTGCTTGATCCAACAGGCTGCATCTTTTTCGAAATGCACACAGAGGTTATCTTCATTTTCAGAAGCTTCCTTCTTCTCTAATGGTTTTGTTTCACTCTCAGCATCCTGAGCAATATTATTTAATTACCGCTCAAGCTCTTCATCATTACAACACGCCATTATAAACTGAAAATTACAAAATAAAAAAATACACCTAAAAAAAAATACCTACATAAATAGTAACAGGGGTGACGCAACACCCCACACATACCTGCAGAACGAAATCGACGTGTTGTAGCTCCCACCGCGCAACGGGTACTGATGGCTCATGGTCACATAAAAGAATACACAAAATGCTAGATCGAGACAGTAACTAATTCTCGATGAATCGGCGCGTGATTTCTCGCGTGGGGTGTTGGGGCACCCCTGTTACCATCGTAAGGTTAAATTTTCTAGCAAAAGGTTAACTAAATCCGATTGGGGCAGTATTAAATACAACTCCTTGAGTGCAGTGGTTGAGTGATAAGCTGCTACACTGGTTGTCTCGGGTACGATTCCCACATGAAACAAATTTTTGCACCACGTGAAAAGCGAGTACAATTTTTTGAAAGCGAACAACTAACAATACAGAAGCAAATCCTAGGAGGGCAACTTGAAAAAAAATCATGTAAGTATCAAGTTTCTTAATATTTTATTAAGTATTTTTTTTTGTTATTTTCAGGTGTATGCATGTACGAGATGCTGTTCGGTGAGACGCCGTTCTACGCGGAGTCGTTAGTGGAGACGTACGGGAAGATCATGAATCACGCGCGATCCTTTCACTGTCCGCCGCCAGACGAACATGCCGCGCAGGTACACTACTATACACTATCGCTCTATTCTACAGTGCCCTAAGTGCGAGTTGTTTTTACACTAACGCGATCGAAACGTTCACCGCGTTTGGCTCTCTGATTGGTTAAAAGCTTGGAGCGGGCCAATCGGAGCGCCGAACGTCATGAACGTGTCGATCGCGTTAACGTAAAACAAACTCGCACTAGGCACTCAGATTATTTTATCTTATTCAATTGGTAGAACAAATTTTAATAATAAGCATGATGTTGGTGTATGAAAATAAAAATTCTATTTAGTGCTAAACAGACCATCTGATAGTGGGACGTTTTGCTACATGGACATTTTGCTAATTAGACTTACTGCTCATTAGACGGTTCGCGCAGTGGGACGTTTATAGGGGTAGCAATCTAAGAAGTGCAGTTTGACGTTTCTCTCTTTTTGTGTCGCTATAACTTTGTATGTACGTCTAAGTAAAAAATCGAAAATTCAAATTCATGATCATAATTTATTACTATGGTACCCACACACTATAACGATAGGTATCATTAGTAAGCGTTAAGTTTAACTCTATCTTGAGAAAATGCACTTAGAAACACGAATTCAACTTTGATTAATATTCTGACAGAACGTTATTGCAATGTTTTGTCTATGCGTTGGTTACCGTAGTGTCGTAACCGTCAAAAGCCATTTTTTAACCGAATGAAATCGAATTACTTTAAAATCGCTACTTTTACGAATACCACATTAAAAAATGGAATAAACATGTACAATATAAATGTATGTATAATAAATTTATATTGTACACGTTATTTCCATTTTTTTGTTTTGTCATTATTACAATAAAGTGTCGATTACGATCTCTTGATTATTGAAACCAATAAGTCTCAAGAATCGGATTTTATAGCAATCGATTTTTTTCCCCGTCACTACATATCTTTTTTCTAACTGTCAAAATGCTCTTATCAGATTGCCACAACTTTAGCTACTTAGACCTTCTGATCAGGGGGAGGAAAAATATGTGTCTAGTATTTTCTACTAATCTAGATATAGAGGGGCTAAAAACTAAAATGTTGTCTTTTTTTTTTACACCATAGCGTTTTAAGTCATGGTTTTTATCCCACAGGTGTCAGAAGAGGCGAAGGATCTAATCCGCAGACTGATTTGCTCTTCAGAAACTAGATTAGGAAAAAATGGTCTGCAAGACTTTAAGGTAGGCTGATATTCTATATTCAAAAACGATTTTATGTATGATCAGCTTGCTGCTGAAAAATGGCAATTATTTTAGAATGCTATGACGAACGGTCGAATCTTCAGGTTATTAGTAGATCTTTTACGGTTGTTACGGGTAAACAGAACCCCATTAGTCTGATACTCAACTAAACTAACTTGGCTAGTTCGCATATACCATTGGACTTCACCAGTTTGTTTTTTTTTACCGAAGCCGCCAAGTCCAATGGTTAATGAGAACTAGCCAAATCAGACAGTAGCCTTCAATACACCACTAATTTTGAATTAGTACAAATACTTAAAGGTCTTTTTCTAGACGGTCTTCTCATTGTATTTGTAAAGTATCAATAAATAATATTCATAAACAGCAAAGTTACTAGCATTTGTTTATAACCCAAAAAGTCACGCAATTTCTTGAAATATTATACAGGCTAATCATGAAGTAGTAGTATTAATTAATCGTCATCTCTCGCTCACGTTCGCGTGATCTCGCTCAAGCATGCCCCGCCTCCAACAGCTGTTTTCGTTATTTAAGTTTAACTAAATACTTTTTACTTTTAATTACTCAAATATGATCAGTAACGGATAAATCCCATTTTTTTGTACTTATTGAAGAAATATGGTGTATATTATCCTTTGTTATAAGACGCAATAATGTTTTAAATTGTTACAACATATTTTATGTTGTTACAAATTATGTTTGCTATAGGCCTGACCATTTAGATCTTATTTCTATTGTCGTTGTAGTCAACAACCAACACCATTGAACATGGCTCTCTTTTTACATTTACGTTTTTGATGGGTTTTGTATTTCTCGGGTTACCCTGGCGCATCCACCTTAACATCGCGATGTAGGATAAAATGACAATTTTTAATTCGTATGTGGCGTGATAAATGTATCTTCACAACAAATGCGAACTTGTATGTTTACATGTCCTATAACATACATACATAAATAAAGCCCCTACCCCCATGGGAAAAAGGCGTGAGCCTTTTAGGCAGAAACTACAGAGGGCCAATAAGCTACGATTTTTTATTTTACTTCTTTTGCTTCGTTTACGTTCATATATGTTGTCATACACACACGCCGGTTGCGAGTACTACGCACCTGACCTTTCTGAAGAACCTCACCAATAAGGTCTATGTATGTCCTTCTAGGGCGTCCCCTCCCGGCGTTCCCACTTACATCTGCCTTGTAAATACCTTTCGTTAGTCGCCTTTCATTCATCCTCTCAACATGACCAAACCATCTCAGCATACTCTTTTCAATTTTTGTTACTACATCTTCTTTTAAACCACAACATTGCTTTATCACATCATTCCTCAATCTATCATTCTTTGTTACACCACACATTCTTCGCAAGGAACACATTTCTACAGCATTTATTCTACTTTCATGTCTACCACGCCTAACGTTCATTTCCATACGTTAGTGTAGGCACCGGAACACCATTGTGAACAGCCAGTCGTGCCTTTTCGGACATCGACTGGCTGGTCACAACGCCATGTATAGCGGCATTCACTTTATTTCCCGCATTCACTCTCCTTTCCACATCAGCATCAATCTTTCTATCCCTTGTAAACAGACTTCCCAGATATACAAAGTCCTATAACTATGGTCTATAGATAGCTTGTATGTGTACGAAATGTACTGTAAGTTGGTCAATTAAATAAATAAATAGAGATTCCCTACAATAAACCTTGTGCGTATGTGTATCTGACATTTACTTTTCGGTTTTTAAAACGTATACCGTTGTGTTGCAGAATCACCCTTGGTTTGCTAACCTCGACTGGGAAAATCTCCGTGAGATGCAGGCGCCATTTGTACCAGATGTCTCGAGTCCCACCGATACCTCCAATTTTGATGTCGATGATACTGATATCAGGTATGTATCATAGACCCTGACTGAGATGTATCGGAACACATATTTTTTATAATATTTGACATAAGTGTGGCAACATTCTCTTCCACTCCTAATGCTTGCTGTACCCAGGTTGTGTGTGAATAAACAAATAAATAAATATCTTGGGTTTTACATTCACATCCATTGGACACCTATTCCCGTGTTCCTGAGGGCCAGGACACAACATACCGTGAGGACACCACATTTTGGCGACGAGATTACGGAAATTCAGTGAGCAAACAGCAAAAAATTTTTTTTCGTCATGGCGGCGATGGCGTCGAATGCCGGCGTACTTAAACCTTTTTCGGAAGGAGAAGACATCGATTGTTTCCTGGAGAGGTTGGAGCAATATTTTACAGCCAACACAATAGAGGCTGAAAGGCAAGTGGCAACTTTACTGACTATGGTCGACGAGAAAACCTATAAAGTTTTGAAGAGCATTGTGCATCCTATGTTACCGAAACAAAAGAAATATTCAGAGCTGGAAGCAGCGCTCAAAATGCGCTACAAACCTAGGACATCATACTATAGGAAAAGAACTGCCTTTGATAGGATGAGGCAGGATGAAGGCGAGTGCGTCACCAAATGGTATGCCCGTGTCAGACAGGCGGCGGCTGATTGTAATTTTCATAACGTTGAAGAAAGAGTGAAAGATAAATTTGTAACCGGAATGAAACAAGGACCAGTTTACGAGAGATTATGCGAAGAAGATGTCAAGAAGGAGCTTAAAGAATTAATTGAAATTGCGTTAAACAAGGAATCTGTACTCCAGGAGAGGGCTCAAGTAAACAAAGTAGCTCAGAGGAACCAAGGAGGTTACAAACAAGCAATCAAAAAAACAAACAAGGAGCGGAGCCAGGCGGAGACAGAAAGTTTGAAGTGTATTCATTGTGGAAAAGGTAATCATTCATTTGCTAGGTGCAAATACAAATCTTATAAATGTAAAATCTGTAAAAAAGTTGGACACTTAGCTAGTGTGTGTAAATCTAAGCCCACAAATATTGTTGATGTACACAACAGTAGTAGTACTGAAAATTTAGATATTTTTAACTTTTCTCAGTATGGAAATATAAACTATATTTCTCCTATAATTTTTAAATGCATCATTAATAATGTACCTATAGACATGGAGCTGGACACAGGGGCAGCGGTCTCATGTATTCCAGAAGTAGTATATATGCAAAAATTTTCTAATGTAAAGATTAATGAAACACATGTTGAGTTAAGGACATACAATGGTGAGGTCATAAAGCCTGTTGGTAAAATTAAGGCATGTATACAGTATCAGAACAAAGAAATTAAAGGTGAACTATTTGTAGTAAGAAAAGGAAGCAAAACTTTACTGGGTAGAGATTTAATAAAGAAATTTAATTTTAGTAATAAAGATATTTTATCCATTAATATAATGGAGAAAGGCAAATTAGATAATATATTACATGAGTTTTCAGAAATTTTTAATAGTGGATTAGGAATAATAAAAGGGGAAGAAATAAAACTAGACTTAAAGGAGAACACTAAACCTATATTTCACAAACCTAAACCAGTTCCATATGCATTCAAGGAAAAAGTTGACCAGGAAATAAATAAGTTGGTGCGGGAAGGTGTATTGGAAAAGGTAGAAACATCCAAGTGGGGTACACCGTTGGTTCCTGTAATCAAGGAAAATGGTAGTCTCAGATTATGTGCTAATTATAAAATAACTATAAATAAATATTTAGAGAACATTAACCATCCTTTACCGCGTATTGAAGATATTTTTACAGCTTTACAAGGGGGTGAAAGGTTCACAAAGTTAGATCTTCGCAATGCTTTCAATCATCTACAAGTGGATAGTGATACAGGGGAGTTACTAGCCTGGTCGACACCAAAAGGTATTTATAAATTAAAGAGACTTCCGTATGGTACCAAACCTGCTAGTGCAATCTTTCAGGCAAAAATGGAAAAAGTATTGTTAGGTGCTAAAGGAGTAGTGAATTTCATAGATGATGTGTTAATTACAGGGAGTAATGACTTAGAGCATCTAGATAATTTGAGAGAAGTTTTGAAAAGATTTCAAAAGGTAGGAATTAGATTAAATAAGTCTAAATGTTTATTTTTTCAAGAAGAAGTTAAATATTTGGGTCATATTATTTCCAAGGATGGATTAAAAAAGGACAAAGTGAAGTTGGAGGCAATTTTGAAAGCACCACCACCAACCAATGTAAGTGAGGTTAGGTCTTGGATTGGTATGGTAAATTATTATTCTAAGTTTGTTCCACATTTGTCTGAAATATTAAAACCTATTTATGACTTGCTACAAAAAGACAAGAAATTTTCATGGTCAAAAGATTGTAGTAGTAGCTTTGAAAAAATAAAAAAGGAGATAGTTTCTGATAATATTTTGGTGCATTTCAATAGAGATTTACCCTTAAGACTTTCATGTGATGCGTCTCAGAATGGTATAGGTGCGGTGCTCAGCCATATAATGCCAAATGGTTCTGATAGACCTATTAGTTTCATTTCAAGAGTATATTCAAAGGCTGAAAAGGGGTACTCAATGATTCATAAAGAAGCTTTAGCTATTTATTGGGCAGTAAATAAGTTTTATCAATATTTAATAGGTATGAAGTTTGAACTTGAGTCTGACCACAAACCTTTACAGGCATTATTTGGTGAGAACAAAAGTCTCCCACAAATGGCTGCTGGTAGGTTGCAGAGATGGTCTATATACCTAGCTAACTTTGATTATACATTTAAGTACATTTCAGGTTCAACTAATGTAAAAGCAGACTGTATGTCTAGATTACCATTAGATTATGAGAGTCAGGATAAAGGTGAGTGTGATTACATACATTTTGTGGAACAGCAGAATATTATTAGTTTACATACTGTGAGGGCTGAGACTAGAAAAGATTCACTGCTAAGTTCAGTATATAATATGATTAGGTATGGTTTTCCTAACACGGTAGAAAATAATAGTTTGAAAGCATTTATTCAAAGAAAAAGTGAATTGTACATTGATCAGAATGTTATTATGTGGGGTTACAGGGTTGTAATACCTCAAAAGTTACAGTTATATTTATTAAAAGAATTACATTCAACTCATGAGGGTGTGGTCAAAATGAAAGCAAATGCAAGGTCTTATTTTTGGTGGCCTGGTTTAGATAGTGATATTGAGAATTTTGTAAAGTCTTGTGATGTTTGTATGTCAGCCAGACCAGAACCACCAAAGTCAACTGTTATTTCATGGCCAAAGACCAATTTTCCATATGAGCGTGTTCATGCAGATTTTCTAGGGCCTGTTGACAATAAAATGATTTTGTTAATTATTGATACTTACTCCAAGTGGCCAGAGACTTTTATAATGAAAAACTTAGATTCTAAATTAACTGTAGAAAAGTTTAGGGAATGTTTTAGTAGGTTTGGTTTGCCTAGATTTGTTGTGACAGATAATGCTGCTACCTTCAGTAGTAAAGAGTTTTCAGATTTTTTAAGTAAGAATGGTATTCACCATGAAACATCTCCTCCATTTCACCCAGCAACAAATGGTTTTGCTGAAAATGCTGTAAGAAATTTTAAGTCATCTTTGTTAAAATCATTGAAAGATAGTAATAATTATAATGTTTCCTTTGAAACATTAATGAACAGATATCTTTTCCATTATAGAAATTCAATTCATGTAACTACAGGTATGACACCATCTGAATTAATGTTTCAAAGAAAACTAAGAACTAGATTTGACTTGTTAATGAATAATAAGAAAAATAGCAATAAAATGATAGTACAGGGAAAAAGGATGGAAGAATTTGTAGAAGGAGATATTGTGTACTGTAGAGATTATAGATATCCGAATAAGAAGAAATTTGTTAAAGCTAGAATAGATGAGGTATTGGGCAAGAGAACTTATTTGTGTAAAACTGAAGATAATTTAATTTGGAAAAGACATGTAAATCAGATTATTCGTGCATCAGATAACTTGTTTCCTAACCCTATTCAAAGTGACTTAAAAGATAATGATGTGTCATTGTCATCACCTATTCAAGAATACTTACCACCTATTGTAAAAGAAAATGATACTTCTGTAAGTTTACCTAGTCAGAAAAATGTACCACCTATTGAGTCTACATATAAGAGCTCTGACACTGCGATGTCGGAGACTGTTAATCCTGTAAAAAGTTGTGCTAATAAAGAGATAGTGCTAACGGAGGTAGAAAGTAAGAATGTAGCCGATGAGACAGTAGGATTAAGAAAATCGACTAGGATCAGGAAACCACCCCAACGTTTAAATTTGTGAGGGGGATATTGAGATGTATCGGAACACATATTTTTTATAATATTTGACATAAGTGTGGCAACATTCTCTTCCACTCCTAATGCTTGCTGTACCCAGGTTGTGTGTGAATAAACAAATAAATAAATATCTTGGGTTTTACATTCACATCCATTGGACACCTATTCCCGTGTTCCTGAGGGCCAGGACACAACATACCGTGAGGACACCACACTGACCTTACATAAAGATAAAGATACCGGGCTGGTATCCGCAACTCCACGTCAAAGCGCGTATTTTATAAAAACTATACACATTTGTCAGACTATAAAATGTTCCATTCTTGACTGGCCTGTTGGTCTACTAGTTAGTGACCCTGACTGCTATTCCGGAGGTCGTGGATTCGATTCCCACCCAGGATAAATGTTTGTGTGATGAGCACGATCATTTGTTCTGTGTCTGGGTGTAATTTATCGAGAATATGTATGTATTTAGAAATATATTGGTATGATTATCAGCTGTTTAGTGCCCATAACACAAGCGCTTAGCTTGGGACTAGAGGGCGTTGTGTGAAAAAGTTGTGGAATATTTATTATTCTCCTTCCAGACTGTCAGAAGCCGTCCCACCGCCGTCAGCATCGTCAGCATTCTCCGGTCTGCACCTGCCGTTCATCGGCTTCACGTTCACGGCCGGCTCTCGTCTGTCGGACTTGGGCGCGCCCGCTAGTCCACTCAGTCCAGCCAAGAATGCTCCTAGTCAGGTTGGTTCATTTACACTTTCAAGGTTACAATTGTTACTGAAACTGTTTAATCTTTTGACCGTATAGCCGACAAATGAAAACGTGCCGAACACGCCACCGACGGCTAGTGCCGACATGATTCTGGAATCCCTATTCTTTTTGTAGGTATTTGCGCTGAATTTTTGGCTTAGCGTGGGAGGGACGTCGATGCGTTTACGCTCTGGCGATCAACCTACCACATGTATATGTACAATATGGATAGCAGTAACGATTACATTAAGATTAATTAAGTAGAGACAGAAACTACGCATACAATCCACATGAAAAGGTATCTTTATCTCTTTTTCGCCTACAGGCACCATCAAATGCGGGCGATCGTGCTGCGCTGAAGGCGTTAGAGCGAGAGAACGCGCTGCTTGCACAAACCATCGCCGAGCTGAGAGCTGGCGGAGTTGCGCTAGATGCCGGGAGTGGTAAGTTGCTCGCCCATGTATTCACCATTCCTCCTGTATTTCCGCCACCGCGCGTGCTCATTGGTCAAGTCATATAGTGCGCGATTCCTCGGTTTCCTGTTACACATTTCCGTACCTTTTCACAAAATCACTTCCACAAAAGATATCCAGTTACCAAGAAGAAAGACCACAGCGGGCCCTATCAAAATAAAAGTGTACCTATTGTTATTTTAAAAAATATTTATTATTTTTATGTTGTAGCATTTTGCTGGGATATGCGCCTTTTACCCTCGCAAATATATTTTTTTATTATTTAGTTTTATTTATATTCCCGTTATAGTTTATATTGTAATATTTCCGTTTAACACTAATAAATGTTTTTCTTTCTTTCATTTCGAACTTGTCAGGTGCGTGGGCGACGTATTTATAACCTGTAATTCATATTACAAATACAGGGCGAGGCTGTTTTAATTCAAAACATTCACGATATCGCAAAATAGTACTAAACTAATGTTAATACTCGGAATTACTGGATTTATAATCTTAAGTGGGGCAGCGATGAACCACTCAATATAATCTTTTGGTTGACTCAAAGTATTTGTATAAACAAGGCCTACAAGACGTCTATATTTATTTGTTAATAATGTCTTTTACAGAAGATCTAATACAGCTGAAGGAGGAATTAGCGACGTTGGCGAAAAGGAACGCGGATTTAGAAGCGCAAGTTAGGTGTTACGAACAACTCAACACTGGCATTAGTACACAGGTAATTAATTAATTATTAATATGCCTTAATCAAATCCCTGCTTGACAAAATTGAAGTTGTAGATCAAACTAAAGGCTATAATTTCTGTAGTTAAAAATGTTAAAAATCTGGTTGTATTCTCATCTCGGTGACAACCAAAGACATCCAATTCTTTCTATAGACTGGACATCACAAACAAAATTTTCATCCGATTCTTGTGTCCGAGTGGACAGAAGTAAATATGAATACTTATGTAATAAATAAAATAAAAAGCCTTTATTTCTACCATAAATAAAAAGAACAATTTTATAAACTTGATTCGAAGAACATATAGACTTGGTTTCAACGTGGATGCAACAAATACTATTAACATTATTACATTATCGACATTACATTCTCACAAAACAATACACATCTGGCTTACAATCATCAACTTTACTTTACAAATACATTATCAAAATTAACAATTTATTATTTATCATTATTATTATCAATACATATTATATTTTTAACACACATTAACATTTAACAACGTTACGTTACTAACGTAAAAATAGCGAATTTACATTATCAACATTCCATTATCACCATACATTATCAACATTTATACATTCATAACATTTCATTGCCAACATTATATTATATTTATCAACATGACATTACTTATGTAATACCACAGTATAAATATTAAAGGACGACGCCTTTGATCTCTGGAAAAATGCCGACAACTTCTACACGCGTTAGACTTGAATAATGCCTCCCGCACAACGAACATCGGTTTGTTCGCAGTGCGGGAGCGGCTTTCCCACGTCTCACCCCTCACACCCCGCACGATTTCCCTGTCTAGACAGCTTCGTCGGACGACTGTATGTTTTTAGACTGTGGTAATACACAGTCATTATTTAATAGAACGTAATGCTTTATCTTTTCATTATGCCATATCTGATTCTTCTCGTAATCTTCTCGTTCGTTTATGTGCATAACTTATTCAAAATAATTTCGATGTTACACACCTGCTAGGTGTCCAGGCTCACATTTTTTTTTGTAAATATACTTTATTTTGTCAGTGTTTGTAAATTATATTGGACTGAGATAAGAATGTTCACATTCTAATCTCTGTCCGATATCCTGTCACGAACACACGTGTGGATGGTGTTACCATTTCTGAATTCTCGGCTAAGCATAAAATTTAACAGACTTGCAAGCATAAAATTAGTGTCAATGTTTGCACTTGTCCCTAACTAACATCATGACGAATTCCCAGGACATGCCGGCTACTCCTCAGGAGATGGTGACCCGCATCCATGAGATGGACGTAATCATCCAAGCATTGAACATGGAGAAGGAGGAACTGACGAAGGACAGAACTGACTCTGTTGAGAAACTTAGACTGCAGGTTTGTAAATTTAACAAAACAACATTACAAACGAACTATTTGAGTTTTACTGTTTTATATACTGACAGGATGATGACTGACTGCTTCGTTGATTGAATGGTCGTACTTTTGAGCATGAGGTCCTAGGTTCGATTCCCGATTGAGTGAGCTCATTAAGGCCGCGGGAACGCGCGGGATGCGAGTCGCTTCCGACCGGTCTTATTGGAGATCTATAGGGGAGGCCTATGTCCAGCAGTGGACTTCCTATGGCTGAAATGATGAAAAATGATAATGATTATGACAGTGATATCCATAGTACTTGAGAAGGAGGGTAACTAGAACGCTGCAATATTAATGTATTTATTTTATTTCAGGATAAAGAACTGAAAGATGCATTATCACAACGTAAGTTGGCCATGACTGAGTACAACGAAGTGACTGAACGACTCTCGGAGCTGAGGCAACAGAAGCAGAAGCTTTCGCGGCAGGTATGTGGCTAAATAAAAAAACTTCAACAAACCTTTCAATCGTGTCAATTAGAGACACAAAAGAAAGACAATGACAGCGTGGACACCGGTGTCCTCTTGGGGTTTAATTAATAAAAAAAAAGATGAAAGATACCGGGCTGGTATTCGCAACTCCACGTCAAAGCGCGTATTTTGCGTATGGCCCATAATCTACCACGCCAGCCCAGTGCGAATTCGTAGATGTCACATGTCTTCGAATTTTTGGTTTTAGGACGATGTTTTTCTTCACCGTTTTTGAGAGCAGTGGTAATGAAATAAATTACACAAAATAATGTGCCTGCCTGGGTTCGAACTCACGACTTACTGTTCGTGAGTCGGGGCCGCCACCACTGGGCCACCGCTGCTCTCTGCTTTAATTAATTAATTGAAATACTATTTACTTCTGATAATAGATCCTTTCAGATTCTTTTGCATGTCTGGCTCTATTTCCTAAATGAATGATCCTTGAGAAGAGAAGCCGAAAGAAATAGTCCAGCACTCGTAGCATGACCACCGTAGATAAACGGCTTTGGTCTACAGAATAATCGATAAAGTGACAACATTTCTTTTGTTTTGAGCACGACAATGTCAAGTATTAAGAGAAGAAATGTGTCGATGTGATTATTCAGTCTACAATACCGAGCATTATTGAACGCGCCCTTAACCGCGTCTCTAAGGCTCTAGACAGACGGACTGCATTTCAACTGCAATCCAACCGTCCAAATTGCAGTTCAGATGCAGTTTGAATGCAGTTGACACGACGTTGTCTTTTTGTTGTATATAAATATTTTCTTGATTTGTTAAATAATAATCCGTGATTTTAATATTTGTAAATGTGAGAGTACCATGTATCTATCCACATAATTATGTACTTATCTACTAAAATGCTTAATCTATCTTATCATAGTATGTTATTTTTTATTTATTTTTTTATTTTACTTTGTTTATTCTAGGTACATCGTTTTCACATGTAATGTATTTTTTATTGTATACAAATATTGTAAAAACTATTTTAAAAGAGTAAGTATGGAGTTTTTGCCCATTCTTCTCCATACGAAACTACCTTTTGGAAGGGGCAACTAGAATCATTATATTTTATATAAGTTTAACGTTCAAAAAGTGCCTTTGAAATGGCCTAATTGAAATAAATTTGACTGTGACTTTGACTTTGACTTTTGAACGGGCAAGAAACTCCATACTTACTTACATACGTCGACATACCAGTCCCTACAGTGATCATGCTATGTGTACAGACATAAGAATGTATTTCGTGGGCGACCCTGGCACATCTACCTTAAACATCTTTAGCATTAACTTTTACACTCTTCTTTCAGGTCCGTGACAAAGAAGAAGAATTAGAAGTAGCGATGCAGAAGATTGATGCGCTGCGACAAGACATACGGCGCGCTGAGAAGGGGCGTCGGGAACTAGAAGCGAGGCTTGATCAGGCCATATCTGAAGCTAGCAAGGTATGTACAAACGCCAGCACATCAAGCTACCGTATGCTAATGTGTCAAAGAAGATTGACACGAAGCAGGTCCCTTTTGTGAAATCGTGTGCCTGATTGAAACAATAACTTAAAAATGTTATGTATTTTTTTGTGTAAGTACAGGATATTTTTTATACAAAATCTTTTACCCTAGGAATAAAGTTAAAGTTAATTAATAGATTAGCATTACGTCAACTTCCGATTGATTCAATGTTGACTGTGGTTTGATTACTATACCAAAAAAAGTTGCCAGGTATCAAAGAACTAAACAACTAATGACGTCTTGTTATCAATTGAGTATTCGATATCTAAATATAACTGTAGCGACATCTATCTCGCCACATACGAACTATCCTACATCGTGGTATCAAAGTTATCCGCGCAGTTTGAAGGTATACAAGTTCCCGACAACAACCGTCGGGCAGTAGTTAGCCCACCAGACACAACACCCGTCTGGTCGGAGGATCCTCCCTTTTCAATGGTGGATGAGGAACTTTACACCTTGTTTCTCATACCTCCAAATAACAATAAAAACAATGAGATTGTTCGTTGATAATGATTTATAAATAGTTTTATAAAATTGATCTGGCGACTTGAATTAGAAAAGTCAGAGGTGCGTGCCTTTAACTATGACTTAGCAGTACGCCGGTCACAGCGCACAAATGATTGATTAAGCCTCTATTTAGTACAAATTAAATGTATTTTCCCAGGAGCGCAAGTTACGCGAGGAGACGTTGCGGTCCCAGCGCGTAGAGTCGGGCGCGCCGCCCTCGGCCGCGGCCGACGTGGCGCGTCTGCAGGCCGAGGTGGAGACGCTAGAGGTACATAATTATGACAAACATCAAAATACCAACCTGTTACTGTCCCAGTGCGGGGCTAAGGCCTCTTCTCATACAGAGAAGGCACGAGCATTGATTATAAATTACCACGCTTACTCAAGGTGGATTGGTTATTTCAAACTTTATTAACTAAACGTCCAGGTTTCGACGCTATATTTTCCTTCATAGACGTCTAAGATAAACTTAGAAAGTACATAATTATGTATTGAAAAATAAATATATTGAAAATAATAAATAAAATGTTTACACACACATTTTTTTATTAATATTTAAGTATTTACTGACTACAAAAAATAATAATAAGTAAAAAAAATATTATGCTTGCAGATGCAGTACAAAGAATCTCTTCAGCAACAACAGTCGAGGTTCCAGGCGGAGTTAGCAGCACTCAACGACCAATTACAAGAAGGAGATGCGCTACGCAATGTTCTCAATAGAGAGGTAAACATAGAGCCTTTATTTGTATCCACTATTCATATTGCCACGTTAAGCCATATTGGTTAACATTGACTTCTAGAATCGCAACCTGAAGATCAAAAAATCAAGTCTTCAGCTAGTATTTAGTGATTTGCAAAAGCTGTAAATAAAACCGGGATTACTTCTGCAATCCTTCTGAGCATTGCGACAAAATCTTAAATTCTCAATATAAAAAAGATTATTTCAGATTTACCTAAAGCATTCCGATTTCGTATACAATGGTGCTCTTATTAGAAATATGTACCTTTTTGAAAAATAAGCTGTGATCATGTTCCAGCTTATTTAGTAATCAATCTAAATAATATAGAAATGAAATTAAATGAAATATAGAAATGTCAATTAAAATAAATCCTCTAGAATGGATTGTTTTAAGGGCATCCCACAGGGTTCTATTCTAAGACCAACTTTACTTTAGGATGCAGATTAGTATAAAAATCTTTCACCTGTTAGACAAAATACCACCATCAAAAACACAACAGATAGAAGTGAATCAGTCCTAGTATATTAGTTGTTGACTACATACCTTCCTATTTATATTTACAACATCAAAATAATGTTGTTACAGTTGCAATCATCAAAGGACAAACTCGAAAGCCGCCGCATAGAACAGTTAACCGACAGCGAAGACAAACAGATGCTTATAAACGAGAACCGGAAGCTGGCCAAGGATCTGGACGCTGTGAATAACAAAGTCTATACTTTTCAATTAACCATTCTGTAGCTTTAGGTCCTTATTAACCGTTCCCTAGATCCCTTTACGTGTGTGTAAAAAAAAAAAAAAAAATACAACCGACTCCATACAAAATCATTAACAGGTGTAAAGTTACTCTAGTTTCGGAAGTCGGTGGCCAATACATTTTGATAATGAAGGATAACCACATAGACTATAGTAATGTGAGTTACACATTTCTAGTAGTTTTGTAACCTCTCCAACTAAGCTAAATATGCTTGTGCCATTGTGTGTGGATTCACATCAATAGTGCAATGGGTTGGGATCAAACTCACGTCCTTTGGATCGCCAGGTCAGTCAACGCCTTTACCAAGGGCCGCTTATTTAATTATTTTTTACACCTTTTTTTTTTTTATGAAGTCGCTTGTAGTTTTGCCGTGGCGGCCAAGAGTTTAAAACAAAACACGAGAAGTTCAATATAGAGCCTTAGTTTTGTACAAAATAGAACTGAAAACTCGAAAAATAACAAAACCACGTCTAAAACTCCGTCTCAATTGTCCATTAGCTGGCAGAAAATGGCAGAAGATGGCAATCAGAGCGGAGACAAATGGAGATAGAATTAGAGGAACTAAGAGCTAAGAGAGATACCATGCAGCATTGGGAGACCCAGGTCAGTGATGTAAGTTCAACCCGTATTCCTGCATCTTATTACACTACACTAATTTAATTGTACTTACCCTACCTTAATTTAATTAATGTTTTTGACCCTAACAGGTTTATGTGTTACCCCAATAGGTTTGTATGCTGACCCTACCGGTTTGTATGTTAACACAATTGATTGGATTTTGTTTCACTCACCCCACTTTTAAATTTACCCATATCAATGTTATCCTTATCAGATTCAAATTTTTTAGTCTACTAGTGTGCATCTTGACCTTTTTACGCAAACACATCCAATTTAAAATTCCGACCCATCCCATTTAAACACTAGTCCGATTTTCTGATGCACGTCAGAATGTTGTAAGTTTATCTATTTGCAAAATAAGGCAGAAAACCATGGTAAGGTGTCGCATATTTGTTACTTGAAATAAATTCGTCGTGGTCCTTCGAGCCGGATACGGAATGTATCGTACATGCGCCCATACGGTAGGCGCGCATTTTACAGTTACTTTTCCGTCGCCTTGCATGAATTATATTTTGGCGCGACTGTACGTTATTAGCGTTAATAGTCAGCTGTACTTAATAACAAATATAAAAATAATCAGATCTTCTTTGGCTATCAGTAACTTATCATAACAAGATGTGTGCGACCCATACAGCAGCTCATACAAGTGATTAAATAGTCATCGAAGATGAAGTTGACTATAACTTTTCGTGTTATACTGAGCAGTGAACTATCCAAAGTAACCTCTTCAGCGAATACTTACACAGGTGCGCCATGAGTCAGAGAAATCAAACGCACCTCTCTGTTCAACAATAATTATTTTTAAAATTATTTCAAAACAAAACTAAAATTCGAAAGCCAACTCTGCCCTATATGTACAGACGCCAGCACATCAAGTTACCCCAATGTGTCAAATTTCTTTGATCGTTTTTCAACTTAATGTCAAACAGAATAAGGTTCACATTCAATTGGGAAAATTTGACACATTGGGGTAACTTGATGTGCTGGCGTCTGTTCGTTTAGAGGTGTGAGGAACAGGGTGTAAAGTTCCTCATCCCCCATAGAAAAGAGAGGATCTTCCAACCAGACAGGTGTTGCGTCTGGTGGGCTAGTACTGCCCGACGGTTGTCGTCGGGAACTTGTGTACGTTCAAATTGATAACTTTAATACCGCGATGTAGGATATCAGTCGTTAGTGTGTATGTGGCGAGATAGATGTCGCTACATACGTTGGTTCTTCATCATAACTAAGAATTAAATTATGAAGAATCCTATCCTTTAATCCGATCTCGTAATTAACGACCCCGTTCACCGTCTACACGACATTAACACTACTTTTCTCTCTTTCCGTTGATTAGATAGCAGACATCATCCGATGGGTTGCTGATGAGAAGGAGGCCCGAGGATACCTGCAGGCCTTGGCTACGAAGATGACTGAGGAGTTGGAGTATCTTAAACATGGTGAGTTTAAAAATATCAGAGTGGTGATGATGACTATTAGCTAATGGTTTATAGCTTAGTCATCGATTGTGACACCAAGGTCCTTTTCCATATAATTGACTCTTTGTCTTGTCCCCCAGCAAGTGCCTCCCGCTCCTCCCTCGTGGTGGCGTCCTCCCCGCCGTCCGGCCCGCCCGGCGCGGTGCCGGACGGCCGCTCCGGCACGGGCGGCTGGCGGAACCGACGCTCGCAGAAGCTGGACAAGATGGAGATCTTAACCCTCCAGTCGTCGCTGCACTCGGAGATACAGGCCAAGCAGGCCGTGGGAGAGGAGCTTAGCCGCACCAGAGCTGAACTCCTCGCCAGTCAGAGGTCAGTGATTATGCCTAGACTTAAGGATCTTGAATACTGGTGCCTTTTAGTGTATACTCTTACATAAACACTGAAAGCGTATATATCCGCGTAACATAATATTTTTGATAGAGATAGTCAGCCGATGGGATTGACGTCTTGATTTAAATATTAAAGTTTAATAACAACAGTTTCAAACGCCGTGGAGTGCACCGCTGTACGCACGGCTACACATCAAGCTATATATTTCCAGTATCAGCTGATCTCGCAAATTGGAAATGATGTATAAGCTTATACCGCTCACCAAAGTGTTTTGCACTTTATCTGTATTTGTTTAAGGTCTAATTTGATTTAAAGGATTGTTATTCGAAAGAGCTCTGCTGCGGTTAGACTTAACACGCAATATCTTTATTGCTTCCCATATATATTCCTAGGTGGTAACCTACACACGCATAAAAAAGCGGTAGAGGCTAACACTTTCAAAATCTATATTATGTCATATGTGATTACATATTTTAAATACCACAAAAAAAACAAGTTCTGGGTACAAAATGTTTTGATTTTCTTCTCTAGTTATGTTCCGCCTTGGTGTCGAGAATCTTCCAAGTAAGCCAACTATTTTGCCCTAACAATGGCTAAGTTAATATAAAGTGTAAGTTTTATATTAAAACCTGACTTGGTTTTAAACGGGCATGTTTAGAACCTCATTGAAACAGGGTCACACGATAAGTGAAAAAAGACATGGTGGAAGGGATGAAAACTGATACCATGAGTTTCAGTAATGATTCTGGACCCCACAAAGCAAAGATTTTTTGTCGGCATTTCTGAATTTGTAATTTTTTTTCTAACATAACTTCCTTTTACGAGTAAAATGTCTCAGACCCCTTTGGTCACAGACCTCTGGAAGGCGTACGAGGGGCCGAAGCCAACTCGCAGAGGCCTCTTGTCACTTGTAATAAAACGTACATATTATTACTAATACCTAATATTCAGCTCAATACAGCGTTTGTCTATAAAAAACACCCGATACGCGCGTACGCGTGCGTTCAGCTGAGCGCACGCGTACGCATCTTACGGGTATAATGATGAATTGAGCTAAACAATAGTGATTGATCCCTTGGGATGGATTGAAATATCGACTTGCACATGCATGACAGTAAAAAAGACATACCGTCCAAAATCGTTTGAACTTTTGGCATCAGTTTGGGGGTCAATTTCTTTTCACCCTGTAAGTTTTTCGGTGTGTTCAGGCATTGAGGGATTGCATTCAACATTTTGATTTGTATTAAGGCGTTATGCAAAGTATTTGTGTCTCAAAATCATCAATTGAATCACAGATCTGAAACGGAAGTTTCATTGAATCAACCGCATTTTTACAATCAATTGCGTATAAGTAATCGAATTGTTTTTCCAAAGATGCACTTTGTTCAAGTTTTTTTTTGCTTGGAATTGCATGCCATAATCAGATTCTCGTAAAAATGTATACAGGCAATCGTTGTTTTGTGTTTGTTGACGCACCCACGATACAAGATAAATTCCTAGTGTGGCAAATATGTATGTCCAAGAGGATAATTATATTGCCATATAGCGTGTTTCCCTTTCACCTACACATCCAAGACTAGTACTTTGTCAGTGACTATGTTCGCTAAATATTTCGTACTATTTGGGAATTTCATTAAATACACCTTATTTTACCCAACTGTGACGCAAGGAGTAGTAATGTGTATCAGCCTATGTGTGTATGTGCTACTCTAAAGTCCATATGCATGGGCTGATTTTGATGGTTCTTACGTCTATCAATTCGTTTTAATCTTGCGAGGGTCATTAAAGACATGACAATAATGAATATTCAATATGGCAACTACCAGCCGCCATATTGTGAATAATAACAAAAACTAAAATAAAAAATTATGCCATACGTGGTATTGTTCAATAGGTATTTGAGGTACTTCTTAATCATTTTTTGGTTGTCTTCAAAGTGAACAATTTTAGCGTTCTACTCGGGCGATGAGTGAGTGAGTCAGGAGACTCAAGATATCCTTTAATTTCCCTCAAAATCCACAGAGAGTTACTGGAAACCCGTCAGCGGCTCGACACTCTTGCGCATGACATGAAACGCAAGGAGCAACACATACGCGACATGCAGGCGAGGCTCGACGCGCCGCACCAGCCGGGCAACTCCTGTGAGTATACACACATGTGTTCTTATATTATATTTTGGGACCCGGACGGGGTAAGCAGAAGGTATCGGTGCAGGTCTTTTGGAGTTTTTCCACCTCCTAATAGGACTAAAGATGACTAAATTTTAGTTTTCCTCATGTAGATTAAAAAAAAAAATTGTGCCTAAAATAAAGCAGGACGTCACGCTTTAATGCAGTTTTTTTTCTTTAGAACGACGTCACAAGGCCTCATTTTCAACTTAAATGCGCTGTTAAAAATATGTGTGCTTTTATTATTTAATAGCGGCTAAGGTTCAAAAATCTGGACTTTAAATGTGACTTTTTCAAATTCATACATACTTTCTTAGTTTATCTTAGACATTATTGACATTAGTGAAAGAAAACATCTTGAGGTAATCGAGACTTAAAGAAGTATGAAATCGCTAATACCTTGACCTCGGGCCTTCTCTGAATGAGAAGATGCCCTTGCCTTGTAGTGGGACTGTAATAGGCTGGTATCATTATTAAAGCTGCTAAGGATTATTATTTTGTAGCAGCCATTTTATATCTGGAAATACTATAGTGAGTGACTATAGTATTTTCAAGTAATATGTCTCACGCCCGATTTTAATATTCTATCTCAATCCAAATCCCGTTCCTTTGTTTTTGACGGCTGCTTCTGATTGGACATCTTTAAGACTCGGATAGGCGAATTCGGTCGTTGATTGGTTCCAGACAAAGATCGGGATCAAGATAGCAACCCAGATAGATTATTAATATCCAGCGTTAGTGTTGAATTAAACGTGTGCTTACCCCGAATGGGATTAATTGGGAAATGTTATTTTATAATACCGTCATTTTTTATGGGAGTTGAAAAGAGACAGCCATGTAAACAGACATGGCGCTTATAAAGCGATAGTACACAGGCCTACAAATCAAGCTATACATTTGTAGTCTACGCTGATTTCTCGCACTGTACGGAAATCCTACACAATGAGGGAGATCAGTATATACTGGAAATGTATAGCATGATTTGTAGCCGTGTGTACTTGGCATGGCACCAGCATAGCTTCCGTATCCATACTGTTGGGGAGAAAAATAATATCTTATTGTATGTAAACAATGCATCACGCTTCACACCATCACAGGAGCTTTTTGGGTATTGTCAAATATAACCTTTTTGATGTCATATTTGGCATGATGTCTATTGTGTACAGTGAAATAACAAAAAATGGCTCTTCTCAACTCCTGATTGCTATAAAAGTGAGAAGTAGCTTAAAAACAAATACTTGATGTCAATAATATTTCATCAGTTTTCAGTTTCTGTTATTTTTCATTTTGTAAATCTTCTTATTTTTATAGTGCAATCTAGTTAAAAGATACTTCGTCAGATATCTTTAATTAATAATATATTTCAGCACAAATTTATATATAAATAAATATGTTTATTTAGTGCACCATTTCTTTTTGTTTTCGTTACATGTTACCGCACATTCCCACCCAATACACAATATGAAACTTTCCGTGACCTCACTATTCACGACGAACGCACTTTTATCGTCAACGGAATCTTGGCTCCCACCACAAAGTCCAACGTCGTCCACGACGAAAAAAACGGAAATAACCGACAAAACTGCACAACACTATTTATTATTTAAAAAAAACTGTGAATATGGACTCTATTGTGTTTGAAATTGGAACTGTGATTTGATATTCCAAAAAAAAAATGAATTGTTAACAAAATTTAAAATTCTAAAATTATGTTCTTTTTTTGTATTCGATAACGAACATGTATTATCTGTGGCATTTAATGTTTTTTTATTATTATTATTGCGTATAACGCTCTTTTTTTTCTTTTGAACTTACGTAATTGTGTATTGATCGTGTATTTTATTGTGCTGTTGGTATTTTTAACAATGTTAGTTCGGATATGGTTGAGGAGCAACATACCACTGTTTATAGGCGTGACGTCATGTATATGGGGTGTTGCTATACTTGTGTATCATCATATATACACCTGATACGTATGATTGATTTCTATAGTCACGACAAAACATGCTTTAAGATTAATTTGTTGGAACAACGATTTATAATGTTACTTTTGAAAGTAATGTAAGCTCTAATGTGTGACATTTAAGAGCTATATCTCTTTTAACTATAATTTATTAAACGTACTCAGCACAAACGTAAGTGCAAGTTTGTATCCATTTATTCTTGCGAAAAAATTTCAAGTTTACAGCACACTTGTGAGGAAAAGATGCTCTTATCGGACGAGTTTAAGTTCATAATGTAGTGTATTTAAAATGCGTGCCATAGAAGATACTAGTTATAGATTTGCATTTATGGTTTATCTCCACAAAGATCCTTTATGCATTTTGTGATTGTTTGTACTGTAAAAATGAATAAAATGGTACAATTACAAACTACCTTACGTTTATCGCAAATTATTATTTTGTTCAGCAAATATTCAGCTAGGTCAGTTTATTACAAAAAAATATGTGAGTTAAGTTTTAGCGGTGCTGACAAATTTCGTTTCAACAAGTGACTGTTTGTCGTTGCATACTCGAGTTAAATAGATAGGCAGCTATGAACGGTAGCTAAAAAACCTTGCAACAACCTTGTCTTGTGGCCATAGATTTCAATTTTCATTTTTCGTAATATTATTAATGAATTTTGAAGTAAAATATGAATCAAATAATTTTCAATGACTCCAAAATATAATCGATTCATAAATCACCATCTGGAAAATTTACAAAGTTATTTGTAGAACTAAAAATTAGTGCTCAAAATTCAGAATACGTTATTTTTTAATTATTTTTTTTTGTATCTATCTATTGTTAAAACTACGCCATTATTCTCTTATTTTAAAATGTAATCTCACCAAAGTATATTCATTTCTAGTCTTCGTAAATTAGTCTAGTCGAAAACGATGATTGCCAAAGATTTTTTAAACGACAGTGTTGTACCCCCAACCCTTCGAACTAGTCATTATAATCGATAAGGTTTTTTATTCGATTTATTGTATGTGCGTGAAATTTGTCAAGTTTAACGAATGGCAAAATGTTTGGGAATTATTAAAAGTTTTTATGCGAGAAAAATGCTTGTTTTATAGTGTAAGAGTTATGTTCCAATTAGCAGTGTTCTGACTCATGTATCAAAGTACAATTATTTGATTGGAATAATTAATTAGCATCTAGGTATTATTATAATATTGTTTGGCACCAGTGATTGAAAATGTTTTCATTTTCTTTATTTAACCTGCGAAAGATAACGTTTTGTATACATTTTTATATTTGACACGCTAACATCGAAATAATATTTTATACAATATTTACCGCACAAAATACCTTTTATAAAATTAATTGAAACCGATCGATTGATATTAATATTATTAGATATTGACAGCACAATGAAAAGTTTTTTTTTTATTTATTGCTTAGAATAAGTTTTTCTATTAGATCAACTGTAGAATCTCATTCAGTTTGTTTTTTTTATTTATGTTGAGTTTTAAGACCATATCATACGGTTATTAGACCAAATTTTATTAGTTTGACGCCGACTCAAAATGAGGCGTTACTGTTAGATTTTGTTAATAAGACTGAAAAAGTTTTTACTTTTTATTCACCATTTTTGGTGGGCAAAATCTACTAACATAAAATAAATTAATAAATAAATATTCCACAACTTTTACACGGCGCCATCTAGTCCCTAGCTAAGCAGAGCTTGTGTTATAGGAACTAAACAACTGATAAACATACTTATATATTTCTAAATACATACATATTAAAGATAAATTACACCCAGACAGAACAAACGATCGTGCTAATCACACAAACATTTGTACATTACAATAATTATAATAATAGAACTCTTTAATGAGTCCTTGTCGCTTGATAAATAAATAAATTATTATTATTATTATTATAACAATAAAATTAATGAAAACCAGACTTTTTAGCAAAAAAAATGTGGTCATATCTACATAAACGAATATACTCGTGGTCTTATGATTCTCCTCTTCCGTCGGTGTGAAAAATTACAAACTGATATTTTCAAATGTATGGTCTTGAAATTCGACGAGTGAATCTTGATATTTTTTTCTTTTGTTTTTGCGTCTTATTTATGTTTTTAATTTTTAAATCTTAAGTTATTGTCAGCACATTTATTCTGCATTTAACGTGTCTTTTATGTTTTACCGTTAGGTTTATTTTATATATTTCACTCAGTGCATAACTGTAGGTACGTGTCCACGTAAACTTCGTATTTTTTTGTACATAAGTTATTAAAAGTTCTGTTGTACTTACTTTTTGTTATTTATTTTGAACTTGTGTTATTTATAATTGGGTACCTACCAATACACTGTATTTATAGATGTTGACCAAGTTGGGTCACGATTGTACACAATAACTAAATTCAGGGAAGAATGGTTATTCAGTCTCATCAAATAAGCCTAAAATCCGATTCCCATGTTGCTGAAAAAATAAAAGCTGAACAGAGGAATAGTATTGATCAAATATTTTATAACCTTCATTTTTTTGGCCTAAGTAAAACTTCTAAATTGAACTCTACCACAATACAATTAAAACACAAAGTTATGCGCAAGCAGCGAGGCAAGGATCTGCGAAATCTTCCACGTACTGGAGCGGCAAAGAAGAGAATGGTTCGTTTTGTCATAATATTAGCTAAAACATCCTTTTAGAAGTAGATTCATCGTATGTGACCGTTGTAGAGATGGGCGATTGCGAATTTAACAATCTAGAAGCGTACTATGATGTCAATAAGTTTTCTATAGTTAAGTATATACGGAAAATCCACCCACTTTTAGATGTTAGCCCCAATTTCGGTTGAAAATTATAAAAAAAAATTGAATATTGCGTTCTATTTTTAAACTGGAAATAAATTTCCAAACTACGGATAGCCAAACAAATCCCTATTAACGACCTACATACTAAAGAACGGTCATTCATACACCCATACTGCTCAGTGCCATACGGAAAGAAATTTCGTCTTCATGTAATACAGAATTTGGGTGTAGGTAAAGTTTTAAAAATCAAATCCAAAGTGTTGCCTTGTTTTTATTCTCTTTTCTTAAATTGTTACTGAAGTCTTCAACAATCTGAAAACCGATTCTCCCAACTAAAAACGTTCCAGTCAAGTCGCAGGTACAATCAATGTAGAATCAATCAATGTGTAATAGAGGAAAATTAGACGAAATTTTGACAGATTGAAACCTAGATTGGAATACGAACGTGGGAAAAAATATGGAAATTTTCATTGAACATCTTTTTCTTAGTTCCGTCTTGTTATTAATTCGCAATTGTCCATCACTAGACTGTGTGTTATTTTGTCCCTGTAACATTATCTGTTGTTATACGCTTCGCTGTCAATAACGACTTTTTTATACATGCTTCAGAAACCATCTTGGGGCAATTGGTTTTTCATTTAACATTTTTTTTTCTATTTCATAAAACAAATAAGTCTTTCTATAACGTATAATGTATATTTGTTTACCAAATTAAAAAATAAGACAAAACAAAATTAAAAAAAAAACTAAAAAAAAAATGTAACGACAGATAGTGTTGTTTTTTCTAAGATGTAAGTTTTTATTCTTTGTGCTGCGTACGTAGTTTCCTATCAACTAGTTTCATTTTGTCTATGAGGCGTCCATTGTAAATACTAGCAAGTGTAAAAAGGAAAACTTAAAAATATAATTATACTAAAATACCTGACACTGTTTTGTGGGTCGCTTTTGTCTAGAATTAAATTAATTATATTGCAAAAAAATCTGAGAAAGAAATGTATCATTTTCTACTATGATCCATGATTTTATTATTAAATAAAATTGACCTAAAATCTTGGTAGTAAAAACCTTATTTAAAATCAACTTATTAAAGCTTGACAGGAACATTTAAAAAAAAAAGTGACTCCGAAACAGTGCCGCATAACATTTTTTATCAAAATTTTTATGCAATATGAAACAATTCTTCTTTTATTGCAAATTGCTTCGCTTTGCTTGAGCTTGTTGCGGTGGCCTGGATGTGACGAAAACGGCTCTAGTACACAATTTTTCCATCCATTACTCTTTTGACACACAAAAACCTTCAATCGCAAAGTTAATGTCAAACAAAAACGCCAATGTACGTCGAATTGCGTACTAAGAGTCTTACATTCCCTGGTTTTCTGAAGAGGTCCATTCACCACATAACGCCCTAAGCGATTGGTTTTTCCTTTAACACTTGTTTTGTATACGCACATAGGTATTTTGACTAATCTGGTTTTTTTTTAAACTGTAAACATACAATCGACCTTAGTTTTTTTGTAAAACTTACGTCAGCACACGAGTCGACATTTTAAATTGCTTAATTGTAATTAAAATACCTTATTGTTACGGTATTTTTAATATAAGGACGAATAAATATTATGATTAAAGTATATTGAGAAGGATAATATTAAGTTTAGAATCATCCTAGTCCGATTAATTGTTTTATCTTAATAATACTTAACTACTTTCTAGCCTTTAAAGCAAAAGGGGAACTTGCAATGGGTATAGAATCAACTAACAACTCACTCAGAATATATTGGACATACTTAGTTTAATTGGGAGCTAAATAGAGTTTTATTTTATTATTAACCAAATTTACATAGGGTGTGTGCTGCCCATGAAAATAAACAACTTTCAGTATTGTGTTTTATTCATTTTGGTAGAATTTATGTACGAAATTGGCTGATAGTGTAAGTTGTAAACATTCACGGGTGAAAATTTGGTTGGTGATTAAAAAAACATGTATTAAAATTTATTTATTTAACTAAATGTTCTCGTGTGCTGAGAGTAATATTTTGTACAGTGCCTATTGTAAGCGTTCAACGTGCATGTCATAGTTCCCGTCTTGTACTCACTAAAATGTGTTCATGTACTGTCGAGCACAAATTTATTAATTACTATTACTTGAAATCATGACATTCAAGACCAATTCTAATTTAGAGACTTTTGAAGGTTTTATTTGTATACTTCGATAAGAACATTTGTTATGGTTGCTTATATTTTCTTTATAATTACACAAGCTAGCTATAGCAAAGGAGTTTGTGGGTTTTTATTTTCATGTATTACACTCCTTAAAGAATATCCATTATTCTACCGGTAACTGCAACTTTTAAAATTGCCTTGAAATAGTGTTTTTATTTTAATATTCACAATAACAATATTATTACTTTATCTTCCATAATAATGCCTAAGTAATATTTTAATAGTAATTTAAATTAACACATTTGTGCTCGACTTTACATAAAAACAAAATCTAATAATTGTAACGTTTTTTTAATTACTGTTTTGTGAACGTGGTTTGGGTTGGGATTTGGTTTCTGTGTTTTATTACATATTTAAAATATTTCCCCCTCCTTTACCGTAGTATTTTAAACTGCAAAAATATTTATTTTTTTATATCTTTTTATGATAAAGTTTCTAGTGTTTATTTCCTGAACGCATTTGGCAAATAGATAACTTGTTTACGCTTCAATTAATAAATTGTTACGTCAACTTTTGTTATTTTATGAAAGCGTGCAAAGTTCATTAATGCAAAAGTATAGTCCATGTTTTTCTTTTTATTATTGACAATGAATTGTCAAGCAAGCAAATCAATCAAGTCCAATGCTATCTTGTCCATCCAAAGGTTGTCTGTAAGAGATCGCTTTTAACGATAAGGCCGCCCATTGTATCACCCTATGTAGCCCCTAAAGTTATAATTTGTACGTTTTTAAGGTGTTCAATAAAGAGTATTCTATAATATTGCCTTTACTGCTAATTAGTTTGGGAACAAAAAACTAGAACTGAATACCATAATTTATTTTGTCCAACTCACATGTTCTCAAATATTTCAGTCTTGGACCGGCCACCATCACAGATGAGCTACTTAGACCAATTCCTGAAGGAAGCACCAACGGAGCGACACTACGACAATGTGGCTACTATCAACGAGCAGAAGGTAGGTTTTAGCTTGGCACTTAATCTGTACACAATTTGATATAACAATGCTTTTGTCATTCGTTCATTATATCATTTTTGGAGCGTGTTCCAACATCTGCTAAACAAAATAAATCCTCAACCTAAAATTATTAATAAACTATTGAAGTTCAAGCGGAGGTTTATAAATTCTTAAAAGGAATATACAGAGTAAAACGAACTTCGTCGCACACATGTGAGTTCTGAACAGACGCCACAACATCAAGCTACTCCAAACCGACAAATTTTCCGAATTGAACATGAACCTAATTCCATTTATAATAAAGTTGAAAAACCCTTCATAGTCATTTGACACATTGGGGTAGCTCGATGTGCTGGCCTTTGATTCTGGGTCCCTCACCGAACATTCTAGTTGACCAGTTTGAATTTGACCGTTGGAATGCGTTCCAAGCTTAATTTTGTGACTAATTTATAAGGTGACAGTTTTATTAAGTTATTACACTATATTTTATAGTTGATTTAATTTAGTTAAATTCTAGACGACCTCCAACTTAACGGGGAAATTACTAGGTACATGATTACTGATTGATCGCAAAAAAATACATTTCTGGTCGTTATCACATGTTTTAAGGAAACATCAATTTATAAAATACAGTGTGATACCAAAAACATTTTTGCTTTTTATTTTTTTTGGCCATTTTGTTTTTTGGTTATCTGTTGCTTGCACAGATGTCGCCGCAGTACCGTTACAGAAACCAGCATTGTTGCAATGCAAAGGTATTATATTTTTTTATTTATTAATGCTGTTTTTTAATTCTGTATTCATATTATTTAAAACATATAAAAATAAACAATCGTAACTCGTTGCTAATCTGACATTACGCACAAATCTGATGGGGTTACGTCAACGGCCAATATTGAATGTACCTTTTGCAATGACTAATTATAGGCGGAATGTTTTCTCTATAAGAAGTGCACTTAGTTTTAATAGACTTCCTAGGGACCTTAATGTCGACTTATTTTGCACCCGTGTTTCGACCTTAAGACGGCTATTGGCACAGTCTTTTTTTTCTAGACAACTAGTCGACTTAACGATTCTTAGCAAATTATAATGTTTACCTGTTTGCACTGTCTTTTTAATCGACTTTTTGTTTTTTTTTTGTTTACTATATGTGGAGGCTTGTTATTAGCTATTTTTTATAATATTATGTTCTTAATACACTGGTTTGTTAGTCTGTAAGCCTTCCTAAAATAAAATAAATAAATAATAATAAATAAATAAACAATACTTCGTATGAGTTAGCGTCAAAATTTACCTTACCTTCAGTTTTGGGGTGTATCCTATTGTTTTGTTTATATACGAAGTGTTGTATATTTTTCTATGGTTATATTCGTAAATTCACGTTATACACAGTAAAATTGCAAAATTAATAAAATTTAGTTTGGTTTTTTAAGTCTTAAACTCTACGTGTGTAAATCAGTTCTAGAAAATTTATGTCATATAATAATTTTAGTCGCTGAAGTTTTTCTTAATTATTGCATAGACGACAAGACTATTACAAGCTGAAATCTCGAAAATTGGTGGTGGAATACCGCACACATTTTTCATATCGAGTTTTAATATCCCATGCATTAATTGCTAATATAAGTTATTTAATTCACACTAAAACATCATTTCAGTAACATTTTAAAATCCTTAATCTTATCAATAAATGCCTGACGTGACTTAATTAATATCGGGACAAACATACTTATTAAAATGATTTAAACAGCTATGAAAATAAAACATTAACTCACTGATATAAGGAATGTTTCAGAATGAAGACAGAACACGAGAACTGTCACCCTTACAAGAACTTTATCCAATTGTTCTAAAGTTTAATTTTCATAGTTGTAGAGATCATTTTGAACAGTCTGTTCTTCTTCATCTTTTGGACGCTAACTGTCCTACAGCTAAATTACTTACAACATCAAATAGTAGGGTTCAACACGACTAATACAAATGTATGAAATAGTTAATGTACGGGTCCCAGCAATCGGCCGCGTTGAGTGGTTCGGTGGAGCTACAAGACGAGTTGGAGCCCCGGGCTTCGTCGCCGGCCTCAAGTAAAAGCTCGCCTAGTGAGATGTCTACAGTTAGTATAGTATGTATTGATTTTTTAAATACTTTTGTACTTACGAAATAAATGAAGTATGTAAGAATCTTAGCAGGTGGCTCTCTGTACCCCCCATAAAAAAGGCGAGAGTTTATGTATGTGCAGACGCCAGCACATCAATTTACCCCAATGTGTCAAATTTTCCCAATTGAATATGAAATTAATTCTGTTCGACATAAAGTTGAAAAACGATCAAAGAAATTTGACACATTGGTGTAACTTGGCGTGCTGGCGTCTGTACTTCTGAATATTCAAGATAGAACCTGCAATGTCTTAGTTTAAAGGTTTCGCAATTTGTAAAATAAGCTTTCCTAAATGGTCCAGTGGTCACGAGTATCATAGCTGAGAAAGCGGTTCTAAGCTCGATTTCTGGGGCTCGAGTCTGCTATTGCAATCGTGTCTCAATGACCTATCATTGATCGAATATTTGACAACTTTGACAGTTTTTGAATGGGAAATGTGTCATAAGTTTGACGTTAAACGTCAAAAATCGATCATTGACCGGTCATTGAGACACGATTGCAATAGCAGACTCGACCCCCTGGACCAGGGGTGTTATTGGGTTTTTCCAGCTAGAAATTCTTTGCCAGAGGGCCGAATTACTGCCCGGTTGGTAAAATAGGTTCATCGGTTTATTAGACGTTGTCACGTCAATAAAAAATACACTTTATTCTATCCAAAAAACTCAATAAAAGTTAATCAAAAGTGGCCTTGCACGGTCATAGAAAAATGTTTTAACACTAATATTTTTATTCAACAATTTGTATATTCTTTTACTAGGACCCATCGCTAGGCCCCTCGATACCAGGCAAGCAGAAGGTGCACCAGTTTTTAGTTCGAACATTCAGCAGTCCCACCAAGTGTAACCACTGTACGTCGCTTATGGTGAGTATGTCTTGACAAGCACTATCGGTACCCTTGTGTACCTCATCCATAGACCTATTATTTGATAATTAAATTGACTTGGTATACCTTGTAACTCTTAGAATCAACCATGATCATTTGCACACCTTTATGGGTAGAACATGCTGGATTATACATAGTGTTTTTTTATATCCCATAACTCTAGGGTTATATTCTGTAGGTAAAAACAATACTAAAACTCCTAGAATAGGTTCAAAAATGCATAGT
The DNA here is from genome assembly GCA_921972225.1 of Euplexia lucipara. Lineage (NCBI taxonomy): Eukaryota > Metazoa > Arthropoda > Insecta > Lepidoptera > Noctuidae > Euplexia > Euplexia lucipara. Next base: position 4,756,496 of record OV179168.1, on the reverse strand, counting down.
TTCGGAGATATCATCAATCATAATTAAATTATCAGTTGTTTAGTACCCATAACACAAGCTTTGCTTAGCTTGGGTCTAGATGGCGTTGTGTGAATAATAATAATATTCCACATCTATTAATAAGGTCAAAAATTGTCACCACTACGACGAATCTTCTTTATAAAAGAAGATTCGTCGTACTGGTGTCACTTTTCTTTCACGTAAGGGTATTTTACATTAATAATCGTGACTTTGTCGTTTATTAAAAAAAAGGGATGATTGAAACATAACTCATATGCCAGTTGATTCTTTGATATAGTCGCAATCATACCCTAGAGTTATGGGATATAAAAAAAAAACACGTTGTATATTAACTTAACATCAAGAATCCTATCCTATGTCATTCAATCTTAAAGGATAGATATTCAATGCAAATTAAATACTTTGATTTGTATATTCAATTTTATAGGATACCAGTAGCCCCGACAAACTACGTTCCGCCTTAGAATCAATTTATGTTGTGTAATTCAAATTCTTAGTTTTGGTCTTGTCAAATGTCAAATTTTCACCTGACACGAGACTGGGGGACATTTGTGTCACCTGTCGTTCAAGATGGCCCTGCATTTGTAAAATGTTTAAGAAAACAAATTAAGTTATATTATTTAAGTAAAAAGTTAAAATTTTCCGGTAATTCATGTTAATAATGTCGATTTTTACACGCAATACTCTTGGGTGTGTTAGCATTCAAGTTATAATTAAGGTAATTAGATAAAATAATAAAAATGTTGCATAAACTTATAAAAATACAATGGGGAGAATCCTTTTAAGCAATAAGTTTGCATATGGTTGGTTCTCCTGTGGGTAAGAAAATTACTTACCTTTTGTAATTTGAGGTAAAATGCATATACATTTATGCGCGCTAACCCTACATCGTCATCCACAGATCGGGCTGACCCGACAAGGCGTGGTCTGTGAAACATGCGGACTGGCCGTACACACGTGGTGCTGCGCACGAGTGGCTGCGCGCTGCCCGCTGCCGGCCGAGCGCTCGCGCCGCCCGCTCGGGATAGACCCCGCGCGGGGACAGGGGACGGCGTACGAGGGATACGTCAAGGTGAGGCAACACTTACTTTGCTCCTTCTACCATGTAACATACCAAGAACCTTACCTACATATACAGGGTGGAATCCCGGACATCATGTCGCTCATCCGGACACCAGCAATTCTCTACGTAACTCTGAATCCCCCGAAATTGTTCGTCGGCTTCTCTCATTTCCAGGTTTTAAATGTTCTTACTTTAAACTGTAACATCGTGATTTCTTTTTAACCGTTAGAGTTTCAATGAATGAAATTAATTATTTACTTTATGCACACACACCCACGCACAACAGACACACACCCCCACACAACACAGACACACACCCCCACACAACACAGACACACACCCCCACACAACACAGACACACACCCCCACACAACACAGACACACATCCGCACACAACACAGACACACCCCCACACAACACAGACACACCCTCACACAACACAGACACACCCCCACACAACACATACACGCAACACAGACACACACACACACACCCCCACACAACACAGTCACACACACCCCCACACAACACAGACACACACTCACACACACACACCCCCACACAATACAGACACACACACACCGACACAGCACAGACACACCCACACAGCACAGACACTCACAGCTCCACACAACACAGACACACACACGCACACCACACAGACACACACCCACACCACACAGACCCACATCCACACCACCACACACGCCTACACTACACAGATACACACCCACCCCACGTGGACACGCAACATTTTTTGTACATAATATATGTTATAAGGTAACCTTTAAAAGCGGCAATAGCTCTAAGGTCGTGAATTCCCAGGCATTGCACTATTGACGTAAACCCTTTCCAGACACAAGCATATTTTAGCCTAGTTGGAGGGGTTAACAAGACTATTAGTAAAGTGTGTGCAACTCTTATTGCACATGCGTTTAAAAAAGGCTAGACAGATGATAATGACTAGATCTTAATCTAAAAATTATAAGGCTAATTTTACAATTGAAACTAGACTTTAAATAGAATAGCGGGTATATTTACCCGTAGAGGAGCAAAGCCAATGTTTTGCTAAGTGCAATAATATGTTTTACCTACACAAACATAGCTCGAATCTCGTATCGGTAAAATACGGACAAATTATTTTACCGTTTTTAAATGTCATGTCAATTGCATTTCCAATAAACCCCCTCCGACGACCTTCCCGTCAATCTTACTCAGCCTTGTAGAAATTCTGGCTAAACCGTAATTGAGTGTAGCCTTCTACGTAGAATACGTTACCTATTCAACTTATTTAAAGGGCACAGTCACTCCAATCAAACGAACTATCCATGAATAATAAATGAAGAACATGGTTATTTTGTTGTGGCAACGAGTATTTTTTAACGAGACCAAGTTTCTTCTGTATTATCAAATGCAAAATTGAGATATAGCTCGTTTTATTTAAGATGCAATTTATTTATTTATTTTTTATTTAACATAAAACGGCCATTAGCCAATTACATTAGTTAAATACACAGAATTACACATTACCAAGAAATAATAATAAAAAAAAAACAAAAATCGCCGAATTAATATCGGCTGACCAAGATATTATGAGCTAGGTTGGCTTAGCTGACTCTAAGTCTCCCTTTGCCAATGGAATATGTCCTTTAAAATAAGGTGGTGGCTACGTCTTTAATGTTAAAGCAATATCTATTTTCAGAAACATTGGGAGACATATACATAAAACCATGCTGTTTGATTTTCGACTCTCGGGTAAGGTCTGAGAGTTGAAAATCCTAAAGCATAAAACCAATTAAATGACTTAGCTCGCTATGTGTCCTGCTTTTAAGACCATTACTGAATTCTGGCTAATTGAAACCGATAACCCCTTGAATGTATAAATAAAACCATGCTGTTTGATTTTCGACTCTCAGCTAAGGTCTGAGAGTTGAAAATCCAAAAGCACAAAACCAATAAAATGACTTTGCTCGCTATGTTTCCTGCGTTTAAGACCATTACTGAATTCTGGCTAATTGAAATCGATAACCCCTTGAATGTTCAAGCAATACATTACCTATGCACCCTTCTAGTGAATGTGTTGCGTGCATATGTCAGAGAATGAACGAGAAATGTGGACAGCTATCCAATTTGAATTAAATGCTTCTCCATATAAATTATTTACTGGATTTCCACGTACAATTATTCCGAAATGGCTTTAAATTGTGAGGAAATCGACGGTTTAGCTCAGTTGGTTGCATCAGCTTGATCGTCGTACATTTGCAATCCCGTTAAGACGCAAAGAGTTCCGCGATTAAATACTTTTTGATATCTCAGTCAAGATTCCGGATTGTGGATTTGCCTAGTCTCATTTTGGCTGTTTTGTTTCATCGTACAATTTGCTGGCGTTTCCTCCTATTAAAAACTGTAGATTATTTAAAATAAAGAATGTTGGGAAAAATAAACGATAATATTGTTGTGTGAATTCGGGATAGTGTTTTGCGTAAGCGTTACAATATTTCAGACCGTACTACTACTAGACTACTACACATTATAATCTCTTGAAATGTCTCAATCTCAATATTAAATCAAATAATGAAATATATTAGTTCGACAGCGGTCTTGATATTTTAAATTATACTAACGGGCCCAGCAGAACTGTCCGGCCCAAACCTGCTATTGGATCGAGAGTGGTTTAGTTTCACAATTGAACCCGGTAGGTCGCGCTGCGATCGGGCTTGAAACCAACGTTCGGGCAGGACTCATACAAGAGACAGCGTGGCGTTCAATGCCCGTGCCTTCTCTGTATGAGAAGAGCTCTTTGCCCTGCAGTAGGACAGTAACCCTCCTTAAAATAGGCTTTTAAAATGCAACGATACTCAAATGTATATGGAGTGCGTCCTAAGTGCGGCCAGTCTGCACTACTACCAAATATCTGAGTGGCTTATATTTGTATCACGATATGAGCTCTTCTTATTTGTTCCGAGAAGAAAAAGCTTACATTTGACAGTTAAATTAAACAGGAAATAATCGCTGGTAAGTAATATTTTTGTGTGTTAAAAATCGCCAATAACACCGTCATCATTATCTGCCTAGCCTTTTCCCTACTATGTTAGGGTCGGCGTCGGCGTCTTACCTGCACATTTATGATAAATGACATTTATTTCTCTTAATTTTCTGATTTCCAATTAATCTGATGAATGTATTATATTCCTGTAAGTGACAACTATACAACAAAAGTAATTAAAATAAATTAAATATGTACACTTGAACTAACTACAAATAAAATAGTAACAAAAAAAAAACCCTAAAGAAAACAAGATCGGAACACTCAGGCGTCAAAGTACTCCTTCCCATCGTTGTCATCACGGAAACGTGCCCAGAAGATATTCTCTAAATTGCTTTTGCAGACTCTTTTTCAAATCATACAAGTATGGGTATTTCACCAACTGACTACTCTGAAAAGAAACGCCGAAAGAAAATTAGAGATCATAGTCTCTTTAAAGTCCTGACATTATCTTGTTCATAATATCATGTAAGGACCATGTTGATTAGTGTCTGAAATGCTCTTCCAGATACACACATATAAAAATTTATGAGTGGCCTGTCCAGTAGGCACGCATTTGACAATAATCATGTTATTGGGTAACACGATACCGCATAGGCTGGTTGACAAATATTCTGGGTTTTAAGGGTTCATACGCACTATGCGGTTACCCGCAATGCGGCTAGCCGTCCGGCTGACCGCAGGATTCAGTTGCGAATGCGGCCAGCCGTATCACGGGCATCCGCATTCGCAACCGTAACGTGCGGTTGAAAAATTCTTGCGATTTGCGGTCATATCGATCCGTTTCTAAGATGGACGTGGACGAAGTTGCAGCTATTTACTACATTTACACACGTTACGTAAGGAAGAAAAAACAAAGAAAGAAGTACTGGGTACATCCTTATTTGCAAACACGAGATGAGAGCAAGCATTTTGCAATTCACTCAATGGCGGGCAGCCGCAGACTGAGCCGCACAGTGCGTATAGCAACCGTCCGGGTGGCCGTCACTCGGGCCGCAGCCCTCCGAGCGACCGGAGCGGTCTGCGGGTAGCCGCATCGCAGTTCGCTTAGAAATGAATATTACGTACATAATTGTGCTTGCGGTCAGCCGGACGACTAACCACATTACGGGTAACCGCATAATGCGTATGAACCCTTACTTGCCTGCTGCGGACTTCCCGTCCGATTATAATTTAGGTATCTTCAAAGCTAGAGTGAATAGGCTCTTAATAAACCAGTGCGCTTCACCATCATTAATTGCATCACTCCTTTCTATCAGGTGGGATTGCAGTCAAGCACTAGTTTATAATAAAAAAAATAAAGAAAATTCAAACAATAGAACAGCATGATGCTACAACATATTGCGATTTAAGCCTAATATTTTCTCAAGATTCGATAGTGATATTTAGGTTTATCTTTTATTGTTATTGATTTTTGGATTACTTTGTCTGCAGGTACCAAAACCCGGTGGTGTGAAAAAAGGCTGGATGAGACAGTTTGTCGTCGTGTGCGACTTCAAATTATTCCTCTACGACATATCGCAAGACCGGTAAGTTTATCTTTTTCTCTCATTCTTTAAGGCTCGACTTACACCGCCCCGGAATTGATGTCCAGGCGGTCTTTCTTTGGAATCCACTCCCTGTGAACATCAGGAAGGCGACCAGTCGGTTCACATTTAAATTGAAAGCTCGTGATCATATTCTTCAGATGTTGGCAGTTTAATCATAGAGTTTATTTATTTATTATTTATTTATTTATTAATTTAGGATCTCCAACAAAGGATATACACAGACACATGAAAAAAGTTTTTTTTTTTTTTATCTTTTATTATAAAGAACTAGGTTCTTAATAATTCATTACAATCTAGCCTACAAGACTAATGAGCAATTTAAATCTAACCTATTTTTATACGTGATAATTATTTTAACCTTAGAATAGTGTTAATTGTACTTTACACAAGTCCGTTTTACTTTCTTAGAGTCTGATATTATGATGATATAAGCACTTTGATCATGTGTTGTATGTGTGTCATTGTCACTTTTGTTTATACACTTTTTACACTACACTAACTCGAAAGGTTTTGTCAATTTTAGCCTTCGCACTATGTTTGATTGGTCTAACAGCTGAATTGCTTCGATGTTCACGTGTCGGTGGAGTCGGCGTTCATGAGCTTCAGCAAATTTTTGGATCATGTTGGCGACGGGTTCCATTTTGAGGTCACGATGGAGGTAGTCATTTCTTATATACCAGGGCGCATTAAAAGAAAATTTTGAAGACAACAGGAGCCCACAGCATGCATAATAAAATTAATAACTAAGCCAACAACAAATAATCATAATAAAATTTAAAACATTATGGGGAATAAAATTGATAAAACAAAATTAAATTAAATAAACAATGTCACAGAAGCAGTAATAGAGAAATAAAATCAAAATCGAAAAATAATAATTAAAACAATAAAAAAGTAATAAATTAGATTTGAATACAAACTTAAAATAATTAACAATTAGCAATTCTTTTTGAGGCACTTTTTATACTTTGAAAGAGTATCACAGATGTCAAAATTGGTGGTCTTAGACAAAGAGTTATATTGCCTGCAAAGTCTTGGCACAGCGGCGTAATAACCTAAGTTAGTTCTTGAACCAGGAATGGAAAATAGTTCATATGTATTATGCCTAGGAGTCCGGGATGGAATTTTAGTATCTAATGAGCTTAAAAGTTCACTGCAATCTAACATTCCATTAAATATTTTGTGAAGGATAGTGAGGTCCAGTTTCTTCCTACGACTGGCTAGTGTATCCAAATGATAATGTTTTAACCTATCAGAGTAGCTGGTCAGTTGTTTAGCGAGTGAGTTGTTTAGTGAGTCGATTGTTAGTTATATTAGCTTTTGTCTATCAATGCATTTTATCTGTCTTGACTTTGTATTTATTTTGTTTTTAAGTATGTATGTATCTGATGTATTTTTTGTCCTAAAGTTTTTACCTTGTTGCACCTACCTTGTTCCATCTCTGCATCGCCTTAAGGTAGAAAAAGCCTAAGGCATTAATTCCCCCTTTTTACAGTTTTTTTATACATGCATAGGTGCATATAGTTTTAATAAATAAATAAAATAAGTGGCGTCAAAATCCTCCTCAAAATTTTGTTTCTATTCACCCCGGTTTATTTTATGCTGTTTTGTTTCAGGAACGCGTTACCGTCAGTATGTGTGAGTCAAGTACTAGACATGCGCGATCCCGAGTTCAGTGTGGCGTCCGTCAAAGAGTCTGACGTCATACATGCCAACAAGAGGGACATACCTTGTATATTTAGGGTGAGAAACTACTTTTTGTACATTCTAATTACGTCACATCTGGCATTTATAGCTTATACAGGGATATGTGTAAAACACCAACAACCTCGCAGCAGTAGATAGCTAACATCATAAGCAGCAACTTTTGTTCTACGTTTTTTTTTATTATTGACGCGTTTGACCACTATCTCACCTGATGGTAAGCGATGATGTGGTCGACGATGAAGCACGCTTACCTAGAAGCAACCTGTTCACTCTTGACTTACAAGACCCCTAGGTTGTAGCTTTTAAGGAACACCGACTCCGGCAGGGAGTTTGATACAAAAATAAATATGAATTCAAATGCCCGCTTGAATGTTAATAACTCTACGCGCATCGCAAAGGTTAGCTAAGAAAACGCTTGGACCTTCGTCGTCCTTTCGTTTATGAATTAAGTAACATAGACTTAGAAATGTCACGATACTACACTAAAAAAATGTTTTTTTTTTGTTCCATGTCTTGTGTTATGTCAGAACATGAACAAGTTTTAGTATTCTTTGTTGATGACACTATTATTATTTTTACAGATATCTACATCTCAGTTAGAAGGTGGAAAACGGTCGCACACGCTCATGTTAGCCGAATCAGAGTCCGAGAAGACCAAATGGGTGGTTGCACTCAGTGAACTTCACAGGATACTGAAGAGAAATAACCTGCCTGACAAATGTGTAAGTCATTGATTCTATGTAGCCTAAAACCAGATACTTGAAGGGCAAAACCCTTATTTTTAAGAACGTTATCTAATTTATATCTCAATCTGTCAAAAATCTATGTCGCTGCCAGCTAGCTTAATCAGGTGTTCAATTAACAGCCTAGCCTCTTTATTAAACGGCGCCATTAAACTAGCGGCCTAAATGGTATTCAGCCATTTGATCAAACAGCTAGGTAAATGACATGGATCAATGATGTTTAATTTATTGCCTAGCTGGTTCATTTTATTTTCCGTCATCTAGAGCCGAAACTCTCCAAACTGTCATTATGGCGTCTTTAAACAACAAATTTGATTGTGTTTTTACGTAGACGGGCACTCTTCGTCGACAGGATGCCAACAGAGTATCAAATAGTTAGGTTAGGTAATGTTGAAACTGTGACCTCCTACGCCAGAAACTAATAGATATTGTACAAAATCAATTTCAAAATTGATGAAATTAGCCTTATATGACTCGATTCACAGTTCTAGCGAATTTACAATACTATTTTTTTTGGGAATTATCAGTTGTCATCGAAGTTCGGTGTGCAACTGGACGCCAGTTAGTCACTGGGAATGGAAAGATATAGTCCTGCAGGTTCGCGGTGAATGCTAGGCAGCCCAGTGACGGGTCCGTTTTAGCGGGCCAAGGTATAGCCTCTGCGATGGGGGGCTTATGCCCCGAGTTCGCTTGCCACGCCCCCTGACGGGGGCGTAGCGATTGCTTAACGGGTGAATGCTACATTTGTTGCGTCACATATAACCCCCCCTTCCACGGCAGGTGTACAGCGCATGCGTGCTGCTGGACGCGACGGCGGCGGCCACGGTGCGCAACGCGCTGTGCGCCTGCGTGCTGGAGCGCTCGCGCATCTGCGTGGGCGGCGACGCGGGGCTGGCGCTCATAGACCTGGAGCGCGCCGAGATCACGCCCAGGCGTGCGCACGCGCCGATCTCTACCATAGCCTACGTGCCGCACGAGCAGCTGCTGGGTGAGTACTTCCACGGCAGGTGTACAGCGCATGCGTGCTGCTGGACGCGACGGCGGCGGCCACGGTGCGCAACGCGCTGTGCGCCTGCGTGCTGGAGCGCTCGCGCATCTGCGTGGGCGGCGACGCGGGGCTGGCGCTCATAGACCTGGAGCGCGCCGAGATCACGCCCAGGCGTGCGCACGCGCCGATCTCTACCATAGCCTACGTGCCGCACGAGCAGCTGCTGGGTGAGTACTTCAATACTAACCTGACATACCTATTTATGTTTTTTTTAACTACCCCGTTGGTCTAGTGCTACTACCGAGCGTGAGCTCCCGAGTTTGATCCCCGGGTCAGGCAAAGTGTTATTGTGTTTATCCATCTGGAATTGCTCAGTACCAGCCCGAAGTCTAGATTTGCACCCAATTGATGGCAATAGATGGGACTTTAACATAACTGGCTCTGAAGGGTATTATTCTCTAGCAAAATATCATTTATATTGATTGAAATCTAACTGTCTTATTGGTAAACGTGGAGTCAAGTTGCTAGACATTGCCTTCCGAATTTACAATACATTTTTCGTGAAAAGTTTAGCATTTAAAGTTTATTAAATTGGGGGTAATAATAAAGCATATGATTTAACTGTTGAATTTATAAAAAAAGTACTAATACTACCTATTCTACGCCAAAATTGGAAATCTTCCAATTTTTATCTGAAGATATACGAAGACTTCCGAAGAACTATGCGTCGTTCGACATCGGTGAATGCCAACGGATTTCTTAGCTACTAGCTATACTGAAACCCTTTGATATTCACCGGTATTGCGCGACGTACTACATCATGCTACGTTGGATTCAAGAAACTTTGAAGATCTTAAGAGATATTTATTTTATTGTGGTATTTTTATGCACATTGATAGTTGTTCAAACTACATTTAACACTTTACAAAAAAACTAAATTTATTACAATGTCTGACCGCCACGAAAGTTCTGTTTGATATGACCACCTTGTACCCCTACACATTTGTTGCAACGCCTGGTAATATTGTCACAATACATCAACATATAATAGTGCATTATGATATCAGTGCGGTAGGTTGATAATTACAGCCGAGGCGCTATTGCTAGCCCGAGCCGCAGGCGAGGGCTAACTGTAAGGTCGGGTGTTTAGGAGACAAATGAAACGAATGAGGTTCGAGAATACACACTGACTATATTGGAATAAAGATACCTTATTATATACCTTACAACTACTACATCACACCTTCCCCTTTATTTAAAAAATAATAATTTTCACATGATTATTATTTTTAAGTTTTAATAAGGTATACCTGCGCAGGGTATATTGTTAATCATATTATAAATTTAACCTAATTATGTCTTAAAACTACATCCTAATATTATTATAACATAAGAATATAATATTCCAAATTAATATACATGACACTGGAGTGGCCTATTTAGTAAACATACATTGGTAACTTTAGTCATTTTTATATAGTTTAGTTCTATTTTTATGAACTACATATTCTTTTCCACTTTTCATAATTTTAACATTAGTATCCATGTCATCAATAACTACATAAGGTCCCAAATATATAGGGTCCATTTTACTATCTGATATATTTTTTAATAATAACAAATCTCCCTTTTTATAATATACTGGGTTTATATTAATATCATAGTTATGCTTTCTCTTAACCTTACTCTTAATTAAATTACTATGTGCATCTTTTTGCGCTACTTGTAGCCTATATTTTAGCTCAAGAGCGTAATTGTCATGAGCATACAAAGGATCTACCGTATGTCCTTCTAAATTTGTCGGTAATACGCAGCGTTTGCCAAACACTAATTCATGTGGTGTGTACTTGGTCTCCGTATGTACCGTATTATTGTAAGAAAAACACCAATACGGCAACCAAGTACTCCATGTACTTGTTTGATTTTCACAATTAATCCTAAGAAATGCACCCATCGCTTTATGATTGTTTTCCAGCGCCCCAATACTTTCATGATGGTATGCTGTAGACGAAATTTGGTTGATTTTTAAGATTTGGCATATTTCTCTCATAGTACTTGATATAAACTCGGACCCACGATCGGTCGCTATTTCTCTCGGTATGCCATATCTTAAAATAAAATTATCAACAAACGCACGAGCTACACTTACTGTATCTTTATTGTGCAAAGGGTACGCTTCCGTAAATTTCGATAACTCACACTGTAGAGTCAAAATATATTTAAAGTTATATAAGTCTGTTGGTAGCGGCCCCACAATATCTAAAAATATTTTTTCTAGTGCTGAATTGGCAGTCGTTGTGACCTGCATTGGTTGCTTGGTGTGTTTAGAATATTTTTGTTTCTTACACTGCTCACATTTAGATAGATAGATAGATAGATAGATAACTCGTTTATTTGGTGCACACACATATGACACATACATAGTAATAAGTACAGTAATTGCAACAAGTTTCCAATACACAGAAAGAAAAAATAAAAATTAAAAATTAAAAAGAGACATAATCAGCGACATCTTTTTCCAAACTTGGCCAAAAATAATACTTTTTAATATTATTTACCATCCGCCTAATGCCCGCGTGGCCACTTGTGGGCAATAGGTGGAAGTCATTTAATATCACACACCTGTTATCTATATTATTTATTCTCTGGACATTACTGACTACACAAATTCGTGGTCCGGACCACTTTTCATAACTTTTTATTTCATTTATAAGCCCACTTATAAAATGTTTATTGTAGTCGTTTCTTATTATGCATATTTCATTTATCGATAACTTTTTACATAAACATAACAAGTCTCTCACCAATTCGACTCGCGTAATCGGAGATCGAGAAATTGTTTGTAAATAAATTATAGATTTACTGGGCACATATATAAAACATTTGTATCTCTCCACTATTATTCCTTTCTTTTGTAAATAATTTAATTGCCTAGAGTTTATCAAAGAAAATTCAACAATATCCTTCGGTTTTTTAATTATTTCCACAACTCTCGGTTGATCAGGCCTCGAGTTTGTGTCAATATTATCCACCGGATGGTTGTTATTGCTTTTATCATTATTCATATTTAGTTGACGTAACTGTGCTCTAGTCATTACACTAACTATCTGTTCATTCATTGATTTTAAGTCTTCCGACGTAATTATTATCCGCGACAGTGCGTCTGCCACTGAGTTTGATTGTCCTTTCAAATATTCAATTGTAAAGTTAAATTCTTCTAACTGCAGTCTAAATTTCAGTAATCTACTAGATGGATCTCTCATTGAAAATAAATAAACTAAGGGTCTATGGTCGGTCTGTATCTTAAACCGTCTTCCATATAAATATGGTCGAAAATATTTTACACTCCATACTATCGCTAAGAGTTCTTTTTCAATAGTAGCATAATTAATTTCGGCTTTATTCAAACCTCGACTTGCGTAAGCCACTGGCCGTCCGTCTCCGTTACATAACACTGAACCGATTGCAATACCTGAGGCATCGGTTTGTAATACAAACTCATTACCTTCTGAAAAATTTGGATACTGGAGGACAGGTGGGTTTATCAGGGCTGATTTTAACATTTGAAAAGAATGCTCACAGTCTTTGGTCCAATTATACTTAACGTTTTTGCAACACAATTTGTTTAAAGGAAATGCTAACTCGGCGAAGTTTCTAATAAACTTTCTGTAATAGTTTGCAAAGGCTACAAAACGCTTTAATTCGTCAACATTTTGTGGCCTTGGATAACTTTCTACTACTTTAATTTTTTCTGGGTCTGGTAAAATACCCTCTCCGGAGACTGTATGTCCTAAATAAAGAATTTCTTTTCGCAAAAATGTACATTTGGTGGGATTTAATTTCAAATTTACTTTTCGTAATCTAGCAAAAACATCCATCAAATTTTGATTATGAATACTCAAATTTCTACCCATTACTACTAAATCGTCCTGGTAAATTAGACATTTATCATAATTGAGGCCAGACATTGCAATGGTCATCATTCTACTAAAACTACTGGGACTTGTTTTGAGCCCCATCGGCATGCGAGTCATCTGATACTGATTGTTACCTGTAGTAAATGCCGTATAAGGTCTGCAACTTTCTTTTAACGTAATTTGAAAAAAACCTTGAGCTAAATCTAAATGAGAAAAGTACATTGCTCCTGCCAAAGAATCTAGTATTTCGGTGATGTTGGGCAATGGAAATTTATCGTCCTGTATGTTTTCATTTAACTTGCGATAGTCAATTACGACACGCCACTTTTTATTGCCGGACGCGTCACATTTTTTGGGGACCAATAACAATGGACTAGACCATGCACTTCGGGATGGCTCAATTATGCCGTCATCTAACATGTTTTTGACTTGTTTCTCTATTTCCGGTTTTTGTGAATAAGGGACTCGGTATGGTTTGGTATAAATTGGAACTGTATGTGGTTTCATGTCAATTGTCTGTTCATAAATTGGGGTAGTGGACAATTTATCCCCTGGTAGATGGAAAATATCAGGAAATTTTGCACAAATACATTCTATCGATTTCTGTTCCTCTACATTTAAGCCTTTTAAGTTTAATGACGAAAGTAAAGTTTTCACCCTTTCCGAATCCACAGTGTTCCTATTAAATTGACAAATATAATATTCATTTAACTTATTAGTGCCAACTTGAAAATAATTTAAATTTACATCTGTGTCTCGAGTATTTAAAATACGAATTGGCATTTTTCCGTTAATCGGTTTATTTATACTACTAGCTAAATAAACGCCATCACATAATTGTTGATTTGACACCACACACTCTTCTTTTATTGTCGTATTAATGTAATGCGTGGATTCGCTACGTGCTGGTATAGTTAGATAACAGCCGTTGCGCGTTGTCTGATTATTTTCGAACGATAGTGTTACTAACTTAGAGTCATTGATCAATTGTAACGTATTGACTTCAAAATTTAAAATAGCTCTATAATGTGTTAAGAAGTCTTGACCCAAAATTCCGTTATGAATACACGGTAAATTTTTAAATACTGTAAATTTATACGGAAAACTATATTCTTTATAATTAAGAGTTAAATACACATAACCTTCGGAAAACAAATATCCACCAATACCTTTTACGCTAACTCTCTCTTTATGGTAAGGAATCTGTAAACGCTCTAAACATTCCAACTTTATTCCCGATATAGAAGCGCCCGTGTCAATTAGCATGTTATGGTTATAGTTACAAATTTTAAACAACACCTTATTTAAATTGTTACACGTGAAGATGACATCAGTCACGAAAAAAATGATTTAATGACTCATTATTCGAAGTGCTTGTTGCTACCTGGCTATTCTCTGTTATGACATTAATATCCTTTTTCGACCCGACACCCCGGCCGCGGTTACTACGCGGTGGTCTATAAGTCGTGCGATAACGATTATTATAATTACCACGATAATAATTGCTATTACTATAACCATGTGGTACCTGTGACCGATGACCCCGATGTTGGTGTGCATTTTGTGCACCACCTCTAGCGCCGAAATTTCGTTGACCTCGGTAACCTCGTTGGGTTCGCCGACCCTGGTAATGCGACTGTCTATACGTACCTACAAGTTCTGATGAACTACTGGGACCGGGTTTCTCCTCGTCTTGAGCTGCCTGGATTGCTTCTGTTAAAGAAGAAAAGTTACGCGCGGCAATTATGGTACTTAATCGACGATCCCGCAAACCATCCGCAAATCGCTTGATTGCTAACTTCTCATTCATGGGTCTTAATAAGGCATACTTGGCTGAATCGCTGTCAGCTTGCGATATCGTCAAATCCACAAAGAGTTCTGAAATATCTTTGCCGTAATCTGTAATTGTTTTACTATCTTGTTTACAAAATTGTAATTTTGACTGAATAGTAATGTAACTTTTTTGTGGTAGTAGTAATTTTCGCATATCCTTTGTAAGCTCTTCGACAGTCTCATATTTCGTAGACAATAATAACTTTGCACGCTGGGATAATCTACTTTTCAATATAAACTGAATTAGTTTGTTTTTACATGCCGGTGTGTCTAACATAGTATCATAATATTCGATATTTTCGATCAGTTGCTTAGTGTTATTAATGCTATCATCCATGACGGGCATAAGATGTAGCGCAGTTTTTAAATCAAACGAATCCGTCGCCATGGTTTGTAGTGGGATATCTTTTTCTTCTGTTATACTACACAAAGAAATTATTTCTAAAAATAACCTATCGAATTCTTCACAAATCTTTTTAATTAATGTAATTTCGAAACTTGTATAATTTTTTAAGTTTTCTTTATAGATTTCTAAAAACTTATTGTACTTAACTAAAACACAATTTGCCTCTGTTCTTTTTATCTCTGAAATCTTTCCCTGTCGGCGACTAGGACCAATTTTTATCAAGTAGCTTCTTATAACTTTTAACTCGTTTAATATTATACCTAAATCCTCAGCCATAACACATTAGCTTTTAAATTAGTCACTGGTGCTTGTTCTAAGCTACGTATTTCATGTATTAGTAATTTCACGAAAATGCACATAATAATTCTAAAGAAACTATTAGTTACTTAGTATATTCTCTTATATTATATGTAAAAATATATTACTTAAATACCATCATCAAGAGACAGGTAGTTCTTAAAATTCACAAAATTGGTTGTATAATAAACCTCATTATTACCTTAATTCACTTACTACTACTTTCGCCACCGATATAGATATTAGGAATAATCACATCACTGTCTACCCTTTCACACCAACACAACACTAGCACGTGAAACGTTTCTACGTTTCACGTGCTAGTGTTGTGTTGGTAGCCTTGAAGATGCCATGGATTTCGCCGCCGTAGTTATATGTGGATAACTTCTGCCTTGCCGGGCTGCGGCACAGCACCCGGGTATGCCTGCTGCCTGCGTAGAATACTGGAGTATCGCTTCAATGTCACCTCATCTATGCGACGCTGTATTTGTTTTTTGTGACAACGATTATACAGCTTGTATACTATTATTAAAAGTCCGATCGCCAATATGGTACATATTACCACCAAAATTGTATTTGAGGTCTCCTGCAGCTGCTGCGTACGGGCCGTATTACTACCGACTCCCGCGGTCTGAGCAATCACTACTTCTTCCTTGCTGGTTGTGGTTCCCATTTTTCAAAATTATAAATCTTACACGAAATAACAACAGTAAAACACGCCTTGCGGTAAGGGAGCCCAATGTATTTTTGCTTCATTTTAAAGTCCACATTAACTGCACTGTCTGTTTATAATATTTTGTCCTTTTATGGTACACACGCGCGCGGGCCTGTGCCGACTACTGTTACAGGCAGGGTCGCCATGTAAGGTCGGGTGTTTAGGAGACAAATGAAACGAATGAGGTTCGAGAATACACACTGACTATATTGGAATAAAGATACCTTATTATATACCTTACAACTACTACATCACATAACAAGAAAGCAGAGGCTGTAATTGTCAAAGCGCACGTATGTCATACGACGTTTCATAACATATTTGCGAGGAAATAAATAAAACCCGGACTGAAATTTTCAAACAAAAACAATACAGCGAAAAGAAAAAGCGCGCGGAGTAATTTAAACTTGATCACAAATTCAAAATCAGTTTTTTTTTAAGTCAATGGCACAAAAACATATTAATAAAGTAAATTAATTAATATTTTTTTGTTTTGGTTATTAATGGTTGTAATTTATTGTCAAAATTAATTAAATTAACGAATTAAATGTTTATTTTTTAAATTAACTTTGAGGGAACTTGGGGGATCCCCCAAGTTAATTTTATTCTTAAAATGTTGACCACTTTTCTGACATAAAAACTCTTTGCTAAGATTTTAAAAAAGGAACCGTTCGTTTTAAGTCGGAGCATCTTGCAAACCGTGCGTTTTACATTACCATTACGCACTACTGCGTACATTACGATACTGAATTTGGCGGAATAAGAGACCCTTTACGAGCAAATGTGCTATAAAAATATTTTACGTTAGAATAAGACATGGTAAACGTTTACGTAAACAAAACACAAGCCAATCACGTAGGTCAATAATTACATGCGTTCGAGAATCATTTTCGTATGTTATAAAATAAGTTCTAATATGATATTAGAAAAAAAAAATTGAATTACCTAAGTATAATATAATAATAATGTTTATTCATCAATCATAAGGTACATAATAAATACAATTTTGGCTTAAATTTACGTAAGTTAACACATGTTATATGCATGTGATGTTACGTGTTTTACTAATCAATTTAAAAAGTCACTGTGGATTTCATTTCTTTTAGGAACTAAGGGAGGATATTGTGTGATTATTGTAAAACTTTTTTAAACTTTATATAATATAATTGATTTCCATCCACAGTGGTGATAGCGGGCCGAGGGCGGCACGTGCGCCTGGTGCCGATCCGCGCGCTGGAGTGTGCGGAGGTGGAGTGCGTGAAGCTGGCGGAGAGCAAGGGCGCGCTTGCGCTGGCAGCCGGCCCGCTCGGCCACGCGGCGCACGGGTTCGCGGTGCTGTGTAAGAAACAGGTGAGTTCATAACCTTACTACAAAACGTTCGGTACGATTACAATACGAAATGTAACGTTAAAAATAGTAACTATGTTGTTTCTTGAGCATTCTTACTTATGCATGGCTACTAGGGTTTCTCATGTCCCGACTGTTTTTGTTCCCGGATACTGAGACTTCTCGTGAACCATTTCCCGGCAAATCCCGAAAAGTCGGGAATTTTATTAACCTCAATAAAAATGAATGAAAAAGGTTTTAAAATAAAATACACAAAATGTTTATAGATCATCTCCGTAACCTACACAATAATACAAATTAGTGTATTGTTACGTTTCTGTTAATAGCAGCAAACACTCTAATTGAATTAACATCAAATTGCTATTTTATTAGTTTTTTTTTTAATTTGTCGACTTCACGGGTACTGAACTCTTTTCTCGTGTCGACAAATCCAAATTTAGCGGAGATTCCCACTTCGAGACTTCTCGATGAGAAACCCTAATGGCTGGGTGGGTACGAAGGCATTCAATACTTACAGACATTACAAAAAATATTATAGAACCCCCCCTGTTCTATAATATTTTTTTATATTTAAACCAAAAGTCCCGATGGACCCATCGGGACTTTTGGTTTAAATATAAAAAAATGATGGTGAAATGAATTATACGACTTTGACTTTACAAAATTCACATATAATAATGGTTTAACTACTCAGTTATTACCTACCAAGTAATAATAAATTTAAAGATATAGGTACATTTATTCAAAACATGGAAGTCGGAAGAGGTAAACACACATTGATAGAGAAAAACCCGAAACTGCTGACTTGAGTTTCCAAAAGTGAGCGATTTTACAGATACCCATTTCACTATGGAATTATCAAAACAATCGATTTTGGGCGTTACAGTATGGGTAATATAGCGTAAATTCGCATGTGCGAAGTCCGTAAAAGCACCGTGCGAAGCCAATCTCTAAGGGCTGAAACTGCGTTTAGCGGGCGGCTGCGCGGTTTTGTACAAAAGTGTTCCGTTGCGAGCGTCAACACGGGGAGGCGCGCCCCGCACCCACGCAACGGGGCGCAAAAGTAGCGAAGTTAATGAAAAAAAAAAAACAATTAAATTCCCACGGAGCCATCCGCGTAGACACGCGACGGTTGCTCGTTGCGTGCGCCCGCTTAACGCTTTTTCAGCCCTAACTCCTTGTGTTGTTTGTTTCCAGAACGCGTACGTAGTAAATGTGTACGAAATAACAAGAACGGCGGCCCGAAGAGTTCGTGTGGCCGAGCTACGAGCCTGCGGCGCGGTATGCAGTGTGCAACTGAGTGGAGCTAGACTACTGCTGGGCTACCGGGGCGGGTTCGCTGCGCACTCGCTGCCCGACCCGCGCCGCCCGCAGCACGACCAGCCCGCTGTCTGTAAGTTATAATAACAATCTGCTGCTGGGCTACCGGGGCGGTATCTAGAACAATTCACAAACCAGTGACTTGATAACACGATACCCCAAATACTGGTTGTCAGACAACTGGACTTCTGACCATGTAACAGATCTACAAATCAGCCGTGAACAACGACAAGACGTGATTTCGGAGGCACACTCAACCCCAAATATATGGAATCTGAAATGAAATGTTCGCTTCCAAATTTGTATCGAGAGATAAAATTAGCTATTAATGCTTATTCAGGGTGAGAGCCTGGTGATTCGTCACACAGGGTATCCTAGTATGGACTCAAGTCTCTCACAAAGGATCATATTTTGTTCATTTTGTTTAATTGTCTTTTTTTTCCTCTCTTGTTTATTACTATGTGTACCTTTGTGAAGAGTGAAATGAAATTGATTTATTATTATGGAATGATCACTGATGAATGATCATTCCATATATTAAGCAGTACAGTGTAGCAGTCGAGTCTTGTAGTTCTTAAGGTACCTATGCTTTTCAAGGTCATTCAATACTCAAGGTTATTCAATATTCGAGAGATGCTTAGAAAGATCTTGAAAAGTGTTGCTCTATTTTACACCCAATCGCTTTATTAACTTTAATTGAATTTTGGTAAATATATGTTTACGTGAGTAGAAGGAGTAATTGAGAAAAGTGAATATAATATTTTAGAAGCTAATTTTCTGTCTCATGCGTTGACAAGTCTTTTTAATCATCTGTCAAGTGACGGGCCGTGCACGCGTCTCCTTGCTCAAACAAGGAGTTCGCGTGCACGGAGTCTGTTGTGTTCTTAATTAAATATGTAAATAAATAAACCAAAATATTGAACCCTACAGAAGCTTATTCTTACCTAAATCCTTTTTTCTTCCAGCTCTAGTGCACCCAGAGAATCAAGTGAACCTGTTCCTGTCCCACTCTGGCGCGCGCCCCTTAGGCGCAGCGCCAGTGACTAGTACGGGCGACACACTGCTGGTGTTCAACTCGCTGGCGCTGTACGTGGACAGGAACGGGCACCGCGCCAGGGACACCGAGCTCATGTACACCGCACATCCCACGCATCATGGTAAGTAAAAAGTGTCACGTTAAAGTAAGAAAGCAATTGTGTTGTCCTACTTTAGAGCTCGGCAACTGGGTGGCTTTTCACGGTTATATTCCTCGAAGGGCTACTCAAAGGTGTGAGGGCCATATGCACACATACAAACGTACATAAACTTACGCCTTTTTGCCATTGGGGTAGTCAGAATCTACAGAACGCCATTTGCTACGGTTCTTACACACACGCACAGAGAATATTTAGATTTCAAGTAGTCTGGACACAAATCCCGGTTGCTACTGAGAAAATTCGGATGAATATACCCAATAATGCCTTTAAAACCAGGAAATTGATCCCAAGATATCAGGTTAAGCTGTACCGATTACAGCCACTACACAAAAACAATCCTTAACACGGTTCCTAAACAAAAACTACATTGATTAACTCCAAAATTTGTATTTTTTTTTTACAGCGATCAACGACACGCATCTACTAATATTTACGGCGACGCATATCGACGTGTACGATATCGAGACCGGAGACTGGGTGCAAACCATGAATATACGTAAGTTATTACAACTCTTGATTAATCGAAATTTATTTCCTTATTTTAATGATCCGGCTCGAAGGACCAAAAATAAATGTCAAATCTCTGCACTTAATTATGATACCGGGGCGATTGTATTGGGATGATGATTAAATTAATAGATAAATAGTTGATAGTGGAAATGTATAGCTTGTGTGTACGAATTGCTGAGTGCACAGAATGCACGGCTCGTGAGTATGGAAAATAATCTGCGGCTCCGTACAGGCTCGGCTAGTTAATTAGGCCATTTAAGTCTTTGAACGCCACGTCGGTCACACGTTGACCGCGAACAATTGAATTTCTATTGTATATAGTTGGCAGTCAACGTGTTAACATTGCTCTTAATATACCAGTCAAATACCCCATTGAATCCAGCTTAGTTTAGGTTCTTTTAGAAATGTCTAATCAACATAAACTTACCAAGTATCTCTTATTCCAGCGAACGCCCGACCTTTAGACGAAACGGGCTGGATATGTTGTGTGAGCGGAGGTGTCGGGAACGGCTTCCCCTTCTCTACCGACGCGTCACCCTTCATCGTGTACCTTAGACCACTATTAACACGTAAGTTATATCATTAAACAACTTATAATCTAGTTCATAGACCACGTAACATAACGCATGCGTACGTATGTTCAATGCGCCTAGATTGGCAATACCTTTTGCAATTTAATTTTAACCTGTCATAAATTTGTCTTATTTTTGACGTTGATTGTCGCAGATATGAGATTGAGACTAGATTTTAGACGTGTTTAAATACGGGAATCGGTCTTCTAGTGAACGTCTCTAATTTATTCATATAAAAAACGAAAACCATGAAAATGAACGCAATCAACACGTCGCCATTAGCATTTGACACTGACAGCTGTCAAATGTAATAAATAAGTCCATCTGAATTGCATTCATGAGCTTTGAACAGAATGTGGATCGCTTTTCGTATCATGGTTTAATTCACCCTTAGAGTCAGAACAACAATAAATGATTGTATACAGTTACGAGTAAGCGTCGAAGTTTAATTAGCTTACTAGATTTTATTTGCATCAAAGCATTATTTAATGCACAAGTGCAAATACCATACCAAGACAAACTAACTGCTGTAATAGGAACCTTTTTGTCTTCTCATAGGTCTTTTTATATGCACTTGTAAATTTTATTTTTCTAGATATATTGAGACCCGTGAGTGTTCCAAAATGAAATTTATGACGTGATAACGTCTTATAAATCGATAAACGCAGGCTGCACGCACGAAAAAGCTTGATTTATTGTCACGTTCCGCCTAAGTAGAGCGTGCAAGCGATAGTGAGGCACGAACGGATGACGTTATCACGTAAAATTATGGCCCGTAAACATACTTAACAGACACTACTTACTTATTGTTGTCTTTCTTTACTAAGGTATGTTCATTGTTACAGATCCTCGAGCTTCAGACCCTCCGATCAGTGTGGATACCTCCCTATGGGGCAATAAGAGAAGGTTTTCAGTGCGAGAACAATCACATCAAGCTATTGAAGCACATAACAGATTGTAAGTATCATCTTTTCATAACATTGAAAAAACTAGGGTTGTTTAAATCTAATACATGGAATACTTGCAGCTAAACAACTGGTGTAAATAATACCAGCCTGTTACTGTCCTACTAGGTTAGACACTAACCATACTCCAATAGACATCCCACTGCAGGGCAAAATTTATTTATTTATCAATAGGTTCACCAACGATTGTTTACACTAATTATATCTTATAGGTAACATGTACAAAAACTCTTATAATAGTGCAACAATCACTTAGAGGTTAACTCTGCAAGTACCAAACTAACTAAAAGGAAAGTGGTCTTCAATTTGGTCAAGGAGTCAAATAAATATTTTTCTTTCTTTTCTTTCTTTCTTGATGGATGGATGGATGAAAATTTGAAATGAATGTTCACCTATTCATTGACCGATATACCTAAATCTCTAATCGTCTACTCGATTTAGCAAGCGTGGTAATAGATGCTTACATAAGTGCCTTGCAGTGGGATAGCAACAGGCTGGTAATACCAGCCTTTTGCTGTCCCGCTGATGGACAAAGGTCTTTTCCCATACAGAGAAGGTACGAGCATTGATCATCACGCTTGCTCAAGAAGGATTGGCTATTTCAAACTTAAATTTACTAGTAGTCCAGGTTTTCTCACGATAGTTTCCTTCACCAATGTCAATGAGACATCACTTTGTAGTTTCCAAAACTATTTTGGACACATAGGAGTTGACATTAATAGCCGTCTGGATTTGAACCAAAAAATCGTGCATGAGGCCTCTTAACCTGTGGGCACAGGTCTTTAATATATTTTCTTACCTTATTGTTCTATTGTACAGATCGGAGCGTCGTTCGCGGCTAATATCCGCGCCTACGAACTTCGCGCACCTGTCGCACATGGGTCCCGGAGACGGCATCCGCTCGCAACGACTGCTCGACCTGCCCACCACTGTTGAAACTGCGGATGAACATCCAACGGAAAGGGTACACATTGATGAACATGATAAACTAAACTAATAATAATAATAATAATAATAATAAATTTTTATTCATAATTATAAGGTATAACGTTAAATACAATTTTCCTTAAATCTATATAAAGTTCACCCGGAATTTGTGCCTGAACTAGGTGATCCTGTGTTTCAGGCGATTGTAGGTAACATTAATCTTACAAATAATCACATCATACATTTATTAAACTTACAATTTGGTATGCAAACAAGTAAATAAAATTAAAGTTAAACTAATCTTAACTTAGTTAACTAATTTAACAAAACACTAATATTATTTTAAAACAAGTAATAACTTCTCTGTATCTTCATACGACATAGCTTGGAGAGCTTCCATAAGGTTTTTTTTACAGTCACTATAATTTAAGGAGAAGATGTTACCTTTTTTATTTAGCCTGTTATAGAGTAACGGTCCGTTGTACATATAAAATTTTGCTGTAAAAGGATGTTTTGTACTTTTTTGTGAGCAAACTAAATCTTTCCGTCTCCTTTTAGTAAAATCAGTGCTGTATGGAAGTGCTGCGTGTTGTTTTAGTACAGTGCTCATTATAAATAACTGTCGAACTGTTAGTACATCACAAGATTTATACAGGAGGTTAGTGGGAAAAAGAAAAGGGCGGCAAGTAGCCACCTTGAGAATAGCTCTTTGGGCTCTTTCAATGGTCAATAACAAAGTTTTACTAGCCCCACCCCACGAAGTGATGCAGTAAGTCAAAATTGACTGACAAAGAGCAAAGTATACTTGCCTTATTATTTTTGAATCTGTAATAGATCGTAGCTTTTTGAATACGAAAATCAGCTTACGAATTCTATTATTTAGAGCTTCTACGTGTTGTTTAAAGGAAAGGGTTTCATCTAATATAACACCCAGGTATCTTATGTTATCCGACTTTTTAATATTAGGACACGTACATTGGTTATCTGCAGGGATTAAGCAATAATGAGCATGTAATGTTGTGGGTACAGTCGATATTTGCTTGCGCATCGAAAATTTAATGAAATGTGTCTTTTCCGCATTTAAAGTTAGTGAGTTATTTTGAAGCCATTTATTTACAATATTGAATCCGTGTTGCGCAAGATTGTAGACTTTATTTTCTGAGTCAGCTGAAAAAAGTAGTGCAGTGTCGTCAGCGTAAGTGATGATAGTGCCCTGCTCTAGCTTAATATCGCAAAGTTCATTTATGTAGATCAAAAAAAGGGTGGGCCCCAAAATACTTCCTTGGGGAACACCAAAAAATGTGTTTTTTTTTACAGAACTGAGAACATTGCCAATCTTTACGCACTGGGAGCGATCTTCTAGATAACTTTTGAATAATTTCAGCTGAGTTCCTCTTACACCTATGGTCTCAAGTTTGTGCAACAGTATTGGAACGGAAACTGTGTCAAACGCTTTGGCGAGATCCAGGAAAATTCCTACAGTGTGGTTACCCTTGTCAAGTTCGTGCGCTAGATAGTCAGTCAGATGATGTACTGCATCGGCAGTTGAGACTTTAGACCTAAAACCAAACTGCCGTTCGGACAGAATTGATTTATCTTCCAAATATTTCAATAACCTTTTGTTTATAATTTTTTCCAGTATTTTTGACATAGAAGGCAATAAAGAAATAGGCCTGTAATTTGTCACTTGATCTTTGCTGCCTGATTTATAGACAGGGACAATTACAGCTTTTTTGAGACACTTCGGAAAATGACCCGAAGATAAACAAATGCGGAAAATATAGGTTAGAGGTGGTACCAAAATGTCCCTAAATTTTTTAATAATTTTATTAGATATGTTGTCATAACCAACTGCACAGTCTTCTTTCAAGGACATGATAATACTCTCTACCTCAGTCTCATCAGTGTCTAGCAACACGAAGGATGTTAAAGTAGTGTTCCGTGTTAAAGGTGAGCTTGTTAGGTTTTGCGATTGACCCCGATTTTTGTCTGCCAGACACTTTCCAACATTAACGAAGAAATTATTTGCTATGTTAGCGGATTCCAGCGGTGACGAGTGTGCTTGTAATAAACCTGAAGATGACTCATATTGTTTTGACGCGTGAGTTGTGTCTTTAATAAATTTCCAGATCTTTTTACTATTTGTTCCAGCCTTTTCCAATGTCATTTTGTCGTAGTTTCTTTTAATTTTTTTAAGGAGATCATTACAGTAATTTCGATATCTTTTGTAGGAAATTTGTAATACTGCATTGTCTGGATTAGTTTTCGCTTTCATATGCAATTTATCCCTATGTTTCATACAGCGAATAAGGCCTGATGTTATCCAGGGTTTTATGTTGCGATTTTTGTTGTTCAACTGGGATAAAAATGTGTTTTTCTGAATTGCATTTCGTACGTTTTCAATAACATACGACATGCAGAACTGTGGGTCAGCGGAATTATAGACTGGATCAAAATCGATGACGCGTAAATCTTCTTCAAGTTTATTTATATTTAGTTTTGATATTTCTCGAGTGCTTTGTTTAGGTAATTTACAATTAAGGGTTAGTAGGGCAGCATTGTGATCGGTTATTGTTGAGTTAACAACAAGTGCAAGTGCAGGAAAATTCGATTTAAGCATAATATGATCCAAACAGGAGCCACTGTTATGTGTAGGTAGGCTGTGTGCTGGAAGCAGGCCATGAAAAGCGCATAAGTTGAGGTAGTCCTGAGCAGCCGCATCAGCACTTCCGGGAAGAATATTGATATTAATATCTAAAAAACTAAAACCAATTAAAACAAAAACAATATATTATATACAAATATCATATATTGAATACTATTACACCCACATAAAACAAATAAACAATTACTATATTGCTTACTATATTAAAATAAGATAATAAGATTTTAGAAATTAAGTTACTACTGCATTAGCCCCCTTCCTCTCTTCTAAGTTTTTGCTGTTCCAGACAGGGTCCATAATGACCTTTATATTCTAAAGACCATTTATGTAGACGCCAGCACATCAAGTTACCCCAATGTGTCAAATTTCTTTGATAGTTTTTCAACTTAATGTCAAATAGAATAAGGTTCATATTCAATTGGGAAAATTTGACACATTGGGGTAACTTGATGTGCTGGCGTCTGTACATTGTGGAACGCAATAAATATTGAGTATTGATTTTTTTTTAAATCTTGAAACAGATAGACAGTAAACATATACCAATAAATTATGTGGTGATAAAATTAAAAATATTTTTTTATGGACACCAAAAATATCAACATTTCAACAACCAAACAACTGTTTCATTGCTAGTAAAGAATAAAGCCTCATTCCTAAAAAAAAATTTTCTTTTTAAAATTGGAACATAAGCGATAAACACACGGCACGTCACAGCAAAATTTTCCTTATAACATGATCATGTATTTTACTGTATTTATAAATGTAAATGTATTTATTTTTATTTTTTAGATGTACAGCAGTCGAGAGAGCAGTAAAAGGACGTCGCCGCTAACGATATCGCACGGTACCGGATCCTATAATGGTATGTCTGTTTATTTCTAAATTCAACTATACTTTGGTTGGACCTCAGTTTGTTTTCAGTAACTTTTCAGTTGGGAGGTCACCAGTTATCTCTTTAACTATTCGCCTAATTTATATGCGATAAGTTTGCTTATTTTGAAAAGAATAATTGTTGATATTGTAGCGACATCTATCTCGCCACATTACGAACTAATGACCGATATCCTACATCGCGGTATCAGAGTTATCCGCGCAATTTGAACGTATACAAGTTCCCGACTACAACCGTCGGGCAGTAGTTAGCCCACCAGACACAACACCTGTCTGGTCGGAGGATCCTCCCTTTTCAATGGTGGATGAGGAACTTTACATCCTGTTCCTCATACCCTCAAAATATTATAGTTAAGCGTTTACCTTTCGGCATCGTACGCGTCGCATCAAACGGATGAATTAATCACAATGCGGCAGCGATCGTATTTGCCGCCGCAACTAACAACAATCGGATTGCCGGCACACTTCGCACGGCCGAATGAAGTTATTCGGTCGTGCGAAATGTGTCTGCAAAGAGATTTTAAATACTATAGAGAGGAAAACTTTGATCCCATGTCTCAGTAACGCCATCTAGAATAATATAGCAATATTGTAGCGGTAGCGGAGCGTACTAAATTAAACTCATAGACTTCTGTCCTCTCGGATACAAGTATCGGATGAAAGTTTTATTCGTGATGTCCATTCCATGTCAGTATTGAATGTCTGTCTGTGACATGATGGAGGAAAGTAAAGAAGAATAATTTGTCATCGCTTGTGTGTTAGGAGATGAGAAAGAAGCTTTAGCAGCCAGGGATAGACTCAAGAGTTAGTTTTACTCAGTAGCAGGTTCGCTAAAATGGATAATGGAAAAGAGTTCTGGCTGGAAGGCGTGAAAATGTATGAGTAACAAAATAAAAAATTACCAACTTACCGTTTTGATTTAATCTGATTCCTATCTGGTCCCATATACCTATTATGCCTTATTTGTTGGTTTGAATAATAAGCGTGGTTTAAATGATATATTTCTGTATATTCTTGCACAATTGTAATAAGTCGTGCCGCATTCATGATGCTACACAACGCGTGTGGACAAATGCAAATGGCGGAATTTGGAGCGAGCGTTTGGGGTGCGTCCACCTGACCGGCATTCTGAAAGACGTCAAGCAATGGCGTGCGCATTGCCGATGAGCAGAGTCGAGCGATCCGTACGACGCAGATTGTGTGATTTTCTGTACAAAGAATACTACGATCCGTTTGATGCGAATGATGCCAAAAGGTGGACGTTAAGCTAATATGACCAATAAGCATGGCCTAACGCTTAAACTGTTTTTAATTATGTCCGTAATTAGGGCATTTGACCGGGTAATATGGAAAACTTATTTTTTGTGACTAAAAGTAACTTTATTGTAGGCATTATCAAGCTCTACACTGCAACAACAACTTTTCTTTTCTTGATCTCAATCATTTACCATGCTTCGTCAAGGCGGCGCAGGGCGCTCATAAGTAACATTTACGTTAGACCATTTTTTCTCCTGATTTACTTAACAAATCCGACTGACACAAAAAAGTCTAATTTTTCGGGTTTATACAACCTGCAGGCCTAGCCATATTACAAATTCTAATTCTATTATCGTAATCGATAAGGCGACAATAGAAAGGAAATGGCGTATATGGAATCAGCTGCTTGTCTACTGTCAAGTGTATTTCATTTTCAGCCTTATTACAAATTCTACTCGTTAACACTTGACAGTTGTCAAACAGCTGATTCCATATACCCCGTTTTCTTTCTATTATCGCAATAGAATAGAAATAGAATTGCCTGCTATTTTTTTAAACGACTTAAAAAAAGAGGAGGTTCTCAATTTTGGTTGTAATTTTTTTTTGGGTTTGTTACCTCCTTACTTCGTCATTTATGGACCTTTTTTTGATTCTTTAGATAAGGATATTAGTAAGGATTTCCAATGCACATTTGGTAATAAAACTTCTGTTACACGTTCACGACTAAACCGTAGAACCGATTTTGGTGAATTTTGAAATAAAGATACATAGGACTTTGGGTTAGAAAATAAGCTACTCGAAGTACTAATCCTGCGCAGAAAAAGTCGCGGGCACCAGTTAGTTACAAATATTTTGGCTTAGAACAGAACTGTAGCATATCAGTCTTCCATAGGTCTTCAACAAGCGGGCATTTCGTTTTTTACGCCAAAATAATTTGTAGACTTTTCGTCATGGGCGTCATTTTAGTGGTTTTCTGGGTCGCTCCAGAATCCAATATGGCGCTGATGAAATTTCTTGACCTTTCAGAAATTAAAAAACAGCGGCCGAAAGTTTTGCTGAATGGTCAACAAATTAAAAACAACTTACAGACGAGTGGCTTGTTGCCAACGGCAACTATTAACAATTATTATTATTATTATTATAAAGTAACTGCAGCCGTCGACACGCCTCTGCGGCAGCCGCTGACGCGTCGACGGCGGCCATTGACATTCCAACTTCAAATATCAGCGCTAGTCGTCGTCAGTTCCTCAGTATAGGAGTTGGACTGCCGCCGTGTCTTGTCGACGGCAGCAGTTGCCTCGGCCGCAGGCAAACATGCTGCTCGCGTGTAAGAGCTTTAACATAGGTATGCGTAAATGTGACGATCGCTGTCTAATTTTCCGGCGGTAAAGCGGTCTCTTAAAAATTGTAAATCTTCGAGAATTAAATCGCAATCGCAGGCAGAAGTCAGTTGTTAATGCCATCCCCTCTGCAGGCTCATGGCGTCGCCGCTCGCCGCCGGGCGAGGCCCCGCCGTCCCCTCCGCTGTCGCAGCGTCCCATGGAGCGCTCCATCGGCGGAGGGTCACAAGGCAGCGGCTCGCTGCTGCTGGAGAGGTCCATCACGCCGCTCAGTCTGGGCAGCATGAGCTCGCTGCACGACGTGCTGAAGGTAACAGTCCCCCCCCTGCAGGCCCCGCCGTCCCCTCCGCTGTCGCAGCGTCCCATGGAGCGCTCCATCGGCGGAGGGTCACAAGGCAGCGGCTCGCTGCTGCTGGAGAGGTCCATCACGCCGCTCAGTCTGGGCAGCATGAGCTCGCTGCACGACGTGCTGAAGGTAACAGTCCCCCCCCTGCAGGCCCCGCCGTCCCCTCCGCTGTCGCAGCGTCCCATGGAGCGCTCCATCGGCGGAGGGTCACAAGGCAGCGGCTCGCTGCTGCTGGAGAGGTCCATCACGCCGCTCAGTCTGGGCAGCATGAGCTCGCTGCACGACGTGCTGAAGGTAACAGTCCCCCCCCCTGCAGGCCCCGCCGTCCCCTCCGCTGTCGCAGCGTCCCATGGAGCGCTCCATCGGCGGAGGGTCACAAGGCAGCGGCTCGCTGCTGCTGGAGAGGTCCATCACGCCGCTCAGTCTGGGCAGCATGAGCTCGCTGCACGACGTGCTGAAGGTAACAGTCCCCCCCCTGCAGGCCCCGCCGTCCCCTCCGCTGTCGCAGCGTCCCATGGAGCGCTCCATCGGCGGAGGGTCACAAGGCAGCGGCTCGCTGCTGCTGGAGAGGTCCATCACGCCGCTCAGTCTGGGCAGCATGAGCTCGCTGCACGACGTGCTGAAGGTAACAGTCCCCCCCCTGCAGGCCCCGCCGTCCCCTCCGCTGTCGCAGCGTCCCATGGAGCGCTCCATCGGCGGAGGGTCACAAGGCAGCGGCTCGCTGCTGCTGGAGAGGTCCATCACGCCGCTCAGTCTGGGCAGCATGAGCTCGCTGCACGACGTGCTGAAGGTAACAGTCCCCCCCCCTGCAGGCCCCGCCGTCCCCTCCGCTGTCGCAGCGTCCCATGGAGCGCTCCATCGGCGGAGGGTCACAAGGCAGCGGCTCGCTGCTGCTGGAGAGGTCCATCACGCCGCTCAGTCTGGGCAGCATGAGCTCGCTGCACGACGTGCTGAAGGTAACAGTCCCCCCCCTGCAGGCCCCGCCGTCCCCTCCGCTGTCGCAGCGTCCCATGGAGCGCTCCATCGGCGGAGGGTCACAAGGCAGCGGCTCGCTGCTGCTGGAGAGGTCCATCACGCCGCTCAGTCTGGGCAGCATGAGCTCGCTGCACGACGTGCTGAAGGTAACAGTCCCCCCCCCTGCAGGCCCCGCCGTCCCCTCCGCTGTCGCAGCGTCCCATGGAGCGCTCCATCGGCGGAGGGTCACAAGGCAGCGGCTCGCTGCTGCTGGAGAGGTCCATCACGCCGCTCAGTCTGGGCAGCATGAGCTCGCTGCACGACGTGCTGAAGGTAACAGTCCCCCCCCCTGCAGGCCCCGCCGTCCCCTCCGCTGTCGCAGCGTCCCATGGAGCGCTCCATCGGCGGAGGGTCACAAGGCAGCGGCTCGCTGCTGCTGGAGAGGTCCATCACGCCGCTCAGTCTGGGCAGCATGAGCTCGCTGCACGACGTGCTGAAGGTAACAGTCCCCCCCCTGCAGGCCCCGCCGTCCCCTCCGCTGTCGCAGCGTCCCATGGAGCGCTCCATCGGCGGAGGGTCACAAGGCAGCGGCTCGCTGCTGCTGGAGAGGTCCATCACGCCGCTCAGTCTGGGCAGCATGAGCTCGCTGCACGACGTGCTGAAGGTAACAGTCCCCCCCCCTGCAGGCCCCGCCGTCCCCTCCGCTGTCGCAGCGTCCCATGGAGCGCTCCATCGGCGGAGGGTCACAAGGCAGCGGCTCGCTGCTGCTGGAGAGGTCCATCACGCCGCTCAGTCTGGGCAGCATGAGCTCGCTGCACGACGTGCTGAAGGTAACAGTCCCCCCCCTGCAGGCCCCGCCGTCCCCTCCGCTGTCGCAGCGTCCCATGGAGCGCTCCATCGGCGGAGGGTCACAAGGCAGCGGCTCGCTGCTGCTGGAGAGGTCCATCACGCCGCTCAGTCTGGGCAGCATGAGCTCGCTGCACGACGTGCTGAAGGTAACAGTCCCCCCCCCTGCAGGCCCCGCCGTCCCCTCCGCTGTCGCAGCGTCCCATGGAGCGCTCCATCGGCGGAGGGTCACAAGGCAGCGGCTCGCTGCTGCTGGAGAGGTCCATCACGCCGCTCAGTCTGGGCAGCATGAGCTCGCTGCACGACGTGCTGAAGGTAACAGTCCCCCCCCTGCAGGCCCCGCCGTCCCCTCCGCTGTCGCAGCGTCCCATGGAGCGCTCCATCGGCGGAGGGTCACAAGGCAGCGGCTCGCTGCTGCTGGAGAGGTCCATCACGCCGCTCAGTCTGGGCAGCATGAGCTCGCTGCACGACGTGCTGAAGGTAACAGTCCCCCCCCTGCAGGCCCCGCCGTCCCCTCCGCTGTCGCAGCGTCCCATGGAGCGCTCCATCGGCGGAGGGTCACAAGGCAGCGGCTCGCTGCTGCTGGAGAGGTCCATCACGCCGCTCAGTCTGGGCAGCATGAGCTCGCTGCACGACGTGCTGAAGGTAACAGTCCCCCCCCCTGCAGGCCCCGCCGTCCCCTCTGCTGTTTATACAGTCAGCTACTAGATAGTAGACCAGACCGGACCAGAATTCATCATATTTCTTTGAGCTCAAAGAAATAGGATGTAACTAAAGATCCATGAAGACTAAAGGTGGAAGTGAAATCGATTGTTAACCTCAATCCACTTGTTCGTTATTTATTTATAGAACTCCGGTAGAATAATAATCAGGGA
This sequence comes from Euplexia lucipara, assembly GCA_921972225.1. Taxonomy (NCBI): domain Eukaryota; kingdom Metazoa; phylum Arthropoda; class Insecta; order Lepidoptera; family Noctuidae; genus Euplexia; species Euplexia lucipara. Next base: position 4,724,199 of record OV179168.1, on the reverse strand, counting down.
TCCGCTCGAAATAAAAGGTTAAATTATGCGGAATTCGCTGTTGATAGCTAGTTTCAATATAATACTAACCATAACACAGTATGTCCCTGGGCAGGTGGGCGTGGAGCTTGGTGACGGGCTGCACTCCGAGGACAGTAGCTGCGGAGCCTCCCCACCACATCCGATGGATCCTTGATGGTATGCCATTTATTTATTTTTTTAAAAAAAACCTAAATTCGAACAAATTAATAATTTATCAGTCGTCCTTGTGACTTTCAGTAATAAAATATTAACTAAGTATACAACCCCATTTGTAGTATATGGGAAACCTTACATGGGTTATTGTACTATTATTATAAACAACTTTTACTATAAGCATGATAAATCGCGAAAAAAAGACAGCTATTTCATACATTATTAGTTGTGGTTATAAATGTACTGAACGTTCGGTTTGTTTTTTTATTAATATGAAAACCAACCTGACATCTGCATGGCTGGCAACTTTACTTCTTTTTTTATATACATCTGGTCATACACACACGCCGGTTGAGAGTGCTATGGCACCTGACCTGTCTGAAGAACATCACCCGGCGTTTCTACTTACTATTACTACATAAATTAACCTTTGTTAGACACTTCATCCTCTCAACATAACCATAAATATTTTCTATTACAATTTTCTCACTAAAAAAAAATTCGTTATTTTCTTCCACAGAAGCGAACTGAACTCATCGTGGACACTAGACATGTCCCGTTTCTACGCTTGCTTCTGTTAAAAGTAGTATCATTTGCGACCGGGACAGGCGCGGACTATTGTACGCCGTATGTCGTTAACACAGAGTTCATTGTTGCGTAGCAGGCGATGCTTTAAGTATATTATGTGAGCGCTTTTGTTTATGATAGGTGTAATGTCTTTTTAGAGTCGTACAACAGTGATGAAGTTTGTATCTCGTGTTGGTATAAGCTATACGAAATTAGCTTCTATTGCAGTCAATATATTAGCTAGTTTGGGTTGGGCTGGAGCTGCGCATCGAGACTTATTGTTATTATATAAATCTATGTCACCCAAACAACATGTAAATTATAGATATCATAAACAAAAGCGCGGTTATTAAATTAATTAATTATTATCAATCTATTTGGTTCCTAAAAGAATTATATGGAAGATTTATTTTGCAATGTTATTAAATTATTTATCAGAAACAAATAATAAATTAAATGTAACGGTTTTCTGCATGACACAATACTAAAACCTTCCATTAGATAATAACAAGATAATAACAAATTTAAATAGATATTATTAAGCTTTGTGCACACTGACTGAATATTAGGCGTTGGAGAAAAAGGTTGAATTTGGGATATTCAACGGATATTGCGTACTGATAGTATTTATTGCATGTTCTGTTTTAGGTAAATTATTTAGTGGTAAAAATCTTGCCGTGAAATTGTATATAATAATGTTGACTTTTTTGCCACTAGACTAAAACTATTAAAACGAAACCTTCGTTTTTAGTTTAACTATGTGATTGGCTCTATGTGCTTATGAAATAATAATAATTAAACTCTTATGACTTATTAAGTGTCGTGATGCATGCACGAACATGCACCAGGTTGTGGTTCAAATCTGGGCAAGTAACAATGTGACTATTCATGTGTATGTTCCAAGTTTTTCTAGACATCATTGATATCCCGATATCAATGATGTCTAGAAAAACTCATATTCTTCAAACTTATATTTTCACGATGATTGCCTACCCCGGTAGGCAATCATCGTGAAAATATAAGTTTGAAATCGCCGATCAAGGTTGAGCAAGCGTAGTGATCAATGCTCGTGCCTTCTCTGTATGAGAAGAGATTTTAGCAATGCAGTGGGACAGTAACGGGCTGGTATTATAAACTCTTATGACATTTAAATAGTTTAATTTATCCCTCACTCTTTCTTTTACAGAATAGTTTCGAAATAACGTATTCTTAATGCAGTCAGTGTGTGCCCAGTTCTAGGTATATAGACCCAATGTGGCTTGTAGGTCAATTAGATTCCTCCTCAACACTACGTATCTTATATCTGCGTACGTAATACGTTGCTTACTAGGGTACAGTTTATTGATGGGTAATAGTGTCATGTATTAAACGGTACCATTTATCTTTACTTGAAGCGACATACCATAAAACATGTCTTGTGACACTGTATACTCTACTGTAGTGTCCTTAGAGAAAGATTTAATGTTATTGGACGAGTAATTTCGAAGATGATCTCAAACATTCTTCCTTCTTCTTTATAAAATTAGTGTTGATAACAAAAAAAGTATTCAATAATGTTACACACTCAATTTTGGCCAATTTCAAATGTAAATTCAGACATAATTTATTTATCAAATTTTTTGTGTCTTTTTAAGTTACAACGGAAGAAAAACAATCAAAATGTGATTTCTTTTGGAAATTTTAACTTTTTACACCACATTATTACTTTCCAATAAACTGTCATCTACTTAATAAGCAACTATATAATATATAAATAAATAAAATAGATTTAGGATTTATTAACCAAATTGTATTTAATTGCTTTTATTTTTGAATACTCCATACGCCATTTTAATGACGTAATAGACCGCCGAAGTAAAACCAGAAAGGTTTATAAGTTATAATGAATTTTATATACATGAACAATTTTATAAAAATGTGATTTCCTAACAAAATAATTAAAATTAACTATTGTGGCGTATATTAAAATCTTTAAGCCAAATGTTTTCAGTTTCATTGTGAATATTATTTGAAATCATACAAGAAAAAGAATGCCAGTCAGTTCAGGTACCAAAAAACTTTGTCACAACTTAAATTATTAACTCTCCCAACTCTCCCAAGTTTTTAAGAAACATTCAATAGGTCTGGATTAAACCGTAACATGGATTAATTAACGGAGTTTCCAGGTTGGTGAAATTTAACAATCCAAATTAAACATTTTAAATAATATTCACAACAAAAACTTAACCAAACAAACACTGCCATTCCTGTATAGGTAGGTAGAAAAAATAGATCATTCGATTACGTTACCTATTCGTATCGGTATCGATATGTATAATATTATCGATAATTCGTTGTTTATTCGCCTATAATATCGACTATCGATGATTGCAATAAATATCCAATAAAGATTAATGATTACGATGGTTTTAAATATAGATAATTCACACATCGATTTCTCGATTTCTAAACCGCAGTTGGATATTTATTGAAATCGATACAATTAATTTAATTATAATTTTTAACCTTCTCGCTAGACATGTATACTGTATACATAAGGTTTGTATATTAATAAAATAATGTGATTATTTCCATTTTTAATGAAGTTATAAAGTATATTACCAAAATAATCGTCACATTTAATGTTTTAAGTTAATTATTTATAATTGTGAAACTATCGCTTCATTTGAATGCTTTGTGTTAAAAACTTTATTAATTGTATCGTATTCCGAAATGTCTATAGGTAAAAATGACGCGAATTATAATATGTTCTGGTTCAAAGCCATTAGATACATGTTTCGAATATATTTGGTCGTTATATTAACTGGTGGTTAAAACTGTCAATTGTATACTTAGGTCCGCAGCTCTTTTTACCTATCGGCTTTTCAAATATGTTTAGCGTTAGGTATTAACCCAATATTTCGTAACAAATCTCATAAGTAATTATTTTGTGATTAATTCACCCTTAACGGTAAGCAATTTTTTTGTAATAATTGTTAATTTTTTTTAACAATCTAGTCTCTTTTTTTTTGTTTATTTACGACCATAATGTATTATCGCGACTATGATTCGCCTTCAATGTATTTTAAGATTAAACTAGTTGACTAAGGCAAATGAGATTTTTTATAGGTTAGTTTTTTATTTGTTTATGTCTGTGTCTATGGGGCGTCTAAACAAATCAATAAGTTTAGGTGATACTAATTTTCGAAAAAAAAAAAACATTATGATGCTAAAAAGAATCTCGATAAAAATACGCCTGTTTGTAAGTTTAGTGAAAATTTTGGCCTTTCTTTAAAATTCTTTGGGTTTGATAACAATTGAAGTGCTCAGAGTAAAAAAGCATCCTAATGAGGCGCCTTCTGTCTTCAGATGTACACATATTTATTATACCTTTTTGTATTTTTTTATATAAACATCGATGAAATAATTTAAGTTATCCAAAGATCTTTGTTTCGAAAATTAACTTGTTTTTGAATTCAAGCAAGAACTTATGCTATCAAAATTAGTATTACCAAGTCTTGGTATAAATAGTGTTGTCCACTATATCAATATTGTAATATGTTTTAGTTTGAAAATTCTAGTTTTAAAACTAATAATATATGCACCAGAAAGAACTGAATGTATATTGCTTTTTTATATAATTGTGTATATTCATGTAAACGTATTATGATCAAATTTTGTGTACCTAATGACCCCTTAATTGTAAACAGTTATTGTCGAAAATGTTACGAAGATTGTTGATTGTATCTTTACAAAACGAAGACATTTTGTCGATACAATATTTTTTTCAGAACAATTTTTATTTCTCACGTTTCTGAATATTGTCTTCGTGAAAGAAATAATCACCAATCTCAAATCCTAAGTATTACAACAACATTCCGATGATTTTAAGTACTGAACCATATCGGTAGTTTCCATAACTCGATTGAAATAACTATCGATAAGTGACCCCGACACATCACTACGCACAGCATTTACCTTTGTCAATTGATATTAATAAAATTATTATCGAGTATACGTAAAGTAATCATTGGCGTTGTATAACCTAATAAATTGTATATCTCAATAAATTTGTTGATCGAGAAATACGCTAGGTTAAGATTATAATAAAAATTGTATTTAAATATATCCCCAAAATAATACGCAACGGGTTTAGGAACGTAGATTTTGCTAAAATTGATATTTAAAATGCATTTTATATTAAAAATACGCTTGGTATTCTTCGAAATATTATTGGTTTTTTCACTTTTACTGTTGCGATGTATAAGTATTACTTTTAAGCCTCTAATTACTCATTTTGGCACTTTCTTAGCATTCGAATTTATGACCTGAAATTATCTGGTGAATATTTTACTATTCTCATAACTTTTCTAGCCATCGTGTACTTGTAAACATATCAGATAACGATAACGCATTAATCTGAAATTTAAGGTATAAACGTACAAAACCATTGCACATGCATTTTTACTAGAAGTTGATGATGGTGTAAAATGTAATTTGAAATAACATCTGCAATCAAATATGCTTGTGTATCGATTAGCTGTAAAAATATCAATATAAACTACTTTCTGCATCCGGAAAATAATCACATTACCCAAGCATTTAGATTTCTAAACCACTAGGCAATGCTTACAATAACCAATCAAAAATATTAGCCACCCAACTTTGTATTCAGCTACTGTTTTATATACTATGTTATTATTTCATTGTAAATCTAAATTATTGTCTATTATTAAATTGCATTATGTGAATTATCTCCAATACTTAATTATTTTATGTAAATATATCTGAATAAAGAAACATTTGAATGAGCTTTTTGTTTTATTGCGAGACTAGCGGGCGTCACGCGGTTTCAACCGTGTAGTTCCTGTTCCCGTGGGAATACAGGGATAGTGTAGCTTCCCAAGGGTAAGGGCGCGACTCCACCAAAGCGGAGACGAGAGATGTCTTGTAATTAACCAATAGGATATTGTATTGTGCTGAAGCTAAGCACTGAGCGGTCAAAATGACGCAAGCTGATTGGTTGTAAAAACATCTGTTCTCGTCTCCGCTTTGGTGGAGTGTCGCCCTTAAAGATTTTTTTCGAAACAGTCCAGCAGTTTTTAAGTTTTTAGAGACAAAAATACACAAATCTTTCCTTTTCACAATTTTCACACAACGCCATGTAGCCCCAAACTAAGCAGAGCTTGGGCTAGACAACTAATAAACGTACTTAAATATATTTCTGAATATATTATAGATAAATTACACCCAAACACAACAAAATTTATATTGTTTACGTAAAAAAGCACAGTAATGTATCCCGCGTTGATGTGGTTTTGAAAAGTTCCTTTCTCTCTAGGCTACCTATGTCAACAAGTAATCCCCCTTTCGTGTACGTTACCCTAGCAGGAAAGTGACTCCTAGTAATATGAGTGGAAAGAATAATTATTGTATAATCTGCTGTGAATGAGCACCATAAAAATTAGTGCTACTTGTCATGTTGAAAAAAAAACGATTAAATAAATAAATATTCCACAACTTTTTGAAACAACGCCATTTAGTCCCAAGCTAAGCTAAGAGTGTGTTATGGGCACTAAACAGCTGATAAACATACTTATACATATATTTCTAAATACTTATTATAGATAAATATATTATACCTACCTATACACGAAGAGATTTAAAAACTATTGAATGTCTTTGCCTATACATCTTGGGTGGAGCCGGTTTCTTGTAGTTAGTCGTCAAAGTTACTTTTTGCAATATTGTTCAATAACGCATGCATCTACGCTTTTGAAACTTTCTATGATTATTATTATAAGCGTCAACAAAAACCGAATACTGTTTTCAGCGAACTTAAACGTTTTCTCATTTAGGCGCTGTGATATTTTTTCTGTTTTTCTAAGAACTGCGATTAGGTACTTGAAAATCATAAATATTTTCTTAAATCTAATTGTCACAAATACGCACAAATAAAGAGCTACTCGTGTTTGTTTATACTATAGGCGCACACACCATAGTGTTAGAGGTAGGTACCTACCTACCTACACGAGTTTGTAAAACGGTACCCTAGCAGGAAATGCAATAGGTAGGTAGGTATCTCGAAAACCCGAAGACGCACAAATTATATTTTTGGTGCACTTTTTTGCACAAATATAAGCTCTCAGGCCATAAAAAAAAAATATCTCTCCGAGCATTCGTTTAGAATGTTCCTCCTGGAAAAACGTTACCCTAGCAGGAATCGTTTTTTTTCTATTTTTTTCCAAAACGACAAGGCGCAATATTTTTTTTGTGGTGCACTTTCACAGCAGATTACCTACACTAATTCTGAACAAAAAAATATATTTTAACTTAGCGGGATTATGTGGACTGTAATCTGCGGAGCGGGTGGAGTGGGAGCAAGATGAGGATAAATTTAATAAGGACTCACCAGTCTTCGAAGCGACGTTTCACGTCACCTGCTTCTCCAGCATCAGCGTGTCGTGGAAAACGCGAGGGTAGGTAGGGTAAACACACTAAATGTCGGCCCCCAAACGAATTTTCTAACTTTGGATCGCTCTGGCTCCATCAGTTTACAACGAAGCCTTGTGATGTAGTTTTAGATAGGTTGATATCTATTTTATGTTTGTAGGTATAGGATTGAATTTTCTACTAAAAGCAAAGAGTAATAAGGTTTAAATGCATCAAAAACGAAAAATTCCTAAAGTCGGTCGTTTACAGTCCATGGTTGGTCGCGTTTTTCCCAAATGTCTGCCGGGTATAGGGTGGTTTAAAGAAAATGAAAAACATTATCAAAACGATTTTAAGTGAAAACGAGCTTATAGTACGTTTGCGTTAAGAATGCAGTAAAGTCATCATTATCCGCCGGCTTAGCCCGCCCCTTAACCAATCAAATCTTTTCAAATTCATTTTTATAAATTCATTAAACTTAATCTTTTAAAATATAATTTGTTTGAATTTAACACCACTGTGGAATACACCTACCTATAACTTGCAGTTGCACTACATTTTTACTGCATTCTTAACGCGAACGAAGTATAGTATCTTAGTCTTTAGATTGTAATACTTTTTGTTCCTCGCAGTTTAAGCTAAAAGGAACATGGGTTCAATAGTACCGATTAAGTTCCAAAGAGAAAAACCCTACTTATCTAAACTCTATTTACAATAGCATTATACAGAAATTTAAAAAAGGTTGTTTTTAATGCACACTTTGTAACGAAAGTACCTACAATTAAGCATGTTACAATTACGATAGACGCAGAAATTACCTATCAGACTTGATCTATTTTTACTGCAGATGTCACAATGTTGTGGATTTCATTTAGTTACATTATTTCATTTTAGTTGTTAATTTTAGTGTGTGTCAATGATAAAAACTTCAAAGAAGCAGGGAGGAACAATACATGGACACGTTCTTCGTTTTGCTTTTTTTTTCTTAATTCGAAATAAAACAAAATATTCTTAAATATAAACTGTTTTTACTTATCTTTAAAATAAAATGTTCTGCATTCCTGCTTCTACGAACCTCTTTTTTTCTAATGCTTTTTATTGTAAATGGAGATTAGTTTTCATAAATAATAATAAGTAGATACCTTGATCAATATTGTAATATTTTATATTTAATTAATTTGAACCCCTAGTTACATCAAAACTTGACCTTATTTTTAAATATATAAGTACCTACCTACCTATTCAAATTAGTTTGAAAAATACCTACTTATATTAAAAATTTTAAAATGACCACCCGTACAAAGTAGGTACCTACCTAATTAGCCTGTATAGTAGCGCTCAGTATTCGAGGTTGACCGACATTACGATCTAAAAATATTTCTATTTCTTATGCCTTATTTCTCAAGATTTAACTAATATCAACCCGGCCGGTATTTGGCGATTACACGTGTATTTACCTACTTTTAAGCTTTGCAAATTCTCCTATTAAGCCAAAGGAATTACTTTCAACTGCAAAACTACCAATTGGTAGATTTGCAGTTTTTAAAACAGACTGCATTTTACATAAAGTCGAGATTCCGGCTTGAAACCCCCCATGGCAGCCCCCTATTTTCTCTTGCGCAAAACGTTAAAAAGACTATCTCAAAATATAGGTAGGTAGGTAGTAAAACTAACTAACTTTATTGATAACAAAGCAAAAACCAAAAAAAAAACGAATGTCTTACCGTTGTAGGTAATATCCATCCCCGAAATGTGGGTATTCACAGAAAGTAAGCTACTTTTACTACGAATTTGACGCTTCAACGCCTATCTCTAAGGACGCTCAGTGTGCGAAAAGCGATGGACGTAGGTAATTAAATAGTAACAGTTTTTACGTATAGAGTATGAACTAAAAATGCAATTCGAGTAGCAAAATTGTCACTTAAAATGTAATGTAAAAATGTGCAGACTCGACCTTTGGGGGGTGGCCGATGCTTAATGGCGTATTTACCCTACCTCGGGTGCACAGAAAGTTCCTTCTCACTTTTGATTTATTAACTGCCGGCCGGCTAGGTTTTCACAAGAATTATGCACTCAGAACCAGAACAGTTTAGTAGCGATACTGCGGTATTTTCACGCGATAATAGTCTTCTTTTGAGTGTTTTTTGTTAATTGCGGCTAAGACGCGCACGCAGCCAGCCATGACACACACTGAACACAATTCTTCTTCCTTTTAAGCAGGACAATAAAATCCTAATGTAGGTACTAACTTTAAAGATTCATTGAATTATTAAGGTTACGTTAATTAAATAAATAACTCTTATTAACACTGATGATCTTTGAGAAACAAGCAGTAGGACGCCCCGTTTTTTAAAGTAAAGGGTAACTTTAAAACACGACTACACCGTTCGGTATTTCGAACGCTAATGAATGAGGTTTGTAAAGATTATAATGGCTGCGCAAGCACATCCCCTCCACCCGCCGGATTGGTGCGGATATGACGCTGCAACGAATCAAAACCAGAGTCCTGTCCCAATTTATGGCTCAGGAACAAGTACAATCAAGCTTATAAAATTATCTGCATTTTAACCAAACACATTCCGTACTATTGACGGGACATTACAAACAAAATTTTCATGCGATAATTTTATTGTGTCCGAGTCTCTAGAAGAGAGAGAGAATGTGAGATGGCGTTACTGACACATGGGATCACTATTTTTCTATGACATTTCTTACCATGTCCTGTCAATAGTGATTTTGACCTTCTTAGTTTGACAAGATTTCTTCTTTTTAAACGTCCCATATTTTTTTTACCCTCATGTCCAAAACATGTGTCCAAAATTATTGCAATTTAAGATGCGTATTAGGTTTATGTTCGTAAAACAAAAACCTAATACGCATCTTAAATTGCAATAATTTTCGCAAAAGCGTGATAAGCAAATCGATTGAATCTAACATCGGAAAGGTCTAGAGGAATAATACATCCACATTAATTACAAATACAATTTTATTCAGCAAGTCACTAGGTCATATAGTTAATATAAACGCAACACTTAAAACAATCTTAAGTCTTTGTACAAGGCAATTTTCATGTTAACAATGGGCTATTTGACAAAATTTTAATTTTTAGTCCCTCATCTAGATTACAAGAAAATATTCGACACATACTTTTTTCTTTTTTCGCGTAATCAAAAAATAACGGCCATACATCGAGTCAAAATGTCGCATGACGTCACTACAGTTTAAACTAGATAATGACGTTACAAGCCCCCTCTTCTCAACTTTAATGCGCTTAATCTAAGCAGTTTTCCATACATTTGAAAAAGAAAAAAATACTTGTGTATAATTTTTTAATAATCTAACTGATGGAGTAATTATATTTTGATGTTAATATTCTGTCAAACACCCTATTTCAGTACTACCGCGAGGTGGGACAACTGACATGAGTTCCACTCCAAGTTATTTATTCATCATCCAATCTTTTCCTAGCCTTTGAGGACTCAAAGGCTAGGATTGTGTCTTCAATTCCAGTAGACAGACTAGACGTCTGTCTACTGGAATTGAAGACACAATAAATTACCTATTATTGTTCGCGAAAGCCGGCTCTCGCTCGGGGCCTAAGAAGCTAGTCAAGTATCTCAATGCATGACAATAAAAATGTCTGTTTTATGAAAATTGGTGTCATAGTTCCAATATTCTAAAGTAAGACCGTCTCTCGTGCAGAACAGATTTATTATATTATTAATTTCTTCTATACAAGGCTGATTAATGAAATTATAAAAACCTGTACCTTGCTGCCCGTTCGTTTCTCTTTTGATGAAGGGTAACTTAGCTCTTTCACTATACAAAATCTCCTGAGTCTTGCTTAAATAGGTCCATTTATCAGGGTGTCATACATCTAACTTCTACTTGTGATATAAACAAGATTGGCTAAAAAAATTTGCCATCTTATCAATGATATCATAAGTAAAAAGGTGTAGATAGGTTACCTAAACAACATTCGATCTTAAAAAACGGCACACTAACGCACGCACGCGTCCGTTGACGGCGCGATGCGACACTGAGGTCAAGTGTGGCTAGTTAGCCACATTTTAACGTATCGCTTGCTGAGCGCTTATAACCTATCTACACCTTTTTACATATAATATCATTGCATCTTATTGCTTATTCTAAAACTGTCAGTTATCCCCCCTCTTTCACATTCCAACCTCTATAAACAATCCGTTAGTTACAGTTACAATTTGATTAACCCTAATGTTTCAAATAATTGTATAATAATATATAAAAAACTATATAAGCGAAAAGATAATTTGAGTATTGCAACACATAATAATTATATAAAAAAATGTTAATCTGTGGAATACTTTCAGCATTATTTAATTGAGAAACTAATAGATTGCTACAAGACAGTAAACGGGATCCTAAGCCACCGTTGTATACATAGTGTATATCTGTATTACAGCATACTGCATCTTATTTTACTTCATAATAAATTAAAAGAGGGGCCTGTCCATACGAAAGACCATATTTTGCTCGACATGGTATAGAATTACCGTCATCTACCGTCCGTCGTTTAACTAAGCAACAAGTATAACCGTTCGCTCCGCAAAAATAATTGTTAAACTTTAGTCTAATGTGCCATTTATAACTATATTTTTAGTGCCCAACGTAAATAAACACCAAACAAGTGCAGTGCTTAAGTTTATAAAGTGAAAAATCAGTGTTTTTTTTAACGTAAAACTGTTAAAACAATATCGCCATAACACAGTTTGGTCGTCGTGTCGATTTCAAAATCAGTGTTGACCACAACGCGTAAGTGCCGCCTGCTCCACGGCGCTTAAGACCTTTCGGTCGCGACAGTTCCAGTGAGCCGCTCCGCATTATCGCTCAGCGCTTTATGTACTCTAGCGCTTTTATCTATTTGGCACTGCTAGACGCCACATGATTTATAATTTCGCTGAAAGCACTTTATTGCACTAAACCACGTTTCAAATCGCACTGACAAAAATGTCAACAAAGAATTGCGCTGGTTGTTTGATTGATTTTAGTACCAAAGAATGCTTGCAATGCTTTATTTGCCACAAATGGTATGATTTGTTGTGCTCTAATGTTCACGCAAAGGTCTATAAGAGTATGAGCATCAAACAAAAATCTATCTGGAAGTGTCCCGGCTGCCTTAGTAAAGTACCTAAAAATGACAACAAGAACACGCCAGTTAGAACGACCAAACCTGAGAGCCCCACTACAGATTTATCACCCCGTTCGTTATCACCGACGGTCACCAATGTTACTATTCGTTCGAAATCTAAACATTCGCGAAGCCACACCACGCCGTCGCCGCCGCCGGTTCCAGGCAACGATGACATCTTAATTGAGTTTTCGAGAGATACCTTGAGGGAAATTATTAAGGATGAAATACAGAGTGCACTTAAAGTTGTAGTTTCCGATCAGTTCCGACAAATCAACGAGTTGATCTCGGGCTTCAATGAGTCACTTTCTTTTTACAACGAAAAGTATGAGGAGATGAAAGCTACGCTGGAAGATAAATCAGATAGGATACAGAAACTTGAAAGGGAGAACTGTGATTTACGAGACGCGGTTCAACAATTTAGTCAGCGCCTGAACCTAGTAGAACAAAACTCCAGGTCAGCCAACGTCGAGCTGCAGTGCGTTCCGGAAAACAAGGCGGAACATTTAGTCAACACTGTGCTGCAACTAGGTAAGGTCATTAGTTGTGATATTAAAGACCCCGACATATTACACTGCACTAGAATAGCAAAGAAAGACGCGCAAAGCACCAGGCCCCGTTCCATTCTAGTCAAATTCAGTAGTCCTCGTCTGCGAGACAGTTTTCTTGCCGCCTCAATGAAATATAACAGATGCAACAACCAAGATAAACTGAATACGAGTCACTTGGGTATAGCAGCAGAGAAACCTCAACCCATTTACGTCGTGGAACACCTATCCAGCCTAAACAAAGCAATCCATGCCGCAGCTCGGATACGCGGAAAAGAACTTGGGTTTAAGTTCGTCTGGGTTCGCGAGGGCAAGGTTTTCATGAAAAAAGACGCGGATTCGCCAAGACTTGTAATTCATAATCTAGATAAGTTAAAATCATTAGTATAGTTTTATTAAGTATGTGATAAGTGGCAAGTTTCTATTGTTTTTATCTAGTCACATTCAACTGTCCTCTACATGTATACTATCAAAATGTACGAGGCTTGAAAACCAAAACTATTAGCTTTTATCACAACATTTCCATGAATAATTACGACATTATAGTATTAACAGAAACTTGGTTGAACAGCGGTGTCTATGACTCTGAGTTGTTTGACGACAGATATATAGTTTTCAGGCGCGATCGCGAGTCAAGTAAATATAAAACTCGGAAAGAGGGCGGTGGTGTTTTGATTGCCGTATCAAAAACACTGAAATCATGTCGACTATCCCACTTTGAAAGCGAGATTGAAGATTTATGGATAAGCGTCAATATTGGCTCAAAAAATAGTTCTAACAATAAACTGTATATCAGTGGCGTGTACCTACCACCACCTGTTCACAGTACTTCACTGGAATTATTTACAAAAAACGTGCATAATGTATTTAACAACAATGAACAAATTTTGATTTTAGGAGACTTTAACCTCTCAAGCATAGCATGGCGTACAATAAAGGACCTTACATACTTGTACCCAGAACCCAATAACACGGATATACATGCGATAGTTTCCGAATTCTTGACCTTGAATGGTCTTAATCAATATAATGGTATCTTAAATAATAAGTTAAAAATATTAGATTTATTACTATGTAACACCTCCGTTACAGACGTAACTCGTTGTACCAACAGTTTATCAAAAGAGGACCCTTTACATCCCCCGCTAGATTTTTATCTGTCAGTTCAAGCTGAACTTTTATTAGAAGCTAATAATGTGAATAAACCAAACTTCCATCGAGCGGACTATAATAATGTCCTGCATCACTTATTGGCCATTGATTGGGATAGTAAGTTCAAAAACTGTACTTCTGTTAATGATATGGTAGACATGTTTTATATCTTATTAAGACAAACTATTTCAGTATGTATCCCTATGAAAAGACCGGCGAGTAACAAATATCCACCTTGGTACTCACGTGATCTTATAATACGTCTTAGAGATAAGTACAAATACCACATTCGTTTCAAAAAATACAAAAACCCATTAGACAAAGAGTTTTTTGACAGATTAAGGGATGAATGCAACGCTCTAAGTTCAACATGTTACAAGAAATATATATCTGGCATAGAAAACAGTATTACAAAAAACCCTAAAACATTTTGGTCCTTCATTAAAACTAAAAGAAAAGGTAGCAGTACATTCCCCGCACAAATGTCTCACATAAATAAAATCGCGTCAGGGGGACAGGACATCTGTAACATGTTTAGAGAAAATTTCGCAAGTACCTTTATTGCTCCTACTGATAACAATTCAAGTTGCGCGAACATTGACTTTCCTCTCACTTCCGCAGCACTGTGTAACTTACATTTTGATGGTTACGAAATATACCGTGAATTAATCAGATTAGACGAATCTAAGGGCGCGGGTAGTGACGGCATTCCTCCTATTTTTATAAAACGTTGTGCTAAGGCCTTAGTATCACCGCTTCAAACAATGTTTAATAAATCTCTACGTGATAGTATTTTTCCTAACACCTGGAAAGAAGCACTCGTGATACCTATATTTAAATCGGGGAAGAAGCATTTAGTGAATAATTATAGACCAATCTCAATATTAGTTACATTTGGTAAAGTGTTCGAAAAACTTGTTAGTAGACATCTGATGTGGTACCTTAAACAACACATTACTGAATATCAACATGGCTTCGTTAAGTCTAGAGCTACCAATACTAACCTCTTGTGTTTTACATCAGCTTTATCTAAGCACCTTGACAATCGCATACCAGTGGACGCTATTTACACAGACTTTAGTAAAGCGTTTGATAAGGTGGATCACTGTCTTCTTATAATTAAATTAGCAAAACTAGGTGTGGGCGGGACCATAATAGGGTGGTTTAAATCTTACCTGGAAAATAGGGAGTCAAAAGTGGTAGTTAATGGACACTTTTCTGACAGCTATATAGGAACTTCCGGAATTCCGCAAGGATCACATTTGGGACCTATTCTTTTTAACGTGTTCATTAATGACATCACGGAATGCTTCAAACACTCTCGTTTTTACTTGTTTGCTGATGATTTAAAGATAATGAAGCCAATTCAGAGTAACGTAGACTCCACAATGCTTCAAGATGACATCAACAGACTTGCGAACTGGTGTGCACAAAACAAAATGCACTTAAATATCAGTAAGTGTCACTACATCCAGTTCACTCGTAATAAAAAAGTGTTAGACAATAAATACTACATAGACGGGGTCAAGGTACAGAAACTGAGTAGTGTTCGCGACCTCGGAGTTCAACTCGACCAAGCGCTGAAGTTCGATGTGCACATTTTAAATATTGTGTCTAAGTCCTTTAAGGTACTAGGATTCGTTTTGCGTAACAGTAAAGAATTTAAGAAAGCAACTACAAAAATAAAGCTCTTCAACACTCTAGTCCGCCCAATCTTGGAGTATTGTTCAGTGATATGGAATCCGCATTACGATGTTTATACCAAGCGATTAGAGAGTGTCCAAAAGCGGTTCCTGTACCATCTGTGCTACGGAGATCACTTGGCTAAACAACTGACCAGTTACTCTGATAGGTTAAAACATTATCATTTGGATACACTAGCCAGTCGTAGGAAGAAACTGGACCTCACTATCCTTCACAAAATATTTAATGGAACGTTGGATTGCAATGAACTTTTAAGCTCATTACATATTAAAATTCCATCCCGGACTCCTAGGCATAATACATATGAACTATTTTCCATTCCCGGTTCAAGAACTAACTTGGGTCATTACGCCGCTGTGCCAAGACTTTGTAGGCAATATAACTCTTTGTCTAAGACCACCAATTTTGACATCTGTGATACTCTTTCAAAGTTTAAAAAGTGCCTCAAAAAGAATCGCTAATTGTTAATTATTATAAGTTTTTATTCAAATCTAATTTATTACTTTATTACTTTTTTATTGTTTTAATTATTATTTTTTGATTTTGATTTTATTTCTCTATTGCTGCTTCTGTGACATTTGTTTATTTAATTTAATTTTGTTTTATCAATTTTATTCCCCACGATGTTTTAAATTTTATTCTGATTATTTGTTGTTGGCTTAGTTATTAAGTAATTTTATTATGCATGCTGTGGTCTCCTGTAAGTGAAGGAGTACACCTACATAATACTGTTGTCGTCAATTTTTTTTTTTTTTTTTTTTTTTTCATGTGTCTGTGTATATCCTTTGTTGGAGATCCTAAATTAATAAATAAATAAATAAATAAATAAATTAATTCCCATCAATATCTCATTTGCAATGCTGAAAGTGTAACACATAATAATATGAGGTCTATTGTACATAATATTCTAATCTCAATAAGTACGTAGATCAATACATTTTAAATTAGTGAGCGCTCAATTCGTTATTTATTCCAGGAATGTGATTTTCACCATTTCTCGAGCAAAGCGGCTAGGAAGAATTTATCTATAAATATATTTTTTAGACATTATTTTTTTTATCTTAAAACGGAATAAATTAATAATATATGGCTGTTAAAAAAAAGACCAGCCTGGATTAAATATATTTTTTTTTATGATAAATTAGCCTCTTTACATAAAAGCCATACAATAAATACTTGTAATAAGCGTTGCACATTACTGCCTTGTCGCTTCACTCTAGAAATGACTGAGGTGTGAATTATAAAAAAAAATCTTGAACAAACATTTCACATGATTTCTTTAATTCTCATTTGCATTCAATTTTCTCTTCTGTAAAAATAAAAATAAAATAACTGACGTAACATTGCTTATAAATAAATAAATCAATCTTGTTTTGGCAAAAGAAGTGTTCTTGAAAATTATTCATTTGTAAGCAAAGTAACCACCAAAAAAATACAAATAATATTAAAATAAGATATAATACTTTTATGAACATTTATAAGTCTCAAGTTTATGAACTAAACAAACATAATTACACTAATTTTGGTGCAAAAACTAAAACACTCGTGATTGATAAATGCTATGTAAAGAATTATTTGGTTTTTGGCAGCAATGGTGGATTTTGTAACTTTTGCAATCCCTAGAACCTTTTATAGTTTTGTAATATTAATGACTTTGCATGTCACTGTTTGTATTGAAGTTTTTATATCTTTTAATAGGGATGTGTCGCTGGGGTGTGGCATATCTTCCCAACAAATACTTTCCGCCTTCAAGCTAAGATTTACAGAACAAACTAAAACTCAACCTAACTACACTACCCCTTTATGAGAAAATTAACCGTTTGTATAAATTAAGGTTCCATCAGCGACTGTAATAATAAGCGTTTTATACGAAAGTGAACAATATCGTTTTAGGACTAAGGTTGAGATTGTCGTACTGTATTTAGCTTGAGTAAACGTTCGCTCGGTACAAAAAAGCACCATTGCTTTTAAAACAATATACAAAAACCAAAAAAATCCTTCACTTTTCAAACTGTGAGATTACAAATACTAGTGAACGTTCAAAATGCAATACGTTGAGCCGACACGACAGTCTTCCAAAGATTCGCTCTCATAACAACCAAAGAGTAAAAAAAATATAAATTTCGATTTCGATTATCGTTGAATCAGGGAGGAACCAATAAGGTAAAATGCAAAAAGGTTTTGAATAAAAAAATTCGATATTTTTGTACCCTCTTATTCATACAAATGTGTCTATCTGGACAGTTCGTGTATGTGCTTGATTCTTCCTAACTACAAAACTGATTTGAAATCGACAGGAAAAAAAAGTACTTAAGAGTTTTTTTTTTAAGTTTATATGAATAAAAGGGACATATAAGGTTTGAAGAATCAAAACCTATACAAACGATTATTTTATCCTAAAAAGAAACATTTCCACATATCTATAACATCGTCTTGAAAGATTTAACATAAAACAAATATGTTAGAAGATATTACAATATTTATAACTTTACCACGGGGCATTTAATGCTGGGAATAATGATTAATTTCAACAGAAAATGAGGTGTAATTAATGGGCAGACAAACTAAAGTAATGTTAAAAGAATGTAGCTTACAATTAATTCAGATATTTATGCAAATATACGTATTTATTGATTTTTAACTAATTTTTTTAAACATAACAGGTGAAACCTTCATCCAATTTACATCTGTGCTTTCCCCGTTGGACAATACAATGTTATGTCAAAATTAGTTAAATATCAATTATATTTTAGTAATGGTTTGAATCGAGCACTACATATAAACTTTACTATATTATACTTGGTGATAGGCCGGCCGCGAATTCAGACACCAGTATTGCCATCGAAATATAATTAATATATTTTGTTTCTAGTCACCCTAGTTGAAAGTGTTGCCAGATGTTATCATCAAAGTAACATTTATGCCATAAATCACTCACCTGTAAAAATCTAATTTTGTGCATTTTTATTTTATTTTGATAGATTTTTACGGTTCCTGTTCAGTCTAAGTGTTTTTAATTATTTTGCATCTGGCAACTTATTTACAGAGACGAACTAAATAATAAAATGTCTTCAAGTATTTAATTTTTCATATTTTAAGCTCATAACAAGTCAGTTGACATACATTTTTCTAAATTAATTATCTGACCTCAATCCACGACCTTAGCGACCTCTATAAGGTCAAAAACCCACTGTACCGTACAAGGCCTTTGACCTAAAAATCTATTTATGACCTCTAAGGTCACAGAAATCTCAAAATTTTGCTCTATAAGGCCCCAACGACCTTTAAATTTGGTTGCTACTGTTGATTTTAATAGGTTTTTCTGATAGTGTAAACAGTATTGTTACTACAGAAAAATGTAAAAAGACTTAACACCTCAGATTACTATATGAAGTAAAGGTATGGCAACTCATACATTGGTGGAATATTCTTTTTTATTTGTAAATAAGAAGGTCCCAAATTGAATGATTGTTGGACTTTTGAACGTAGAAGGAACAGGGTGTAAGGTTCCTGATCCCCTATAGAAAAGGGAGGATCCTCCTCGCAGACGGGTGTTGTGTCTGATCGGCTACTACTGCCCGACGGTTGTTGTCGGGGTTTTGTATACGTTCAATCGCGCGGATAACTTTATCATCGCGATGTAGGATGTCAGTTGTTAGTTCGTATGTGGCGATAAGATGTCGCCACAGACTTAATTTCTTTACTAGTACGCGTAGCATAATCACCGCAGAAACGAGTTATGTCGAGAGAAGAATGTGACAGATTATAGTAACATTTCTACCGATTGTCGTAGAAAACTTGCTCGACATTGCAGACTCTTGTCGATTGACGACACGACACATTTCTACAATCTATCACGTAGATACAATCCGTTTATATAATGAAGAGACAATATAGTTGACACTATCAGAAAAACTATAAAACCAAAGTTAAATCTGTCATCAGAAGCATGTTGTCTCAGATGGGCACTGAACCCGCGGCTACGGTGGACGCACGCTACGCACGCATCTAGTCGGCCTTCCGCGGCCTTCGCTTGCGGACCTCGGGTCGCTCCGTGGTGTCTGAGGGCTTGGAGTCTCCGCCTCCTTCTGCTGGCTTCTCTTTCTCTTCTTCGGATGACTGAGGGAAAGGCCGGATTATAATATAAGTGTCATACATTTTAAATCGAACGGCTATTATTCAAATTTCACAAAACGCCATCTAGTCCCAAGCTAACCAGAGCTTGTGTTATGGATTCTAAACAGCCGATAAACATACTTATATATTTCTAAATACATAGGTACATATTATAGATAAATTACACCCAGACATAGAATAAATGATTGTGCTCATCACTCAAACATTTGTCCTAGGTGAGAATCTAACCCACGACCTTCGACATAACAGTCAGGGCCACTAACTACTAGACCAAGAGGCAAGTCGAACATAAAGCAGTCCCCCCACCACTTCTTAGTGTTTCGGCTGGATAGGAGAAGTGGCGACCAGCAACACATCTATCTGATTCGTTTGATGAACTTGACTTTATACAATGAAATGCTCAGTAAATAAAATAAAGATTTATTTATAAACCTTGAACACCATCACGAGAAATCGTAAGTTTGATCCCCACTCATTGCACCATTGACGTGAAAGGACTCTAGATACAAGCATACAAAGATATTTAGCTTAGTTACGCCCGATATTAATATTCTATCTCAATCCAAATCCCGATCCTTTGTTTTTGACGGCTGCTTCTGATTGGACATCTTTAAGACTCGGATAGGCGAATTCGGTCGTTGATTGGTTACAGACAAAGATCGGGATCAAGATAGCAACCGAGATAGATTATTAATATCCAGCGTTAGACTACTAGTAATAGAATAGAATAGAATAGAATATTTTTATTTCAGACCGGAGTCCATAGGGTTAGTAACAATTTTAACTTAAATTCTAGTGTTACAGACACATAAAAATATACAATTAGATTTCGGCATGGAGCCGCATCCACCTCCGCAACATCGGGGAATCCCACCGATCTACGAACGAATGTACACCCCTCATTGCTAGAGCTTTAAAAAAACAATAATGAGTGTAACTCACATCACTAGGCGAGTTCTTTTCTGCGTCGCTGCTGTTGACAACCTCCTCATCATCCACAATGTCGTCGTTGATCAGCTCCTGAAAAATACAATGTGTGTGTTGAACATTAAAAAAGAAAAGGTTATTATTATTATTCTTGATTGTTTTATTTTTAATGTTTTCGCCAATTATTATTGTTAATAAATCTAACTGCCTGTGTTATTCTTAATTAGTTTGTATAATATAATACCTCATTTTGTAATTTAAGATTATTTTTTAAAATGGCTTATTTTGTTCATGATCATTATTTTGATTATTGTTTTATTATTTGTTTTGACTATTTTTAATATGATAACTATGGATATTTTATTTGTCTGATTTAATAAATGAATTGAATTGAATTACAGTCTCGAGGCAAGGATTACCGAGTAAACATTGTCGGTCATCTGTAGGCGACGCGTAATTGTATCGATGTTTTGATATTACATTTGTTTAATTTGCATGTACCTAAGTTTAATTTGTATGTTCTATAGCTAACTTTTGTTATAATAAATATAATAACCGGAACGCGAGGGGCGCGCACTTTGCGGCCCCGTGATTGTTGAAACATCTTTAGCACAAGCGAACGCGGATTAATATCATTATGCGCACAGCCAAGGAGTGGAATTCCCTGCCTGCATCTGTTCCCGAGTTCATATGACCCTAATCTGTTTAAGTCGCGAGTTAATAGGCTTTTTTTGGGTAAGCTCGTTCCATCGTCGACCTCATGTCTGGCCGCAGGACAAGATTGAGGTCAAGAGTAGACCCATTATATATATATATAAAAATGGTCTATTCGTGTTAAACGACTTTACGATACCTGTTCGTCATCAGACTGTTTATCTTTGCCGTCCTGGTCGCCGCGCGCCCTCTTGTCGAGCTCCTTCTGTGAGATGAACACCTTCTCTCCTCGGCGTGGCGGGTACAGGAGGTCGATGATGCACACCAACAGCTGGAAGAAGACGGGTTAAGTTGAACTTGAGAATATGTATTTGTAAAGAGTTGTCACTTACTGGTCACTGGCCACTTTGTATGCCACCAAAGACTGTCTATGACGATCATAGACAAACCCATCATAGACAAACACCACAGACAAAACCCACGAGCGTCCGCCACGCGCCAGCCAATCAGATGAACCAGAGCCCCGCGCCCCTCACGGCGCTGGCCAATCAGGAGAACCCGCGGCCCGCGTTGTCGGCAGTCGTCCGGGCGCGCTTCACCACTGACATACAGAACCCCAAGAAGAATGCACGCTCGGCTTTTGCGCACAGGTGCTTGTCGGTTCGGGTTACATATATTTGCACTATTGTGAAGCCATACGACCCTATTGACCCTTAATATAATATATACAGTCCACTAAGAAGTTTCCGTCTTTTATTTATATGGCCTTAACAAAGACATTCAATACTTAGATTTACAATAGACGGAACATCACGAACATAATTTTCGTCCAAAACTTGTGTCCTGCCTGGACACAAGTCTATGAGGTTTTTTTTTGTACGCTTCGCTGCCGCTCTAATATTGATACATTATTCTAGATGGCGTTACTGAGACATGGGATCAAAGTATTGTTATGACATTTCCTCACTAGTCCGCTCTATAATAGTATTTTAAATCCCTTTGTATGCCACGTAGGTCACCGGTGACTTCGAACAATTGAATTTCAATTGTGTCTAGTAGACTGCAGTCAAGGTGTTAATACTATCACTGAATTGATTCATAACGATTTATAAATTGGGTGCTGGTATATAAAATGAGGCGGTTAAATGGGTAAATACTGTTCCAGTATCACAATATGTCTTGAACATAGCTATTTCAACACTGAAACCAATAGTCAATATTATTTTTCATACTAACCAATCCAAGCAGAGCTCCAATGAATATGGTGGCCAGAGCGAAGATCAGGTAGGAGCCCCACGTCGGCAGCCCATAGGTATCCATCAGCATAGTGTGGACACTCTGTAAAATAGATTCTGAAGATTAGTGATAGGAGCAGACAATCGTTCAACAGTGGTAAAGGTACGCAAACCGACCTTGGTGGACTTTTAGAGCGATTCTAATGTAATTTTACGGTTTAAAAAATGCTGATCTGCAACCTAATTTAAAAAAAAATGACTCAATATTTTTTGTATATGTAGCTACGTAAGTCATGCTTGACACTTATTTTTTTCTTTTATGGTTTTAATGTAACGCTTTATATATAAGAAGTGGGGTCGACCAGTAGTCAAGGTACAATTTCAAAATCAAGTTCTGACTTCTCCCCAACCAAATAGTCTGAAAGAATCCCGATGTCTCCCCAAGACCGCTTGGCCTAATAAGTCTACTAACTAAACCTTTCACATACCCTAAGCGCTTGACTGAGCTTGAAGAACTCAGCGACCAGAGTCATCTGAATGGAGTGTGGTGCCTTCCATGATGGAACTGGTTCTGTCTGCTTCCAGCGCTGGTCTTCAACGTAGCCCAGCATGGATTCCACGTCACGGGGACCTTTGTATTGACGGAATTCGCCGTCGATCACACTGTGGAGAGATGAAGAAGATATTTTATTATTAAGTATTCACATATGTCGGACAGATAGAATCCATATAAGTGTTGGTTAGTGACAATTTTCTTAAGAACTATGTTAGTACAAAATAAAACATTCACAATCTCTCCGTGAGTATTCCCACCCAGTAAGCCTGTATGGGGACAGTCATGGCGGGATGCAATCATTTGCGAAAAGCAGTTGGTGCTGCCGCGCAGTCTTTGAAATAATGACGCCACTTTCATCCGCACTAAAGCATGGAAACCATCACCGCGCGCATTTGCGAACATTTGTATTATTGTACCTAGAACTGTAGTAAGACGAGAGGTGCGCGACCGACCACTGTTTGCAGTACTTTCTTGTCGCACTAATGCTGGGGAACGCGCACCTCTTCATCGTACGCCGTCCCCAAGTTTCAGACAAGAGAACTTCAGAATCCGTGGAAGATTTTAATGCCTAACAGCGTTTGTGCTTGTCCAAATTTGAATGCATAATCGTTTAGTAAATACATACAATAAGTATTTTACGGATATAGATATATTTTCATTATCTGCCAAAAACTTCCGCAATGATGTAAATAATACATTAATGGATTTAGAAACATAAAAAAGAAGTGTATAACATATTATGAAAATGCAATTGTAATTCGTGCATGATTAAGTTTACTTAGTTGTCTAATTTCTTATCTAATTTGTGGATAACGTAGTGAGTTACACACTCACTCATATTGTCGTGCATGCCTATTTTAAGATCATTCGTAGTGTGTAACTGTTTATTCTCTCAAATGAATAAATAAATTTGTGACGCACTATTTTAATGTAAATGCAAAGTTTTAGTCAAGGTTAGTTATCCTTCTTCTGTAATGGTTGATAGCTGCCTCCATGAAAGCGAAAGAGCATTTCAGAACGGGAACTTCGCACGTAAGGAGCAGGACATCATTACCGTAGCTGGAATAGATAAGATACTCACTGGAAGATAGTAGGCAGAGCAGTAACAACGAATCGCCCGCTCAATCCCGGCGACTTGGTGACGTCAACACCGGCAGTTCTCACGCCCAGTGCCTTGCGGGTCGCCCGGGTCGATAGCTCCTTCCATGCTGGCGAGAGAGCATTGCAGGCTGGACACCAAGGGGCGTAGCTGAAACAGTGACGATGGTACTTTAGCATGGAGAGATATGGTTGAAGGGTACTTGAATGATATATATGAAGTATATATCATTCAAGGATTGTCTGAAATACGATCATCAACTGCCTAATCTGTTCCTAATAATATTGAGGTCGGCTTGCAACCTAATAGGTTTTTTTTTAAAATGTTTAAAATGCCTACTGCTAAAAGGATAAGTTAATGATGCGTATATTTTTACGTATAATATAAGTAACGCGAGTCAGCTCAAAGTAGCCCAACGAGCTATGAAGAGGGCTATGCTCGGAGTCTCTCTGCGAGATCGAATCAGAAATGAGGAGATCCGTAGAAGAACCAAGGTTACCGACATAGCCCAGTGGATTAGCAGGTTGAAGTGGCAGTGGGCAGGGCACATATCAGGGAGGACCGATGACCGATGGGGTCGAAAGGTTCTCGAGTGGAGGCCACGTATCGGCAAGCGCAGCGTAGGACGTCCACCCACAAGGTGGACAGACGACCTCATTAAGGCCGCGGGAACGCGCTGGATGCGAGCCGCTTCCAACCGGTCATATTAGAGATCTATAGGGGAGGCCTATGTCCAGCAGTGGACTTCCTATGGCTGAAATGATGATGATATTTTTACGTTATTTCAATTCATAAAACCCAAGTTCATGTTTTTTTTTTGAGATACCGTTTTTGCCCTTAGTTAGACAGCAAACATCAGTTTTCTTGCATTTTGTGATGCGACAATAATTTATTTCTAGACCACGGGCGTTTCTTTACTTGGAGTTTTTCGAAAGTTATTCGCATCAAACAGAATAACATCGTTGATAAACACACGTTATCAAAGATCTAACTTTACATTTTCATATACTTGTATTGTTTAGAGATTATCGAATGCACTCAAGTACGCATTCATTGCTGCATTTTTGATAAGCCTGACCGTCTATGGGTATATTTAAAGTAGAATGTGATATGATAACAATAGGGTGTTTGACAGCATATTAAAATCAAAATATACTTAGTCCATCAGTTAGATTATAAAAAGGAATCCATAAATGGAAAACTGCTTAGATTAAGCGCATTAAAGTTATATTATAAACGCGAAAGTTTGTGAGGATGGATGGATGGATGGATGTATGTTACTCTTTCACGTAAAAACTGCAGAATGGATTTTAATAAAATTTGGTATGGAGTTAGCCGACACCCTGGATTAACACATAGGCTACTTTTTATCCCTGTTGTCTGTATGGTGTCTAGTTTGGTAGCTTTCGGACACCACGGAGGCGCAGCTGGTTGCGCCGCCTTGGTATACCGGTGAAATATAGCCCTAAGACTCGAAGTTAGTGGCCTGTAGGTAGTGTCAAAAAATGTTGGAAGCGGCTATGGCTGAGCCGACGGCCTGACGATCCCCACCTATTGCACTATTGACGTGAACACACTTCAGACACACACAAGCATATTGAGCTTAGTTGGAGGGACTAACAAGATTACTTGTGCTGTGCAACCCACTTTGCTAGTAAGCTCCCGTAATGATTCATCGAACTCAGATGACCATGTCTTTTGTTCAATACACGGGCAAGAAGATTTTTACAGCGATAAAAACGTGTGAACAGGCTTTAGGCTTGCAAGTAAAGTTGACACGCATTCCGTGGATCACCCACGTGTTTGGTAAACATCATAATGTTAAACATTCTACTGTTTACTGTTTACACACATTAACATGGTCTTATAGGTCACGGAGGACTACGACAAGTTGACTTTCCATAACCTTTGTATAACGTATTAATGCGATCAATAAACGGAGACACGAATGTAAATAAATATTGCATGTGTTCAAGTATTGTTTTAAAAGGGTGAAAGAGTCGCACATACTAGGTAGGTGAAGTGAAAGCGAACTGAGTTGTCACTCCATACTTATGCTAGACATTGGCAGTTCACTTCACTTAGGCCCGCCATACACGGACTGCTCGGGCAGTTACCTAATAATCAACATACCTACACAGGCCGCTCTTGCAATCAAGAGTCAAAAAAACCTAAGGCTGACGGAGCTGTTAGTTTAACTGCTCGAGCAGTCGGCAATCTCAAATCAGTATAGCAATATGGATTTTGATGAGAAAGCTGCTTTTGCTCATACGACGACGACGGCGGCGTAAAAATTGAAAATTGCAGGTTCATATCGACCGGCTGTAGGTACAGACGCCAGCACGTCAAGTTACCCCAATGTGTCTAATTTCTTTGATCGTTTTTCAACTCGATGACAAACAAGATAAGGTTCAAATTCAATTGGGAAAATTTGACACATTGGAGTAACTTGACGTGTTGGCGTCTGTACATAATTTTGGACATTGGGCATTAAAAATTTTCGACGGTTTTCTCTTAATTTATTTTACAATAAAACTGTAAAAATGAAATAATGATGATAGAAGCATCATTCCTATGTTACCTTACCCCATGATAACATACGTGACACATCACATCACGCCTGTAATCCCCGAAGAAACACAGGTAAGTACCGCACGATACTTTTCCATAAAAAGTAGAATGGACACCCATCCGCGGACTCACCTCGCAAAGCGTAGCTTAATCTTCACTTTTGCGTTAACCAGAAGCCCAAGATAATACATGGCCAGACATAACTCAGTTTCCTAAACAATGACCAGAACATTACGGAAGATAGTACATTCAGTTGACCTTCCATTGGCTCAGCCTTGGGCAGGTTGAACGGTGTAGCGTTAGGAAGGTCGGATCGATTGAAGACAAACAATGACTATCTAGTATCTACGCAGTGAAGCGTATTGCTGGCCACATAACTATTCCGTGTGTGCATAGCTGGCCATAATATACACATATTAAAAATATTGTCAGAAATTGGCAAATTAATATTCGTACGGAGATGAAGATAAAGAACATCATTTAGGCAACATGTTTTTGTGTTACAAAACGGTCAAAATTTTTGTTTTGCGGAGGCCTTATTCGTGGAGAAATGAGCATTTAAACATGCAGGCAAAGACTTTTTAGTCTAAAGAAAATAATAACAACAAGAAAATGACGAGAGTCCATGGATTCATGGTTTCAGTTGGAGAAGTAAAAGGCCAGTGGTGTAACCGGCGGACTGCCAAGCAACAGGCCTCAAAACCCAAGGCATCAAACCTCGGACTCTCTCTGTGTAAGAGAGCCATGATGCGTTTCATGCTCGGCATCAATATACTAGACCGAGTTCCAAACGCCGAAATCAGGAGACGTACAAAAGTCATATTGGGAATCGCGTTATGGAACACAAAAGCAGTTGGGCAGGACACCTAGCTAGGCGCGGTGATGGCCGGAGTAAAGCTATGAACGAGTGGCGTCCAAAAAACGGCAGGAGAAGTTTGGGCCGTCGACATTATTGCCATTGCGGGAGTATCGTGGATGAGGCTGGCACAGGGACGTGGAGATTAGGGTGCTTCTACACGGTGCATGTAGCTGGAGCAAGTAAAGATGCAAGTTACAAGCGTGAATAATATGCTCAAGCTACTTGTTTAAGTTACTCGCTTGTACTTGTATGCACATAACATACGCAAGTGCCTCAATATGCGCAAGCTACTTGCACCGTGTAGAAGCACCCTTAGCACCAAGAAAGAGAGGCCTATACCCAGCAGTGGGTGAAGTCAGGCTGTGGATGATGATGTGAAACCAAGTCAGAGGCCCGTAGGCGGTATAAAACCTCTATCACCAAGTTATTAACGAACCACACGGAAATAAGAAGACAGGCATAAATGACAGAGACAACCCTATACACCGATAATGTTTTCTTTAATCCGATGTAGGTAGGTCCTACCTTGTGGAATAGCATAAAGAATAAAATAGGTAGGTATAATACTCTCTAATATTTTTTGTTTTGTGTTTAAAATAAAATATTTGTACGCCATAGTATGGCAGGACATGCTGAACTACGCCTGTAACATCTATATTGGACCATGTTCTAAGAAATATTTTTTATTGATTTTATTTGAAGAGTATAAAATCATTAAATTCCTAGTTTCCTCAACGGCGCATTTTTAGCAATGAGTGTTTGCTGATAGACAAAACACATTGAGTGTGAAATGACTGCCGTCATCTTCACAAGTGACATCATACGGCATACCGTCATATTGTTTAAAGTAAACGATTCGTTACCGAGTATTGTTGTTTATCTTTTTTTATTACTTGAGACAAAGTACTAAAACCGATAAAACACTAGTCTATTGAGATATTTTTTAATGAAACACCTCATTTGTGTAAGACATATTTATAACCGGATTGCTGTTTACAAATTAGTTTATTACGTACACTAGTACGTACGTTCTGTTCGTTCCCGTAGGAATACAGGGATAAAAAGTTACCGTAGTCGCCTATGTTACCAGGGGATAGTCTAGCTACCTACCCAATGGTGAAATATTTTTTCAAAATGGTCCAGTAATGTTTAAATTGATCCGTTACAAACAAAATTACAAATCTTTCTTTTTAGTATTAGTTAAGATTTATATTTTTTGAGAAACGGGGAAGTCACATCACTGACTTCTAAACTGCGAGGTGCTACTGAGGAATTCTTAATGGATGAATTCTTACTTTAATTACTTATGCTTTGTCTGACCCAAATCTAGCCCAGGAAGCGCTTACTATACCACTAACCTATGAAATGATCCTATTAATATTATGAATGTGCCAAAAATATTTAACATGCACTGTTAAGACTCACGTTTTATTGATACGCCCGCCATAGCGTTCCTTCGGCACGGTCGGGCATCCAGAAATGTAGACGCTTAACATGATAAAATTAGATCTTAAATCATTTGCGCTTACTAAAATCCCCTGCCGTTCCGTGCCGCCAATTTCAATTTCAATTTATTTAATTCAGACAAACGTCCATAGGGTTAGTAAAACAAAATTACTTAAAGAAATGTGCGACGAGCCTTAACGCGCATTTCGAGGTACGGTCAGTCTGGAATTGAATGGTCACCCATCCAGAGACCGACCTTGGCAAGCGTAGCTTAACCTTTAAATCTTGTCAATTAGAGACACAATAGAAAGACAATGACAGCGCGGACTGGGGTTTAATGAATTAATCAACCCTGTGTCTATTATGATAAGAGACAATAACCCAATGGCTAAGGCGTTGGACTGGCAATCGAGAGGTTGTGAGTTCGATCCCCACCCATTGCACTGTTGACGTGAACCCACTCGAGCTAGACACAAACATATTTGGCTTAGTTGGAGGGGTTAGCAAGACTAACTAAAAGCGACCCACACTGCTAGTATGCTTTTTTTTTTTAATTAATTATATTATCTACAAGACCCTCAAGTAATAAAATGTTTGATTGCACAAGATAGTACAATATAACATTATAGGCTCCACTAAAACCATTTTTTTATTAAATGACGTCACACACTTGCCACTTATATTCGCTCAATGGAAACTCACCCTAAGCTCATAAATTGATTCAATAGCTATTTGATTGTTCATTTTTGAACCAGGCATAATTTAAAAGTGCTTTTATTCATACATTCTTTCATACTTTCTTGGCTTATTGCCAAAGTAGTTTATACCCTGAAGATATTGATTGGGTTATTCTTTGACTTTTAGGCGCTTTGTACCTACATGGAGCAACTATTGCAAAAACTGGCAACTAGCTTTTTAGATATTATCAAATGGGATTTCGCACTCATAGCAACTCGAGCAACTAGCAATTTGTAAAGAAACCTTTCAAAAAGTTGACAGTTGCCTCAACTAAAGTTGCTCAGTGTGCAAAGCACCTTATTTGTCTTCATTATAGTTAATAAATAAATAAATATTCCACAACTTTTCACACAACGCCATTTAGTCCCAATTTATGATAAACATACTTATATAATTCTAAATACATAATATTATAGATAAATTACACCCAGACACAGAACAAATGATCGTGCTCATCACACAAACATTTGTCCTGGGTGGGAATCGAACCCACGACCTCCGGCGTAGCAGTCAGGGTCACTAACTACTAGACCAACAGGCCAGTCAAGTTGAGTTTAGGTTTTAGGCAGTACAATAATAACTCAATTATTTGCCTCATGCAAGCTGCTGTCACTATGTTTAATCTGTGGTCTGTGGTTCAGCTATAATTAACAATCCTATTGGAGTATGATTTTCCTTCAGCAAAAAGTGGAACTGTTAGGATTGAAACTATTTTTTTTTTCATTTGACTTTTAGAACAGTACACAGTACAGAAAAAACCTATTTTCGGTTTACTTGTCTACTCACACCTATTTCCAATAGGACTAGGCAGGAACTACAGAAATTGTGGTAGATCTGTGGGTGAAATTCAACCATTTTAGCATTCCACATTCCTTGTCCACATAAACTTTCTGACACTGCTCGATGGATGCAATATTCTAAAAAGGAGAACTTTGATGACAACTGAGAATTAAAAAAAAATTGGTATTGCACTTTTAGTTTATTTCAAGTTACGGTGACTATGAGAGGGGGCATGGTGCGCCACATCTCTGCGATTGCGCATGACCTCATCCTAGATACACACTGATGATAGCCAAAATTAAACTACCTGTGTGAAAGTTATTTTTGAATACTGCCTGTTGATCATCTCTGTCAAGTGTCAACAGAGATGCCTGCAGCAAGCTAATCAATCAACTAAATACAAGTATCAATTTCAATCTGAAACCTACACTTACAGTCTACTTCATCATTCAACGCAGTATTCTTCAAAGGTATTTATGATTTCATTATGATAAACTATTCAAGTCTGCACCAAACATCAATACTTGCATGTAGCATGACTAATAGTGCTGCCAATTAACATTTATGTATGGCAGAGTGATGTAACAACACCTTTGTGACTTATAAAACATAGAGTGACTCATTGGCCCAAATTGTCTATTGCTTGGCTCATTTTGTGGTTGCAATTTAAGAATGGCATTATTATTGAAGTAAAATATGTGTTTTGACTATCTTCAAGACAATCACTAGACCAACAGATAGTATCTTGTGGGTCTAGTGATTGTAAATACTATGCTTTGTATGATATCCTAAGTTTGATAGCTGGTTCATGGCAATGACAAAGTAGCTAAGTATAATTGCTCAATCACTGCTGTCTCAGGTTTGATTCCCACATTAAACAAATATTGTTTGGACTGGACAGGTAGTCGTTGCATCTGGGCTATTAGCTAGCTTGTAGCTTAGGATATGGTGCACTTTTTCACATCTCTGCATGTGTGCATGACTTCATCCTAAATATACAAAGATATAAAGCTAATACGAAACTAGCTGTTTGACAGTCAATTGTTGAACACTTTGTCCCATGATTATCACTATGAACTAGCAGTGATAGCCTAGTGGTGTGAGCGGCGGATTGCCAAATCACAGGTCTCGTGTTCAAACCCAAGGCACCTCTTTTCGGATTTATGTGCATATTGTTAAATAATCACTTGCTTCAAAAACGGTGAAGGATAACAACGTGAGGAAACCGGCATGCCTGAGACTATTCTCGACGGCATGTGATGCCAAGTCAGAGGCCTATGGGCGGCATTAAAACTCTGACACCAGGTTAGTTACTAACCACACGATAAGAGGAAGACTATGTACTGTCATTGGCGATATGCAAAAGCCCTGCTGCAGGTCTGGCTGTTTTGTGATTTAAAATGTTTGTAAATTATTTTATTTATACAGTTGACATTGAATGTACCTATATTGACATTTATTTCTACTTTAAAAGTATATTATGTTTATTTTATTGTGAATGTAAAGACCATGTGGATTCTTTTTTTTTAAATTTTCTTTTCTACATTTTCTTAAGTTCTTTTATTTAATTATCTTACATTTTGTCTGGCAGTTTATGTTCTTTATGGGACCAACCCAAATGTTCTTTCTTTGGTATTGTTCATCAGCATGTGGAGCTCCTCAAGTTATGAGTTGAGCTCACAATTACTGACAAATGCTTGCACTGACTGATCTGGTTGTTTGCACTGACTCACTCCGTGTGGTCTTTTGAGGAAAGCCTCAAAAGACCAGTAGTCAGGTAGTGAAACTACAATCTTATCTACTAGTTAAAAAAAAAGATGTGTAAAAGTGCTTGTGAAAACCTATTTTTACAGAAATAAATATTATTTAATGGACCCACGCACTGTTTTCTATAAAGAAATGACAAGTGTTAGGTTTATCATCTTGAATGACTTGTTCTGTGTCTAGGTGTAAATTGTCTATAATATGTATGTATTTAGAAGTAGAATAAGTAAGGGTTTAATGATCTCTAATGAAATTCGGTGTCAATGTACATTCTAACAAGAAGCCATTAGCGAGTCCAGTTGGCACGTGGCTTTAGTCATCTAACTATGGATTTAAAATGTTTACTTTCAAAACAAGTAGGTGCTTATGTAGGTATTCATTCTTACATAACTAAGAGTCAACATACTTATTTTGACAATTTAAATTTGGCATTTTGATGTAAGTTTTCTCTTAGTGACTTTATATGGTATTACAAGACCTGTTGCATATTACTGGTTACTTTAAGAATGAGTAATACATGTAGTCATGTATTGAGGATTATAAATATACATACAAATTCAGGTTAATATGTTTACAGTGTGATTTCAGTCATGAATCCGTAAAACGACCAAGGCGCTTAGCTAAGTACCAAGTGATTAAATTGTCTCCCACTCCAATTCAATGGAAACTTTTTTCATGGTGTAGGACAAAATGGAAGCTGAATATCACACGGAGCGTGCGGAAATTGCAGACATGTACCAACAATAGACAATGCGTCACGGTTTTCAAAACGGTTCTTTTTACATAGACCCTATCGACCTTGTAGTGGTTATTGAACCCAAACGAGTGGGCTGTTCTGAGACTCTCAATTACACCTTGAAAAATACTCTTTTTAGGAACAAAGCTAGTGAAAGACAAAAACTGAATATTCAAGCAAAGTTTTACGCACCTTTTGTACCATTACTAAGGTAATTAACACCTAAATAAATCAAGGAAAAAATTTGACACGTTCCCGTAAAATGGTTGAAACCGGCTATAGTGAAAAATACTTACAACTCGACCATCCATTCTCCATCGAGGATTTCTTTCCAATTGTCTTCATTCAACTCGCGGTTGGCACTCACAAAACCAGTAAAACAACATAAAATAAATGAGAAATAAAGGAAAAAATGTAAAATTTGTGGAACCGTGTGTACGCGCGCCATGTTTAATTTTGTTGTAATGTTGCCAGTTTATAAAGTGTTTATTACTAAAATCATTGAAGTGTTCTTCATTTTAAAAATGTATATTTGGTAGAATTCAGAATAAAGAAAATATTTGGATTTCATTTTATTTCTAATAGACTAATGCAGTAGTAATAAAAAAAACAGCGGAGTTTATTTATACTATTGTAATAAATAATAAACTAAACTAAATAATACGGTGCTGGTGCTGCCATCTAATTCGTACAATACACGAAACGCTAGTTTACTTACTAAAGCGCGATACAAGATGTCGCTACAAGGACATAAAAGTACCTAGTCTGTTGTCGATAAAATCTCTTCTACCCTCGGTTGTGAAGCTCTTAATATGAAAGGTTTTATTCTTGGTTTGATTCGAAATCTAAAACATAGGCTTTTCTATCTTTACTCTAAGTTCGAAGAGATTGGGTCGTGTAAAAGTCTTCTAGCGAGAGCGAGGTCGTGTTAGTCCGTCCTCTAAGAAGATCTAAAATATTATTGAAGTCTGCCTACGGAGGTATTCTTGGGACGAGCGAAGATATTTTGCTAAGTTCGAAGGGCTATCAGAAATTGCAATATAAATAAAACTTTCTTTGAAAATGCTTCCATTTTGCTTGCCTATAATTATTATAACATACCTCATAACATGGTAACATTGACTTGTATTCCCAATGATGGATATATACCACCAGCTCCGCTTTTGAGCAGCAGAGCGGTTTAAAAAGGTCAGGTGCGTAGTATCTAAGTAGTAGCTACTCCCGACAGGCATGGGTGAACAAATTTAATGTATGAATGTAAACTAAGCAGAAAGAATATGGAAGGATCCTACGATCCTTCCCCTTTAGTAAAAATATGTGGTTAATGTTTGTATGAAACTAACATACCTACCAGTACCTCCTCAGACATTCCGAAAAGATAAACTTCTACTTTTTCATCTGCAAATACATCACACTCAGGGTCTGGTTTAGGTACATACCTATATTAGTTACTTACTTAAGTACCTACCTATACCTACATTATAGGTACCTTTGTGTGTTTTAAACAAAAAGATTTAAAAGAATAGAGCGGACATGCGACGATATGTCATAGAAAAACTTTGATCCCATGTCTCAGTAACGCCATCTAGAATAATATATGAATATTGGAGCGGCAGCGGAGCGTACTAAAAAAAACTCATAGACTTGTGTCCGGCAGGACACACTTTTTCGGACGAAAATTTTGTTCGTGATGTCCGGTCTATATGTATTGAATGTCTTTGGTTTTAAAGTTTTTTGATTGATAAAATATCACCCATTTTATGGCGTCAAACTGGAAGCTGAGCAACATGGTTGGGAAAAGGCTAGGCAGACATGATCACATGACTTATTCAGTAAACACGGAATGAGCGAACTGATCTTCAGAAAATGCAAACGCGTTGTGATGTTCACGTAAAAAGAACGTGCTCGTAATTTGTACAAAACGTTAAAAACCGTCACGCAGTGCTGTGCATATCGACAGCGGTGTCGATGTCACTCGCACTAGTATGACTTCATCACTGGCTTCGTCTACTATCGATCGGCAGTTAGTAGGTACGTACATACCTACGTCCTCAGTAATGTTATGTTCACTATATAGTACAAAAACAAAGAGATTTAAGGTACTATAAAGAGTACAAAGCGAAGAATTGTCATACAAAAATGGAGAACCCATGTGTCAGTAACGCCATCTAGAATAATATAGCAATATTGGAGCGGCGAAGAAGCGTACTAAATTAGACGTCCCATAATAGCAAGTATTGAATATCTTTGTATGGAGGTATGTACAAAAACAACGAGCGAGCCTTCCTGTAGTCGCGTCTCGTATGATGTGTAAAATACAAAAAGATATTTAAGATTCCATAGTCCCCTTCTCTATAGTATCTTAAATCTTTGGTTATAACTATGGTCTGTTCTCGAAGCGGCGAAGAACAAAATTGTGAGAAAACCGGCATGTCCTAGGACTAAAATATGAAGACTTGTGACGTCTACCATCGCGCACTGGGCCCGCATGTTAGAATAGAGTCAAAGAGATTTAAGGCTCCAGCACATTTGTAACACCCGACGCCATCCCACGCGGTTTTATTGGTCAAATCTGAAAAAGGTGCTTAAAGTAACCAATGAGACCACCATATTGACGTTGCGTGGCATGGCGTGTTATAAGTCTGTTGCTAATAAAGAAGACATGCGAAGAAATGTCTTAGAAAAAACTTTGATTCCATGGCTCAGTAACGCCACCTAGCAATACTAGAGCGGCAGCGGAGCGTACTAAACTATACTGATCGACTTGTATCCTTTTCTGTAGGAATGTTAAAATTATTAAATAAAGCTCTGTTCACTTGCTCCAAAACCCCATGTTCTTCAAATATCTACTCAAAGTTTTGTACATTTTATATCGATAAACCTTCTACTTCTTAGTGATCGGTACCTAAATTCGAATTAAAACCCAACCTTAATCGAGACATGATACTTAATTTTTGAGCGCACTCCACTCTTTCTTACATGATCCTTTATTTAAATTACTTAATTTATTCTGCATACTATCTACCTTTGTAGGTATTCAACCAAAACCGCAATTAAAACAACCTACACTCTACACTTTCACAGTCTTCAAAACTAGAATTTACAAAGCGGGAGCATTGAATAACAAAAAAATAAAACATATTAGTTCGTTCTAACGTAACGCATAAGCATTTAAATAAATAAATAGATATCGATCAAATCCCGCGTGACAGTTGTCAAACATCAAAATATTTTACGCGCGCTTTTTTGTGACACGCTGTCTATGGTCAGGGTTGGCTGTAATGGAATTATTTAGGGGTATTCTTTGTGTATTTCGCCATGTGTTATTGTAGTAAACATGGATATGGATAGATTTTTCTGACCCGTATCAGAGTTTTTCTCTCAATCAGGACTGATTGTAGGTACGAAAACTTTTGGTTACCGAGGTAAGGTTCTTGAAAATGCCAGAGGTTGTTATAAAACTATTATTACATTCAGCTGAAAGTGTAAATTGTTTACTGTTAATTATTTATCTTTGGGCCTTGTGGCGGATAAAATGGCGAAGACGCACAAGATACACTATATACGTTCTGAGAAATATGGCGAAGACGCACAAGATACTTACTAGATACGTTCTGAGAAATCTTATGTAGGTAGGTACCTATCTAAGTTGTGAACAATTTGTGAGATATAAATGTGATTGTAGGAAGAACTCGTGATGTAATTAAGAGCGTACTTTTATATTTGAGAACAAGATCATGATTAAATAAAGATTGGACTGAACGGTAAAAGAATACGTGTAGAGTAGGTACCTCCATTTTTTCGGTAAAGTCACTGACTATTTTTGTGACAACCCTAACAGCTGCCCTAGTTTCATTCGAAATTCGAACGCAGCCATCGTGTCTATGAGCGTTTTATTTTTTCAATTTTCAAATATCGAACGAATGGAAGCTTCAAATCAGTTGTTTATTTTCATAAGTATAATGGCATTGTTTGTGGACAAGATTATTCCGTATCTCGATCAATATGACGTATTTATTTTTATTTTGGAGTGTTTGATACGTAACAACGAAGTTTTTGTTGATGACTGTGCGTTTTACATTTACTGGTCTGCCCCGAAACTTTGATGTGGTGATAATTTTTTGTCACAAATATCTTTTCCTGTTACGCATACTTGTCTATTTTGCACCAGACAAGGGCAGTTTCACTTATTAGAGTTCTTTAAATACTTTGGAAGGCACTTTGACGCAGTAGGTAGTAGTTGTAGGTACATACGTCAGCACATCAAGAAATGTTCCAAACTGTATTCCCAGTTAAACATGAACCATTATTTTGTAACTTACTTGTAGATACAGACGTCAGCACATCAAGATATGTTCCAAACTGTATGAATTCCCAGTTGAGCATGAACCATTTTTTTGTAACAAAATTGAAATATTATCAAATAAATTTGACTGATTGGGATAGCTTGATATGTAGGCTGACCTATGAACATCCACCACATAATAGTCAGTGGTAACACTAACGTAGGTACAGAAGCCAGCACATCAAGCTACCCCATTGAGTCGAATTTCTTTGATTATTTTTCAACTTTATTACAAGGTTCATGTTCAATAGAGAAATTTTGACAGTTTAGGGTAGCTTGATTGATTTGCTGATGTCTGTACAATAAGTAACAAGTTTCGAAGCTTTAATTATATGAGGCTCGCTTAGACTGGGTCTGTTATGTTTTTAACTTCCATAGACTCTACCTGTTATTGCCTCTAATTTGACAGTAAATATGACGTTTCTTGCGTTGTAATGTACAGACACCAGCTGGCACGTCAAGTTACCCCAATGTGTCAAATTTCTTCGATCGTTTTTCAAGTTTATGTCAAACTGATTAAGGTTTATATTCAATTGGGAAAACTTGACACATTGGGGTAATTTGATGTGCTGGCGTCTGTACTTAGATCCTCGTGGAAAATCAAAGTTAGGTTTTTCAGCAATAAGTGCTTTTAAATACAAGGTTTTGGAAATGCTATCTCCTTTAATGTCTAACAGTAGACCCATCCCTGCGTACATACATGTATCTACTTGTCAAAAAGACGATTGTGAACATTCAAAACAATCAGCTTTTTCAGCAATAAGCGCTTTTGAAAACCACCCGTTTTAAAAATACTTCTTTGATGATACTGTATCGTCATCTCATGATTCATTGGAATCAATAGATAAGAACCTTGTAGCTCCAATACACGGCTGTTATAAAAACAATTTGATCTGATCAATGGTCACAGTCGCTAGTCACGAGATTATCATTGTGTGGTCTGTGACGTCAGCAAAGGGAATGCGTGTGCGCAGGTCGTCGATTAAAATGTATAATTATATGAGAATTAGAAGAGTTAAACATTAGGTACCTACTTATTACGTTGGTTTCTTCTTAGGTTTTGTTGAAGGTGGCTTTCATAACCTGAATTAACGTAGGTTGTAGCATAGATCAGGGAATTCGGGAAGTTCCCAAACTTTTGAACCTACATCAATGAAGACTTTTATTAAAATGTACATATTAATAAAAGTCTTCAGACGTCCCGCGGTTTCACCCGCGTAGGTCCCGTTCCCATGGGCATACAGGCATAATAAGTAGCCTAAGTGTTAATCCAGGGTGTCAGCTAACTCCATACCAAATTTTATTAAAATCCATTCAGTAGTTTTTACGTGAAAGAGTAACAAACATCCATCCATCCATCCATCTATCCATACTCACAAGCTTTCGCGTTTATAATACACACATCAAAAGTGTCTAGGGATCAAGCATTTTTATGCGGATTTCTTGAGATTGAGATGTGGCTTTGTAATAAATTTATGATTTTATAGATTTATATGGATCCTTTTTGGTGCATTTCATAATTTGAATCAGGAACTGTGAATCAAATTCGAGTAAAAGATGAAAATCAGCTGTCAATATTTTCCCTATAAAAACATACAACGCATTGAAGACATTATTAGTGCTACTGTTTCCCTACTACTGATTAAAACCAACGTTATTATGGAGCGGCGACGTCATTTAAGCAGGGAAGAAATGCTCAGAGCCGTGGGAATGATAGAAGCTGGTTCCCGGCAACGTACTGTGGCTTTAGCTCTGAATACAAGTCAGAGTGTTATCAGTCGACTTTGGACACGTTACCGAAGCACTGGTACCGTGGCTGAGCGCCATGGAGGACGGTATCGCTGCACCACACGGAGACAAGACCGATACATTCAAATCTTAACTCGAAGAGCTCCAACAATAACCGCCATGATGTTAGCCGTGAGGCTTCATCACTCTTCAGGGAACTTAGTTAGCGACCAAACAGTCAGAAACCGCTTGCATGAAGTGAACCTTCATTCCCGAAGACCGCTACGGGTACCACCTATAGCAATGCACAATCGTAGGATTCGATATCAATGGGCTCTTGAACACAGAAATTGGGCAGAAGAACAAAGGCGTTTCGTGTGCTTTTCTGATGAGTCTCGTTTTGGTATGAGACCGGATACAAGACGTATACGACACTGGAGAACCCCTGGACGCCAACAGCGATTAAAATCCTGCCAGGAAGTCCATCCTTATAGTGGTGGAACCATCATGGTATGGGCGGGTATTTGGATCGGCGGAAGAACTGAGTTGATTTGGATCAGAGGCAACCTCAACGCTCAAATTTATGCTGAGACGATAGTATCAGACGTCATCGTTCCTCTACAAGTGCAAATCGGTCCCTTATTTCAGTTAATGCATGATAATGCACGACCGCACACCGCAAGAGTTGTAAGACAGACTCTCGCCGCAGCTAACATCAATGTCCTGCCCTGGCCTGCTCAGTCGCCAGACTTGAACCCGATTGAGCATGCATGGGATATGCTACAGAGAAGAGCTCTGCCGAATATGGAGGGTAACCAGTCGTAAGAAGACCTTTTTTTGTTGTTGCAACGAACATGGGCGGCCATTCCACAGCGTGATTTGGATGAACTCATTTTGAGTATGCCAAGCCGATGTTCTTGTGTTGTTAGTGTTCGCGGTAGAAACACGGATTATTAATTGTTTAAGTTACCCAATAAAATTTTAAAGAAAACTGTTATTTCAGTCTTTTTTTCGAACTTTAATGTTAGTGGTTCAAATGTCAAAAATCCCTTTATTAGGAAAATGGCAAATTTCTTTATTAATGCAAAGGTGACTTGGTTTATCGTTACTGTGACAAACGAAAACACTTTATTTGATGAATCCTTAAAGAAAATTTTAATTAATATCAATCAGGAGAAAAGTTATTGCAAAAATATATGTTGATCCCTAGACACTTTTGATGTGTGTATTAGTAGGATAATGCAAAATATTGTAGACTATTTTTAGACTGAAGAGTCTGCTCATTTTCCTCTTTTCATTCTTGACATTGTCGTGCTTAAAACAAAAGAAATCCTTTTGTAGACAAAATCCGTTTTTCTGGTAGTCATGCAATGTGTGCTGAGGATTAAACACGGAAGCTAAAAGACCAAAGAGCTAAGACTTTTTTCATTCCAATACTCTTTTACGTAAACCTCCAATATCATTTCTACATAGACTCTTGATAGTCAACTCAAATTCGACCTTAGAAGTCGTCACAAAAGTAAATAGGGGTCGCGACTTCACAATCTAGGACCCTTTTATTTCACTGCATCCTTTATCTCGACGTCTAATACCACCGTGACTAATGCTACAATCACTTGAACTGCTTACCCTCGAGCTTCCAAGTGGGTGTGCTTATGTACGCCCTGTGCCCTTTTGTAACGAGTACCTAAGACATTATGTGATACCTACTTGACTTTTTATAGTGACTAAAGGATTTAAAGCATTTGTGTCGAAGACGGTTATAATTTTACTGATTATAATTACAGTCTCGTTGTACTAGTGGTTGCAATGGCTACTGCTGAGTACGAGGTCCTAGGTTCGATTCTCGGTTAGGTTAAAGTGTTGTTGATTTATTTTCATCCTGGTACCTGGCTGTGACAATAGGTTCGAGCCCTATTACTGACATGTGACGTAATGGAATTAACGAATAGGTACATATTGAGGTCCTGACTGCTATACCGGAGGTCGTGGGTTCGATTTCCACCTAGGACAAATGTTTGTGTGGTATTCAGCTGCACCCGGTTAAACTGGAAGCCGACCCCAACATAGTTGGGAAAAGGCTAGGCAGATGATGATGACAAATGTTTGTGTGATGAGCACGATCATTTGTTCTGTGTCTGGGTATAATTTATCTATAATCTTCATCATCGTCGTCATTTATTTATCATTTAGAAATAAGTATATAATTAAGTATGTATGTATTTTTATCAGTAGTATAGTACTCATAACACAAGCTCTGCTTAGCTTGGGACAAGATGGCGTTGTGTGGAAGTTATGGAATATTATAATTAATGTAATAAAGTGTAGGTATTCTAAGTATTTTATTCTATTAAAAACTTTATTGTCACACGTACCTCGTAACATTTCAAAACAACAGAACATCCACAAAACAGAAGACGATTTTAATCCTCAAACCAGTCCAAAGATATTTAGTGTCCAAAAATTCTAATCATAATTTTTGTTGAAATACTACAATGAATTATTAAGCCATTTCATCAGCGTACCTTCGTATCGAAATCTGTCAAATATCAACGGAAATGTGACACGATTGTCAAAGTTTTTTGTCAATTACACGATGCAGAGGAATCAAACTTGGTGTTGCTGTGCTTTTGAATTATTTCCCCATTGTAGGTATTTTTGTCTCTTATGCGTTTCAAATGAGAATAGAAACGAAAATGGCGTCTAACTGTCAGATGTCACTTGAAAAATACGCTCCACACGGACAAAATCTTTTGAGACGTTTTTTTCATTTTAAATAACTGCGATTCGGTAAAACAAAAAACTAAAAATAATTGACTACGCGAATAAGGTTTCGTTGCAGACCGTACTTTTCAAGTGACGTCTGACAGATGGACGCCATTTTCGTTCCTATTCTCATTTGAAACGCATAGTAAATCTAGTTCAGCAGAACTGTGACTAACTGGCGCATCGAACGTTAATGACAACTGAGAATTTACCAAAAAATGTTATTGCAATTTAAAGTGGACTTCAATTCACGGTGCCTATTAGAAGGGGTACTGTGCGCTTCGTCACATCTCTGCGAGAGCGCATGACGTTATCCTAGATAAACACTGATGATAGCTAATACGAAACTAGCTGTTTAACAGTAAATCGCTGAAGACTTTGCCCAGTGATCATCGCTATGATTGTTGGAAATGTAAGTAGAAAATAATTAAAATTAGCGTCATCGATTTGAGCCTGTAGTTTATGAGGAAGTGCAATTCAGTCTTCCAGAAACAGTAGGTATCTATTGGTGAATCTATGACTAATGGAATCGTAACTCACATTCACTACCTACTATAATTTTAGATTAAAGGTTGTTAGGATTAAAGTCCCTTACTTAAGGGTAAACCCTTATCAAACGAAATCTGGCAACACCTTCCAAGTTTTTCATGCAACCGCAGTTGTCAAATTAGACGGTGTTCGATATTTAACACTTTGACACTGGCAGCTAATCCTCTCGGTCACTCCTCTTTTTGTCCATGGTCTCGAGTGTCATGGCCGACGTCGAATAATCCTTTTAAACGTGCGCTGTTATTAAATAACCTGTGTCGTATTTCTGTTCTTATATGCTCACATTTTATGTAAAAAATGTAATCGGAAACTTTGAATTTTTTGGTTAATTTTTGTTCGGGTATCTTGGAGTGTATCAGCTTTAAATAACCGAGGCCAAAGGAATTGTTATTTATTTACACTTTTGTACCGTTTAATTTGTGGAAACTTTTTATTGTTCAATATCTTTTAGTCCATGATCCGGTAATTTTGTCAGAGCTATGTAGGCATCTTTATGATTAATCTAGCGTTGATTAGTAGCTGGGTTCAGGATTATTTAACTGTTAAACTAGGCACTACAAAGGGAAAAGCCCATTTGCTGAGGAAACTTGACCTTGGCCAAGTTATGGACTTGGAAGATACAAATAATAGACACTTGGATTGACATCACAGACCAAGAAACGATGGCTGTTTTTCACATAGAACTCAGTGGGACTTTTTTATTAACAGTTGCAATCCCTACTTTAGATAGTACTGACCACCGAACGGTAATATTAGAATGCACACTGAATAAAGTGCCATAAAAAATCGGCTTTTGGTACCTTTGTACTCATTACAAATTCGTAGGAGAAATATTTACCCAAGTCACTAAAGC
Organism: Euplexia lucipara; assembly: GCA_921972225.1. NCBI lineage: Eukaryota > Metazoa > Arthropoda > Insecta > Lepidoptera > Noctuidae > Euplexia > Euplexia lucipara. The sequence continues at coordinate 4,680,733 of OV179168.1, read as the reverse complement.
AGTAGGTAGGTATATTTTAAGTATTTATTACATTAATGGTAAAAAATACCTGGCCAGAAATGGTCCAAGTCAAGTTACACCCCGATACAAAAACTTTCTGTAGGTAAAGCTAAATAGGTACAGACGCCAGCACGTCAAGTTACCCCAATGTGTCAAATTTCTTTGATCGTTTTTCAACTTTCATATTCAATTGGGAAAAATTGACACATTGGGGTAACTTGATGTGCTGGCATTTAAAAAGCGCGTTTCAAAGAAAATCGGTTGAAAGAACTGACTAAAAAGTTTGATAATACTTGTTTTAACCTTATGCCAACGTTAACTCGTCACAGGTACAATCAAACAAAACACAAACGGTTACATAGATCGAAAAGCAATAGATACGAAAGAACTGACATTTCACGATTTCACACAAATTTCAATGATCAAAATAGTTTTTTGACAAGTCATACGTAGCATTGTAAGGTATCGTCCACCCGTGTCAAAAGTAAAAATGGCTACCCAAGTAGTCCTATTGTGATGTTTATTGCTAAATCATTGATAGTCGATAAATATGTGGATCATTCACACGCTGAATCGCGACAGGTGGCAGCACTTGCTATGTCACTCATAGATGGAATCGCGTCTATTGAATAAGATTCCTTTTTTGAAAAAATGTGACGTTTATTGTGAGTTTGGTTCCGTGAGATATTTTTGACAGGCTCCAATACGCTGAAATTAGGTTATAAGTAAAATTATTAATTCAAATTAGGCCATTTAAAGGTACTTTTGTACGTCAGGCTTAGAAAAAAGTTAAACAAAATAAGAAATGGATTCTTGTTACTCTTTGCAAAAGGTAGTTTCGTAATTTGTAGAATGTGTATGAAACTCCATAAATGCCCTTTTAAATGAAAAAGGTGTTTAGTACAGACGCCAGCACATCAAGTTACCCCAATATGTCAAATTTCTTTGATCGTTTTTCAACTTTATGTCAAACAGAAAAAGATTAATATTCAATTGGGAAAATTTGACACCTTGGGGTAACTTGATGTGCTGGCGTCTGTACATTTTGTATACCATTTCACACAGGCTTTTGATTGACCTGCCTAGCGATTTAATGAAAATCTCCCCATGACTTACCTAGACTGGGTGGGACAGATATTATCGCTTACTTAACTCAAATTTCATAGAAGAGTACTGTAGTGTAGATCTCTCTGGTACGTACTGGCGAAATTCTTCTTTTTACTTAGTTGAGGAATGATCGAGATGATGAGCGAGGTATAACTGTTACTGTCTATCATGCAATGAAACAAGTTACAAAATGATTCACTATTATTTTCTAGGTAGGTAAGGTAGTTAAATTATGATAGCCAAGCTAAAGTTTGATTGATTTCTTACGGATCCCCAAAAGTAGACACACCAACGACAAATATTTTGTAGGCGTTCGACGTTGTTTTTTTGGAATTTGAATTTGGAAGCCCCAGGTTCGGTGTGGCCAACCAAAATGCGTTTGTCGTGTAATCCTCGAGGGATATGGATTATTTTTTTCCCATTTTTTCAATCAATTATTATTTTTTTGAAACATTGTCCTTTGCGTGGGATATTGGGCCGTGGGCACGTCGAGTATTTTATACGGTCTATTAATTTTCTATTAGTTATTGTTGCATTTTATACTTTGTTATACATGTCACGTCGATCACGAGGGAATCCAATTACTATGATTTTGTTTTTCGATAAAAAGCCTTCGTAAGGTTAAAAATATAAATGAGAAAATATTTATTATTAGGTTTTTCCCTGTAACTGAATGTTAGATTCTTAGTGTACGGCCTGAGTGCACGCTGTATTCGAGCGTCGGGCGGGGCGGGGATGAGCGGTCGAAAGGGCGTTCTTTGAGTGGCCTCAGTGCACGCTCAGCGTTTGTGGTGGCGGTCGTTTGTGTCGATCATGGCGTCTGCGTCGTACGATATTATTGATATGTATTTAGAAGAAAACTTGTGGCTAAAATTTAATTATGAGTCAAGACAAGGTTCTAGTAACATTGTGAAGCAAAGAAAACCATTTGGAGAGTTTTCTACGTTATTTGAAACATTAAGGGTGAATGAAGATAAAATACATGCGAGTACATATTAAGAATGCGAAGATAACCATATTTCAGGTTTATTTTGTATTTCTGAAATTATTTCTTCAAACGACATCCTTCAAGAACGCTCGTATCACCGCTGCAAAACACAAACTGGTTTGAACTTGCACGCGACGCCCCGCTCGACGCAAACAAGCCCGCTGCTGCGCACGCTCCGCTCGGCTGGCACTCAGGACGGCCACTACGGGTAGCACGTGTTTAACATGAACGCTGCACGCCCCGCCCCGCCCGACGCTCGTATAGAGCGTGCACTCAGGCCGTACACTTAGTTATTATAGCGTTTGAATTCTCAGAAATTTCCCAAGCGTGTGTTTTCCTGAATTCACTCTCGGAAATCTGTCTAGACATAAATAATGTTTTATTTTCATTCTAACCGTGGCTGCTTAGTTACTTTTTTTGTGGAAGTACTGAGGTTATTCAGTTTTGTCAACAGGAAAAACCGTTGAGTTTTCCGGGGTAGCTAAAACTTTTGACATACGTTATAGATGGCGTGTGTAGCAATGTTTTTGTTTAATAATGGCTACCTATTTTTATGTTATTTGTTTTCTTTAATTGTAGTGTTGCGTGCACCAAATAAATGTTTTATCTATCTTAGTATCAGGAATACTATTGATATACCTATATTATTAACGAGTATTTAAACGGTAAATTTAATAAATAAACAATAATACCAAAAAGAAAAGCAAAAATACTTTATAATACTTACCAATAATAATAATAATTACCTATAATAATTTAAAGAAATATCGATGTATAAGTTCAACACATGAGTAGTAAAAATTATATGTATACAATTATTTATAAGCCTACCTCAGCCTACCTACACAAAACAAAAGAGTAGTAGAGAAATTTGAAATATTTATAATAGCCCTCCTCGTAATTCTCCTAATTTTTATATTGTTATGCCCTACAGGGCCCACGATGATGCATATTATTATTATATTCATATGTACCTACCACCTAAGTTCACATTGTGGAATGCAATAAATATAATGAGTATTGAGTATTATGTTATGTAAATTACTTGAAAATAACTTACTTGATATGTTATGTAAATAAATTGATAAGAACGAGTGTGCTTTAGACCTGAAGTAAAACGTTCACTAACTTACATATCGTCATTGAAGGTACAATTCCGCGTAACTACAATTGTTTAATACTGCGAATATACACCTTATACACAATCAGCGAAGGTGTACATTTGCAGTAATGAACAGTTGTAGTTACTTTGCTTTGCTCGATCACACTTTTCGTAGCGCTCTCGTCAAGCATTCACCAGCATACTCCCCAAGACAAATATGCTTAAAGAAGTTTTACTTCAAAAAGTGAATAATAGAAAAGAGAAAGAAGAGTGAGCAAGTGTGATATGAGTGAAGTTTGTGTGTTTGTGAATGACATACACACGTACGTCTACTTACACAGTTTACCAAGAGGGCTGGGCAAAACTTACCAAAACAACAGCAGACCATCTGCTACGATGACCAACCAACTTGTTTTGCTTTGTCAACGTAACTAAACTTTAATATAATAATAATACCAGCCTGTTACTGTCCCACTGCAGGGCAAAGGGCTCTTCTCATACAGAGAAGGCTCGAGCATTGATCACCACGCTTGCTCAAGGCGGATTGGCGATTTCAAACTTATATTAACTATAAGTCCATGTTTCCTCACGATGTTTATCCTTCACCAATGTCAATTATGTCTAAGATAAACTTAGAAAGTACATATGAATTGAAAAAGTCACATTGGTACTTGCCCAGATTTGAACCATAACCTCCTGCATGAGAGGTAGGCGCCTTTACCTCTGGGCCATCACGACAACTAAACTTTAATTCGTTTTTTTAAATTAAGACTGCTATTGTACCTACATAAGTACCTAAGTTACTTCTTTAAACCAATCTAAGTATAACCCGGAGATAAAACTGTGCCGACCAAATACATTCAATACCTATAGACCGGACATCACAAACAAAATTTTCGTCCGAAAAAGTGTGTCCTGCCGGACACAAGTCTATGAGTTTTTTTTAGTACGCTCCGCTGCCGCTCCAATATTCATATATTATTCTAGATGGCGTTACTGAGACATGGGATCAGAGTTTTTCCATGACATTTCCTTGACATGTCCGCTCTATAGTCTTTTAAATCTCTTTGGTGCCGACTAATGTCTTTTTTCTGTAACCCATGCTTTTTTTTTTCAATGTAGTTAATGTTTGTATGCCTAATATAAGGTAGATTGTACAATGTACTAAACTAGCTGGTGGCCTAGTAGGTAATAACTGCCGTTCGGGGAGGTCGATGCTACGCTTGACGAGGTCCGTTCGTGGATGGGTGACCATTTATATACATTATAAAAACTCCTCCGTGCCTCGGAAAGCACGTTAAGCCGTTTGTCCCGGCTGTCATTCGTAGATCTTTGATAGTCGTCGTTACGATTAGTCAGATACCTGAAAATCGATCCGACCTCAACATAGTTGGGAATAGGCTATGCAGATGATGTACAGACGCCAGCACATCAAGTTAACCCAATGTGTCAAATTTTCCAAATTGAATATGAACCTTATTCTGTCTAGCATAAAGTTGAAAAACGATCAAAGAAATTTGACACATTGGGGTAACTTGACGTCTGTACAAGACTCGCCCATCTTATTGACAAATCTTAATTTAAGTGCCTATACACCCCTATTTTTTAATTAGTACAAAACAAAATGGGCTGTATCCGTACCTGTTACTGATCATATTTGCGTAATCAAAAGTAAAAAAAAAATAAGTACAATGTTTAAATATGCCACTGTTTAGTCAAACTTAAATAACGTAAACACCTGTTGGAGGCGGGCCATGCTTGAGCGAGATCACGCGAACGTGAGCGAGAGATGACGATTAATGAATACTACTATGTCATGAATATCCTGTACAATATTTCCATAAATTGGGTGACTTTTTGGGATATAAACAAACGCTAATAACTTTACTGTTTATGAATATTATTAATAATTGATACTTTACAAATATAATGGGAAGACCTTCTAGAATAAGCCCTTTAAATATTTGTAAGTTAATTAAAAATTAGTGGTGTATAATAAAATTTTACTTAACTTTATAGTAATTTGCTCTAACTCTTGCCTAATACTTTGGAGTCTACAGGCGTAAGCAATGTTACAATTTGATTCGCCTTGTATTTGGCATCTCTAACGCATTAACAGTCCACAGTAATTAATAATAGGGAAGGCGTAACTGATTGGAGCTCTGAAATAATTTCCTCCACATCTGCAAGACGATAAGCTTCCATCTAGTACCAACCTTCCGCCATTAATAATTTCCATGTAGTATTTATTCATGTTCATCAGTAATCCTCAAAGTCTTGTGTGGCCCGTTCAGTTGGCCCCCCTGGGACCAACAGTGTTGCGTTACGTTTGCTTTGTTATGTTGGTAGTTAAAGGTTAGGGAGTGGTGATGTGTTTTTGTTTTAAAAAAACCATGAAGACATTCAATACTTACTATAAACGCACGAACAAAATTTGCGTCCCGATACTAATTGTGGGAGTATTCCCGTTTGAGCACCTATGCATTAACCTATGGGAAATGGGAATAACTTTGGTGCTAAATGCATAGGTGCTCAAAAAATAGGTGCTCAGACGGGAATTCTCCTAATTGTGAGGCAAGTCGATTAGTCTAGTTTAGTGCGCTCCACTGTCGCTCCAATATTGCTATATTATGCTGGATGGAGATGGCGTTACAGTAGTACCAATTTATCCTTGAAATAATTGGTGGCGCTGCTCGTCAACAAGAAGCCAAAAATTACGCCAAAAGCGACTTTAAATCTCTAACATAATGCTAGTTCCAAATACTACCGTTTCACAAATAAGTTGGCTTGATTTTACTGAGATATGGGGTCACGGTTTTTTATGACATTTCTACGCGTGATGACTCTATAACATCTTAAATCTCTTTGGTTTTACCTATAGCCTGTTCTCAAAACGTTGAAGAAAAGAATAGTGGGAAACTAGTATTCCTAGAACTAAAATGAATTAGTCTACCAACCCGCACTGGGCTCGCGTGGTAGATTACGGCCAAAGAAATTTAAAATACTATAGAGAAGACGTGCTCACGTGCGTAAGTTGTGATGGTCCAGAGGTAAATAATAATAATAAACCATTTATTTCAGGAAACAAAGACCCATAGACAAATACCTTAACCTAAAAATACATACTAATAACACTTAAGTTATTAAAATCTTATAACTTAGTATCACTTCATTAGCACAAAGTTACGACAGTTCTTGTGGAATTTGTCCGCGGAAGCGACGGAACACCACATCTTGCGGCCAAAAACTTTTTAAACAACTAATTGGTTAAAGCGGCTGTCTCTCATGGAAGAGGACATAGGTTTAAATCCCGGCAAGTAGTTACGGACGCGAGCAAGCTACCTTAAACTGTCAAATTTTCACAATTGAACATGAAACATATTCTATTGTAATAAAGTTGAAAAACTATTAAAAAAATATGTCATATTGGGGTACCTACCTTGATGTGCTGGCCTTCGTTCTTTATAAGTTTTTCTTAGACATCATTGACATCGTTAAAGGAAAATATAAACCTCCAGATACTGTCCTTGTTCATTATAATTATACTCGTAGGTAAGTTTGATATCGCACGATCAAACAGAACGGTCACAATGCCGCGAACATAATTTGTGTTGCCAAATCAAATTGTTCGCGTCATTATTCCAAAATTAAAAACTTCTTCGTTGCACACACATTGAGAAGAAAAATCTATTGAAGATTCCGTGTTCCTTTTAAAATTGGAATCCCAAAAATGGAGCAAGAAATAGAATTTGAAAAAAATATCAGTTCGGCCCGTTAACGCCGAAGCTTAAATCTAAAAAAATAAATTTTCTCGATGGAAAAAACGGACGATGGATTAAGGCGCACGCTCCATTGCCGATTATAATTTTCGCTCGGGAAGAATCGGCATCTACTCTTTATTATTTGACTATGGTTTAGACGTGGGTCTGTTTGAATTTCAAACGATATTAATTCGGATACACAATACCTACATAATGACGAATAAAAAAGAAATGGAACAAACCAAATAAACGAAATTGATTCGGGGGTTTTGCATAGTATCACCAATTTTTGCCAATGTTGATGCACATTCTATAAAATGTCGTACCTAAGTATTTTAAAAATGCGCATCATATAGTTTCCCCTAACAGATTTATCAAAAAAACGTAAATTTAAATTTGACGCCGCGTAGCATTATTGCTACGACGCTACGAAGGTCTACGAAAATAAATAGACTACACTAAACTACTCATTTGAGCTGAAAAATATAGATTTTTATCCATAACTACTTTCTATTGTATGTTTATTTTTCAAACATACGAATGATGGACAAACATACGAGTACAATCACGAATGTACGTATTTATTCGTAGCATCTTCGCGAAACGTTTTTTTTTAAGTTATAATCCGCCAGGTGGGCGCAGAATGCTTTTTAATTGGGACGTTAGGTTACAATGGTGTGTGCAACCCTTAAAGAAATCGGTAAAGAATGTGTGACAATGGCACTAGTGTGGTGCCGGATTGAGAACAGTCGATAGGTCGTATCAATAGCAGTTGACTGTTGACGATTAGGTTGGTACGTTCTATAGTTCTATGTTTGAATTTGTATTTTTTTTTGTAGTTCCAAATTTCATGTCTTTTTAACCGACTTCAAAAAAAGGAGGAGGTTCTCAATTCGACGGTATGTTTTTTTTTTTTTTTTTTTTGTGTGTTTGTTACGCGATTTCTCCCTCATTTGTGGACCGATTTTCAAAATTCTTTTTTCATTTGAAAGAGTATACTCCCGAGGTGGTCCCATTTTAATTTGATGAAGATCTGGTGCTGATCTTCGGAGATATACAATGGAACTCTTCAAAAATAGACGGCAAATCTGTCGTGATTGCTGGAATCGCTTGAATATTTATTGTTTATACAACACCATGACGTATCATCACGCCTGTATGCTCTGAGGGGTACGCAGATGTGTACAATATACCGACAGTTAGGTATGTTAAGTTTCATTTATTAGGGATAAGTGGATAACCCTATTACTATGACATACCTATGTATTGTTAACAAATAACAATGTAAAAATAAATTCATGGCAAATATTTGTATGGGAACAACTAAAAATGGAAAAATAAAAATCTTTTTTGCAAAAAATAAAACCGACTTAAAAAAACACTAACCAGTGTAAAATAACTCTAAATTCGGAAGTCGGTGGCCCATCATGAATAAGACAAAACCACCAAAGCCACAGACTTCCTAATTTAGAGTTATTTTACACTGGTTAGTGTTTTTTTTAAGTCGGTTTTATTTTTTAAAAGAAGAATTTGGTAGGGGGTTAAAGGTTGAATTTGTCGGAGTCATTTTGAAAATGAATGATGGAACGGTTACGTCCTTTAAGCTTAGGGGTAGTTCATTTAAGTAGGTATAATGGAAGATTAGGAAATTAAATCGCGTGTACCTATTCTAAGTACTTATTTGATTAAATAAAAGGCGCATTATATTATACGAGGAGCTTTTTGAATGAAAGTTTTGAAGAAGCTTCGATACGTAGATACCTAATAATAAGATTTAATAGGTATAAAAAAAAATGAAAAGAATAATAAAGGTGCTCTATATTTTTTACTATGCGAGTTTATGAAATACGGGCATTTCCTGTCCAAACCCATCCGATATACAAAATATCCGTTTTATTATATTTGAGCAGTTAAGAAAATCCGGTTCCGTCCGATTAATTCTGAATACGGCATGGAACTAAATCAATTATACAAAAAATCTATCTCAAATAAATCCAGAACTATAAAAAACATTAAAATGACCTTCCGATCGGTCAGGAAACGAAAAAATGCACCGAAAAAAACTATAAAAGCCATAACTCACAATTAAAAACGGCTACTGGTCATGGCCAAAAGTATACATAATAAATTTCTTCCTTAAAAAGGTCGAATGAAAGAGGCAGGATACAGTCACAAAGGCGGGACAACGTCGGGCGCAGCGAGAAAAAAAATAAAAGTTGTTTATGGTCATTTTGCCGCCAACGCTCCGAGTTTTAAATTTAGAATTAAAACTTTTTAAAGCGAGGTAGCGAAGTTTAAGGTTTTATTCTGTATTCTGATAAACTTGCTTGGTAATTTTGATCTTAACCCTTCTGACGAAGATATTCATCTTGAGTATATTTACGAATTTACGCGTCTGGTTTAGAGGCTTCGTTTGACCTTATTTATTTATTAATACATAACATGGAAGAGTTATGGTTTAAAAAACTTAATGAAAACGTAATCATAGGAGGCAAGAGGAAGCCAATTACAAATCTTTTCGTCTAGAATTTGACTGGTAATTTTTATGTGAACATGCAACAATATCACGTATTGTTTTCAGATGTTTGAAAGATACTTACAGACATATTTGTAAAACTATTTGGAACACGTCTCCTCACCTTATGTACACCTCTGCCTAGCCCTTCGGGGATTACAGGCGTGACGTTATGTTGTGTTATTTGGAAGAAGGTATTCAATTTCTTAGGTCCTACGATAAAGTGTACTTAGTTCTTTTGTTTTTGTGTCTGACTAATCGTGAAACAGAAACACCAAGCAAAACTAAGACCGCAGTCTTAGTTTTTATTGATGTTTGTTGTGCCTATAATCTCTTTAAAGTCCAGATTTTATCTTAGCTAGAACATTTGTGAGGACCATGCTAAATGATACCTATTTAATGACAGGCGTAGATCTAGCCCTCACAAAAGATTGTGTTATCCACAACGGTGGATCCCTACTTACTTCTTTAGTGGCTGTATCCAGTCAGTGCACGCATCTATCACAAATCGACTTATACTAGTCTAAAAATAAGGAAATGTTTACGTAGTAAATGCTTGTAAACATTATACACCGAAAATAGAAGCAACATTTTTCGGTTGAGCAAAAAGCCTTGCTGGCAGACGATGTTATTTCGTAAAACCAACAAACTGTTGCAAATTCGTCTCTATACACCATTTTGTACAGCAAAATCGAATGCTACTCATATTTATTTAGCAACAAGTAACCAAACAGCCACGGAAAGGGGCTGATTTCACAAAATACCAAACAAATACACCTGTGCATACAATCGATCAAAAAAAATCGACAAAACTTCATTCATATAGAACGGAACTGACAAATCACTAACAAAGGATGCGTCGGCCCGTAGACAAATTCTCACGTTTTTTTAAAACTCATTGATGACCACGGTAGCAAAATTTATGACGTCTAGGTGCGAAAAGGTTAGAAAAGAAGGTTAAATACGGTTTTGAAAAAAATATGAATTGTTGTCAAATTATACAGTTGACGTTTCTTTGCTAATGATAATGTGTGATTATAAATTAGACAACAGTGTTTTATTTATAGCTATTAATTATCATTGTACTTAATAATAATGATGGAGAAAGTTGTCTGTTGTTTACATAAGCTGATAATACCCCTTTTTTGTTTGATGGTTAGGAGAATAATATAAAAATAACTGTTTGAGAATTTGGGAGAAAAAAAGTACCTAATACTTAAATGTCACGGTTGGGGCCGGATTCAAGAAGATCAAGACAGATTTTTTTTAAGAAGAAAAGGGTAAGATACTTACAGTAAGTAGATAGAAGATAGGTGAACTTCGCCGTACAGTGTATGGTGCTAACTCGCCTGTCCTCCGCATGTGCAAGCTCATAAACGAGCGCAGCGACCTGTGCCCTAAGTGTGAGTTGTTTTTACGCTAACGCGATCGAAACGTTGACCGCGTTTGGCTCTCTGATTGGTTAAAAGCTTAGAGCGGGCCAATCGGAGCGCCGAACGTCATGAACGTGTCGATCGCGTTAACGTAAAACAAACTCGCACTAGGCACTCTGGTTGACGTCCACCTACACTCAATATCGACGTTTGTCAGACGTCACTAGTACTAGTAAGTTATGTTTAATATTATCTATTGTTTCTATGTATAAATAAATTAACAAATTATCATAATCTAGAATTTAAGTATTATAATCAGTTTTAGTCTTTAGTCTTTAAACTTAAAATTAAATGTACACAAAGCATTTTGCATGTAGTGTTTGCCTGTAATTGGTTGTGCAGTGAGATTTAAATCACAATTACTTGTATGTTACTATGTAATATATCTGTAACAACTGTTAGCGAACCTTAAATAACAAAAAAAAAAAAAAAAAAATTGATAATCCACTGATACACGTGTTATGGTAGGTATGTTCAAATACAAAATAATATAAATATCTACATCTTCTAAGACCTTAATATATTCCTGAATGATCTAACCTAGCTTTTTCCTGAGTAAGTTGGGTTGGCGTCCAGTGTATCAGTATGCAGATTTACAGGTACTTTATTTAGACCCACTGCCTACCTATCTATAACTTCCACAGACCTCAACCACCCAGTTAGCGAGTAACACGATTGTCACAGGAGTCAAATATTGTAGAAGGTGAGAGTGTGTAGGTATCAACCGTCCACGTCCGACCGCAAAAATGTTTAAGAAAACAAATTTCCTTCACTTTTATATTTAAGACAAAAATAGCCTATGTTCGTCTCCAGGATAAGATAGCTATCTCCAGACCCCAATTTCATTTCGATCCGTTCAGCCGTTTAGTAGTAAAAAGCCGACAAACAAACGGAGTTACTTTCTCATCTTTAATATTAACTATGGATAATAAAATCAAATATTTATAGACTTATTTTTTTCAAGGAATTAGGTATAAAATGACTATTAAACTGTATAGGTTCAATCTGTCTCAACTAGTCTAATTTCATGTCTTCAACATACATGCCAGTTGATTTGATAATTAAATTATACCTACACTTCGTAAAAACCCAAACTCATTAATCGCAAATTAGATTAGTGATAATTACTGTTATCTTGAACGTAGTTTTCAGTAGCACGATTTTCGGGGCCATAAGTACAAATTGATTGTATTTCCTCTAGCAAATAGATAATTGTAACGTTAACTGTTAATTGGAAATACCTACCTTTTATTGTCGGATATCTATGGTTATGTCATTCACTATTGTCTATCTTTGATATTTTTGATATGTACAGTCAGCTTCATATATCCATATTTCCTAAACTCATGAACACCTTAGCTTACACAAATTGCTAAACAAGACTAGTGCCAGGATTTAATTAACGTCTTATAGGTTCAAAATTCACTAGTCTTGTTTAGCAATTTGTTGTAAGCTAAGGTGTTCATGAGTTTAGGAAATATGGATATGTATATCGACTTATGAGGCTGACTGTACGTATATTATATGTGTATGTTAAAGAGCATTTACTCTTTAAGTTTTATTTTAATATGATTTTAATATTGTTTGTTTACGGCAATGACTTAGGTATTATCATTGGTTTACGGTCACTAGGTTACGAAAAAAAACCCCATTAAAAGAGTTTTATATTATTATTTAAGGAATTATAATATTAAAAGAAAAATAAAATGTTTATTACGATAACTTAAATTTCATTTCACACTCGATTTAGTATAAGCGTCCTTTTAAGCAAGAAGTTTGTTTGTGGTAGGACACTTTTCTTCCTTTGTTACTTTTAGAGAAAATGCAGGGTTATAATTAAATGAATAATTAAAAACAATACAAAAGAAAGAGAAATAAAATAAAATACAATAAAAATGGGTTGATGAAATGATATTGCTAACTTTGATTGTCGTTTCTTTATTTACAGGTGAGAGTTTTGTTGTATATTATTATAAGTTTTGTATGTACAATAAAACATTAGGTACCTTATGGTGGAATGTAACTGTACAGACGACAGCACATCAAGCTACCCCAAAATTGGATAACTTGTACACACATTTAGTTTAAATTTGTAGTTTTAAGGCTAAACTACCGATTTGGGGTCGAGAAAAGACAATTATGGTATCTGTGTTATAAAATAAATAAATAGTAAATGTGGGGATGGCTTCCTGTAGTTTCTGCCTATACCCATGGGGAAAAGGCGCGAGTTTACGTGTGTATGATAGAAATGACTAATAGTCTTCTCTTCTACTTTTCAACATATCCATTTTGTAAATACTCGTAATGAATTTTTAATGAAAACCATATCTCTTATTGAAGTACCAACAATGGGAAGCACCGTTTTCATTCAAAAGAGTTTCGTGGCACCATAGACAAGAGACCATAGAGAAGAGGCCATAGACAATTGATAAAGCCTCGTGCGAGGCACGCGTCGCGTCGGCGGCAAGTGGCACAAATTGAGTGCTCCAATTACGGTGTCGGGTTGAATTGATATAGGGTGGTGTTTTTTTCGGGTTGCTGCAGTATTTATTGCTTTGTGATATTGGGATAGTCGTGATGGCTCAGATGTCAAGGCACCTACTCATGCACGAGGTTGTGGTTCAAATCAGGGCAAGTACCCAATGTGACTTTTCGCTTCATATGTACTTTCTAAGTTTATCTCTAAGACATCATTGGCATCGGTGAAGGAAAACATCGTGAGGAAACCTGGACTTATAGTTAACGTAAATTTGAAATCGCCAATCCACCTAGTGGTGATCAATGCTCGAGCCTTCTCTGTATGAGAAGAGGCCTTTTCCCTGCAGTGAGACGTAGTAACGTAGTAAAAGTATTGGGATGGTTATTTATGGCTCGGATTTTTAATTACGGTTGATGGGTGGTGGATGAAGGAATGAACGAAGATAAAAATGGTTATTTTATAGGAACCTACTTGGCGTCCTATGCTTAAAATAACAAGGCATAGAAACTTTGTACCAGTGTAAAAACTGAGAAAACTAAAACTGAGCCGAAATTTTTTTTTGCTCGGCGAGCCGTGTCAGTAGGTAATAAAGTTCGTCCGTATTCTAAGGTCGCATGAGTCTCGCAGCAGTTTAATTTGGTTTAGTTCTATTAATAAATAAAAGATTTCTTTATTATTTACTTAATTTAAATACAAAGGCGGGCTTAATGCCTTGGGCATTTTCTACCAGTCAGCTTTTGGGTGATGCAGAGACAAACCAAACGTTATAATGTACAGAGGATTTTTTTAATAGTTTTCATCTTTCTCTCAAAATAGAAGAAGGTTCATGTTCAATCGCGAATATTGACAGTATGGAGTAGCTTGATGTGTTGACATCTGTACGAATTGTTAGGTAATCAATTAGTTTATTTAATTTCACTAATTTCTAAATATTCCACGGCTCTTGATTGTTTCATATTGCTAAGCAGTAAATTCTAGTTTTGAGCGTTCAAAAAAGACTACGTTTTACATCGAGAACATTCAAAAACACACTAACTACACTATCACTAACTTCCTCGTTCTAGCCAGCCCAAAAAAACATCATAACAGACCCAAATAATCATAACAGTAGCCATACCTAATTCTTTATTCACCACCGACCTTCCATTACACATTCATGTCACACCCTGTATAATATTTCACCAACTTTTCCCAACAATGTCTGCCCCCGCCATATTTGCGTTGCGCACGTGACTTGAAATGGCGTCGTTCGAAAATCGAATAAATCAAGAGGATTGGTGGGTAATCGTGCTAAAACATCCGTTATGGCTACTGTTTGTACTGCTGCCCAAGAGGTGTTGCGGTGGTAGAAATTAAATGTAAATATTGAGGGTAGTTCGTGAAGTTAGTGGATTAGGTGGTTTTGTTAATTGTCGGGTGATTTGTTTGCGTGGTTCATCATTTGTCTAGCCTTTTTCCAACTATGCTGGGTTCGATTACTGGTGCTTTACATGAAGCGACTGTCTAACCTCCACAACCCAGATACTGGGTAACACGATACTCTTTGGTAAAACTCAATGAGATTTAAGATACTACCTACCTAAAGGACATGCAAAGAAATATCATAGAAAAACTGTGGTCCTAGGTCTCAGTAATGCCATTTAGAATAATATAACAATATTTGAGACTGTAACGACTGTCATTGATCTACAAATGGCAACCTGGACCAAAGGCTTAACTTGCTTTTCGAGACACGAAGTCTTGATATTATAATGAAGAGCCACCCATCCACGGAGGTGACCGTCAGAATGACTGGACCAAGTGAGATATGTCCTTAAGACCATGTGCACTATTTAATACCTATTTGCTACTATGTAGTACCTATTTAACTAGCTATTTAAAGTTGTGTAAAAAATATATGTTAAGGTTGCAAATAGGTAATTACGTAGACGTAAGGACGGAGGTTCGAAAAAAAACCAAAAATTTATTAAGACTAGTTTATTTTAAGATAAAAGAATTACAATTATTTGGGTGAAACGTATTCGATGCAAGAATATGGAATGACACAAAACTTAATAAAAATAACTTATTACTAAAGTGAAGTTTTGCTGCGTCGGCGGCTCGATCCATGAGTCCGGCGTAAATACCATGAATTGCATAGTCGGCGATATCAATTAGAGATACGTAATGAACAAGCGTTTGTCCTAAGGGGTCCGTACTTAACAAGGTAGTAAATATTAACATTAACAACACGGTTAAT
Organism: Euplexia lucipara; assembly: GCA_921972225.1. Taxonomy (NCBI): domain Eukaryota; kingdom Metazoa; phylum Arthropoda; class Insecta; order Lepidoptera; family Noctuidae; genus Euplexia; species Euplexia lucipara. The sequence goes on along the minus strand of OV179168.1, from coordinate 4,665,109 downwards.
ATAACTCTAAAACTACGAGAACTTGGAAGTGGCCAGCCAACCTGACGTCAGGATGGCTGGCCACTTTATTTCATTGATATATTTCTTTGTGCAAAGGTACCAAATACTTCACTTTAGGTACTAAATAGTATTAAATAGTGCACATGGTCCTAAGCACATATCTCACTTGGTCCAGTCATTCTGACGGTCACTCCACGGAGCTGTGAGGCTGTTATTATCTAGCCTCAAGCTGGTTAGCGTGGCTACTTTAATACAGCAATGCTGTATTAGCCACAATACAGTAAAAATCATCGCATCAATATGTAGGTGAAGTGAAGGCGAATTGCGCTGTCATTCCATACTAATGCTTGGCATTAAATATAAATAAAATAAATATTCCACAACATTTTCACGCAATGCCATTTAGTATCAAGTTAAGCTTGAGAGCTTGTGTTATGGGTACTAAACAGCTGATAAACATACTTATATATTTCTAAATACATAAATATTATAGATAAATTACACTCAGACACAGAACAAATGATCGTGCTTATCACACAAACATTTGTCCTGGGTGGGAATCGAACCCACGACCTCCGGCATAGCAGTCAGGGTCACTAACTACTAGACCAACAGGCCAGTCTAATTGACAGTTCAGATGGAGGACGTGGTTTTGGTGGACATATACAATATTAAATTTAAATTAAATAAAAAGGACTTATACGAATATTTCCTGACATATTATTATCACCTACAAACATGACGAAAAAAAAATAGTTTGCTAAATTGTTCCATTCTCAAATCATTCTTCATCCATACGGCAATTGATTTTTATTTATTGAAAGATATAAATTTGAAATGTGTACAAGTGCTATTTAATTAACATATTGATTAATTCAAAATTCTAGATAATAATATATTTGGTGGTCTGACAAGTTTAGTATGGGCGGAGACTTGAAATTGATAGGATATTTTTTTACTTATTCAAGTATATCTATCTTTGTCACCGATATTGTTTATTAAACAAGCTCATAATTGAGCTACAAAGGTTTTATTTGACTATATTTATAAATATTATATTTTGACTGGCCTGTTGGTCTAGTAGTTGGTGACCCTGACTGATATGCCGGAGGTCGTGGGTTCGATTCCCACTCAGGACAAATGTTTGTGTGACGAGCACGATCATTTGTTCTGTGTCTGGGTGTAATTTATTTATAATATGTGTGTATGTATGTGTGTATATGTGTGTAAGGTGTACTACAAAGTACACCTCTGCCTAGACCTTCGGGGATAACAGGCGTGATATCAGATGATGGAAAATCGGATTAGAAATTTCAACGCTACTAGAAGGTCCAAAAACATTGACTGAATCCATGTTGCATATCAGGTTGTGAGCCAAAGAACTCCCCACCCTGTACAGTTCCATTTTTCCTCAACTTTTGTTCTATCCAAATTCAAAATGTATGCTACGTGATTCAATTTATTAACAAAACTAGCCCCTTAGAGTCTGTTGTAACATCAAAGGAACATCCCTAATGTCCCCAACACGATATTTAGGGTCCAAACATATCCATATATCGGCAACAAATTAAATTGAAAGTAACCTGTTTTATGCTTACACCAATCATTTCATCACTGATAAAAGGGGGCGGCAAATTGAAAAGTCGAGTCCCGTGTAATCGAATAATCAGAATGAACCCACATCAAAGAAATGTATGAATTTAATTCGATAAATCGACTAAAAATTACGTAGCGAGCAAAATTGGCGCCTCCCTTTACATGGAAATGTCATTTAGATATTGTTTTTCGCGTGCTTTTCTTTTTGTTTGAATTTGGAACGTTTAGTGGCTGTTGGTGATTTGGATTTGAATAAAGTTGAAGAAAAATACTTTTTTATTTATTTTTTAGAAATTGGAGCCTCTAAAGCCACTAATGATAGTGACTACTCAATAATTGTAATTGAATTTAAAGTTGTAGCGCTGAAAGCCATAAACATAATTAAGTTGAGTAATGAATGGAAAATTTTAAACATTAGCTACAGTTAGAGAATAATAAGCTCGAGCACCTTAAGTTATAACTGAAAATATAATTGTTTGCACTTAAACATAGTACAAATTACGCTTCTGCCAATGTTAGCGAATGAGCAACATAAAGAAGCATAAATGTTCATAATTAATTTACAAATAAAGACTTGGTGCCCTTAAAAATCTAGGTTTTTCTTGAATTCGTAGGTTCAAGAAAAACCTAGATTTTTCGTTTTTTCATGTTGTTTTTTTTTGTGTATGTTCTATGTGAACCCTTACTTACAGTCAATCGTGTAGACTTACTTATTTGATAAGTATCATAATATTATTTCGACGAATAAGTAGTATGAAGCTCTGCTACATACAGCCAATGATATTATAAGTTAAAAGGTGTTTACCTAAACAACACTCGATATTAAAAAACTGCACACTAAAGCACGCACGCGTCCGTCGACGGCGCGACGCGACACTGAGATCAAGTGTGGCTAGTTAGCTACATTTTAACGTGTCGCTTGTTGAGCGCTTATAACCTATCTACACCTTTTTACTTAAGTATACTTACTTAATATGGCATACAGCATGTGCGACGAGCTTGCGTTATCTAAAAAAGCGTAAGTATAGGTAAGTAGGTGTAGGTACCTAGGTATTAGCAGTAGTGAGCATTATTATCTCTTATTAATTATATGCTTTTAAAAATTCTAAATATGTACCTACCTAGTTATAAGGTAAGAACAATTTACTTTTGGAATATATAAGTTAGAGGTATCTATTAATTAAATGAAATGAGAGGTGAAAAACAATCAGAGAAAACAATAATTTACGTCATAAAAAATGTTTCCTAAATTCAAATTTGAAAAAGACGCGTAATTCACAATATTTTTGCAAAATTAAAAAGTCTCCAAAACCATTTCCGAGTAAGAAATCGAGATTATAAGATTTTTTCGTCGTTCGAAATTCAAAGTGTTCTTCGGCGCGTTCGTTAAAGCGTTACGATTCGATTTGTCGCCATGTTAGGTTAAACCGCGTCCGAAAAGTAAATTTATTGCATTATTCCCGCATCGGTACGCCCTCGTTCCCGTCTTTGATCTATAATTTTCCCTTTTTTTTCGCGGAACGGTTACTGATTGCTTTTTATGTCATCGAGATTTTTCTAATTTCAATTTTATCTACGGTTAGATAGAGAAATTAACTTTGTGGAACTTGAATTGAATATTTAGCTAAAGTGTCTTCATGTTGTTAGCAAATTTGGTTGAGACAGTTTTATTATGTTTAATATTTTTAGAGACTATTATAGACTTTGTATTTTTTATTGTTGTCCCTGCAAAAACAAGATCCGAAACTTGGAAACGATACACCTGTGCGTCCCTCATTCATCGGATTCCCGCGACTCTTACCAAGTCGTCGGTCCACCTTGTGGGAGGCCTTCTCCAACGCTGCGCTGCTGTTCCAGTATGTACAGTCAGTGAGCTGAGTTGGCTGACCCTCTTCCCCTTATATTTTTTTCTAAGCTTGATCAGGTAGTACCTAATGCAGAGCACTGACCGTACCTACTTACTAGAAGTTAAATAATTATGCAAGCTAACCTGTACAATATTTGTATGTTTACCATGCGTGCCAAAAAATGAAATTGAACTTGACTGTGTACATAGCTTTAGTCTGTCATGAAATATATAATTACGAAGTGTGTGTGAAATGTCAGGTTAAGCTGCGTAAATACTTACTAAATAGGTATCGTTTCAAACTGTCTGACTTTTATCGTGTAACCACGGTTTAATATCCGTGTCTAATTCTAGTTTGTTAGGTCAAAAGCAATAATTGCGTGTGGCTTTCATTCCATTTAGCATATATCGAACATTTTTGTTTAGTTTTATTAAACATTACTTAGACAGTATGACGGCTGTAGGTACGTGAATGACCAGATGTATTAACGAAGCCATGGGAGTACAGAAGAATCGGAGCAGGTGGCGTTTAATTGTGTCTGTTTTCCACCATAGGAAAAAGGTGTAAGCTCACGTTTGTATGTATGTATGTACTAAAGTGCAGTTAACATATTATGCAAATAATTCGATTAGTTACAGTCTTGTCTAATTTCGTCGTATGTTTTTCGTAACTAGCACTGACATTTTGGATAATTTGTTTTCAAGGAACTCGATGACGAATGACATTGTAACAGGATTTATCTATATCAATTACGGAGGTAGTTCTTATAACTACTTACATTATATAAAAACATATCCTTGTTATTGAAATATTTTGGTGTAAATACAATATGTGACTCACTGAAGGCGGTATGACAAAAACCCAAACGCTGAAGTTTAGAAACCTTTCGCAATCAATTTAATTGCTTCCTAAACAGTTTAGCCATTTGCGGTCGCAATAAACCAAAAAGTAGTACAACAAATAATGATTCAACACTCAAAACTGCAACCCCAAAAATAATTTCGCGTGTAATATCGGGAGAAAAAAGCTTAAATCCCTCTCTATGCCCACCGATGCAGAAGAAACACTTCCTTGCGCCAAATGTCCGATTGAAACGAAACCACCCCCGCGAAGCTTCCCCTCCAGTCCTTACATGTTAAAGAATCCATAAATAATAGAGTTGACGTGCGTACGGATTGTGTTACCGAATCACCCCTCCCCATGTAAATAGCGATTCTTGTCTATGCGCCTAATGCCTCTATTGTCTGTGGTACGGATTTATTATTCATTTTCTTAATACATCTGACGCTTATGAGTTTTGGATTGGCGATTTACTTTGTAATGTGATAGTGTAGATATCGATTGGCTATTGAGGGTCAAGTTTCTTATTTGGGAGATGTAAACGTAAGTGCTCTTGTTCATCAAAGATAGATAGAAGCGATATTCGAAATGGTTTGTTCTAGTTAATTACTATTGTAAAGGCAGTACTATTTTGTTAAATTCCCGCTGTCATTCCATACTAAGGTAGGCATTGAGCTCACTACACTCAAATTGTCAAGGGGTGAGAATTACTAAATCGACCGGCTGGTATGAGTTACTGTAATATGTAACTTACTGTACTTCTCTAATGATAATATTTATTGACCAAATTATACGTACAGTACATACCTACACCACACAAACAAGCTATAGGCCATACATATAGGATATGTAACATATACACTTACTTATACGCTTACATATCTAAAACTAATAATAATACCAGCCTGTTACTGTCCCACTGCAGGGCAAAGGCCTCTTCTCATACAGAGAAGGCTTGAGCATTGATCACCACGCTTGCTCAAGGCGGATTGGCGATTTCAAACTTAAATTAACTATAAGTCCAGGTTTCCTCACGATGTTTTCCTTCACCGATGTCTATGATGTCTAAGATAAACTTAGAAAGTCACATTGGTACATATCTATAAAATATAAATTAAAAATAGATAACAATGTTTAAATGGTTCACACAATGGATAAAATTAACACAATCACATTGAATTCCGACCGATTCCGACGAGATAGTGCTAGGAATGGCAATGCTTTTGAAATCAGTAACAGTTCTAAATTTTCTAATTTTACGCATAAGCCAAGGCCTGCTCAAACGGGATTATTTTTCTACAACAAACAACACTGTTTGGTATAATGCAACTCTCATTTGTCACGATTTATAAGTGACCTTTAAGTAACAAACGACACAGACCTCGACCTTTGGCATTGTTTGAGTTCATTTTAATTCGATTATGCTGCCTGCCTACACGAATCAAGGAGACCAGACGTAACTACCTGCGCGTGTATCTTGAAACATTACTAGCCTACTTTTTCGTAGATGTCTGTTTGTTCATTTAACGGGTCGGTAATTAGATCAAAGTTGTGAGGGAATAGGCATTTCCTAGAATTCCTAGAACAAAAGTGTTAATTTTGACCTGCGTAAATACTTACTAAATTGGTGTTAAACTATCTCACTTTCATCGTGTAGCCACGGTTTAATATCCGTGTTTAAATTTAGTAGACATAGAGAGTGGACTGAGCAATATCATCACAAAATTGTCCACCCAAAAGACGAAGGAACTGTGCGGCCAATACCTCTCTTTTGCTTTCTCTTTAATCAGAACCACTCCCTAGAAAAAGACAGAGGGACTGTGCGGCCAATACCTGTCTCTTTCTTTCTCTTTAATCAGAATTCTAGAAAGAGATAACTATTGGCCGCACCTTCGCTTTATCTCTCTCACACTTTTTTACCACTTTTTGACTTCACAGCTGGATAAGGAACTCTCAGTCCATTCTCTATGTATATAGTCTAATTCTAGTTTGTAAAGTAAAAGCAATAATTGCCAATTTTTTTAAAACATGTGACATTTTTCACTCCTTCCCACCACTCCTTCTCACAGAGACGAGGCCGTTGTTCCGCCAGTGGAAACATTATGGGCTGATTACTGAGTTTAGGTTAGTTTTAAGTATGGATGTGAAGTTTCACAGGAGAAGAAGACGACCAGAGACACTATGTACGGACTGTACGAAACAGTTCTTTTTATTTCCCTGAGGTTAGAGAATAACCTGGAGTTACAGTTTTTATGCCGCCCATGGGCCTCTGACTAGGCTTCACAGCCAATGCCGTTGAGAAATAACTCTCAAGCAGGTTTCCTCACGATATATTCCTTCACCGTTATTGAAGCAAGTGATAATTATACAATACGCACATGGATCCGAAAATTCAAAGGTGCGTGACTTTTGGATTTGAGGCAGTTTGCCGGTCACACTATTAAGCTATATCTGTTCACATTATATGAAAGATATGGTTCTTAGAAATTAGTTGACTATTGAGGTGACAGGAAATAGTAGTATGGAAGAAAAAGTCATCCTATTGACCTCAAGTTCCCCAAGTTCCCTGCCGGAATCGGTGTTTCCTGATAGCAACAACCTAGGGGTCTTTAAGTCAAGAGTGAATAGGTTACTTCTAGCCAGGCGTACTTCATCATCGCTTACCATCAGGTGAGGTAGTGATCAAAAGCTAGCCTATTGATAGTATTAAAAAAAAATGGCAAAAGTTAAGCTTTTTATTAAGTAAATCAATACTGATTCAAATCACATTTATGACTAAGGCTGCCAATGATTGACTTGAGACCTGGTATTTTCTTATTACTTAGATATTTGAGAAATGAGAAACATGAAAATAGCCACAGTTAAATGTCTGTTAAAGTTAGTCGTAAAGAGTGAATGGTGTTATTAGATTACCAAGCTTTTAGGGTCATGTTTACTTACAGTTTGTTAAAACCGATGAGTAAGGAATAAACTGCTATAGGATCACTTAGTTTGTATTTCAAGAAGAGATGTGTCGTCGAAAAAAATATTGTAAGTTTCCAATAACAATCCGAGATTATAAACCAAATTTAATCAGAACGAAAAGTATCATAACGAAAAACAAAACAACACAGTTGTCAAAAACTTAATTAACTCCACTACTGTACTGCACCAACCATAGACAATACGAACCGGTTGACTGAATTGCGAAATTTGAGTGAATTGCCCATTTGTTTGATTTACTATAGAGCGGCCGAGTGGCGCCGTGCCGTCGTTTATAAAACACGCACCATGACACCTACTCATTCAGCCTTGTTCTTCCTTTTGAACTATTCATAATATAAGTTGTTGAGGTTGCTTTTAGAACGATATTATTTGATGAGGGGAATGAAGGACCTTTATGAAGTTTCGTTATTAAAAAATGGGGAAATTATTAAAAGCGTGTTTAATAGGAGAGATTACTTACCTAGAGTAGGTATCCTTATTAGTTTTTTTAGAAAGTCGTTTTTAATGGTTAGTTCTGTTTTATTTTACAAATTTTCCACACAATGTATATTGTTTCGAAATAAATGACAACGACATATTTACAAGATCTTATACAGGTACAAATTATATAGATATAACAAACAACTAAAACAATTAAGTAAACTAAAATATATCCAAACGACAAAATGTACTTACACAAAACATAAGACATTCACCAATACAGCTAGCCCATAATAGGTATGATAATAATCTAGATCTAGTTTAAATATAATACCGTGTAATACCCAGCTGGACAATATTCCCATAGACGCAACTATTGTACGAGCATATTGTGTGTACGGCTCCGTTGAGGTACAGATTATATGGATCGCCACAGATTGACTGTTGTTGCAGGGACATAAATTGTTGCAAAATATTGCTGATTCCGATTTGGAATTGTGGATTCTTTGTTCAAACTTAAATGTTAAATAAAAACATTGTTTATGGATCTTAGAGGTGAATTCATTTGTGATCGTAGACTTTTGACTTTTACATTTATCCGTAATTTCTTAAAAATGCCAAGGGAGAAGGGATCACATTACGCAGTACCTACTTGCACTTGTATAAACAAACAACCCAGGAGTTATTTGCTACTGAACTATAAAAAAAAAACTCTACATTGTCTGTGAATTTAACAAAGAGGTACATTTGCAAGTTTTCACAGAATGGCCCTGCAGCACAGATGGGGTCAAGGGTCATAATACTCATCACACAAAAGGTACTAAGGACGAATAGTGTTACTGAAGCCTCGAAAATTTTGGCCCGATGAAATAAATGAGTTTTTAACGAATTAGCCGAAAAAGGGAACGCTGAAAAAATAATATGGACGAATGAAAACTTGACTTGACACTTAAACTTTTTTTGGCGCGACGTTCCGTTCGTTCGAAATTCAAAACAACCAAAGCAACATGGCTGAACTCAAAAATCAATCAATCTCGACTATTAACTTATTTTAATTAAATGATAACGCTAAAAAGATTATAGATCTTAGTGTCCAAATAAAACTAATGATTTAAAATTAATTTATAGTCCGTCTCTGTGACCCCAATTTTATTGTTTTGACATTATGAAATTAATGATTGAAGAATTAAAGTCGTAAATAATTATTAGGATGAGGACTTAAAAGATACTAAACTACTTATTTGGAATTAAATTAATACCACTTAAGTACTGTTTTTTTGTTTCCGTTTTTAAGACATAATAATCACCTGCACTTTCCCTCTTTAAGATGGGTATTTAAGTGGAAGGAAATCATAACTCGAGACTGTTGCCAGAACTGCCATGTTGAATAGCAATGCAAATTCTTTGGCCAAAAGAATAAGCCAGCCCTCTGCCTGCGTAGCATGAACACATTGAACACCGAAGAAACGGCCTTTGTCTACAGACGCATCGGCAAAGTGACAGATTATATAGACAGGAACCTCAATCTGTCAAATTTCTTTCAATACACCTGCCTGCGTAGCATGAACACTTAATTTCTTTTCTTCCGAGACACGACAAAGACCGTTTCTTCGGTGTTCATGCTACGCAGGCTGGCCACGTGAAGTATCGATGTCAAATGCCGCGCACATCAAATTGAATCAAAGCCAAACACCGAAGTTAACATGGATGAATTGTAATTGATATGGCTAGGAACAAAGACATTCAATACCTATAGACCGGACATCACAAACAAAATTTTCGTCCGAAAAAGTGTGTCCTGCCGGACACAAGTCTATGAGTTTTTTTTAGTACGCTCCGCTGCCGCTCCAATATTCATACATTATTCTAGATGGCGTTACTGGGACATGGGATCAAAGTTTTTCTATGACATTTCCTTGACATGCCCGCTCTATAGTCTTTTAAATCTCTTTGGCTAGGAAGGATGTCACGATTGAAATGTTAGGCAGGTAACGTTGCAGGGCCAAATCTATAAAGGATTTCTAAAGATATAACCATTGAAGTTTTGAGTGGACCTGTCCCAACAGACTGCATGGGTAAAAGTTATGTTAACCATTAAAGGTATGCTATCTCTACTTTAAACATTGATCGGCTTTGCTACAAACTAAGCAGAGCTTAAGCTTTGTGTACAAGATAACTGATAGACATACTTATCGGTATATTTTTAAATACATACATATAACATAGATAAATTACACCCAGACACAGAACAAATGATCGTGCTTATCACACAAAAATTTGTCCTGGGTGGGAATCGAACCCACGACCTCTGGCATAGCAGTCAGGGCCACTGACCACTTACATTAGGACAGTGATAACTGGTGTAACGTGAGGGCTGCTGTGTCGTGGGACTCGAGTTCGAACCCAAGGCCTCACTTGTGAATTTTCGGATTCATGCACGTATTGTGTAACTGCAGCGCTTGAACTATGTTTGCGGTGAAAAATGTGGATGGTTTTCATGCCATTATGCGGAAGCGTTGTGTGTCCCTCATGATGCGCATGCAGGCCAGCTCGAACAGCCTTCTGAGCGTGTTCGTGGGCCGCTGGGACTCGCCGTTATGGCGGCACTGGATGCGACTACACACTGCGGGTGCTCGCGTCTAGGGAGGGACTAAACTGGCACTCCAGTGCGGTGCCACTTTATGAATTTTTATTTATTTTGTATGTACCTACTTACAATAGTTTTATAAGGTTTTTTTGTGTTACTAACAGTATATAGGTCAGAAATAAATGTCTTATATTATTATTATTATTATAACGATCACTTGTTTTAAAAACGGTGAAGGAAAATATCGTGAGGAAACCGGCATGCCTGCGAGAGAGATATTTCTCAAAGGCATGTTAAGCCAAGTCCTTACAAAAATAAGAAGACCTCTGTCTGTAGCTAATACGATATAAAATAATAATAATAATATAATAATAAAATGTATTTATTTCTCTTCCACAAATAAAAACAAAGAAATACTTAGTGGGTACTTAAAATTATATTACATAAATTTATTTGTGGGAGACTGGTGCCTAAACTAAGCCGAAGCCTGTATTTTAGGACACCAGGACCCCGACAAGACCGTTTTCAGTACTAAGTACATACTACAGTGAAAGAGTGAGTGAATATTGTGGCTGTGTACCTATGTGTGTAGTGTGATGTGTTTACGTGTAATGTGAGGTGTGCGGTGAATGTTTGTGTTTAAGATGACAGATGTTGATATTACTACAAAATGTATGTACGATTCTAACTATTTCTCTATTACCAGGAGTTCTTCAGTTTTTTCATAGTCTAGCCCTGATAGCCATGAAGTTACCTTCCTTTTACATTCAAAGGTGCTGTCATTAAAAATATTTTTGATTTTATTTATACGATTGTATAATTTAGGACCATTATAACAATAGAATTTTTGTGCAAATCTGGTTTTTGTTCTAAATGTCCTAAAAACAGCATAGTGCCTTCTAGTATTAGTTATGTCTTCATTTAACGCTGATAGATCTTTATGTTGACGAAGGACACTAAGTAGTATATAAATATAAATAAAATGTTATTTATCAGTAAATAGATTCATACAAACACTTTTACAGGTAATTTTTTAGCTAGATGAGGTGGGCGTTTCAATATCTGATTACTCTGAGAAGAAACACCGAAAGAAACTAGAAGGTCACAGTCTCTTTTAGTTCATTAAATCCCAAGAGGTCGCGCTTTTATTGTCTTTCTATTGTGTCTCTAATTGACACGATTGAAAGGTTAAAGTCCAGACATTATCTTGGTCAGATTATAAAAGAACCACACTGATTAGTGTCTGAAATCGTATTTTGAGGAAAGAACCACACAAATTAAATGAAATGAAATCATATTTATTTTTGTAGGTAGATCTTCCCAGATACTTTTACATGACATTTTTTTTTAAACTAAATGGCATTTGGTTGACGCTTCCCGTGACCCAAGGGCTGGCCTCTACTTTGGCCAGAGGCTAAGCATTGCCATTCAACGTGGCAATGCAGCCAGTCTTTTGGGCACTTTACCAGCTGGCAGCGATGCAGAGGAATTTTTTGATGCTTTGTACTTAATTATTTTTTTTTAGGTTTAGTTATTGTTTTTTTTTTAGTGTTTGTACAATATAGTTAAGGTTTTACAGAAATAAATAAAAATGTTCCTCTGATGGCATTTAGTTTAAAAAAAGATGTGTGACTGTGTGTGTGTGACTGATCCCTGAGAAGAAATGCAGAAAGAAACTCAGGGTCATGGTCTCTTTTGTCCAGACATAAAATTGTATTAATTTAGGTATTAAGCGAGTCTAACGATGCAGGGACTGGATACAGGTCTGGAGAAAGCCTTCTGAAAAAAGAATCAATTCAGCTTTGAGTTGACCTGTCCCGACAGACGGCATGCATGCTTCAGTCATCGTGTAGCTCAAACCTATTTCAGGGCGCCGACGACCCACCACACGACCCTATTCGCCGGTCATTTGCGTGGGCCATCCTAAGACCAAATATGAGGGGACCAGCCGTTCAATTCAGTAAAAGTCACTGCTTGAAAACTTGTGTGTAGTGAGCTGTCAATGCCCAGCAGGCCTAGCCATATTACAAATTCTATTTCTACTCTATTGCGACAATAGAAAGAAAATGGCGTACCTATATGGAATCAGCTGTTTGACAACTGTCAAGTGTCAAGTGTTGACGAGTAGAATTTGTAATATGGCAGAAAATGAAATAAACTTCACAGTTGGCATACAGCTGATTCCACAAACGCCATTTTCTTTCTATTGTCGCCTTATCGATTGCGATAATAGAAATAGAATTTGTAATATGACTAGGCCTGCCTGTTTTAGTATAGAATGACAGCTGAAGTCGCTATCACTTCACCTACATTTACACGCGGTGATTTTAACAGAATCGCACTGCAGATCAGGGAGTGCAAGCATTTGTCTGTATTCGTGAGCTCAACTCTAAGCTCCACGATTCATATTTCTACCATGGCATAAACTATTCTCAGATAGAGGGAATGCCTTACTAACCCCCAAAACTTCCCAAAATGCCAATATATGCCATCGATATTGGTTTGAAATTCACTGTTGATCGATTGTCCTTATATAACGCAGTATATATACGTAGATATTTATATAGGAGACGGAGTGAGAGTGCGCTTGGACGCTCTTCTTGTAATATATAGCTTGGAGCCTCATTCTGTAACTTTTTGGTGTCTTGAACGTTTTAAATTGTGGTTTTAATTGTTTTTGTTTCTTTACAAGACATGATAATACTATTGTAAAGATTAATGTGGCGTGATTTATGAATGAGTATAAAATCTTTCTTCTTACGACGTTTTATACCTACTCTATTTTAAGTTTAAAAAGAGGTAGGTATAATTGTTTGTTTGAATCTGCACTCAGTACTGATAGAAAACTATTTCTGAAAGCCATATTGCGTCAAAGGTTTCTTTTATATGTACTACCTACGAAGTCATGAGTAAAAGCTTATATAATGAATGTAAAAAGCACTCTCACTACGTAACGTGATGTTTGTTCCTCTTTTATGGAAATTTACTAAACTGATGACAGTAGGTACTCTCAGCTCATGCTTCGGAATAATAGATATACCTAGTCTACAATTTGAAATTTGCTGTTAGTGCTGTAGTTTTTGCATACAAGAATATCAATCATCCACACTTCATCACAAATTTCATCATCATACTATTGTTCATCATTTATACTCTTCTTCTAGTTGGAAAATTAAGTTTAAGACCTTGCTTTACCAACGTAGGTACTTTAGACAGACATAATGTTCGACTACAGCTTTTATTGTAATTTTCAAAAAATAGATTTTAATGTGGCGACAAAAATAAGTTTAATAGTGGGAGTATATTCCTCCTTTTCTCTACGGACAAGGATGAAAAACAACGTATTGTGCGTCTAAAATAAACATGTAGGATTAAATGCCTACGTTTTAGCATTATTAACGTTGTATAAAAGATGCCTTTCAACCCTTCTTCAAGTATTATGTAAGTAAAGAAAGGATAGAGTACTTAGAATTTTTTTTTCGTAAAAAACTAAATGTCGAATCAAAGGACAAGGCCAGATCACGTAAATTGAAAATATTTTATGACTAGTTCTCTGCTGTTCCATTCGCTCCGATGGTTCGATCATTTGTTCTGTGTCTGGGTGTAATGTATCTATAATTTGTATGTATTTAGAAATATATTATAAGTATGTTTATCAGCTGTTTAGTACCCATAATACATGCTCTCGAGCTTAATTTGGGACTAAATGGCGTTGTGTGAAAAGTTGTGGAGTATTTATTTATGAGTCATAACTTGTTGTTAATTAAAAGCCTTAATCTTCCTCAAGATTTAACCTTATCATCATCAGCTGCCAATCTGACATAGGTCTCGAGTTCAAACCCAACGCACGCAACTCCGACTTTTCGGATTCATGTGTGAATTGTATAATTATTACTTGCTTCAAAAACGGCGAAGGAAAACATCAAAAAATGATAAAAAAATGATATTTATTTTTGTAAATAGGTTTTTTCAAACACTTTTACACGACATTTTTTAACTAGTACCTAGATGAGATCGGAGTTTCTAACTGACTACTCTGAGAAGAAAAACCGAAAGAAAATCAGAGGTCATAGTCTCTTTTAAAGTACAGACATTATCTTGGTCAAATCATGTAAGAACCATGCAGATTAGTTTCTGAGATGGTCTATTGAGGAATGAACCACATAGATATGAGGGGACCAGATCAGTCAGTGCAAGCATTTGTCAGTAATCGAGAGCCTCTTCGTGAGTCTCAACGTGAGAAAACATGCATGCCTGAGAGGTATTTCTCGACGGCATGTCAAGCCAAATCGGAGACCCTTGGGCGGCATTAAAACTCTGACACCATATAGTTATTTATTTACTAGCAGACGTCCCGCGGTTTTACCCACGTAGGTCCCGTTCCCGTGGGAATACAGGGATAAAAAGTAGCCTATGTGTTTATCCAGGGTCACGGCTGTCTCCATACCAAATTTTATTAAAATCCATTCAGTAGTTTTTACGTGAAAGAGTAACAAACATCCATCCATCCATCCTCTAAAACTTTCGCATTTATAATATTAGTAGGATAGTTAGCAACCCAACGAAGAGATTAGCTGCCTAGCTTTTTCCCAACTATGTTGGGGTCAGTTTCTATTCTGAATGGATGGAGCTAAGTACCAGTGTTTTACTTAAAGCAACTGCAAATCTGACTTCTACAACCAAGTGACCACACGATATTTCTTGGTTAAAAAAATTAAAAGTAAAGCTTTCTAACGTAAAAAATATCTTTAAAATCCAACGGGTAGCTTCAAAGATTAGCGTGTCCACTACGTGCAAACACTACTGAATATGTAGGCATATTATTATCTATAGTAACTTTAGATACGGTTTTCGTCGTTTTTAGGTAAGTCAATATTTGTATTTACTGACCTAAAGTACTTGCACTCCTAGCTTATGCGAAGTAAGGAACCAGTAGAAAATTAAAAACATGAAATGTTATCAATTTTCTAGTTCTATTTATTGTTAACTACAAAAACAACCAGTATCAGTATAGACATGCATGTCAGACTATGTTGATATTAAAAGGATTAGGTTCATCGAAAAATCATAAATAAAATTCTATGGGTTTGGTCTGGTGTGGCTTTAGGTAAGATACTAATCTGACATTTAGGCTAAATATGTATAAAAAAGAATATTTATCAGTTGGACATAAGACTCGACTAAATACCTAGATATAATTAAACAAATTGGATTTTTATATATTGCCTCAATACCAGCAGCTTATTTGGTTTGGCTGCCGTTCAAAATAGTGACATTTACTTGATGCCAGTAATGATTATAACCACTATAACTATAAATCAAACGTATTTTATAGCTAACTATTATTACACAAAATAAAAAATAATGAAAAGCAAACGAATTGCAGAATGTGACGTGTTACGCGCAGCAGCCGGGGGAGAGGGGCGCGGCGTGCGGGCAGCAGATAAGCGGCTTAACTCCGCACCCGCCTGGGATAGCAGCATACGAGAAACTCCCGAACCAGAGCGAGAAGGAAATACATCACTATATACAGCTGCAAACATTACTGCGTACGCTCGACGCGGGGCGTTCTTATTTCAAACGTGCTAACTCCCTTTCCCTCCATTCTGTTTTGACGTTTAACGTTGAACTGTAAGTGCTATATTCCTTCGCACTATTTTGGTAGGTTACCCGACCGGGGTTGCCACAATAAAATAAAAATACATTTTCCAGGGAATATCTACGTGGGTACAAGTAAAGTTTGCGTTTGCAGCGTATAGCTATGTGTGTCGCACAATTCAGCGGGCCCGTCTAAACAGCTAATTTTAAAGAAGTCCAACAGAGTTGGGGGACAAATTTCGACGACATTGCGCTGACATTTTTTGTGTGACAGTAGTTTTGATGTGTCTTTGAATATTCAGTTGGGGGTTTATTAAAAAACGGATTATTTTTACAAAAAGTAATCTAAAGGTTTGTCGAGCACAGTTTTTACGATGAAACTTTGGAATGGCTTTTTTACAAGCGAGTTGTACTCCTACATTTTCTTTGATTTGGATTTCACGTCTATTTATTTATTACATTTTGGAAAACAAACAGTAGTACATTGAGCATAAACAGTCTTGTCTGACATAAATTTAAACTTAACAAATATACTACCCACAACGTTTTCCACATAAATCTATGTCAGATGCTATAACAATAAAAAACAGTGAAAAGTAACTCAGTATTTTTCTGTGGCTTGAGAATTTTTCGCTTGGTAGATTTAAGTACACATTTAGTATGGCGCTAGTTGCTCTAAATATAGAATCTTTTCGCAAAAAATGATGATGAAATGATGAAAATGAAATTCGATATGCTAGTTTAATACCTACAGGCAAATCTGGACAGATCTTAGCTTTCTGGAAAGTAGGTAGTTTATCAGCGAAATATCGAAAAGAAAATCAAAATTCATTTATTCAAATTAGGCCGAGGATTAGCACGTTTTAAACGCCAAAAAGACTACGTAAGACAGTCCCCCAAAACGCCCGCCCTTCACCGAGATGGATGGTAACTATTAAGTTGGTCAAAATGTAGAATATTTTGGCGAAAACCTACGATATTTTGCTCTTAAAAAACTAGTGTTTCACCATCATTGATTGCATCACTGCTTTCCATCAGGTGGGAGCAGTCAACTCTTGTTTATTCCATTAAAAAACCTTCTCATTCGTCTAAAAAATAAGTTTACCAACCTATTTTAAGCATCAAGTAACGGTTGTTTATCTTGGGCACTTATTAGGTAAGTAGGTACTTAAAATCTAAATGGAGAACTGCTTGAGCTAACTATGTTAGACTGAAAACCTTTTGAACTGGAGAGTGGCACGTTTTCGTTGGACGTGACCTGTAAGTATTGCCCCATTTGTAAATTATAAATGGTTCCATTGATGCGCAATAAATTAACTGTTTTAGTTTTGGACTAGCAACATCATCGCATTTTTCAAAGGCCTTGACTAAATTTTAGCTTTTTGTCTCTCATCTAGATTACAAGAAAATATTTGACACAATTTTGTTATTTTTTCACGTAATTAAAAAATAACGGCGATACATCGAATCAAAATGTCGCATAAAGTCACAATCCTATACAGTTTTTACTAAATAGTGACGTTACAAGCCCCCTCTCCTCAACTTTAATGCGCTTAATCAAAGTAGTTTTCCATAAAACTGAAAAAGGGAAAAAAAGTGTATAAAAATCACTATCAATGTGAGTATTGATGGACTACTTATATTTTGGTATTCAGCATATTCTGTCAACTGTTTTCCATAAAATTAGGAAGTCTGTGGCTTTGGTGGTTTTGTTTTATTCATGATGGGCCACCGACTTCCGAATTTAGAGTTATTTTACACCGTTTATTGTTTTTTTTGAAGTCGGTTTTATTTTTTGCAAAAATGATTTTTATTTTTCCATTTTTAGTTGTTCACAAACAAATATTTGCCATGAATTTATTTTATATTGTTAATTGTTGACAAAACATGTCATGATAATAGGGTTATCCACTTATCCCTTATAAATGAAAATTAACATACCTAACTGTCGAAATCTAGGTATATTGTACACATCTGCGTACCCCTCAGAGTATACAGGCGTGATGATGCGTCATGATGTTGTATAAACAATAAACATCCAAGCGATTCCAGCAATCACGACATATTTGCCGTCTATTTTTGAAGAGTTCCGTTGTATAAGTATCTCAATTATATTTTTGAAGATCAGCACCAGATCTTCACCAAATTAAAATGGGACCACATCAGGAGTATACTCTTTCAAATAAAAAAAGAATTTTGAGAATCGGTACACAAATGGGGGAGGAATCAGGTAACATTCATTAAAAAAAAAATACATACACTCGAACATAAAACCTCCTCCTTTTTTAAAGTCGGTTAAAAATCACTATCAATGTGAGTATTGATGGACTACTTATATTTTGGTATTCATATTCTGTCAACTGCCTATTGCCGACACATCCTCTTCAAATACCACATTGATTTAATAGCCCCTTGCCTCGAATGGCAAGGTTATACAGGGTTATTTGTAAAACACCAACAGCCTCGCAGGAGTAGATTACTAACATCATAAACAACAACATTTGTTCTACGACTTTTTCGAAAACAGACAAAAAGAAATCAACTCTCCATACAAAACTCGATCAACTGTTCGGATATATGTATAAAGAGTTGATTTTTTTTTTGTATCCCTGAAGAGTTAAGCAGAGGTGTGCTTGGAGTTCATCCACATTGCGCCAGTTAAGTTAAGTCCCATGTAATGAGGGGCCAGCCTATTGCCATCTATTGGACACAAATCCAAACTCCAGGCTTCTACTGAGAGATTCCAGATGGAAAAACTCAATCACTATGTTCCCCACAAGCGTATTGCGTATCTACTGTTTAACTCACTTATTTTGCTGAGCCCAACAGGGTCTATGTTAGGTATGATCTAATTTTATGTTTAACCACCTAAGAATGCAATCAAACAAAGACATTCAATACCTATGGACCGGACATCACGATCAAAATTTTCGACCGAAACTTGTGTCCTGCTTGGACGCAAGTCTATGAGTTTTTTAGTACGCTCCGCTGCCGCTCCAATATTCATATATTATTCTAGATGGCGTTACTGAGACATGGGATCAAAGTTTTTCTATGACATTTCCTTGATATGCCCGCTCTATAGTATTCTAAATCTCTTCGTAATCAAAGTATTGAGTATTGAAATCCGGATCTCGTGCTCAGCAGTAACGCTATTAGCGGCAATTAAGTAACTACTTTATGTATTTTATACATTTTCATTTATTTCCAAGGTTGAACCCTTTAGCGAGCATTGGCGAAATAATTGCCATTGGTACCACTTTTTGAACGTTGAACGACCCTGTCGGGCACATCATAGATCATTATGAGAGATAATTAGTAAATAAATAAATATTCCACAACTGTCACACATCGCAATCTAGTCGCAACCTAAGCAGAGCTTGTGTTATGGGTACAAAGAAACAAATAAGCATAACTGAACGTGCACATCACATAAACATTTGTCCTGGGTGGGAATCGAATCCGTGACCTCCGGCATAGCAGTCAGAGCCACTAACTACTAGACCAACAGGCCAGTCAATGTAAGTTAGACTATTTTATGAAAACAGAATCAGACTCAATCATTAGGCTCGCCCCCTATTCCAAGGGACTTTAACATAACTGGCGAAATGTACCTCTCGCTAACCTTTCGGTAAACAAGCGTGATGATATTATGTTAGAATCAGGCTATTTCATTAAAACCTACAGCATCAGCTCTTTTTGTTTAGGTCTAAACAAGTGCCTACTTTAATTTGGTGCCATAAATGATAGTAATCGTAGTTCAGTGCAGAGACCTTCGAACAGCAACGAGGCACATAATATCTGTTTTTTCTATAAATATGAGCAAACAATCATCTCATTAGCTTGTGTGGGTAAATAGTCACCGTGAGCGCAAAGCAGGGCTACCCCGCATCACCGTACTGCAGCCTTCCGAGGAAGCTTTGGTTACGCGGCCTCCAAATGTTGGAATAACATTCCCCGACCGATAAGGGCCCTGACAAATATTACATTTAAAGCAAAGCTTAAGAAATTCATTTTGTTTTCTCAAATCAAATCTAATAATGTCAATGTTGATATATCGTTTATTTAATTTCAGTAAAATATTTGACATTTAACTTAATAATCTTATCATGTACAATCACAAATGTAATTTTTCCTTTGACATTTAATCTTAATCACCCATTTTATATAATTTTAATAACTCACCAGTAAGTTATGTTACCTAATTTCTAAGTAACATGGAGGTAGTCGGTAGACTGAATTTGATGAGCCAGTTGCGTCTATCGCCAGGATCCACGCGTTTTTCACTATCATTTTTCCTTTCTTTCTGCGACAGTCATTGCTATTTAAATAACTTTTACTTTAGGTTTCAATGATAGTTGCCGCGCCAAACGCGACAAATGTGCCTACTACGTCAAAAATCCGTCGCCACGTCAACCAGCCCGGTGGCTTGCCATTGGTCGACTGATGCGCCATGTTGACAGTAAGACACGTTTATTCGATACACACTACACAGATTTATTTAAATATTACTTTTAACTGTATTCGTTTTTACACTTATTACTGTATTTATTTGCGATTTATTTTTATTTTAAAATATTAATTATTTATGTTTATTTTATTTACCTTCGTCCGTGTGTCTCTGCGGGGTGCCAACTGAAAACCAGCGCTGGGTGTCTGACGCCCAGCAAATGCTGAGATGGTTACCCTTTCGGCATGGGCACGCTCAGCGCAATTTGTGTACCTGCTATTTATTACTTCTGTTTTCTTCGTTGCTGTGCGCTTGTGTCTGTGCTGAATAAATATTTTTCTATTCTATTCTATTGTATTCTATATGGTGACCAAAACAAGCATTTATACATTTAACCCTGTTACAAAGGTAAAACTTTGACTGAAGTGCTACCGCTGAGCTTGAAATCCTGGGTTCCATTCCGAGGTCTGACAAAATGTAATAATGGTTTCCCATCTAGAGTTTCTCAGCACCAGCTTAGAGTCTGGATTCGTGTCCGGACGATGGCAGTAAGCCCCCTATTATTACTGACGCACTGTAGGTATGTAGGTACACCTATGCCAATCCCCTCGGGATATACAATAATGTTATAAAGATCAAAACACCTATATCAGCATCGCGATCCATTTTCCTCATCCAAGGTCTGTTTGTTTTTCCACTGGATTAACTTAGAAACTTTTACCTTCACAAGGCAGTACCAATTACAGTAATTAGAGGTGTCGTATCGTCGGCAAGTCGTGCGGGTCACGTCACTCGTTGGACGTTGTAGGACGTCCTCGGATGGCTTCAGTCGTCGAACTCGGCTCGAGTTACTGGCACGCGAGTGGCGACCGCATCGGAACGAAGCACCGTGCGGTGTTGATTTTGTTACATTACTTACGTCGATATTTGTTTTTAAGGACAGTACCTATTAGACTTATATTTACGAGTATAACTAGCGAACGCCACGCGGTTTCAACCACGTAGTTCCCGTTCCTGTAGGAGTGCAAGGATAAAAATTAGCCTATGTCACCCGGGAATAATCTTTCCAATGGTGAAAGAATTTTGCGAATCGGTCTTGTAGTTTTTGAGTTTATCCGTTTCTTACAAAAATACAATTATCTTTCTGCTCGATAATATATTACTAAAGATGTACACCTAGTTTATCTTAGAGTATATCAGTTTATGATTATGCGATATATCAAGAGATCCCTGATATCCCTGAACAATACAAAACCAGTGGAGGTTCGTCGTACCAGATAAAAAGGTAAGGTAACTTTAGTGAAGGCGGTCCGTTGATGCATCCATGTTTCGGAAAGCACGTCCAGGGCAGTAATTATAAATAAATATTCCACAACTTTTTCACACAACGCCATCTAGTCCCAAGCTAAGCTAAGAGCTTGTGTTATGGGTACTAAACAGCTGATAAACATACTTATATATTTCTAAATACATACATATTATAGATAAATTACACCCAGACACAGAACAAATGATCGTGCTCATCACACAAACATTTGTCCTGGGTGGGAATCGAACCCACGACCTCCGGCATAGCAGTCAGGGTCACTAACTACTAGACCACCAGGCCAGTCAATTGGTTATACTCTGGCTGTTATTTTCAAACCTTAAGGGCAATCAGAAATCTAAAAGTCTATACAACTACTTTTAATAGTTATAAGTAAAGAGGTATTGTGTTGTCATATCACTGGGTTGGTTCCATACTTTTTTCCATACTTCTATGCATAAGAATGCGCCGCGCTCGCTCCGCACCCGCTCCGCCACCGCTGACGCCTCGCTGCCCACTGACCTCGTGGCTTCGGCTTTAGAAGCTTATTTTCTTTCTTTTCCTGTAGATAGGGCCTATTTATCCTGAACAAATTATTTTAATGGCTACTTATAATAATTTTATATCTCATTAATCTCAATATCTTATAAGGAAGAAGTCATTTGATCTACTTTTTTATGTCTGGACTTTCAAAGTGACTGTGACCTCTGAGTTTCTTTCGCTGTTCGGACTCAGTTCAGACTTAGGTAGTGAAACACCATCAACCTAACTTTATTAGTTTTAAGAAGATTTTTTTTGTTGTTTGAGATTTTTTCTATAAATAAATAGGATACTTAGCCATTTTATTTAACATTTTGTTAGGATAAAATTGATTTTATTTTCATTTTCTTTTTTAGCTTCTAGTCTGTGATCTTGATTTTAGTGGTCTTGGTACTTTTAGCTAGCTTTTCATTTTAGAAATAAATTAAAAATTAAACTCAAAAGTGTATTTTATATGCATATATTCGGATTCAATATTTCAATAGCTATCAGTTAATAATTAATACAACTTAACTTAAAAAAAATACACTGACTCTTCATCGAACGGTACAAGTAATGTACTTAACTAATTTAGCTATGTCCAAGCTTAATATTTACTATAAATTACAATTTCATTACATTTAAATACTACAAAGTCGGGAATTTTGTTTTAGACGCTGACATCCCTTGAACATCGATTGCATTCAATAAAAAAATATAATTATTCTACTCATGCTTATAAAGAAAAAATATTAAAATAAAGTATTTAATCTGTTGTGTAAAATAAATAAAAAAATACTCTATGTTTGGCTCGCCTCCATTGGGATATAAAATATCGTCTTTAAGTATGTAAACGACGACGCCGGGTACTTTTCCTGTACCAACCTTTATTTTTCTCTTTAAAAAATAATCCCAAGTACTGAGGTAAAGAGGTAAGTTAATCATAGAATTTCATTCTAGCATAGATAATATCATAAAATGTATTAAAATAAAAAAAATAAAAAAAGAGTTCGATGTTCAAGGAACCCCAATCGCGCGATACTTACTCTTTGTCACTAATAAAGACATTAGTGAAAATATTCTCGCACAAAATGATCCCATTTTATTAGTAAAATAATATAAATTAACTAATAATCTCATTAAATTACTCTCATGTGAATTTATTTTACTCGAAAACTCCGCTTCGAGCCAATAACATTTTATTTTTAAAACCACCATTTTTTTTGTCGGCAGCTGTCATGGGCGCCAATCTCGTATAATGGTCGCCATCTTTGTTCAGGTTTTATTTTTTATATTATCGTTTTTATTCATATTTAAAAGTGTAATGTACATTTTATTAGTTCACTAATAAAAACGATTGTTATTGAAGATAAAAGATTTAAAACAGTGCGTTTTTGAATGGTTGTTAATACGTAAACCATCTTCGAAAAAATAAATAATGCCATAAAAAATAAACCCTAATACAAGATGGCGACGAAAAGTTTACACTTAGTTTCATTGTTTTACGAATTAAAATATTTGTATAACTTATGGCAGGGTTGTCACTGGTCTAAAAAATAAAAAAAAATACGATCGCTTAGAACTAGACAATAATAACCCACATATACATTCGTAGCACACACATATACAAAATAAAACTCTTAACGTACAATTTATATACAATAGAACTATGTGGCGTTACTTATATTAAAACTAGTTTATATTTAGATTGCACTTTAACTTTTTCTCATACTTTATTGTTGAATACATCAGAGATTTCAACAATATGGTATGATTAAAAGTTAAATGAGCACTACAAAGTGATTCCTTTTTACAATTTTATATTTAATATTAAATTATTTATTTTATAACAGTAAAAACCTCAGCCAAACATTCAAGTTTGTTGTCTTTCCTATTGTTTATTTAATAGCAATGTTTATTTATTGTTTTAATATAAGTAACGACTGTTTATTTCGTTAATTTAGCGAATTCCGTCACTAAATTTAGCCTAAGTTAACTCGTTTTAAATATAATAAGTGATATGATTCTGGTGTTTTATACACAGGCGCAGGAAAGCAAAAATAAGAATAGATTTTTATACAATTTAAGGGCGTTTCCTCTTTTTTCACATTTAGAACACCAAGAACAAAAATAAAAAAGAAGTTATCTTTACTAAAAACATGTTTAACCATAAATGGTTATTTAAAAATGTTTACGAAATTTTAGGCTCCTTTTATTAGTTTTGGCGTCATAATGTTAAAAATAAGAAACTAAACAACAATGTATCCTTCGATATATAATTAGGCCTCTCGACTTTTTAGCATTCGTTGAAAAAATCGTTGGTTTAGTAGAGTAGCGTATTTGATGTTAAATTAACTTTAGTATTTTCGTAAATTATAATTTGAACAAGACTTGAGTTCATATTTAGTGTTAGTCGATTTTATTCTTCTAAGTAGTTTATTTACCAAATTTTAATAATAGATAACTTGTATTTCTGTAAAAGCTTCTAAATACGATGGCAAGTCTTGTTAAAAATGTTAATTTACATTATAATAAATAACGCTTTCTACATTTGAAGTAAATACGAACGATTCAAAGAGAATTAGTATGATTTGTAAAAAAAAAATACGCTTTTGTTGATATGTACTTACGTAGTATTTTGTTAACTTTCATATTTTATTACACTAAGAGTGGTAAATTAAAAACAGTTTTAATAAGTAGAAAAAAACAAAACATGAAAATTAAAAAAAAATACTAGATGAACGCTGACCATCCGTCAATTTTAAATGAAGAATGTTGATGACATTGTTACTGACACCATCAAAAACATTCTCTAATCAAAACTTCCGAAACGGTCTTAACTGCCAGTGGTGTAAAATTAAAAAAGGTTCAAAAGCATACAAACTCCCTTTGAATCATTCTCACACACCCACTATACAAGAAATATGTACAACTAAAAAATAAAGGACTAGATTATACTAAACCATATTGATGCCGTACTTTTCTGGCGCGAAATAACTGTTCCCCGTATTTGAAAAGTTCGTTATTTGGGATGCCTGTAACATGCTCAAATGCGGCGAGTTCTGGGACTGGTTCTCCGGGGACTCAGGGCCCGAAGATAGGATGTTGTGGTGGGATGCCCAGGCTCCTGGCGGGGATGGGTTGCCGAAGGATACTTGGTTGTAGAGCTGGTTGCCGTTGGCAGTGAGGTTGTGGCCGTGGTGGCTGCCGTGCGTCTGGTTAACGGATGAACCGTTGAAATATTCCATCTGAAAGGATTGTTTGGTTAATATCTGGAAGTTTTTGGCTCAAATTAAATAATATTTTTATTCCTACAGCAAACGTGGTCAAGACAGTAACTCCATTTAAATTCTTAGTCAGTCAGCTGCATTCTGTTAGACTGGTGGCCGACGGGCGACGCCAACATAGTCGGAAAAAGATAGGCAGACGACAAAGATATTTAAAAGAGTATAGAGCGGGCATGTCAAGGAAATGTCATAGAAAAACTTTGATCCCATGTCTCAGTAACGCCATCTAGAATAATATATGAATACTGGAGCGGCAGCGGAGCGTACTACAAAAAACTCATAGTTTTTTATCCAGCAGGACACACTTTTTCGGACGAAAATTTTGTTCGTGATGTCCGGTCTATAGGTATTGAATGTCTTTGCCTATAGCAAACGTGGTCAAGACAGTAACTCCATTTAAATTCTTAGTCAGTCAGCTGCATTCTGTTAGACTGGTGGCCAACGGGAGACGCCAACATAGTCGGAAAAAGATAGGCAGACGATTAAACTGCAATGCCACTAATTCTATCCAGTCCGAACACATCAAATAACATCCAGTAAATGTTAATTTTGCTATTGGAACATTTTATTTTTAATTACTCTGTTTTTCAAATCTTCGAATCAATCAATCAAAGATTTTTTCATTTAAATCGTAAATTGTTTTTAAGTCTAAAACGCCCATTTTTTCTTAATTAAGTGGTTAATAGGGATAAGTATAATTGCAATGGCAATAAGATAGACTCTAAACTACAGATAAAATAACAACTTTATTACATAATATTCGCCAAAATGATTGACATATCGATTCCATTCAGTAGATTAGTACCTAATATCACTTAGGAAAAAATGCCATTGAATAAATTGATTCAATTAATTTGCAAGATTTGAACGACAAGGTTAATTATAAAAACCATATTAAAAGTCCTCAAAATACAGTTTGTGGTAGGCTAATTAATACAGAGAGAAAAAAAATTAAAAAACAACTTTCGTGAGACGAAAACATTAAGATTCGGGTACATAATAATAACTTAGGAAACAATTCATTTAATATTTTTGGTTGACAACACTGAAGCGAGGTTTTCCCTCTTTCCGTTCAACATTTTTTTTGATTAAAACACAAGACCTTTGAAGTTTTATGTTACCACTGAGTATTTTATTATTCATCAAAGAATTTTGTTTTAAATGAAGATGATATTGTGAGTACGCAAATGGTTTTTATATTCCAAATTGTTTGATATTTTATTTAGTGGCAGAACTTATTCGATTCTAAAATCTATGGCCCTGAAGTCGTAACACATTATAAGATGGCAGATGGGTCAAATGGAAGACTTAAGACCGTTACAAGAGAGAGGGATCACTATGTTCTACAGCTGCTAGACAACACAGACTTAGTGCGTAGACTAAAAATAACTAAGCCTTTAGACATGAACATATAACACATGAACATAATATGTTATAAGAGTGTTTTTTAATAAATTAGATCAGAGTCTAAGAAAATGGTACGGACTTGAGTAAAAGTGCGAATGGACACTATTCTTAGATAAGTATTAACATAATCTATCACGTAACATATGAAGTTACAATTAAATTGCTTATTAGTCTTTTAGGCTAGACCGTAATGAATTACTATCAAGACTGTTGTACTTACTAAGATAGGAAAAAAAAAATGTTTTTCAAAGACTTACCTGACTAGGATAGTACGGAGAATTATACGCGCTTTGCCCATATCCCTGGTGATGATGCGACGTAGAATAACTCCGGATATAGTCGGAACTGCCCGGCCAGTGGAAACTGTTGTAACTGTCCGGATGATACACGTTCCCCGGCCCGTTTATACTCTGAGGAGTGATAGGAGGAGACGGCGTGGTCATAATCGAGGAGTTGGACCCCAAAGGAGTAAGATTTCCCGTCAACCGGGAGCTGTATTGGTCTTTAACCAAGTTGCTCCCGAACTTCTCCGTGTAATCCAACTTGCTGGCATAATCCAGTCTCTTTGGACTGCTATACAGCTCTTGCTTCGGAGTGACTCCGTAACCATGGATGTTGGAGACAGGTTCAGAAGGCGATGACTCTTTACCACTTATTCTGAGCTCGTTAGAGTTATAGTGGGATAGGGAGGTTAGACTATTATTCTTATTCAAGGGAGAACTTTCATAGTTCGTTCCTGCTGACTCTTTCTTGCATATAACATTGATTGGAGGACTCACAGACGTCGTCGGCGTAATAGGAAGGTTTGGAGACGACGTTGTGATACTAGAATTCTGTGTTGTAGGTACATTTGAAGAGTTGGTGAGGGATTTGGATGTAGTAATCTTAGTAGAACTCGTTGATGCTTTGATGCTGCTGTTGGCGACTGTTGTCTTCGAACTGGAGGTGGATTTGCTGGATATCTGGGTGTTGGTCTGCTGTTGGAGCTGCTGTCGACATTTCGCTCTTCGGTTCTTGAACCAGACCTGTTGGTGAAAGAGTGTGGTTAAACATAGTGTATATCTTAGCTCAGTATTGACTTAGAAGCAGTATTAATATTAGCAGCTAAATATTTGAGGCCTGGAAAATGAAATGTTTTGCTGTATTCATATCAGACCAGAACCAAGACAAAAAAATAATCGATGTTTTATTAATAGGTAGTTCAATAATAACTCAATTCGATTTTGATTAGTTTGTTAAATTGTCAACACTATTTCTACGTGTATAGGTAATAATATAATATTCTGTATCATTAAAATAAAATAGTGCATGTGGTGTTAGCTTGTAAACTGTAATTGTAGCACTCATAAATTTAAACTGTGTATTTTTAAATTATAATGTATTGTGTAAATATTTGTAGGCTAACCTATTAAAAAAAAAAAAATCTTTAATGAACATTTTCCAAACGAAAAGTTTGACACCACAATAATACTATTCGTATTTTCCGATATTGTCTTGATCCTTTCGTACACCTTTAATCTAAAATCTTTAAACGACCAATTCTTGCATATACGAGTATCATACATTATATTATTATGTATTATGCATCTCGGAAACGGCTCTAACGATTTCTATGAAATTTAATATAGTAGTTTAGTCGTTTTGGGGGCGATAAATTAATCTATCTAGGATTGGTAAAAAAAAATACCGAGTAAAGCTTAGTCATCCAAATACTTTTATTAATAGAGCCACTTATTAACTAAATAAACTCGACTGAACCCTAACTCCACGTAAACCCCAAACGTATCACGATTGCTTCCAGCAACTGTTAATGCCTCCTACTATTTGTTCGTTGCAATCCTGCGCAGCAATTACTTCGCGTTCGCGCTTGCAGTGTGCACAACGGATTATAAGTGATTTATTACAAGTATACGCGAGTTTCGTGCCACTGGTAGGGGTGTTTTTTTAAATGTTTTTTTTTGTGTGTGCTAAATTGTGAGATGAAAGAATTAGTTGGATTTTTTGAGCGGTCTGCTAAGCAGTGAAAATTAAGTTGATAGTGAAGGTTTGTGAAGCATTTAGAGTAGGTAGTAGAATTTATAACTAATTTACTGAAATTACTGGTCGTACCTAAAGTTTCTCCGTGAAAAGATTGTGACGATATTTCATTCAAATACTTAATTTATGATCGAATTTGTGCTCTGTTTCTACTCTGCTACTGTAAGAAGAAACATTATATATATTTTGGTTTCTGGATCCTTTTGATTATTCAAAAGTCTTCTTGGTCTTTTGTGCCCGATTGATGGCAATAGGCTCACCCCTTATTACATGGGACTTAAACATAACTGGCGAAATGTGGGTGTACTACCAGTGTACCTGGTAGTACACCCACATTTCGCCAGTTAGTCTGCCTAGCCCTTCGGGGATTACAGGCGTGACGTTATGAGTGAGTTATTCTTCTTGGTCAAAAAAATGTGAGAACCATACGAAAAGTTTCTGAGATTTGACTTGAAAATTCAACTACTTACATAACATCAGAATAGTGAGGTAAAGGGTATGTACCCTTTACCTCAAAAAACGCCTCATTATAACGTAAAACGTAATGTAATAGGCATCCTGAATAGTAGCGTCAGATAAACGGTAAAGTCATCGCGTCCGCTAGAGAGCGCTACGTGCTCCACCGCATAAAGCACGGATTACCTCACCCTTAGCTAATAATGAGCTAATAAAGTTTTTATTCAACACAACTAAAAGTTGTCAACGACAGATGGGATGCTGACTCAAATTATTCATAGTATTGTTGTTGCAGTTGCTTTGTTGGGAGCTTGCAGCTTGAAATGGGACGACTGGGCACAATTTTAGCAAAAAAGTGTAAGTATATTTAATTGGGTCCGAGTGCTCATAGTTCCTACAAAGACCTATCAAGTCGCTTAATTGAAACTTAGCGTGACCCAAGGGCTCATTTTTACCTTCGGCTAAGCATTGCATACAACGTGGCAAAGCTACCAGCCTTTTGGGTACACTTCCAGTGGACTGCGATGCGGATGAGTTTTTTGACGCCATAATTTAGAGTTAGTTTTTAGATTTTATTTTTATAATATCTATTGCATAAAGTTAAGTATGTATTACAAATAAATTATAAAAAAAGTATCTGATTAATGTAAACAAAGTATTATTAAAACCTATTTTAAAAGAGTAAGTATGAAGTTTCTTGCCCATTCTACTCCATACGAATCTACTTTTTGGAATGGGCAACTAGAATAATTTTTATATTTAAGTTAACTTTTGTTTGGCGTTCAAAAGTGCCTTATAATGGAGTATTTGAAATAAATGGTTTGACTTTGACTTTGAAGATATCTGTCCTATTAGTACTATGTCCAACGGGGATATAAGCCTCCTTCAAAACATTCTAGAGCGATCGTTCCTCCACTCCCTTCATTCATTAAATTCCCGTGATCATCACCAGTAGTGCTACCTTGTGAATATCCCCCTGTGAAACAGTAGCGTGGTTGAGATTAAGGCAAATTGAGCTGTCATTTCATACTAATTCTAGGCATTGATAGTTTACTTCACTCAAGTTTTCACGCGGTGACCTTTACTGAATCGACCGGGAGATCGTCAGTCTGCCTCGTGGGGACCAACGCTGTGTCTTCCGTTTTGACAATAGTTAGTTAAGAAGAGATAACTAACGATAAAGAAAAACATTGTAAGAAAACTGATTATATATACTAACTACAAGCAAAAATCTTAAAACAAACCTAATAGGGGAAGGTTGCGATCATTGGACCGCTTCTTTCATTGGACCACTTAAATATTTCGTAAAATCGCAACTCCAGTGACGCGTAGGTACGTTACAAAGCATGTCTTGGGTGGTAAGAGTGGCCCCCCGCAACCTCAGTACCCGCGCTGCAGCCGCCAGTGAGTGACGTGTGTAAATGTGATCGCGGCGCTCCGGATATAAAAAATACGACTACGAAAAGTTGATGTAAGTATCATAATACTATGATTTGATTAATAGTACATATTTTAATTTGTAGAATGTTTACTTGTTTTTACGTTGGAAATAATTATTCTTGACTGAAGATAGTGGTTGTTTTTTTATAACCCTATTTTTACGTTAGGACCCTGTTGCTATCATCGGACCACTAACGTGGCCCTTTCATTGGACTGGTCCAATGATAAGAACGGTCTGTTTATGATTTAAATGTTACATTTTTACAAAAACTAGTTGATTTTGATAGTCCCGTGTCAATAATAATAATAACGTTTATTTATGTGTTAATAATTACACGTGTATGTTAACGTGATAAATTGTTTCAGAATGGCTACAAAACGAAAATATTATGCGTGGAATGAAGTAAGCATTAACCTAGCCATTGAATCAGTGCGTAAAAATAAAGCAGGTTTGAATGAGGCAAGTAGGATGTATGGAGTGCCTAAAGCCACACTAAAACGAAGATTGGATGGTGTGAATCAAAAGGCTAAGGAACATGTTCAAATAGTGGGATCTGAAGGTGATCTTCCGTCAGAATTGGAAACCGAATTATGTCAACACATCCTCGAGATGGAAAGTAGTTTGTATGGTGTAACGCCTTTCGATATTCGGCAGCTGGCATTTGAACTGGCAGAAAAGAACAATATCAAAAATCGATTTAACAAAGAGAAAAGAATTGCAGGGAAAAAATGGTACTATGCGTTCATGAAACGGCATCCACAATTAAGTTTGAGACAACCAAGAGCAACTTCAATGAGCCGCGCTACTGGATTTAACAAACCTGCTGTAACCGATTTCTTCAATAAATTAGAGGCAGTATGCGAAAAATACAACATAACAGAAGCGCAGCGTATCTTCAACGTTGATGAGACGGGCTTGTCAACTGTCCAGAGGAAAACAAGAAAAATACTGGCATTAAAAGGTAAGCGGCAAGTTGGAGCTATTACTAGTGGAGAACGCGGTACAAATACTACAGCCGTATGTTGTGCTAATGCTGCTGGTAATTTTGTACCTTCGCTTATAATATTCAAGCGCAAGAGAGCAAAAGACGAACTCAGGGATGGAGCTCCACCTGGTACAATATTTGCTTTTAATCCAGAGAGTGGATATATTAACAAAGACATATTTTATTTGTGGTTACAACACTTTATTGAGTCTGTGAAGCCGACACCTGAAAAAAAAGTATTACTTCTATTAGATGGTCATGCTAGCCATACAAAAAATTTAAAAGCTATAACATATGCCAAGCAACACGGCGTCGTGTTGCTTTCATTTCCAGCACATACAACACATAAAATGCAACCGCTGGATGTCTCCTTCTTCAAGCCGTTGAGCCTTTACTATATAGATGAAACAGAAAAATGGTTGCGCCAAAATCCTGGAAGAACTGTGACAATGTTTCAAGTTTCAATGCTATTCGGAAAAGCATATTCCCGAGCTGCATCTGTTGGAACTGCTACGAGTGGCTTTGCAAAGACTGGAATTTGTCCTCTTAATAAAGATGCATTTGCTGACTACGAATTCATTGTACCTGAAAAAGAAAACGATGAGATTTCACCACCAGACCTGACCAGACCTGTATTAGACTTACAGGATGATATAGATCCACTATCTTTGAATATTTCTTTACTAGAAGAGAATCTAGAAGTGACGGAGCCAATTACATGTCAAAATGAAGCTATGACTGCTGAATCTCAGATTGAAACCTTAGCGGTATCACAGAATATTGATTGTAGTACAGCTGAATCAAAGGCACGCAATTTCGAATTTACAATAAACCAAATATCTCCTGGAGCTAAAAAAGTAGCACAAGAGTTAAGACAAAGGAGTAAAAAAGCACAAAGTAGCTTGGAACTGACGTCGACGCCTTATAAAACCACTTTAGAACAAGCTATTGTAAGGCCTTCAAAACCGAAAAAGCCGAAATTTACTGCAAAAGAAACTGCATTTTCTAAAAATAAAATAGCTGGTGAGCCAGAGCCATCAACAAGCAAAGATGCCAAATCAGTAAATATCGAAAAATGGTTTTGCAAAATCTGCCTACTGTGTGCAGTTGAAGACATGATTCAATGTATGATGTGTAAAGCCTGGGTTCATGTAGATTGTGCCTGCGTTAAGAAAACTATTAAGAAGTATTTATGTCCTCAATGCAAATAAGTGTTGTTATTTTTGTTGTAATATTGTTTTTAATTTAAAATGTGATTTTATAATAATTAATCGTTTGCATACGTGTAAAAGTTGATCTCATTATGTGTCAAATTTGATCTCATACTCATTCGTAAAATTATCTATCGTTGAAACAACAGATAGGCTTTTTAAAGGGGTCATTGTACTCATAATTATGAACCACTTTTACTATGGGACCAACCCTAAAATCGGGAAAAATAATCAACTGCTTCATACATTACCTTCACAAAACTCGACAAAATGTATGAAGCAGTTAATTTTTTTCCCGATTTTAGGGTTGGTTGGTCCCATAGTAAAAGTTGTAATAATTATGAGTACAATGACCAATTAAAAAAAAAACTCATTTGCTGCTCAACCCAGTATAAGCTTTTTTACGTTAAGGATAGGTATTTTTAACTATTCTTTTTGATGTTGGATTTCATATTTTTTATTTTTTTTATTGAGTTTTGTTAATCGCCTTGAATGGACCACTGCCAAAAATTTTCTAAGTCCATTGATAGCAACTCTGTGGTCCAATCAAAGCGACCATGGTCCAAAGAAGGCAACGACCAAAGAAATGTTTAACGTCAATTTTCTCACAAACTGTCAGTTTAAATTAGCTGTGAGTAACATATTATATTAATAAATTTGATTGGAAACAAAACCAAAAAGCAGTTTTATTTTATCGCAAAAACTAAAAAAGATATGTCGTACGGAAGTTAAGTGGTCCAATCATAGCAACCTTCCCCTATATCCACGAGCGTCAATAGGCCTACGTGGATTCTAGCCCACTCTCGCTTACAAAGACTTAAATCCTGGTTACCTACGCTAACTCTTTCGACCTGTCGTAAAAGAATAGTTTCGCAGAAAATTTTGGTAGCTTACATTACATAAAGACACTAATAAAAAGACTGTTTTAAAAAGGTAGACAATCAGCAAAACAAAATAACGCCATCTCCCTACTTAATTTTAATATCTGATACTGCTGCTTGCCGGAACAAACAAGCGCGCGACACCCGTCATTTAAACGCCACAACTACCCACCATAACATGACAGACGGCAATATGCGGAACTAAACATAAATCTATATATTTTCCTTTGCAACTAGCGCCACCCCGAAGTTTCAAGTCATACTTGTGACGTATCCGCTCCCTTGCATCATTACATGCGTATCAGAAAGAGCGATCGGCAACGGGCCAATTACGATGTGTTTGAAATAATGATATCAGATGCACGAGGCACATCAAAAAGATGGTCTTACACTGGTTTGTTTTGATCTTTAAGTAGAGGTTTTATGGAATTGGTTTGCAGATGTCATGGAGAAACAGAATAAACTGTTACACTTTTAACACATTATAAATTTCCGCATTTTGACAACCCTGTAAAAAATGCATTCGACCTTTGAGTTCCCGTTTTACCACCATGTTCATAACGGACTTCTTAAAAGCTTCCCAAGTACTTAACAACTCTGCGTCGACGCCAAACAATCGAATAATTCGATTTTCAAATTTCAAAATCAGAACGTAATTCGATTGGTAGCACTAATGCTCTATCCGTGTTGGTATAAATTGAACGTTTGAACGAATTAGAATTCAGTCAAGCGACGGTATCCGTCGACTACTGTGGTCGGAGATTTTAATAAGTTTATTTTTTAATAGCGTTTTGGGTGGTTCGCATTAAGATGGATTATATTCACGTATTAGATGCGCTATCTCGAGTTAATTGAAACTTAATAATCTACGGATTTTCTCCGCTTGCTTGATAAGACTGATGGTCATTTTATAATGTATTAACTAGATTACGATTATGAGTGGGTTCTGTGTTGTGCGAGGTGTATGGAGTATAGTTCAAATGTGGTATTGAAAAACTCCTTTACATTTTTAAATTTAGCGGGTAAGACTACCTTGGATTCGTATTTTGATTGAATAACCGAATAACCCAAAGAGATCAACACCGAAATTGCCAAAAAAACATCAGCTTTTGGTCTAGTTTTGTTTACAATGAGGACTTCAATATCTTTAGAATAAAGAAATTGAGAAAGGAAAACATTTATCGGCCACATTATTAAAACACGCACGATTAATAATTTTAATGGCAAAAAAAATACAAACAAAAAAGATGTTAAGTCTCAACGGTTGCGCCAAAAGATTCACTTCAGTTTCAACAAGTCATGTCTGAAGATAGTTTAATAAAAACGAATCAAAATCTAATTTTTCCAAATTAGGCTGTGTTAGCACGTTTTGAACATCAAAACGCAGGCCCTTCATCATTTCATAGAACTTTTACTGGGAAGAAGAAATGGCGCAACAAACTCCCCAAAATAAAGTTAGAGCATACCAAGAGGAATCTAACTTATATAATAAAGAAATTAATCAAACATACCTGCACTCTACTCTCAGGTAGGTTAATCTTAAGCGCGACTTCTTCCCTCATGAAGATATCGGGGTACCTCGTCTTGCCGAACAACGCTTCTAGCACGTCAAGTTGCGCACGAGTGAATGTCGTCCGTTCTCTTCTCTGCTTGCGAGGATTTACACCTGTTAACAAAGAGATAAGAGTTAATCAATATATAATATAGAAGAGAGAAGAAGAACCTAAAATTATGTAGACTTTTATTAATTTATCCTACATACATCTTAACAGGTTAATCTAATGTGATAGAGAAGCTACTTTTTCGTTTTAAACATATAATTATAATATGTAGTATTATAATTTTATTATTGTACTAATACTGAAGATTAATATATTATTACATTACTTTAAAACCTAACTAACATTCTTGAAAGACTTGATTTGAAAGTATCCAATTGAATCCAAAAATTTGTATTTGTTGATAGTTTTCTTACAGCAACAATTTTACCATTACTGAAATTTGTATTTAGTGCTACGTATGGCGGTAATAACGAATCAAGATTAAACAAACTAATTCCCGAAGATACTACTTTAAAAACTTAGAATAATAGAAGGAAGTCTTTCAAAGACTATGAAACGAAATTAGAGAAAAGTGAAGACTCACGAAGAGTATTTAAGATAATGTAGAAAAAGTGACGATAGCAGTATGACCAAAGTCATATGTAAGCTACAAACAGGGGTTTAATAGGAATACTCAAATCAGAAACCCATGGGGATCATTACAAATCTGCCACCGGGTTTGTCACTAAGTAATTAACTATAGGTACTAAAAGATTAAGATACTACGATACTTTGTAACCAGATAAATAAAGCAGTAGATGAGGAACCAGCAGTAATTAGATCTTCAGTAAGAGCCCTCATTAGATAACTAATAGGTAATGGATAGTCTAGAAAGAAAGAATGATGTTTACTTGACAACAGATTATCAAAATTTAACACGCTTGGAATATCAAAATAGCAAAATAATCGAATGCAACATAAGCGCTGCGGTAATTTTAGTCAAGATAGGTTCCCCGACCTAAGTGTTATGATTGCCAATAATGAATGCAATAGATATGCATCGTAAATTAGGAATATGTGAAGAGAAATGGGATTCTATCGTAAAACGTGTAAAATCAGAGGTGTAAAAGTAAAATATGACGATAGTAATAAACGGCTAAGTTATAACGTTAAAATATTTGATAGATCGTTTGGTAAAGCGACAAATATCACAGCTCGACATAATTAATATGATAATATTCAAACCAGTTTGCGACCGCGAAAACTTAGGATTGATAAATTTGAGAACATTAAGTAGTATGATAAAATAATTTAAAGAAGACATTTATTGTTTTAACAATGCTGGTCAGCCTTAAGAAGCTGTTGAATACTTTCATGGATGAAAAAGGAAAAAGATTTCAGCAGAAATTGAAACTGAAGAGTTGAAATATTAACAAGACAAAGCTGACTATGATTTAACTCAACATGTTTATGTTTCTGACTGCCTTGTTGGTTTACTGGTCGCAAGCGCTACTGCTGAGCATGAAGTCCCGGGTTCGATCCCCGGGACGGGCAAAGTGTTATTGAGTTTTTCCATTTGGAATTTTGCAGTAGCAACCCAGGAGGCAGGTTTCGTGCCCGATTGATAGCGATTGGCGCGCCCCCTACATGTGGGTGTACTATTACAGGTATACCTCTGTCTTAACCTTCAGGTATTACAGTCGTGATGTTATGTTATTTTGTGTTAGTAAAGGTGTTCAAGGTAACGTCAAAGCTTAATTTATAGAGATATTCGATGATGAGGATGGGCTTCCTGATATGTGGAAGGTCTGTTGCACTCACTATATTATAATAATGCGAAAAGACAAAAATAAATGTGTTTATGCCAATATGTTTCATTATGAAACTTTTGAAAGCAGCATCTAAAAGTTTTGTTTCCGGCCATTTAAAGATTATTATAAATGTTTGCTGAACGTTTGTTACATTAAACAAGACAAACGAAATCTTTTTGTTAATGCTTAAACTTTTTATTGTTAGTTTCATAAAATTTAGGTTTAGGCCGCATCTTGTGGACGGTAATCATATTTTTACGATACTTTTTACGACGTATATTAACTTCATAACAAATCTACGAAATTCTAATCTTACGTGGTATAACTTATGCCACAAAACAAATTATTTATATGATATTTTATATCTCAAACGATATCAATAAAAGTTATAAAAGTTTTCTACTTATTTTATATTCATAGATTGGTTCTATAGTGTTGTGTCTTTGCTACTGAATGTTATAATTTTTAATCTGTGACACTAAAGTTAGAGATTATGGAATTCGTCACAACCCTAGTTAGTAACAAAGCTAGACTAAAACTATATTTAACGTAAACAGCGAAGATTTTATTGTTTTCAAATGAACATAAGAATAGCATTTACGTTATAAGTATTGCCATCATATAATCTTATATGTTAGGCATAAGTTCTAGCTTCTAATGAAGGTGGAAATGGATGGAAATGTTGAATAGTAAGTTTGACTGTCAAAGTGGGTGATCAAGGTAAAACACCATAAAATAAGATTAATGACACGTTTCTTCCATACTAATATGTGTACTTATGAGGCCGCAATTAATTCTAAGTACAATTCTTCTTCGATACTTCAAAGGATTGAAGTAAAAGCTTCCATCCAGAAAAGAAGAGCAATAAAAACGTAAATTACAAACGCATTCAACAGGTACTAATTGAATGCTAACGATCATACTATTTATAAGTAACTAATCGATTAAACTAATCGCTCACTCGATCCTTAGTCGATTATGTAGTCCCATCTCTATGGCCAGTGGTTTTCCCCGTATGAATATTTATATTAATTTTAAAATGACATTAATTGTTCCACTCACATCGTATTAATAAAGTGTCTGGCTTCTGTTCAAACGCTTTCTTTGATATTCCATCTATTAAATTTCATGGTAAGACTTTTGTAGAGTTAATAGAATTATGGCAGAAAAATGTAAATCATCCACAGATTGTAATAGATTTAGTTAAATTTCTGGTTTTGTGATGGTCTAAAGACATTTAAAATACTATATAGGGTGACTGGTAATTAGTGACCGTGCTTAAACACATAAATGTATTCATGATTTCAATAAACTTTCCCAAAAAACTTTTTTTTTACACACAATAACTTATTACACAATAAAATAACAAAATCGCTGTTTGAAATTCCCGTGCGCGCGCGTGTATTCGGTCACAGTAGGCACAAATCGGCACGATCTATCAGCTGATAGTCTGACCTCGGGAAAGGCAAAATCTACTAGTAGTAGCGTCACATGCTCCACCGCCACCCGCATCGCTCCCGTTGCGCAGGACTGACGTAATTGAATTGATTGAAAGTAAATGAGTATAAAAAAAGTTTCTTTGGGAAATTTATTCGTATTCATGAGTTCAATCACGTGCTTAAGTATCGGTCACTAATTACCAGTCACCCTATATACATGCGAAGAAGAAATGTCATAGAAAAACTGTGATGTCTCAGGAACGCCATCTAGCATAATATAGCAATATTGGAGCGGCAGCGGAGCGTACCAAACTAGACTCATAGGCTTGTGTCCACTAGGACAAAAGTATCAGATGAAAATTAATCTGTCTATAGTAAGTGTTGAAAGTCTTTGATTCTAGAACTGTCTGTCTCTACAATAAAAAAGAAGAAAAAGATTGACTGGTGCTTTACCTTCTTGGAGTAGATCCTTAAAAAAGTATATTGGTGAATCTAGCAGCTTATAAGGATAGTTTGTCGAGTCATCTAGGTTTTGCATATTGTGTAAAAAAAAATGTTCATAGTAATGTCCATTTAAAAAAGGATTATGCAGATATTAGGCCTAAGTGTTTGAATGGCGCA
This sequence comes from Euplexia lucipara, assembly GCA_921972225.1. Taxonomy (NCBI): domain Eukaryota; kingdom Metazoa; phylum Arthropoda; class Insecta; order Lepidoptera; family Noctuidae; genus Euplexia; species Euplexia lucipara. Next base: position 4,625,844 of record OV179168.1, on the reverse strand, counting down.
TCTACAAAGTATAATGAGAGAAATCTAGGACAACTCCTGTTTCTTTGACAGCCCAAGAACTAAAATGAATATACCAGAAAACGTGTCACACACAACGAAAGGAATTTATCCGCCATTACTCATGTGAACACATGTAAGACAAACAAATAAAGCAGGTCATACGTCCACTAATACCTTGTAATCCTCATAGAAATTAAAAATCATTAACAAACCCCGCCATCAGTCAACTCCAAATTACATCCAACAGGGTTGTAAGTCACAGAGTTCAATGATAAATAGTTTTGACGCATGTTTTTGACATGTTCCCTTCTTAATGGTCAAAGACAGACTGCGTGTCGCGAGCGCGCGCTCGACGCTTTTGTTTGCCATAGACAACGACTAGGCATAGAGACTAGAGTAATTCTTTATTTTTGGTTATGGAATTTCTTTTTGAATGGGATTAGAATGTTTTCGGGACTGATTTGGTAGTTATTGTTGGTAGATTATCGACTATAAAACGAGTAGAAAGCGACTTGATGTTCTTAGTTTCATAATGTCATGCCTATGATCCCTGGAGGTTATTTATTATATGCAATTGGAACGATTTTAGGCGAGCCTATTGCCATAAATCTGGCACTAATCAGACTTCAGGCTACTAGCTGTCCGGTTACGTAAGTTTCTTTAGTTGTATCGTAATCTATTCTTTTAAAACATGAATGTCAAGCTCAGGTTCTACTTAGGTACAGCTTTTTGGTTAGATTTTTGTAAAAGTATTGCATTCAATAAGATTGAGACATATTCCATGTTTGATTTCCGTCAGTGATATTCCGACTTAGGCCCAGCGCACATTGGCTGCACGGCAAAGCGTCATTTGCGCTTATTAACCTGATTTTAATAAGCGCAAATGATTTGAAATCTTAGTTTATCATTATTAACATTTCATGTTAGATAGTGTCGAAGGATGCCGAAGCAGGCTCTGGTGATCAATGAAATGTGAGTCTTAACAGTGTTGATTTGAAATCATCTGTATTATAAAAATCCCTTTCCGAGCCTTGGTCACAAAGTTCTTTATCATGGCTCTAAAGTCCTGTATCAAACTCAATTAATATTCAAGTTTTTGTTTCTAAGTGTCTTAGGTGTAGCGCTATTTATGAATAAACTTATCCACGTCCCATGTCTACTGATTCTAGAATGAAAGTGGTCTAAGTAAACAAGATAAACAGGTGCAATAGTCTAGCTATTTCCTGTTTTTCAAGATTACGTAATTCTGGCTAGACATGTAGGCTTACTATCGCGAATCTAAAATGATATGGAACTGCTCTTGAATTTGTATAACAGAAGTTTACTTGCACACATTCGGTTTGTGATAAAAAATATTGAGGGCAATAATCGAGACATTAAAACTAATTTATTCCATCTAGGCCATCTAAAAGGCAGTTTTGAACGTCAAACTTAAAAGATAAATAAATTACAATGATTCTAGTTGCCCATTCCAAAAGGTAGTTTCGGATGGAGAAGGACGGGCAAGAAACTCCAGTGCCTGAGCACGTGAGGACCTAATGAACACATCAGTGGATGGTGTTGCAATAGGTGAATTATGGGCCAAGTACAAAATTTTACATAATTGATAAACTTAGTGTTTATGTTTGCCAACACGCTAAGAAGAATGAACTTTTCTCTAAATGAAGCATAAAAAAGTTCTCAATGAAACAAAATATGTCAAACTACGCAAACACATTGATATATCACAAAAATAAATTTGATCTACTATTTATAATAATTCACCGAAAACTGATAATAGCACTCTCTGTGACGGATTAAAAATATAAAAATAATACAATATCCATTTTGAAACTCGCTCGCGATACCCCATTGTGGATATCCAAACAAACATTCATATGAAATCTGTCACATGTTGAAAAGTGAGAATGTATTCATATGGCTGTCTCTTTTACCCACATGGAATTGGGGCGAGTTAGAGAAAGATGGATAGATTTCAATTGTCATTTGACAAAGGCCCGAACGCTAATCCTCGTGACATGGCGGGCTTGGGGTTCCGTAGTTTTATTATAAAACCTTTGGGAGTTATGCACATGGTGTTGTGGATATTTGTCGTTCGAGCTCACTTCGAACAAATGTATTACGGCTTTCATTGTAATTAATATGTGACATGTTTGCTGGGACTGCGGGTTACTAGAAAATGGGTTAAATGCTCGTGTTTCCTTCGATTTCGGAATGGAAGCTGCGTTGTCAATTTTTTCCGTTTCTTTTTCTATTATCATCGTCATATTCTGTTTAGCTTCTTTTCAACTATGTTGTGACATCGCAACATCTTCACAAACCTTCACACTATAATATAACTAGGATCTTACAAGGACTGCAATCTGCCCTTCACAACCCAGTAACTGGTCAATGATATATACGTTGATACGACTATTTGTCAGACTTTCTGTAAAGCTACGCTTGTTAGGATCTAAATGTGTATGGGCGATCATCCATTTTGTATCGACATTCTTCGACTTTTCGTTGTCTTTTGTCCCCATCTTGTTTGTTACACTTTTTCTGCCGTCCGTCGATCGTATCACGACGAGTCGATTGCTCCCGATAGCTTCCTGATATACTAATGGCGTAGTCATGTTTGGACTCCTGTTTCTAAGCCACGGAGATCTGGATGATAATCGACAGTTTTTGTACGGTCATATTACTGGAATGTTTTGGGACAGAATTTTGTGGAGCATTAAGTTGAAGTGGAATTTTGTTAATGGATGTTTATATTTAATGAAAAAGTGGCGTGTAACTGGAGTTAGGGAGATTTAGTTTTAACGAAACAGATGTAATTCAGGGTGAAATGGACAGCGATTTATTTAAATATTACTTTTAACTGTATTCGTTTTTACACTTTTTACTGTATTTATTTTATGGATTTATTTTATTCAATAATATTTATTATGTTTATTTTATTTACCTTCGTCCGTGTGTCACTGCGGGGTGCCAACTGAAAACCAGCACTGTGTGTCTGACGCCCAGCAAATGCTGAGATGGTTACCCTTTCGGCATGGGCACGCTCAGCGCAATTTGTGTACCTGCTATTAATTTATTACTTCTGTTTTCTTGGTTGCTGTGCGCTTGTTGTGTCTGTGCTGAATATTTTTTTTTCTATTCTATTCTATTCTATTCGATGCACTGCTACAAAGTTACTGTAAGTTCAGCTCATGATCCTGGATCTCCCAGCGTTGAAGTTTTTCATATTTTTTTTGTCATTAGACAAATTACAACGCTGGTGGCTCAGAGTCGTGTACTGTTCAAATCAGACCAGATTGTGCAACGATATCCCTTTTATATCCTGTCCAAAAAACGTTTGTAGGTTACAATTATTTTAAGACTATTAAAACTATATTTTTAATCGTCTACAGCTTCTAGCATCTCTTACCTACAGCTTCTAGCATCTCTTAGTAGGATTACTCCTACTAAGAGATGCTAGAAGCTGAAGTTTGTTGCGATGTTCGTCAGGACGTGGAGCTACTCATGTTTTGAGTTGAGCTTACGATTACTGACAAATGCTTGCACTGACTGTTCTGGTCTCCTCATAATTATCTGTGTGGTTCTTTCTTCAAAAAACCATTTCGGACACTAATCTGCATGGTTCTTACATGATCTGACCAAGAAATGTCTGGACTTTAAAAGAGACTGTGGTGACCTTTGAATTTCTTTTGGTGTTACTTATCAGAGTAGTCAGATAGTGAAACACCGATCTCACTTTCTAGCTAAAAAATTACGTGTACATTTGACTCGATTCACAAAAATAAATATAGTTTGTCATTAACATTTTTGTTTCTATTAGTCCTTGTGGAATCCTTTGTGGCTTTAATCCCTTATAAATCGACGTGTGATGTTTTTAACTAAAAAAATCTTTAAAAATAACATCCCACATCACACCACATAAAACTAAATCGTGAAGCTAATTTGTTGAGTACATAAAGGGGGACTAACGCATTATTTTCCCGTTTTTCACGGCGTTTGACCCCAGGACCCCGTCCCCGGAGAACGGAGGAACCCTAATGACGTGTAAAATACTTTCGGGGGTCGCACACAGCTGCAGGGGATTATAAAATGTCATCTTTGTTTCCAACAGAATAGAAGCTGTTTCAGATTGATTAGATTTGCATTTCTTTTAGAGTAGGTTACTGGTCAAAGCAAAAACCTTTGTTGAATAATATTATTTATAACTAATTAAATATATATATTAAGTATAACTAACTACAAATAAAATAACAAATAAATAAAAAAAATGGAAGTATTCAAAATCGGAACATTTAGGAGTCAAAGTAGTCCTCCCTATCGCTTTAATACTCAAACGTTCCCAGAAGAAAAAATATATCGATGTGATGTCTGATGACTAAAGTTTGCAGAATCATAAAGAGTTTACTTTGAAGCCAAAAAAATAATAAAAAAAGAAAATTTGGTTGATGTTGATAGCTTAGTGGTCAGCTTTATTCAATTAAACTACAAAATAATTGGAATTAACATTTTATTAATTAAAAACAACAAAGCTAAAATACAGAACGCGACATTTCAAAGCCTTTCTCTTAAAATAGCGGGACATTTCGGAGGGGGCTTTAATGGGCGCGTTCGGATTTAAACCGGATTGTTATTTTAGAGGAGCATTCTTGGCGAGGGTAAGTTGCCAAACATCCTATTTGATTAGATGTACTGTTACTTTGATACAATGAATTTTAGACGCGTGAACAAAAAATAATGATTTTGTTAGATGTGATGTAGTTTTCTGGATCTGTGTCATTGATTGGATGGTCAAATCTGACTAAATTGTGACGTATTGCCAATGGGCTTAGTTAGGCTTAGCTGAAAACATAATATATAAGAACACGACTTGACTTCCTTAGTTTTGTTGCCGAAAAAAGGGTCAATGTCTGTTTTTTCTTGCCTACCATGTTTTTGCAACTTCGTGTAAAAATCCAATCAAATTCAACTTTCTTTCTGACCTAATTTTCATACAAAATTAAACATAATGTACCTCTTTACGCATATTTACGTACATAGCAATCCTCTGTAATAAAATATGTAGGAACTAGCAACACCCACTGAAACGAGGGTTGTCAGCCTATAAATTATGTTAACACATAAATTTCGCTGGCAACACCGCCACAGGGGTGCGAAATATGACAAGTTGTGATAGATTACTGAGGGAAAATAGGGCCTTGCAACTGTGGAATTTTGAACCTTAAAGCTGAGGTGATAGAGTAATGGTTAGTGGTAATGTGTACAGTATGCAATGAGTTATTTTATTACCATGATAATGTAACAGCCCTACAGTAGGGGTGTGCTAACCGAATTGTTGGTAAATTGAAATATATCTTATAAATTATTGCTTGTCTGTTACAGTTCGAAAGTAGGGGGATTGATGGACAATTATTTAAGTAATAGATGTACGATTCGTGACATAACATCACGCCTTATTCTCGAAGAGGAGAGGAATGAGATTTTTTTTAATTAAAAAAAGAATATATTTTTTAAATAATATACTGCACTAGTGCTTGACTGCAATCCCACCTGCTGATTATAAGCAGTGATGATGAAACACACTAGTTTATTAAGAGCCTTTTTACTCAAGCCTTGAAGATACCTAAATTATACTGGGACGGGAAGACAGGCAAGTTGTTCTAGTTCTTCTAACTTCATGATACTCTTGGCTGCCAGCATGCGTAGCATGAACACATTGAACGCCGAAGAAACGGCCTTTGTCTACAGACGAATCGGCAAAGTGACAGATTATATAGACAGGAACCTCAATCTGTCAAATTTCTTTCAATACGTAGCCTGCGTAGCATGAACACTTAATTTCTTTTCTTCCGAGACACGACAAAGACCGTTTCTTCGGTGATCATGCTACGCGTGCTGATCAGTTTCTTTTGCCGGAATATTTACATTAAAAAATAAATACAGATTGTCAAAATTACTGCTAACAATCTCGCCTTAAGAACCCAACAAAGACCTCCGATACACCTGTCCCTTTCACACACACACACAGAGGATTAACTTATCGTAGAACTCCACGATAAACATGTTACGAGTGGGCTGCCGAGATAAGGGCGGGGGTTCGATTCCCGCTAACGATTTATTTCTTTAATGACGTAGCAAGTAATGGAGGGTTTGTTTTCGTATCTAAAGGAACTAGTGAAACGGGTAATTTGTTTTCATTGGACTTTTGAGTGGGTGAAATGAGACCGATTTTGGAAAAGGGGGGTATTTTATTCAGTAGGTAGAGGTACTAACTGTTCCGGCAAACTTTGTTCCACGTTAGGATTAATTTATGTGGTGGTACCATTTTAGTTTTTTATCGGATTCATGTGCGTATTGCACAGACGCCAGCACATCAAGTTACCCCAATGTGTCAAACAACCTAATATAAACCTTATTCTGTTTGGCATGAAGTTGTAAAACGATCAAAGAAATTTGACACCTTGGAGTAACTTGACGTGCTGGCGTCTGTACATCAATATTTTTCAATGGTTTATTCTTATTTATACCTACGAGTGAGTTTACCCTTGGCATTATTTTGTGTGTGCTCCTGGCGCTCGAATTTTCTATATTTCTTTTGTTTATTTGGAACACACCACACATTTTTCTTATTTCATATCATAACCCAAATAATAATATTTTTTTATTATTACAATTGGCTTGCACTTGCTTCAAAAACAGTGAAGGAAAACATCCTGACAAAACCGGCGTACCTGGGAAATATTTCTCGAGGGCGTGTGATGAGCAGTTAGAGGCCCTGACACCAACTTAGTCACTAACCACATGATAAGAAGAAGAAGTTTGAGCTTAAGACTTGTCAAATGTCAAATTGTCACCTTACAACCGACTGGGATGACGTTTGTCACCTGTCATGTCATCAAAGAAGGCGCTGCATTTGTCTATTAAAATGTTTGATTGTCATTGAGTTTCTTTCTTTCATCAGGACCTTTTTTAACCGACTTCAAAAAAAGGAGGAGGTTCTCAATTCGGTTGTATATATATTTTTTTTTTTTTTTTTGGGTTTGTTACCTCAGTACTCCGTCATTTATGGACCGATTTTCAAAATTCTTTTTTTGTTTGATAGGGTATACTAACAGATTGGTCCCATTTGTATCAAAACTCATACCTGATGAGGGATCTTTGAGGAATTGAGGGAACTCCTCAAAAAATATAGGCACACATGCACCGATTTCAACATTTTTAGTAACAAATCAAGCCTTTTCATTGAGAAAGTATTATTTGGTGAAGAATTACGCCATTCTATTTTAAAAGGGGCCGGCAGAGATGTACAGATTAATGTTTAGAGATAGAACTTCTTTAGCAATTGTTATCCAATTTCAATGATTCTTTCAAGTTTTGAAAGACTTTCTTTACATACAAAGAAACTAAAAATTACAAAATAAAAACTTTTTTACAACAAATTTGTCTATAACAAACACAACAAAAAAAGTACTAGCGAAATTGGTCCAGCCGCAGCCGTTTGAAAGTGGTGCCGTGACCAAGGAAAATAGGGATTAATTTTTATATAGTTTTTGAATATTGTCCTAGTGTAACATATTTATACTTGTGACTATACGTAAGTTCACCATGTTTAAGTACTGGTAAGCATTACTTTTCTACATCTGTACCATTAAATTTTCCACTCTTGCCTATCCATTAAAAATTCAGCGCCAAATATCAAGTCATCCTCTTTATTATTAATCGTTAATTTATTCGGTGCGAATTGCTGTGCAAACAGATAAAAGTGAACGCGTGGCCGGCACGTGCGCTCCCCACGCCCGCTCACTTACGACTGACGATTTCAACGACCATAGATAATAAGGTTTCCGTTTACTAAATTTAAATTTTAAGAAAATATTTATGTGGGTAATAGAGGGTAGTGTTAAGTGTGTTGGTTGGCGTAAATTTGCATGACATAATAATTGAAAAAAATATTTTTGTTCGGAACTTGATAAAAATCATATAAAATATATGTTCACATGAGCTTTTTGCACATTAATGTACCAAAAACGTTTCTGCTCTTCCAATCAAGTTCCGTTATTATTTTATCTAATTGATATAAAAAAAAGTTTTTATAAATAAACTTCGTATAATAGTAGATTATTAACCAAGGGGATAAAGCAGTGTCTTCTGTCGCGGGTGACGATTTAAATCGCGAGCGTATCGAAGGACTCGAGGTTTACTCCCGAGCGAAGCGAGGGTGTTAAAAACTTAAATCACGAGCGAAGCGAGGGATTTAAGACGAGTCCTGAGTGTAGCGAGGGATTTAACCCTTAACCACCTAGCGTCGGTCACAGTGACTCCATTCGATATATTTTTTCAAATATTTCCGTTACTACGCATGCCACAAGCCTGTGACTCTGTGTACTTTTTCCCCTCCCTCTCCAGTTTGCGCTTTGCGCCCAACCAAGCAACACGTGCGCGCAGTGAAAAGATTCAGGTAAATATATTTCGTTTGCGGTCATGGTGACCGACGCTAGGTTGTTACGTTACTTTTAATGTTAACATTTTCTTGTTGTTTTTTTAGATTTATTATGTCTCAACGTGATCAAAATATAGGTAGATGGTTAGAAGAGTGTGCTTCGGATTCCGAGGATCAAAGGGACGTGCCGGAAATACCAACTGAAGATTGCAGTGACGTTGAAGATGTACCAGTAGACCACGTCATTGATGGTGAGTGTCAATCAGACTCTGATATTGATGTTGACGAGTTAAATGAAGACGTCGATAATCTGCCAGTTGATGATGATGATCTGCCAGTTGATGATGGTGCATCTTCCGATGATGAGGTTCCATTGGCAAGGTATCGGAACTACTTTGGAAAAAATCGGTTCCGTTGGTCGTCTCAAGCTCCAGTTTCGCGATCAAGGACTTTGCAACACAACATCGTTTGCCAACCGCCAGGATTGAAAAGGAACTTTAGAGATGTTTTGAACAGAAATACAGTACCAATTGATATATGGCAGTTATTTTTCACTGATGATATGTTAGAAGTAATTGTTAAGCATACAAACGAAAAAATGAGAAAGATAAGACCTAACTATCAAATTCAGACATGTGTTCAAGATCTCGATGTAGTGGAACTAAAGGCTTTTATCGGTATGTTGTACTATACCGCAATTTTCAAAGAAAACCACACACATTACACATGTTGGTACAGCACAGATGGCACGGGAAGAGAGATTTATCGTTGTATAATGAGCAAGAACAGGTTTGAAACATTGCTAAATTGCCTTCGATTTGATGATGCGAGCACCAGAGATGAACGCCGTAGCACTGATAAAGCTGCACCTATATCTGAGCTGTTTGATAAGCTGATACAAAACTGCAAAGAAGTTTGTTCAATTGGCAGTTATGCTTGTATTGACGAGATGTTGGTGGGTTTTCGTGGGAGGTGCAGCTTCAAAATGTACATGCCGAAAAAACCCAATAAATATGGGTTGAAAATTATGTGCCTGACTGACGCCAAAAATGGATACCTTGTTGATGGCTACTTATACTTAGGGAAAGACTCGGATAGCCAAGGCTTGCCCGTTGAATACCAAAGACTGAACAAACCCACGCAAGCAGTTTTGCGATTGATTGCATCGATAGAAGGAACCCACAGAAATGTCACTGTTGACAATAATTGGTTTACTTCAGTTGAGCTTATGAACATCCTAAAGCAAAAACAGCTGACACTTGTGGGTACCCTAAAAAAAAATAAAAGGGAAGTACCTCCTCAATTTTTGCCTAGCCGTCATCGGGAAGTTGGCTCTTCGATTTTTGGATTCACGTCAGATGCAACATTGCTATCTTATGTACCAAAGCAAAACAAAGCCGTGCTTGTTGCTTGCTTCCAGCATGCATCACGCGCCAACCATCGATCCACAAAAACAAAAGCCAGAAATGATAACTTTCTATAATAGCACCAAAGGTGGCGTCGACACATTAGATCAGAAATGTGCCATTTACTCAACTTCTCGACGCACACAGCGCTGGCCAATGGTGGTCTTTTACAGAATGCTGGATGTATCTGCAGCAAATGCATACATCATCAGCAACATGAACCAATCTCAGAAAAAGGTGTTCAGACTGAATTTCATGAAACGACTGGCTGAAGATCTTATCGAACCCCATTTAAGACGTCGAGTAAACCAGTTTGGATTGCAAAGGGAACTTCAAAATGCTATTCGCCGGGTTCTCAAAATAGATGAACAGCCAAGAACATCTTCGGCAGGCAGTTCTGACAAATTAGAATCACGAAAAACTTGCTCAACGTGTGACCCAAAAAAGAAACGTAAAACATTCCATTTGTGTTTTCAGTGCAAAAATCCAATTTGCGTTGAGTGTTCTCAAAAAATGTGTGTAGAGTGCCGCGAAAAATTGTAAATGTTAGGGAGTTGTAATTTTGTCATTATTGTGATTTTATTGTGCCAATGATAGTTTTATATAAGAGGTTATATGTTTAAGTTACTAAAAAAATTAAAAATTAAGAAGTCTCATTGATTGTAATTGCTTAGATCTCAGCTTAATTAAAAAACTTAAAATTTGTTAAAATATTTGTAAGTCAACTTTTAATAACGATAGTAAAAAGTAAAAGTGTTAATTTGAAGAGTTTATTAAAACAATTTGAATAAAAACAATTGAAAAATATAATGTAGTTTTGATTTACAGCAGTTTTTGAGATTTTTACCTTCCTATTAGTACTTATAGGCAAGCGGTCACCATGACCGACGTTAGGTGGATGTGTTACTAGAATACACGTTAGGTGTCTAAGGGTATCACCCAAGACTAAGACAGCTTTATCACCGAGGAAAATACTCTACTTTTCGTACCATTTGCGAAAAAAATAACACAATAATAGTAATATGAGATAAGCATTTATTAAAAATAATGACAATTAAAGATAGACGTATTTTTAGAACAATAACTTAGTTATAAAAATAAATTAAAATAAACCTAACGTTTAATGATTTAAAGAAAACAAAAACGCGGCAAATTCATAGATTAATATTTTTTTGTCGGAAAAGCAAAGGCATCAAGCTCATACGGCCTCGTCGGTTTTCGTAATTTCATTTAATTAATAATCATAACTGCATATTAATAAACGCGTAATCCTTTTTCAAAAAGATGTATAATGCTATAAATAAATACAAACTCAATGGTGTAAACACAGATGTAGTTCAGTATAAATTTCGGTAAGTATTCCAAATTTAAATCACATTCTCTCCCTCGGGGATGAATGAAATCCAGTACAATTTTCTTTCCCTGTTTTCAACAGATTAAAAATGACTATTGTTATGTTCGCTTTTTGTGGCATAGAATGTCACTTTTTTGAGCAAGTGGTACGAAAAGGACAATTATGTATTTCTATACTAAGCAGTAAACTTTTCCAATCTATTGTTACAGATACTTATAGTTTTGAAAAAAAAATAATGGCTTTGATGGCCCAATTATTATTCCTGAGGAAAATTATAGTCTATTTATCATCAAACCCTTAAGAGTGTTGAGTCACACCTAGTAAACAATAATTCAATTAGCCGACATTACAATTATACACAGAGGACACACTCATACGTCAATAGGCACGTGTCTGAAGAGAAAATATATAAGACTAAAGTGGTAGAAATACAAGATGTTTTCTTAACACTTTCATTGCTGTGGTGGGGTCTATTGTACCCCATTATTGGCTGACGTGGTTAAATCTAAGTTTTATTTTAACTATCAGCAGCTTTAAAGTTTTGCATGTGACTATTTGAACTTAATTAAGCGGTAATCGTGTTTTTTCTATGAAGATAATTATCATCGCTGCGAGAAGCAAAAAAACTGTTTTTTTTTCAAACTTTTATTGTTAATAACATTTTAATACCGAATATGCAGTTGATGAGACTTAATGTCAAGACGTCCAGAAATATAGAATGTCAAAAAGTTTATTTTCGTACCACTTGCTCAAGTAAGTAGTAGCGAACATAACAATAGTCATTTTTAATCTGTTAAAAACAGGGAAAGAAAATTGTACTGGATTTCATTCATCCCCTAGGGAGAGAATGTGATTTAAATTTGGAGTACCTAACTTACCGAAATTTATACTGAACTACATCTGTGTCACGTACACCATTGAGTTTGTATTTATAGCATTATACATCTTTTTGAAAAAGGAATACGCGTTTATTATGCAGTTATGATTATTAATTAAATAAAATTACGAAAACCGACGAGGCCGTATGAGCTTAATGCCTTTGCTTTTCCGACAAAAAAATATAAATCTAGGAGGAGATGGAGCAAACAACCGGGTTGTTTGCTTCATGCTTCAAATATTTAAACGTTAAGTTTATTTAATTTATTTTTATAAATAAGTTAATGTTCTAAAAATACGTCTACTTTTAATTGTCATTATTTTTAATAAATGCTTATCTCATATTATTATTGTTTCTTTTTTCGCAAATGGTACGAAAAGTAGAGTATTTTCCTCGGTGATAAAGCTGTCTTAGTCTTGGGTGAAATTAAATCCCTCGCTACACTCAGGACTCGTCTTAAATCCCTCGCTTCGCTCGTGATTTAAGTTTTTAACACCCTCGCTACGCTCGGGAGTAAACCTCGAGTCCTTCGTTACGCTCGCGATTTAAATCGTCACCCGCGACAGAAGACACTGCTTTATCCCCTTGGTTAATAATCTTCTATTTTGCCTTTGACAAGCTCTTGAAATCAATATTTATGACGTCACTGTTGCTGCAATTTGCAAGTAAAAAGATAGACCCGTTAATCGCATAGTGCCTAGATGCATAAATATGTATACAAAATGCGATAGGAATTGGTGGGAAGATATTTTATCTCGATAGGTATCTAAAGTCAGTAGTTGGTTTAAATGCGCTTTTCTCAGGAACTAACACTCTAATTTGAAAAAAATCTTGTTGCATGTGATATTCCAATTCTTGAGGAACGTAGCCTGATTTTATAATCTACATAAGATTATAAAATCAGGCTACGACCCTTGGGAGTCAGTATGGCAGTTAGTTAATTAATGATAAGAAAATGGAAGTGTGAGAGGATTCAGTACCTACCTGGAGAGGTCAATTTCACAATAAAAATTGCTATGGATAATAGTGAAAAAGGCTGGTTTTTAGTTCAAAGCATTTGGCACTGCATGCTGCCAATTACCTAATAGAAATGCAAAAGATTAGTACGAAAGCACTTCTATGTTTAAAATTTAATCTTTTTTAAACAATTTGAGTTTACGTGGATTGAATCTTAGGGGCAATTCCCGTATTTTAAAAAAACGAACGCACCCTTAACCCATTCTCAAGCTGTCAACAATACGTCAAATTTCCCTCCATTTTTTGACAAGATTTTGACAATGATTGTCGCTGAAATGAGATGATAGCGACTATATTTAATACGTTTTTTTTAATTACGGTAATTGGCCTCCTGGTGAAATTGTTAGGTATTATTTTATGATAGAAAAAAAATGTTTGAACAAAAGAAAATCAAAAGAATGTGAATATGAACTTACTCCAACTCCAGGGCTTTTCATACTGATCTGGGGATCAAGGAAAAATATATATTATCTTCTTGTTTAATGAAAGTTATAGTATGATTTATATTTTTTTAAATAATTATGATTCACCTCAGGTGACTGAATAAACCCACAACTGTTATCGTAATTTTGATATAATATTTTGAATACTGTATTTATTATATTGTTATATTTTTATTTTGTATAATATGTTGTTATTGTTGTAAATAAATAAAAATAAGAATGTAAGTAGATATAGTTTACCATTTTTTAAATTTTTTGGTACCTATCTATTATAAATTTGTATCACAGACTAACTTTTAATAAAAGTTATTTTATAGAATGTAAACGTTATGGAACTTAGCAATTATAGCAGCCTGGCGCTTGCTATCTACAAGTATGATCATACAATGTAAAACACAAATAAAAAAAAGTCTGTTAAAGGCTTTAATTCATTAAACGCCAAGAGGAAACCAGTGTCCGCGCTGTCATTGTCTTTCTATTGTGTCTCTAATTGACACGATTGAAAAGTTAAAACCAACCGGTGTCCCAAATTGGTTTCATTAAAACAACAAAAATGCAAGGATGGCTTTAGATACTAAAAAAACCTCAATATGTCCAAAAACAGTGTTAGAATTAAGTTCACTCCAAACAAAACACTAGGTTGGAGATTTCAATGACAGCAACGGCACATTTAGTCAAAAGCCGCATTTCTAAGTTCAAAGACTTAAAAAAAAATATCGCGACTACCACTTAACACCCTCCGCACACATCCTAGGGACGTTTCTACCCCGGGGGCGATGCACTTGCCAAAAAACACAAACAATCACTAAAAACAGTTTTCTGAGCAAACACAGTGTTGACTTTACAATTAGCGGCGAGCACAGGGTTGGGGGTACAAACGACCCTAGAGTGGAAATGTATCGTTTTGTCTATTAGGGGCCTTGAGGCGTCCTGAAGTGTTTTTTAGAGTCACGCGTTGAAATAATTGGTTGGTTTGGAGTGTCAAAACAATCTTATGATTTTGTGACGGTTACTTCTTCAGTGAGCGAGGCAAAGATTATAAATTATTGCAATGGATTATTATTTCCATAAAAAATTGGCCAGGGGCTCGAGTCTGCTATTGTAATCGTGTCTCAATGACCGGTCACTGATAGATTTTTGACGTATATCGTCAAATTTATGACACATTTCCCATACAATACCAGTCAAAGTTGTCAAATATTCGATCAATGACCGGTCATTGAGACACGATTGCAATAGCAGACTCGAGCCCCAGGAATAGCCATTAGTTTTCTATAATTACCTTCATCGTCTTCCTAGCTTTTTCCCAATATATTAGGGCTGGCTTCCAGTCTAAAGAGATACAGCATAGTTCCAGTATTTTACATGAAGCGACTTCCTATCTGATTTCTACAACCCAGTCACTTGGTTAACCGATTAGTGAAGCTGGTAGACAGATTATTAGTACCTATTTTTCCGGCTACCACGAACAACCGTCAAAGATCCACCAACTGCTTTTATAACGGACTTTCTGAGTTTGACCATAGAACGGCTTCGGAAACCGAACCTTCGAATCGTAAGCCTGTTATTATTTAGCACAAGCGCTTCGTCCGCATAGATATATCAAACTTTAACATCCCCTAGACCCCTCTTAGTTTAATAATAATTAACACTCATAATAATGTTGCTTGTAATTGGTAATATAATTTTTAAAATCGGTTTAGTAGTTCCTGAGATTACTCCCTACAATGTCACAAACTCATAACTTTATCTCTTTAAAATACTTATTAGTATAGATAAATTCCCTTTTCTGTACGAGAAGACGACATTGCCAGTAAGACAGTCACAGGCTTGTACAATTATTATTTACTAGCAGACGTCCCGCGGTTTCACCCGCGTATGTCTCGTTCCCGTGGGAATACAGGGATAAAAAGTACCCTATGTGTTAATCCAGGGTGTCAGCTAAGTCCATATGAAATTTTATTAAAATCAATTCAGTAGTTTTTACGTGAAAGAGTAACAAACATCCTTCCAGCCATCTATCCATACTCACAAACTTTCGCGTTTATAATATTAGTTGGATATTAGAAAGCCCTCTTAAGAATTCTTGAATGATTCTGACGAAAAAGTTCCTGCTTGTCAAATTAGCCTCTAAAATGTCTGCAGGTCACACGTCTCGTTATTTTTTTAGTCTATGACCAAAGTGAACCCTTCGCGTGCCAACGGGCGGGTCTTTAAAGCCCAGAGCATAAATAAACAGCGCCAGTGTTAACTTTCACACAGTGGCCCCTTACAAACAAACCATGTAGATGTTTAATTGAATAATAATGTGAGTTTGTCTATTTTGTTTTCTTAGAGAGGTCGGCCATGGCGAGTTTTTGTAGCGTTTCGTTAAGGCGCGTCGGTACTTGGAATTGCTTGACTCATTGAGTGATTTTCTTCAGATGCTATAAGTAAATCATAGATTTTAAAGTAATTTTCTCATTGTATAAATGGAGTTTCTTACCCATTCTTCTCTATATGAAACTACCCTTTGGAATGTGCAACTAGAATTATTCTCTTAATTTATTTAATTTGTAAATCCGACGTTAAAAGTGTCTTTTATGGGTCTAATTGAAATAAATTATTTGACCTTGACATTATTTCTTGTAAAAATAAAAAAAAATGGCGATAAGAAACAAAAGATATAAAAATTGACTATTAATAATTATAGGTAATGCAATAAGGATTACGAAATAAATACTTCGTTTATTTGCGTCTACGTGGTTGTTATCAAATTGTTATTAAGATACATTATAAAAGAATTACTTTCATCCAATCGTTGAGTGACGAACTGGCTGACTGTTTTTTTTCTTTGGTCAAAGAATGAGCATTGTCTTAAATTTGACGTGTTGTGTTGTGATTTTAGAAGGAGTTACTTTGACGCTTATGTGACCTTCACTCTGTATGCTTAATATTTATAATTTTAGGTTCAGACCTCAAAATCAAGATCAAATTTTGATGAGGTATGCTGAGAGTCAGCAAAACCTTTTGAACGTCAATAGTTACAACAATAGGTAGCAGTCGCTTCAGAGAGATTTAAGACAAGTACCTATTAATACCACAGAAATTAAAATACTATAGAGAGGACAAGCGAAGAAATGTCATGGAAAACTGTGATCCCATGTCTCAGTTACGCCATCTAGCATTATGAAGCAATGTAGGAGCGGCAGTGGAGCGTACTAAACTAGATTAATCGACTTGTGACACAAGCATCGGGTGGAAATTTTGTTCGTGATGTTCCCTCTATAGTACCTAAGTATTGAATGTCTTCGAGTCGAATATATACCCATTGAGCGGCAAAAATCGCACGATGACGCTACAATTTAAAAGCACATTTAGAACTAAACGTTCTAAATGTGCTTTTAAATTGTAGCGTCAAAAAAGTTTTAAAAGTCTATTAATGACATTATGGATCAATTAGTAATTCATTATGACGAAATAAGCTTCGAAACAGTAAGTTACAAACATAATGAAAGGAGTTTTCTTTCAAATTATGCAAAATACAAAACAATTGTGTGTGAAATCAGCCGGAACCAACCCTCAGGATGTCGTTGTGAGTTTGCGACAAATGAATTTACCCTCCAAACTCTGCGGGGGCCCGAGAGATCCGACCGTGAAAATCGCAAGTGTCAATTTTCACACGGTTTCATTTGTGTTTTTCTTTTCATGCATAAGATATTCTTTTTGCCATAGAAGGTACACTGGATTGATTTTTGATGACGGAATCGACGGAATAGGGTATATGCATGTATTTTTTTTATATTTTTAATTCACTGTTTACAACGTTTTAACATACTAAAAAAATATAAACATGTTTAAAAATGCAGTAATGAAGCTTAAAAAAATATTTAAAATACAGAACAAATTTGAGCTGTTTAAACGCGGCCATTTTCGCGCGCCTTTCCGATTACGTCATTTACTATGATCCTACTACAATTACTTAGGGTGTTTTCGTTCTTCTAACCATTTCACCATGAAAAAAGCTCAAAAACCAGTTTACCGATATTGTTTGTACCCGAATGCAATAAACATTATCAGATTGTGCTTTTACGAAACCACATTCAGTATTTTTTCTTAAATGTTAAATAACCTCACTATGAAGCTAAAATTACACTTGAACATTAAATTAGTTTATAACACACGGCAATAATTATGTTTTCGAATAAAAAGTTCATTCTAATACTTAATGTCATACTTACACATTGTATGTTTTGTAGACGTTGAGTTGTTGTCGTAGTATTTGACGTAATTTTACGTTATAACCAATGGTGATGCGTTTCACAAATTTGAATTTCCCGCGCTTAATTCGCACTTTTATTTTTAATTTTAAATAATTATGACGCTATTAAAAAGTAAAATAATGATTTAGTTCATATTTTCTGCCGTTAAAGATTCAGAAAAAACATATTCGAACCATATTTAAATTACATGCATATTCCCTATTGTTTTTTTTGGTGTTTTTTTTTATTATGTATTATTTCAATAAATTTTATTAGTTTCGTAAGCTTTATTAGAACTAAGCATGTTATTGTTTTTCTAGTGGCATCGTTTGTTTGTATCGTTGTCAATCTGTGGATAATGAAGTAGGCTACAAAAATGCTATTTGATACTTTTATTTTATGTTTGTTATTTGTATGTTGTACCCGTTTGTTATCCCTAAATAAATAAAATTTAATAAAACAAATTTTTGGATGTGATACTTGTTAAGAAAGAAATAATTTGTTTGCTGAGTTGATATAGAAAGATATGATATATTTTTGTGCCTCTTTAATTAACAACTTAAGTGAAAACTTTTCATCCGTCCTGAGAGCATTACGTGCACGGAAGAATATGATGAGATTTTTCACAGTTTATAATTATGTTTAGTAAATGTTTATCTAGAGAAGTACTGAAACCTATTTTTTATAGATTTACTAATAAATAAATGAGTAACCAGAAGCAATTCCAGGTTATTGTGACAATTGTAATCGAAACATTGAAACATAACCAAAATATTCTATTTTATTAATCAGTCTCGCCGTTCAAGCACCAGATTGTGTGTTCAAATCCGAGCAAGTGACTTTTTATTTCATTATTATGTTCTCTTAGTTCATATTAAATACCAACCTTATAACCTTGAAAAAACTATTATAATATTTTAATATTATCGCTGAAACAGATAAAATCAGAAATGATAGTAAGTAGGTATCCACTTTTCACACGTTGCACTATGGGAAATCGAGAAACAAATCGAGATACAGATCAATCGAGATACGAACCGAAAGAGACAATCTCAATTAAAAATCTTTCTAATGTTAGGTATAATAGCATAAACTAGATTAACAAATATTTATCTTTAATTAAATTAAAAATTCAAATTAGAAACTGATTTTTAGATAGGATGTTTGATTAAGAAAATTCGTGTCAAGTGTTTTGAAAGGAAGTTTCAAAGAAACGCTTTCTTGTTGTAATGGTCTAGTGGTTAGGGCTTCGGCTCTCATGCATGAAGTTTTGGGTTCAAGCAAGTACCTATTCGACTTTTGCATTTCAAGTTTATTTTGGAGATCATGTCTTTTACAGTTTGACATCAGAGAAAAACCTAATACTTAGTTAGGAAAAAACCGACGAAAATTTAACGTTGGGGTATTTAGAATAATGTACAGTATACTGAACTAACAGTGTCCGTATGTTCGTTGATGTCCCATGCACGCTGTGCCTATACTTTTGTAAAAAAAAATGTTACATTCTGCGATCATCATGATAATATCTAAATGTATTCATAATTATTAATCGAATCAATCATCAATAACTATAACATTAACTACTTTCCACAATCTCCGGTAGTCAGTTAAATTTAACCGCGGTTTACTCACAAAGTTATCTTTGGACCTCACGTTATCTGAAAAAGGTAGCAAATTTTTTACATTTCATTTTACTTAAATGACAAGCCACTGATAATGGTTGACGCTGACAAGAGCATCGCATTAAGTATTTTTAAAAGGAAAAAGGTTAGATATAAAAATGAATTGTCAAGTTATCATTGGGTTCTGTAGGTTTCTAATACTTAAAGGTATTATTATTTGATTGGCCTGTTGGTCTAGTAGTTAGTGACCCTGACTGCTATGCCGGAGGTCGTGGGTTCGATTCCCACCCAGGACAAATGTTTGTGTGATGAGCACGATCATTTGTTCTGTGTCTGGGTGTAATTTATCTATAATATTTATATGTATTTAGAAATATATAAGTATGTTTATCAGCTGTTAAGTACCCATAACACGAGCTCTCAAGCTTAACTTAGGACTAAATGGCGTTGCGTAAAAAGTTGTGGATTTTTTTTTTTTTTTTATTTATTTATTACTATTTATAATGCAAACAGTGTTATACATGTTCACTGTATTATTTAAACTAATCATGGTTTGTCTCGGTACTCAAATTCGCTTTAAAACAGTAATTATTTACATACATACATAAACTCACGCCTTTTTCCCATGGGGGTAGGCAGAAACTACAGAGCGCCATATGCTACGATTCTTACATACTTCTTTTGTTTCGTTTACATTCATACATGTTGTCATACACACACGCCGGTTGCGAGTACTACGCACCTGACCTTTCTAAAGAACCTCACCAATAAGGTATGTATGTCCTTTTAGGGCGTCCCCTCCCGGCGTTCAAACTTATATCGTAATTATTTACTTAATTAATTTAATACATATCTATGCTAATAATGTAATCATATTCACGATAAAAAATGATACATAGGTAACTAATTAGACACATATTATCAGTAAGCAGGTCTTACATAAAAGTTTTGCATCTACTCCTCATTGTGCTATGAAGTTAAATTAAATACAAAAATGATTCTAGCTGCCCTTTCCAGAAGTTAGTTTAATATGGAGAAGGATGGGCTTAGAAACTCCTCTTTTTTTGTGTTTTTTACATGGCATGGAGGTGTTTTGGTATGGAGTTTCTTGCCCATTCCTCTCCAAATTAAACTGATTAAATAAACAAATTATGCTGCCTTCAATCCCAGCCTAGTGCAAGAAGTCTTAAAAAAATGTTTTATTGTTAATTTAGATAGGTATTCATTTAAAGTTAAGTTAAGTTTAATTGTAAAATTCCTAACCTAGTGTTAACTTACCTTGCTTCGCCCTTGCAGGGTCATGTACTCATAGTAGGTCATCATACAATTAATAAATAGAAAAAAAATCTAAAGATTTTTAATTGTAAGTTTTATCTATTATGTATGCGTGTATGACCGGAGTGGCGATTCCATTTTTATTAAATTCGTTCTCATTTTGATCTGTCAAAAATATATTTCCCCATATTTTTGGCAAATTTTTAACATTTATCTACAGGATGAAATTGAAATTAGAATTTGAACGTTTACAACTTCTGGAATTGACCCTTAAATGTATCAATATATACTTAAAAGAAATGTAAGGACCGAAGCAGGTGGCCTTCCACATGGAAAAACGTATGTGTATGTAGTTCGTACATAATATGAATTTATGAAGATATAATGTAGGTAACCTTAATTTCTTTCAAAGTAGTTCTTATTTAACGTAACAGTTACTAGGTCTGGGTACTTCCTTAAAATGTTAAGACCTGAGTAAATACTTTTGTTGTTTTAACTTGAATTCTGTTATTGGTTAATGTTGGGGGTGGTCCAAATATTCAATTAAATAGGATTAATAGGTTTGCGTAAGTGAATAGGTGGATGAAGATTAAATAGTTAGTGCTGATCATTACTTAGTTGGCTCAAGGAGTTTACCTATTTTACTACTTTATAATTATACCACAACTGTAATGAAAACTATTGAAATTAATTTTAAGCTAATGATAATCTTTTAAGTCTACTCTTATTCTTAATCCTTGTTTTCTGTCTAAGTGGTGAGTCTACAACCCCATAGATAACCATTATTCCATATAGCTTAATCGATTACTCGTCTTTATTAATCGTAAAATAAATGTTTAGCCGTTAATATTTAACGGAACCCTAAAAAAAACAAAACAAACATGGCCGCGGCAAGATGGCGGCGCGTCAAAGGGCCGCCGCCGGTAGCCGCTCGCCGCATCGGAATTCATAAATGATAAATTTAATATAATTTATTACTCTTAGTCCGTAATTGGAGCTGGTGATATGTGACCAAGTATCATTTTGGTGTGACAATATTTTTTGTACACCCGGTAGGACGGTAGTAAAATTTTTATGACAGTATGTAAATTCTAGATTACCTATTTTGTATTGAAATGTGCTTATTAAGATGAAAATATCACTTTTTTATGTTTTTTCTGGAATTAAGTATATTTGAGAATATGACATACCGGTAGCCTTAATAGAGTATAAGAATTATAGAAGGTAGGTTTTCTTAAAAAAATCGAAACGTTCACTGTTCATTATTATTTTTTCCAAAACCCGGTTATGGAGAGACATTAAAGATTTAACGTATTACTTAAGTCGATACTTATCTCGTGAAGCTCTTAAAGACTTGATACTCAATTAATTATGAATAATTCAAAAGCGTAAACATTTCAACATTTCTAATGGACAGTAATTAATCAACTAATCACCGAGTGGTAAACAGAAATAAATATCAACGGAAAAAATATGACATTTGACTGTAGGCCAGGCGCCAATATGTCGGATGTCACGAAAACACGTTGAGTGACAGTTTACTAAGTATCTCTTCTAACTGACACAAAGCTATCTGATTATACAGATTTTTACTAATAATCACGGAAAAATAACACATTGCTTTTACGTAATTTTGATAATTAATCATCAGCTTCTTCAAACAGGTGAGCGGTGTCAGCAACTCTATAGATATCAAAAAATAAGTTGGGTTATATAAAATATGATAGTTAATTTAACTGGTCTTTCTTGGCGACACCACTATGACCTCGAAGCTCGTGTGAAGGACCTCTCTTTAATCGCACCTTCGATTTGTTAAATACTCCCAAATGCTCATCTTTTAAGGTCTTTTTTTTCGGTTCTTGTGTTACGGTTTCGGTTTTTAAAGAACGCGTGGCGGTGAAAGGGTTGAGATTTGAAATTGGAATTTTAATGTCTGGTTTTAATATCGGACTTTTTTTGAACTAATAGGTACGATTAATGCTAGTTTGCCGTTATAGTTTTCATTTATTTAAAAGATTTTCTGAATGTTATGCAGGCAAATAAATGTCAGTCATATGTACTTACATTGTACAGTGGCCAGAAGCAACACATTGGGGAATGTGTCAAGTTCATTTGATAGTTTTTCAACCTTTATAATTATCAAACAATAAGGTTCAAGTTCAGTTGGGAATAATTTTGCAGTTTGGGGTGGCTAGATGTGCTGTCTGTACCCATAAAACGTTTAAAGAATGGTTACATTAACATCTACCTACTTATAATTGGCTATTTGACAAAATTTTAGATTTAGTCCCACATCTAGATTACAAGAAATTATTCGACACATATTTTTTCTTTTTTCATGTAATCAAAAAATAACGTCAAAATGTCGCATGACGTTACTAGCCAGTACAGTTTATACTAGATAAAGACGTTACAAGCCCCCTCTCCTCAACTGCGCAGTTTTCCATCAATTTGCAAAGAAAAAAAAGTGTGTCGAATATTTTCTTGTAATCTAGATGAGGGACTAAAAATTAAGATTTCGTCTAGTTGTCCATTTGATATGACCAAGAGCGATAACGAAGAAAATACAGTGCTTCTATTTTAGGCGAATATCTTCACCATGTGCATGCAATTATTTTAATAGGATAAGTGCTAGTTTTAGCACCAAACAACCAACCGTAAGATCTAAAATACAATAAAACTAATTAAAATAAATTAAATATGTACACTTAAACTACCTACAAATTAAATAGTAAAGAAAAAAAATTACAAAAACCCCCTTGCAGAAAAAAAAAAAAAACGAAATCGGAACACTCAGGCGTCAAAATACTCCTCCCCATCGCTGTCATCAGGAAACGTGCCCAGAAGACTGGCAGCATTGCCACGTTGGATGGCAATGCTAATTCTTTGGCCAAAGAATAAGCCAGCCCTCTGGTCACGCGAAGACGTGTCGACCAGTCGGCGAGAAATCTAAAATCTAATCTAAACCGTAAGAACACACACACACACACATTCACATTCACATTTTAATTTGAAATGTGCTTTGTCATTAGTTTTTATAGCCAAGCTCAACATTAGGAACTAACATAATACCACAGTATAAATATTAATACAGTAGGACGATGCCTTTGATCTCTGGTAAAATGCCGACAACTTCTACACGCGTTAGACTTAAATAATACCTCCCGCACTACGAACATCGTTTTGTTCGCAGTGCGGGAGCGGCTTTCCCGCGTCTCGCCCCTCACACCCCGCACGATTGCCCTGTCTAGACGGCTTCGTCGGACGACTGTATGTTTTTAGACTGTGATAATACGAAAAAAAGTTTAAAAAATAAATATTTTATTTTTAAATGACTTCTAAGTTTGAAAATATTTTGAATCGCGTTTAGTCTACATCACAGAGATTTAAAATACCATAGAGGGGGCATGTCAAGGAAATGTCATAAAAAAACTTTGATCCCATGTCTCAGTAACGCCATCTAGAATAAAATATGAATATTGGAGCGGCAGCGGATCGTACTACAAAAAACTCATAGACTTGTATCCAACGGGACACACTTTTTCGGACGAAAATTTTGTTCGTGATGTCCGGTCTATAGGTATTGAATGTCTTTGGTCTACATCAAGCTTTCGCGGTAGACACTATGGTCGGGTGCTCCAACGTATAGTAACCGGAACCAGTATCTCAAATGACTCATTGTCCTGGTCTCTGGTCAGATTAGTCACAGTTTACTGTCTGTCTACCGTTTTATTAAAATAAAACTTGAGAGGTGTCAAGGAAACACCCGGATGAAACGAAGTTCCTATCTTAGTAATAAGTGTCTTCGTTACAACTTTTGGTCTTAATTTTCTAATAGACAGATAAATAATAGAAATCAAGCCAGTTATTGGAACTTCGTTCCGTTTCGTTTCTAACTTCACAAACTAGAAACGGTATTGAGATTACTAAAATAAAGGAAAGGTAACGGTTAAGGTTGACTGGTAGAAAATGCCTATGGTATTATGTCCGCCTCTGTACATTAGTGTGCCTGTGTGCTTGAAGAATTAAATAAATAAACACTTAACTAGCGAACTAAAAACAAAACATAAGCTTAATCCTTTAAAAAGCGGTTGTAAGTGTCGGCTCTTGAGCAATCTCCTTAAAATTGTAAGGTTTCACCGGTAAACTGACACAATGGCCTAAATCAATATCGATTTTAAAGTGTAACATTATACTGATAAGTAATCCATTCGTTTAGTTCTTACTGAGGTTGTAACAGGGAAAATCAACGGGTGGATTCAGTAAAAGCACAGTATAAATATTAATACAGTAGGACGATGCCTTTGATCTCTGAAAAAATGCCCACAACGTCTACACGCGTTAGCCCCTGAATAATAGCTCTCGCACTACGAACATCGTTTTGTTCGCAGTTCGGGAGCGGCTTTCGCGCGTCTCGCCCCTCACACCCAGCACGATTACCCTGTCTAGACGGCTTCGTCGGACGCCTGTAGGTTTTTAGACTGTGGTAAAAGTCACCCCGCTAAAACTTGAGTGAAATGAACTGTCAATGTCTAGTATTAGGGCTAGAATTCACTTAAACGGAGACGAAAGGCGCGTGTTTATGTATGTATGTACATCTACATTTTTAACCCCCGACGTAAAAAAGGGGTGTTATAAGTTTGACGTTGATGTCTGTCTATCTTTGTGTGTGTCTGTGGCATCGTAGCTCTTCAACGGATGGACTGATTTTGATGTGGTATTTGGCCTAATGGTATTTCTTTACTTATAAACATAGTGTGGCTTTAAATTTATTAAAACACCATCCATGTAATAAATAATAAAAATATACTAATTTAGTAACTTAAATACTGCTATTACCACTTTGTGGGTATCAAAAGGAGATTTTCATATGACACTCAATTGTTTATTACATTCTAATATTTCAGTTCGGTAGTCAGTACTATCAAAATAGGGATTACAACTCTTAATAAAAAAGTCCCATCAAGTTTCATGTGGAAAATAGCTATTGTTCCTTTATCTGTGATGTCAATCCTAAAGCTTATCATTTGTGTGTTCCATGTGCAACACTTGTCCAAAGTTTTCTCAGCAAATGGGCATTTCCTTTTTGATGTTACATTTTGAGAAATAAAAGTTATTATTATAGTTTATAGTTATCGAACTCACGACCTCTCGATCGCCAAACCGACTCCTTAGCCATTGGGCTATTGCCGTTTAAAGTTAAATGATTTCACAGAATTTGGTTTTATCAACTCTATGTTAGTAAATACAAATTGCAAACCATATTTGATTAATTTTAGTTAATCTCATTAATCAAATGTATGTACATAGGTGTTATGAATTGGCAGTTATTAAATATACACCAAGTCATTCCACGTTTTATTAATCAAAATGCGTGGATCAAAAATAAATACGAGATAAAATATTGAAAACATAATTTGGAAAATATTATCAAAATGACACACTATGTTTGAACTATGTCACAAGTATCATTAGGTACTCTGGGCCATAACTATGTGACGTTTCTACTAATTACTATCATAACATCACGCCTGTTAAAACTGAAAAGTTAGGCAGAGGCACACTTTACTAGATGTTTCAGTCCCATGTAACAGGGGCGAGCCTATTTCCATCAATCGGGCAGGTTTAGTCTCCGGGCTGCTGCTAAGAAATTCCAGATTGAAAATCTCTTTAGTTTGCCCGACCAGGCGATCGAACCTGGGACCTCATGGTTCACACCTATAATTACGGTCAATTCCGATCTTGTCAAACTAGACTCAAGTTAAGCTATTTTCTCTCTTATCCAATACGAAAAAGATTAAGGACATCTACTTAAACTACTGTTTTCGGACTCACACAGTTGACATTTCAAACGCGTCAACTAAAAATATGGAAAAGTAAGAAAAAAAATCGAATTTGGCATTTTTACTTAGTTCTAATCTGTCACTGTCCTTTTCTAATTCTGTGAGAGATGTCAATTTTCTAATTTTAGTTTAGTTTTATTTTCAGAACCGATGCCAATCCAGGGCATCCCAAAACAAAGCTCGCCCCTATTACATGGGAATAAAGCATAATTATTATCCAGGCGATGTTTTGATATGGCAGGTTGCCTCTTACAACTGACTTATAATAAATGCCTTATTATGGCACAAAACTGTAAGTTCTTTCTACTGAATACTACCTACTTACTTACATTTTTATTTGCCTTAGTTCAATGCTACAAGTCGCTGTCCTCAACGGGAGCTATTGATTTAAGAAGCCTTGCTGGTATAATCCTGTCCACGGCTATAATGTCTGTACGTAATGCTTTGTTTTGTGTTTTAGAAGGTCGGTATCTCCTTTGGGACACTACTGTTTTCTTTGTAAACAGAGGTATTAAGGATTGACCTAGGTAGACGGGTAAATATTCCCGCCGTCATTGTCCCGCCGTCAATGTTAATAAAAAGACATATATTAAACCTTTCAATCGTATCAATTAGAGACACAATAGAAAGACAATGACAGCGCGGACCCCAGTGACCTCTTGGGGTTGAATGAATTAATCTATGATATTATAAGTAAAAAAGTGTAGGTAGGTTATCCAAACAACATTCGACCTTCGAAAACGGCACACTAACGCACGCACGCGTCCGTTGACGGCGCGACGCGACACTTTTTTTTTTTTATATATTATAAACCAGTGCTTGACTGCAATCCCACCTGATGGTAAGCAGTGATGCAATCAGTGATGGTGAAGCGCACTAGTTTATAAAGAGCCTATTCACTCTAGCGTTGAAGACACCTAAATTACAATCGGACGGGAAGACCGCAGCAGGCAAGTTGTTCCAGTCCTTCGATGTACGCGGTATAAACGACGAGGCGAAACGCTTTGTCCGAATCGTGGGAGTGCCAACGATGTAAGGGTGGATACTCGCCGGGTTGTCCGATGGTAGGGTACTGAGGTCAAGTGTGGCTAGTTAGCCACAATTTAACGTGTCGCTTGCTAAGCGCTTATAACCTATCTACAT
Organism: Euplexia lucipara; assembly: GCA_921972225.1. NCBI lineage: Eukaryota > Metazoa > Arthropoda > Insecta > Lepidoptera > Noctuidae > Euplexia > Euplexia lucipara. The sequence goes on along the minus strand of OV179168.1, from coordinate 4,598,186 downwards.
CTTTTTACTTATAATATCATTGTATTTAATGCAATATTTCAGCAATTCACAGAATCTGCTAAAGTAGGTACCAGAATCTGGAAATGGCTGAAATTTTATGTTCCATTTTTCCGTCATTGACGTCGGGACAATGACGGTGGTTTAAACGCTCGAATATTTACCCAGACGTAATAATTTGGTTTATGAAAAAAGAATTATTGATTGTTCTTTGAAAATCACAAATGACAGTTTTAATAATTATTGATACACATCATTGCTTGCCATCGTAAGCGATGATGTGGTCGACGATGAAGCACGCAAGTTTAGAAGTAACCTATTCACTCTTGACTATATCATCTGGTATATCATCTGGTATATCATCTGGTATCCCGGAGAAGATGAGTTAGGTTTCGACGTGTCTCTGAAACGAATACCTGAAAATAATATTTTAAATAGAGAAAGGCCAACCAAAAGAATCATGCTGAAAATAGTTATGTCGATTGTTGATGTTTTAGGATTCCTTGCACCATTTACTATACAGGGTAAATTTATGCTACAAGACACTTGGTGCTTAAGTATAGGCTGGGAAGAGGTTCTCCCCGACTTACTGCCTCGAAGAAAATGGAACGAGGAGGTGAAACCTTTGCAGGTAGGTGACGTAGTGCTAGTGGTTGATCCTGACAGTCCTCGTAATACATGGCCGAAGGGTATTATTCAGAAGACATGCCCAGGAAAGGATGCTCGAATAAGACTCGTTGAAGTGAAGACTAAGACTGGTGTTTATAAAAGACCCCTAGGTTGTAGCTATCAGGAAACAACGACTTCAGCAGGGAATATTCCACTCCTTAGCTGCTACGTACGCACAATATTAATTTGCGTGTATTTCTGAATTACTTTATATCTCTTAGTAGGTAATAAAAAAACATAAACCGTTCTTATCTTTAGTCCTTTCTTATGTGTTTTCTGTAGGAGTATATAATATATTATGAAGAAATAATGATCTAAACCCTGATTGCACAAAATGTTTTATCTATACTAATATTATAAAGAGGAAAAGTTTGATTGTTTGTTTGTTTGCATTGAATAGGCTCCGAACCTACTGGACTAATTTGAAAAAATCTTTCACTGTTGGGAAGCTACACTATCCCCGGGTGACATAGACTACTTTTTATCCTTCTATACCCACGGGAACGGGAACTACGCGGGGAACTAGCAGACATCACAACCGCGTGATGTTGCTAGTTTGTTTTTTTTTTACAAAATGAATAACGACAATTGCATCACAAGTTTTAACAGTTTGTCATCTTGGCAACTACATAAAATATAAAAATGTAGATACAATAAAATTTACAATACTAAAGCGATTAGGCCTGCGATACGCAATTTTGCTGATTAGATTATAAACCCTTAAGGAAAATCAAAAAATAATGTTAAGTTTTTAATCAATGTATCATGTCTTTCAATATTAATAAAACTAGTCGCTCCACTTAATTCAACAATAAAACATCTTACTAAACGACTAGACACCCTAAATAAATACATTTGCCTAATCAATAAACAGATAAAAATCAACAAGATAACAATAAGCATTCATCTACATCCGGCTTCCGAAGTCCCGAATAGTTCAGCGGGAAAAAGAAAACATATAAAAAAAAAACAAATTAATTATGCCCGCCAAAAGATTAAAAAAGCAACTGGCCATAAAATTCTAAGGGATGCCAATAAAAAAAGCGATACAATGAAAAAAGAATTCAAAAAACGAATGCCCAGCTGCCATCGTTACGCCGAACGCATCTATTGCAAGAGTGAAATAACAACACATCGATTCACGAGTGGGAGAAAGAGATAGTAGCATGGATTAAAATTGGAAGTCGGATTAATTTTATTTAAGAATTAAATGTATATTGCGTTTAATAGGTCGCAAGTCCTTAACTGTGTTTACAGATTTATAGTTTTCTTTTGTTTATTGAAACAAAGTTAATATCTTTGTCTAAGGTATAACAGTTGACTTTCAATTTTTGCTTGTGAATTGAATTACTTAAATGTTAATAATTATAGTGTTACAAACAAAAATTTTATTGCTGGCAATACTCCAGTTCTCAGTAGGTAATTTGGCAATTTGTACTTTATACATGAGGCTAATTGGCGAGTCAATACATTTATATCTGAACTCTCTTCAAATGTTTCGTCAATGACCAGTAACTGCACTAACTCTTAAACTGACTGCTTGTATGGAAGCTTTAAAAAGAATAACAGATTTTTAAGATCGTATGAAAGAAAATTCGTTATGTTCAGATTAAAATAAAGTCTTTCGTTTTAAGAAAGGACTTATTTTATAGATATATCTATTAATAGCAAAGTAAACTAAAAGGCTTTAACCATCAATGTCACTCACAAAATAATTCCAGTGAAGAGAAAAAATATAGTTTTTTAAGAAAAAATAAATAAACGATGGCTACCTGAAACTCACACGCTAAAAATATCGCCGAATATTTCCTGGAACAACCCTTTTCGGGATTAAAGACCCATTTTTTGTAAATCAGCACTAAGTTAGTGAACTGCGCGTACTTTTAAAAATCCTTTTACTTATTTTACTTGAGTTATTTCAAGAAAAAATACTTTACCAACGTGGGCACGCACAAAAATCGGAGTGGTAAGAAAAACGTATCTTCTTCTTTTAATCCGTCCATTTTTACATTATAATAAATAATATAATCTGTTGCACAAATAGATGTTTTTCTATTCAGTTTTTTATAGTCCGTAACCCTTGAAGGATTAGAGAGACATGTACATATGATAGGTACTACAATTAGGTATGTTAATTTTATAATAAAGGAAAGATCAACGTATGTCAGCATGAGAGTACTAGCTATATTACTGAACATATTTCAAGGATTAATATACCAAAATAACGATGGACCAATGAGATATACCTGTGGCACTCCAACTCTACTGCTTTGAACATGAATTATCTCAACGAAACCGCACAAAAGTTAAATCAAGCAATTAATTATTTCAACATTCACATAAACCAAGTCCTTTCTAAGTAAAAACAAGTCTATATCATTACATTATTGTTCACAATATTTCTTTCTACAAGCTTCTCGAATGCCAGTCTCAAAACGCTACTTCTAAGAAATGAAGGGAGGTTAATCCGGACCCTAAGATGCCTCCTTTTTGAATTAAAAATGTCGTCGTTCCATTTTCTTTTTTTGAAAATTTTAATCTCTGTTGTGATTGGTCAGATTTTTTATTCGTTGGATTTTCTTTTTGTAATTCTGTACGTCTTTTACTTGTCATGATTTTTTTAATGATTTCAGCAGTTTTATGCTAAGGTTTATGGCTAGATTCAGATCCGATCTTATTTTTTTTGTTTTTCTGTGTTTGGGTGTAATTTTATCTATATTATGTATGTATTTAGAAATATAAAAGTATGTTTGTCAGCTGTTTAGTACCCATAACACAAGCTTTCAAGCTTAACTTGGGACTAAATGGCGTTGCGTGAAAAGTTGTGGAATATTATGTTGGAATATGATATAATAATGTATTAATGGGTAAGTATTCTTATTATTATTTACATTACCTATTTATGCGTAGTAATACTGACATGTAAAGTCTCACGGTCGTATAAAAAAAAAGAAACCCAGAACCTTACGCCTACAGTAGGCGTAAGGTTCTGGGTTTATTTTTTTTTCTTTAAGGAACTTTTCAATGATATTCCGGAGTTTGGAAGTTAGCGATCTGATACCCCATTTCACGAAAACATTGATCCTGTGCCAGATCTCTCTCCAGTCGTCTCGGATTCCTTAAGTAAAGGATGAGATAGCACGCTAGTGTTTTTTCACAAATATTATTATATACAGACACCAGAGAATCTCAAAACCTTATGCTGTTGTTATAAAGTTGAAATTAGATCAAAGAAATTTGTAACTTGATGTGCTGGTGTCTGTACACTACAATATCTAAAGCCCGTCTCTTAAATTGGCTACCATGACTGAAATTAGGTCAGCAATACCTATATGCGAGAAAAAAACATTTAAATACACCAAATAAATTGCCAGTTTCAATGGTATTTAATGCATTAACTATTTTGACGGCAAATACTTTTTTGAGGCAAGACAGGGTGTCCACAGAAGCGATAACATTGTGAATTTGAAAATATTGTTGACAGAAAAACCTTTCCACAGATGTACGTAAATTCTAACCACGACACAGTTTCCTAAAAACGTTTATAATCAACAGAAAAGGGGTCTAAAACACAACACGCTAAATGTTGCCAGCATCAAAACTCAAACTTGCTACTAATTAAAGCGAACTAACAAGCGACTTCCCGTTTCTCCCACTTTTCGGGGGTAGCGTGGCAACACAGGGGGTGGGGATAAGCGGCTTATGGGGAGGAGAGGGGCTGTTTTGATTATTTCGCAAGGATGTCTTCTTGGTACGTAAATTATGCAGCGTTCCTTCTCTGCTGTTGTTTTCAGAATGGGCTTGCTGTCACGCCGATGTAGTTGTTTGTATAGATAAAATTTGTAATTTTCGTTAGATTGGCTACGATGGGTTTTGTTGTAAGAGGTAATTGGGTTAGTTTTCGAAATCGGTAATAAGAAATAACATTTTACAAATGAACACAAACTTTTTGGAGACTTTAAAATTGTTGAAATTGAGATCGGACTGAGTTCAAGTATTTTAAGTACGGTACGTACAACAAAAAAACAAAATACAAAGCATTTTTTTCCGTTGATAGATTGCCATATATATTTTACAGCAAATGAGACATTAAACTTAAGAATCAGAAGTCAAAATGCAAATGGTATAGAATATTTTACACGTTTTGTCAAAACTTACAAATTGTGGTCATTAGTATGATTAATGGAGTCTGTATCGCTTTTATGGTAACAAAATTTAACTGAACATAAATTCAGGTGTATTTTGACATGGTTTTAGAATAGATTTCGCTGCTTTTTCTATATATAAAATGTTGAAAATAGCTCGCTAAATAAAAGTTTTGACATATTGCATTTTTTTCCCTTTTGACAGTTGGGTACCAACGAACTAACCTTTCCTAGTTGTTAAAAAGACAAGCATTAAGGTTTGTTAATAAACAAATAAAGTGCAGCAAATTACATACTAATTTCTCAAATCAAACTAGGACATCTTAGAGATACTGATTCGTAGAAAATATATGTTTTAAATAAATGAGCAGTTTCTTGTTCACAATGCAGAACAGTAACGATACTTATACAGTTAAATATACCGAGAAAAAATAAATAAAATGAGCAACTATCTCATTATAAATACCGCTCAGGCATGTAAATGGTCTCGCAATAAATTATAACCTGAAACTCCGAGTGAAATTCGTTTTGTCGTATTTGTGACCACATTTTTCGCTTCCCGCCATCTTTGCTTTTATTTTTCACGTTGCGTTTTTTTTCGAACATTCGTATTTGTATGCGTAAATAGTAACAAAAAAACGGCAAACCAACGAATTTTTGGGTAGGTATATAGGAACTAAATGGTTTCAAAAATACGTAAGTACCTATACGTAGAAATCAAGACCATTATCTACTTCATTGGCCTATAGTGGTCGCAAGCGGAACCGCGGAACCCAGCAGCAACAAGCAGTAGCTTAAAATGATATCCTGGGTTTGGAAAAAATGTTGTAGGGTTTTCCCATAAAGAATTTCTCTGTAGCAACCTGGAGTCTGGATTTGTGCCCGGTTGATGGCAATGAGCTTTTTTCATATAACATAAGACTTTAAAAAACATAGCAGGTAAAATGTGGGTGTACTATTATAGGTGTTATGAGTGTTTTATGTGGTAAACGACCACAAACATAATTCAATTGGTGACAATTTTTATTCACTTAGCCGCTGATTAGATGATTAGAAATTTAATTGCTTTTAACTAATATTACTGAATGCACAGACATTAAAAACCGTCAAAATAAATTGAAACGTATTTTTTGAGAATCCAATAGCAAAAACTTAATGCTGTTGATTAAGCATAATCAACAATAATTACTATTTTAATCTCCAGTTTTTGATGATCTATCATAAAACCTACGTGTTATTCGAAAAATTGTGGTGTCTCTCTTCCACAAACGCCATTAAAAAAAGAGTTGAATAGTTGATTAAGCATACATATTTATGACTTTTGATCCTTGCGGCTATGGGTATTATAGTTAATAATCCAAAAATACCAATGAGTTTTTAGTCAGTATAGTTTTTGTAATAAAAAAAAACATTGAGCGTGGATGTCAGATAAATTTTCGAAATATAAATGAAAGTAGAAACGCGTTGTTATAATGAATTCGAAGGATAGAATCAATGCATTGGTAGAATATTGAAACTTATGAGATAAGAAAAAATCTTACCTTGAGGAAATCCAACAGCTTCTAGCCCATGTGGCGTTAATCCAAACGGGCCTAACCCTCCGAGCGGGCCTGGGCCCATCCCCATATGATGCGCGCTCGAATGATGAGCATAGGGATTCTGAGCCAGTGGTGACGGCTGCTTCAAATAGTGAAAGTAGTGATGTAGCGGCGTCGCTGAATGGGCCTGCGGGGCCGTCGGCCCGCCGGCCGTCGGGCCCGTCGCCGACGCCGAGTTCGTCAGCAACGCCATTTTGAACTTTTTCTTTCTTTTTGACGCAAACTTATTTAGTCACCGCGTCAACCTCTTTCGTGTGTGTATTGACATTTTTGCGGTTTGGTCGTTGCGTTACGTTACTTGAGGGATGGTGACATTTTGTTTTTTTTTTGTGTATCTGAAACAAAGGAATGAATATTTAGTGTTACAGAAACTTTTCTTGTTAATGACGATACAGTATCGGCCAAAGGTTAAGACTATTTTATCGGCACAAGCAGACGTTGCAGCTCAGTAAAATACACTGTTTTTTTTTAGTCCAACCTTTTTGCAGAATAATATCAATTTATCAAAAGATAAATTGGAATATGATGAGTCAATACATCTTCAATTTTCTCGCGCAACTGAACATTAAACGCAGCAATTATTTACGGCTCATACATTCATAAATAAACAGTTTACGGACGTCTATTTCAATTATAAGCAATGCCGATTGCTTTTTTGCTGCCTACTACTTATTTTACAATTACCCATAACAATGGTACATTTTCTGCACTATTGCAACACTAAAAGTCAAACACGTGGAACGCCTTCCAATTTTGATATTTGAATGAGCGTCGAGCGTTCCATTCGTCACGATTCGGGAGTTCCGAATTCAAAAGTATTATTTTTTTTGGGTTCATTGAAAGAGTTTTGAGCAACACCAATTCGTTCTTTAGTTTAGATTTTGCCAAAAAAAACTTTGTTTGACGATTAAAGAGAAGAAAATTCTTTAAGAATAAAATTCTTATAGTGGGTTCCCGAACACCCACGTCTATTTCTGTCAATCATAGCATGTCATGCACCATAAAGTAGATTCTTTGAATTTAGACTTACCAGGCACCAGCGTTGCGTCTAAAAATATAATGTTGTAATAATACTGATATCTACGGGTTTAGACTACAATATCTTGTAAAGCGAAAAAGCTAGGCGTGTAAGAACGCAGTGAAAATAACTTCGTGCATTGAGAGAGATAAAAAAACCTGCATTGACCGTGTACCTTTCTATGGGATATATTCATCTTTTTTTTTGTAATGTTGGCAAAGGTGTAGTAGGTACATGTTTACTGACATTTTGTCACGTTTATTTTTTTCTGGCTTTTACCTGAGTTGCCTTTGCCAAATTGAGGGGCTATCACGTGTAGCTTTTGTGTTTAGAAAAAAAAATGAGGAGCCGTATCAAAGTGATGACATTTGAGATGAAAAAGTGTATGATATCTGTAAAGGTTTTAAGAATGAGAATAAAGATGAACGAAATTCTTATGTCGAAAGACTTGGTTAACTAAATTCATTACTGATCAATACTAATACAACTGTACTTACCTACCTACTTAGTCAAGAAATGAAATGATGAAATTATATTTTTTTATTTGTATAAGTAGATCTTCCCGTGTATTTTTATACTAAGTAAATGTAGAGACTATTAGCCTTACCATTGTCGGGTAAAAAGTAACGCAAAGATACTCTCACAGATACTCTATCGCTTTGCTTATTGCAATGGAAACAGCTTATCAAAATAGTAACCTTATCTTCAAAGGCCTCCAAAAAAATGTAGTTTACATAGTAAAAGTAATATAAAAAAGAAACATTGTCACTTTCAATGTTCTAACCGGCAGTGGTTCGCAGAAACCGCACTGTTCGTCCATTTCGTACCACATAATCTATCAACAAAAGATTATCCCAATACCCGGAGATACTATCTGCAGAATCCCAAAGTTTGAGCATCGGAAATGTAACTCTACAACTAAAGTTTTAACGTTCAAAATAAGTTTGATGTTTTTAAAATATTTGCAAAGGATTTCCGTACAAATGAAACGTTAGAATTTTACCGGCAAACCCTTAAAAGGTGTTCAATTGTATAACTTAATGTAGATTTTGTTAAAGATTTTCGAGTTTCGAACGTCGGTGGTTCTGAAGAGTTTTCACGTCAACGATTTTTTGACAATTAGGACGATTTTTTTCTAGTTTCGCAGAAGTTTGCGTACGTTTACGAAAGTGAGAACCGACGCGTGAAAAAAGTTTGGTTTTGCCAAGTAGAAAATTAAAATGTGGCAGAATTTCGCACGAATTAAAAAAAAACTTTCGGTGTGGGTAAGTAAACGTAAAGTATTATAATTTCGATATTTTACACGAAATAAAAAATACTTTGTTACTTTATCTAATACAAATCTAAAATATAATTAACCCGAGATTTTCCAAACAATTGTGATAAATTATCAGTCTATCGCTTACTTACATAGTTCAAATAAATATATACATCGATAGCATGTTAACAAAATTAAAAGGCGACCAATACCGACCTCTGCCTAACGAAATAAAATAACAAAGCCATCTTAGAAAATATGGTGTCAATCTCTGTAAATCTATTTGTCAATGTGCAATAAACGCTATAAATAATAACACTGCAAACATTATCCGTATTGTGTGAAGGAAAGCAAACATTCGCGCCCTCGCGCCTCGCTCTGTTTGCGCAGTTGGCAGCCCCGGCTGTCAGTATGACAAATTGAGAAAGCGCGCGCATTGAGGGTCAAAAGTCATAGATATTTTAGAAAAAAAAATGTCAGTTTTTTTTCCTCGTTTAGTTTCAAATATATTTTATAATATTTCTTCATCAACCGTTGTGTTTAATGCTAATTTTAACACAGTTCTTACTTGCTATTAGTATTTCAAGATGCCGCTGATAATATGGTTACATTACGACGCATATTAACCGATTTACTGCCAACCTTTATACATTTTTTATTGCGTATTTAAAATTTTCATGTTGTGGAACATGAAAATTTTAAATATTTCCCTTTAAAACACTTGGCAAAATCTTGTAATCACTGTAGGGCTGTAGGGCAATAAACATTATAATCGCCACAGTTACTCAAGACGTCTGACTGCCTCGTTTTCCGGGTCGGGCCGGGTCAATCTCCAAAACGGGCGTATTCATGTGATCGCTCTGGTGCTTTTCAGATATTGATATATAATGGTAATTATGTATCTCATTAAAAATAATGATATTCAAATAGTACATTTTTATTATTGGCCTTCAATTTACACAAACGGTTATGGAAATATTTAAGTTCAAAAAATTTCGCGACCAGAGCAATCATAATTGGTGCCAGAGCGATCATAAATAGTGAAATTAGTGAAACAAAAATAAATAATAATGATAAAATTTTATTTATTTAGCCGTTTTAAGTCATGTTCAGTGTACGTGTAACAAGATTATATTATATGTAAGAGAAATGTATTATTTTAGAAAAAGGTCAAGGCATATTATCAGTCATAAGTACTTCCATATTAAAAATAAATAACAAATTAACAAGATTTTATAGATCAACTTTTGGCTTAGTTTCATTTATTTGGACTTAATTAAATCACTTCTAGGTAAATGAGACAACATTAAAAACCTTTTGAAATCCACCAAACAGTCTTTTATAGTTATTAAATGATTTAGACTCAATCAATATCAGTTTTAAAAAAGTTATTAAAGAAAACTAACGTTTACAAAGAACAAAATAAAATTCTTAAAATGATCAATTTATGAACGTAACTATTTGTAATCATAATACTTAATAGAACTTAGAATCAGGATTAAAATAACAGTCTTTACGAGATATGTAAGTGATTTGTAATGATCACATTTTCCTTAACTAGGTATATCTTTAGTGGAAAGTGAAGAATTAAAAAGAAGAACACAAAGTAAAATGCAATTTAGTTGGTCAGATCAGATTAAAGTATTGTTTGCAAATTAAAATGATACACATTTTAACACAAAGTAAAAAAATATAATTTTTATAAGGCTTAGTTGATCAGGAAACTAAAACTTAAGGTTTATTTAAAGCTCACATAATTGAATAGTACTCGAAGTCGGAGTCGGGTAAATCTTCTGCTGCAGCAACCTTTGTCAAGGTGTTATTGTTTTCCAACGAAGATAAAACTACCTCGGAAATACTTGGAGTACCTAATTAAATTTTCATAGTCAATAGATCAGTCACTCATTGGTAGTACTGTGCCCCGAGCTTTTTGCCTTTGGTAACTCTCTCTTGACTTTAAAAGCCATTGTGCGTGTTAGATATGGATCATATTTTATCTTGGCCATTCTACGACGCTCAGCCAATTTCTTCCTAAGACGTTTTTCTTCAATACTCGTAGATAATTTATTTCGAGGCATGATTTCAACCTGCAAAAATAGTTGCCATTAAATTTTAGAGTAGAAAGGGTTACAGTTGTGGTTAGTTAAATGCCATTACAAAAATATCATCAAGGTAAAATACCGCAATATCTGTTTATGGGTTTAAGTTACCCAAAGAAACCCCCCAGGAATGGTTGTAAATTAAAGGTCATATGTATAGTTCATCGTTTGTCATTGTTACTACTACTTACAATAGATTTATAACGTACAATTAATGCAAAATATCATTGCTCTGTTCGTTTGGACAGAGCAATCACAGCCATAGCGATCAGAAAACGTCACAAAATCATAAATATAGCCGAATTTAAAAGCAGTAGAAAGTTATGATTACGTCTCATTAAAAACATCACAACAATTACTAAATTCACATAACAGACACATTCATAAGCTTACTATTTAATTTAAATAACGTGCCATAGCAATCATAAAATTCGAGAACCAAATCCAGAGCAATCATAAACTTACCTTCGTAATGTTGGAGTGCTGGTTCGTGGCACACAGGTTTCCTCCTCGGCGGTTAGACTTCTGCCAGGGTTACCCCGCGGGAGGGGAATAGAGTGTCTATAACGCGTAACTAGGGATGAGCGCGATGTTTTACCTCAGCGCAGAGCGATGAGATAAAATGCCCGGTCATGATTTCAAATTCAAATTGTGGCAAAAGTATTGTTAATATAACTTAAAACAATTTATAACGATGAAGATTAACTATTTGTTATGTAATGTAAACAAGTTGCTTCTTAGGAACCTTCTTTATAGAAAGTTAAAGAATATTTTTATTCATTCAATCGGGAGTCGGGTCAACCCAGAGCGATCAGAATTTTAGGGTTTAAGATTTTTTTTTAAATATTTCAAATAAACTTATTCATGATATTAGTCTTGTACCATGTAGATTGGACACCAAACTGTATATTAAAAAATATTTTGAAAACGTTTTTCGATTTTAAAGTGGTTTTGTCCAGCTCGACACGAAAAAAAATGCCTCTGGAGATCTACCCGGCCAAGTGTTAATGAGTTTTTCCATCTGGAATTTCTCAGTAGCAGCCCGGAATTTGGATTTGTGCCCGATTGATGGCAATAGGCTCGCCCCCTATTACATGGGACTCAAACATAACTGGCGAAATGTGGGTTTACTACCAGGTACACGTCTGCCTAGCCCTTCGGGGATTACAGGCGTGACGTTATGTTATTATGTATGTTATGTTATGTTACTCAAGACGGATGGTCAATTTCAAGATAACATTGATTTTAAATCCAGGTTTTCAACCGACAATGTCAGTGATACCAAAGAGAAACTTAGAAAGGGCCCACCATAGAATGACCTAAATAGAATAAAATCATTCTGAGAATCTATTTTCTAACCGACACCAAGCTGCCAACATTACCACACGATGTTATGACAAAGACGTTAATACACGGCGTGATAATTGCCCGTCGGGGGCACCTATTGTGACAAATTTCGCGCATCGGAACACACTATTAACTATTTAAATGGTAGACATGTATTTTTTTTTCCCAGTAACCATTTGTCGATGCCACAATGGGTCTGTCGGCACTTTTTGTGGTGTAACCGCGTGAACAGATCGTTATTACTTAGATAGTTTTCGATGGAAATCGAAGTGGAAATAGCTGGTTAAGTTGTGACGTAATTTTCAAGTCTCGGCATGTTGGTACCTACTACTTTATCTGTGTATATTGATGACTAGTAACACAGTTTTGACCATTTTTTGGTAAACTAAAAGGTTCTATGGCCACTTTTAACACTGTCACTGTCCACAATGTAGACATAATAGTTAAACAATCATCGTGAGTCATATGTGACTCATGGGACAAAGAAGTGATTAAATTTACCTATTTAAAGAATTTCCTAATCAAATTGTAAATGAAGCTATAGTAAGTGACCGTCGTTTTTATTCTGGTTAAAATGCAGAATGACATTCATTTCTATAAATTGGTTTTTAACAAACACTTATATAAGTACCTACATGTATTTTTTAATTAGTTAGGTGAGGTCGATGTTTCACCATCTGATTACTGTGAGAAGAATCGCCGAAGGAAACTAAGGGTACAGCTTCTGGCGTGGTCTCTGGTTACACATTGTTTAAAAGAACCTTCGAAGCATAATAACATGTTTTTAAAGCCGTGTCTTATCTTTGAAGTCCAAAAGCTCACGCAATCGATACCTACCAACGTTGGTACATGACATGCAACTTGTACAGTACAGTCTCAAATACAAAATAATACATCGAACTTACAACAAGCAATCAACATTCATATCATTGCCTTCTCAAAACTCAAAACTATTTTTATTTGACATCCATATCAACGAAAATGCCACGGTAGCCTCCAATATTTATTTCATGTTACAAACATCAGAAAAAAAAAAATGTTATTGGACATGCGCATTAAGGATGAAGGCACAACGTCTGCTATTGTTAAACATGACAGTTGCTAAACATTCCATATATGAATGTAACTTTGAAATTGGAACGCCTGTATTGAGATTTTTATATTGTACCTTTTATCGATATATTGAATGAAATGTTCGACGTAGGTATTGATTAAACTTTCCAATTCCAAAAAAAAAATTTAATTTTTCTTAATAGAACTCCTAACACTCTCCTATCAATTAATTAACTTCTAATTAGGACTTTTCATTCAATCAAAGATAAATGTTGTTATTCTAGTTTACGCTATTAACTATCATTAGAAAGATTTTTAATTGAGATTATCTCTTTCAGTTCGTATCTCGATTAGAATCTCGATACGTATCTCGATTTCCCATAGTGCTACTTGTGATACGTAGATGTAATCGGTTTTGATTTTATCTGTATCGGCGATAATAATGATTATATCTCTATGATTTCAGTACGGTAGGATCTGAAATACTTGATTTGCTATTCACTGCGATTTTATCGGAAGTACAGTCAATCGAAGAAGTATTTTAATGTGATTTAAGGAATTTTCAGCTATGACAAGTCGAACTTACTGCAAGGGTTACTACACTTAAACATAACTGGCGAATTACACACAGCTACTTATTAAGCTATATTATGCTAGATTACCTCCCTGATTGGTTTAGTAAATAAATAAATAATAATAAATCGTTTCTTCTGTTGCCAGCGCTAATGTTGAGTAAGAATGAGTTCTTGGGTTTTGATTTCTAAGTAGGCCACAGACAGTGTTAGCCTCAACTTAATCTTCGCGACGCGTTATGTCTTGTCTTTAAACGTAAATTGATCTAGCGTCGCCGCGAGAATACGTTCGACAACGCGCGTCGCCGCGTGTATATATAAACAAGCGGCGACGTGCGTTGCTTGACAAAAAATTATGCATAACCACTCACCTGACTTTAGCGCTGTACACGTTTAAACTGAACGATGTCGTTCGGTGACTGTAGTCCCATGGACAGTTCAAGCAAGAGTTTTCTTGGGGAGTGTATTCCCCAAGGACGCTAAAGTGGATAATAGAAATACAGAATAATTTAGTTTTAACTTTTAAAACATGATGCGTCGCTTAGGCTAAGTAAGAGAGGAGTAAAAGTTGAGCCTTATTGAGTATTTTATCTGGATTTTATAAGCGTAGCGTAGCGTTTTTTTTTGTATTTTTTCTGGTTTTTTTTTGTGCGGCTTACTTACTGACGCAGAGTCTAAATTTCTGGCACTATAGGCTCGATCCCTTATTACGTGGGCCCCAAACCCCCTATATGTTGTAGTTAGCAGCCTATGGTAACGCACTACCTCATGTGTTTGTTATTCCTGCGTATAACACTCGTGGTTGGCAGTAGAAAATCAGCGTCAGATAGTACACGTCATCTGACAGTATGCTGAGCTGAGGCCCTTGTGGCATTACAATCTTTGTTTTCTGTGTATTTTATAGTTTTAAGATGTTTTTATTTTGCTGTAATTAATGCCAACTTACACATCTTCTTTCTTTCTTCTGTTGACTGTACCAAATAATTTCAAGGTTTTAGTATCAACAATGAATTATAAAAACACGAAACAAAATCGATACCAAAATGATATCTTTATTTTTGCCGCTAAAAATATAAGTAGGTAGTAATGAATAATTAATGTAATGCTCATGTAAAGATAATGAGGTTTTCCTTACATTTTTTATGAAACGTACAAACCCAGTTGATACGTTTGATCGATAAAATAAAAATAGGAAGCAATTTTTAAGCCTGTTTTTACTTTCTTATCATCTTTTGCTAAGCCTTTTCTATGTTGGGGCCGGCTTTTGGCCTAACCGGATGCAGTTGAATATCAGTGTTTACATATAGTTAAGCAGCTTCTGGCTAATTAATTACTTCGATCTAAGCTTATGATGCTTGACGAGGTCGGTCCGTTGATGGGTAATCATTCATTAGATATAAAGACTCCTCCGTGCCTCGGAAGGCACGTTAAGCCGTTAGTCTTAGCTGTCATTTGTGGATCTTTGACAGTTGTTAAGGTAAGTCAGAAACCCGAAATCTGGTTCTAAATAAAAGAAGGAAAATTTGCTTTTTTAACGAATAAATAATTAAGCGTTTGAATAAAAACATCTATAAAGAAATAAACGTAAACATCATTTATAGATAAACAGAACTAACAAAAATACCATAAAGAACTCAACCCAAAATAGAGCAATTCCCCGGGGGTTGCCGTTGCCAGCACAGAAAACAATTAGACGCACAGTGGGTCGAACATAATACGCGCCAGACAAAAACTAAAAGCAAATCAGTTGAACCACTGGGGACGAAACTTGATACAGTCATTACTTGCTCGATTATTGCTCTTGCTGCGGTTGTATGGGATGAAAGAGGGGTGAAAAATTGATGTTTGAAAAGTATCTTTCGTTTTTTTTTTGGCTTTGCTACGGAGTAGAGAGGGTGGTACTTTCATTATATGGCATAGCTCTGAAATTCTATTTCTGATTTTAATTTTTGAGTTAATAAAATGGTGAAGAAAACGTACTTTGTGTGGAAACCGCCTGCTTGAGTGATATTTCCGCCACTTCTTCTTCCTTGCAAAAGCACTAGAAAGTGGCGATAGGCGGTCGTTTTAGGGGACAGTCTTATGTAATTTTTGACGGTCAAAAAATGCTGATACAGCCTAATAAATGACTTTTAATTTGATTTGTAAGACTCTGACCACACAAAAAGAAGAAGACTATAAAATCATAGCATATAGCAATTAGTTTTAGATTAAATTAGCTTAACATTCATAATGGGCTTTTTGACAAAATTTTAGCTTTCAGTCCCTCATCTAGATTACAAGAAAATATTCGATACGTATTTTTCTTATTTTCTAATTGAAATGAAATGATATTTGATGAAATGATGAAATGAAATGAAATGATAGGTATTTATTTCTGTAAGTAGATCTTCTCAGATACTTTTACATGTCTTTTTTTTTAAACTAAACTAAATGGCATTTCCAAAGTGACTGATCCCTGAGAAGAAATGCCGAAAGAAACTCAGGGGTCATGGTCTCTTTTAAAGTCCAGACATAAGATTATATTCATTTACTATGCAAGTCTGACGATGCAGGGCAAAGTGTGGAACAGCCAATTGAAGAAAGAATCAAAAAATCAAATTGATGGAAAACTGCTTAGATTATGTGCATTAAAGTTGAGGAGGGGGGGCTTGTAACGTCATTAACTAGTACACACTGTAGTGGCTAGTGACGTCATGTGACATTTTCACTTGATGTATCGCCGTTATTTTTTGATTAAGTGAAAAAAGAAAAAATATGTGTCGAATATTTTCTTGTAATCAAGATGAGGGACTAAAATCTAACATTTTGTCAAATACGCCATTGCTCAGGTAGCTTGAAACAGTATACTTATACTTAAAGCATTACTTTTTAAGCTGAATCACTGTCTCTCAAGACACAGGTTACCTAGTTTGAAAGGCAGGGTTTTCGAGGTTGTGCAGGTACAAATTGCAGTTCTTAGATTGAATTGACTGCCTCGTTGGTCTAGTGGTCGCAAGCGCTACTGCTGAGCATGAGGTCCCGGGTTCGATTCCCGGGTCGGGCAAAGTGTTATTGGGTTTTTCCATCTGGGATTTCTCAGTTGCAGCCCGGAGTATGGATTTGTGCCCGATTGATGGCAATAAGCTCGCCCCCTATTACATGTGACTTAAACATAACTGGCGAAATGTGGGTTGTACTACCAGGTACACCTCTGCCTAGCCCTTCGGGGATTACAGGCGTGACGTTATGTATGTATGTAGATTGAATTGCATTGTGTAACTACCAAAGATCATGTAAATTTTGTTTGTGTTTAATATTATATTTTTGAAACGTTTGTCACGTGTTGGTAACGTGATTACTGCTATAATAAACACTATTAATTTCTAAGAACTCCTTGACGCGTTATCAATAAATATAGGTATATGTTTAGCACAAGGCTGACTGATAACAAATTTAATTTGTCAAGGTTTTCTCGCTTGTCTTGTTGAAAAAAAATGTAATCATCTTAGACTATGGTCAATTTCGTAATGAAAATAAATTAATTTGACATGATAGACATATTTAGTTATGTAAAATCTTGTAAATAAGTAATATAAATACCTATCTAATAATAATTAATTGCGATTGTTGAAAATGATAAGTTTTTTTTCAGTATTTTGTTTAGGTAGATACTAGCGATCAGCCCGCCTTCACATGGGTCACATCACTTAAATCATTGAGATTTTTACTAAAAAATTACCATATAATTTTATGGTCGCCCATCCAGGGTTTGACCTCAGCAGTAACTACACCCACAAGCTCTTTGAATCTCTACTCGTACTCACTAGGCACTAGAAAATTATAAATATGACCTCAAAATAAGTGATTCTTCCTTACTTTTCAACGGCCATGTCATATTTGATAAAATCCAACCATCGTGTTTCTTAAGTCAAAACCAAAATGAACATTCTAAATGTGAACCTATTATAACTTTCCATTCTCATCAATTGCTAATATAATAATAAAGACCAAAAAAGATCCAATTGAATTTCAACCCAAACATGTGCCCTTAATAACACACCAGAGAAACCAATATTAAGCATATTTCAACAAAAACTGCTACCGCGGTTATGTCGGTAATTGCGGCATAGCCCCGGGGGGCGGGTACCCCAGGGAGACGGTAATGGCCCATGTTGGCAAATAGCTGGGCTTAGGACGTGGCCCACTGTGTACCGATGAGCGGCACTCACGATGTTTATTGCGTTTTACGACCGAAACTTGAATAACCCCGCCTTCAAGTAATTGATGTGCGATGTTTAGAGATCTTGTTAGTGGATTGATTTATGGAACATGTAGTTTTTTAAATTTTTTTTCGTGTCTAAGTAGCTAACCTGGCTATATTTTTGTTGCAAGTGAGTAACTGGCGTCCAGGGGGTCGAGTCTGCTATTGCAATCGTGTCTCAATGACCGGTCAATGATCGATTTTTGACGTATAACGTCAAACATATGACACATTTCCCATACAAAAACTGTCAAAGATGTCAAATATTCGATCAATGACCGGTCATTGAGACACGATTGCAATAGCAGACTCGAGCCCCAGTTGCATTGCACACCGTACTTTGATGACAACTGAGAAGATACAAAAAAATGGATTGACACTTTAAGTGGACTTCAAGTTACGATGACTATCAGACGGTTACTGTGCGCTTCGTCACACCTCTTCGATTGCTCATGACGTCATCCTAGATACACACGTGATAATAGCCAATATGAAACTATCTGTTTGACAGTATCCAGTGATCATCACTATTTACTGTCAACGAAGATACGCAATACCTCTGCTGGTCCACATGATGTCGAGAAATACCAGAGGCCTATTCTTGTACAGAGAAGGCACGAGTATTGATCACCAGTACCTACACCACGCTTCCTCAAGGTGGACTGGCAATTTAAAACTTAAATTAACCTAAATATAAATCTAGGTTCCTTCGCGATGTTTCTCTTCGCCGAAATAAAATGATACATGAATAGGCTATTTGACAAAAAAAAATAGTTTTTAGTCCCTCATCTAGATTACAAGACAATATTTGACACGTATTTTTTCTTTTTAATAATAAATTCTTTTTAAATATTTTTTTCACGTGATCAAAAAATAACGGCGATATATCGAGTTAGAATGCCGCATGACGTCACTGACCAGTACAGTTTATGCTAGCTAATGACGTTACATGCCCCCACTCGTCAACTTTAATGCGCTTAATCTAAGCAGTTTTCCATTAATTACAAAAAGAAATACGAAATACGTGTCGAATATTTTCTTGTTATCTAGATGACGGACTAAAAACTAAAATATTGTCAAATACCCCATTGTAAAAAAAATACATTGATAAGTACCTACTTGCCCGTTTTGGTCAAAGTCGAAGATTTTTTTGCAGATATGGTTACAAAGGTTCTTGGTTTTTGATTTGGTTTACATAGTTACAAGTAGGTATAATTAATACTGAATTTAGATCATTCTGTTTGCATTGAATTTGCAAAAACGACTAAAACTAACCAATTCCAGCTATAGCAAAAGCAATGTCCATTACGGATGGTTTTCACGCCATCATGCGTAAGAAAGCGGCTTCCATACTGCAACGTTTGCGTAGCACTCGGAACGGAATTCTGAAAATGATTGTGAGCAGAGTGGACTGCCCCATCCAAAGGCACTGGGTAGAATTAGGTATAGGTTTATGTTAATTAGGATTAAGTACTAACAACAATAACATAGCATGTAAGCACAGTTTGTTACTAACCACTAACTACGTATGGACTGCTTAGGTCTGAAATAAAGATATTTTATTTATTTTATTTATTACCATTCCATATAATTGACAACATAACGTCGAAAATATTTAAACAAAGTGCCATGACCCATTGCTAATAATACTCACATTAACATGATTACAATCGCAATACCATAAGGTTTCCCATACAATTTATGCTATCAATACGTTTCATATTTTCTCCATTGTAATTTTGGCGGGACACCGCGTCGGTTGGAACAATGTGCACGTGGCAGCCACTGTTAAGCCACCAGTGTTGCCAATTGATTATATTAATTTGCTGGAGTGCTCTTGATTTTCGGGGTTCTTAATTTAAAAGTGCATCGGCAATGGTTTTATTTATTGAGACATTTATAATGTAAATGAACAGCAAATCTTTAATAGAGATTAACTTTTTAGTTAGACACGCTGCTGTTAACACCTGAATAGCGCGAAATATAAATACTTAGAGGTTTTGTCAAATATTAATAACAACAAAAAAATTAACTACCTATGTGTTGCCATTCCTTTTTTAAAAAACTATTTTTTCCTGGCCTATGCCCATGCTTTTAATTTCAGCAGCTTCATTCATGGCTTACTGGGGCACAGCACAGTAAAGTTTGGTAGTAAAAAAGGAGGAACATGTCTTATTCGAAGTACCTACTTCTTCGTATAAACTCTTTCACAAGGAGCTCTACAAAAATACCAAGTACCAACATAAGAAGATTTGACAACTATTCTTAAACTGTCAGTGTCTAAAAGAATACAAATTGCGCCAACGACAAGATGCCAGCTTAACCGCAAACGTCTGCCATACAGTCAATTAATTCTCGAGATTCACAATCATCATTTGATTTTAAATTAACAGTGTAATAAATCACAGATGCTACGAGTAATAGTCAATAGGTTATTGAATTAATTATGCATATTAATCATGGCGTTAATTCATCAGAGGTATGAAGTGAGTAAAATTCATTTGTAAATACTTACGTAGGTTTGGGGAATAGACACTCAGGTCGATCGGAGGTTAAGCTACGCATGCTGTGATCGGTATATGGATGGGTGATCGCTCATGCTATGAAGACCTCTCCGTGCCTAGGAAGCACGTTAAGTCTTTGGTTCCAGCTGTAGTTTATGCACGGGCCCTATCAGAATAACAGCGCTGCGATGTTTATATTTTTAAATGTCGCAGCTAATGCTGAGATAGGCGCCTTTTTGGTCTCGCACAGGTCTTTTTATTATTTTTTTATTTTTTATTTTTGTCTTTAGTTTTTTAATCTTTTTTTTAAATCTGTATTGCTGTTCTTTTGTTTTATGTTCTGTGCGTCCAAATAAAATATTTTCTTTCTTTTTCTTTCACTTTAGCAGTAAAGTTGTTATGGGTCCTGTTATGTTCTGTAGGCTTGTTAAATAAGACACCGTTGAGGTTGACTTAGTTTATTTCAACACACAGTATATTTCACAGTAGTGGTACAATAGTAGCAGCTTCACAGACGGGGACAGACAATGAAGTGACGCTGGTTAGGAACCGGATACATAGATAATATCTAGTGAGGTGCATATACTATTAATCGACTAGTAGTGATGCCACGACAGGCCCTAAAGACCAGCCGTTCGATTCAGTTCAAAGTCATCACGTGAAAACTTAAATGAAGTGAAGTGACCAACTAATAAAGTAAGTGACAATACCTTGCATTACCTACTATGGAATGATAGCTCAATTCATACTAAATTTTCACGAAATGATTTTAACAGACTAGCTCTGAAGAGGTATGATTGAGAGCCTAAAGGATGTTTTCGAAAATACTTTACGTGTTTCACTACCTAATTAAAAGCTTAATTATAGCGAGTTGGTAATTTAGGTTATGTAGATAAGTATACGTAGCAATTAAACACAACGCAATGGTAATAAATATTAAGATGATTATAAATATTGAGATAATTATCTATAATAATCTGCAACGATGCGTAAGCGCAGGTTGCGTGGCAGCTCCAACTGCGTGCATATGATGATAGCTTACAGGCTTGACTATCTGTATACTTACATCAGGCTGCTGTAAAAGGCACTGCACGGCAAAATGATAGAATGTACAGACGCCAGCACATCAAGTTACTCCAATGTGTCAAATTTTCCCAATTGAATATGCACCTTGTTCTGTTTGCCATAAAGTTGGAAAACGATCAAAGAAATTTGACACATTGGGGTAACTTGATGAGTTGGCGTCTGTACAAGGATACTTTAATAATTATATTTATCACCATAATGCAAATACATCCATTCTGAGCGAATAAATCAACACTCTCTATTGTATTCTATTTTATTCGCGTTAACTATAGAAGACGTGTGGAGCGTTTCATTAAAATATTTTTTTGTAATTAATAATATAGGTACATATTATTCTCTTCGTTATTTTTGTTGTTGAAGTTAGGAAACTCATAAAAGTGTTTATCAATTCAGGACTAAATAAATAAATAGATCCCTAAATGAAAAATATCGCGAAATTACTTTTGAAAAAAAGGATCCCATGAAATATTATTTTAAGCTACTTATTAAGTACGTAGGTATATTATGCTATGCTCTAAAGTTAGAATTAAGTAAGTGGGTCTCATATTTTAAGCGTGTTATTTCGAGAATCCCAAAGTTCAATCTTAAAGTTAAAAATAAATTTTTAATTTAGAAAATACAAGTGAATAAGTGCGTCTTATTAATCAAATTAGACTTTTTAGAATAGGTAAATAATACCTAGAGCAGTAGTCAGTAATACCTAATACTTAAGGAATACCTTAAGTTTAGTTTTGAGAATTTTGGTAAATCCTGGAATAATTTCTAAAATGATGTTCTTCACGTAAGACAACCATATATATTGTCTATAATTTCTCGAGTAGTACTAGAAAGTATTATTAAAATATTACACTCTTGTACCAACTATTGAAAAAAAATGCAAAAATGTATTAATTTCTGTTCCAGACGCGTTTAAGCTTGAATTTCGTTCGCAAGACCGTTGTAAAGAGTCAACCCATTCTGCACCTTCTTTATAAACTTATTTACCATTATATTATACCAGTTAAAAAACTTATATAATCCATAAATCACAAACAAGCAATCAAATAGCCTATCACATTTCATAGCAAAACCTATTACAAAAAAAAGTAACAAAAAAAACTTTCCAACGTTGGCAACATCAACACAATTACATATAACCCCGCCATGTGTAGTTCACACAAGTTATTACTACCTATCGAACTAAATATAGCTACGGAATTTGGTCGAGTAAACAAACTTGGGACGGCGTAAATCGATAGTCGCGAGCGAGCGAGACGGCACAACTATTTGTACGAGATAGAAAAAGATAGGTACAACGGGGTGTTTGTAAGGCGTGGTTACGAATCCGAAAGTACAGTAATGAGTGTAAGCGAGATGGCTATACGTTTGCCGTTGCGTTAGCAATGAACGCTGTAAAGAAAAAGATTTTATTTGAAACCTAGATTGTAAATAAAACATATTATGACTTATGAAAGTGTTTTTAGCTTCGCGTTTGTTATCGGAAAATGCTTTGTGACTTATTATTGCGATATTGTATTGGTTTATTTACTTATATTTGTTTGAGAGCGAAACTTTTATTGGGTACTTAATGTGAACAACGAATAGGTGTTACGTGTAAAGTAGGTACTTGTATAAATAAAGGAAGAATAATTGTTTAGCTAGGTAAAGGTACTTTTTTACACTAAGGAAGGAGATGCTTATGCTCGTGTTAGGTGATTAAGGACGTTTTTATCGCAATCTTATATTAGAAAGAAAAGGGCAAGGCAGATATTGTCATTGTCATCCTCATTAGGTATCTGCCTAGCCTTTTCATAACTACGTTGAGGTCTGCGTCAATTCTAACCAGACGAACCGGTAGCTGCATATTAGTAGATGCTTACCTACTTATTAACATGGAACAACTGCCTAAATGCTATAAAAGGCGTCACGGGAAGCCTGAAAGTCTGACAGTTATTTTAAGAAAATGATGAAATAGATCCTATATCTACATAACTTTTGTTCAGTGATTGCCATTATTGGGGAGCAGAAAATCAGAATAAATATAAGTATTTGCATTGAACTTGGTTAAAACTGAAACCTGACATTCTACCTACAAATTGTTGGTCACAAAAACAATATGTAATAGGTACATGCTAACAAATGTTAGGTAAAATGAAAGAACATGGGTACAAAGAATACATCTATTGAAAAATTCATTCACACAACAAACTTTTTACACAAATAACCTTAACAAATTTTTAGATTGGCAACCCGATTCATGCGTACCAACACGCACATTCTAATTAATGCATCCTCTACGTGACTTTGAAAATAGAACACTAACAAAGGTTAATTTATAGTCTACGTTTTGTGCATGAATGCGTGTACGTGATTGTAACAAATAGTTGTGTTTTATTGTGTAGTGGCGATATAAAAAAACCTTTAATTTGGCGTGCTGTGTGGGTGGTATTATAGAATAAATCATTTTTGGACCACGAATAGGATAGCTTTATATTAAAATGGTGGATAATTATTTTAATATAGTAGGTATTTATGAACATTTTCAACAAAAATAGGACAACACAAAACTACGCCTCAATTTTATCTAAAACTCGTCAAACCACTGTAATTTATTATAATTACTCACAATAACGGGCGCTGAGTGATTTTTTTAAAAGGGGCGTTTTTCACCCCTGTTGTGATACATGGCTATTGCCATTGTTAAATTAGCTATATGCCACATGAGGCAGTATGTGCTTCGAACATCTGCCTGCACGAGAAAAAAGGTTATTGTTTATGGTCGTCAAAATGGCGATGGCGGGAGCATTGTTTCGGTTTTATATTTAAACCCTTTGTAGGGAGAATGCTTGTTTTTGAATGACACTGCTTCTATTGTAGTTCTATTTTTAAATGTATTTTTTATATTCAATGTTCATCTCGGTCAGCCATTTATTGCACTATGGTCAATTATTTTTCTTACTAATATTATAAAGAAGTAAAATTTGTAAGTTTGTAAGTTTGTATGTAGGGGGTAATCTTCGGAACTAATGATCCAATTTTAAAAATTATTGTACTGGTGGAAAGCTACACTATTCCCGGTGGACATAGGCTACTTTTCATCCCCGTATTCCCACGGGAACGGAAACTACGCGGGTGAAACTGCGTGACGTCTGCTAGTCTTCTATATTTATTTGATTTCCAATACTAGCTACTACTAAGGTACGATATTTAAAAAACTGTTTGTCAGGAATATTAAAATTTAAGTCCTGTCAGGTGAACACGACAAAACAGATATAGACCATAGAAGCGGCGTTTTGTAGAAAACACGAGTGAAATCGTGTTTCCACTTTATCATCTTTGTGTGCGTGAGCCGAATATGTTTACTGGCGAGCTGTGTTCGACGGAACGTGACTTTTAGTACCTACTGACACGGCTCGCCGAGCAAACAAGCTAGTTTTGGCTAAATTTTAGAAAGCTAGTACCTACGAGTGCAAAGTAAAACTGAGCCAAAATTTGCCAACATAACCAAGCCAGAAAACATATTCGGCTAACACATACAAAAATAATAAGATGGATACTCGATTTCCTGTAAAACATCTTTCGCTAAAAGACACTACTATATCAGCAGTTCGAAAATTTACAACCAGTTGAACAAAGTATTAAAAATTTTTCATTCAACTACATATCAGTGCAAATCCACCTTGCGAGAACATCTATTAAAACTCGACTATCGCAAGACCGAGAATCTCCTGATGGGAAGTTATTACAACTTAAACATTTGAGTTCCATAATTAACGACAAATAAATATTAAATATTCATAGGTAGATAAATATTACGCTCACACTAATTCTTACAAACACACGCCCACTCAACCCACACTCTTACAACTAATCACACACACATAGTCATCACACACACCTTTACAAATACCCTCACACTCACCAAAGCCAAAAATACTTCTTTTTCTTATTTCTGTGGCCCTAGTGAAAAGGGGTATAAGTCCAATTTTGGTGAAAATGAGTTAAGTGTACCAAAGTGATCAGAAAACCGACTTTTACAGTTTTTTTTGGTGTCAGTTGGACCCTTTTACACAAAGTAACTTTCTTATTTTTAGAGATAGCTTAGATCTGTCTTCACCAAACGATAGAGCATTTTTTTGCTGATCACTTTGGTACACTTAACTCATTTTCGACAAAATTGGTCTTATACCCCTTTTCACTAGGGCCACAGATTTTCTCTCTTTATTATGTTTTGATATCAATAATATTTCGCCCTGGATTAGCTTATACATGTTCTGTAATAATTACTCTTTAATTTCATTGGATAACATTGTCCAGGTTACCTACATTGAAACTGTTCTGGCTTTTGCGCACATAACCTCGAAGGTGCACTGACTTCTAAGAAACAGGTTATTCCTAGTTTAGAAGTCAGGGTCTTTTTGTTCTGGCCCACTTAGCCATGGTCCTAAAACTGTCCTGTATTTCCTCCCGCGTACACTTGGATTGTGGAATGAGCTCCCTGCCTAGGTTTTCTCAGAGGGCTACAGTATGGAGTTCTTCAAAAGGGGAGTAAATAGGTTTTTAAAGGGTCGGCAACGCGCGTGTGGCGCCTCTGGTGTTGCAAGTGTCCATAGGCTACGGTAACCGCTTACCATCAGGCGGGCCGTAAGCTTGTTTGCCACCGTCGTGGTATAAAAAAAAAACTGTAACTTTTGTGTATATTTTTTGGAAAATAAAGATTTATTATTTATTTATTTATTTCGCTCGTGTTTTGTAGATACTAAACGCGGATTCTATGTATTATTATTTTAAGCACAGCTAGTACTCATAGCTTCTGGCGCCATATTACGACCTAACCATAAACACTCATCATGAATGGACAACATTCTATAGCTTTACATACAAAACATTGGACAGAAATACGTTTTTACATGCGGCCATTGTGTGGGCCGGTTCTAAGCCAACATTCACGCTCTCCTAATTGGGAGGCGGACAGTGAGACAGCAAATGCCTTTGTTGCTACCGGGTTACGTGTAACTGCTAACGATATGTTTTTAAAAGAGTTTTTTTTTCAACAAACGGGATGTTGAAAATGAGGTTTGGTTATTCGATAGTTCTGTTTGAATAGAAAGGTTCTAGTTATAATAATAATTATTTGCAGATAACAAAGATCCATAGTTTAAGCACAGTATAAATAAATAAATATTCCACAACTTTTCACACAACGCCATTTAGTCCCAAGTTAAGCTTGAGAGCTTGTGTTATGGGTACTAAACAGCTGATAAACATACTTATATATTTCTAAATAAATACATATTATAGATAAATTACACCCAGACACAGAACAAATGATCGTGCTCATCACACAAACATGTGTCCTGGGTGGGAATCGAACCCACGACCTCCGGCATAGCAGTCAGGGTCACTATCTACTAGACCAACAGGTCAGTCAAATAAATATTAATACAGTAAGACGACGCCTATGATCTCTGGCCGACAACGTCTACACGCGTTAAGTTAGCCCTGAATAATACCTCCCGAACTACGAACATCGTTTTGTTCGCAATGCGGGAGCGGCTTTCCCGCGTCTCGCCCCTCACACCCCGCACGATTGCCCTGTCTAGACGGCTTTATCGGACGACTGTATGTTTTTAGACTGTGGTTTTATTTTGTAATTGTGGATAAGAAATTTATGCCTAAAGATGTTTCTGACGTACAAAGTTATGAATTTGAGTGCAATGATATTATAAATAAAAATGTGTGTTCGATCTTCAAGGACAGTACACTAACGCACGCACGCATTCGTTGACAACGCGACGCGACACTGAGGTCAAGTGTGGCTAGTTAGCCAAATTCTAACGTGTCGCTTGCTGAGCGCTTATAACCTATCGACACCTTTTTAACCGACTTTCAAAAAAGGAGGAGGTTCTATATTCGTGAGTATGTTTTTTTTTTTTTATGTATGTTACCTGATTTCTCCGCCATTTGTCAACCGACTCTCAAAATTCTTTTTTATTTGAAAGAGTAGACTCCCGAGGTGGTCCCATTCTAATTTGGTGAAGATCTGGTTCTGATCTTCGGAGATATACAACGGAACTCTTCAAAAATAGACGGCAAATTTGTCGTGATTGCTGGAATCGCTTGGATGTTTATTGTTTATACAACATCATGACGTATCATCACGCCTGTATGCTCTGAGGGGTACGCAGATGTGTACAATATACCTAGATTTCGAAAGTTAGGTATGTTAAGTTTCATTTGATAGGGATAAGTAGATAACCCTATTACTACGACTTGTATTGTTAACAATTAACAATATAAAATTAATCCATGGCAAATGTTTGTATGGGAACAACTAAAAATGGAAAAATAAAAAACTTTTTTGCAAAAAATAAAACCGACTTAAAAAAACACTAACCGGTGTAAAATAACTCTAAATTCGGAAGTCGGTGGCCCATCATGAATAAGACAAAACCACCAAAGCCACAGACTTCCAAATTTAGAGTTATTTTACACCGGTTAGTGTTTTTTTAAGTCGGTTTTATTTTTTGCAAAAAAGTTTTTTTTACTTATATTATCATTATTTGAGTGTATAATAAATGAGTGTCTGCCAAGTGATTTTCTGCATAATGAAGTTCATGCTAACCGCTGTTGTGCAAAATAAAACTATGACATAAAAAATTCTGCCATAAAGGGAGGATCCCATCTTAAGAATAAGCAGAAACACCATGTACTCATAAGAAAAAAAAACAAAGTCAAATCAGTCGATATTAGAAACAGATAAACAATAAAATGTAATTCGATATTAATCACTATGTTATTCTTGTAGTATGGTGCTACCATGGCTTGCCTAATCGTAGGCGATTTTATCATCATTAGGAGTAATATTTTGCTACACTGCAAGCTACATGCTACGCGCTACATGCTACGTGCTACGCGGCGTAGCAGATCTCCGTAGCAGCGTAGCGACACACCTGACAAAAATTACGCGACAGAAATTCTGCTTGCCTGTTTTCTACGAAAATTACGCGACGTTAATTTAGCCTGATTTATTCATAGATATTTAAAGTACGCATAAAGACGATGAACTTGGCATTGCGTAATTTCTGCAAGTGTGTACCAACAGCAACATCGCCGCGTATTTATCCGCGTGCATACAGAGAAAATCTGCGGTTGTTGCCTCATTTAATTAAACGCGACAAAGGACCTCTGCATCGGCCTTACGCCTTCCTAAGGTCTTCAGGGTTCCGAGAAATGTGAATAAACCTAAAAGTAATAATGTTAGTAAATAGCCCATATTTGGCAATAGATAATGATAATTAACGATTAAATGATACGATGTGAAACATTGTACTAATCAGTTAATCCGCGTGTATTGACGTAGGTTTACTAAGTATGGAGCGGGCTACTGTAGAATGATAAAATCACAGATTTAAAGTAAGTAATACTTAAATCCTTTATCTGGTACTAAAATTGCTATAGCTTTAACTTACTTGCTACTGCTGTTTTGAATTGCAGTGGTTGACATTACATTAGCTATTGTTGTTCGCGGAAGCCGGCTTCCACTCGGGGCCTAATATATTAAAGTAAGATAGGTTTAAGTTTAAAGTAGAACAGAATGTAGTTCTACTGAAAAAAATATCAAAACAAATCACAAGTACACTGCCGTGCTAAGCACAAAAGGAGTATCTAAAAAAAAAACGTAATATTTATTTTAATGTCATCAGACAGCTTATAGAAAGACACAACCAACGAACTAACCCAATTAGCGGTATCTTATTTAAAACATTTGAAAAATCCCTTAAAAAAGTTCAATCAATCTGTATAGTTAATAGAAAACTATATTATTAATCTTCAATTTTCTCGGAACTAGCTTTCCCTTAGATACCGTTTTCGCTTAGCACGGCAGTACAGCTACATATCTATAAATAATACATCGCATATCTTTAGCTGGGTGAACATCCTGTGATAGGCGTTAAATTAAGATTAGCCATGTTACCATGAAGGTCTGTCAGACGTGATTCAATCAATTTTAAATATGGCGCCACGCCAGTGGCATTGACTGATCAAAGAAGAAGGGTTTTCGTGTTACATCTTACTAATGTCAATCATTGTGCTGTGTATGTTTTTGGGCGAAGAACAAAGTCATTATCAACTGCAGATGTTGTAAAAGGGCATCCAAGAACACTCATAAATATATGTTGTTTTTCTCTATCAGCTGCAACAACAATATTGTCACCTGAGAAGCGAATTCCCTTATTTTGAAGAACGTTCGCTTCAAGCTTCAATCTCACTCAATCTGTCAAATATTTGATCTTTACTAATCATTCTTAATTAACTGCTTTGCTCTGTTTGTACTAAATATAAATAAAAATATTCCACAACTTTTGTTAACGCAGCGCCATCTAGTCCCAAGCTAAGCAGAGCTTGTGTTATGAGTACTAAACAACTGATCAACATACTTATTATATTTCTAAATACATAGACATTATAGATTAATCACACCCAGACACAGAACAAATGACCGTGCCCATCACACAAACATTTGTCCTGGGTGGGAATCGAATCAAAATCAAGAGCTGTTAAAGCTCACTCATCCGTAACGACTTCCACAAACCAGGATGCGCGTTCCTGTACTCTCACTCATCACACACACCACACACTTGCACGCACACACACGAACACACTCAAAACACACACAATATGTTTTAATTACATCTCTAGTTATAATTTGTTAATAATTTGAACCAACTTACTCGCCGCGGGAGAATGACCCGGAGTCCTAAAATACAAGGCTGCCCTAGTTTAGGCTCTAGTAGTTCCATTTATTAGATATTGGGTGTACTGTGTTTTCAATTTGTGTGGAAAATAACTGTATTTGATTTTATTTACTTTACATGAGATTATGACTACATTTTAAACGTTTTTAATTACGGGTGGTAGCTGATACAGAACCTATCGAGCTTTATCATAATCAGTTATTTTTACGAACTCTTCTTTATTTCAATACTATTATGTACACACATAAAAAATAAACAAACAAAAGAACAGTAAAACAATTATAGGGCATCAAAAAACTCATCCGCATCGCTGTACACGGGAAAAGTGCCCAGAAAAGACTGGCCGCATTGCTACGTTGTATGACAATGCTGATTCTCTGACCGAAATAAAGGCTAGCTCTATGGTCACGTGAAGAGTCGACCAACCGCTTGGCGATGTCCCGGAAAACTAGAAAGGTATTAGGACCCCAAGGCCCGAGTGTTTCAACCCCAAACGGTTCAAATATTTTTTTAATATTTTATATTATTTTTTTATATAACATCCAATAAGGTTGTTATATTTTCGCCATTTGAGGTTTGCAGCACCTGCAGCAGCCGCACCGGCACAATCCGCCGTACTAGGAAGATATTTTTTTTAAATTCAAATTCATTTATGTGCTTACCAACGTTATACCTACGTTTAGCTGTCCACAAAAATGCATCAAAATCAGAAGTGATTTTGTGATAATTTTCTATCAAGAATCATTTAAATAAATTGGTTTGTCTTATGAAAGTATCATGTAGTTACAAAACTTTAAAATTTTACAATAGTCTTGCCCATTTCTTGTAAAATTTGTATATCAAAATTTATTTATGTTGTACGTAAAAGATGATAAGCGATTGTCCCAATTAGTCCGACATTCCATTGTTTTGCAAGAGTCCAAAATTCATTGAAAAACACATGCGAAGAACACATTATTCATCATTTACATTATCTTTAGGAAATGTACAACCGGTACTGAAATATAATTTAATGCTACAGTTTGGTGTTCAATCATGATACCTTATCGACCAGATAATGTCCAAATTATCTTGTTTTTTTAAACAATTTCAAGTTATTACGTGACCTCCTTGTGTTATTTTGTGTTGATTAGTTCTAGGTATCGATTGTTTATTTTGAAGGGGTAGGCAGAAAGCAAACAGCTACAACAAAAGGGCAAGATTGTCTGGCCTGTTGGCCTAGTAGTTAGTGATCCTGACTGCTATGCTGGAGGTCGTGGGTTCGACTCCCACCCAGGACAAATAATTTGTTCTGTGTCTGGGTGTTAGTTATCTATAATATGTATGTATTTAGAAATATATAAGTATGTTTATCAACCATTTAGTACCCATAACACAAGCTCTCAAGCTTAACTTGGGACTAAATGGCGTTGTGTGAAAAGTTTTTTTTTTATGTTAAGATAGTAACATAATTCCTGCCTGACTGCCTCGTTGGTCTAGTGGTCGCAAGCGTTACTGCTGAAGTTCCGGGTTTGATCCCCGGGTCGGATAAGATGTTCTTGAGTTTTTCCACCTGGGATTTCTCAGTAGCAGCCCGGAATATGGATTTGTGCACAATTGATGGCAATAGGCTTGCCTCCTATTAAACGAGGGTATACTACCAGGTACACCTCTTCCTAGCCCTTCGGGGATTACAGGCGTGATTTTCTTATGTTAGTAACACAATTCCTATCATGTTACTATCAATTGCTTATGAAATGATAACGATAATTATGCACTTGAACGAAATAATTTCTCGGCGTCTAACGTGACTTTTAAAAGTTTAATTAAAGTAACAAAAGAAAATGCGAGTGGAAAATGGAGTTGGGCAGGACACCTAGCCAGACGTGGTGAGGGCGGGTGGAGTAAAGCTGTGACCGAGTGGCGTCCAAGAAACGGCAGGAGAAGTGTGGGGCGTCCTGCGGCGAGATGGGCCGACGACGCCGGCCTGCTGGACACCGAATACTGGAAAAGTGGAAAGTTCCACCACAACATTGATGACAAATACCAGTAAAGTTTTTCCGACAACATTATAATATCTACGTATTTATTGCAAGTTAATAAAACAGACAAGATTGCAAGTGATTTACTCTCAATCATCTTTTACAGTTTCCGTCTGCGATAAGTTAGATTTCTTTGAATTACGATAAATACATGTTGTTAATCTTGATATTTGTTGATATGGCTTTATAATTTAAGCACGATTAGAAATCTATCTGACATGGTATTTACATAAATGAGGATGAGCTGGAACTCCTTGGTTTTAACAAAATGCTAGCCAGCTACTTGGATGGCTATGAAAAGAAGCATCCGGTGCACCTAGGGTCTTCAGTCCCGCTTGCTTTTTCTAAATAATAACAGCTGCAAGGGTCAAGGTTAAGCTACGCTTGCTTGGATGGATGCATGTTTGGAAGGTTGACTGGTTAAAAATGCCTATGGCATTAATCGCTACAGTGCCTACATTAGTGTTCTTGAAGTATTAAATAAATAAATTATCTATGAGACAAATATAAATTTATCTATGATATGTATGTATTTAGAAATTAATAAGTATGTTTATCAGCTGTTTAGTACCAATAACACAAGCTTCGCTTAGCTTGGGACTAGATGGCGTTATGTAAGAGTTGTTTTAATAAAAAAAGTAATAAAAAAAATGTCTCCATTACATTTCAAGACTCCTCCGTGCTTCGGAAAGCACGTTTTTTTTTTTTTTTTAGGGTTGACAGGAGTGGGAAATCCTCACGGACGCCCACACTGACCCACTGGGAGTCAGTCTAAGCAGTGCCGGACTCTTACCGGCTAAAACCCACTCCTGACTTTGCTAGTGTTGTCCTCTAACGTGATCAGAGACCTTTTGTTCCGTTTTGGATTTATGATTCCGTTTTATTTTAATTTTTATTTGTAGAGAGATGTGGCTTTTTGTTTTGTTTCTTCTTATTTTTTCAATCTATCTGTGCATCATTTCGTTTTATATAATTCTTAGTGCTGTTTAAATACTTTCACTTTAATATTAATTCTGTTAATTTACTTACATTTATGACAATTTTTATTTATCTTTTTAATTTTTTCTAGGTATGTTTATCGTAGATTAGCAATATTTCGAATACTTCTAAATGTTACCGGTTTTTTATTTAATTCGGAAAGCACGTTACGTTGTTGGCGTCCCAGCTGACATTTGTAGATCTTTGATAGTCGTTACTTTTTGTCTGACATCTAATATAATGTCAGTCTGTATCATTCCGCTGCTGGGCAAATTATTTCCTCATGACTTTCAGCCGTTTTGATTCTAGGCTGGTACTGGACCAATTTTGCTATATATTTAGTTATACCTACTTATCATTAAAACTGAATTTAGAAAGGATATAAGTAGGTATCTACTAAAACAAAGTTCAATCAAACGTTTGTCGGTCTCCGCAATAATTAGAAGGGCCTATAAATAAATATAATAATAAATATAATCTCTTATCACAGCTGTTACACGAGATAAGATTGCTATCAGCTATATTTTGTATCTGACACAGTTATCAGTGACAATAAACCGAATTACTCAATCTAACTGGTTTTGTTATAGTAATGTTTAACTTTAACATTCATAAATAGAAATCATTTATTTGCGAAACGTTTTGATGAAATTATCCTAATCTTTACGTTTCTTTTTTTTTATTATTACGATCGCGTTTGACCACTATCTCACCTGATGGTAAGCTATGATGTGGTCGACGATGAAGCACGCTTGCCTAGAAGTAAGCTATTCACTCTTGACTTGAAGATCCCTAGTTTGTAGCATTCTTCTCTTTCTTTTGTTTTTTTTTTAACTTAAACACAATGCCATCTAGTCTCAAGGTAAGCAGAGCTTGTGTTATGGGTTGTAGATATCTGATAAAAATACTCATATATTTCTAAATACATAAAATACATATCCCACTAATATTATAAATGCGAAAGTTTATGAGAATGGATGGATCGATGTTTGTTACTCTTTCACGTAAAAACTACTGAATAGATTTTAATAAAATTTGGTATAATGTTAGCTGACACCCTGGATTAACACATAGGCTACTTTTTTTATCCCTGTATTCCCACGGGAACGGGACCTACGAGGGTGAAACCACGTGACGTCTGCTAGTTACTTATAGATCAATTACAACCAAACACAAAACAAATGATCGTGCCCATCACACAAACATTTGTCCTGTGTGGGAATCGTAACCACGACCTCCGGCATAGCAGTCAGGGCCATTAACTACTAGACGAACCGGTCAGTCTAAGATGTAGCACGCTTGCCTAGAAGTAACCTATTCACTCTTGACTTAAAGATCCCTATAATAGGTCACAGCTATCAGGAAATACTGACTCTGGCAACGAATTGGGAAAAAACTTTTTATGTTTTATATTTGTTGAGCCTTAGATAATTTAGCTGCGATCGGGATCAAAACCAACGTGCAGCAGTGCGATTCTGGTCAAATTATTGTGTGAAAATGAAGGCGTAGTGCAGGCGAATTGAGCTGTCATTCCATACTAATGCTAGGCATTGACAGTTAACTTCACTCAAGTTTGCACGGCGTGCCATTTACTGAGTCCACCATGCAGCAGGACAGGGCAACCTCTGTCGGACCCGCAAGTTAAGATTTAATTAAGATTTATATTATCGCTACGTATGTATGTAGGTACCTTACATATCTATACGAATTCGTTATTACTATCACTTTTAGATTACCCCGTTATCACAAAGAATATAGGTAGGTACCTAAAAGCGAAGTAAAATCCTTTTGCAATAACTACGCGTACACATAGATCCGGAACAGAGTCGGTCTTGCCTATCAAGAGTTCCGTACGCTTGGTCTTTATTTCTTTTTAGTGACTAACCTGGGTGTCAAAATGTTTATACCACCCATGGGTTTCTGATTTGGCTTCACATGCCGTTGAGAAATATCTCCTAGGCAGCCGGTTTGATCCCTGATTATACTTTCAACTAATTTGAAGCAAGTGATAATATGATGGTAGAAATACAATTCGACTTGAGACAAAACTAGGTAATCACTGCTTTCTTAATCTGTATGATAC
Source organism: Euplexia lucipara (assembly GCA_921972225.1). Classification (NCBI taxonomy): domain Eukaryota; kingdom Metazoa; phylum Arthropoda; class Insecta; order Lepidoptera; family Noctuidae; genus Euplexia; species Euplexia lucipara. The sequence goes on along the minus strand of OV179168.1, from coordinate 4,562,777 downwards.
GCTCCGAATGCAATAAAAAACCCAATAGTAGTCCATTGCCCTTATCTGTTGCCATCTTAAAGTGAACTTGACAATCATTATTGATAACCATTTGAAATTGCAAGTCAATAGCATTAGTACCAAGTTCTGCAATAAGCATAACAGTGTTGCACCAAGCGTTCCGTTTTAACATTTCGGTACGGATCCCAAAATAAACACAAGTGAAAATTTAAACTTCAGCATTTCTTAATACCCTATAATCTTAAAACAGACAATAAAGAATCACCAGTAAAGAAGACTATTAAAAAATAATCTAAATTCCGTAAAATAACTTATAATCTGGCAATACTAAAGAATTACGCGTGTTACTTGTTCAAATAATAAAAATAAATCGAATCACTTGATATTTTTTTATCTGTAATTACCAAAAATTCCCGATAAAAGGCGTGATAAAGGTATGTAATGTATGCAGATAACATCAAAAGTGTCAGGATAAAGATAACATAAGAATTGATGATATATTTTCGCTAATCTAATTACGAAATAAAAATCCAATGTTAATTTGATTAGGTATAGACAAAGGCATTCTTTATCACGTGTTGCGTAAATCATTTTATACCTACTAAGTAACTAAATTAACTAAAATATTATACTTGTGGCTTCGATTATACGTGTACCTAATTAATATTTAAGACGAGGTTTTGTCTAAATCATTGTTAACATTTTCAAAAGTCTGTATTTTTAATTAAATTTAAATAATGCCGAAAAAAAATTGTTGTAAAACTAATCATATGGCTAAGATATTTGCAAATGTAGGAACATGATTTGTGAAATTAGGTCCGTTAGATAAAAACTTTACCTACCTAAACTTGACATTTGGTTAATTATTTTAAGACGTGTTCAACAGTTACACTTAAGGAGGTCAGGCATCATGAAACCTTGTAAAAGATACCTATTTAAAAAGATAAGGTTTACTATATCATAGGATCTGTTATACTTAAGGGTTTTTTCTGTGCTCAAAAAGATACAAAATCTCAGAGAAGTGCCATTCTCATTAGTTTGGATCATTTTTTTTTTTTCATCCTTAACTTAATTTATTTGGAGTTAGAAGGTACAATGTATTCTGCTTCCATTCATATATTTGCCACCATCTTAATTACAGTCACCTCCATATAGTCAAAATGGTCCTTCAAAAAATCGTCTATAATTTCTTTGCCCTTTTCTACTTTTATCCACATATTATATTCAAAATTTTCGACGCAAAAATTTCTCACTCCTTCGCATATTATTATACCATTAAGAATGTAATGTTTCCCGATTCCCAGAATTCAAATGATTTCCAGAACTTGCGAGATCTATGCCATGTTGGTTTGCGGGACAGAGACAACGCCATAAGCTTTTCATAAGTCCCACTCTCTCACACCAACATAATTAACAAATGCTTTCAAACGAAATTATTTTACGTAAATTATACCAATTTCATTATTACACTGGCTCGGTTTGTTTAATTACACAAATATACAAAATTAATGTTACGTGAAACTAATAATTGGCAGTTTACGTAACGTTTTGATTGGTTTTGTGAGCTTTGTGCCTAATTAGCGTCGTGTTTAGAGGCGATATTATGTTAAATCATTCGGTGGCGGGAAAACAGGATTTGTTTTTTTTTTCTAAACCTCTTTGGCTATGGTGTAGTGATTGCCACTCACTTTACGATGTCATGAATTGCGAATAGTTTACAATTTTATTGTTCTTTTTTTTTACTTTCCTATTTTTATTATGTAGGTATATTAAACGTGTCAAAAAAATGATTGTTTTCTGTATGTGAATGCAAGTAATGCCAAAAATCTGATGGCTAAAGCTAATGGACGGTGCAGCGCGGTACCCACCGTTGTGCAAATCTTTGGAAAAGGCCTAAGTATCCAGTCAGTCGATTCAGTAAAAATCACCCCGTGAAGACTTAAGTGAGGTGAACTGCCTATCATATATAGCATTAGTATGGAATGGCACCTCAATTCGTCACAGAATAGCACTGCAGTAGTTTAAGTCCTTAGACCGAAATGATGGTAAAGATATTTTTTATACTGCGTACTTATACCTAATTACCTAAATTGGCATTCAATATCTTTCGGCCAGTTGGTCTTTTTGTTTTGTTTGTGCTGATTATCCAAAATCGCCCCTTGAATTATGCACGCTAAATCAACCCTTTACTAGTTTAATCTGCGATTAGATTCAAAGTGCAGCAGACGTCCAATTAGCTGGTGATTTGTTTGTTTGTTAACAAACAACGCTGACGGGGTTGCAACCCCTGACATTTGTTAACGAGATAGCTAATTAAACCGATATCGACGGCAGCTAACAGAGTTTTAGGTACAGAGAGAAATAATGACGTATAGGTCTCTTTTAATGATGTTGTGTCATAGACAATGGAGTTTGAATACTGGCTGAATACAAGCAGAACTTTCGTAATTAGAATACTGTTTTTATCAGGTCTATTTAAAAAGGTAAAGGATTTAGTCGGATTCTTTTTTTGAATTGGTTAATAGACTATAACTAAAGTCGTAACTTATTTTTTTGTACATTGATGATTTCTGTTGCTACCTAACTAAAGTTAATTGGCGAGTTATAAACTTCTACACCTAATTAGTGTTTATAACACGTAGGTTATAGCGGTTTTTATTGGCCAGGAGGAGGTGAGAGTCAAACTAGAAAAGTTAATTCTGTAGTTTACTGATAATTTAATATTCTCTAATTTACTTGTTAGAAAAACCTTATTTGTCACCGCCATAAGTAAAAGATAAACCTACATTAGTGGTTACTTTGCGTATATGGTAAATTATTTAATTTTCTAGACATTTCGAACTTCAAAGCGCGTGTCTTGGAATTAACATAAAAAGGAAAAGCGCAGAGAAAATTTGAATTACAAAATAAAATTTAGATTCAACTAATTAAACGTACCATAAATAAATTTCCTACCATTTTAACTCTGTAAACGGCAAATTTATGCTGAAAACATGACGGCAATAGGCACGTGTTCAATTAATTAATAGTTCCATTCTGTAACTTTCCACAAAAAAAGCAAAAACCATTTAAAAATACTGACAATGAAAGCTGTCACAAAAAAAAACGACCACAGACAAAAAAATATTATTTTTCTTTCTAAAAATCAGAGACTAAAATTATGTACAACCAAAAGCAAGATAGAGTACCTAAAATCTTTCTCATAAAAAATGTGTAAAGTTCACCCCAGTGACTAGGGGTAACTCAAAATGGTAATAAATCGGATGGGCGTGGCTTACCCTGTCACGCCCACGGGGGTTGAGTAGCCCTCAAGACTCGGTTCCGCTGAGTACCACATATTATGGGTACTTTGGTGCTAAAGGTGGCCCCCGTAGCGTCGGACGGCGAATACTTTAGTATTTTACTGTTTTTTGTTATGAATGAAGGAAATATTTTGAGTTATTTGATCGTTGTTTACCTATATGACGTACAGACGCCAGCACATCAAGTTACCCCAATGTGTCAAATTTCTTTGATCGTTTTTCAACTTCATGTCAAACAGAATAAGGTCCATATTCAATTGGAAAAATTTGACACATTGGGGTAACTTGACGTGCTGGCGTCTGTACCTATGATATATTATGCATATACTAGCAGACGTGCCGCGGTTTCACCCGCGTTACGTGCGACAGACAAAAAAAAACAACTCTCCATACAAAACTCGATCAACTGTTCGGATATATGTATGGAGAGCTGATTTTTTTTTGTCTGTTTTCGAAAAAGTTGTAGAACAAATGTTGTTGTTTATGATGTTATTAATCTACTCCTGCGAGGTTGTTGGTGTTTTACAAATAACCCTGTATATGTATGTATGTAAAGATTGTATAACTCATATTTAACTGTGGTTTTAATTTAATTACCAACAAAATAACAATGGCAACCGAAATTAGGCATCAAAACAAGTCTAAATTACTATTTTGGAGGAACTTAACTTGCTTATGTGTGTTAAATAGAATGGTTAAAAGTAATTAGGAGTTGTTCGTGTAATTGTAAGCAATAAAAGCTAGTTACTAGCGAAATATCACTGCAAAACTAACTTAGAACTAAAGTTTTTGAAGCTAAATTACAGTCAAAGACAAGTACATACTTATTTCAAATGATGCCACTCTAAGGCACGTTTAAGTAAATATACCTAAATAAAAAAAAATTGTCACTGCGAACAAAAGATAGATTTGAAAAATTATATCTAAAGTAATCTTTAAATGGTAATAATAACATAATAAAGAGGAAAAAAAAATATTGTTTTTTTTTGCTGGAGTATGCTCCAAAACTACTGGACCGATTTGAAAAATTCTTTCTCCGTTTGGAAGCTACACTATACACGGGTGATATAGGCTATTTATATCTGGATTCCCACTATTAAGAATACCTTCCTGTACACATTGCTACACATATCAAGCTATAGATTTCCATACAAACATACATAAACTCACGCCTTTTTCCCTTTGGAGTAGGCAGAAACTACAGAGCGCCATCTACTACGATACATACGAGTACACATTTCTTTTGCTTCGTTTACATGTTGTTATCGCGCCGGTAGCGAGTACTACGCACCTGACCTTTCTAAAGAACCTCACCAATAAGGTAGGTATATGTACTCGTATGTCCTCCTAGGGCGTCCCCTCCCAGCGTTTCCACTAAAATTTACCTTATAAACCTTTCACTTTTAATAGATTTCCATTTCAAAATTTGCTCTCAGTGTACGAAAACTATATAAAACGCGAGATTAGATTATACTAGTAATGATAGCCTTGAGCATGTGTACCCAATAACCCAATACCCATATTAAACAGTGTGCCTAAAACGAATATTGCCGGTCTATTCAGTTTAAGTCGCAACGTGAAAACTGAAATGAAGTGAACTGTCAACGCCTAGCATTATACCTAGTATGGAATGACAGCTCAATTCGCCCTCACTTCACCTGCACTTTCACGGGGCAAATACCAATAGAATATTGGTATTTGTATATTCTATATTCTATTCACCTGCACTTTCACGGGGCAAATACCAATATGACTAATTTAAGTTTTTGTCCAATTTATGTATTATGTTGCCGTGCCCCAACCGGGTTTCATGTTGGAACTTATTTTAAATGTAACAACAAATGTACCTACACATGAATGCAATAAAGATTTTGAGTTTGAGTTTGACTTTTTTAAATAATATGTATTACTTTCTAAGTTTATCCTAGACATCATTGACATCGGTGAAGGAAAACATCGTTAGGAAACCTGGGCTTATAGCTAATACCTAGAAGTTTTCAACCACCAATCCGCCTTTATAGTTCTTCAAACGAATCAGACAGATCTGTTGCTGCGGGAGTTTGTTTCGCCACTTCTTCCCAGTAAAAACACTAGGAAGTAGCGAAGGGTGGGGCGTTTTTGGAGACTGTCTTATGTGTTTTTTTGACGATCAAAAAGTGCTGATTCTCAGCCTAGTTTGAATAAATATTTTTGATTTTGATTTCAAGCGTGGTTATCATTGCTCGTGCCTTCTCGGTATGAGAAGAGGCCTTTGCCCTGCAATGGGACAGTAACAGGCTGGTATTATTATATTTTAGCACTGCTTGCCTTTAAGTCACTCTTTGAACGGCCTATACCACTTTTTTTAATCTTATCTCATGTACATTTTATCTTAACTATAAATCTAAACTGGTTAAACATCTAGATGTGCCTTTAATAGATTTACTCCAAAAACCATAAACAAAACCAACCACATCCCAAAAAATCTATTATTATTATCTATTACCAAATAGCTTTTTTTTCTTTTTCAACGCATCAGCAGATTAAATTCGTTCCAACAATAGAGTTGCACCCCAACATTACCCGTATCGTCCCCAATTGTTGCCACACGCGAAAATGAATTATTGTAGAATTGCCTACTGGGGCGGGGTGGGCTAAAATGAGGGGCGTAGGGGCGTACCGGATATTAGTCATATAAATAAATTAGTAGGAAGATGAAGGATATTAATGATAATTTCAAGTTGTGAGAATATGTTTGAATGAGTTAAAGTGTCGGGTGAAATACCTACCTATGTACAAAGAAAAGTAAATATTGTCTATTATGTATTGTTTCAGCTAATAATTAATAAATAAGTATATTAACTAAAAATGTTACTGTGATTGATTCTATTAGAAACTGTTTTAATCTTAGTAATAAAAAGAACATTAAAAAAAATCGTACCAAGAGAAAATTATATATTTTTATTAATTCATGTTTTAGTCGTAAAATCTCAAATATTAACCTTCAATATTAATTTAATATGAAATCACTAATATGCAGTGACAAGCAATAATTAAAAAATCGCGGGACAAACCATAAATAATTCAACACTCGCTTGCCGAACGCAATTTAAATTCAAATCGTATAAATAACATTTTATTTACAAATTCCACTTCATCTGAAGGTGAGAAAATACTATTGATTAAAATAAATCAACATTGGGAACTAGACTTAGATTAAATGCGTACATTTTTCACGTAAAACAAGAAAAAAAAGTTTCATTTAATTCACCGCTAGATCACTTTTGTACTTTTTTTTATTGTAAATGCTCACGCGATCATTCCCATTAATATTGTAAGAGTTGCTACTGACAGTTTCCTTGTTTTTTTTATGTTTAGTTATACAATGAACGTGGATATAAATGTTTTATAGATAGACAATTACCTATTTAACTTTGATACTATCCGACAAAAATGTTGACAAAAGTACCTATTTTGTTTTTTTTTTATAATTGAGTAATGTATCCATAGACATACTGCTATTAATTTTTTTTTTGTTACCAAAACTAAAATCATCTGTTGAAATATATTGGCGAAAAACTGCTATATCATAAAGTACAGGTTTTTTTTAACACCGAATATAATTGCAAACACCGAATATAATGACAATCGCCTAAACAGATCTGTTAATTGCACCTAAACATTATAACTTTTACTAGATATTCAGATTGTGCAATTGATTTCATTTCGTAATTCCTAATTCAACAAATATTAATCGGAGATACGCTTGATATCGACACATGTTATCGTTGAACTGTCATTGTAGATAGGCCTAAACTAGCACGCAACGTTTACCTCATTTCCTTAATTTTTACTATTTTTTACACTTTTTTCTTCAACTATTACTACTTTCACTGACTATAGAAGTGTGTCGAGTTATTATAAACACAAGAAAAAGATTAAAATTTACTTCAGTGAGCGACGGCAAATTTTTTACTAGTTTAGATTTTTTTTTTTGTTTTGCTTGGTGAACGCTCGGTTTTTATTCAAACGAGGGTACAATAAAAATAATAACAACACTAAGTAACTCATGTGGGTGTTTAGTATAAATGTTTGAGGTTAATGACTCGTAAGTAAAACCTACAATTAAACACTCAAAAATCTCCTGCATTGTTTTTTTTATCAAAATTATGACATGACAGCAACATCCATCAGCTTATGAACTAAGAATAAAAAAGTGAATAAAAACTTACCTATTTACGTCAAAATCCAAACTTTCAACTGTTAACGAACGCACTGACAGTGAAACTTGATATTAATGCACTAGACAAAAATTATAATGAAAAAAAAAATACAAAACGCTAATTATCCGCGATCGATCACACGACACGAACAAGACACGACTGGGTACGTTCTCAACTAATTATCTTATCAAAGAAAAAAACACGTTAATAAACGATTGTAGTCCGTAAAAAGAATCTGTTTCGTTGTGTACTTAGGCCTTTTTGGTAGTAAAAACACTGCACTTCGGATAATAGTCTCGTGGCAATGCGTCGACGCGAGCGCTGGCGAGGTTGAGGCCAGACTGCCGCATCGGGTCGCCCCGCCGTCCCCTCCCCACCCCCGGTACAATTTTCAGGTAGAAAAAAAAAACGGGAAAAACAGATAACATTTCTGTTTATTATCTATTTTGCGATAGTTTTTTAGTTACCGTTTTTAAGATGAATGTTGGTGGTCCCTGTACTTTTGTGTCGACGTTTACGACCGTTCCTTTTGTTTTGTGGGCGTCGCTAATATTTGGCGCCGGGAGGCACGTGCTGTTATTGTTTTAGTTCATTATTTACTACCAGTTAGCTTTATGTGAGAAGCGTTTATTAATTAAGCGTAACGGTAGATTTTTATATGGTTGTAAATGTCTTTTAACAAAATTATAAACTATTGGAAGTGTTAGCTGTTTATTTTTCATCCTTTTCCTCTTAATAAAATATCTAAGTACTTAAAATATATTTTATCGAGTATTTTTTTATAGTAAACATCTGTTTCATATAAAACTTCATAAATAAGCTATTAATCCATGTAACGATTATTTATGTAAAAATAATTGAGACATTAATTTACCTATTGGTGGGCCAGTGTTGATAATTTATACATTTTACATCATCAATTATATTTCGATACTGCTAATCCATACATCTATTGAATGCGTCATACGAAGAGTTTGAAAAATTACAAAATTAATAATTTATGAGGTACGAAGCACTTGTAATGTGTTTTACCTTCCCATGTGACCATGTGATGTGCACGGTGGACCTTCAAGTAATAGGTCTCGAGTTCGAACCCAAGGCACGCACCTCTTGACTTTTCGGGTTCTTTTTTTTTTCTTTTTTACGTCATGCAGTTTAATCAAATACTTTTTCAGCTAGAAATTCGGCAACACTATAATACGCTTTTTGTGTAAGAAAATTTTTCTAATGACGTTTGCATGCATTACTATTTAGCTTCTTCCAATTTTGAGGCAATTTATTAAATATTGTAGGTGCCATGCAGACGATACTCTTGCGCATAAGTGCCGTTTTTGCTGGATAGGTACGAGGAATGGTCATATCTCGTCTGTTACGCGGTACCGCGGAGTATTCCCGTTAGAGCACCTATTTATTGAGCACCTATCCATTAACCTATGGGAAATGGGAATACCTTTGGTGCTAAATGCATAGGTGCTCAAAAAATAGGTGCTCAAACGGGAATACTCCGGTACCGCGTCCTGTAGTTTTGGAAACAGATTAGGGTTTGTTTTAACAAACATTGCTGTTTCCAAGATGTTTACAGACAAGGAAGAGTTAATATATTAGTACCTTTTAAAATATGGTTTACATTTATCAATAGTTTTTAGCCTGAACATCGATCTAATGCATCTCTTTTGGGCCTTGAATGCCGTGCTCATGTACGTATTGTATTATTGCACTTGCTTAAAAAACTCTGAAAGAAAACATAGTGAGGAAACCGAGCATGCCTGAGAGATGTTTCTCTACAGCATGTGATGCCAAGTCAGAAGCCCATGGACGAGAAGAAAACTCTGGCACCAGAGATTACGAACTTTTAGCAAAATGACAATGAGACTGATGACTTGGTTCGACTATGTATTTTAAGTCTACAAATGTAATAATGTGTAAAAGGACCTAAATAAATTATATTATTATTATTATTATTTAATGAGATAAAGAAAGAAAGAAAGAATGAAAGAAAAATATTTATTTGACATCAGTCATTAAAACACACATACACACAATAATTTATGAAACATACAAAATATACAATACTTAGTAGGTACAAATTATGTGCTGTGCGCCTCACGTCTGCTCCAAAAAGGTCCATTTCAGCATTCATGCCAGACAGGTGATGCTGTCTGACGCTGGTCTTCCAATGAACCTTGAGGGGTACCCAGTGACGGAAAGAAATAAATAGAAAACGAGTAAGTAAATCAGTTAAGTGTGTATTCAAGAGGTCGGTTATACATAAATGTAAAAAATAAATATATATTGTGTTAGAAAGTGGCACTAGCAACGATAAATAAATACAGAGATAAACTAAAATAGCATAAATATTTTTAAAAGAAACAAAGCACTTATAATCTAAATAAAAATTCTTGGACATGGCGTGTTTTAGATTGTGTTGGAATGACAATATTTATAAAAAATAGCAGACTTGAGGCTCAGGTTGGTAGCTAACCACACGATAAGAACAAGACCTACCAAAGAATTTGCATTTTAACGTTATTATCTAATACTAGCAGATATCCCGCTGTTTCGCCCGCGTAGGTCCCGTTTCCGTGGGAATACAGGGATAAAAAGTAGCCTATGTATTAATCCAGGGTGTCAGCTAATTCCATACCAAATTTTATTACAATCTATTCAGTAGTTTTTACGTGAAAGAGTAACAAACATCCATCCATCCATCTATCCATACTCACAAACATTCGCGTTTATAATATGAGTAGGATAATTGTGAAGTTTTAAAATGAAGAAATTAAAAAGAAAACTAATGTTCCAAAAAAATGTTACCGTTTAATTATTGATCTTGGATTTTTCAATGTCTTGGCCAACTATGTAGCTATCAGTGATAAAATTACTTGGGTCATTCAACTAAACATTTAGAAAAAAGAACAATTCCCCACACTTTCCCAGACAGTCAGATTAGGATCATTATTCGCAGTAAAACAAAAAAAAACTTGTTATAATGTCTCATTTTAAGTGACAATTGTCAATGATGGTAGCTTCGTCAGCTTAACTCGCGCTCAACTTAATCCACCCTTTTATTTGCAGGTTAAAAACAGTTAAAATGGCGCGCAAATAGCTTTTTTTTAATTCGTGTAAAAAGTTTGGATTATGAAATACTTAAAATCGTCTATGGTCTGAGTGTTCGCTTTAAAAAGATTACATTAATCTCTTGCGTTTTTGAGAACTGATGTACATTTCTCTCTCACGATGGCTTTAGAGTGTAAAATGTTTGGTTGGTAATGTTAATCTGCTGATAAACTATCTATTAATTATTATATCGACAAAGGTTGAGGTAAACTTTCCGTTTGACAATGTTTTTTGAGGCATTGTGGTGAGGCTGAAGTCATTTGTTTTTTATTTTGAATGTCGAAAAGCGCAGCAATTTTTTTTTCGAAATTGTTTAGTTGGCTCATATTAAAGATGTTGTAAGAATTAATTTGTTGGATCCGTTTTTTTTCATCGTCAACGTACTTACTCGTATTTTTCGCCGGGCGAGTCTATTGCAATCAATCGGGTACAATACCAGACTCCGGGCTGATACTAAGAAATATTCTTCTTTATATTTCTTTGGTTTTAATATAATTATGTATTCAGTCATAGTCAAAATAGTTTATTGGTAAGAAATTCTTACAAGTCATACACAGATTAAATCTGTGGCAGAAATTACTAAACAAATGTCAAATAGTACAAGATGTCAAACCAAAAGAAAACAAATAAATATCAGTCAGTTATCTGTGTATGTGTAGTCACTTATTTTTCCTCTCATGTTTTTGTTTACCTTGTTGCATGTGCCATGTTATAGGTACCTCTACATCACCTTTGTACAGTTTTTTTTACTTGTGTATTAATTCAAATAAATAAACAAAAAGAAAAAAAAATTGGACCCAAAAATATTAGCGCGTTGAGATCTTTGTAAGCTACGGGATAAGGTCTACGGCCTACGCGCTACGAGCTACGCCCTACGAAAAACGAAAAAACAAATGGTCTCTTTTGTTTTAACTAAACTCTGCAATTTGATTGGTTGGACGAACTCGTTCGGGTTTTTTCAGTATTAATCGATTTTAAGATGTACCTATATACGATAGTAGAATGTATGACGTACACTTGGGTTTTGAAGTGTTTTTTTTTAATTTTGATTAATGTTCATTGAGTCTTTCAGATAATTATACGAAGTATGTCTTTGCGCACAGGTGACGCATTTTGTCACTGATCTTCAGTTTAACACGTTGACTGCCAACTACCAGACACCATAGAAATTCAATTGTTTGCGGTCAACGTGTGACCGACGCGGCGTACAAAGACTTAATTATTTTCGAATAGGCAAACACCTCAATATTGTGTAAATTAAATTGACGCTGACTCGCAATAAAACCTTCCCAAAACTGAGTAACAATTTTTTTAAAAGCAGCTTTTACTTATTTTAGCTTAACTAAGTAGCTTATAAAAAAACAAATAAACATTGTGTTCATTATTGTGCATAATATGCCCATTTGATCATAAACCATGCAAAGAATTTGTAATTCCATTTTTCGATTTAACATATGACCAAAAATTCAATTAAGTACGTCATTAGTCATTACCAAAACCATTTCATTACCATAGTTGCGATATACAACGTGTTTTTATGATATCCCATAACTCTAGGGTAATTGAGACCATATCAAACAATCAATTGGCATATGAATTTTGTGTCAATCATCCTTATTTTTTTTACTATCATACAAAATAATTCGACAAAGTCACGATGATTAATGTAAAACACCCTTACGTGAAAGAAAAGTGACGTTAGAAAGAAGATTCGTCGTACTGGTGACAATTTTTGAACTAATTAGGTAATCAAAATAATATTACTAATACTTAATAATAATATTCCACGACTATTCACACAACGCCATCTAGTCCCAAGCTAAGCAGAGCTTGTGTTACGGGTACTAAACAACTGATAATTTAATTGTGATTGATGATATCTCCGAAACTATGCATTTTTGGACCATCTTTTCTAGGAGTTTTAGTATTATTTTTACCTACAGAATATAACCCTAGAGTTATGGGATATAAAAAAAAACACCTTGTATATGGCAAGTACAGCGGTTTTTCTAAATGTTTAACCAACTTCAAAAAAAGAAGGTTATTGTGACCTTTAGATTTTCTAATCCTTCTGTATACGCAAGGTACTTTAGTTTATTAGATACAGAAGTAACTAAGTAGAATCTGTTGGGCCCCCACAGACAGCTCATCTAATTGATATGGCCACCATAAATTAAATCAAGATGGCTACCGGATCGCGCCCGTAACTATATCGTTAAAGGATTAGGACATAAAATAGGTAGTAAAATTAAGTAGGATATGAGGTCGGAATGCCGGCTGTAAACCCGTGCTTGAACTTGGAATCGAACTTGTAACGTATAAGTTCCTATTTTGAAAAGGTTTTTGAAGTACGAAGTATGTACAGACGCCAGCACATCGAGTTACCCCAGTGTGTCAAATTTTCCCAATTAAATATGAACGTTATTCTGTTTCACATAAAGTTGAAAAACGATCAGAGAAATTTGACACATTGGGGTAACATGATGAGTCGCCTCATTCTCGGGTAGAAGAAATGTCAAGTTGGACAGAAAGAAATTTGTCGTGTCTCGGAAGAAAAGAAATTAAGTGTTCATGCTACGCAGGCAGGTTAATTGAAAGAAATTTGACAGATTGTGGTTCCTGTCTATATAATCTGTCACTTTGCCGATTCGTCTGTAGACAAAGGCCGTTTCTTCGGTGTTCAATGGGTTCATGCTACGCAGGCTGGCGTCTTTATTTCAAAAACCTTTTGAAAATAGGAACTTATACTAATTTTGGTGTGTTGATGAGAGTAACTTTTTACGATGCACGCGCACACCGTCACGAAAAACCGACACTCTGAAGCTAGCTATAGTGAACATTTTAGTTTTTTTCCTATTATTAGTGTCGTTTTTTTCTACAAACGTAAAATAACCCGAAACATTAAATTTCTGTCGTGATGGCCCAGAGGTTCAGACGCCTACCTCTCATGCACGAGGTTGTGGTTCAAATCCGGACAAGTACCAATGTGACTTTTTCAATTCATATGTACTTTCTAAGTTTATCTTAGACATCATTGACATCGGTGAAGGAAAACATCGTGAGGAAACCTAGACTTATAGTTAATATAAGTTTGAAATCGCCAATCCACCTTGAGCAAGCGTGGTGATCAATGCTCGTGCCTGCTCTGTATGAGAAGAGGCCTTTGCCCTGCAGTGGGACAGTAACAGGCTGGTATAATATAATAATTAAATTTCTAGAAAGATTTTTATTTTGTTAAGACAAAGAAATGTAACTTCTCACTTTACACACACACACACTTTTTTCTGTATGTTGTAAAAAGTTAATCAGTCATTTCAGTAAGGCAATTTTGAACGTCAAACTAACACGTTGCATTACATAAGAAAATGATTCTAGTTGCCCCTTCCAAAAAGTAGTTTTTTATTGGAGAAGAATGAGCAAGACACTTCATGCTTATCCTTTTTAAAGTAGGTTTTACAATAAAAAGATGTTATGTTAAGACAATGTACTTAACTATCTACTAAGAATAGAAAATGGATTTTTGATTTGATGAATTTGTATCTGGCCCAATTCGTTTTTAAAACACAACATTTATTGAATCTAAGACAGAATAAGGTGTGTATGTACCTACACTACCTACCTAGAAATAGAAAAAAAAAACAACAATAAAAGTACTTCTTTACAGTTAACTAGCGGAACTGACCTACCGTGCCCAATATTTTATTCTTAACCATTCAAAGACCCACTCAAATGTACGTGACTCACGAAATTTAATCCAAATCGGTCTAGCCGTTTAGGAGGAGACAGGTGACAAACACACATACAGAAGAATTATAAATGGGAAGATACAATCCGCATGTCCACGTGGTCCGATCCTAAAGTACAATAAAAAACATTTTGGTTACTAATCGTTTGGTAACCATAGAAGTCTCGTCCTTTAGAATGTCTAGAATTAGCAGTAAACGTTTGAAAAGAATGTATAGATCGCCAGACCAGTCCTGTTAAAGTAAGACTGTAATAATGTTGGTATTTATTAGCATTGATACGTCAGTGTAAAGTGTGAGTAATGCCATGTTTAAAAGTTATAAATATTCAAACAAATTATGATGTTGCCATAAAATTAATGATTTTAACAAATAACTTTTAAAGAAAGTAGTTTTCACTGCACATACAACATTCGTTACTGGCCACCGACCGAATTCAAATTTCGAACTCCGTGCGTGCCTACTCAAATGTCATAAGATTCACACCTGTCTAAAAAGTACGAAGAGACTTAATAACTGCTGAATGAAAATAAGCTTTAAACTAACCCAATAAGGTTTATAACACTTTGTATAATTTATAACTATTAACGTTTTGATTTCCAGAGGAGGTGGTAAATGTCAATGGTTTTGTCCGACTAATGAAGCAAGATTTGTGTGGATAGGACTTTAATATAAAATAATGAAATTTTCTTTCTTTTTTTGACAAAAAAGGTTTCAAGAAAAAGATAAAAAATGTTAGATAATGCATGCCAATATGAGTAGAATATTATGTGATGTAAACAAGTATTTATTTTTGTTTTAAATCATCGGGTATGTGATTTTGAGATAAGTGAACGTACATTCATACTTTTTATCTCTTCAAGTGAACGCGATACCATCCTAAAGTTGTCGATACAGTCAAGGTAACGATGTTTTATATTGTATCTAGGTATGATTTAAACAACATTAATCTCTATAAGTAAAGCAAAATGATATCGCGATAATACACAGGATATGAGCAATCATGGAAAATTATCAATACAATTCGATTTGCTTAGTCCAATAAGGAGGTGTGCATAATCAGTTTGCAGTTGATTTTTCGGAAACAGAAACTATTCATTCTCACTATTATAAAATCAAACCTATTTCCAATGGGGTCGGCTACTAGTCTGATTGGAAGCCACCAAATATCAGTATTTTGCAATAAGCGACTGTCATTTTGACATCCTTAACCCAGCAACTGATGCCCTTTGGTAAACTCATAGATAACCTAAATATAATATAAATTTGGGGAATATGACGTATTTTATTTTCGAAAGCGAACGTCCTTCGGGAATTGATCTTTTGAACTCCAACTAAATTTGAAGGCAGGTCCACACTAATCAGCCGCGATCGTTCGGCGCGCACCCAAAGTATTCCACGTTTAAATGTGATATTTTTTTCTAGTTTTCAGTGCGTCGCGTCCAGCCACACCGCCATACGGCCTATATTTATGTGTTGCCGCGTAATTTATTTATTTTTATTTATTCACCGCTCTGTAACAGTCGGTATTGGACTGAGGTTTATGGCACGGGGACTAGGAGTAATAAAAATATTTCTAGCTTGTAATAAAATTAATGTTAGATATATAATTTTTCGTCAACATCGTTACTTCTACAATATGTTCAATCTGCAGCAGGCTGTTCCTATACAAAACTGAATTACCTAATATAGTGAATTGTTATAGTAGGTACTGGGTTTCCACCATCATCTGACTAGCCTTTTCCTAACTATGTTGAGGTCCCTAATTCCAGTCTGACTGTGCGCAGTTGAATACCAGTATTATACATGAAGCTGCAGTCCATCTGACCTCCACGATAACCTAATGGTAAGACTGGGTTGTTATAAGTACTTTTTGACTACCTGTAATGACTGTCGAATCTCGACAAACGTTAGCCGGCTTAACGTGCTTTCTGAAGCACAGAGTATGACGTCACTAGCCAGTATAGTTTATACTAGAAAATGACGTTACAAGCCCCTTCTCAACTTTAATGCGCTCAATCTAAGCAGTTTTGTATCAATTTATGTTTTTTTTTTATGACTGGCCTGTTGGTCTAGTAGTTAGTGGCCCTGACTGCTATGCCGGAGGTCGTGGGTTCGATTCCCACCCAGGACAAATGTTTGTGTGATGAGCACGATCATTTGTTCTGTGTCTGGGTGTAATTTATCTATAATATGTATGTGTTTAGAAATATATAAGTTTGTTTATCAGCTGTTTAGTACCCATAACACAAGCTCTGCTTAGCTTGGGACTAGGTGGCGTTGTGTGAAAGTTGTGAAATATTTATTTATTTATTTAATTTGAAAAAGAAAACAATACGTGTCGAATATTTTATTGTAATCTAAAAGACGGACTAAAAACTAAAGTTTTGTCAAATACCAATACAATACAATACAATACAATACAATATCTTTATTTTCTCTCTTCACAAAGGTTCACATAGTTATTATAAATATAATTATAACAACACCATTTGATAAAAATCATAATATATGTTCCTTTGTGAGAGACTGGCGTCCATACTAGGATACCCTGTGTGACGGATCCCCAGGCTCTCACCTCGAATTAAATGTAATTTACACAATAATGTGATACAATACCTAATGCTTAATTTTAATACTTAGACAAATGATGTATTGCAGAAGAGAAAATGGCTGACAAACTTAATTAATAATACCACATTACTTATAGCACAAGCTCTGCTTAGTTTGGGCCTAGAAGGTGTTGTGGAATAATAAATTATCATTACTGTGCCCGTATCGTTATTATATTAGTTGGTAGTAGCAAAAGACATTCAGTACCTATAGACCGGAGATCACGAACAAAATTTTCAAAACTTGTGTCCTGCCTGGACACAAAGTCTATGAGTTTTTTTTTAGTACGCTCCGCTGCCGCTCCAATATTCATACATCATTCTAGATGGCGTTACTGAGACATGGGATCAAAGTTTTTGTTTGAAATTTCCTCGCATGCCCGCTCTATAGTATTTTAAATCTCTTTGCATGGTAGTAGCGCATCCATTTTGATAACCTTTTGTTAAGTAACTAAATTCCTAACTCCATGTTTTCTTAGCACGCCGTTGCCGGAGGTCTACCGATGTTCTGTTAAATGCTTTATTTAAGTGTGTTATAGTAGTGTTAGGTTTGTGGAGATATAAACATGAAACAGTTAAAATTCAGAAGAAGAAACGATAGAGTTTAGAACTGTAACTTTTGTAAATGGCTAACTTTTAAGATATTTGCATCTTTAAGTTTTAGAGATTGCTCTACAATAACAGCCGAGAGGCTCGATCGAAGGTAAAGCTACGCTTACCGAGGTCTGTTCTTGGATGGGTGACCATAAATTACACAACAAGACGCCTCTGTGAATTTCCTAATGAGGACAAGCTTCCAAACTGTTTTTGGTTCGAACTATAACATGAACGCAACTCATGCACTGTTTAATTAAGAGTGAAGAATCAAAGAAAAGAAAATAAAGAATGAAAAGCATTTATTTGAACGCACCGGAACACACTAAAAACGAAAATAAAAACCGCATCGAAATCGGTCCATCCGTTTGCGAATGACGATGTCACAGACAGACACACACACACAGATAGACAGACGTCGACGTCAAAGTTATAACTGGGGTTAAAAATATGTCAAAATATAATGAAAAAAGTTAACTAAAATATAAAGACCTATGCGAGGTCAAAAAGGCTGACTGATCGATTATACTCAATGTGCCAAACTTTTCCTTTGTTTATCTTTTATACTTTAACAGTTAGTACACTACAATGCAAAACCATATTCCCTCTAGCTCTGCCTTCCCCGTACCTGATAAAGCGTAAAGTTTGTCAATAAAACAGGTTGTATGACAAACACATTGACCTATTATCTCCCAAAGGTCACGGATCGTATTTTTCATTAAATTTTTGACATAATTATAAATATCATTATGACTGCGATGATAAGGCGAGGTCACACTGAGAGCGGTGTGGTAATCGTTTGAGCGGTTTTGTTTGAATTCAATGTTGAAGTTAGTTATATATATTTTGGTATACATTGTTAGTATTTTACCTGACCGAGATAATGTTTGGACTTTGAATAAAACTGTGGCCTTTGAGTTGTTGCTGTTTCGTCTCAAATAGTATGCTTGGTAACAACAAATTTGACTTGTTTTAACAATGTTTTGTTTCTTTGACTTGTAGAAGTTTCCTAGAAAGCAATATACTGAAGCAAGAAACATAAATTTTCATAATTTAAAGTAAATGATGTTACTCTAATCATTGCATTTCTTATGCTACCAACAGCAAGAGATTTTATTCACTATTGAGTTTGATTGAACAGTATGACAAAGGAGAAGAAAAAAACCTCTAGTTTCAGGTACCTACGTAGGAATGCAGAAGGTATTATAAAAATACTGACTTCAATTTTTTATATAATACCGACGGAAATCTCTTAGCGCTTGCAGTCAGACCTCGCCTTAGAACCCGGTACGGTACAAAACTTTACTCACAGACGAAAACTATAAAAAAGCCGACGCCATCACCTTCGCGACCTTAAAGACACCTAAAACAACCTTCGGATACATTGCGTACTCTGAAAGCCCAAAAAAATACACTTCAACACAAAACCAGCGATGCACCGCGAAGTATTAATAACCTTTGAGCATGGCATTCGAATTATAAAGTTCAATAATGGAATCCCGCCGCCCGGAAACGTATAAAAAAGCGCGGCAAAACTTTTTCAAACTCGGAACGTTGAATGGACCGTCATTTTTTACCTCGGTTAGGGATGTCGCAGTGAAAAATGATATAATTTATATCGTGTGGTAGCGGCTACCCGTTTTGTTCGACAAAATACAAGTAAAAAAAAATTGTAAAAAAATATGTATATATTACAATATTTTTTACTCTTTTTACTACTAATTTAAAATGTTTCCTTATCAACGCGCGGCGCGATGCGACAAAAGGTTTAGTGATGCGCGTTTTTATGAAATCAAGAGTATAGATATCGGTAGTTTTTGTTGTTTAAAAATACTTTCGTTTATTACGGAAGCCTCACGCAAAGCAAGTAACCAGATCTCGTTATTATAGCTTTCCATGACAGGATTGTAAATTAGATATCAATCACCGGTTTTTATTAACCTGACAAAGTAATTGGATTTTAATTTATCCGCGGTATAAATTACTTCTCATTAATAAAAGTACTCTGTTAAAGCATTGGTTCTAAGTTTTTGTAGGTACCTACTTACTTACTGTTTAATTACTCGTAAAAGATACCAAAAGCACGGTTTTAATCAATCTTTTGTTGCTGCAATTGTGATCTCAACGATAATTCGCAATCACTTATTCATTTAGCAGTTTTTAATCAAGATTAATATTTTATTGTAGCGTGTACGTGTTCGAATAATTACAAAAAAAATTGCCGTCGTTGAACACAATACATTCGTTATTACTAACAACAATGTTTGCACTTTTTTTGACACTGAACCAAAATAAATAAATAAAAATAATATTCCACAACTATTCACACAATGCCATCTAGTCCCAAGCTAAGCAGAGCTTGTGTTATGGGTACTAATCAACTGATAAACATACAACATACTTATATATTTCTAAATACATAGTACATATGATAGATAAATTACACCCAGACACAAAACAAATGACCGTGTTCATCACACAAACATTTGTCCTGGGTGGGAATTGAACCCACGACCTTCGGCATAGCAGTCAGGGCACTAACCAAAATCGTAGTCTACTTTTCGGTAAAAAAGTCAGTTATCGATATATCCCATCCCTACGACACACACAGACAAAGCAGCAACACAAATCAAAGCGCGCGCGTCGTACGAGCGAGAATGAAATATTCAAATTTGGAAGCTGATTCCGTTTATGGCTACTTAATTTGGGTGATTCGATTTGAATATTTAAAAAAGGTACGAAGGAAAAAAATGTATGGCCATAGACATTCCTTGAGCGAGTGGACACGGAGTTTTAATGTAGCAGATTTTAGGTAATTTATTGTCTGTGAGCGGTGTGTAAGATCGGTGAGGTTGAGTTGCGGGGATTGAGGTCTGGATTAGGATGGGTGGTTGAATGGTTGAAATGTAGGTTTAGTTCAAGGAATTAGGGTTAGTAATTGATTTACTGTTCAGTTTTTTAAAGAAATTTTATACTTATTGTTTATTATGACATGGTTATTAGGCATCATATTTGCGGTTAATTCGTTAGTCATGCTACCTGAAATTGAAAGCATATTCCATAGTGTTAAGCGGCATGCGTTGGGATTTGGGTAATCTATGCATCTTATTAATTATTGTGTCTTGGATTTAACGGCTTGTGGTTGGATAGAAGATGGGTTTGTGGATAAGTGATAACAGTCACACGGGTCGATTGAAGATTAAGCTATGCTTGCCGAGGTTGGTCCAAAGATGGGTGACCATTTATTACATATCAAGACCCCTCCGTGCCGCGGAAAGCACGTTAAGCCACACTTATTTGTAGTCGTATTGTATTCGTAGTATTACGTCTCTCTCTTTTGCTTCATTTACATTCATACATATTTTCATACACACACGCCGTCGCATCCGGCGTGTCTTTAAGAAAAAAAAAATGAAAGTACTACGCAATATTAATAATGTCTAAGTACACACACATCCACACACATCATCATACACCACTGTACATCCATCTATACTACTGCACATTTGACATTAACAATACAATATTTCAGCGCAACAATTCATGGACAAAACTTAAAATAACTTTAGAAATCGAAAAACACAAAAAATGCCATCGATTAATGAAAACTCTGGACATCCCTAAAACAACCAAGATGGCCGTCATTCCAGTACTACCAACATTGACAAATCTGTAGGCAAAGTTAACTGGCGTACATTCTACCAACTATGAACGAATCTTCTACTAGATAGTTTCGTCTAAGCTTTCTGCCGTCAACTTTGAGAGGGATACGGATCACTCTAGTCTGTCCGAGCTCCTTTGAGAAATGCTGAGGGACTACAAATGGATGTCTTTTGATTTTTGGATTCGTGATATTGCCGAACTAAGCTTCACTGTCTTTCACATTGTTTTTGAAGTAATAGTGCTCACAGCTATTTCGTATCTCCGTTGATAGTTCAGACTCATAGTCATGATCACTGGATAAAGACGTGTTCAACGATTAACTGTCAAACAGCTAGTTTCGTATTGGCTATCATCAGTGTATATCTAGGATGACGTCATGCGCACTCGTAGACATGTGACGAAGCGCGCAGTAGTAGGTACCCCGTCTGATAGTCACCGTAACTTGAAGACCACTTAGGGCGCGTTCCCACCATGTCGTGACGATTAGTTTATCGTTGGACGACTGTCGTCTCTACCTGTTCCCATTATAGCGTTTGTTTGTCGTCAAAATTATGATACGATAGAGTTGCCGTCCCGATTTAAAAATCTTTTTGTTTTACGACTGTCGTGCTAGCCGTTCCCACTGTCACGACAAACTGTCGTCCCTGCAAAAATTGTCGTAGACGACAGTAAATCGTGTCGTTCTACATGTGAACACCTCCATTTAAACATATATAAGCCACGACACTTAAAACTACACGATTATCTGTCGTCACGACATGGTGGGACCGCGCCCTTAGGGCTTTACCGCACTAGCGAGTTGCGAGCGAGTGCAAAGCGGGGCGAGTGCGCAGCGATCCCGCCACGAGTTTACATCGTGTGCGCAGCGAGCGCGCCGCGAGTGAGCAGCTCGCGGCGAGCATTGCCTTTGGCACTGAATGTACAAGCCGCGGTCGTGTAACCACGCCACCGCCACGATGTAAACTCGTGGCGGGATCGCTGCGCACTCGCCCCGCTGTCCACTTGCCCGCAACTCGCTAATGTGATAAAGCCCTTAGAGTGCAACACATTTTTTTTGTAAATTTTCAGTTGTCATCAAAGTTTGGTGTGCAATTGAACGCCAGTTAGTTACCTACTAGCAATGAAAAGATAGCCTTGCTGTAGCCCAAGCACGAACCCTTGGCATAAGCCGCCCGTGACGTAACCCCAATCACAACGATTTTAAAATTTTAAAAACATAAAAAGAATAAATGCTACATGGATATTTCCATTTTTAAAAATTACGTAACAAGCGCAGTGTGTGTAATTATATCATCCATGGAGATGAAGTACCTAACTTAATAATATATTTAATTCGCAACAAGTATTTTTAGTTTTAAAATTGTGCCATTTTGATTTAATGCTTGCTCAAGCATTCGTGCTACGAAAACGTAAAGTCACAATTACAACTTTGTGGAGTTTAAGCAAAAATACACTAGGATACTTAAACATGGAAATTAGAAAAAGCTGTTTAGAAATTTTCAACATTGGGACATCCCGAATCATGATATCCCTGACACCCAGTTTTTATTCACCATCAATCAATGGAAGTTTTCAGCTCAAGATAGACCACACGAGCTATGGAGTGGACTATGTTCGGTCGGAGTCTCTCTGCGTGATCGAATCAGAATTGAGGAGGTTCCTAAACGAACCCGAGTTGCAGGCAGTGGACAGGCCACATAGCACGCAGAACTGACTGCCGATGGAACCATGAAGTCCTCGAATGGAGACCACGCACCGGCAAGCACAGCGTAGGATGCCCACCTACAAGTTGGACAGACGATTTGGTGAAGACCGGTCCTGTTGGAAGTCTATAGAGTAGGCTTATTCAGCAATGAATATTTGAAGAGTACGCTGATCACAGGCGAATCCTTTGGAAGCCCGGAGTATGTAATGAATCTTCTTGACACTTTAGGCGACGGCGTTGACTCCTTTAGAGAGACCACTGTCATACTGAGTAGAAACGAACCTCCCCAGGAGACTCGCCCCTGGTCTGCTCGCCTGACTGTGGGATTAACTAGTCCTGGGAGCTGTACTCCTCGTCTTTCGCCCACCTACCTTGAAGCTTGTTTTGTGTCTGTGTCAGTGAACTGTGATTTGTGATTAATTTTTAACTTTACAGTAGAGCGTGTTATAGGTAGGCCTGTGTTTTATACCCTTTTTGTATTTTTTACCTCTTTCTTCTTTTATTAAATTTTAATTGTTAATAGAACTTACCCTTTTTTATAAATAATTAATTAAAGGATAGGTAATACGACAGTTTCGGCTGATAGGTATGAAGATGATGAATCAATGGAAAATAAGTACAATGGTCAATAATGTAATGTCGTGATGGAGGTTAAGGCACCTACCTCTCATACACGAGGTTGTGGTTCAAACCCGGGCAGGTACCTACTAATTTGAATTTTTCAATTCATACCTATGTACTTTCTAAGTTAAACTTAGACATCATTAACATCGGTGGAATTATAAAGAGGAAAGATTTGATTGCGCGTTAGCATTGAATATTAGGCCACGAAACTACTGGAAATTCTTTTACTATTGGGAAGCAACACTATCCCCTGGTGATATAGGCTAATTTTTATCCCTGTATTCCCACGGGAATGGGAATTACGCGGGTGAAACCGCGTGACGACTGCTAGTAGTTAATTTACGAGACTCCACCAAAGCGGAGACGAGAGGAGATGTCTTGTAATTAACCAATAGGATATTGTATTGTACTGAAGCTAAGCACTGAACGGTCAAAATGACGCAAGCTGATTGGTTGTAAAGAACATCTCTTCTCGTCTCCGCTTTGGTGGATGCTCACCCTAAAGTCTGCAATCGCCAATACGCCTTGAGCAAGCGTGTTGATAAACACTCGTATGCCGTAATTATAGAAACAATTGAAAACCAATTGTGTCTCGCGTAGATCTACGTTCCGGCACGTGACGGGATAATGCTCGTGCCTTCTCTGTATGAGAAGAGGCCTTTGCCCTGCAGTGGGACAGTAACAGGCTGGTATTATTATTTTTGGTCAATAATGTAGTTACTAGACACTAGCGCACTTGCCCGTCTCACCTAGGCAGACTTGGAACACCATTTCAGTCACTTAACCCCATAACATAAGGAGACTCTGTCTATGTTTATTATAACCAATATTTCAAAGTTAAACCAGCGTCGGATGACGCGAGTATTTTGCCATAAGTCGATGGGATCAGCAAGAGATAGTGTTGTGCGTCGCGCTGTCGTAAAATATCGATACTTTGGTATCGACAAATCGATGCGAGCAATTGATATTGCTTAAGTAGGGCTCGATGGGTGGATTTTGAGTTTTATTTACTTATGCAGGTAGTTGTTTGTGTGTGTTGAAGTATGGCTGTTATGGTTTAGTGGTTGCACGTGCTACTGCTAAGCATGACGCACCAAGTTCGATTGCCAGATTACGTTAAATTATTTCCAGATATTTGTCTAGATTTTCTTAGTGCTTAAACATCAAATCAAACGTAAAATGTGACAACGGCAAAATGTGAGTAGGTAGATACCTAAGTAGTGATTAAAGTCCACCTCTGCCTAACCTTTCAAGAAATACAGGGGTGATGTTATTGATATAAGAGTTAAAGACAGTAAAAATCTAAATTTGTGTACCTTTCTAAATAACTCTACAGTTTATAAAGTCAATTTTCTCTGTCTGGTTGAATAATTAGTAGATGGTTAATAAAGACTTACTTAATTAAATTTCAAAATAAATAAAT
Source organism: Euplexia lucipara (assembly GCA_921972225.1). Lineage (NCBI taxonomy): Eukaryota > Metazoa > Arthropoda > Insecta > Lepidoptera > Noctuidae > Euplexia > Euplexia lucipara. The sequence goes on along the minus strand of OV179168.1, from coordinate 4,537,792 downwards.
GAAGTTTGGAATCTCTCATTAGTTTTTATGCAGCAAAACTAATTGCCAAGTCAATGAATTCATTATAATGAATGATGAAGCATCAACAAAATTACCAATTCAAAATAACTACTTCAAAGAACGTCAATAAACAATACACTTAACAATGTACCTTCTGTAAAATATATACCCAATAAAATTGTCCAGTAGGCAGTAAGTGATGTTAAAAACATGATAAATATTCAAGGCAATCACATCGTTTTAAACGACCGCTCGCGTCGGCGGACGCTGAGCGAATGAGCAAAAAAGCGCGCGAGACGTTCATCTGACAGTCAACGTTGGGTGGGGCCTGCCGCATACCGCCTCTACGAACGAGCACCACCATTGGCTCATTTAAAAATCGATTCCATTTTATAAATATGTAACCACTTTCATTTCCCGCGCAACGAAACCGTCGCGAAGCGCGCACTGCGCGCCACAACTCTCACCCTTGTTTTGACAGGTGAAGAATTCAAATTTGAAAATCGAACCGCTAGTGTTGCGACGTTTACTATCGATAGACACTCAATTGTTTTACCGACATGTCTTTGTGGTCTCTTTTGTTTTATTTAAAGGAGAACAGGCCCAAGATGTTTTTTTGTTGGAATTATTTTTATTACCTATAGGTCCGTGTAGCGTTGCCAGGCGTCCGGCTTTAGCCGGACATAGTCAGGCTTTTTGATTGCCTGTCCGGCCAAAATAAGCGACGTCCGGCCTGTCCGGCTTTTGTTAGGCTTTTTAGATTTCAAAATTCGCGCGCATCGGGACCGAATTCGCGAATGAAAGAAGCCGGCGCGAAAGCTTTTCAGAATTTCTAACTATTTGCCAATTTTATTTCGCGATTCCAGGCCACAATGCAAACGTGGAACGAGTTTTCTCTCTAATAGGTCAACAATGGTCAAAACAGCGCAACAGACTTAACGTAGATACAGTTGCTAAAATGCTACTCGTAGAATACAATTTAAAACACTTATCGTGCAAGGATTTTTACAACTGCATAATAAAAGAAACTGAACTTTTAAAGCTTGTTACTGCAAACCAAAAATATTTAGAATAATGTTTAATGTCTAATTGAAAGATAAGAAGTCTTTTTTGTTTTGATTATTTAAGAGAAGAAGTGTCGAGTTTATATTATTTAAAGAAGTTTTGTTTTAATTAATAAGAGTAGAGATTTGTTTTGGTTATTAAGAGAAGAAGTTTTGTTTTGTTTTGATTATTTACAGAATAAGTTCTGTTTTGTTTTATAGATTAAGAATTTAAGACACATAATTTAGACTGATGTTGCATTTAATTTGAATTAAGGAAAGAATTATTAAGACTGATTAATAATAAAGTACTTTTAGACTAATTTGGCATTAGTTTTATTGTAAATTATCAAAAAAGCTTGGTTTCCCCTAAATCCCCTAAAATGCAAAGTGTCCGGCTTTTTTACCAAAATGTTAGGCCAAAAAAAAAAATATTTTTACACGAATATTAAAATTGTTGAAAATGCAGGATGTCCGGCTTTTTGACCCAAATGTTAGGCCAAACTCACAGCTCTGTCCGGCTTTTCGGTATGAGGACCTGGCAACGCTAGGTCCGTGTAGGTAGGTCGGAATAAACAAGAGCACGTAGGTGGGTGAAATTGTATCCGTAATAAATAATGGTGTATTTATGATTTATGGTGAAACAGGAGGGTTTGGGAAGACGATAATACCTACGTAGTGGTTTTGTTGGAACATTTAATAGTAATGATCTCTATGCGTGCTCTTCGCGAGTAGGTATTCAAGATCGCGTTTTTAATGAGGATATTGAACGGCTGTAGGTACTTATATTTCACCTGTTTCTTCAAACATTCAACTTCGGTTCAGCTTCGCGTGGCTAACAACCGCGCAGTATCTTTTTTCAAGGTTAATCTGCACTTGCCGCGGTCGATCCGTGGATGGCTAGTTAAATATTTCTCTTATTCGTAAAATCTTTGCGGTATCCAAAGAGATTTAAAATATAGGGGAAATGCGAAGCTTATATGAGTAATCTGAGGGCGACAGCGTAGGGTAGATAGGTACTAAACTAGACTAATCAACTTGTGTCTATTTACAATATTTTCATCCGATACTCACTTGTGTCTTACAAGTGAGTATCGGATGAAAATATTGTTCATGATATCCCGTCTATTGCCTTAACTAACTAAGTACTTAATCGTAGGTATAGCTACTAAGTAGGTACTTATATCAGCTGTTTTTTTTCTGAAGGCGAAGAGCGGCTTTTTGGGGGACATTCTTTTGTAATTTTGACGTTCAAAAAGGACTGATCTTCAGCCAAATTTGAATAAGTGACTTTTGATCTTGTTTTTCTAGCCAGCGACTACATTACCGATTAATCACAATGATATTCTAAGTGTAAAGGTGTAGATAGGTTACCTAAACAACATTCGATCTTCAATAACGGCACACTAACGCACGCACGCGTCCGTTGACGGCGCGACGCGACACAGAGGTCAAGTGTAGCTAGTTAGCCACATTTTAATGTGTCGCCTGCTGAGCGCTTATGACCTTACTAGCAGACGTCCCGTGGTTTCACCCGCGTAGGTCCCGTTCCCGTGGGAATACAGGGATAAAAAGTAGCCTATGTGTTAATCCAGGGTCTCAGCTAACTCCATATTACCAATTTTTTTTTAAAAATCCATTCAGTAGTTTTTACGTGAAAGAGTAACAAAAATCCTCACAAACTTTCTCGTTTATAATATTAATAGGATATCTACACCTTTTTACATTATAATATCATTGATGAATCAGATATACCTAACTAAGTAGCACATTATCTACATTTCTGCCGACCCAACAAACAATACCTACAGGCGTGACGTAAATATTTATAAGCAAACCGTAGACGTCATTACTAAACAGACTCCAGTCCATTACAGAGATGATAGCCCGGGGCTATTTTTAAAATAAGTAAATAGAGGATTGAGAATCTGCTTGATGTCTTTAATTAAATAGATATAATGTTAGTATTTTCTTTTGTTTGTCAAATGGCACTGCTGTTTTTTATCATTACTTACAATGAGCTTATAAGTAAAAAGTTGTAGATACTTAGGTTATAAACGCTCAGCAAGCGACATGTGGCTAACTAGCCACACTTTACCTTAGTGTCGCGTCGCGCCGTCAACGGACGCGTGCGTGCCTTAGTGTGCCGTTTTTGAATATCGAATGTAGTTTAGGTAACCTATCTACACCTTTTTACTTATATATTATTATCATAATTTATTTAGGACTAGTTTCTCCCCGCGACTTTGTCCGCGTGGAATAAGTAGTTACAGGAAACAATAAACCGCGATTTTAAAATATCCTTCATTGGTGCTCCGCTCCTGTTAGTCTTAGCGTAATTATATATCTAGCCTTTCCTAGCGACTGCCTGTCAGACCTCCACAACCCAGTAACTGGGTAACATGATACCCCTTGGTTAAACTGTCAAAAACAGGGTTGCAACTGGCTTCATAGTAGTATTTAGGTACTAGGTCTACTAACTTAAAATAAATCGAATTACAAGTCGAATGTTTATTCGATTCTTGTATAGAACTAAAAGTGACATATTTTGAGTTGATCAACTTTGATGGTAATCTACCAGTAGGTATTATTAATCGACCAAATCATTATGTACGCTCCTACATTATACGGTCGTATTTCGAGGTATTCCTCGAAGCGCTACTATTTTGAGGCGCTCCTAATGAGGCGCTCCTATTTTATTCTTCAGAGCGCACCTTTTAGGAGCGCTCCCGATAGCAATTAAAAAGAAATATATTTTTTTCCAGAAAAAAAAAACAAATACTTAGGTATTTTTAATTGCTATCGGGAGCGCTCTCAAAAGGTGCGCTCCGAGGAATAAAATAGGAGCGCCTCAAAATAGTAGCGCTTCGAGGAATACCTCCGTATTTCGACTACTAGACGATCACAAATATATATTATTATCATTGAACTACCAGGCGACCACTAGTTATTCATCACTTACTGGATACCAAACATGACAGGTGGTAAAATTCGAATCTCCAATCATTCGAGTACCACACAGTACAGTACACTACACGTCCATGTTGAAAAACTGACATTGACATCGTGTTTAGCGTGTACTATCAAGGGTGGGTTTTCTAGGTCAAGTGTTACATCTGCATGCTGTCGACTGTACTATAGTGAGAGCAAGGGAGTGCTATTCAACCCTGAGGCCGCGAAATGGCCACACAAAGGATTGTTATGAATATTACATTTCACCCCTCACTTGATGTGGCGTAGGGTTGGGACATTAGAAAGATTTTCCGATGTATATCGATAGTTTTTTATACGTCACTTAATTACGAGTAGAGCGATGCGCTGATTTATTATATCATTAAATAAATTAAAAATGCACTTTTAAGTATTTCCTAAAAGATTAGACAGAGGTGTACCTTTACTAAACACGTACAGACATAGAAACGTTTTTGCAGCGCATCTGGGATGTTAATGGAGGCTCGGACAGATGGGTTCTCAGCCATTTTGCGCAAGAACGTCGCCTCCTTATTAGGCAGGGTTCGTGCTAGCGGCAATGGTATTTTAGCGGTTATTGGTGATAAGTTTGACTGCCCTATTCTGAGACATCAAATTAGAATACTTACAGAATAGGGTTGGTAATTTTAAAATCAATTAATGGTGCAAAGTTATTCTTGTTTTTATTTTGATTTATTTTGTGGAATTTTAATTTTAATTTTGAGTCTACTAACAATTAGTTGATAAGTTTTTACTAACAATTGGGCCAATGTAGTCTGTATAAATAAATTATTATTATTATTATAGACGCACATACTTACATGTCGCTAATAAAGGTCGCGCGCTTCTTAATTGCCACAAACCAGGCACCGAATCCAGACTTCAGGCTGCTACTGAGAAATTCCAGACATAAAAACCTGGTATGTAGGTACTCTGATTTCAGCAATGGAAAAATCAAAACCATGTATCCGACTACGCGACACAAAGAGGGTAATGTGTTTACCATTCTCCGTATATGTGAATGTTTGTTCCTCGGTGACACTCTTAAGACCAATTTCGTAGGCCAATTGTAATAATTCTACTTAGAGATTTTCATAATCTCGTGAGTGACTGTAATCTAAATTCAATTTAGTCGCCATCTTAAGTTTGTATCTGTCAACCAACGAAGTAAATTTATTTGGCCATGAATTAATATTATATCTAACTATTAACAAACAAATTAAAATAAATATGTACACAAATACTAACTACGAATAAAATAATAATAATGGGGATTATTATTATTATTATTTGTAGTTAAATACTGAACTGAATTGTTTAAAATCTAAAATTTTACTAAATTACCTGCCACTAACAACAGTTTTTTTTATTGTTTTTACAGTCTGGTTTTTATTTCTACTACCTACTATCGACAACTCTCCCGCCAAAATGTAACACTCCACTCTACTCTATGGCAATTACTCGACGGGGTTGCCAGCAATATTCAGTAGTAGGTAGGTATTACCCAGCGAGCCCACATGTGCCCATACCTCAAGTACGTCACAATTTCACGCTCGCATAACAGGGGTATAAGCAGACATAGAGCTTGCATCACAGCTTGATACAAGAGGGTCAAATGGTTGAAGATGTAACAACTGTTTTTAATTGGCGGTATGTTATGGTTTTAGGATGGAAAATAGAGTTTTTTTTTAATTAGTTTTGACATGTGGCCTGTCAAGTGCTTGTGGCTAAATAATAATACCTCACGGGCCGATCGAAGGTAAAGCTACTCTTGACGAGGTTAGTCCTTGATTGGGTCCCTTCATTACATATCAAGACTCCTCCGTGTTTCGGAAAGCACGTTTGTGGGCAACACCGATTCAACGGCGCGAAACTGCTGTCCACTGACGGGAGAATATTTGCAAGTCATGGCCGTTGACATCTCCAGAAGTCATATAAGGGCTGGGCATGAGCCACAGTATAAATATTATTACAGTAGGACGACGTCTTTGATCTCTGGAAAAATGCCGACAACTACACGCGTTAGGCTTGATTATTACCTCCCGCACTACGAACATCGTTTTGTTCGCAGTGCGGGAGCGGCTTTCCCGCGTCTCGCCCCTCACACCCCGCATGATTGCCCTGTCTAGACAGCTTCGTCGGACGACTGTATGTTTTTAGACTGTGCACGAGCGGAGCTGCCTCTTTTTCGGACCGACGAACGGCTGAATAGCATCTTCCTAGTGTATTTTCGATTACTGTAAACTTATATAGATAAATATATAATATAGTTGTGATTTGCTTTTGAATTTTATTAGGATTATCATTGCCATAGGACAATAATTACTTTATAAGTCTTAGTTCACACGTTAAGCCGTTGGTCCCGGCTGTCATTTTGTAGGTCTATGACAGTCGTTACAGATAGCCAGAAGCCCAAAAGTCTGACAACCAGTGTCACCGAGGGGTATCGTGTTATCCAGTTACTGGGTTGTGGAGGTCTGACAGGCAGTTGCTCCATGTAAAACACTGGTATTCAGCTGCATCCGGTTAAATTGGAAGCTGACCCCAACATAGTTGGGAAAAGGCTCGGCAGATGAATGACATGTGGGCTGTCCAGTACCTATATTATTGAGTGTTAATGTGAAGTGGAGGTGAAACTCAAAAACTAGAAACATTATACACACATGCATACTAATTAAAAAAATCTAACGAACAAAATACACTCACAAATCACTTTCAAACGTAAAACATACCACTACTATAACGCTAGGAATAGGGATAGCATAGAACTGCCTTTGGTAAGAACTTTATAAGGAAGAACAACTATTCAGTTTGAGGGAGCGCAGATTTATAATAAATTGCCAAAAGAAACGAGGGATTCTTCATCTATTAATATGTATTTAAAAATAGGTTAAAGTTGTATTCGGCCAACCAACAATAATATCACAGTATAAATATTAATACAGTAGGATGACGCCTTTGATCTCTGGAAAAATGCCGACAACTTCTACACGCGTTACGTGCGACTTGAATAATACTTCCCTCACTACGAACATCGTTTTGTTCGCAGTGCGGGAGCGACTTTCCCGCGTCTCGCCCCTCACTGCCCGCACGATTGCCCTGTCTAGACAGCTTCGTCGGACGACTGTATGTTTTTAGACTGTGATAATATACCACTACCTACATTTTGCACTCGATTGTTCGAACGACAAGTAACTTACTACTTAAGTTTTTTTTTTTATGCTAAGTTTCTCATATTTAAGTGAACTATGTACAGACGCCAGCACATCAAGTTACCCCAATGTGTCAAATTTTCCCAATAGAACATGAACCTTATAATGTTTGACATAAAGTTGGAAAACGATTAAAGAAATTTGACACATTGGAGTAACTTGACGTGCTGGCGTCTGTACTTAAGTTGAGAAAAAATAGATGTAGCGTAGATGGCGGGACGAGCTGGACTCCTTCGACTAGTCCCTAAAAGCCCTACACAGAGATAAGTGAAACGAAAGTAGGGAGGCCTTTGCCCTGCAGTGGGAAAATACAGAACAGTAATAAAGGTATGGGTACTAGTTTAATGGACTGCTTTGTTGGTTTCGTGGTCGCAAGCGCTACTGCTGGTCGTGGGGGTCCCTGGTTCGACCCCGGGTCGGGCAAAGTGTTATTGCGTTTTTCCATCTGCAATTTCTCAGTAGCAGCCTGGAGTCTATATCTGTGCCCGATCGATGGCAATAAGCTCACCCCCTATTACATGGGACTTTAACATAACTGGCGAAATGTGGATATACTACTCGTACACCTCTACCTAACCCATTACAGGCGTGATGTTATGTTATATTAATAATGATATAGAGGAAAACCAAAGAAACGAGCGTTGGGTTGTATGAAAGATGTCTAAGAAAGGTAATGACAATTTTATAAAACATCATCAGCTCAGTTTTCCAAAATCCTCCTAGCACAACTTTTAAATTGTGAACTAATTGTGATAATTTATTTCTGTAATTAATTAATTTTATTTTTTTTGCATTTCGTCCTATCTATTATCTCATATGTTGTAATGTTTTTTTAATTAAGTACTTTTATTGTTTTAATTTAATTAATGTTTAACTGGCTTCTTTTGTAATAATAATAGGTATCTTAAAATTTATATTTATCATTGCCAAAAATAATCAAGTTTGAGCAAACGTATCCTTACAAATAGACTTTTTCTATTAAAAATACTACTATAATTTAAAACATAAAGAAAAGTAAAATAATTATAATTATTTATTGTCATAAATTATTGTACTTAAGTGCTGTGCAATCCTTTAAGTGAAAAATTCGCTGTTTCTGCTTGATTAAGATTAAAATTTCTGTTCATGTTTATGTAACCATAGATTTTTAAATTAATGGTCTATCTCCAAGAAAAGCAGCATGACTATCATTTCAAAATGCGAACTATCCGAACTCGAAGCGTTACAAATTAAAACAACTTTGAATTTCGAATGTTGAATATTTCAATGCAAGACCTCTTTAAAACTAATTCGGAACGCGACGTATTTCCGGTTTTCAGTCGTAAAATGTTACCAGTATAAAAAGATTCCTATTTTATTGGAGCAAGGAGGGCGAACACGGGACAAGAAATATTTGATTTATTGTTATACTTACGATTCCTTTGCTTTGTCGTTTTACGGTCAGCGCAGACATAACTGCAAACTGCTTGAGTAGTTTTTATTGATTATGTTTTCATTTATTTGTTTTTATCAAAGTAATTTTTTTATTGTTTGTTGCTGTAATATCTGAGTTTGTTTGTAAATATTTTTGCTGACTTCTGCAAAACGTTGCTAGAGACATTGTAGTTATATCGTTTTACATGTCCAGCCCATACCAACTTAATATTTAATTTAAAAGAAATCCAGTCGATCAGAGAAGATGAGAAGACCTATTTTACTGGATAATTATGTATTTTAAATGCATTTTGTGACGTCAAAAGTAAATAAATAAACTTTTAGGCGTACAGTGACAACACAACGAACATAGAACCTCCTCCTTTTTTGAAAGTCGGTTAAAAAAGACAGACTGGTCTTTTTTCCTATATTAGTAAGAACAACATTCTTAATAATAATTCATTTCGATCTAGCCTAGAAGACTAATAAGCATTTTAATTCTAACTTAATTTGTTACGTGATAGATTATGTTAATAACTAAGAATAGTGTCTATTTGCACTTTTACTCAAGTCCGCAGCAAACTGGTACACACCGTAGACTGACTGGTGATATAAACAAATAAATGTCCATTTGTATGGTTATCCATTGACATACTAATTTATTTAAATAATAAGGATTTTAGGCTAAAAATCATGACTTCTTGAACGCCAAAAATTCCAAAAAATCGATGAAGAAAAATATCAGAATCTTCTAAAATACGCGCCATTTACACCACTTCCTAGTGTTTTTGCTGGGAAGAAGAAGTGGCGCAACAAACTCCCCAGTATTTCTTAAGTAGGTACGAAAGAAATAAAAAACTACGATTTTAAACATATTTTATTAGAATCATAAAAAATACTTACAAAGTTTCTTTATCAACGTGCGCCGCTAGCCACTATCCCAAGGTATAAAAAATCAAAAATTTAGAAATTTGGTATACAAAGAGAATTCACAAAATCCTTACCACGATGGTGTTCTAATGAGAAACTGTTCTAAACGTTCCTTTGTCAAATATATTTGACACATCGGGGTAGCTTGGTGCAAGAGCAGGAGTGGGTTTTAGCTGGTAAGAGACCAGCTCTGTCCTAACTGACTCATCAGAGGATTAGTCTGGGCGTCTATGAGGATTTCCCACTTCAGCAAAACCATAAAAAACCCCTCTCGAGCTTTTCATCACCTAGAACGGCAAGGAGGCCCATACCAGTTCTCTTTTCTATTTTTATTCCTTCTCAGAATTACGGATATAAGGACCAATAAAAGTGCTATTAACAATAATTTCATGGTTTAACGAATATATATGTATAGATTTTTGTGTTGACCGTTAGGCACCGATATTAGTTCTTTCAAATGTGGCGGAGACACCGCACTGCACAGTAATTGTCAGGAGGACTTTCCATTCTGGATTTGCGCTAGGAACTTTCTGAAATATAAAACAACACCTTAATTCATTAAACCCCAAGAGGACACCGGTGTCAGCGCTGTCATTGTCTTTCTATTGTGTCTCTAATTGACACGATTGAAAGGTTAAATATTCTGAAACTGAACCAAACATTAAACATAGTTGAACGCCTATAATCCCGAAGAATTCAGACGGTAATATGACGGCTACACATCAAGTTATACATTTCCAGTTAACGCTGACCTCGCATTGTTATAGGAAAAGCCTTTTCACTTCAGTAACTCAAACATGTAGGTTTTGCCTGCCTGAAATCAGTGAGACAAAATAACTTTTGAATGTTTGTTTTCAGAAAGCCACGAATAAGTATCTTTTTCAGCCTTGGGTTAATCATACAATTCGAAACATTCACACTCTATCTCTTTCCCGCCATTAGAAACAGAGAGAGTCAAAGACCAGCCCTTTCGAAGTTCCGATTTTGAAATCGACCTCAAAGAGAAACACGTTCGGAATTTCAAATAAAGAAATTTTGTAAAAAGATAATTTTGTCTTTTAATGCAATTTATTGAATTATTAAGTTAATGTTGTATTTAAACGAAAATAAGTATTTACTGCAAATAAAACTGATATTTTACCTGTAAATATTTATTTCTAGTTTCAAAAAGTGTTCTCGCTGCTGAAGTGATAAGTTATGTGTGTTACACGAGAGAAAGTCATTTTTTGCTCTCTTGTTGCACAAATAACTATTCCCAACTATGTTGGGGTCGGCTTCCAATTTAACCGTATGCAGCTGAATACCAGTGTTTTACATGGAGCGTCTGCCTTTTGGACCTCCACAACCCAGTAACTGGATAACACGATACCCCTTGGTTAATCTGGTTTTTAAATTTTCTGGCTTCTAACTATGTGTAACAACTTTCATATAGATCCACAAATGACAGGCGGTATCAACGGCTTTACGTGATTTCCGAGGTACGTATAGAAATCTTGATATTGTAATTAATGGTCACCCTTCTTCGGACCAACCTCATCAAGCGTGGCTTAACTCTTCGTTGACTAACATAGTTTTAAGTTGCACTCACGATAACTGCAGAGCGATTTGTGAGTCTAAGGGATTGTTAACATCTGTGAGATCCACCATTTCATGGACTTTCTCAAATTCATATTCAAATTCATTTATTTGCAAAAACATGTGTAGATAATAGTCATAGTATGATGCTTAATATAGGTGTTACAGTATATTCTTTGGCACAACATGTTTGACCATGGGTGGTATACAAATTAGGTCAGAAGACCATCAGATTTCAAAACAAAATAAAATAATATACAAAGTTACATTGATCAAAGAAAAAATAAGTAATAATATAACAATTCACATTAATATTAAATACTTAACAATAGAACAGTGGGTATTCGTGCAATTTAAAATAAAAAATATAATAGATTTAGTCAGTGTATCAGAGTGATTTGTCATTTAAAAATTCATTGACATTATAGTAGGCTTTTCCTGTCAATAGTTTTCTTAATGTTTTTTTAAACTGGTCTGTATTAAGTTTTTTTACACGGATAGGGATATTGTTATAAATTATCGGTGCTCTGCATACAACGCTTTTATACAGTAGGTAGTGCTGTCTTAGCTGGCTGAACACGAAGTTTACTATTATCCCGGCGATTTCGTATTACCAGGTCTGATATTCGAGGAAACAAATGAAAGTTAGTTCTTACAAATAAGGCGATTTCCAAAATGTAAAGAAGCACAATGAAACCGAGAAAGAATCGAAATCAAGGTCAAAAAAGTAATACGGCAAGGGGGTCACCGGATTGGGAAATCTCATCACACCGACACCATAACTACGCGTCACCAACGTGCGTTATGGAGATTTTCTCCTGGATCTGACAAATGCTTGCACTGACTGATCTCGTCCACTCATATCTGTGTGGTTCTTTCCTCAAAAGACCATTATCAGGCACAAATCTGCATGGTTCTTACATAATCTGACCAAGATAATGTCTGGACTTTAAAACAGACTGTGACCTCTGAGTTTCTTTCGGTGTTTCTTCTCAGAGTAGTCAGATAGCGAAATACCGACGTCATCTTCTTATTAAATAAAATGACATGTAAAAGTGTTTGTATGAATCCATACTTACAGAACTAAATATCATTTTAAATCATTTAAGTGCACTGCTTCTTCTTCTTATCGTGTGGTTAGTAACTAACCTGGGGCTCAAGTCTGCTATTGCAATAGTGTCTCAATGACCGGTCATTGATCGAATATTTGACCGGTAATTGAGACACGATTGCAATAGCAGACTCGACCCCCTGGTGTCAGAGTTTTAATGCCGCCCCGCCTCTGACTTGGCATCACATGCCGTCGAGAAATATCTCCCAGGCATGCCGATTTCCTTGCGATGTTTTCCTTCACCGTTTTTGAAGTGTGATAATTACACAATCCGCACATGAATCCGAAATGACAGAGGTGCGTGCCTTGGGTTCGAACTCGAGACCTATGAATTGGCAATCCACCGGTCACACCACTAGGCTATCACTGCTGTCAACGCACGCACTGCTGTAAGTTCACTGATACTAACATAATATGGACATGCAAAATAGTCTTTTTTTTATTTTTAACCTTTCTATCGATCTGTGAGGCTGCTAATATTTACCTACAAGTTCCTTCTAACATTCAAATAGAAAGCATAGTATAGTAATGTCTGCTCTCACCTTACGATATCCTTAAGATCCGGTGCCTCACACAGGTTATTGTGTTTGAGGCCCAGACCACGCTCAAACGAGTGGAACTCTAGGGGAGCATCTGTTGAGGCTCGGCAGGCCTTCACTTTTTCATGCAGCTGAGAACAGATAAGTATAAATATTCATAGACACCCTTAGCATGTATATACCCGGATGCCTTCGGATCGATGTTTTCTCTATGAGCTTCGTGTCATACCTGTACAAACGTTCCCTTTAAATTCGTAAGCAAAGCTAACCAATGATATAATAAGTAAAAAGGTGTAGATAGGTTATAAGCGCTCAGAAAGCGACACGTCAAAATGTGGCTAGCTAGCCACATTATACCTCAGTGTCGCGTCGCGCCGCAACGGACGCGTGCGTGCGCCGTTCAAAGTCATTCCAATTCTCATTTGAAACGCATAGTAAATCCGTAATTTTTAGTAATATTAGTATCTATGTATTTCCAATTGAGCATTTATTATTAAAGCACTTATGCGTTTCGCACCAAAAGTTAGTAGGTATTACACATATATTACCTACACCCATTGATTGGTGCATAGGTGTTGGGAATCGGGAATAGGTAGGTACTCCGTTTCAAGACCTATGTAAAAGGGGATAACCCTATCGTCTGGACAAAAATCCAGACTCCGGGCTGCTTCTCCTAATGTGGAAATTGTCTCTTAAAAAACTAATCATACATTCAAGGTTTAAAAACACTATAGTCTTACCTTGCAAGCCAGACTGTAGGGCACAATATTGTCTCCTTTGGAGTGCAGCATGAGGATGGGAAGATGTGGTACGCTGCAGAGGTACTGGTCCGTGTTGAAAGCGTACTCAGAGGAATCTGAGAAGGGCTTCACGAACGAGTCTTTGTAGTAGGGTAGCCAGGACACCAGCTAAAGGAAATAAAATCGTAATTCGTAGAAACATGGACACTAACAAAACAACATCGTTAATCTTTTTAATTCTTTGTTGCTTGAATAGAATAGAATCGATTTTTTTTTTGTTCTGCATCACCTTAATTGATTAAACCCCAAGAGGACACCGCACAGAGGACAGAGGGTGTCCGCGCTGTCATTGTCTTTCTATTGTGTCTCTAATTGACACGATTGCAAGGTTAAGGTAGACTGGTAGAAAATGCCTAAGGAATTAAGTCCGTCTTTGTACAGTGTCTTTTACTAGTGCATAAAGTGCGACACGTCATTTAGGTCTCGCCAAACTCTTTTACCCTTAACCTTATTAAACCTTCAAGGCTTAACTTGAAAAGCACAAAACAGGTTCCCTAATAAAACACTTCCTACCTTAGTCAAGGGATGAGACGAAATTTCATCCAAGAGGTTATTAAAAGGCGCTTCCAGTACCAAGGCATCTGGGCAGGGTAGCTGCGCCCGCCCTTGATCACGGCACAGCTCTGTTAGGTGGGCGGTCATGTTAGCTGCAACAGCTGTCCCTGTTAAAGAAATAAAACGAAAATCCACATCAACCTCATTGGTCAGCAGTGCTGAAGATCACACCGTGAAAATGAAAGTGAAGTTAAGAGGAATTGTGCTGTCATTCCATACTAATGTTAGACGCATTGGCAGTTCACTTCACTCAAGTTTTCACGGAGTGACGTTTACTCAATCGACCGGCTGGTCAAATACACACTTATCATATCTAAAGTAATGTCATTTCAATTGCTTATTATTATTACTGCCTAAATTTCCCACTGCAAAACAATGGTCTCCCTACTTTCTTTTTACTTCTCTCCGTCAAGGGCTTTTAGGGAGCAGTCCTTATCGAAGGAGACCAGCTCGTCCCGCCATCTTCTCCTAGGTACTGAATAATAAGTAAGTAGGTACCTAATAATACTATAACTTCTACCTAATTCCATTACTTGCCCTTGTAAAATCATTCCATTCGTTCTACTTCTAAGCTCTACACCAAAAAAAACAGAGAAATAAAATTGTATCCCCAAACAAGGACTATTTTTATAAGAAGCAATTAACCGAATGGCTGTTGATGTTTTTCGACGTCTTGTGAAGCCAAGTTGGAGGCCCATCAGCGGCTTAGAAACTCTGACACAGTCACTAACAGCTCGATAAGAAGAAGAAGATTCGCGATACTTTACAAAGTAGCTCACCCAAAGAGTGTCCCCATATGATGACTGTGGGTCTCTCCGTGGGACTTAGAGAATCCATCAGCCAGGAATACATTGCCAAAGCATCCTCTACTACACCCTTCTCTGTGGGCCTTATTCGTGTTGAGTCTCCGTATCCTGGAAAAACAGATAGGTTTATGCGTCTATTCGAAATAGCACGGGTCTTTCTAAGGCTAGGAAACGTAGTTAAGCGACATGGTTAAGGCATCGTCCCGGCGATCTAGAGGTCGTGAGTAGGTACGATCCCCACCCATTGCACTATTGACATGAACCAACTCAAGAACAGACACAAGCATATTTAGCTTGCAAGCATATGTATCCGGTTCCTATCAAGAATGCCAGCGTCACTTCGTTGTCTGTCCCCGTCTGTGAAGCTTCTCTCGTCTATAAGACAATATATTGTGTGTCATCTTGTTATAACAAAGTCAACCTCAACGGTGTCTTAAGCCTCGTCCCCACTAGGAAAATTTGTCAAGCGACATGTGTCCCCGGTGACATCAGGCGATGTGGCCCTACATCGCCCCACGTCGCCCGATGTCTTGTCTCCGTCCACATCAGTTCAGTCGAACCTCTACTCTTCATCGATTGTGCGACAAGGAACAGTTTCAACAATTTCGCGGCGAAGTCGTCCGACGTCGCCCGACATCGCCCGATGTCAGAGGGGACACATGTCGCTCGACAAATGTTCCTAGTGAGGACGAGGTTTTATTCAACCAGCCTACAGAACATAATAAGTTGGAGGGGTTAACAATGGTACTAGTAATGTGTAACCCATTTACACATTATTAAATGAGTGTATGATTATCCACAAACCGTTTCGTGCCGCAGAAAGCACACTAAGCCCTTGATTCCGGCTGTCATTTGCAGAACTTTGACAGAATCAAAATTCATTTGTTCAAATAAGCCTGAGTACCTACCTACTTTTTGAACGTAAAAATTACAAGACAGTTCTACAAAAGGGCCACCCTTCGTCACTTCCTAGTCAGTCCAGTTTGTAATAAACTTTCAGTGGGTACCTACCCCGAAAGTCTCACAGTCATGAGGATAAACAAGGGTATATTGTGTTCCCCAGTCATGACTGGGTTATGACGGCCAGAGAGGCATTGCAGCTGCAGCTGCTAGACTGGAAACCGACCCAAACATAGGCTAGGCGGGAAAAGAAGTAAAAATACCTCGATAATCAAATGCGATGACATGGAAGTTGAGTTCTTGGAAAACTTTGTACATTTGTAGTCGATTTGGCGACCCACGGTGGTTTGAGTTACCTGTAAATAAATTACTAATAATAATACTACTTATGAGCACCACAAAATATTATTATAACTAAATGTACATGATTTTGGAGAGTAAACTCTGCCTGTGAGTTTTATCACATTAACTTTTTGATGGTGGTTTCATTGCTATTGTAAAAACAGTAGGCGCAAAAATAGCATCAATAGTTTTCACATTAAAAATAAATATTGAATATTGTTTGTAGTCTTCTACCTGTTGTTATGGCTCAATTTAAACCGCCTCAGATTGGAATGGAATAGAAACGCCAATTGCATAGATAGTACCGACAATAGCTAGGAAATTCTCAAAAAAGCGAGAGGTTTCCCCCGAAGACGCGTGACCTTTCTTGTTTTTTGTATTGTATTTAGTTTGTATGGCAACTGACATAAAGTACTCGCTTCCATTCCATTCCGCGGCGATGTAAATTGACCCTAACAGTTTTTTAGTGAAATTACTTACCATGACAGTATAATATGACTGGATTCTTTGTCCGCTTCAGTTCTTCATGAAGACGAGCGTCCACTGTCAAATGGTCTCGAATTACAAATACTTCGCGAAACATAGAACAAGGCACAATGTGCCATGCACCTGAAACGTCATTAAATTTATTTAACAGGTAAGTAGGTAGGTACCTACTTACGTCAAAAAAGCAAAAAATGTGCCCATAATGACAACATTTTTTGCTTTTTTGACGCAAGTAGGTTTTGATAACATTCAAAATATACTGGAATTTTATTTGGTAAAATAAGGATGCTTATAGTTCTATCTTAACTTGTTAACCCACTTAAAGAGGTAAACAATATAAGTGTCTATTCACACAAACAAAGTCATATTAAACTAATAAATAAATAAATATTTTACAACTTCCACACAACGCCATCTAGTCCCAAGCTAAGCAGAGCTTGTGTTATGGGTACTAAACAGCTGATAAACTTACTTATATATTTCTAAATACATACATATTATTAGATAATTAACACCCAGACACAGAACAAATTATCGTGCTCATCACTCAAACATTTGTCCTGGGTGAGAATCGAACCCACGACCTCCGGCAAGTCAGGGTCACTAACTACTAGACCAACAGGCCAGTCAAAAAATAAAAATAAAATACTAAAATACTTCTTATACTAACGGTTCAACTGATTTAATAATCGTAATTGTTGAATTTACATTGATTTGTAGTTGGGTTTTATTTTTAAAGTGTTTTAATTTTTAAATGAAAAAAATACATATTAATTGGTTAAATACCTAAACAAAAAGTGTGTAGGTACTTAGCTGAAAATGTAGGCTTTCCCGTACAGTAACATTAATAATTGGTTCACTCACAATCTCATAGTCAACTTAAAGCGAACAACATGATAACTTTTATAATAGTTTAAAACAAGTTACCGAGTCTGATAGGACAACCGTCGGCAATAGAGTTGAACTCCACATTAAAGTGCCTTCCTCCGATAACGTTGCAACTTGACGGGTTCTCGTAGTCCAAGTTTCTAGGATAGTTTACTGGCAACAAAATTAATTTGACATTTCATAGACTGCCGGCATAATACAAACGCCTGACAAAATTGTTGTAGCAAAGTTTAACAGAAGCAACAGTTCCGACTACTGGTGCCATTGACCCTAAAGAACAAAATTATGCATGTACATCCTTCCCATTCTGACCTACGGATCCCAGACTTGGTCTCTGATGAACAGGCAGAAGTCCAAACTCAGGGTTTGCCAACGTGCAATGGAGCGCAGTATTTTTGGCGTCAATAACTGACAGACCACATTCGCAACACCGCACTGCGCTCCAAACAGATCTCTGACGTTGCTCGAAAGCCGCCGAACTTAAATGGGTCGGGGCTGGTCACGAATGACCAGAAATAATGAGCCGAAAACCACCATGTGGAGCCCTGACACAGCTAGAAGGCGTTGCGGCAAACCCAGAAGAAGATAACGGGACGAGCTGGACAAATCAAACGACCAGTGGCTCGCTTTAGCCCTGGATCGAAAAAACTGAAAGTCATGGGAAGAGACCTTCGCCCAGCAATGGAATAATGCAGGGTAGACTATCAGTATGTATCAGTATTGATTTAGCGGCAGGCGTTTCATCAAAATAATATTATTTCACGATTAAAAACTTACTGCAATTAGAAAATACCATTTTCCTCTGAACTGACTTGCTGTATTTGAAGACTAGGGGTAGCACAGCCACCTGAATCATCAATAAACTGGCAGTTACCGAAGCACCCGTTAATAATAACGCCCTGGAAAAAACCGTAATAGATTCAACATGTGTGACGTCACGAGCAGGTATACAATATGGCGTCGCAAAGTATAAGTTTATGCAAGCATTGGCTTTGGTTTTGTTATTGTTTTATTTAACTTGGATGGTCCTAGTTTATCATTTTGAGAAATTGATTTGCAGATCTATGGATATAAGTAGGTACTCCAACACTGCACATGTAGGTAAGCGGGCACGCCTTTACACCGGGAGGCTTCTTTTTAGTCAGTTTACCTACTTTTGCTTGGGTTTTTAAAGTTAATGTCGGTAGTTTTTCGTTACTAGTATTCTGTATATTAGAGTGTGCTAGCTAACATGTAGCAAATTTATTATGATTGATTTATAATAATAACTTATTGTGGGTAGTGTATAAATTCAAGTTCGTCTTCTAATTCAACTTATCAGACAGACGTGTTGCTGGGGAGTTTGTTTCGCAACTTCTTCTTCCCAGCAAAAACACTAGGAGGGGGCGATGGGCGGGCTTTTTGGGAGACTGTCTGATGTAATTTGTAGTTATAATTATTCTGAACTAATTTCATTTCTGTGAAAAAATACAGCAGGTGGTATTATTGATAACAAACAAAATGCTCACCCAATCACCATAGTTATTTGGATACAATTTATATCTTTTAAATTTTATATTTTGTATATTCCTTTTCCTGCAATGTTTTTCATGCATTTTATAATTTTTTAATGATGTTTATTGTTGCTATATTATTTTTAGAAAAACATTTTTGGTTAATCTACATGTCAAAATAAAATGAATGACATTTAAAGATTTTAACTCTTTTTTATTGGCATTGGCAACGTGGTATTCATGCATGGACGGCAAGGAGTTTTTATTTTGGTGTTCAACCTTTTTGTAAATAATCACGTCATGCTCCTCAGACACCCCAGCATCAACTACTATGCCGTTTTAAATTTCATATAACAATTGTACAGACGCCAGCACATCAAGTTACCCCAATGTGTCGAATTTTCCCATTTGAATATGAACCTTATTCTGTTTCACATAAAGTTGAAAAACGATCAAAGAAATTTTACACAATGGGGTAACTTAATGTGCTGGCGTCTGTACATATTTTTTATATACCTTAAAAAAGAAGTACAGACGCCAGCACATCAAGTTACCCCAATGTGTCAAACTTTGATCGTTTTTCAACTTTACGTCTAACAGAATAAGGTTCATATTCAATTGGGAAAATTTGACACATTGGGGTAACTTGATGTGCTGGCGTCTGTACCTTCACATATTAACAGGGTAAAATAATCAGCAAATTGAAAGTGCTGTAGAGCATCTCCCACGCAAGCCCAAGTAATTTTTTTTATAATTTAATTGTACTCAGACACTTACTTATTGGGCAAACAAGTGTTTGAAAAAAATTTTAGGTACCCTTATTTTTACCACTGGATGTTCTACCTATGGCTACACACATCGTTAGGCATGCTGGTTTCCTCAAGATGTTTTCCTGCACAATTTTTGAAGCAAGTGATAATTATACAACACGCACATGAATCCAAAAAGTCAGAGATGGGTGCCTTGGGTTCGAACTCGAAACTTCAAACTTGGGAGTCCGCCAGTCACACCACTAGGCTATGACTGCGTCATATCAGTGTGTAGTAAAAATGTTTGACGAAAAGAATCAGCATTATAATTAAAACAGCTTTTTTATTTAAATAACAAATTTATTTATGTTCAACTTAAGGGTCTGTTACGGGAAATTCTGCTGTGGATTTTTTAAACAGAATCTTCTCGTCTGGTAAGTAATTATCCAGGTCTCAGAATTTTTATGCCATCCATGGGCCTCTGTCTTGCTTTAGCTTGTTTAAATAGAAAATATAGAGAGCATCATCTTTACCATTTTGCAGGTTTCAAATATTTTCATTTTTTTTACCATATATTCAATGATTTCAGCCACTAGTAGCACTCTTCAGCTAGCCAGACGTATTTATTACGACAACTACTTCATGCAAAAATACCAAAGCTTTTCGAAATTCCATAACACGTTTGCCGTAACCGACCCTTAACAGATGCTAGTATAAAACAACATAATAAATTAACGCAGTCGATTTAAGCATTTATTAATTAGCACTATTATTTCTAGCCTTATACTGTCCCACTACAGGACAAAGGCCTCTTCTCACACAGAGAAGGCACCAGTATTAATCACCACGCTTGCTCAAAACGTGTTTATTATAGACGTATACTTATTGTATACAGATTGAGGAACGATGTGATAAAGCAACGTTGTGGTTTAAAAGAAGATGTAGTAACAAAAATTTAAAAGAGTATGCTTAGATGGTTTGGTCACGTTGAAAGGATGGATGAAAGGCGACTAACGAAAGGTATTTACAAAGCAGATGTAAGTGGGAACGCCGGGAGGGGACTCCCTAGAAGGACATACATAGACCTTATTGGTGAGGTTCTTCAGAATGGTCAGGTGCGTAGTACTCGCAACCGGCGTGTGTGTATGACAACATGTATGAATGTAAACGAAGCAAAAGAAGTATGTAAGAATCGTAGCATATGGCGCTCTGTAGTTTCTGCCTACCCCCTTGGGAAAAAGGCGTGAGTTTATGTATGTAGTTCAGGTTTCGTTTACCCATGTCAGTCATCAATTATTACATGTACATACTTTGAAAAAAAGAAGAATTTATCAAAACGTTCCAGTCGTCTCCGAGTAATCGAGTAACATACGAATTGAGTACCTCCTCTATTTTTCGGACGTCGGTTAAAAAGGCTACATTATAATGGTGAATAGTGCACTGTTGGTACTAAAGATTATTTTTGGAACGAAGTTCCTTATCGCGCGTTGTGAAAGGGGGCTAGACGGAAAAAATTCTTACGAAAAGTTTTTGCTATAGTAAGCTATTGTAAGCTGTGCGGCGTCGCATGTTCGCAGGGAGAGGGAGAGGTAGAGGGAGAGGGAGAGGTAGAGGGAGAGGGAGAGGGAGAGGGAGAGGGAGAGGGAGAGGGAGAGGGAGAGGGAGAGGGAGAGGGAGAGGGAGAGGGAGAGGGAGAGGGAGAGGGAGAGGGAGAGGGAGAGGGAGAGGGAGAGGGAGAGGGAGATAGCAGGAGAGAGGGAGGGGGTAGAGAGAGGGAGGGAGAGGAAAAGGGTGTGGGAGAGGGGGAGGGAGAGGGAGAGGGGGATATGGGGAGGGTTGGGGGAGGGAGAGAAGATTGAATAGTTCACTAATCAATCGAAGGGAACTTCGTTCCATCCGGGTGTCCCTTGACACCTCTCAAGTTTTTATTTATATTAATTCCTAACAATAGTGTCGTAACTATAAATCTATTTTGTGACGAAAAGTAGGCCTTGCATTCAAATTCAGGGATTATAGTGCGTTCGCGTTAAGAATGCAGTGAAGTCATCAGTGCAACTGCAAGATAAAGGTGTATTCACAGTGGTGTTAAATTCAAACAAATTATATTTTAAAAGATTAAGTGCAATGAATTTGAAAACCTTTGTTCTCATATTATTACATTCGCAAAATATTATATTCTCGAATTATTATATTCTCAAAATATTAGAAGTACAATCAAACACAGTGAAAAATAAAAATGAATTTATTTAAACCAAAATCTCTTTATTCCAATACCTAGGCATCATGGAAACACTTTCGAACGTAATACAATCTTAAAATAAAAATTATTTGCAGTATCATACTTTATTGCAAAATTATTTGCATTTAAAATATAATTAATAATACTTAACTGAAACTAAACAAATCCCGAGTGATCAAATAAAATAAATCAGGTAAACCTTAAAAAAAAGGGGTTGTGTAGGTTTGATTCCCATCCGAGACAAATATATGTGATGAATAACCTATGTGATGATGTAAAATATTTATTATTGTTTCCCTAAAATTAAAAACATTTTTCGCTGTGATTGTTCTTTGTGTAATATTTTGAGAATATAATAATTCGAGAATATAATATTTTGCGAATATAATATTTTGCGAATGTATTAATATGAGAACAAAGGTTTGAAAAGATTTGATTGGTTAGGGGGGGGGGGGGGGGGGGCTAGGCCGACGAATAATGATGACTCACTGCATTCTTAACGCGAACGTACTATAAACTCATTTACTACGCTATATTCAGCTTTAGTTCATTTAAAACACCACATTTGTATAAGATGCGCACGCGTCAGTTCAGCTGAGCGGGCGCGTACGCATCTACTACAAATCAGGGGTTCCCTATGGACAAAAGCTTATATGAGCAGATTTTTTGTTTCTAGACAAAATTAAAAATACGTTGTCTTGTAGTACTGACGCTAGAACATCAAGCTGTGTGCCCCCAATGTGTCAAATTTATTTGATAGTTTTAACTTTATTACAAACATTATAAGGTTCATATTCAAACGGGAAATTTTAACAATTTGGGGTAGCTTGATGTGCTGGCCTCTGTACATTGACATTGTCATTGGTGTTCTCTAGATTTTCCTATTAATTTATCTACTAGGAACCCTGGCTTAGCACTTAATCAGTTGTCCAATCTTAATATTAATTTATTAATTAAAGTATAATATCAAAATGGTCGACATATTTAGAGAACCGAAGATTCCATCTTGTGTGCTGTCCATGTTGACTGCTCAATTCTCTGTTTGAACTCGTTGACATACAAATTCTCTGAAAATAGAGAAAAAAACACATAAGTATTTTAAAAAAAGTCACTCATGGTTGTTTTCTTTGACTATTAAGTTGATTCATATAATATTATTATAGTCATAATATGGTAGTCTATACTTATAATAATAATAATAAATAAATATTCCACAACTTTTCACACCACGCCATTTAATCCCAAGCTAAGCTAAGAGCTTGTGTTATGGGTACTAAACAGCTGATAAACATACTTATATATTTATAAATACATACATATCTATATATATAAAAGAAAGTCGTGTTAGTTACACTATTTATAACTCAAGAACGGCTGCATCAATTTGAATGATTTTGGTCTTTTTGGATTTGTCTTTCGGAATAGGATATTAATGAATAAAAAACATGAAAAGTCCTCGAAAAAATAAATATCAAGAATATTCGTTTTCTCAAACATTTTTCAAACGCAGCGCCATCTTGGCTGACATGACAGGAGTCCAACTTCCCAGTTCATTAACAGGTGACAATTTGACATATTTGTCAAATGTCAAATTGTCAGCCGGCACATCTAGATTCCCCACACGGTTAAAATTTCCCGTTTATGCTAAAACTAAGAAGGTAAGGTTGTCAATTTATACGTTTTATGTAGCTTAAAAAAAGTCTTATGTTCCAGAAATCAATTTACGGAATTAATAATGACGACCGAGACGAACTGCAATAATTCTTTGCAAATAGAACTTTTTTTTACTGTTTGGTCTTTAATTAAAGTTGACCGGAAAAACTATTTAAATTGTATGTAACATAGAGGCACGCAGCGCAATAGTTCAGTATAAAACTATGAATTTAGTATTTTTTTAAATCAATGCATTTCAGTAAGGTAGTTAGGTTAGGTAGTTAGGTTAGCTATAGAATAGGTATGGCAAGTTAGGTTAGGTTATACCTAGTCTAGCCATAAATATTGTTACGAAGAAAAAACATTTTTTTTATTGCAAATAATATTTATTACTTTTACAGTGTGTTAGTTTAATACATAAATATAAAACAATTCAAAATATAAAAAGCTTATTCGAAGTGGTCTCCATTGGCTGCAACACAGTCCTTTAAACGTTGAGGCCAGTTATCAATAGAAGCACGCACTCTTTCCATGGGAAAATTCTTCACTGCCAATCGTATGGATTGTTTTAGGGACTCCAAATTATCATGGCGTTTAGAGCAAGCCATACTCTCTAAAACTGACCATAAATCATAATCCAGCGGATTAAGATCGGGACTAGACGACGGCCAGTCTTCAGCTCTGATGAAGTCCGAAACGTTCATTTCCAACCAAGACTGCGTGGACCGAGCTTTATGACCCGGCGCTGAGTCTTGTTGGAAGGACCATACTTGGTTATTGAACATGGTGTTGTTAAGGGGTTTAACTACCTTCTCAAGAATGGTATCTTGATACACTTGTGCCGATGTTTTGATACCTTTTTCACAAAAATATGGCTCAGTCACTCCTTCATAGCTAACACCCCACCAAACCATCACTGAAGTCGGATAATGCCCACGTTGCACTCTGTCGACTAATTGGGAAGCTTCCTTAGAGCTTTGAGCATAAATACGGTCATTTTGTTTGTTAAAATGTTGCTCAACTGTAAAGATTTTCTCATCCGTAAACAAAATTTTTCTGTGACCTCCCTTTGCGTACCGCTTCAGTAGTTGCTTCGATTTTACCACCCTATTCTTTTTTAAATTATCAGTTAAAAAATGACCAGTGCGTCTCTTATAGGCTGCAAGTCCTAAGTCATCTTTTAAAATGCGTGACATGGTTCTGGGTGCTATCTTCATCTCCCGAGATAAAATCTTTTGCTTTCGGACAGGATTTCTTCGAATTCTTTCCCTTACTGCTTTGACCACCATTTTCGTACGAACACTACGTGGACGGCCAGATCTTTTTCTGTCACAAACAGAGAAGGTCTCATTGTACCTATTAATAGCCCGGTACACAAACATTTGACTAATACCAAGCGTATGGAGAGTTTTAAAAATTACATTCGGCTCCATACCAACTTTGTGTAATGCAATCACAGCGATTCGGTTTTCTTTATCACCCCACTCCATTTTAATATAGCAAAATATTGTACAATGTATTGGCGCCAAAATTAGAAAATACAATGAACAATCGTATAAAAATGACAGATTCCAAATTCAAATGTAATATCTTTCTTATTTTTAATTGTAACAGTATTTATGGCCAGACTATGTATATACATGTTGTAGTTTTAATTTTATCGAACACAAAATGTTTAAATAGTAGTTATTATTGGTTTGGATCTATTTGTTGTCATATTATTAAACGTATGTTTATCTTATATATAAAAAAAATATAAGAGCAATAAATTGACTCTAAGGCACAACGAAGTTTGCCGGGACAGCTAGTTATAGATAAATTACACCCAGACACAGAACAAATGATCGTGATCATCACACAAACATTTGTCCTGGCTGGGAATTGAACCCACGACCTGCGGCATAACAGTCAGGGTCACTAACTACTAGACCAACAGGCCAGTCTAATAAATACCAGTAAATAATAGCTCTAGGCTATTTGACATTATAACGAATAACTTAATGCCATCCGCATAGATTATTGATTTTAAAAAACAATGTGCATTAAAGCACGTAAAAATACTGAATTTATTATTTTTAATTAGGTAAAGACGCCAGCACATCAAGTTACCCCAATGTGTCAAATTTTCCCAATTGAATATGAACCTTATTCTGTTTTGAATAAAGTTGAAAAACGATCAAAGAAATTTGACACATTGGGGTAACTTGATGTGCTGGCGTCTGTACATTATCAAGTAGCGTTACGCCTGTGTGAATTTAATTCAATTGATCTAGATATGATTCGTTTACGCCTTCTTCAATATGAGTAAGTATATTCACCCTATAACGTCGGAGAGGTCAGTAGCGTGGCAGATCCACTTGTGTCCGTAGTCTTGAATCTTATCGTATACATGAAGCTTGATGATCGCGTCGTTACCACTACGGGATTGTAGTATCGATCTGTAGAGCTGAAAGTGACAAAAAATATCATTCAGTAAATGATAAATTATCTATATATATAAAAGAAAGTCGTGTTAGTTACTTCGCTTATAACTCAAGAACGGCTGA
This sequence comes from Euplexia lucipara, assembly GCA_921972225.1. Classification (NCBI taxonomy): domain Eukaryota; kingdom Metazoa; phylum Arthropoda; class Insecta; order Lepidoptera; family Noctuidae; genus Euplexia; species Euplexia lucipara. Next base: position 4,511,542 of record OV179168.1, on the reverse strand, counting down.
ACCGATTTAGCTGAAAATTGGCAGGGAGGTAGTTTAGAGCCAGGAGAAGGACATAGGATACTTTTAATCCCGTTCGACATCATAAAAATAAATATCAAGAATATCGGTTGTCTCAAACATTTTTCAAACGCAGCGCCATCTTGGATGACATGACAGGAGTCAAACTTCCCAGTTCATTATCAGGTGACAATTTGAAATTGACAAGTCTTAAGCTAAACCCAAGAAGGTAAGGTTGTCAATTTATAATACGCACCTACGTTCTGAAATTTATTTTGTTACTAAACTTAGAGGTTTTATGTAGCATAAAAAAGTCTTATATTTCAGAAATTAATTTACGTAATCAACAATGACGACAGAGACAAACTTTAATAATTCTTTGCAAATAGAACTTATTCTACTGTTAAGACTTTAATTAAAGTAGACCGGGAAAACTATAAGAATAAATTGTATGTAACATAGAGGCAATAGTTCAGATTAAAATTATGAATTTAGTATTTTTTAAATCAATGCATTTTAGTAAAGTAGTTAGGTTAGGTAGTTAGGTTAGCTATAGGATAAATATGGTCAGTTAGGTTAGGTTATATATACATTATACATGTTGTAATTTTAATTCTATCGAACACAAAATGTTTAAATAAGATCACAGTAGAGACTTGCTACATAAAAAGTAGTAGTAGTTATTATTGGTTTGGATCTATCAGTTGTCATCTTATTAAACGTATGTATATATAATATATAAAAAAAATATAAGAGCAATAAATTGACTCTAGGGCACAACGAAGTTTGCCGGGGCAGCTAGTATTGTATAAATGATACTAGCTGGCCCCACAAACTCCGTTTCGCCTTTTTTTTTTGTTCTAGTTTAATCTGCGATCCGTAATCTTGCTATATTTAAAATCAGATGAGGCCTTCGTGAAAGGTTATATTTGTGCTGTTCCATCGAACAATCACATTGTCTGGTTCATCACTTTGAAAAGCTTTTTGACTGGCCTGTTGGTCTAGTAGTTAGTGACCCTGACTGCTATGCCGGAGGTCGTGGGTTCGATTCCCACCCAGGACAATTCTGTGGCCCTAGTGAAAAGGGGTATAAGTCCAATTTTGTCGAAAATGAGTTAAGTGTACCAAAGTGTAGCCGGTAGTAGCCCGGAGTCTGGATTTGTGCCCGATTAATGGCAATAGGCTCGCCCCCTATTACATGGGACTCAAACTTAACTGGCCAAATGTGGGTGTACTACCAGGTACACCTCTGCCTAGCCCTTTGGGGATTACAGGCGTGACGTTATGTTAACCAAACATATATGTGTGGACACTGAGAGTACACTTATTATAATAAATTCTATTCAAACCATTATGATACTAAATTTACGAAGTGACGTACTTATTTACTTTTCGCTCTGGGTTAGAGAGAAATGATGAGTTTTTTTTATTGTTTTTTACAGATTTAAACAAAATATGATCACCATATGAAAAAATTGGGAAAAACCAACAAAAAAAAAATATGATTGCGGGTCAACCAAGCCAGTAGCCAGTGTCATATACAGAAGTCATAGTGTCCGTATGTCCTGTATGAAGAAAATTATAACACTCACCCTAAGCCCTACCACAAAAGGCACAATAACATCATCCTTTGCGTGCAGAATGAGTATAGGCAGAGACTTCGCCTTAACAAGATACTCGTCCGATTTGAATGTTTGTTCAACGTTCGAGCGGAATGGCGCCACGAATGTACAGTCGAAGTATGGTAGCCATCTTACTAGCTGTGAACAAAAAGGGAATAATTAACACATATTATAAAGAAAGAAAGGAAGAACGAAAGAACGAAAGAAATAAAGAAAGAACAAAAGAAATAAAGAAAGAACCAAAGAAATAAAGAAAAAACGAAAGAAATAAAGAACGTAATAAATAAAGAAAGAACGAAAGAAATAAAGAAACCACCAAAGAAATAAAGAAAGAAAGAAAGAACGTAATAAATAAAGAAAGAACGAACGAATGAAATAAAGAAAGAACGAAATAAATAAAGAAAGAACGAAAGCAATAAAAAAGAACGAAAGAAAGAAAGAAAAAAGAACGAAAGAAAGAAAGAAAAAAGAACGAAAGGGAGCGTTCAAGTATTACGTAACGCAATTTGGGGGGGCGGGGGGGTCTCGTAAAACGTTACGATGCGTTACACGGGCGGGAGGGGGTCCTTCTTACAACACGTTACGTAACATAATTTCTTTTTTTATATAAAAAAATAGGGAAATAAAACTCCCAAATTAAACAAAATACGCAGGTGTTGCGAATTAAAAATCTCTTGTTTTATTATAAGGCAATTAAAACTATACGAAGGATAAAAACTATAACAACTTTTTGCGACTTCAGGGTAAAAATGATGACTTGAGTGTTACGTAACCTTTAGAGAGGGGGGTGGGGGGGTACAGAAAAACGTTACGGAGCGTTACAGTGGGGGGAGGGGGGGTCAAAAATCTTCAAAAATTGCGTTACGTAATACTTGAACGCTCCCAAAGAAAGAAAGAAAAAAGAACGAAAGAAAGAAAGAAAAAAGAACGAAAGAAAGAAATATCTCTTGGTTATCACGATTAGTCATTATATTAGGGACTTTTATAAAAACAAAAGGTCCTTACCGTCGATAACGGATGTTCAGCGACTTCCTCAGCCAAGTTGTTGAACGGCGCTTCGAGGATTAGACCCTGGGGTAAAGGTAGCGGGGCAGAGCGGTCTAATAAACTCACTGATAAGTCTCGCAGATTGCCTAGAAGATGCGATGATATTGCTGTACCTGTAGAAATATATTAACAGATACATAATTTATACAATCTGTGATTTTGAGTGACAAACAAGAGTATAGCCCTGTTTTCCCCTAGGGGTTAGGCAGAGCTGTATTTGTAGAACACCCACATTTCGTTACAAGGAGCGAGCCTTTTACTATTTATCGTTATATTTTGACCAATTCACACAAAATCTTTTTATTTTAAATTTTAGCCAGATGTGTTATTTAGATGTATAAGCTATATATCTTTGTAAAGTTTAATTAAAATCCATTCAGTAGCGTTTGCGTGAAAGAATAACAAACATCCATAAATACAAACTTTCACGTATAGTATTAGTAAGGATTTGTATTTTAAATAAATCACAAAGTTTTCATTAAATGAAGCTGTGTGTTCGTTCATAGTAAACACATGAGCAAGAAACAATGAAATAAGAGTCGCAGTGTAAAAAAACTAGCCAATTGTAAGTCGGACTCATAAACAATTCCAGGCCATAACGAACAAAAAAAACGCCATAAAAGTCTTATTATGTCTAGACATTCAAAAATTTTTACCCACTACCCAATTTTAATAATTAAATTTAATTAGGCGCACTGTAATTATCTTGTGGGTTCCACATTACTAGTAATCTTGTAACCCCCAACTAAGCTTGATAAGCTTGTGTCTGAAATGGTTTCACACCGTTCACGTCAACAGTGCAATGGATGGGGATCAAACTTACTATCTCTCGGAAGCCAGTGCCTTAGCCATTCTGCTATTACCCCTTAATCTAGAAACTCACCTAAGGAGTGTCCCCACACGTAAATATTCCTGTTGCCGTTGATCGTGGAGTGTAGCCACTCATACACAACCAACGCATCTTCCACTACGCCTGCCTCAGTAGGCTTCAGGTTTGTGGAGTCACCGTAACCTGGAAAATACAAAAAAAAAACTTATTTGAAAGTTACTAGACATTTTAACAAGTGTTCAATATTGTTGTATTGTACAGACGCCAGCACGTCAAGTTACCCCAATGTGTCAAATTTTCCCAATTCAATATCAACCTGACCTACCTTCTGTTTGACATAAAGTTGAAAAACGATCAAAGAAAATTTGACACATTGGGGTAACTTGATGTGCTGGCGTCTGTACATGCAGGCGCATTACTTTGTGTAATTTATTTCATCACCACTGCTCTCAAAAACAGTGAAGGAAAACATGGTGAGGAAACCGGCATGTTTTAGAACCAAATATTCGAAGACATGTGACGTCTACCAATTCGCACTGGGCCCGCGTGGTAGATTATGGCCCATACGCAAAATACGCGCTTTGACATGGAGTTGCGGATACCAGCCCGGTATTTTTATCTTTTTTTTTATTATTGTTTGTGTTTAATATTGTATTTGTTTACATGTCCTATAACTATGGACTAATGCTTGTATGTGTGGTAGCGGTATTGACAAAATCTTAATGATAAAACATTTTTTTACAAATCTTTGAAAAGCTACTTTTTGATCACATTGTCGATATGTTGACACTTTTCATTCGAATAACTCTCTACAATATTATATCGATACAATATTTTTATCGATGCTTTTTGACACTACCAATATCCCGAGCTACATGCGGATAAAAATGACAAATTTTGTATATTTGACCGGCCTCTTGGTCTATTGGTTAGTGACCCTGACTGCTAAGTTGGAGGTGGTGGGTTCGATTCCCACCCAATCCAAATGTTTGAGTGACGAGCACTATCATTTGTTCTGTGCCTGGTGTAAGTTACCTTTAATACTCGGTATGTATGTATTTAAAAACGTAAAAGTATGTTTACTCATAGCACGAGCTCTGGTCAGTTCGGGACTAAATGGTGTTGTGTGAAAATTGTGAAATATTATTATTATTAACACAGCTAAGGAATGGAATTTCTTGCCGGAGTCGGTGTTTCCTGATAGCTACAACCTAGAGGTATTTAAGTCAAGAATTTCAACAGGTTGCTTCTAGGCAAGCGTGCATCATCGTCGACCACATCATCGCTTACCATCAGGTGAGATAGTGGTCAAACGCGTACCTATCAATAATAATAAAAAAAAAAATTAAAGAAAAACAGCTTGTATGGTGTTTGTTAGAGAAAAAATCTTACCTCTATAATCAAAAGAGATTGTATGAAACTCCATCTTCTGGAAAAACTTGTACAGTTCAATTCTATGCGTCGCTGCTCGCGAGTTGGAGTTGCCTGAAATAAATTATAGCTAGGTTTAATTGACTGCTTTTTACTTACTAGCAACACAGTATAAAAAATTATACAGTAGGACGACGCCTTTGATCTCTGGAAAAATGCCGACAACGTCTACACGCGTTAGCCCGGAATAATACCTCCCGAACTACGAACATCGTTTTGTTCGCAGTGCGGGAGCGGCTTTCCCGCGTCTCGCCCCTCACACCCCGCACGATTGCCCTGTCTAGACGGCATCGTCGGACCACTGTAGGTTTTTAGACTGTGGTAGCAATGTGGTTTGCACATTACTAGTACCTAGTCTTGTTAATCCCTCCAACTATGTAATAATATATTGATATTTCGATAATATGCGGATAATGTAGTGGGCTGCAATATTGTTAATATTCTGTATTATCTGCACTCTGTTTAAACACATATTGTAGCTGGTTATTATCCCTGAATAAAAAAATAAAATAAAACTAAGCTCAATATGATTGCATCAGGAGTGGGTTCACGTCAATAGTGCAATGGGTGGAGATCGAACTCACGACCTTTCGATCGCCAGTCCAACGCCTGGACTATTGCCGCTTACGAACTATTACTACGTACCTACTAGTTCGATATTTTTGCTTTTAAAGTTTTTAAAACATAATATTTGATATTTTTTTTAATAATAGTGCTATGGGTCATGCGGTGCGAACTTTCGAACTAAGTTTAGTAAAGTTTTATTTTTATTTTCGTACAATTTCGTGATGGCCCAGAGGTTAAGGCGCCTAGGTACCTCTCATGCACTAGGTTGTGGTTGAAATCCGGGCAAGTACCAAAATGAGTTTTTCAATTCATATATACTTTCTAAGTTTGTCTTAGACATCATTGACGTCGTTGAAGGAAAACATCGTGAGGAAACCTGGACTTATAGTTAATATAAGTTTGAAATCTCTTACATCCTACTAATATTATAAACGCGAAAGGTTGTGAGGATGGATGGATGTTTCTTACTCTTTCACGTAAAAACTACTGAATCGATTTTAATAAAATTTGGTATGGAGTTAGCTGACACCCTGGATTAACACATATAGGCTACTTTTTATCCCTGTATTCCCACGGGAACGGAACCTACGCGGGTGAAACCGCGGGACGTCTGCAAGTATAGCGCTATTAGAGTTATCCGAGCGATTGAACGTATATAGGGTGACTGGTAATTAGTGACCGATACTTAAACACGTGATTGTTCTCATGAATATGAATAACTTTCCCAAAGAAACTATTTTTTATACTCATTAACTTTCAATTACGTCAGTACTGCACAACGGCAGCGGTGGGGGTGGCGGGGGAGCTTGTGACGCTACTACTAGTAGATTTTGCTCTTCCCGAGGTCAGCCTATCAGCTGATAGATTGTGCCGATTCGTGCCTACTGTGACCGATAACAGGCGCGCGCGCGGGAATATCAAACAGCAAGTTTCTTTGGGAAAGTTTATTGAAATCATAACTACAATCACATGTTTAAGTATCTGTCACTAATTACCAGTCACCCTATATACAAGACTAGCAGACGTCACGCAGTTTCACCCGCGTAGTTTCCGTTCCCGTGGGAATACGGGGATAAAAAGTAGCCTATGTCACCCGGGAATAGTGTAGCTTTCCACCAGTACAATATTTTTTAAAATTGGATCATTAGTTCCGAAGATTACCCCCTACATACAAACTTACAAACATACAAACTTACAAATTTTACCTCTTTATAATATTAGTATAGATACAGTTTAGAGGTACGAGGGTGTACACGTACCTACAGTTCCTAAGCCACCATTGAAAAGCTTTCTTCTCGCAGACGGGTGTTGTGTCTGGTGGGCTACTACTGACCGACGGTTGTTGTCGGGAACTTGTATACGTTCAATCGCGCGGATATTTTTAACATCGCGATGTAGGATATCAGTCTTAGTTCGTGTGTAGCGAGATAGATGTCGCTACATCTTTCACACAATCGATGCATCGTTTTTCTTTTACATTCTTTACTCTATTAACCCTCCACATTCGTAAACATAAACATAACGTCACGCCTGTAATCGCCGAAGGACTAGACAGATGTCTACCTGGGTAGTACACCCACATTTCGACAGTTATGTTTAAGTCCCTTGAAATAAGGGGCGAGCCTATTGCCATCAATCGGGCACAAATCCAGACTCCGGGCTGCTATTGAGAAATTCCAGATAGACAAACTCAATAACACTTTGCCCGACATGGGGATCGAACCCGGGAGCTCGTGCTCAACAATAGCGCTTGCGAATACTAGACCATCAAGGCAGTCCCTCCACATTCATACTCAAAATTTCACAATTTAATCTTACCATGGCAATATAAAACAATAGGAGTCTTAGAAGTGGCTAATTCCTCGTCTAATATTCTGCTCAGTTCTTCTCTGTCCGTGTTGGACTCAAAACTACCTTTTAGTCTCTCGTACGCTGTTTTTGGTAGTATGTGCCATATGCCTGCAAATGAAAGAGGAAACATTATTATACTGGACTTCCAAAGACCAGATCAGTTTGGGAGACATTTTAATTTTGAATTAAACACGTTGCCCACACACAGGAATTTCTACTGTATCGTCGTTGCGTTTACAAACATTTAACCTTTTAAGCGCTTGGCTAAATATCAGTTGTCGTGCCCCTAGCGCGCGGCTACAACTTCTACAAATCAATAAAATAATACCTACAATAAATAAGGAGGAGCAATCGTTGTATCGATTTTTAGTTTTTAACCGACTTCAAAAAAAGGAGAAGGTTCTCAATTCAACGGTTGTATTTTTTTTTTTTTTTTAGGGTTTGTTGCCTCAGTACTCCGTCATTTATGGACCGATTTTCAAAATTCTTTTTTTGTTTGAAAGGGCATACTAACAGATTGGTCCCATTTGTATCAAAACTCATACCTGATGAGGGATCTTCGAGGAATCGAGGGAACTCCTCAAAAAATATAAGCACACATGCACCGATTTCAACATTTTTAGTAACAAATCAAGCATTTTTATTTAGAAAGTATCATTTGTTGAAGAAAAACTGATGAAGAAGACAGGCAACGGAACTCTTCAACGCATAACAGCAAATTATTCGCGATTGTTATAGTCAGATGTCTATGCTGAGCTTTTGTATTTCCACAACATAACATTACGCCATTCTATTTTAAAAGGAGCCGGCAGAAATGTACATATTAATGTTTAGAGATAGAACTTCTTTAGCAATTGTTATCCAATTTCAATGATTCTTTCAAGTTTTGAAAGACTTTCTTTACATACAAAGAAACTAAAAATTACAAAATAAAAACTTTTTTACAAAAAAAACAACCGACTTCTTAAAAAAAAACTAACAGGTGAAAAATAACTCCAGTTTCGGAAGTCGGTGGCCAATAATGAACAAAACAAAACCACCAAAGCCACAGACTTCCGAAACTGGAGTTATTTTTCACCTGTTAGTTTTTTTTTAGAAGTCGGTTGTTTTTTGTTGCATATAATACCTTATTTTTAGTCGATAATGGTTTTAGATGTACCACGCAGTCAATATTACGAAAATAAAACGAAAAAGTCATGCATGTTCTCTGTCGCAGAAATACGACACGCGCGGTAATGGCACGGAAATTTGTGTCGTATTTATGCGACACAAGCTGTAAAGGGTTAAACTCGCATACAGCAACAGCCAGACCGGAACTACTACTTGTAGGCCATAAAAATATTTTTTCCGTGCGGAATTCGAACCTGAGACATGCGGTGTAACAGCCTGCAATAACTCGGCCACCTAACCGTGTCGTCAAATTCGTCGTTCGTCATTCGTCGTTTTTTAATATTCTTCTCCACCATGGTAAAAAAGCAAGAGTTATGTGTTTACTTGTATGTGCCTACCATTGAAATTATTCAGCACCTCTGTTAGTGCGCCATATACACTTTGGAGCCAATAAATCGAGTCACTTCCTTTTTCATCACTAATTACTATTAAATTATTACTATCAAAATTCCCATTTATTTTCAGACCCGGATTCATTTAACCCATTAACCGCCAAGTCGGATTTATCCTACAACTAAAACCTGTTTGTTGGAATATGATTTCTTGGTTTTACTTTACATTCTACCCAAAAATAGGCTAATGTTAAGGCACTATGTTATATGTATTGACGATTTATCTAAAGGTGGGCGCTGGGGGCACGGCAATTTATATAGAATCAGGAGGTTAATAAGGTTAGGTTGAGATTAGGTGGTAAATCAATAATTATACCCTAATTTTAGTTATTCTGAAATGTTTATATTCATTTAACTTTTAGTCGATATCTAGTTCGAATTGTCAGTGCCCTATTAAATAAATAAATAAAATATTCCACAACTTTACAACAACGCCATTTAGTCCCTAACTAAGCAGAGCCTTGTGCCATCAGTACAAGATAACTGATAAACATACTTATATATTTCTAAATTCATGCATATTTTAGATAATCTACACACAGACACAGAACAAATGATCGTGCTTATCACACAAAAGATTATCTTGGTGGTAGTTTATAGGACCACAGGGGCTCGAGTCTTCTATTGCAATCGTGTCTCAATGACCGGTCATTGATCGAATATTTGACAACTTTGACAGTTTTTGTATGGGAAATGTGTCATTAGTTTGACGTTATACGTCAAAAATCGATCATTGACCGGTCATTGAGACACGATTGCAATAGCAGACTCGACCCCCTGATTAATTGACCAACAGGCCAGTCAAGAATATTACCAAGAATATAAACCATTTTACATGAAAAACGGAAGAGGCGCATTTTATTTGCTCCTAAGTATACACATAACTTGTCTAAAGTACACTTGGTCAAAGTCCGAACACTATAGGTAGGTAAATATTAGCACATAGATCCGTCTTACCAATTTTAACCTTGCATTTGTCCACTTTGGATTCATACTCGATGCTAAGGTTGCGAGCGCCATCGATGCCAGAAGATGAGGGCTCTTCGAAATCTATGTTTGGAGGCCATTGTACTGTAATTAAGTGAAATAACAATTTAATAAAACGAAATAAAATCAGAAGCTCTTTTCATATACATTTACAAGTCAACATTTTTTTTTATAAACTTAATGTCCCGGTGCCATTTAGATGATTTCCTCCATTTAAAAAAAATCTGATCTCTGAATAGAAATGCCGAAAGAAACTCATGGGTCATGGTTTTTTTTATAGTCCAGACGAATATTGTAAGTATTAATGTTTATTATTGTAAGTAATATTATATTATTTTATTTTGACTGTTTTATGCCAAAATAAAATACTTAAAAAAAAGACTTATTTAAATGTTTAAAGGGCTACTTATTTGACAACATTTTTTTTTTAGTCCTTCATCCCTAGATAACAAGAAAATATTCGACACATATTATTCTTTTTTTTCCAAATTGATAGAAAACTAAGCGCATTAAAGTTGAGGAGAGGGGGCTTGTAACGTCATTATCTAGTAAAACCTGTACTGGCTAGTGACGTCATGCGACATTTTTAACCGACTTTCAAAAAAGGAGGAGGTTCTATGTTCGTGTGTATGTTTTTTTTTTTATGTAACCCTATTATCATGACATGTTTTGTTAACAATAAACAATATAAAATAAATTCAAGGCAAATATTTGTATGGGAACAACTAAAAATGGAAAAATAAAAAACTTTTTCGCAAAAAATAAAACCGACTTCAAAAAAAACACTAAGCGGTGTAAAATAACTCTAAATTCGGAAGTCGGTGGCCCATCATAAATAAGACCGTTTAGTGTTTTTTTTTAAGTCGGTTTTATTTTTTGCGAAAGTTTTTTGACTCGACGTATCGCCGTTATTTCTTGATTAGGTACCTATGTACGTGAAAAACGAAAAAATGTGTGTCGATTATTTTCTTGTAATCTAGATGAGGGACTAACTAAAATCTTGTCAAACACGCCCATTTCCTGTGCGTCCAAATTTATTTTTTCTTGCCTGCCGAGAAAAGTACCTTAAAGGCTGTGGGGATCTGATTAGCAGTCGCCGCTCTATGTAAAACACTAGTTTTAAGAGTCTGGACAGACTGGAAGCCGACCTCACTATAGTTGGGAAAAGGCTTATAGGCTAATGATTAAGTGCAGACGCCAGCACATCAAATTATTCCAATGTGTGAAATTTCTTTGATCGTTTTTCAACTTTATGTTAAACTAAATAAGGTTCATATTCGATGGGGAAAATCTGGCACATTGGGGTAATTTGATGTGCTGGCGTCTGTACCTATGCTGTCCAGCTTAGCGTGCCCTAATTATTGTAATTAGCGACGAAAATTGGCAACCTTTTAAATCTTTGGCCTCAAAGTCAAAACTGTAAGATCTTCATGGGTCAACAGAAACTACCAAAGTGCAAAATGAATAAGTTATTTCGTAGGTCCGTCATGTCTATCGAAAAACCTAACAAAAAATAAATTCTGCACATTATTAACTGTAGGGTCGTAAGTAATTAATTGTTTTTTATGCTAATGCCAGTCAGGGAACATTGCGAAAATCCTAATTAAAATAGGTAATTACCTACAATTCATGAATCACATAGCAACTTATATCTTTCAATACCTACAGATGTTTACCAGGTTTTACAAAGACAAAACTGTGGCTGTTATGCTGTATTCAAAATAAGAATGAGCCAAAGACAAGTCACGAATAACAACAGATTTGCTGGTATGACAACTTAGAACCGAAAAGTGTTCAACCTTCTTTCTCGCTCTATAGTAAAAAAGAGGTCGTTTTCCAACAGTGGGACTGCACAAGCTGAAGGCAAAAGGACATCTATGGATGAAGAACACATGATGCAGAGACCCCCAATAAATTAGGATTAGGGCAGAAACAAAATAAAAAAACCCCCACCGCAAAAAAGTAAAACATTTAAAAAGTTAATAATAACACTTTAGCCATGAAATTTAACTTCACGTCGGGGTACCGCTTAAGTAAGGAATGTTCCTCCTAGTACTTGTAGGTATGTAGGTACTTATTTTAACGGTACCCCGACCTTACGTAAAATTTCATGGCTAAAGTGTTATTATTAACTTTTTAAATGTTTTACTTTTTTTGCGGTGGGGGTTTTTTAAATTTTAAATTTAATTTTTATTTTAAAATTTTTAAACGCATTAATTTTGTTTTATAGATTATACAGTTATTAGAATTTTTCAGTGCATTGTATGTAGAGTCAAATGCTGGTTAAAACGAATCCAAACACGACATATCTGCTATTATTTTGTCAAGAGTCTACCTACTGGTGTACTGGATAGCCTGGCTGCAGCACCAGCTCAACCTGTTGCCATCAGTGCATTGTGTTTAGAATCAAATGCTGGTTGAAATTAATCCAAACACGACATATCTGCTGTTATTTTCCCAAGAGTGTATTAGTCTGCTAGATATCCTGGCTGCATCAGACCAAATACACCATAATGTTGCTTATTAATATTACACACATGGGTGTTTGAAATTTTAAGACACACATTATATGTTTGTAAGTAAAGTTAATACCTACCCATAGACGTCTAAAATAGCAACGGTAGCTAGCACAAAATAGCTGATAACCTTGGAATGGCTGAACTGATTTTGATGAATTATGTCTAAGAACCATCGCAAGAAACCCTGCTTTCAAATAAAAAAATTGGTTGCCTGTAAAGTCGGTATACGGGCGAAAGTTTTACGTGACAACGACTTTGAGTGGTAAAATAATTTTAATGTGAATATTCATTCGTATAGTAGGAAGAAGGATGAAATAATAGTAACAATTTAAAACATTAATTTATACAAAGAATTATATTTAAAACATTCACTTTTTATGTCTGTCTCTCTCGCTCTTAGGCGGGCTAACCATGCCCGAGTGGAAGGGACGCGTGCCTCTCACTCGCTCTCATTGTGAGCGCATAACGTGAGCGGAGCGTAACGCAGTTTCTTGAAGTGTCACCCGGCAAACCAATTTATAAGACGTTGTCACGTCAAAAAACCGCATCTAAATCGGTTCACCTGTTTGGGCGCTACGGTGCCACAGACAGACAGACAGACACACACATAGCGGTGAAACTTATAACACCCCTCTTTTTGCGTCGGGGGTTAAAAATGGTGAAGGTGTCTAAAAAAAACTGTGTTCAAATCTTACCAAAGTTAGCAAAGACGAGGGTTCTCCTAAACGCCTTGGAGTATTTGAAGATTAGAGGCACCACAGCAACGTGGAACACGAACAGGCCGGCTGATATCGAGCCGCCTAATAATAACACCCTGGAATTAAACAAATACCATTACAAGCGTATTCTCTATGATAAACAGTGGTGTTAGGTACCTACAGACGCCAGCACATCAACCTACTACAATGAGTCAAATTTCTTTAATACATTTTCAACTTTATTGTTAAAGCATAAGGTTCAAAATTAATTGGGGAAATTTGACAGTTTCGGGTAGGTTGATGTGCTGGCATCTGTACATTAGAGCATGATCAATAGAGGATGTTTATATCACAATGTACAATGATGTACAATCTCACTGGACCTAGCTTAATCCCTTTCAATAATTACTTCTTACTGCCTGCGTAGGATGAACACATTGAACACCAAAGAAACGGCCTTTGTCTACAGACAAATTGGCAAAGTGACAGATTATATAGACAGGAACCTCTATCTGTCAAATTTCTTTCAATACACCTGCCTGCGTAGCATGAACACTTAATTTCTTTTCTTCCAAGACACGACAAAGACTGTTTCTTCGGTGTTAATGCTACGCAGGCTGATGTTGTACACAGATGTCACCTATTGTCCGGAGTCTGGAGAGGCTGATTATCTGTCATAACCTGTATGACAGATAATCAGCCTCTCTCAGAAAGACTGGTTTCCGTACCAGGAGACCTCTCCTGGTACGGAAACCAGTCTTTCACATAGATCACGACAACTATCGTTAATGTTTTGTTTGTTTTTTTTTTTAAATTGTATGTGAGAGAAGAACAATAAACTTTAATATTATTATTTCCACTTATTTTTTGTAAGTACATGTATACATATAAATTATATTTTTAAATATTGTTACAAAAAAGATATACTTAAAAACATTTAAAAATATATTATTATTATTGTGTATTTTATTTCAAGTTTCTGCCTACCTTCATGGAAAAAACCAGCCAAGTGCGAGCGAGTCGGACTCGCAGGTACGTAAATGGTATTTCAATTTTTTTAATAAAAGTGTTTGTATCAAATCAGTAGCTTACGCTAGCCTTTTCATTTATTATTATGTTACCCCACATGACAAAATCGTTGCACTTCAAAATTTGGACCCCCCCCCCATTAAGTGATTTAATTAAAAATGTATGATAAATAAATAAATAAATATTCCACAACTTTTTCACACAACGCCATCTAGTCCCAAGCTAAGCTAAGAGCTTGTGTTATGGGTACTAAACAGCTGATAAACATACTTATATATTTCTAAATACATACATATTATAGATAAAACACCCGGACACAGAACAAATGATCGTGCTCATCACACAAACATTTGTCCTGGGTGGGAATCGAACCCACGACCTCCGTAATAGCAGTCAGGGTCACTAACTACTAGACCAACAGGCCAGTCAAATGATAAATATATAGTTATTTCTGTAAATGGGTTCATACAAACACTTTTACATGTCATTTTTTTGAATAAGAAGATGAGGCTTTTCGCTATCTGACTACTCTGAGAAGAAACACCGAAAGAAACTCAGAGGTCCTCTTTTAAAGTCCAGACATTATCTTGGTCAGATTATGTAAGAACCATGCAAATTTGTGTCTGGTAATGGTCTTTTGAGGAAAGAACCACACAGATATGAGTGGACCAGATCAGTCAGTGCAAGCATTTGTCAGTTATGGTATGGTTTCAGTGTCAGTACCTATGGTTTTTGGATTACTAAAAGATGATATCACTTGCCAAATTTTATAGGTCAATGGAAAGTACTACTACATTATGATCTCCTTGAGTATCAAAATATCCTCTTTTTGCAGCATAAAAGGCCGTATCTCATTTCTACGTTAGCTTAGAACTTTGATTTTTTCACAGCTTCAAGGGACTGTAGACCTAAGTATACTATACGTATAGTTTTAATTTCAAGTAATAAAAACTTGTAAAACTTTTTGAGCATCACCTAACAACGACTGTGATTCAGCAGATAGGTTTGTGAATAAGACTGCGGGTTATCATTACCGCAAAGGACAAAGTTAGCACTTTACATTGTTCCTTCAAAATTCAGTAGGTACTTGGTTTGGAAATAGAAATCAAAAATATTATTCTTATCTTTTTTGGGTCAGTCGGTAGTCTTTAAGGGGGTTTTGATTTTAATTTTGACGGTAGTTAAGTACCTAATTTACATACACTTTAGGTTACATACATTTATTTTACAAAATTAACACTTTCACTATCCACAAAGTAGACAAAATAGGTTAAACAATCAAAACGAGTGATATGTGACATACAAAAGACCTAATTTGGGAGACACCGGGTAAGAACCTTGTAGTTGCCCTGCCCAAACTTTGAACCTGGTAGTCATTCTATAATTAAAACAGCAGAAGATTTACCTTTTTAATTACTTTATTGGCTAAGCAACTAGTTGAACTAAGTCACACTTTTAGACTCTTTATGGACTTAGTATAGAGATAACAGTAGTCAGTAGTCAGATAGCGAAATACCGACCTCATCTTCTTATTAAAAAAATGACATGTAAAAGTGTTTGTACAAACCCATTTTACAGAAATAAATATCATTTATCAATGTATAATTTATAAACACATTTTCCAGAAGGTTTACCTACTTTAATAAAAAATGGATTTAATACCTAGAATTAAGATAACAGTAATTGGACTGATAAAAATAATAAGTACACAACGTGATTAATTTACAGACTTCTTTTGTTTCTTTGTTTACCTTTGTTTACATAAGTGTCATATCATTGTGGATAGTGCAATTCGGCGTAACTACAATTGTTAAATACTGCGAATATACACCTTATCACAGTCAGCGAAGGTGTATATTCGCAGTATTTAACAATTGATATAGGAGGTTGAGGCTAAATAGTACTAGCCTCACAGGTTGATCCAGGTTATGCTATGCTGTACGAGATTAGTGGTTAGTCCGTGTATGGGTATCCATTAATTACATATCAAGACTCCCCTGAGCCTCGGAAAACACGTTAAACCAATGATCCCGGCTTTCATTTGCAGATCTTCAGAGTTCCTTTGTTTCGTAATTTACCTTAGTTTACTACCATCTATGTTGGATGGAATTGTAAGTAAGCTAACTCGATGTAGGTACCCATTGTAATCAAGAACACAATAAGGAATCAAACAACACCATATTCTTAAAAAATTGATCAGTAATTCAGGTGGTGTAGTGCAACATACACAAATAGATCATACATGCATTCTCCATAGTCAGGTAACAAGGAGATATTGCAGATTTCATGCAAAATAATTACATTTTAGTTTTGAAAAACCTCATGGAGTTGTTGTCGGTCTAACAATTATTATTTTAAACAAGTACGACTACAGTCTGTAGCCTACAGACGTGAGACACAACTGCAATTAAAAGAAATAGGCCATTGCAATTATGTACTTTCTCCTTTCACTCCTTAAAAGTGAAAACACTGAGCTTTAACATTTTAAAGAAGACATGAAATACTAGAGGGGTCCGATTCCTATCTTCTTTTTCTGCTGTGTAATAAAACAAAATAGAAAATATAATTATACTTACGCTGCGGTATAAAGAGGCACACATATCAACAGTCCTTGGTATTCTACCATTATTAGCAATTAAAAAAAAACAGATAAATTTATTGACAACAAACCAACAACTTAACTTCACAAAACTTCTTAGAATTAGGTTTAATTAGTAGGAAAAAAATAAATAAATACGCAATTGAATACGTGCGTGAATGACGAGAGATCTTTTTATATAATAAAATAAAAGATTAATGCAAACTGTGTCGAGACTAGGCTAAATAAATCATTGTATGAATTAATTATCAACTTTGTATTTAGATTGTTAGATACCGGTCAATTATAACAAATTAGTGCAACTCATGAATCGAACCTTCGAACTTTTGACGACATTTGATTTGTTTGTTTGACTTTGACAGGCTGACTTGACTTCATTTTCGCTGTCATCAGTCATGGAGAACTTGTCATATTGACATTGACAGTTTCGTTCAGAACTTTCTATCTACTTTGTTTCGCACAGGTTTGAGTTCACTCCCAAAACATTAACTGAATCTATATATATAAAGTCGTGTTAGTTACTTCGCTTATAACTCAAGAACGGCTGAACCGATTTAGCTGAAAATTGGCAGGGAGGTAGTTTAGAGCCAGGAGAAGGACATAGGATACTTTTTATACCGTTCGAAATCATAAAAATAAATATCAAGAATATCGGTTGTCTCAAACATTTTTCAAACGCAGCGCCATCTTGGATGACATGACAGGAGTCAAACTTCCCAGTTCATTAGCAGGTGACAATTTGAAATTGACAAGTCTTAAGCTAAACCCAAGAAGGTAAGGTTGTCAATTTATAATACGCACCTACGTTCTGAAATTTATTTTGTTACTAAACTTAGAGGTTTTATGTAGCATAAAAAAGTCTTATATTTCAGAAATCAATTTACGTAACTAGCAATGATGACAGAGACGAACTTTAATAATTCTTTGCAAATAGATCTTATTTTACTGTTAGGACTTTAATTAAAGTAGACCGGGAAAACTATAGGCATAAATTATTGTATGTAACATAGAGGCAATAGTTCAGATTAAAATTATAAGTATTTTTTAGTAAGGTAGTTAGGGTAGATAGTTGGGTTAGCTATAGGATAAGTATGGTCAGTTAGGTTAGGGTATATATACATGTTGTAATTTAAAAGTAGTAGTAGTTATTATTGGTTTGGATTTATTTGTTGTCGTCTTATTAAACGTATGTAGGTATATCTAATATAAAAAAAAAATGATAAAAGCAATAAATTGACTCTAAGGCACAACGAAGTTTGCCGGGGCAGCTAGTATTTTAATAAATACAAATAATAACTGCAAATACCGAATACTGTCTTGTAATTATCTTACCGCAACAACCAGGTCTGTGTTGCGCATATTTTAGTCCGAGCCATTTAGGGCAAATGACGGTTTGAAACATTTTCCATGAAAAGCTGTCAAACCACCATTTTTAGGGTTCCGTAATCAACTAGGCACCCTTATAGTTTCGCCATGTCTGTCTGTCCATCCGTCCGTCCGTCCTCGCTTAATCTCTGTGACCGTTAGCACTAGAAAGCTGAAATTTGATACCATTAGGTGTATCAATCACGCCAACAAAGTGGTAAAATAAAAATTGGAAAAAAATGTTTTATTAGGGTAGCGATTTTTTTTTTATTTCAACCCTAACGTGTGATATATTGTTGGCAAGGTATTTAAAAATGAATAGGGGTTTACTAAAATCATTTTTTGATAATGTCAATAATTTCGTAAATAATCGCTCCAAAAGTAAAAAACAACGTGTCCCCCCCCCCCCCTCTAACTTTTGAACCATAAGTTTAGAAAATATGAAAAGTAGAACTTTATAAGGACTTTCTAGGAAAATCATTTTGAACTTGGATGGAAACAGTTTTTGTACAAAAAGACAAAAAGTTGTACAAAATAATTTCTGGACTGTTTGTAGTAATGCAAGTCGTATATGCAAGCATTTTTTTTAACTTCGTTTACATATTCTACGGAACCCTACACTGAGCGTGGCCCGACACGCTATTGACCGGTTTTTATTCCTTAGAGAAAACTTATCTGAAAAACGGCTCTTATTTTATTTATTTATTATGGTAAACCAACAGCTTGTGTATACAGCATTACATAAGAATAATAGTAAAAAGTATCAGACTTATATTATATATATTATATTATATACTTATACTTATACTCTTAACCAACTAGGTACAAGTATTTGATTTCCTTTTAGATTGACTTAGACAATTGTACCCACCAAAACATTTCATGTAAAATGTTGCCCAAACGACCACATAAGGTTTGCCCTGTGTGAAAAAGATATCAGATCTCATGGATCTCACTCTAACTTCACATAATATCAGTAAAAATGTATGGCTTCGCCGTTTCGCTACCGTCGTGGAGGTGATGTGAATATTTAGTTTATGAAGTTAGTAACGAAACAGCCAAGCTATACATTTATACTGATAAGTACCTATGTGGAATTTCTTCACTCAGTCTTCTAGTATTTTTTTTTTTTGGTGTACCTACATCAGTGGTGCCGGTTTTCATAGCCCATTCTCTGTTTTTGCCTTTTTTCTTTGATGGTTTACTCATTGGTTTAATCGATAAATCAGGCCAATTTTTCGCTCTCATACAAACTTCCACCCCCCCACCCCCATTTTAGGGGCGAAAGTTATGAGTTTATGATTTTTTTTGTTGGTTGTAGGTATACTAAACATAGATTACATACCAAATTTCAGCTTTCTAGCACTTCAGGAAGTAGCCAAACATTTTGATGATCATCAGTGTGTCAGTGACGGAATCGGTGTACTTTAGATATCAATAAAATCTAAAGTTTTAGAGCTATTCAATTAAGACTTTGTATGTTTAATGAGTCTATTAATGACATCATATCCTGAGAATATGAACTCTCTGGTACATCGGAAACCAACTCTATGAGGGTTAAAAAAAACGACGAAACACTTCGAGAAAAGGTAGGTAGTGCCCTTGCGCTTCGCTTGGCTCGTCTTGGCGGGGGCACTCCCGTGCCCCCAGATCGGAATAAATAATAAGATCGTCCCATTAGTAGAATAATGTTTTATCATCACATGTGTCAAAAACGATATTATATTAAATTCGTCATTACAATAACGTAAGCTATCGACTGGTATATATTTTTATTTTTTTAACCAGTATTTCAAAAGTTATAACGCTCGAATAAAGTTTCTTCTGCTGTGAGAACCTAGAATAACGCTGCTTGATCACATAGCGCGATATTCTGTGTCCGGTTTCGGCGCATTCGGCTCCGTGCGCTGTGTCGCATCATCACAAATCACGTTATTCAACGTAGTGGACGCAAGTTGCGTTGGTGGCGATTAATATCGATATTTGCGATCCAAAGTGGAAGAAAACTTTTTATTTTGTGTTAACCGAAGTTGTAGTTATTTCCCACAAAGACAGTATTTATAATCACATAAAACATTGTTTTATGAAGTTGCAAAAACATTTTAAATTTTAGAGTAACACGAAATAAATAGTTTATTTATAAGCTCTATAACACAAACTATACAATAAAGATTGTCTAATTTATTTCCCTAACTTTGTGGTTTCTTATGCATGTAGAACATTTTACCACGAATAATTTCGTATATTTTATGTCCGCATGTACACATGAAACATTATTCTATTAAACAAAATATTAAAGTTAGTATCGCAAGTGCAAATGCCACAATTTTCTACTGATTGTATTATCGTAAGACATTATTCGAAATCTTAAAAGTCCTATAACATGGTTAAATATAATTTTATATGCGCTGCCATTCTCAATAATTAATTATCAGTTTATAAAGAATTAGGAAATCCTTTCAGGTTTAAAAAAATACTACTAACTATAGGTGATAAACATTAAGAACTAACTTAGTCTACGGTGGTCTCAGAGTTAAATTAAACATGAATTTATATTATTTCTACAAAGATTTGTTTAAAAAAATATAACATGATTTAACAGTTTTAATTTTGCCCCTTTGGGATGATAAGATTCATCAAACAATGTTCCTGCTCACGCTACTTACTATGCCGCATCAGCGGAACCACCGACTCTTTCTAACCTCCATCCGTTCACTCCATTTCAACTTGAATCTGCGTCGAGCTTCAAAGAATCACCTGTCATCTGCATAATTTTAATATCATCTTTATCAAGTAGGGTACCCACACGCCCTACACCTATGCCATTACCGCCTGCGAATGACACTAAGTGTGGTGGTGAATTTTGTCTATGAACTGACACGCGCTGATAATAAACATTCCTAAACAGTCCACTGCAAAAGCGCCAGCTCAAATTCAGACATGTCAGCCAAAGATATTTAAATAACATCGGCAGAAGGTATCACATGAATTCGGAAGCCTTCAACGAACATTCTTTAGAAGACGAACAAAATGTTCCCGTTGTTCAATCTTGTCAACTCAGTCTGAGATTGAAAGAGTACTGTGATTGAATCTCCCGCTCCTTCTAATCTACAGTACAGACAAGTCTGTTTCTCATACAGATACACAAATAAAAAAAACGAAAGTTCGCAATTATTGCGCAACAACATAAAAAGAAATTCTAAATATTCTCTTCCTAACATTAGATAAAAAGTACCGGGCAAGCTTCGTCCATACATCATCTTTTCAGCCGAAAGACGTCCGTTACTGGACAAAGGCCTTTCCCAAGTGTCGCCACAACGACCGCTCTTGTGCGTCACGAAAGTTCGCAATTATTGCGCAACAACATAAAAAGAAATTCTAAATATTCTCTTCCTAACATTAGATAAAAAGTACCGGGCAAGCTTCGTCCATACATCATCTTTTCAGCCGAAAGACGTCCGTTACTGGACAAAGGCCTTTCCCAAGTGTCGCCACAACGACCGCTCTTGTGCGTCACGCATCCATCGGATTTTCACGACCTTCACCAAGTCATCGGTCGACCTTGCAAGAGACATTCAAGCACTGCGTCTTACAGTATGTGGCCGACACTCAAGAACTTTGCGGCCCCTACAGTCTGTTTTACGCGCAATGTACCTTGCCCACTGAAGCTTAGGCTGCCATACAATCTGTTCGCAAGAAAATGTTCGTGAACTATAAGTTTAAGCGATAGAGCAGTTTTACCGGCTTGAGATAAATAGGCCAATAGCACCATTGTTAGAGATGATTACCGAGATCGCCATATAAATCACAGGAAGGTCAGCGTGGACATGATTAACAGCGTTTGTGTAACACGTGACAAATATAAAAAAAGGATGGTTCGTGCGAGAAGGAAGTTCGCAGGAGAATTGGCATGGCTAAGAGCGCCATGTCCCAGCTTGACAAAATCTGGAGGAGTCGCAACATCTCCATAAAGACCAAAACCAAACTGGTACGGACCCTGGTCTTCTCGATCTTCTCATATGGTGCTGAGACTTGGACGCTGAAAACTGCAGACCGCAAACGTATTGACGCTTTTGAGATGTGGTGCTGGAGAAGGATGCTCCGAATCCCTTGGACAGCATATCGCACCAACGTCCAACCAATCTCCTCGCGGTTGTCGTCCGAGTGCCTACGTAAGGTTCTTCAATACTTCGGTCACATAACAAGGAAAGACGGTGGTAATCTCAAAAGGCTCATCGTGAGCGGCAAAGTGAATGGGAAAAGGCTTCGTGGACGCAGCCCAATACGTTGGTCCGACCAGATCCGCACCACTCTTGACTCTTCGGTATACGAAGAGACACCGCCAGAGACAGAAGCAGATTCTGATGGAGGAACATCGTGAAGAAACAGTTGATAAAGCAGGAAGGTCACGACCCTCAGCATTGAGGAGTACGACGCAAGGAGGAGGAGGTAACCACGTGAACTCGTTAGTGCCCATCGAATCTGACTAATAAGAAGAAGGAGAACGTAATTGTATCTAAGGGTAGGGGCGTGCATAATTTTGACGTTCAAAAAGTGCTGATCCTCAGCCTAATAAGACAAAATAACTTTTGATTTCGATTGTTGAATTTAAGTGAGCAGCTGTTGTCTTTTTGATTGTGTATATGACAACTATAAAAAAAGATGTCCATAAATTAGTTATCGGTCAGTTATCGAAGTAGGTTCTAGTTCGAAATCTGCTCTGAACACAACAGAAATCGAATCAATTTCTTTTATTATGTAAGAGCACATTGCACAAAAATAAAATTACACGTCGTTACTAAAATTATAGGGTATAAAATCAAGTTATATTCAATTTATAGATAGAAGAATTTCAAATAAGACATTGAAATAACCTTAAGATTCCGTAAAATATTGTTTCATATGCAGATGTAACGCGATAACTTTTGTTGAATAACGTTCCATGTGTTCTTAAGACAGTACTTGAGCTACTTTCGTAGGCAGTATAACGTTACATTTGCACACACGACGCACTATTTAAGCACAGGCATAGTTTTTAGCATAAATAATGATAAATACATAATCCGTACTGTATTCTTTATATACTGTTAAAATATAAAATGGCTAGTGACTTTCATTAAAGAGTTATAAGCCAATATGTGCGCGCGAAACTTCTAATCGCTCTACTGAAAAGTTGGCATTTCGCAGATAAAACGTTATTCTTCTAATGGGACGAGGTGAATGGTTTCTGGTTTAAAATATTTTTGTTAACGTTCTGTATTTACTGCCTACACCCGTACCTACATCGTAGGAAGTACCTAGGGAGTATGTTCATAATCGATAATTATCTGTAATAATGAATTCCAACCAATTTATAACGCTGACCGTAACATAAACCGGTTGTAAGTGTGATCGACGCACAACCAAACTGAACCTCCAAAATTAAAACTTGTCGTCAGCTTTTCCGAATTATTATTTTTAACTGAAATTGTGAGGAAAAGGCAAGGTGATGAAAAATTTAATGACAAAAAAGTTTTGGTAGGTAGAGAAGCACTTTAAATATTAGGTACTGAGTACCTGTTGTTATTTTTTAAAGAAAAACCAAACTGTTTTATTTTCTGTAGACTTTATTACTATTTGTTATATTAGTATATTGTTCTTCTTTGTCTTCTTAATTTCTTAGTCTTTTTCTGTTTGGTTGAAGTTTTCCTTTTCACATGAATAACTCTTGTTACATTTCCACTCCGTAGTATTTTTACTCTCGGTCGTTTCTTTTTAGGTGGTTCTAAAACGTCACCAGTTAATTTGTCGTATATTTTTAACCTTGGGTTAGTAAAACACCTTAATTCTAAAATTTCCGTAGTAGTTATTTCGTTCGTCATATTGGCGGCTTTCATTATACTTTTCATTGAAGGTGCCCAGAAGTAGTATTTGCCGTAAAGTTTATTAAAGTTTGCTATGAGAGAGCCTTTAAGTCGTGTTTCGTACACGAATTTCATAACCACTATAGTTTTTAAAGCAGTTAATCTTGTCACTATTGTTTGCCCTGGTTTGCTTGTAACCAATCCCTTTTTAACCACACCAATAGGCATTTTAAAATTTTGTGAGCTTTCGTTTCTCCATCTACGCACATATTTAAACGTTACATTGTCAATTTCAATTGTGAAATTTGCTAAGATTTCATCTTTGGGCAGTCCAGAGTTAGACCATGTAGAACTAATTGCGTTTTCTACAACTTTGAACGCGCTTTTTTTGGATGTAATATTTTCAGTTGTATTGTTAATATGTTCGTGAGAATCCAGAATTGTTTCTTCATTCAAAATATCAATAATTATAGACTTTTTGATTCCGAGCCTCCTTTTAATTTCTTCCCAGCTATACTTCTTGAACAAATCGCCGTAAGGTGTAGGATTTGTGAGGTATATATCGTATGGTACTTCACCTAATTCTTTTCTCATTCCTACTTTGAGTTTTGCTTTTGTAACGTTGAAAAGTTTCAGTTCTGCGTCTGTTACTACTTTATTGTCATCTCCGGTGTAATTTGTATAGACAAATATATCACTTTCATTTGAGTGCACTGTTATATTGATCACTATTCTCGCATCCACTGTGATTGGTAATAAAATTAAAAACAGAAGCAACATTTCTACACTCGATATCTTTGCACATATATTATTTTCCGATAGAGCTTTTCTTGTGAAGTTCCGATCACTCATGAGCACTCTTTCACCGACTTTCACGGCAGTAAGAAGTGTAAGTTTTACTTGAATTGGGTATATTATCCGTCGACATGCATTATTAAAATATTTATGTATTTCTACTATTCCGAACTTTGTTTCATACAATACTGAATTGCCTTTTAATATTGACATTATAATAGCTATAATCTGTGATAATACACGGATTCAAGAGCTCGATCTTGACCTTATTATCTCAATGTGTGCAGTCGTCAGTGTAGTAGGTACATAGATGGTAACGGACAAACTGATTACATTATAAATATTGTTATAATGTAATCAGTTTGTCCGTTAATTATTACATATTAGATACTACTGCTGAAGTAAATAAAATGGGACTTAAATTGCTTGTATTAGTGCTTTTAATAAAAATAGTGGTAGCAAGAATAAGTACAAATGTGAATATAGACAAGTATCAAAACGTAGAAATATCATTCTCTGGATCAGAAACAGATTTTATCACGGATGACGACATCAAATCTTTCAAAATCGGAAATGATAATTTACTAACAGCGTTGAAAGAACACCTGGGTAAGAGGCCGAAAGACGCTTACCTTAAAAGTCCAACTCCTTGCGACGACTTGTACAAGACTTACAATTGGGAACCAGTGAAAAGAGTGCTGTCGATCAAATCAGCAAAAGTGACAAGCATGACGAAGAATCCAATCGTAGCACTGTCTCAAGACTTCGAGAACTCTTCGAACCAGACGATAAAAGTGAACACGGGCATAACGCTCTCGATAGAAAACACCTTTACCACCAGTTGGTCGAGAGACAGAGAATTTACATTATCCCAAGAAATTGAATACGAATTGAATGTGGGCGTCGCTGAAGCTACGAGGAAAACCACTTTCTCGTTCACGACAAACTGGGGAGTTAGCGTAGAAAAGACAAAAACTGAAGTTATTGGTACTACTAGCGGTGTGGAAGTGGAATTGAGGCCAGGAGAAGCTGTAACCGCGGTTTTATCGGCAAACGCGGTGTATTTAGAAGTAGAAGTTGTGCATATGGCATCACTAAGAGGAAACGTGGCAGTGAATTATAAAAAGGCACATAGAGGACATCACTTCTGGGGACCTTTGATACATAACGTGATGGAGACTGCAGGTATTAAGAATGAGGTTACTACAAAGGAGACGATACGGTTTAGATTCTATGTTGAAGGGAAGCTTAGATTTTATGAAAAGGCGACTGGACGGCCATGGTAAAGTTGTGAATATGAAAAATACCTATTATTTAATGAGATTGTGGTTGTTATTCTAAGTTCCCACTGCCTAACGATTTAATATTCAAAGTCTTGCTTCTTCTTGATGTTAAATTTGAATAAAGATTGTTTTCACTTATCTTTAAAATAAAATGTAATTCATTCCTGCTTCTACTTCTTTTATCTAATCTAAATGGAGTAGGTATACGTGCTTTGGTTTCAAACTTGAGACCTATGACTTGTTAGTCCGCAGGTCACACAATTAGGCTATTAGTTACTGCTATTCTTAATATCTTTTGCTATCACTAAAATATTTCTTAAACATAGCAGTCTAACATTGAAATTTCAATGGCTGAAGGTCGTTTATATTAATGGTTATATCGTGCACCTGACCTGCCTTTCTGAAGATATATTTCGTAACCAGAGCTCATGTTATAACAGACGGCTAAATGAAATGACGATCATTTGATACGTAAATGATGACAATAGGAACCTTTCATTTGACGTCCTAGAGCTTAATGAGAGCTTATTGCACGATGTTACGTTGGAAGTGATGCAAAGTTTGACTTTACCTATCGTTAAGTTTCACCCAAAGACATTCAATACTTAGGTAATATTATAGACGGGAGACACCACGTACAAAACTTTCATCCAATACTTGTGTCGCTGGACACAAGAGAATTAAGCCCCGTATTCATGGTAAACATTTGTTTAGCAACAAAGTTGAATCATCGTGTTGCGGTGTTCACGCTCGATGAGCGTAGGTTAACACCGCGAGAGACACAGCGAGAGCTGTTTACAACTCTGCAACACACAGTGTTGCTAGCAACATGTTGACAGCAATTTCGCAACACGTTGATTCAACTTTGTTGCTAAACAAATGTTTACCATGAATACGGGGCTTTAATCTAGGTTACAGCTCCGTTGCCGCTACAATATTGCTATATTATGCTAGACGTCGTTACTGAGACAATGGGATCACAGTTTTTCTATAAAATTTCTTCGCATGTCTTCTCTATAGTACAGACGCCAGCACATCAACCTACCCTAAACTGTCAAATTTTCCCAATTGAACATGAACCTTATTGTGTTTAAAATAAAGTTGAAAAGCTATCAAAGAAATTTGACACATTGGGGTAGGTTGATGTGCTGGCGTTTGTACCTTAAACCTCTTTGTTCTTTAGCCACAAGCTCCTCAGGGACAGGGAAGGTAAACATGAACAAAGTGTTATACAACGACCAAACATTCAGCTTTATACTATAGCACAAAAGTTTTCTCGACGTGTCTGCAACGAATCGTCATTTGTTTAAGCTCTTCACACAATTCAATCTATTGTTTGCCTCCATCTTGGTAATCAAGAGTGCGGCCTTGCCCTTAATAGATTACCTTCTTTGTCCACTACGGTGTCGTGATGATACTAAACTATTCAGGTGTTTTTGAAGACTATACACGAATCCGGTTTAACTGATGTGCGCGTTTAATTGAGATTTTTAGAGTTGTTTTGTTTCTAAAAGCTGGTTCTCTTATGTGTCGTAATTTAGAAACGATTATAGAAGAAATAATGCTCTATATTGTATACTATTGTTGACTGAAGGAAATAATAATAATAGTAATAATAGGAAGTCACCCCCCAGCCATTTTATTCGTGTATTTCTAAAGCATTGATGAGGCAGGGGCCATAGTCCTTCCATAGTACTAGGTAACCAGTTCACCTTATACACCCCTAACCTATAGCTCAATACGAGTACATTTGTTGCTTTAGTCTACAATAGTCCTGCACTAGTCGTAGGTTTTCCTTGGGTGCATTTGCATAACGCATACAGGGAAAATCTGCGATTGGTGCCTCACTTCATTAAAAACGACAAAGGGCCTCTGCGAGTTGGCTTGGGCCCTTCGTACGCCTTCCAAAGGTCCGGAACCCAAGGATTCCGAGAAATATAAGCGTATACTATTAATAATTTATTTGAAATAAAAAGGTGTACCTACTTTTGAACAATATTAGGTTACAAACAGATGGAGACGTAATACAATAATATGTGTGTCCAGTTCGACCGCGCGGCCATAGCGTTTTTTTTTTAAAAAAACCATGTCAATTTTTTGTAAAAATTTGTCAAAGTTGATTCCCAAAACCATAAATTTGTCAAAGATACGGTTAAAAAGTTATAAGGGTTTGAACATGGCCGCGCCATTGAAACGCGGCGAACCGCGCGGCCACTGAGATCTTTAAAACTAAGCCTTGTAGAGACCTGAAATTTACGCAAATGCAAGATTTAATTTGTAAAAAATTTGTAAAAATATAAAAAAAATACTCAGGTTTATAGTTTAAGAGCTATAACACTAAAACCGAATGGCCGCGCCATTGAAACGGTGGAGAAAACGCTATCGCCTGTATCTCGCTGAAAAAAAATCGCAGAGGTGTGTAGTTTATTGTAATTACCCAGATTTGAATTTGTCGAAACTAGGAAAAATACAACAAAAATTCCTAGGTTTATATTTCAGGAGCTATAAGACTAAAACGATATGGCCACGCCATCGAAACGGTGAATAAAACGTTATTTCGCCTGTATCTCGCTGAAAAAGCATCGCAGAGGTCTGGAGTTTTTTGTAATACCTAGATTTTAATTTGTCAAAACTAGTAAAAATACAATAAAAATTCTTAAGGTTATATTTCAGAAGCTGTAGAATATTATCAGTATGTGGTGCGATAGGGTGACCATGTCTTATTGTTTACAGAATACTTTCTACTTATTGTTACAGAAATTATAATTCAAGGATTCTAAATAAAATTAAAATGAAACCATAAATATAAAAACAATTATGTTTATTGCTTGAAAAGTCAATAATACAGTTACAGTCCGCGTGGACTTACGAAAAACTAGCCCTAAGATTGGTTTAAATGACGCAACTCCGCCCCTAAGCTATGTGATTGGTAATGCACACTATTGCATCTCACACGCGCCACCCCCGCGCGCCTCCGCAGGTCAGTGCGACGCGTACAGCCGTTAGTACTTATTATTCTGTGGTACAGCGACGTAAGCGTAAGAGTTTCGTTATCAGTGTGTCGTTGTGATGTTAACACGATAAAAAAGTGATCTACTGATTATTAAAATGTTCAATTCGTGTGTAATTACGATTAAGGAATGTGTAACCGAAACATGTGCCAACCACTCAAAAAGAACCATAGTGTTTTTATCAATAAGTATGGAAATCGTAAATTTATTCGGAATCGGAGGACTGGAAGATGCCGTTATTATCGATGACTCCAATTTCAAAATTTGTTTGAAATGCAATAACGAATCCTTGAGATTTAAGTATGAATTGAGCGATATTATTTTATTTGATCTCAACGGCACAGACAAAATTAAGCTCGAAGAAATACCACAATATATACAATTAAGGCAAAAAAAATATCGATTCATAGGTGCCGTGGAATATGTTCCCCCGGTTGTAGGTATTATTGGGCATTACAAGTGTCATTGTCTAATAAATAATTCTAAATTTATTTGCTACGACAACAATAAAACTGAAACACATGAAAGTTCTGCACAACCTCTTACAATTCATAATTTAATGTATGGTTTAATAGATGATGACTAAAACACTTTATATTTAATGATAGCGCAACTAAATAATAAGTAAATTATGTTTATATTTTTTCTATTTTTCATTTTATATCTGACTTAGTGTAAGTAAACAATCTGTGATTTTTGATTATATCTTAGTGTAAGTAAATCTGTGATTTTTGATTATATCTTAGTGTAAGTAAACAATCTGTGATTTCTGATTATATCTTGGTGTAAGTAAACAATCTGTGATTTTTGATTATATTTTAGTGTAAGTAAATAATCTGTGATTTTTGATTATATCTTAGTGTAAGTAAAATATCTGTGATTTTTTATTATATTTTAGTGTAAGTAAACAATTTGTGATTTTTGATTATATCTTAGTGTAAGTAAACAATCTGTGATTTTTGAGTTTTTTTTTTAATTTGTAACATTCTGTGATTTATGTGACTTTTAAACCAATAAACATAATTGTTTTTATATTTATGGTTTCATTTTAATTTTATTTAGAATCCTTGAATTATAATTTCTGTAACAATAAGTAGAAAGTATTCTGTAAACAATAAGACATGGTCACCCTATCGCACCACATACTGATAATGTTCTACAGCTTCTGAAATATAACCTTAAGAATTTTTATTGTATTTTTACTAGTTTTGACAAATTAAAATCTAGGTATTACAAAAAACTCCAGACCTCTGCGATGCTTTTTCAGCGAGATACAGGCGAAATAACGTTTTATTCACCGTTTCGATGGCGTGGCCATATCGTTTTAGTCTTATAGCTCCTGAAATATAAACCTAGGAATTTTTGTTGTATTTTTCCTAGTTTCGACAAATTCAAATCTGGGTAATTACAATAAACTACACACCTCTGCGATTTTTTTTCAGCGAGATACAGGCGATAGCGTTTTCTCCACCGTTTCAATGGCGCGGCCATTCGGTTTTAGTGTTATAGCTCTTAAACTATAAACCTGAGTATTTTTTTTATATTTTTACAAATTTTTTACAAATTAAATCTTGCATTTGCGTAAATTTCAGGTCTCTACAAGGCTTAGTTTTAAAGATCTCAGTGGCCGCGCGGTTCGCCGCGTTTCAATGGCGCGGCCATGTTCAAACCCTTATAACTTTTTAACCGTATCTTTGACAAATTTATGGTTTTGGGAATCAACTTTGACAAATTTTTACAAAAAATTGACATGGTTTTTTTTAAAAAAAAACGCTATGGCCGCGCGGTCGAACTGGACACTAATATGTTTGGAGACTCTAGCACCCTTGCTAAGTTGACAAGACAACTTGTATTAAAGGTGCTAGGCCCAACCCTTTCATGGGTGTCTTGTTAAGAAGAAAAACACATTTCTTCTTTTTAAATAGTTGTGTCGATTTTCATGATTTTTTTTGTAAGTATAAGTTTTTTAATAAAACACCCACACACCCACAACACACGCACAGACACACACACCATATGCCTCGGACTGCCTCGCTATTGCAGTGCGTCGGCAATGTTTGCAGAAGCACATGTAGATGGTTATTATGCAATAATTAGGAAAAGAGCAGCATCGCTGATGCGAAGAGTGAGGGACAGTCCCAACAGCTACCTGAGCGTGGTTGCAGAGCACCTTGAGAGTCCTATATGGAGGCATTGGATCCACCTACATACAGGATAATTTTCTATAGTTTTATAGGTATTATGGTGGAGGAATAGGGGTCCTCGTGAAGTATAAATAAATTCCAACTCACGGTTTGTAAATAGGTATATTTTCTCCAACAATCCTCGCACACACATACGCTATGATTTATAGAAGGCGCAATGGGAAGAACAAGCACAAGCACAGCGTAGCACAATAGTTTATGAAGATAGGAAGATAGTATAGTTCAAGTCCAGCCCGTCGATAGTTTATCGCGTATAGTATCGATTATCGACATCGACCAACTGGTATAAAGTATAATGTATACATATAAAATACTAGCTTCTGCCCGCGACTTCGTCCGCGGAAAATTTCTTATTTTAACATATGATTACACTCGCTCGATTGATATTACTGTAATTAATTTTATTAGTAAAATATTTTTTGGAATCAGATCAGTAACTTCAAAGATTACCAAATGTTATGGCATTTTGCCTAGCGAGCCGCTGCGAGCGCTCAGTGCTAGTCTCCCTATCCCTTGTTTCAGAGACATGCTGCCTTAAATGAGATAGACGCTGCGCAGGCGCACGTTCAGTGCTAGATTCCCGAGCACGGGCCTGCGATGTTATGACATTTTGCCTACCAAGCCGCTGCGAGCGCTCAGCGCTAGTCTCCCTATCCCTTGTCTCTGAGACATGCTTCCTTAACTCAGATAGACGGTGCGCACGTTCAGCGCTAGTTTCTCGAGCACGGGCCCTCGACGTCCTCACATTTTGGCCAGCGAGGCGCTGTGAGCGCTCGGAGCTAGATTCTCTAGCGCGTGCTTGCGAAATATATTCTCTATTTCTCGAGAGGCGCTGCTCATTTTCAGGGGCAGATTCTTCCGTACGGCGTAGGTACTCGAGCGGCTCTTGTCTGTGATGTCTGCCGGGACAGTTGAGATTTCCTTTTAGGCATGCTCTCAACAAACTACGCACAGACTTGAAAACAATTATGAACAAAGGGAGAGCGACTCGAACACCGTCTACCTTTACAAAACAAAACAATCGTAATATCGAATAACTCGTATCGATTAATATGATAGAACGAAGTACGAAACTACGAAGACGAACATACGAAACAAACGTACAATGAAATTACGATATTTTCGATTATGAGGTATCTATCAACAACAACAACCATACGAACGAAACAACAACCGAAACCAATAAGCAACTGACATGTAATATTTAGAACTCTAACTAACAACAATGTGGATATAATAATTCGAGAGAGTCATCAATTCACGGAAAGTCTTAACACCGCGATTCAGAAAAATGACGTAATTGCAGAACGCCATCTATGGGCAAATAGGTAAAACGTCTACACAATGAAAGTTGTGCTGCATTTTGCGTTTTAGTAATTTTATATTATCTCCGAAACTGTATGACCAATTGATATACTGTAAATGGCAAATCTTATCTGTATGATGTTCTTGTGATACTGAAATAATTTATTGTCACAAGAATTAGTATTTTGTTGCTCAAATAATCAACCAAACGTAAGTATACCGAATAAATTTTTTTTTAATGCAGTAAAAGAAGTATAAAAGCTAAAATATAAAAGATAGAGATATGGCATCGCGGACTTTTTTGTAGAAATAATTAAGACGAACCAGGTAGCCATACATTGTTTTTAATTTTAAGCAACTGTTTAGGCAGCGCACGCAAATAATTCTGTTTTATGAGGTATTTTTTTCCGACTTGCTAGACAAAAGTTGTGATAGCTCGGTTAATTTACATGTTATAGAAACAATTTATAGCCTATAGCACTCAGGAATAATGTAGCTTTCTGCCAGTTAAAAAAGTTTTAGAATTGGATAATGAGTTCCAGAGATTACCCCCTACATACAAATTTACAAACTTACAAATTTTACCTCTTTATAATATTATTATATTATATTATATTATATTATATTATATTATATTATATTATATTATATTATATTATATTATATTATATTATTTTGATACGCTTACATTTCTCGGAACCCTTGGGATAGGGTTCCGGACCTTTAGAAGGCGTACGAGGGGCCTAAGCCAACTCGCAGAGGCCCTTTGTCGTTTTTAATGCACTGAGGCACCAATCGCAGATTTTCCCTATATGCATTATGCAAATGCACTCAAGGAAAACCTACGACTAGTGCAGGACTATTTGCAGACTAAAGCAATAAATGTATTGGGCTATGGGTTAGGGGTGGATAAGGTGAACTGGTTACCTAGTACTATGGAAGGACTATGGCCCCTGCCTCATCAATGCTTTATAAATACACGAATAAAATGGCAGGGGGTGACTTGCACACTCAGTAATGGGCCCTCTGAAACGGCCGCTAGCACACAGTGACGTAGCGACAAGAGGGCAACATAACCGGAGGTGCTTGAGGAGTGGAGAGGCATTCCACGGCTATCAGGACAATCCCGGAAGTACGGTCAAGATCCCTACCAGCACCTTACTGGAATGCTTCCTTCCTCCGAGCAATATTATATTATTATTATTATTATTATTATTATTAGTATTAGTATTAGTATTAGTATTAGTATTAGTATTAGTATTAGTATATTAGTATTAGTATTACTATTAGTATAGAAGTAAGTAAATAAATGTAAATATGTAATTGTGTAAATATAATATTAAGTATTAATTGTATGTGTGTTATTGTGAATTGTTCTACCTAGTATGTAAGTTTAATTAAGTAAATGGGTAGGCAGTTGCCTACAGTTTAATTTGGTTTAGTTTAGTTTAGTATTTTAGTGTTCTTGTGTATTACTAGCTTAGTTCTTAAGTGCCTGTATTACTAACACTCTATGGACTATCTTGGTCTGAAATAAAGCATTGTTATTATTATTATTATTATATGCATGCTTACCAATCTGTTTTACTTCCGTGACACCTCACAATCTCAGGTCCAGTTGAAAACTAGCGTCAGGCACTAGTTGTCTGGCATTTTTTGCTGAACTGGACCCTTTTGGCAAAGCCGCAAGGCACACAATTTTTTTTGTCCTGTAATTTCAATGGGCTATTGAACAAAACTTTAGTTTTTAGTCCCTCATCTAGATTACAAGAAAATATCCGACACATATTTTTTCTTTTTTCACGTAATAATATAATAACGGTGATACATCGAGTTAAAATGTCGCATGGCGTCACTAGTACAGTTTAAGCTAGCTAATGACGTTACAAGCCCTCACTCTTCAATTTTAATGCGCTTACTCTAAGTAGTTTTTCATCAATTTGAAAAAAAAAATATGTGTCGAATATTTTCTTGTTAATTTCTTTTAATTTAATTTTTGTCTTTTTTTTGCTATAAAAAGAGTGTCGGGCCACGCTCAGTGTAGGGTTCCGTAGTTTCCCGTCCGTCACAATAAGTGTTCAAAATACTGCATAAACGATTATACTACAAACTTAGTCCAGAAATTATTTTGTACAACTTTTTGTCTTTTTAGTACAAAAACTGTTTCTATCCAAGTTCAAAATAATTTTCCTAGAAATTCCTTATAAAGTTCTACTTTTCAGATTTTTTTCATATTTTCTAAAGTTATGGTTCAAAAGTTAGAGGGGGGGGGGACACACACATTGTTTTTTACTTTTGGAGCGATTATTACCGAAATTATTGACATTATCAAAAAATAATTTTAGTAAACCCCTATTCATTTTTAAATACCTTTCCAACAATAAGTATATCACACGTTAGGGTTGAAATTTAAAAAAAAAATCACTTCGCACTTTACATATAAGGGGGCTACCCTAATAAAACATTTTTTTCCAACTTTCATTTTACCACTTTGTCGGCGTGATTGATACACATGATGGTACCGAATTTCAGCTTTCTAGTGCTAACGGTCACAGAGATTAAGCGAGGACGGACGGACGGACAGACAGACATGGCGAAACTATAAGGGTTCCTAGTTGACTACGGAACCCTAGAAATGATTCTATTTGCCCCTTCCAAAGAGTAGATTTTTATGGAGAAGAATGGGCAAGAAACTCCGTGAACTTGAATGGTTGAACTTGAAGCTAGCGTTGCCAGGCGTCCGGCTTTAGCCGGACATAGTCAGGCTTTTTGATTGCCTGTCCGGCCAAAATAAGCGACGTCCGGCCTGTCCGGCTTTTGTTAGGCTTTTTAGATTTCAAAATTCGCGCGCATCGGGACCGAATTCGCGAATGAAAGAAGCCGGCGCGAAAGCTTTTCAGAATTTCTAACTATTTGCCAATTTTATTTCGCGATTCCAGGCCACAATGCAAACGTGGAACGAGTTTTCTCTCTAATAGGTCAACAATGGTCAAAACAGCGCAACAGACTTAACGTAGATACAGTTGCTAAAATGCTACTCGTAGAATACAATTTAAAACACTTATCGTGCAAGGATTTTTACAACTGCATAATAAAAGAAACTGAACTTTTAAAGCTTGTTACTGCAAACCAAAAATATTTAGAATAATGTTTAATGTCTAATTGAAAGATAAGAAGTCTTTTTTGTTTTGATTATTTAAGAGAAGAAGTGTCGAGTTTATATTATTTAAAGAAGTTTTGTTTTAATTAATAAGAGTAGAGATTTGTTTTGGTTATTAAGAGAAGAAGTTTTGTTTTGTTTTGATTATTTACAGAATAAGTTCTGTTTTGTTTTATAGATTAAGAATTTAAGACACATAATTTAGACTGATGTTGCATTTAATTTGAATTAAGGAAAGAATTATTAAGACTGATTAATAATAAAGTACTTTTAGACTAATTTGGCATTAGTTTTATTGTAAATTATCAAAAAAGCTTGGTTTCCCCTAAATCCCCTAAAATGCAAAGTGTCCGGCTTTTTTACCAAAATGTTAGGCCAAAAAAAAAAATATTTTTACACGAATATTAAAATTGTTGAAAATGCAGGATGTCCGGCTTTTTGACCCAAATGTTAGGCCAAACTCACAGCTCTGTCCGGCTTTTCGGTATGAGGACCTGGCAACGCTACTTGAAGCCGACCCTAAATATCACTGGACAAGAGCAGGAAGATGTTTTTTTTATTGTGTATTGGTCTATGTCTTCTGTGTGCTCTGAATAAGTGTTTTGTCTATCTATCTTTCGGTTTGTAATATATGTACTTACCTACTTATAGATTTTAGTAACATCAAAACCCAATTTACACAACATGACCTAAAAGCAAATCTAATCTGAATTTCTCACGATTTAACACCGTGTCCCATAATTCTATCTAATAATAAACGTATGATGAACGTCGGTGTTCAACCAATTTCATGTTGCGACAGACATACATACAGGCTAGACTCATGTTGGGTAAGTAGTAGATAAAATGGGTACCTACCTACCAAACAGATTAAACATAGAGAGGATATGCTAGAAAATGTCACAAAAAAACTTTGATCCCATGTCTCAGTTACGCCATCTACAATAATAAAAGTAGCAATATTGGAGCAGAAGAGGAGCGTACTAAATTAAACTCATAGACTTGTGTCTCGTACAAAAATAAATTTAGTTAATTAGTAGTATTCTGTGTGTCGTGATGACCCAGAGGTTAAGACGCCTACCTTTCATGTACGAGGTTGTGGTCCAAATCCGGGCAAGTACCAATGTGACTTTTTCAATTCATATGTAGGTACTTTCTAAGTTTTGCCATCGGTGAAGGAAAATCTCGTGAGGCAACCTAAACTTATACTTAGTTAATATGAGTTTGAAATCGCCAATCCGCCGTGAGCAAGCGTGGTGATTAATTCATTAAACCCCAAGAGGACACCGATGTCCGCGCTGTCATTATCTTTCTATTGTGTCTCTAATTGACACAATTGAAAAGGTTTGAGTTTTCTCTGTATGAGAAGAGGTTATGCCCTGCAGTACAGTAACAGGCTGGTATTATTATTAGTAACATTCTAGATATGTGCCCGTTTGATGGCAATCGCCCCTTTAACACGGGAGTTAAGCATAAATAGCGATGGGTGTACTACGGTACACCTCTGCCTAACCCATCGGTGATTACTGGCGTGATGTTTATGTTACGTTATGTCGATGGGCCGCATTGTAACACCCTAAGTTCTTATGGTGTTCAATAAAGAGTATTGTATTTAATACCTATTGTTTTATTTTCTTTTCAATGAAATATTTGTGGATCCCTTTTTTTCGCATAATGTTCTTTGTCCTAATATACTTCGGCATAACGATTTTGGCACAATTTGTTTTGGCATAATACTTAATACTTCGGCATAATTTTTTTAGGCATACATTTTACTTTGGCATAATCATCTTAAAGACTAATTTGTTTTGGCATAAATTTGATTCGCATAACGTTAGTAGGCCTATTGCTCTCATAATCAGGACTTGGGCACCCCGATATTAGGTTAGTTAGGTTCCTTTAAACCCTGAAAACAGAAATAGGAGCCCCGCGTAGCACCGCGTAGTGGTGAAGCGCACTAGTTTATTAAGAGCCTATTCACTCTAGCCTTGAAGACACCTAAATTATAATCGGACGGGAAGACCGCAGCAGCACAGGCCGCAGCGCAGGCTCATATTCAATTGGGAAAATTTGACACATTGGGGTAACTTGATGTGCTGGCGTCTGTACAGTCAAGTTTTCACGGCGCGTGAATGTCGTGATGGCCCAGAGGTTAAGACGCCTACCTCTCATGCACGAGGCTGTGGTTCAAATCCGGGCAAGTACCAATGTGACTTTTTCAATTCATAGGTACTTTCTAAGTTTATCTTAGACATCATTGACATCGGTGAAGGAAAACATCGTGAGGAAACCTGGACTTATAGATATAAGTTTGAAATCGCCAATCCGCCTTGAGCAAGCGTGGCGATCAATGCTCGAGCCTTCTCTGTATGAGAAGAGGCCTTTGCCCTGCAGTGGGACAGTAACAGGCTGGTGACTTTTACTGAATAGTCCGGCAGGAGGGATTCCTAATGTGTGGTAACGTTTTTAAAAGAAAGAAAGTCTTAGTTATTTTTGTCGATAAGTAACAAATTTCAAATTTCAAATTCATTTATTCATTTTGTGAACACAGAGTATAATATTATGATGTTGTATAAAAAAAAATGTTGGCCCATACAGTGTTCCACCGAACGGCATACAAAATAGTGTCGTGCATCTAATGTTATTATTAAGTAAGTGTTATTATTAATCATACCAAAAAAATAATAATAATAAAAATAGAACAAGTTGTCATAATATTGCTAGGATAATACAATGTCAGCTAAATTAAAATTAATGTACAAGTGTCAATTAGGAATAATAATGTCAGAATATATTATTATAATACACAACAATATAATAACAATCTACGATACAATTACATTTCAATTATAATTTAAAATTTGTCATTAAGATATTCATCGACCGAATAATATACCTTGTCATTCAATAATTCAAAAAGCTGACGTTTAAAATGATTCAAGTTATTTTTAGCGATATGTTCGGGTAATTTGTCATATAGCTTTGGAGCCATTGCATATATTATTATGCTTTTGTGTAGAAATTTGGTTCTTGTGTAGAGCAAGTGCAACTTATTCGAGCGTCGTTGACTTTCGACCGGTCTATAATAATGCATATTATTTTTTACAAAAATACAGGCTTCGTAAAGTGATGGCACAGTCAATATTCCTAAGCGTTTAAAATGAGATTTGCATGACACCATCCGATTAATTCTACAAATAGCTCGAATGCATTTTTTCTGTGCTACGAGTACTTGATCAACCCTAGCAGCGTTGCCCCAAAATATCAGGCCATATCGTAAACTAGATGCTACATAACCATGATAAGCTGCTAGAAGTGCGTTTTTGTTTGCAATTTTGCTTAGCATGTAAAGGGCATAGGAAAACTTACTAAGTTTCCCACAAACATTGTCAATTTGCGTTCTCCAAGACATGTCGCTATCAATATATAGGCCAAGAAACTTTGTGACCTTAGATTCTAGTATTTCTTCTCCATCTCCATCTCCAACAAAGTGCAATAAACTTGCAAATGTAACGCAAACCATCTAAACAGATCCCTAATTCGGTGCAGCATGAAGACGAACTAACAAAGTTACAATATCTGGATCACTAAGTGTTGTCACACGCATACTATCAATTCACAATGCAGCTCTATACCACGTTAGCACTACACCTCAGAAAATAACACGACATCTTTAAAACGAGGTGGTAAGGTTGTGAATGCAGTGGTAGAATGATGGAGACGGGGTATGTGTAACGTGGTATATAGGACCGCATTGTCAAGATTGTACAGTATAAATAGTTGGATAGTCGATGATGTTACCATTCGAAGTTCATCTCGATTCGAGTCGTATCATCTTTATTTTAAAGGTATATTGGTTTTAAAAGGTTCTATCAAAACCCTTAAGTTAATCAAAGTATTAAGTTCTGAAATACAGGATGGTACGGACATCTAGATGTGCAATGATGTCCGTGACGGTGTCTGGACATCCTAGTTCTTTTCATGATTCTGGGATTGTGTAGAAATTTTAATCGGTTTTGCCCTCTTTTTTACATTTATATTTGATGTTATTTTCGCATAATAACTGTTAAAACTCATCAAAAATAGATCTTTTCCTTCAAACCAATGAGATGTTTATTTAAAAAGTAAAAAAGCTACTTGTTTCATTGAATTCCTCATTGGATTAGATATAAATTAAGGTTTTATACAGTTAAAAGCAAAAAAAAAAACTATAGGAAAATCTTGGAAAAGCCGACAAAAGAATTCAACGCTTTTCCAGGATCATGGGCTGAGCTTATGATGTCCAAATGTGCGAGGATGTTCCTTACACCCTGTATATGTTATTAAGATTTGACTTAACCTTAAATTGAAATTTAAAGTAAATTTTGTTTAATGTTTATTGCCCTGTAGTTATAGTCTCACCTCTTATGCACGAAACACTATAGTCATTACCAATCCAGTGACATTTTTAATTCGTAATTACTGTTTATATGTAGTCCACCTCGTTCATCACTGATATCGGTAAAGCAAAACATCGAAGGGAAAACTGCAGTGTTATTCAGTAAAAATCACCTTGTGAAAAATGTCAGTGGATTGAGCTATCATTTCATACTAATGCTACTCACTGACAGTTCACTTCAATCAAGTTGTCACGGGCTCACCTTTACTATGCTTTTACTGAACTGGCTCGTCCGGCTGTACTGCGGAATCGATATGCCATAAGCAAGCGTGGTGATTAATAATCTTACTTTCTCTGTGTGAGAAGAGGCCTTTGCCCTGCAGTGGGACATTATTAACCTTCTAATGACAGTTTATTTGTTTCAGCTAAATCTATTTGGTGTTTGATCTCAATTCAGGAAAATGCAGGTAAGAAAACCATATAATTAATTAGCTAACAGCCACACGTCACGGTTAAGCAACACTAGTCGAGGTTGGTCCGTGGATGGTATTCGTGTCGATCACAAATTAGTGCCCTGCTGAGCACTCTAAGCTGTTGGTCCCGGTTTACGTAAATCTTAATTAGTTAAGGCTTAAATTACTGGCAAACAGGGTAACCATGGGCAGTGAAGCACCGGGTAATTCGATATTACCCGGTGCTTCACTTATAGTTGCGAAGGTTACCTATATGTAAAGTCGTTTCAAGTTTAATAATGGTATTCAGCTGCATCAGATTAGTCTGGAAGCCGATTGCTTTGTGTTTAATAGTTTTATACTGTAAAGATAATTGTTTTAAATAAATTCATTTGTTTATAAATATCATGTTTTGTTGATGCCAAACTTACACCTTTCTTTCTATATTTTTTGTTTCAGGTGTTCATACCACTGCTATGTATTGCATCGTTAGCCATTGCCGAGCCTCCAGTCGGGTAAGTATCTCAATTCATACTTAAATATTTAGAAATAAAGCCCCAAAAACCTAATACATTCTGGTCTGAATTTTAACTAAGAAAAATTTATGATAATTATATCCAGCCGAAACGTCTAAAAGCCACAAATAGAATTAAAATTAAATAAGGCGCTCTAAGTGAACAAGAAATCGTTCGTTTAATAAATCTAGAAGTGTCTTTATTTTATACGATAAGTGAAAACTTTTGTAGGTACTAATTGTTCTCGACTCATAAATTTAATCCTAAATGAGTTACTCTGATGACAAGAATTCAGGCTACTCTACTGCGACTACCTAGACCACTAGTACAAATAATATGTGTTGCTAACCACAAAAAATATTTATTCTACCTTAACAAAGCCGTCTTTTCCTACATTTTCCAGCGATGGCTACGCAGCTTCCCGCTCCAGCCACCACCACGACCATGAGCAAGATCATGACCACAGCGTAGACATCCAAAGATCCCTCTCCCAGGAATACGGACCTCTCACCTCAAGAGCCTTCGGATCCTCTCGCAACGCCCTCTCAACAGAATACGGACCCCCAAAAGCCAGGAATGCCAGTCCTAGAACCAGCCCTTCCCAAAGTTATGGTGCTCCAAAACAACGAAGTGGACCCTCTCAGGAGTATGGTGCTCCTAATGCAAGAAGTCAGATTTCTTCGTCCCGGAGTCTTTCAACTGACTATGGTCTACCAAACGCTCGAAGCTCACCATCGACTGAGTATGGTCTTCCAAACGCACGAAGCTCACCATCAACTGAGTATGGTCTTCCGAACGCACGAAGCTCTCCTTCGACTGAATATGGAGTACCCAGTGCTCGAAGCTCTCCCTCAACAGAGTACGGCGTCCCCAATGCTCGTAGCAGTCCATCGCAGCAATATGGTGCCCCGGCTGGTAAAAATGCTTTGTCTCAGGAGTATGGAGTACCAGCAACTGGAAGAAGCAGTCTATCTCAAGAATACGGTGTTCCATCTGCCAGGACACCCTCCACTCAGTACGGACCACCTGAATTTCGTTCAGGACCTTCAGAAGAATATGGTGTCCCATCTCAAAGAAGCTTCGGAGCGCGCACACCTTCCCAAAAATACGGACCACCGACTTCCCGGAATTCTCCTTTCTCATCAAACTCTCTGTCCCAAGAATATGGAGCCCCATCAGCCAGAACTGCTGATTCCCAAAGCTTTACCACTCCCAAAAGTGTTGGGAAGGCTTTCGGTAGCAGCTCAGCTCGTTCCTTCAAACCTCAGTCGAAAAGCCGTTCGTCTTTCGGTTCTCGATCCTCGTCAACTAGTTATGTTGCACC
This sequence comes from Euplexia lucipara, assembly GCA_921972225.1. Lineage (NCBI taxonomy): Eukaryota > Metazoa > Arthropoda > Insecta > Lepidoptera > Noctuidae > Euplexia > Euplexia lucipara. The sequence continues at coordinate 4,469,169 of OV179168.1, read as the reverse complement.
CAGCGCAAGGGATTCTGGCTCTTATTCCCATGACTCCAAGACTCCTTCTCAATCGTATGGTGCGCCAGCTCAGCGCGATTTGTCTGACACTTATGGAGTGCCAAGTGCGAGGGGTTTATCTCAGGAGTATGGTGTACCGTCGGGCCGTGATGCTGACCAGAAGACCAGTGCTATTGCTTCGTCTTATTCTGCTGCTGCATCCAGGTACAACATTTTTTCAAACTTAATTTTATTTATATGTGTGTATATTGCCGTTGCTTAATGGCTGTGCTATAGTGTGCCACATATCACATGTCTTGTCCTAATTAGTAGGTACTTAATAGTATTGTTTTAAGAGGGTGAGAGCCTGGAGATCTGTCATACAGGTCCCGAACCCACTATAGACTCCAGCTCTCACAAAGGTTACAAATTTGATTTTGAAAATTATGTTATGAACCAATGTCCTGTACCTTTTTGAGAGAAATAAATCATTATTATTATATTATTATTATTAATTATTTGAAAAGTATTTCAAAGCAAAACTGTAACAATTTACAAAATAGCTTAATAATAATTTAAGTATCTTCTAGAACTTATATAGAACCATTCTCTACCAACCAACTAACCAACAACTTAAAAAATTATCTCTTTTCAGGTCTTCCCCGTCGGACTCCTACGGACCCCCTTCAGCTCGCGACTCCATGCCCTCAGAAGAATACGGAGTACCAGACCAGTACAGCAACCAGAACAACCAAGGATACTCTTATTCCAGGGATGCCCTCAACGAGCTATTGAATCAGGTATGTGGACAACCAGCAGGGCTAGCCATCTTTTCGTTGCCATTGACTATCTGGGGTCCAGTTCCACACCGAACCTTGAGAACTTACAAAAAATTGTATAACACTGCACTGTATGTGGACTTCAAGTTACCGTGACAGACGGGGTACAATGCGCATAGTCACATCACACTAATGATAGCTTTTTTTGGTTGATAGGTTTGGTTGATAGGTTTGAGCTACACGATGACTGAAGCATGCATGCCGTCAGTCGGGAGTTCGGGACAGGTCAACTCAAAGCTGAATTGATTCTTTCTTCAAAAGGCCTTTCCAGACTTTGCCCTGCATCGTGAGACTCGCATAATACATTAATACAATCTTATGTCTGGACTTTAAAAGAGACTATGACCCCTGAGTTTCTTTCGGCATTTCTTCTCAGGGATCAGTCACTTTGGAAATGCCATTTAGTTTAAAAAAAACGACATGTAAAAGTATCTGGGAAGATCTACTTACAGAAATAAATATCATTTCATTTCATTTCATTTTGCAACACAAGAAACTTCCTAAATAAACATAATCAGGAGTAAAATAACTCTAGTTTCTGGAGTCTGTGGCTTTGGTGGTAATGTTTCATTAATTATTGGTCACCGACTTCCATCCAAAACTTGTAATTTTTTTGTAAAAAGGTTTTTCTTAAGCCTAACTATGTTTAACTTCGACGCAGTAAGAAGAGACTAAGCTAGTATTTAGCAGTTCTACACTAACTGCTGGCTAACAAAAATCCATTTAGGTAATCAAGAGGAAAATTATACAAAATGTTCAAACAACCTTCTTCTTAATCTCCAGGAGCCAGCGAATTACGACTTCGCATACAAAGTAAATGACTACGAATCTGGCAGCGACTTCGGGCACACGGAGTCAAGGCAAGAGAACAGAGCTGAAGGCTCCTACTTCGTTGTTCTACCTGATGGCACCAAGCAGGTAAGCTTACAAATATTTAGTCATTTTTGAAGTTAATATGCTTCTTTTGGCGCGTTAAGGAAAACATGAGCGTATTTTTTTACGATGCGCGCGCACACCATCACATAAAACCCACCCTGAAGTTAGCCGTAGTCAACATTTTAGTTTTTAGAAAGATTTTTATTTTGTTACGTCAAAGAAGTAAGTATAACTTCTAACGCGTGTAGGTACATACGTATACACACATTTTTTCTCTTTTATTTATTTACCACTACTTTTACGACTGGCCTTTTGGTCTAGTAGTTAGTGACCCTGACTGCTATGCAAGAGGTAGTGGGTTCGATTCCCACCCAGGACGAATGTTTGTGTGATTAGCATGATCATTTGTTCTGTGTCTGGGTGTAATTTATCTATAAGTAATATGTATGTATTTAGAAATATATAAGTATGTTTATCAGCTGTTTAGTACCCAAAAACACAAGCTCTCAAGCTTAACTTGGGACTAAATGGGGTTGTGTGAAAAGTTGTGGAATATTTATTTATTTATTATCATTATTAATAATCAATCGGGTACATAACTAGCCTCCAGGCTGTAACTAAGAAATTACTAAAGGAATAACCCAATAACATTTAGCATGAACCGGTAATGAAATCCAGAATCTTACGTTCAGCAGGGCGAGGCAATAGATTGCCAAACGTTAGTTAAGAATTGAGCAATTTTGGTATAATTGGGTCAACAAGGGTTTACCTTAAACCCATGATTTCATCATACTTTACTTATCTACAGTACACCATATAAATACCCATAATTATGGTGTTTATTAACTTTTGTTTTAGTTATTGTGTGGATTTCCCAGCTAGATTTAAACCAATAGGTGCTGATAATATGCTCTTATCGACACCTAACTGAAATAAACACGGTTATTTGCGACTCTTACGCAATCTACTGGATATGCTTTTAATCAAATTATCCCAGGCTGTACTTACTACCTATTAATTTATATAGGGTGACTGGTAATTAGTGACCGATACTTAAACACGTGATTGTACTCATTTATATGAATAACTTTCCCGAATAAACTTTTTTTTTTACTCATTAACTTTCATTAAATCAATTACGTCAAAACTGCGCAACGGGAGCGGTGGGGGTGGCGGGGGAGCTTGTGACGCTACTACTAGAAGATTTTGCCGTTCGTGTGCCAATTCGTGCTTACTGTGATCGATCAAAAGCGCGCGCGCGGAATTACAAGTTATAGTGATAGTTAAGTAATAAAGTTTCTTTGGGGAAGTTTATTGAAATCATGAATACAATCACGTGTTTAAGTATCGGTCACTAATTACTAGGAGGTATAGTCCAATGGCTAAGGCATCGTGAGTTCATTACAGACAGAAGTGTATTAAGCTTAATTGGCGAGGTTAACAAGACTAAATTAATAATAATACCTAAGCAACCCACATTGCTAGTAAGAGTTTAAAAAAAAAGAACAAAAAAAAAATAACTTTTAGTATGGAGCAAAAAAGAGAGTAGAGAATAAATCAGAAGTTGAAAGGTGAAGGGTTGAAAGTTATACGCTGGTTTTCTTTTGTGCTTTTCAATTAGTTCACCATCCCATACCTAAAAATTCCTATTGAAGCTGGTGAAAATTGCTTATGTGACAAATGAATATCCCATTTGAATTAAACTATCAAATCATCAGTTAAGAATACCTCTATCAGTTGTAATAAAACTCCCACAATGAGATTTCACGATTTAGAAAGGACATATTGGCTCTGGTTACGTGTACAAAAACTAAAAAAAAAACAATAAAACAAAATTTTTGTCTATGATTTCTTATTTCAAAATGGCATTACCAAAGTTTGTCTCTGCATCACCCAAAGGTTGAAAATACATAATAGCACTAAGCCCGCCTGAGTACACTAGTGTGGTTGAAACATGCAATCTAATATATAAAGTTCTTGTGTCAAGAAAGATAAAGCAATAATTAGGCCCAAAAGGGACAGGACAGTAAATAAAAATTAAATCAAACCAAAAAAAAGAATAATATTACATACAGCGTCACAGTGTTTATAACCAGACTCCTACGAAACGGCTTGACCAATTCTATTGAAATTTTGTGTGTATAGGTATTCAGTAGATTTGAGAATAGGTCGTAAACTGTTGTTTTTTCTAAAATGCGGATAAAAATTACCGAGGCAACCAATTAATGTAATAAACTTTCTTCTTTATTACCCAGACGGTGGAATACGAAGCTGATGAGCGTGGCTTCAAGCCCAGGATCTCAGTGGAGCCAGCAGACCTTGGCCGCTCCGGTGGATACGATGACAACGCTGCTGATCTCACCAGGTCTGGTGATGGACCTTATTAAGATGAAATAGGGATGATTTTGTAATGGTAAAATGAGAAGTAGGATAAAGAGTTTCCTTTTGTTTCGTGCTGGTTTAAAACATGAATTTTATCAGTTAACATCACTGTATTTTTAACAATCTAGTGTTATAAGTTTGATTTTTAATATTTGAACATATAATATGTAGTTTTATAAATCCTTGGTACGTAGTACCACAAAGTTGGGAAAACTAGTAAGAGCACCGTTAGTACAAAAAACATAAAGAGCTCAATAACATTTCGCCCGACCCAAATATCGAACCCTGTACCTCATGCTAAGCATTAGCACGATCTCTAGACCTACGAGGTTATCAATGAAACATAGTAAAACACAACGAAAAGATCCGTCAACGAAAATTTTAGATCTTTTCTTTAAACTAGCGCCTCTAGCGGCAATATCGGGAACTTGGAAAACTTCTCATTTTATCTCATTGTAAATCTAAGTCTTTAACTGCAAAATGGCATTGTAAATGGAACTTCTGTAAAATACTCAATTATTTATTAATTCTTTAGCAAATATTATAAGAAAAAATCTGTAAAAAAAAATATGAAATGTACCTCATAGTTTGTATGTTGCTTGTGATGTAGTGTTATAGTGCAAAATAAAAATGTTTTTGTGATACTTGCTTTGGTCATTTGTATTTCCTGTAATTCCATAAACATCCCGCAAACTATACATATAGTGATGTATTTAAATTATACCTGTATGAAATCTATTACAAGTGACGTGGGTCCCTCCGTTCTATCCAACTGATAAGCAGTTTAGGAAGTATTCTTAAACGAAAACTGAACCTGAACTTTTTATTTGTGAATTGAATTATTTATATATTTATATAATCGTTATACCGCGTACGTCGAAGGACTGGAACAACCTGCCTGCTGCGTCCGAGTACAATTTAGGTGTCTTCAAGGCTAGAGTGAATAGGCTCTTAATAAACTAGTGCGCTTCAATCAATATACAATCCCACCCGATGGTAAGCAGTGATGCAATAAATATGCAATGAATACTACATATTTCTCTCATAACCATTGAGAAAAGGCAATAACAGCAACAACAACAACAACAGCTATCAATTTACAATGAGGAGATGATGATGATGATATCTGGATTATCCTACTTCCTACTAATATTATAAACGCGAAAGTTTGTGAATATGGAAAGATAGAGACGTAAAAGAGTACCAAACATCCATCGGATGGATGTTTGGTACTCTTTTACGTAAAAACTAAAAACTACTGAATGGATTTTAATAAAATTTGGTATGGAGTTAGCTGACACCCTGGATTAACACATGGGCTACTTTTTATTCCTGTATTCCCAAAAGAACGGGACCTGCACGGGTGAAAACGCGGCACATCTGCTAGTTTAAAATAAAATCTTTTCATTTGTATCAAACAATTCATTATACCTACTCTATCCACCCTTTTTGATAGTCTATCACACATACATGTGATAGGTATTAGCAAAATTGAGGTGTCTTTTTCCATAAAACCCCATCAATTATTATTATTACTTAAGAGTTGAAATTGAAGTGTTTGTGTAAAAGTCAAATAAAAGAAATCGTAATACTAAGGAAAAAAAAATGGAGCTACGACCACTTACATAATGTCATCGGGTAAGTTACTATGGCTGGCACACTAGCAGCGTATCTTCGTTGACAGTTCATTGTGATGTTCACTGGTCGAAGTATTCAACGATTTACTGTCTAGGATGACGTCATGCACCCTCGCAAAGATGTGACGAAGCGCACAGTACACCATCTGCTGATAGTCATCATAACTTGAAGTCCACTTAAAATACAGACGCCAGCACGACAAGTTACCCCAATGTGTCTTTGATCGTTTTTCAACTTTATAATAAACAGAATAAGGTTCAAATGCAATTGGGAAAATTTGACACATTGGGGTAACTTGATATGCTGGCGTCTGTACAATACCATTTATTTGTAAATTCTTAGTAGTCCTCAAAATTCGTAGAGTAATTGGACGTTAGTTAGTCACTGATAAATGAAATGACAGCAAAGGTGCAGAATAAAAATGTCGAGAATTTTCTCCAACACATAGGTAATTGAAAAGTTCATACAGTACAGACGCCAGCACATCAAGTTACCCCAATGTGTCAAATTTCTTTGATCGTTTTTTAACTTTATGGCAAACAGAATAAGGTTCATATTCAATTGGGAAAATTTGACACATTGGGGTAACTTGATGTGCTGGCGTCTGTACATAGACGCCAGCACATCAAGTTACCCCAACGTGTCAAATTTTCCCAATTGAATATGAACCATAACCTGTTTGACATAACGTTGAAAAACGATCAAGGAAAATTTAAGATCCCTCTCCCAATTAACTTTTCCTTCCTTCTAACATATTCCTCCCCTGAACTGCTTGTGGCGCTGATAGTTTTTATCCGTCACAATAATATAAAATTGTGAGTTGTCGCCTAAAATCTCTGCTTGTTTTAACGTAGTATAAATTTTATTAAATGTACAGACGCCAGCACATCAAGTTACCACAATGTGTCAAATTTCCCCAATTGAATATGAACCTTATTCTGTTTGACATAAAGTTGAAAAACAATCAAAGAAATTTGACACATTGGGGTAACTTGATGTGCTGGCGTCTGTACTAACAATACTAACAATTATAATATTTATGTAATTTCATTTTTTGTTTGTTTCAGTCCCATACTAACCCATGCAGATCTACATTGAGTCCAACTGTATCAACTGAAGAATATTTTATTTCTCTGCGCACTTGCTGTCCAATTCACTTTAGACATTGGCAGAATAGTCGACATCGGCTCTGTTTGCCATAAAAAAAAATAGAATAGAATAGACACTTTGGGGTAACTTGACGTGCTGGCGTCTGTACATGCATAATTATAATTGAAATACAGAGTGTCTCATTCAAATCGGTCAGTATGGGAAAATCTGAAACTATAAGACATACGAAGATCTGTTCTGCGGAACCATGTCATCGATTTTAATAACAAGAAAAACTGCATTATTACATTTAAAAAAAAATCTGTACTATTGTAGTAATATTGTAAACGTGGTCACTTCGAGCACCTACTAAAATAAATTAAAGAATGTGGAAACAATGCATTTTATTCAATTTCATGTTTCATACAGACATTTACTTCTTAAGACCTACACAACCGATATCTAAATAGAAATAGTGTAGGTTTTTTTTTTCAAAATAACCGGGTTCGATTCCCGAACGGAGTAGAGATGTTTTTATGATGTATGAATGCAGTTTTTCTTGTTATTAAAATCGATGACATGGTTCCTCAGAACAGATCTTCGTATGTCTTATAGTTTCAGACTTTCCGATACTGACCCATTTGAATGAGACACCCTGTATATGTACAATTGTACATTGCTGTTATGGATAGGTACTGTATCCCTCGATCCTGTAGAAAGAATACTAGTGTCATACGTCCAACAGATGATAATACTGGAATGGATGTTAACTATATCTTAAAGTTAATTTTAGGTATAGGAAAGGAAGAATCTGTGGCAGAAGTAAACAATAAATTAATTAAATAATATTTCGCAACTTTCAAACAAGCAATACGCCATCTAGTCGTAAACTAAGCAGAGCTTGTGCTTGTGCTGTGAACTCTATGAGTAGGTACTAGACACCTGATAAAACATAGAGCAGGTACTTAGGCGATTAACACACGGCACCGCGCACCGCCGCGGTTGGCGGTGGAGCGGATCTCATGTCACATTTGTCTCTAATAAATCCTTTGATGCCTTACACAGGTACACCGCACGATCACGCGGTCGAGCGGGGCGCCAGACCTTCAGAACCGCCTTGTTCCGCGATGCCGTGTGTTAATCACCTTATACACAACAAATTTTTATTATGGACATGATACTTAAAGGGCTTATTCTAGACGGTCTTCTCATTATATTTGTAAAGTATCAATAAATAATATTCATAAACGGCAAAGTTATTAGCGTTTCTTTATATCCCAAAAAGTCACCAAATTTACGCAAGTATTGTACAGGCTATTCATGACATATAATATGTAGTAGTATTCATTAATCGTCATCTCTCGCTCACGTTCGTGTGATCTCGCTCAAGCATGCCCCGCCTCCAACAGCTGTTTTCGTTATTTAAGTTTAACTAAATAGTAGCATATTTAAAAATTGAATTTAATTTTTTTTACTTATGATTACGAAAATAATATGATCAGTAACAGGTACGGATACAGCCTAATTTTTTGTTGTACTAATTAAAAAATAGTGGTGTAGGTATAGCTATGTCTAAATACATAAATAAATATTCCACAACTTTCACACAGCGCCATCTAGTCCCAAGGTAAGCTGAGCTTGTTTTATGGGTACTAAACAGCTGATAAAAATATTCTTAAATATATACATAAGTACATATTATAGATAAAGGACACACGGAAGAAATGATCATGCTCATCACACAAACATTTGTCTTGGGTGGGAATCGAGCCCATGACCTCCGGGGCATACCAGTCAGAGCCACCAACCTGTAGACACACAGTCCAGTTTTTGAAAATAAAAAAGCAAAACATTTAAAAAGTTAAAAATAACACTTGAGCCATGAAATTTTACTTCACGTAGTACGAAGTAAGCTTAAGTAAGCTTAAGTAAGGAATGTTCCTAGTAGGTACTTGTAGGTATGTAGGTACTTACTTTAACGGTACCCCGACGTTACGTAAAATTTCGTGGCTAAAGTGTTATTTTTAACTTTTTAAATGTTTTGCTTTTTTGCGGTGGGGGTTTTTTTAATTTTTAATTTAATTTTTATTTTACAATTTTTAAACGCATTAATTTTGTTATATAGATTATACACTCATACAGTTATGAGAATTTTTCGGTGCATTGTATGTAGAGTCAAATGCTGGTTAAAACGAACCCAAACGACATATCTGCTATTATTTTGTCAAGAGCCTACCTACTGGTGTGCTGGATAGCCTGGCTGCGGCATCAGCTCATCCTGTTGCCATCAGTGCATTGTGTTTAGAATCAAATGCTGGTTGAAATGAATCCAAACACGACATATCTGCTATTTTTTTGTCAAGAGTCTACCTACTGGTGTGCTGGAAAGCCTGGCTGCAGCATCAGCTCGTCCTGTTGCCATCAGTGCATTGTGTGCAGAATCAAATGCTGGTTAAAATGAATCCAAACACGACCTATCTGCTGTTATTTTCCCAAGAGTGTGTTAGTCTGCTAGATATCCTGGCTGCATTAGACCAAATACACCATAATGTTGCTTATTAATATTACACACATGGGTATTCGAAATTTTAAGACACACATATGTTTGTAAGTAAAGTTAATACCCATAGACGTCTAAAATAGCAACGGTAGCTAACACAAAAGAGCTGATAACCTTGAAACGGCTGAACCGATTTTGATAAATTATGTCTAAGAACCATTGCAAGAAACCCTGCTTTCAAATAAAAAAACCGCATTTAAATCGGTTCACCCGTTTGGGCGCTACGGTGCCACAGACAGACAGACAGACAGACAGACAGACAGACAGACAGACAGACAGACAGACAGACAGACAGACAGACAGACAGACAGACAGACACACACACATAGCGGTGAAACTTATAACACCCCTCTTTTTGCGTCGGGGGTTGCTCTGCCTTATAAATACCTAGGTACATGTTTAATCTTTAAATAAACTACTTCTACCCGGCTAGAAACGTCAGACCAGGAACAATATCTAAATTTTCGATACTAAAGACCATTTAAGTCATTCATATGGGTATTGGGGTCAGGTTCACGTCGAACCGGATGTTGCTTAACCTCAATAATGAATATGACTGGGTATAACACACACGGCTACACATCAACTTTTACAATTCCAGTATAAACTAACCTCTCACTGTACGGAAGACTTATAAAAGTCCAGCTCAGCTTATATTGGAAATGTATAGCTATAATCTATAGTACGATAGTAATTATTGTACTATATTATTATATAGTTAATCCGGAGTGAGGTCAAATTGCAAATAATGCATGTGCGTAGTATTAGGAAGTCTATGTTCTTGGTACATCCTTGAGTGACATATTGGGGATAGAGAAAACTGTGGAGATGTGTATGGTGCTAAAAAATGTTTGAGTGAACTTAAGAAATGGATGATTCGATATTATAAATGATACCTTAGTAAGTCGTCGGTGCGCCACGCATTGAAATATGTACCAAAAATATTTTAAAAACATACACAAATAATTATTAAGTACTTAATACTTATCACATTTAAGAAAAAGTTTAAGAATCATAGGGCATTTAAAAATTCATTCAATTCACTGGCAACGTGACAAGTGCCCAAAAGACTGGCGTAAATGCTGATACCCTGGCCTAAATAATGGTGACTGGTAATTGAGTCCAGATAATCAGCATTGCCATTCCATGTGGGAATACAAATAATTTTTTTGATGACCCATTGATGATTCTTTTTCTTTTCTTTTCTTTTTATTGTTTTTAAGTTGTTAAGGCGAACATTTATTACCAGCAGCGAATTAAAATAATACAGTAAAACACAAAACATACACACACTTAAAAAAACAATCATAAGTCGACTCCACAGTATCTTCTGTCCCAAATCTCGTTACACCTTGAAAGCTCATCTTTTGTGTCGCTAATGAGCATCAATTTTTCATCCCCAAGCCTTTTGGCGACATGCTGTATAAAAGCTTACAACAAGATGGCGACAGTATCATTTCAACAAGCTTCATCTGTAGATACAGACTCAGTTACGACATAAGTGTTATTCTAATCTACAAAAATGAAGGTAGTTATTATTTGTTGCAAAGTTTAAAAATTTCGAAATTACTCATTGTCTTTCTATAATTGTATTGTAATTATAATAATAATCTTTAATTCAAGTTATAAAAAACCATAACAAGAAAAGTACACAATGATAATAATATTATAATAAAAATCTAATTAAACCACGTTCGGTTTTAATCTTGCTTCATTCATTAAAGCGTCTACTATGATAAACTTAAAGTGCAAAACAAAGTTTAATAAAAATAAAACAGAAAACAACAACAGTTCGTGATACATTTTTGTAAAATTCAGAATAGTTAATGTGTGTTACTTAGCCAGGATTTTACAATAGTCAGAAAACTTTCACCCAAAAGAAAAATTGCGGATTGACAGCTTTTGTATCGGCAAATATGTCTAACCAACATGTTTGCTCTTCAGATAAAAGTTCTCTAGTTATAATAATACCATTTGTTTGATGGTCTTGGCGTTTGTGTTTTAAAGTGTTGTGTTAAAAATGTGTTTATATCCTTCATCATAATTATTATTGACTAGTATAGCTTATCTCGCGACTTCTTCCGCGTGAATTTTAATTCAGTATCCCCTTCACCGCTTCTTAGTTTTGAAAATAGCCACTTTACTCTGTAATAACTTGGCTATCTATTGTTGAAATATTTTTTTTAAATCGGTTATCTAGTTTTTGAGATAATACCTTACGAACAAGAAATCATTTCTTTCCTCTTTATAACATTAGTATTGATATTGACAAGTCTGCAAAGTTTTGGAGGACTGAGAGACAAATACAAAATATCTTCTTGACATTATTATTTACTGTTTTTCCAGACCATCGCAGCTGTAGTGTTCCTAGTGGCGTTTGCTTCTGCAGAGCCTCCTCCCTCAAACAGGTACCTAAATGATTTATAGATCTGTACATAAAGTCAAAAACTATATTATGAGTTACATAAACATAACATCACGCCTGTAGCCTATTACTGCCCCATTGCAGAGCCGAAGGCCTCTTCTCATACAGAGAAGGCACGAGCAACCAATAACCAATTCACCACGCTTGCTCAAGGCAGATTGGCGACTTCAAACTAATAATAACTATAAGTCCTGGTTTTGTCACGATGTTATCCCTTCACCAATGTGGATGATGTCTAAGATAAACTTAGAAAGTATATATTGTGAATTGAAAAAGTCACATTGGTACTTGCCCGGATTTGAACTACAACTTCGTTCATGAGAGGTAGACGCCTTAACCTATGGGCCATCACGACAGTTATAATATTAATATATAGATAACATTCTGATTGCATATTGATAAATGTTTCAGTTACCTACCGCCTCCGTCATCAAGCCACGGTGCTGGATACCCGCAAGGTCCGGCCAATCAGAACTTTGGTGGTGGACCTCAAATAGTGGCAGCACGAAACCTGGATGGCCCTCAAGGTCCAGCTGGTGGAGGAGCTCATGGTGGTAGGAGTGGACATGGATCTCAAGTAAACGGCTTTGGAAGGTAAGATTTATATGTGGTTTTGATTTGTGTAACTGTGTTTCCATTCTATTGTGAATTAAGTCTGAACAGTACAGAGGCCAGTACATAAAGCTACCGTAATGTGTCAAATATCTTCGATATTTTTTCAACTTTATTGCGAACAGAATAAGGCTCATGTTGAGTTGGGAAAATGACAGCTTGGGGTAGCTTGATATGCTAGCGGCCGTTCAACAAAAAAACGTTAACACCTTGGCGTGTAGGTACAAACTTCTTAGAGACATGCCGATTGCTCCTACCACTTCATGTCTTGGAAACTATGTTAAGCTGTAGGTCCCAACTGTCATTTGCAGATCTTTGACAGTCATTACGAGTAGTCAGAAGTCCTGCAGCCAATTTAGCTATTATTTAGCTATTTGCTTTTTTTTCTTTTTTTTTTTTAATCTTTTTTAATCAAAAACTTGGTTGTGGAGGTGAGGTGACAGTCGCTCCATCTAAAACACTGGTATACAGCTACATCCAGTTAGACTGGAAAGGGCTAGGCAGGTCTTCTTCTTCTTATGGTGTGGTAGTGTGGTTACTGGCTAAACTGTCGCCAGAGTTTTGTTTTGTTTATGCCCCCCATGGGCCTCTGACTCGGCATCATCAACGACAAACTGTTACGCAGTTTGGTGGGTGTAATTTATGTACAGACGCCAGCATTCTGATTGATATAAAGTTGAAAAACGATCAAAGAAATGTGACACATTGGGGTAACTTGACGTGCTGGCGTCTGTACTTTATGTTTGGTCCAGAATAAAAGATTATTATTATTATTTTTATTCTTTGTTATTTCTCGGAACCCTTGGGTTCCGGACCTTTGGAAGGCGTACGAGGAGCCTAAGCCAACTCGTAGAGGCTTTTTAATTCAGTGAGGCACCAATCGCAGATTTTCCCTGTATGCATTATGCAAATGCACCCAAGGAAAACCTACGCCTAGTGCAGGACTATTGTAGACTAAAACAACAAATGTATTCGGCTATAGGTTAGGAGTGGATAAGGTGAACTGGTTACCGAGTACTGTAATGGAAGGACTATGGCCCCTGCCTAATCAATGCTTCATAAATACAGGAATAATATGGCAGGGGGGAGTTGCACACTCAGTAATGGGCCCTCTGAAACGGCCGCTAGCACACAGTGACGTAGCGACAAGAAGGCAACATAACCTGAGGTGCTTGAGGAGTGGAGAGGCATTCCACGGCTATCAAGACAATCCTTCTCCGCTTCCTTCCTCCGAGCACGTTTGCTCTTGCGAATCTCCACTCTAGCCGGCCAACTAAGGCAAGAAAGAGGTGGGAGCTCCGTTCCTCGTCAGAGTTCACTCTGGCCGGCCAATAAAGACAAGCCAAAGATGAGGAACAAGACTTCTCCCGGGAGATCGGGTCCGTGGGGTCGCTTCTGCCCAACAGCTCGCCACAAGCTGCCCTGCGGGATTATTATTATTATTATTATCACATGCCCTCAAGAAATATCTCTCAAGCGTTCGGGTCGGCAGATGATGACATCAAACAGTGATTGAAATTGCTATGTCATTTATATGTCTCCCTGCAATTAATCCTCAGGTCTAGTCCTCAAGAACACGACTCTGGTGCTCACGCTCGTCTTGGTGGTGAAGAGCCATCTGGCTACGACCAGAACGCGGCTGCTTACGCAAGAAACGCTCTGGAAGAAATCAACTCTGTGAGTAGACAAAAATATAACTAAGTGGGTAGAGGAGGCCATATTCTATTGGAACGAAAGTTCCGAGGGCCATTTCCCGTAATTAAAATTGTATCTACCTCAGTAATGTAGAAGTAATCCTGTCACAATCTCATCGAAAATGTAAAAAATCGGACACGTACTTTTATAGATTGATACTGAAATTATAATTATTCTGAATAGAATTTCGGTCTCAATCTGTAAAAAGTAAAAATACAGCAATTGCATGTCTAATTTAACTTAAAACTTGCTCATAAATGGAATTCCGAATCTGAACAGTAGATTCCATCTCTTGTTAACCCCTTTGTACCACTTCTGCAGGAACCAGCCAACTACAACTTCGGATACATGGTCAATGATTACCAGGAAGGTACCGACTTCGGCCATCATGAGGAGAGGCAGGAGGAGCGAGCTCAGGGAGAGTACCACGTCGTGTTGCCTGATGGCAGGAAACAGGTTCGTAGGAAAAGAATTCCAGAAGTACCTGGGTCATTGTCAAACCTGGGTATTTTTTTCGTAAAAAAATGAAACGCGTGATTTATAAAGTTCAAAGCCATATTATTACTCATAACTTACTTAAAAACAAAAATGAGTATCAGTCAGAGATCAATAATTTGTAAAAAAGCTATTTATAAGGAAATAACGATATTTCGGTTCAACCGAAAATACTCATTTGTCCACCGAGTGGACTAAAATGTTAAATAATGTCAAAAATAATAAACAAAATGCGATTAAAATCGAGACCAAAAGTAGTGTTAATGCTATATTCACATAATCACTAACAATCGGTCTCGTATAGGCAATCAAAAAGTAAATAAAAAATATTTTGAGTCTGTCTACCGAAAAGACAATTCGTTTCGGTGGACAAAATATGTCTTCGTCGTCAAGACCACCAGACGTTAAATGCGTTCACTCATATTTATGAGAATTGCTGGCTCTTTTAATTTGGACATAAACGTATATTAGCTGTTAGAATACACGTCCAAAACACGTATTCGTTTATAAACATCTCCAATCAGGAGTGATGGACTGAACTTTCCAAAATTCAGTGGTTGCTGCATCAAGCCACTCGGAAATGGAAGATTAGCTGGTATAATTCCGGAATTATGCAGTCCGGTCGACTCCTCTGCAAAGTCCTACCCGGGTAGGATTTTGCAGAGGAGTCGACCGGACTGGACTTGGTAGAGTAGGGACATTATTTTAGAGTGGTCTGGGATATGGTGCTTTGCCAAGTTTTATGCAACCTAAACCGTAATTTATACAAGTATTATCTGAACTACATTTCATACAACTCAACCTACAAAACTGAAGAACTATTGGCTCTGTGTAATCGCATCCTATACTTAGCAACTTTACTTTCTAAACCCATCAACATCTTTTTTTTCTGTAATCTGTTCTCTACTTTTAATCTTCTGTTTCTCACTGCAATACGGGCACCAATTTCAGCTCTTGGTGATACTGAAGTTACCAGACTCGAGGGAGGTGTTTCGCATACTATGTTCTTTTCAGCTTCTTCTTGTTTCTTAACTTTTTGTCTTGTATTCTCAATCCATTTCTTCGTCAAAAGGTTTTTATGCACATCTGGTTAATCTTGTGCAGTTTTTACTTCCCTTTTGGCTTGCGATGATAATAATATTCTCCGTTCTTTCTTTGATCTTTCCAATGCTTCTAGATCTTAAGTGTCTTAACCTAAAGCAACAGGAACTGCTTCCCTAACGCTTTACTATACCATGTTGACCAACATATTCGTATTATTTTATACATAAAAACCAAGCGAGAATGAAACAAAAAAAGGTCATTAATCCTTTTCTGATAAAAATAACAGTAATCAGAAGCACTTTTACCAGTCATTACATATAAACATTCAAGAAAACATTGCACTCGGTGGACATTTGTCGTTTCGGTGGACCAAAGTTCCACCGAAAAGATGTCCACCGAATGGACTTTTTTCAAAAAATCACTCACACCTCCCGCCGTTTATGGGTTATGTTAAAAGCTAAGGTATATTTGTAAAGTTTAATTGGTTAACTAGTTAATCAGAATGTTTAAATAATTTGTAGTGATTTATTTACCAAAATACAGCAGTAACCGAAAAGACAACTCAACTTTGACACACCAAAAAAAAATTCTTAATAGAACAATATCGTGTTCTGTGTACGAGTCATGTCAAAATGACCGCTGCAAGGGATAGTGCGATATTGGAAGCGTTCAATTTTACTTCTTTACATATGCCTTTGACATTTCCTTTATTTTAGTCAAGATCGAAAGTAATGTCCACCAAAAAGACTAAAAATGTTGTAACAAGATTCAATTATGCAAAAAGTGTGTTTATTTTTTATCTATTTTTTTAATACTGATAAAGTTAAAAGAATAACTTACGTAGATTAAGAAAATAATTCATTTTAGTTTAAAATAACAAAAGACACATTTTTTAAAGGCTCCATTCTATTAAAAGGTAGATCCCGAACAGTCCACCGAAGTGGACTTTCACTTGAATTTCGATGATATAAAGTAAGAAATAAATAAATTTATAGTAAATCTGTTACAGTATGGTGAAGTATGTTTTGTTTACTTTACTATTATGATGTTAAATTTAAAAAAAAGTTAAAAGTTTCTTTACTGATCCATATGAACAGTTTTTTTTAGGGTTATGACAATGACCCACCTAAGTAGTAAGAAAGTTCTTAAGGACATGAGAAACAGGGTGTGAAGTCCCGCCTGCCACATAACAAAGGGAGGTTACCACTACCCGTTCTTAAATTCTAAACTTTAACATCACGATGCAATATTTTAGTTCGCATGAGGCGTGATAGATGTCGCTACAGTTTCCTTAATAAATAATTTGATCCGTCATTCAGTTAGATTACTTAAAAAAAATATTGGACACGTATTTTATTCTTTATTCCTCATAAACAAAGCTATTCAGAACGTGTTGCACCAAGGTACGGAAACAGCTGCACTGTGTTATTCTGTGAAAATGAAGGTGAAGTATTATATAGGTGAATTGAGCTGTTCTAGGGATTGGCAGTTCATTTTACTCTGGTGATTTTGACTGAATCGACCGGCTGTATGGCCAGTGAGAGCACATGAACTGCTCACTTATTTTGTGTATTTTCTTTAATCTCAACAAAAATGTTTTATAACTTTTACATATTTTCTTGATAACTTCACCGAGCAATGAGTATATTAACCTATCCGTTTTAAAGGATTTAAGATCAAGTTTATGATTTTTTACTAAACAAAACCGACCGCTCTTACAAATCACTGCTGCGACTTGATCTAAAATAATATTTCAACTCTTTTCAGACCGTAAGCTACGAAGCTGACGAACGTGGTTTCAAGCCTCAGATATCTTACGAAGACTCTGAAGACCTGGCACGCTCCGGAGGCTATGACAGCAACGCAAACAACGCTCGCAGCAACCAAGACAAAGGTTACAACAACCATGCTGGCCACGACAGTGGTTACCCAAGCCACTCAGACAGCGACAACGGTTATTCCAGCCATGGGAATAGTGACAACGGTTACCAAAGCCACGGTTCCCATGGCAACGGAAACGCGCGTTCCAACGGCTACTGACTAAAACATGGCCACCTCGTACGTTTTATTCTATTTTTGAATTGTATTTATTTTTTAATTTGCCACTTGGGTACGTAATTCTTTTTTTTCGTGTTTTTGGGTGATTTTTTTATTTGTAAGCTTTGACCTAGGTATTGGGTTCTTTATCATATTTATTAAATAAATATTATTATACTTTATACTTTTTTTTGGACGTTGCCACTTTTCCCTAAATCCCCTGAATCGTGGATGCGTTTGCATATTTAAACTAACATAGTTATTCAAACGACCAGACCCGAAACATCTACCTGTAAGCAATACAAAAATTAGTTCTGTGCGGGAATCGAACTCACGACACTCAATGCACACAAAACAGCCAATTTCTCAGTCACGGAGCAGTCAAACTGACAGTGTTTGATTTTTTGGAATTGAAATTTATTTAAGTAGGTATATTTTGCTGTACCCTAAATGGACCATGGTTTTGCGTAGCTTTAAGCATTATTTTATGATCTTAAAAACATTATGAATATGAATTGAAATTTATTTGTAAATTCAGATAAAACTGCTCATTCCAAAAATTTGACTCATTGGCTGTGGCTGAGCGATTGATATAGAGCATCGAAAAATTCATCCGCATCGCTGTCAACGGGAAAAGTTCCCAAAAGACTGGCCGCATTCTTTAATATATATCTATGGTATAAATATAAACACAAAGGCGTAGGTATACCAAGTATCGAGCTAGGTGCCTTTCCCCGACCCTAGAAACAAACCCAAAACCCAAGATTAGCTGCACTTACAACCACTAAACCCAACAGACATTCAGTCTCTATGTACCCTACATATTACGTCACAAATCATAACAGAATCAAAAGCAAATAGTTTTGAGTCAATAATTATTAGCAGAGCGGAAAACGACTAAATATTTAAATAATATCTACGAATATAGACCGAATTCTCGTATATGGCCTTGGTCTTTTACATGTGTCAATAGATTTCCGTACTAGATCATTAGGTGACATGTATTTTTTTTTTTGCTTGGACACAAAGTAAATACGGTTTGTTTTACGACAAACTTTAATTTGGTTTGATATGTAACCGCCCAACTAAGCGGAAAAAAGTTTCTCAAAAAAATGCATGTGCAATTTTTTTTTGGCATCGCATAGCTTTGAAAAAACGGATGCATGAACTATACCTATCAGCTGTAGGTATCTTGCTTAATGCATATGATAAAAACTTTCGGAGCTCTGTCATTGCTAATTGTACGAGGTGAGTTGAAATTCAAGCTAGTGATAATATGACTTTTTTATTGACATCGGTGAAGGAAAACTTCGTGACAAAACCAAGGCTATACCCGCAAGTCTGAAACCGCAAATACACCTTAAGAAATCGTGGTTGATCCCTTTGCCCTTCAGCGGGACAGTAACAGGCTGGTATTATTATACAGGAGGTTTCAAGTTTACATACGCGCACAAACAAACCCTATAAATACCTGTAGACTGGTTATGTGTGCCTGTAGTCTTACCATTATTTTTGTTCCTCCGAAAATAGAAAATGCCTAGACTACCGAAAGACAAACCTAAGGATACTAAATTAGACAGCTTAAATAATTAAATAGAAGGAAAATGAAAAGTTTTGAGGGCCCCGTACCCAAAGGGTGCCAACAGAACCTTATTACTAAACCTCCGCTTGTTCTGTCAGTCAGCAGACTGTAATATTAAATGTAGATGGTTCAAATTAACGAAGTGGGTATTGCCGTACAACCCTACAACTAATAACAAAATATTAAATATTTTTTTGAATATTTAATATTTAACACTATACAAAAAATCTTATTAATCTTAAAGATCATACAATTGTCGAGTCTTTTGCCAGTTTCTTTCTCAATGCGCAAAAAAATAGTCCTAGGTAAGTACTTACCGCTTGTAATTTATCAAGGAAAATAATCATATTACGAACACTGACTATATGATATAATCTATAAAACCACCAATCAACTAGACTAAGTACAACATAAAATCGAAACAAAAATCAGTAACTGAAGACGTTCCAAAAAGCCGACTACAGAATGATTAAGCTAATCTCTCGTAAAAGTATTCAATATTCACTGCCTACACCACCAAACTCATCAAGCTAATTATATCACATGACCTTCACAGGCCATCTAACAATTAATTCACATTAAAAATTGCACAACTCAATCAAATTCCGTTCAACCAATATTTGAACTTAATGTTGATCAAGGCCCAAGCTATTGTTTGATTTGTTTTAGTATAAAAATGGGATCTTCTGAGGATAAGGCATCATTCGAAGAATCAGTTCTTTAGATCTCATACAACATGAAGGTAAAACATCCCTGGTTTATTAATATTCATTAATCTATATTCAAAATAATCTAGTTCTATTAAAAACATAACTTTATCAGCATTTCCTGCCTTTTGAATTAAATTGTCTTGCCTTTTACAAATACAACTTGCTTCTAATGTTACCAAATTATTTCTCAACTGAATTCCTAAATTTGTTTAAAACTTCTTCGACTTGATCTATTGAAAAGCTTTCATTTCATCAAATGTGTATATCTCCATCATACATTATCATACATTATCTGTATTATCCAGGTCATCATCGCTATCGTTTTCGCCATCGGCTCCGTGTCGGCTTTGGGATCTGGTCCTTACCTGCCAAGTGGATGGAGGCCCCAGGGTCCTAGCTTCTACCTGCCTTCTGAAGTGGCGGTAAGTAACTACATTAACATAACCTTAACGATCGCAATAACAAAAAATCTAATTTCCAAAGAGTTATAAGATTAAGGGCGTTTTCGAAACAGGCCATGGGCAAATATTAAGACTACATTTGAATTAATTCCTCAAATCATACTATCCGTCGTATGATCCTGAGTTGCTAGATGAATATATCATACAAATCACTCACCATCAATCGTTCCACAGAAACCATCAAACAGTCCTCTCAAAGAGAACCTCCTCCAAGAGACCGAAGCCTCCGGTTCTGATGCCCTCAGGGAGTACGGACCTCCGAAGGTCGATGAAGTCGTTCCATTCAGCGTCAACCAGGGCCTGCCGGATGTGGCTACTGAACAGACCTTCTTTGTACAGTCTTTGGCTACCCAGGAACTGCAGTCCAGTGTTGAGGAAGCTGCCGTTGAAGGTATACTTATATACTTTTTTCTATTCGGCCTAGTATATATTTTGACTTTTATACGTTATAAAGTTTATTAGAAACCATCTTCATATCACTTATAATTAAGACCAAGAGTGAACTGAGCGCTACATAATTTCGATAGTCCCGTATTTAACTATAGTTCCAATATCTCTGCTTAATATTAAAATTGAACATTTTCTGCAACTTTGGAATCACTTCAACGTTTAATTCACAGCAAGCACAGAACAAACGGCCGCTCTCGTCGAGGAAGTAACCCAATTCGAACAAGCAACTGAAGCTCTTTCTGAAGCTCAGCCTACCTTCGAAGTAGTAGCAGAGATTGTGGAACAGAGTTCCGAGGCTGTACAGACTGAGGAAACCACACAAGGAGCAGTACAGGAAGAGAACGTTGCTCCTACTGCAGTTTACGCCGAAGAAGAAATCGTTGCACCCACTGCTGCGGCACAAGAAGACGTCGATGTTTCTACTGCTGCAGTTGAAGAGGCTGTGGTACCTACTGCTGCTGTTGTTGAACAACTGGTTGTTGAAAAAGTAGCTGAGGGTGTCAACAACATTGCTGAGGCTTTGGTTAAACTGGAGAATGAAGTTAAGGCTGCCGAGGTGAGACGAAATATACATGCATTAAAATACGACAAAATAACTGTACTAAGAATAGACATAGTGCTGTTAATTTGCACATGAATTGAATATTACAGTTGGGTGTAAACCAAGAAATGACTTCTACATTAAAATGTAATTTACTTTCATTTGCGATTAAACAAATACTTAAAACGGTTTTTATTATTTTCAGGCTCTCGAAGCTGCTGTCGAGGTGTCAGGGTAAGTTCTATCAAAACTTGTTCTACAAGAACTGTAGGTACAACTGAACTGGGTTTAGTCATGATAAATTGACTTGACGTCATACTTACTATCAAGCACATTAGTTTACTAACAGTTCATTGTTTCTCCAGATCCCTGCAACAGGCTCCTGAAGGTTTCCTCGAATACGGACCCCCCGGCTTCAGGGAGTACGGACCCCCCAAACAGGAGGACATCGCCAGGTCGGCCGCAGTTCAGGTACAGATCTCAATCATCAGTAATTCAGTAGTTCCTGAACTGAACCATTACTTCACCATCATCGTTTAGCCGAAAAACGTCCGCTACTAGACCAGCCAGTCAATTCAGTAAAAGCCACCCAGTAAAAACTAGAGTTAAGTAAACTGTCAATGCCTAGCATTAGTATGTGATGACAACACAATTTGCTTTCACATCTCCTACATTTTCACGCGTTGGTTTGAATGGCATCGCACTGCGGATCTCGTCAAAGCTTTTCCACTACAATCACGTTTACTAAAGCTAGAAT
This sequence comes from Euplexia lucipara, assembly GCA_921972225.1. Classification (NCBI taxonomy): domain Eukaryota; kingdom Metazoa; phylum Arthropoda; class Insecta; order Lepidoptera; family Noctuidae; genus Euplexia; species Euplexia lucipara. The sequence continues at coordinate 4,446,997 of OV179168.1, read as the reverse complement.
TTATAATTTTTAACTTCGCAATTCAAATTTCATGATTCTCAATTGTTTTCTTTTTCTTTCTTGAACTTTAACATCCTTACACAGTTTTCCAATCGTGGATAAAATGTCATCTTGTCATGCCATATAAAGATGAAATTGACTTTAATATTATATCTTTATTTCAGGTGGCTCCTACCAGTGCCTTTGAGAACAACGAAGTCAGGAGAAGGCGTTTCTCACCTAAATTCAAGTAAAAATATAACTAGACATGAATATGAAATGGTATCATTTTAAAGTACCAGAGTTTAATATAATTTCTCTTTCAGGTCTGGACACAAGAAACACTAAATTCTAATATTTTATCGAAAAGCACAAGAGGACTAAGGAATAGCGAGAAAAACGGACTTCGAGGAGAACTTGTAGTTATATATTTAAAAAGGCAATAAAAAAAAACCTTTTCGCCATTAAAGTCATTGACAGCAAGTCGCCATCTTCTTTTACTTATGAAATTGGAATGATTAAATCTATGGAACTTAATAAACTTTTTTGGCAAAAGTGACGAAAATATAAGGGTGACAAAAGTGATTGAATGTTATCACTTTTCTTATGCTATAAATATCTTGTAATTATGTAATCAATGAAAGAAAATGATGTAATGTGATAGCTTAATAAATAAATGAATTTGATGATTAAAAACTTATTGCTATTAATTAACATTCCTTAACTTTGTAATTCCTCCACACTGACTATTTTTGCTGTTTATAAGCTGACACAAAACAATAACAGTTATAAGTATCTACAGACGCTAGCACATCAACCTACCCCAAACTGTCAAATTTTCCCAATTGAACATGAACCTTATTCTGTTTGAAATAAAGTTTAAAAACTATCAAATAAATTTGACACATTGGGGTAGCTTAATGTGCTGGCCTCTGTACAACTACAAATGCTAAAAAAAGAAGAAAAGATGGAGTAAAGCCATAATAATTTCCTTATCTTATGAAAAGTTGGATTTGGTAATTCTTTGTTTTTTATTCTTCTATCTTACATCGTATCTACATACATACATACATACATAAACTCACGCCTTTCTTCCATGGGGGTAGGCAGAAACTACAGAGCGCCATATGCTACGACTCTTACATACTTCTAATTAATATAATATAATAAATATAACTAATTACCAGATTAATGTATCCAAAATAGTGTAAAAAAGAATATAAGAATTAGCATGGACTTTCTTGTCCATTCTTCTCCACCTGAAACTAAACTACCTACCTTTTGGAAGGGTTAACTGTCATAATTTTATACATGATAAACTTAAATTTGGCATTTCAAAAGTACCTTTTTAATAGTTTAATTACAATATTTTTTTTGACTTTGATAGAGCATAAAAAATTCAACACAAATGATCTTCCTATAAGTCAGGCCGTGGAGTTGCTCAAGTTTCGACTTAATAATAATAATAATTATCATTTCTTAAACAGATCATACAATCCAATTTGTTAGTAATGAGTACATAACTTAATCACTAATGTTAGTAGGCACACACATTCGGAGAATATTGATAATAATTACTAATTATGTCAAAACAACCAGTAATAATAATGTCGTAATCAGAAAATGTCAAAAACAAATAATGTCAAAATCAAACTATGTCAAAATTACCACTAATTAAGTCCCTAAGCTCACAATTAATTACTGTGTGGATTTTTCTTACTACATAATCCTCACGTAATCTAACCAAGGTTATGAGAGGACTTTAAAAGATACTGTGACTTCAGAATTTCTTTCGGTTTTTCTTCTCAGAGTAGTCAGACAGTGAAACACCGACCTAAAATAGAACAGAATACTCTTTACTGTACACCAAAAACAGTTACAAATTATAATATAAGGGCTACATAGGGTGATACAATGGGCGGCGTTATCGCTTAAAGCGATCTCTTACAGACACCCTTTGGATGGACTTGATAGTGAAGAAGAAAAGATGAGCCGGTAGTTTTGTGACCTCAGTAACCAGTTAAAAAATGACGTGAAAAACCAATCAACAGAAAAAAATATCATTTAAATTTGTACGTTTCTTTTAACTGGTTGTCTTGTAAGACATTCAGGATTTTGAGTAATCGTAGCGACTGACAAAGATGATCAATGACGATCTACAAAAAACGGGTGTACTTATAATAATATTATTGAATTGCTACTTAGCCCTCTTCCTCTCTCCTAATGTTGTTGTGCCCGACAGGGTCCATATTGATGTCTATTATTTTGATAACACCATCTATGTAATACATATGGAATGCAATAAAGATTTGAGTATTGAGTATTGAACCACGGAGGATATAGTTTACACTTAAACAGTACCAGACAAACAGGTACCACCTGGTAGTGCCAGTTCAGTAGTAGTATAGTAGTGTTTAGTAGTGTGAGTTTTTTCATCTGGTATTTATCAGTAGTAGCCCGTAGTCTGGCCATGTGCCCGATTGATGGCAATTACATGGGATTTAAACATAACTGGTGAAATGTGGCCGAACCTACTTCACCTTTGATTATCCCTTTGGGGATTACAAGTGTGATGTTAAGTTTATGTATTTAAATAGTAGCAAGTTTGGAGAAAAATAAAAGTCAGTTTTCCATATAATAGAGATATATTTTTCCCGTATATTATCATTTTTTTTTAAGATGTTTCTTCTTTCAAATTCGAGCATTACATATATATACCTACTTTAGGTAATACAATTTTAGGACAGTACAAGGCAATACATTCAGTTAATGACAACTAATTACTATTCTAAAATACAGCAATACTGTGAGTACATTTTTTTTTATTCCAAAGCTTTTTGTTTTTTTTTTTATAATAAGTATAAATTACAGGAATTTATTAATTAGGTTTAAACAGACTGTAGTGACTACTATTTAAAATAGGTTCAGACATTTTACAATGACAGTTACAGTTTTTACACTATGAGACCCGCCGCCATTTTAAAAAATCTGTCATTACATTTGTATTTTTACTATTAATATTTTTATAATTCTCATATCCGCCAAATATATTATCAATGACGTGACGGTTTAGGACACCGTATTCCAGACACGTTTTGTTTAAGTGTCCACTACCCACTTAAGTAAACGTAGGTACTACATTTTATGCTCAGATACTGTAAAAAACAAACCAGAACGGCAGCGGGTTGTAAATACCACAAGGTTTAAATCCCTTCAATTAATTATTCATGTGTAAGCATTTATTTCTTGTTCAAATCTACAGCATTGACAAATTAAATGAATTAAATAAAAAATGTGTTCAAATTTATAATCTAAAAAACTTCATTTTCAATTCGTCTTGACACATAATTACTGGATGGAAACAGAATAATGTGTCGAAAAGAGAAAAATTAAAAGAAATTTTTTAACAGTCTATCTAATACAACATTCATAATACAATATCTACTAACAATTTAACTACTAACACTATTACAGGAACATCAACAGAGAACATTAGACAAGTAATCATTGCCTTTATAATTGTTACATTACTACTTTTATACGTTTTAATGTAAATAAAATAATCTTCACCAAATTTAAAGATTGCACAATGGGTTTTAATTAAATAAATCAATTTATCCGTGTTACCTCATAAAAAGTAGACTGCGGTTAATGCGTCAGTAGCTTAAGTACAAAACAAAATGGTTTCCTTAAAATTATAAAAATAAATTCGTTCACTCTTATCACAATAGATGGCTTACTGACTCATTTTGCCCGCAAAACAACGTCATATGCCTTAAATGGAATAAAAAAGAATTAGGTCATGCACAGAAATCGAGCCTAAGACAAACTAATTCAAACAAAAATGGTTCTTTTCTATAAATATTTTGTGCCTTACTTACAAATTCACCAAGCAATGAAATTGCTATGAATTTTTATTTTTAAGCTACTCTTAAACCTTAGCGGAAAAACGCGTCCAGCATTCACACTTTGTCACGATCAGCGGAATTTTGGAACTTATTTCCGCTCACATATATCCCTTAGATAAATTAGGCAGAAACAAATAAATTAATTCGAAAAATAAAATTAAAATCGGGTGAGATTATGAATTCAGTCGCTTTACCAGTCCGCTTACGGTGAACAACATTTTAGGCCCCATGGTTCATCAAGGAAAATTAGACAAAAAACGTTACAGATAAGGCTAACTAATGAATACACGCTGTGTAGGGTCACGCTACATTCAAGCTATTAAAACAAAATTTTACAGTGTTTCGAACTATAACTTAATTTCAAGAAAATGATCATTATAGATTGGTAAAACATATCATATTAATTTTTGTCAATATTTTTTTATTATTTTAATGATTCTTTTTACAAATCTTCTCACACGAATATTCTTTTTCTCAGAGTACCTTATAATAATGAATGAGGCAGACAAATTACTAAAAGGGAGTTTCAAATTATTTTATTTTATTCCCCGATAGCAACCCTCGCAACGTGTTATAGTGTTTTTCTGTTGCGTGCATCAATTATAATTATTTGTATGCATTTTAATATCTTTTTTACCTGAACGTTTCATTCGTACAGGGCTAAAAATATTGTTTACATTACGTAACTTATTAAGTTTACACACGTAATAGACTAAATTTAATATTTCATTGTGACTTCATATGACTTAAAATAATAACAGACATCATTTTATGACTAACAAAATAGGCGCAAGATTTAGACCGCAATTTAATACGGTTAAGATACAAAACTACTTACATGGTGAAATTAAATAAACTGGTAAAACAAAACACGAGTTTTAATTTATATAGTTAAAAAAAGACATATAATTTTGACAGTTTAACCAACCAAAACAATCGCAATTTTCTTAATTGGCCATTTTTTAGTAGACATTAATACCACATCACTTCTTTATTTGCATTTATCTAAAGGAGTGGTGAACACATTGCACCTTTTCTGTTAAACTAAAATTAGAAAAAATACAAGTAAATACTTATAACCAAGCCATACAAAACGGTACCTATATTCATACACGTAGTTGTTGCTACATTTTTTTTATAATAACAACGCAACAACTTAACTTAAATATTTATGTAAAACATTCAACGTTACATCATTTGGTCTTTTTTCTTTAAATACATACCTACAATAATTTAGTTAATTTATAAATAATATTTGGATGTTTTTTTACTTTAAGGATAATTTCACAGATGGTGTCCATTTATAGTCTTGACGGTAAGATGACAATTGCAGCTGTGTTGTGTGCAGCATAATGGCTGCTACGTTCGTTCTAGAAATGACAAAGATGAATATTAAAAAAGTTTCATCCGCAAAGCCGCCTCATCAAGCTACCCCAATGATTTGAATTTATTTGATAGTTTTTCAACTTTATTTCAAACAGTATAAAGTTCATGGTCAGTTGGGATAATTTGACGGTTTGGTAAAGCTTGATGTGCTGTAGTCTGTATATACAGGATGATCAGGATGATCATCGTCGCACTTTCGGACACCGTGAAATCTTTAGGTTCACGATTCTTCTAATTTCCTAGTATTTCCTAATGCCTAAACTGTTTACGTTAATTTTATGTTATAAACTAACAATAATGTCCTTTTGCACTTTCAAAAAATCCGTAGTAGGTACTTTCTTAGAAACCGAAACCGAAACAGAAAAGACACGTAAGAATAATGAAATAAACGTAGTATAATTTCGACGCAGAAAAATCATGTTTAAATGCATAAAACTCATAGTTCGGATCTGCGTCGGCACTTCGACATTGCAATTTATTTAAAAAACATGTAAATGAATTCGTCATTAGTTAATGATGGCAATACCCTTTTTGTCAAAGTAAACCTTACTAATTTCAGCTACTTTCATTAATTTTTCTTTCCTAACCTCTGTATAAGACAAAGACAGTATTTACAAGAGCTGACCATTTAAGTTAAACTTAAGTTTTCATACTGACATAATTGATATATGGAGAAGTTCAATAATGAATTTGACATTTCTAACTCAGTCTCACTCTGTCAACATTAGACTCTGTCCTTTTCTAAAGCTTTAAGTTAATAAGAGATGATAATTCTTTAATTCTAGCGTAGTTTTAGAATCTAGGAATTGGTGACATTAGCATTGTTATTGAACTTACTTGGAGTCCGTTGCTTTGCACTTTGACGTTTTGCTCTTCAGATGCAGCCAGTTTTTCAACATCTCTTTTCTGACCACCATTTTGCCTCATGCCCATGCTTTCGTCTTCTGTTGACGCCTCATTGGCTAAGAGTTTCCCATTGTCCTGGAGTACGTTTGTGAAGATTTCTTCTTGCCCTGTGTAAGGTCTGAAATTGTAATGTTTAAAAAACGTTATTAATTCATCTCTATTCGAAACTGGCAGCGTGTATTAATATCTCAAATCACTAAGGAGTATTTTCACGGAGATATATTTTACAACTGTTTTTGTAAATTCCTAAGTTAACTTACTTTGTTAATGTCATAATAATTTATAAATAAAAGACTTATTTCATTTCCAAAGCCTAAACGTCAATGATTGATTAAATGATAAATATAATTAAATGTTCTAGTTAAGAAGGTAATCATAATAAAATTATGAAAGTACCTAATTAATGTTTGGCTTGACTAACTATTGTTTTAAAGAAACCATTGCCCCTAGGAATTTCTTTTGTATAGTGACTGGGTTTACAAATATTTAAACTCACATACTCGTACACAAACAGCTATAGACCCGAACATCTAGTCATAGTAGTTTATTGGTAAGGGATTCTTACAGATGACTATAGATGATAATATATATAGACTAGTTAATTCTTATGAGTCATCATTAATTTTAGTATTGCTAATAACTTACATATCCTCTCTCCCATAAATAATTTTGCCGTCGCGTTCGTTATTCATGTCATAGTCTGACGACATATTGGAATCGTCTTGTCTCTTCCACGGGGATGACTGAAGTCTGCTATCTGTCAAGTCTATGTAGCGAGTCACGAAACCTTCAGCGGGGCACGGTCTGAAACCAACAAAAAAAAGATCCTCATTAAGGAGATTACACATAGTGTAGGCGTAGAATTGGAATACGGATTTACACTAATGTAACAGATACACAAGTAATATTATCAACTACAGTTACTGTATCATCACACACTGGTGAGAGTTTATCATGGAGGTATCACAAGTGTCTATGATCAGTAAACTCTCTCTTATCTAACTTGATTAGAAACAATGAGTAGTTACATCCTAAGTTGGTAAAGTAACATCTTGAGGAAACTGGCATGCTGGGAGACCTTTCTCGAAGGCATGTGAAGCCAGTCAGAGGCACAAGGGTGGCATAAAAACTATGACACCATTTTAGTCACGATAAGAAGACGAAGAAGAATTAAAAATATGCTTATTCTGTAGCATTGATAAAGCAGAGATACTAGTGAGGGAGTCTCATCTCAATGATGGTGTTATAAAAGACATTTATTGAGTGGCTTCTGGCCAAGTGATTCACATGGAAGAAACAACAACGGCTGTTATTCACTTAGGTACTGGCAATTATTCCTTATTCCATTGACTCGTGTCTCACACATCCACTTACTTTCATAAAATGATTGCGTTGTGTTATCAGTGTGAACTATTATTGTCCTTTACTTGAACTAAGGGCAGACATCTGTCACTCTAAAATTTATTATCTTTCATTATTATCCTCGTAACTTTGACCCCTTGTGGGGGAAATCCTGGGAGTCTAAATTGTTGTGTCTGCTCTGGAGTAAGGGGCTTGACCTGTCCAGATAAAATGGCAGAACTTTTTTATGACACTCAATCGTTTGCTGCTTCTAATATTTTCATTTGTTTGATAGTCTTTTGCAATTCTTTTCTCTTACTTTATGCAATTCTTTATCTCGTACTTTATGCAATTCTTATTAAAAGGTCCTACCAAGTGCTAACCTCTAGAATGAATTCTGGGAGTAACGATTATCAAGGTCGAAGGTAATTATAAGAATTAATAAGTGAAGAAAATTTTGAGTTTTTATCATAAAGATAACTAGTAGTAATAGTAGACGAAGACCAAAGGAATTGATAAATGATATTTATTTCTGTGGTAATGGGTTCTAATTGTTTTAATAAGAAGATGAGAATTTTGCTATGATCTAACTACTCTAAAAAGAAACTCAGAGGTCACAGTCTCTTTTAAAGTTCAGACATTATCTTGGTCAGATTATGTAAGAACCATGTGGATTTTTGTCTGAAAGTGGTATTTTGAGGAAAGAACCACCCAGATATGAGTGGACGAGATAAGTCAGTGCAAGCATTTGTCTGTTTTCGTGAACTCAACTCGAAACTTGAGGAGCTCTACGTCCTGACGAACAAACACATGGATTGGTCGCATAAAATACTCAAATTGCCAGACAAAATCTTAAAAAGACCGATAAAATTTTACACAGCCCTTACATTTACAGTAAATAATAATAATAATATTTAAAAATGTATTTAATAAGAAACTAGATTGAATAAACGAAATAATAATAATAAAATAAATTTATTCACAAATAAAAGATACACAAGACCTATGAAGTCCCTGACTTCTGATCTAGGATGACAATGATTAAAGAATAAAAAATTAAAGTATTTTATATAGTTAATATTAATAAGACACTACGGATTGATAAATGTAAGTGTGATACGCGAATTGATTGAAAGAAATAAATAATGAGTAAGGATGCGAATGGTGTTTGATGCAGCAGAAATGCGCATATGTTGTGAGGAAAGTTTAGAGTATAGATAATATTTATAAGAAGATATTGATAAGAGTAAGAAAAACGATGAGAAGACAGGTGATATTGCTAATACCTAGGAGTTGACTAATAAAATGGCGGCATGTTGTATCGACTTCAAATAGTTTAGGATATGGCGAAGAAGCGGGCTGCACAAGAGATAATGATTGCTAATTTTATAATGACGATAGGTATATGACAATATATCTTAATTGTTTTCTTGAGCACTTTTCTCTATTCACATTGGAATTTGGAATTCCACGAACATTTACATAAAACAAACAAAATATGAGAATCACTAGACTCCGTTTCGACGTACCGTACGTAACTTTACTGAAATACGAGTACATTGCGATGTTATAAAAAAATTGAATGATATAAACTAGGGCTTGACTGCGGTTCCACTTGATAGTAAGCAGTAATGTAATCGATGATAGTGAAGCGCACTAGTTTATTAAGGAGCCTATTCACTCTAGCCTTGAAGACACATAAACTATAATCGAACGGGAAGAGCACAGCAGGCAAATTGTTTCAATTGGAATTATTATATTGATGTAACTACCTACCGTACGGAATTTAGCCGTGGTGTAGAAGATCAACAAGATGTAAAGTCAAGACGTATTATGGGATCACTCCGAACAATTCGGTGTCCAACAGCAAACTAAGGACCCGCTGATTAAAATATCAGCTTTAAATACAATTTTAACGGTTTTCCTCATACTGATTCCCGATTCAGAATTGCGTAATAACGGATGCGGTTAGTCTTATCAATCCACCACGCTAAGTTTTGTTTGTATAAGCGCTTTTTACGATTCTATCCCGATGATAAATTTAATGAATGGATTGGATTGATAATTTTGGATATTTCGCCTGTTTAATTAGTTACAATGTCGTCAACATTCCTATTAGATAAGCTTTCGGTTTCGATAAGCAGGCCGTATTATTATTATAATATTTCTTTATTCAGATAATAAAATCCATACCAAATAAAATTCAAATTCAAATTAAAATAAATAAAATTAATCAATATCACAATCAAAATTAGCATTAAAACATAAACGGAAATTAAAAATCGAAATCAAAAACAAAAATCAAAATAATTAAAATAACTCTAATCTATTAATATGTATATTATTATTATATATTATTATTATTATTTCCTACCTGCCCCAAGCTCTAAATATGGGTGAATGTAAAGTCACCCAGTGCTGCATGAAAGGCCCGTCTAACCTACTGGCAATAACGCTAAGAAGACTGTTACCGCTGCCCCGCACTCTGACCGCCATCGAGGTTGCCCTCTTACGCATGGTGGTATAAAAGCAGTCAATGCGGACGCTCGCAAACATTCCCGACGCGCTGCAGAAGCGAGGCAGCCGCAGCAGCGCCCTCAGCGCGTTATTATATTGAACGCGGAGAGCGCTGTAGGATTTCTGCAAATATGACACCCACAGGCTACCCTCAGTGAAAACGCCGGGAGAGAACGCCCTAGAACAACAAACTCAGACCTTATTGGTCGCAACCGGCATGTGTGCATGACCACATCTATGAACGTAAACAAGGCAAAAATAGTAGCAAGTCGTTCCTGCCTACGCCCATGGGAAAAAGGCGTGAGTTTATGGATGTATGTATGTGAACATTGGGCTTCATTATGACATCACTCATGAGTCATGACTGCAGCTTAAATCTGGCAATGTCTGACAACAGACATTTAAATTAAAAGCAATACGGTAAGATGAGGCGACAATATTACGGCATTTGATTACCTTTGTCACCGGGACACCCACATGTCGTGAATCATACATTAAAACAATGTATTTGTCCTAATTTAATCCTTAGTATTCAGTGTGTGTATATTGGAAATACTCTTTAGTCGTTACGACGTAATAAAATTCCTACGTCGTAAGCAAACTTATTCCCGCATTTGATTTTTTCAAATAAAAAGTTGTTTTAACCTATTTTCAGACCTACTGAATATACACAGAATAATATTAATATTTTATAAGGATTCCTTGAGTGAAGTGAATGAAAAGATGGCGCAGCCATTTTGGAGGAGCTATGTAACAAACACTGCCTTGACATTTTATTATGTAAGATTTAATTTCGAATTTATAAATATTTAGAGAATAACATAGCAGGTTTACTCTACCTACGCCTTTGCCTATCTCAACGAGAAACAAACGTAATGTTATCTGGTGCCACTCATCATCAACATCATATCAGCCGTAGGATGTCCACTGCTGAACATAGGCCTCCCCTATAGATTTCCAATAGGACCGGTTGGAAGCGGCTTGCATCTAGCGCAATCCTGTAGCCTTCACCAAACGTCTGTCCACGGGTGCGCATCCTTCGCTGCGCTTATCCGTGCGTGGTCTCCATTCGAGAACTTTAAGGCCTAAAGTCTGCATGCTATGTGGCCTGCCCACTGCCATTTCAACTGGCTAATTTGCTGGGCTATGACGGCAACTTTAGTTCATCCACGAATCTCCTCATTTCTGATTGATTTGATCACGTACAGAGAATCCGAGCATAGCCCTCTCCATAGCTCGCTGGGCTTATGTCACTATTTATCAATTGTTTTTTAATTATCACTTGAAGCCGTGTCAACAATAAGTATTGCGCGCTATGGATCGACATGATTTGCACATGTCGTAGAAGCATTGAAACATCGTTTATTTTTAAAGATATAAGTAAATACTATAACAGCATCATCGTAACATTACGCCTGTATTTCCCGCCTGTATTTATTTTGTATGGGTTAGTCAGAGTTGTGTCTATAATGCACCAACATTTCCACACCTATTTAATAGGCTCCATGTCCAAGGGAACCTATTCAGATCAATCCTGCACGAATCCAGAATCCAAGCTAATACTAACAAATTCTAGATGGGAAAACTCAATAACATTGTGCCCAATCCAGGTATCGAAACCTGGACCTCATGCTCACTAGCAAACACTATACCCACAAGGCAGTAAAAAGTTAAGTAAGTTCTCTACATAATATACTAGCAGACGTCCCGCGGTTTCACCCGCGTTGTTCTCGTTCCTGTGGGAATACAGGGATAAAAAGTAGCCTATGTCACCTGGGGATAGTGTAGCTTCCCAACAGTGAAATAATTTTCCAAATTGGTCCAGTAGTTTCGGAGCCTATTCAATGCAAACAAACAATCAAACATTTCCTCTTTATAATATTAAGTATATAAGTATTATAGTAGGCACGTACGAGTAAATCAAAAACTTCGCATCTCTTTTGGATGATATTGCGCTCACGGCACATTCACATTTGAAATCGTTATTTACAGAGGTGAGAGTGCAACAGTGGTATTCTGTTAAAATCACCCCGTGAAAATATAGGTGAAGTGAAGGCGAATTAGACGGTCATTACTAGGGATTGACAGTTCACAGTTCACTTCACTCAAGTTATCACGAGTTGGGGCAGAAACCTAGTAGGTACGACTCCGCTGCGATGTCGCGAATCATCGGTAACAATAGAAATAGTATTATTGTGTCTCATTAGAGACAATTCAGCTCATAGCTGTTTTTTAAACAATAGAAAAGAAACAAATACATACGTATTGAGAAGCGGAGTCTTCAATTTTCACGACACACTGTTATATTTGTAATATTTTGCGATAATTCTATATCACAATGTTCCTATCAGTGTGGACAACGCGTATAAACTCGGCCACTCGAATGAATTCCGTCCGAATGACGAATGCAGACACGACTACACTATAGTTCAGCTTACTGAAATGTGTGATCGTTTCAATGGCAATGCCAACCAATCAGCTTCGGTTTTGTTCGGCAGTTTCCGCCATGCAACCATAATAGCCGAGCCAGACGATATGTTTGGGGCAATGCATGTGTCGTTTAATAAGGGAAAATTCGTCGATTTGCGAAAAGTCTAGAGTTGAAAGAAACGGGTTTTTCGCAACTAAGAGAGAGCTTTATATTATGCGATTAGCAGCGCTGCGGTGTTTTTAAAATATTTTAATGAAAGCTCGTAGCAATATTCTGAGGCAAAGCCCTTTTTGGCTTCACTCAGGTCTTTTTGTTATTACCTATTTTAATTAGTACCAAATACTTAACTGTCTCTCTTTCATTCTTAATATCAGGATATGTAGCAACAAAAATACGTGACCAATTTAAAAACTGCGCCTGTTCTACGTTGATTAAAAAACAGCTTGCCTTAGGTTAATTACAAATTACGACAAGTAGGTATTATCGCCTATTGTCTTAATGAACGTTAAGCGCTAATGGACGGTATGTATCCAGTAAGTAATCAGCCAGTCGATTCAATAAAATTCAACGCGTAAAAACTTAAGTGAAGTGATCTGTCAATAGTAATAATAATTTAACTGTTATTTCAGACAAAGTCAATGCATTAGTATGGAATGACTGCCTTCACAGGGGTTTTTCATTTGTACCGAATAAAATGGACATAACATGTTTCGTCGGTGGTTGTGTAATATATGCCATAATAACAGATAATATATTATCACTTGAAATAACATTCACATGATATAATTTTCATATGCTATAAAAACAAATAACCTAATTTCATGTGTTATAATATTACATTTCATATAAACTTCTTTTGCTCTAATAACATTTAGTGTAACGTTAATCTCATATAGTTTTCAATTAGTATATTACTCTTTTTATATAACGTTCAGTCGACCTAATTTTCATTTGACCTCATTTTCATATTTACTCATTTTCGGCCCAAATTCTGTAGCGAATAAGTAAATATTTGAAAACATCAACACCAACAGTAGAAGAGATCTGACGCAGGTATAAATGAGGTGAAAATTACGAGTACCTATATTAAACGTTACTATAGAATTTGAATATTATAATAACTAAATATTATACTAACTGAATATTAGTTCAAATGTGCAGTAAAGAAAATGTTTATTAAACCATGTAAAATTCGGTAAACTGAAATTATATCAATAATTCATTATATCATTCCATAGTTATACTAAAAAAAAATATATCAAATGAAATTAGGTCATATTATCGTTAGAACTTTTGTAATTGTCTCAAATGGTACGCATCCATCCTAGGTAGTTCGGAACAAAAACGATTTTTCCACTAGACCTGCGACATATGTATACACACAACAGTCCTTCTAAAATTGTATTAATGCATACAATTTTAAAAGGACTGTTGTGACGCTTAGTCAGACCTAAATGAGGTCAAAAGACTTTTGTTTTTTTTGGTCCTACGAAGTATACACAAAGGAAAAAATTTGTAGTTTCCTTACTGACTGAAGAAAGAGTTTTCACACAACTTAAAGTCAAAGTACATGCATACATAAACTCATGCATTTTTCCCCGTGGGGGTAAGCAGAAACTACAGACCGCCATATATGCTACGATTCTTACATACTTCTTTTGCTTCGTTTACATTCATACATGTTGTCATACACACACGCCGGTTGCGAGTACTACGCACCTGACCTTTCTGAAGAACCTCACCAATACGGTATGTCCTTGTATGTATGCCCTTCTAGGGCGTCCGCTCCCGGCGTTCCCAGTTACATCTGCCTTGTAAATACCTTTCGTTAGTCACCTTTCATCCGTCCTTTCAACGTGACCAAACCATCTAAGCATACTCTTTTCAATTTTGTTACTACACCTTCTTTCAAAGTCAAAGTAATCAAGAGAAAAATTACTGCTAATATAATTATGACACAGTATTATGATGTAATCCGTAGGCCTGGCAGAGAACACGAATGCTTGCCAAATAACAAAGACATTCAATACCTATAGACCGGACATCACGAACAAAATTATTAATAATTAATTATATTATATTATATTTAAAAAAAAAAAAAATTAATTAATAAATTAATAAATAATAAAAAAAAAATTAATTAATTAATTATATTTTTTTTTTTTTTTTTTTATTATTAATTATTAATTTTTAATTATTTGTAAGTATTATTGGTGTACATTAAAGAGTATTCTATTCCATTCTATTCTAAAATTTTCGTCCGAAAAAGTGTGTCCTGCTGGATACAAGTCTATGAGTTTTTGTAGTACGCTCCGCTGCCGCTCCAATATTCATATATTATTCTAGATGGCGTTACTGAGACATGGGATCAAAGTTTTTCTATGACATTTCCTTGACATGCCCGCTCTATAGTATTTTAAATCTCTTTGCCAAATAATATGAACGTGCTAATGAACTCCAGCTTCCCATTTCAGGATTAGACGTCAATGACAGTTATTAGGCCGTGTACCCACTGTGTCGTAACTGCTATTTTATCGTTGGACAATTATTGTATTCGACTGGCCTGTTGAACTAGTAGTTAGTGACACTGACTGCTATGCCGGAGGTCGTGGGTTCGATTCCCACCCAGGACAAATGTTTGTGTGATGAGCACGATCACGACACGATCACGACATATTATAAATAAATTACACCCAGACACAGAACAAATGTTCTGTGTCTGGGTGTAATTTATTTATAATATGTATGTATTTAGAAATATATACGTACGTTTATCAGTTGTTTAGTACCCATAACACAAGCTCTGCTTAACTTGGGACAAAATGGCGTTGTGTGAAAGTTGTGGAATATTTATATTTTTTTTTTATTTGGACTTGTTCTCATCGTCTTGACAATGAATTGCCGTCACAACAATGATTGGCCTTTTGGTTTAGCTAGAATTTAGTGGATTTTTTCCCGTTCTTTTGATATTCAGACTAAACTAGGCACTAGACCGATTTTGACGTAATTTTTGAGAACAGCAAGTACGTTATTGTTCGTTGATTTAGGTACGTTATATTCTTTAAACCATTGAGCCGACGTTAATATCCCCGACTTCACTTTTTAAGCAACTTTGAAGTGTTTTCAAGCCAGTTGAACTTTCGCAAAAACGAACTTTGCTATTTTAATTTTTACACATACATACAATATACATACATAAATAAACTCACGCCTTTTTCCAGGCAGAAACTAGAGAGAGAAATATATATGCTACGATACGAAGTCAGCTAAGTTATAAGAACTACCTAATTTGTTAACATCTAGAAATTCAATTTTTCTATACTTACACTTAGTTCGCAATAAAGAATTTGAATTTTGGATTTTGAATTTTGATTCTTAAATAGGCTTTTGCTTCGTTTTTTTTTGCTTATAATTTTGAATGATGATTTTAAGGAGTCTACACACTCACCTCGGTTTTGCGGTTTACTTCAGTAACCAAATAAGGAAACACATAGGTAAATACACTCGTACATTACCTATATATAACAGTCAGTTATGTGATTCGTCAGTCATGACATACAGATGGCGTGGTTACTACGTCATATAATGTGACGTTTCTAAACTGCATAATAATCTATTTTGAACAACCTAAATAATATGGGAAACCAAACCGCAGAAAACGTAGTCGTTTTAGGACACGCCACGACAAAAAAATTGTAGAAATTTTCCTTTGAAAATCTTTGGGGTCACTGGGAGTCATTTTAGTTTCCGAGATTCGCACCTTATTGTGTCGTGTGACATCTTGAATTTGAGGGTGTTTTTATTTTATTGATTTTAACGCGTTTATTTTTAATCTCACATGAAAAATTTGTTATTTCCCACTGAAGTTGTTACTACTAGAATATTGTGGCTCTCATTATTTTTTCCCTTGGAATGTTTTTCTTCCATTAGGCGGTAGGCACCGAAAAGAGAATGTGTGTGTATTGAGATTAACTCGAGTATTTTCATTCTTAAAACGATTTCCAAAGATAAATAAAAAAAATCTCCCCAGTTAAAAAAATTAAGTGTTGTTCAACTTAGGTAACCCTCTAAGAATATGTTGTAAATCTCGAGATCCTCACTGAAAATTAATTACGTAATGGATAAACCCAATAGCACTTCGCCTGACCTGGGAATCAACCATCCTCCACGATTGATTCGCAGTTCGCTAAACCAGCTGTCAGTTTAATTAATGTTACGATAACAATAAGATGAATGACCCATTCAAAATGTGTGAAACGCGTCATGTCGTCAGTGCTCTGACGTTTCCTTGAATGGATTGATGACTATGTTATGCACATGATTTACTTGTAAAGTAAATGTGTTTAACCGTGAGTAATCTACTAAGCGCTGTTCCTGTGATTCAGGAAACACTGTTCTAATTAATTTCAAGATAAGTTTTTAACTCATTCAGATTTTTTCTGAAAGAAAACATATACTTAATGAAGATCAGAACAGTGTATACGTCGTGGACTCGTGGTGGTCTGCCATCTACATTTAACTCGTGCGCGTAAGACTAAACGGAAAATTAAATAAACCGTAACTTTATTCAAATTTCGCGGGTTCGATTTCAGCGCTTTTGCATCAAGGATTATTACCTACTTTCATCAGTAGACCGGCCCGTTGGTCTAGTATAGCACTAACTACTACAGTACTGTCCCGGCTATCCTACTACAAAGACTCATTCGTAAAGCCCTTCTCAGATTCCTCGGAATACGCTTTCAACACGGACCAGTACCTCTGCAGCGTTCCACATCTTCCCATCCTCATGCTGCACTCCAAAGGAGACAATATTGTGCCCTACAGTCTAGCTTGCAAGGTATCATTACCATAGTGTTTTTTAACCTTAAAGGGAAGTGCTCATTTAATGAGGAACCTTTGGCCAAGAAATGCACATGGAAAAAAAAATGACATTAGACTGCAATAAACATTTGAGAGCAGTGGTGGCCCAGTGGTGGCGACCCCGACTTACGAACAGTAAGTCGTGGGTTCAAACCTAGGCAGGCGCATTACTTTGTGTAATTTATTTAATTACCACTGCTCTCAAATACGATGAAGGAAAACATCTTGAGGAAACTAGCATGTCCTAGAACCAATAAGTTCGAAGACATGTGACATCTACCAATTCGCACTGGGCCCGCGTGGTAGATTATGGCCCATACGCAAAATACGCGCTTTGACGTGGAGTTGCGGATACCAGCCCCGAACCTTTAATCTTTTTTTTTTAATAAACATTTTGAGTGTCATATTGTGATTTTTTTTTTCCATCATTCATTGGTAATAGTAATATTTTGACTGGCCTGTTGGTCTAGTAGTTAGTGACCCTGACTGCTATGCCGGAGGTCGTGGGTTCGATTCCCACCCAGGACAAATGTTTGTGTGATGAGCACGATCATTTGTTCTGTGTCTGGGTGGTATTTATCTATAATATGTATGTATTTAGAAATATATAAGTATGTTTATCAGTTGTTTAGTACCCATAACAGAAGCTCTGCTTAGCTTGGAACTAGATGACATTGTGTAAGAGTTGTGGAGTATTTATTATTTATTTATTATCAGTCGCCAACAAAATATCACTAATCATCGTACGAACTTAGTTGATAAATTAATAATAATAATTATAACAATTTTTATTTAGCTCAAAAACAAATTACAATCTTAGAACTAGTACAATGACAGTTTGCTTAACAAAAATGCAGCCTGCTGTCTCCCAAACTAGGCAAAAACCTGTATCTTAGGAGGCAGTATATTAGCATAAATAGAAGAAATAGTGACGGCGGCAGGTCAAGGATGGCTAGAGATTGCTAGAGACAGGAATAAGTGGTGTTCCTTGGAGGAGGCTTTTACCCGAAAGGGGTCCATACAAACAACACACACTAACATTTAATTTATTATTTTATTTATTTTTATTTTATTATTTTTTGAATGATTAATAATTGATAATCAATTTTTTTTTTTAAAGTACGTGTATTGTTAATGAATTTAATTGATTTATGATGTATTAATAGTAATAGTTTGCATGGAATCAAATAAAGCTTTATTATTATTCCGTTTATTCATTTAAATTTCCTACTAAATACCTACATTTTTAAATATTTAAATATAAAAAAAAAACATTTAAAAATATAAAAAATAGTAGCCCACCGGTATCGGGAACAGGGTCCAAGCTACCGGCGGTCAGGGCTCCAGGGAGATGAATCGCCTAACAATGCGAGCCGTGTCCAGAAGCACCGCTTTCTGAATCAAACGCTTGATCCAGCCGCCCAACGAGAGCCTCTTCAGGTATTGGTCGAGGCTCTTTGCTATTAAGCCATTGGCAGACACGACTATCGGCACAATGATTGCTGAGTCCACATCCCACATGTCTATTATTATTATTAAATATATTCTATTCTATTATTATATTATATTAGCATAAGCAAGGTTAATAGCCTTGCTTTAAATTGGTTAGCAATCAGTGGCGCTGTGATCACTGGCATAACCAAGGTATGAGTATGCACTGTAAAACCACACATCTGCGTCGTTACAGCATTGATTTTATTAAAACAAATTGGTTCCCGCCACCTCTAACAGACCAGACACTTAAGGCGTCATCGGGAGAATCCAAGACATGAAGAACGGATGTTAGCAATCAAATTTGAATGCCAATAACTTGTCTTTGCTTGTTATAACAGCCGCATGGTCGATCGAAGGTTAAGCAACACTTAACGAGGTCGATCCGTGGATGGGTGACCATTTATTACATACCAAGACTCCTCCGTGCCTCGGAAAGCATGTTAAGCCGTTGTTACCGGCTGTCATTTGTAGATCTTTGACAGTAGTTACTTGTAGTCAGAAACTACAGAGCGCCATATGCTACGATTCTTACATACTTCTTTTGCTTCGTTTACATATAAACTTGTTGTCATTTACACACGACGGTTGCGAGTACTACGCATCTGACCTTTCTGAAGAACCTCACCAATAAGGTCTATGTATGTCCTTCTAATGACTGCATCACAGTAATAAATATACCTATCTGCATTTGCAATGTAATAGTTTTAAGGTTAGTAAGTATACAAATACATATAACATTGCTTGTACTAAAATGTGTATTCCTTCCGTATTGTTGTTTAGGCTATTATAAGACTGCGTTCGCTCCTCGCGCGGTACTGTGTTAGGGCAGCCGACGCTTTTAATTCACTTTGGCAGTTGTAATTATGTCTACGACATTGCTACGTTCTGTTAGTCTACGCACTCTACGAGAATGTCTACGACTATGCCACATTCTACGCGCTCTACAAGAATGTCTACAAGAGTGCTTTAAACTGTTAGTCTACGCGCCATACGGGAATGCCTACGACAGTGCTACATTCTGATTGTCTACGCGCTCTACGATAATGTCTACGAGAATGCGATAAACTGTTAGTCTACGCGCCATACGGGAATGTCTACGACAGTGCTACATTCTGATTGTCTACGCGCTCTACGAGAATGTCTACGACAGTGCTACAATTTGTTAGCATACGCGCTCTATGAAAATGACTACGACTGGGCTGAAATCTGATAGTTTACGAACATTTCGTAAACTGCTCACTCAAGACTTGACTTACAGGGTGGAATATACCGTTGGTTCTTCATTTATATAATACTTCAAGCACACAAATGTATTGAGGCAGACTTAATGCCTTAGGCATTTCATTGTATGAGTCTCTGGACCCCGCAGTGATAAAACTTTTCTTCGACTTTCCCATATTTTGTAAGTTTCTGATGTTTTTTTTTACTTTAGACTGCACTGTAAATAATCATGACCACTGTCCAAACCACTGGGATTTTAAACAATTTTTGAAAATTCTCATTGTTCATATTATAGGTGAACTACGGGTACCCACAGAAAGTTAAAACTGGTACACCTAGGTGAACCAGTTAGGTGTCAGAAAAGAGATTAAAAGCTGAGAAATATCTAACAAATTCCAGGTGACTCATGAACAGATCTCATGGTTTATAATAGCTCTCGGAAAACACAGACTTCAGTAGGGAGTTCCGCTCATAAAACGTAATAATGCACATTTAACATTCTTAGAAATAATACTTTGGCACAAGATCATGTATTCCTGAAAGCAATAAACTAAATATTGACAGCAGAATTTACTATTGCCGTAGTGGTTATTCAGAAAACCTAAATATACCTGACACATCATTGAAACACGTTTATTGCACCATTTTGTGGAGATTCATATAAATAATAAATAATAATAAATATTCCACAACTTTTCACACAACGCCATTAAGTCCCAATTTAAGACTGAGAGCTTGTGTTATGAGTACTAAACAGCTGATAAACATACTTATATACTTCTAAATACATACATGTTATAGATAAATTACACCCAGGCACAGAACAAATGATCGTGCTCATCACACAAACATTTGTCCTGGGTGGGAATCGAACCCATGACCTCCGGCATAGCAGTCAGGGTCACTAACTACTAGACCAACAGCCAACAGGCCAGTCGTAAGATATGCTTTTGTAAACATCATTGCAAAGGCATCATTGCTTAAGTTATGACTTAGTTAAGTCTTTGAACACCACGTCGGTCACACGTTGACCGCGAACAATTAAATTTCTATTGTGTCTGGTAGTTGGCAGTCAACGTGTTAAGGCCCATTTACCGCATTGATTAGATGTAATGGTAAATGTATGTTGAGTATTAAATAAATAAATAAAATCATCACACACACATTGGAGAACCAGGGAGCTTTAAGGGTGGTTTTTAGGATATTATTTTGCGATCTTTGCAAGATTTCAATAATAGAGTGGCACGCAGTTCCCCAGAGCTGTATACCGTAGGTCCAAATCGGTTTGATTGCTGCTTTGTACTACCACGGCACTACTACATGACAAATTTAAAAGATTATATTTGTAAGCTTGGAGTCGAAGGCACGTTTATCCTTTTTTGCCGTGGCGACCAAGAGGTAAATGATTTTGTTATCTAATCAAGGCTGATAAACAATGTATTATGAGATATTTCAATTCAATATGTACCTACCAACATAGTATACATAATGTTCCTATAAATAACAAGGCTAAAAATAGATGACATACCATGAAGTAAGTAATTCTTACATCGCAGGTTGACTTCTAACTGAACGTTTAATCGCTGCGTTTTATACACCACAAATTTTTAATTAGTGCAAATACTTAAAGGGCTTATTCTAGGTGGTCTTCTCATTATAATTGTGAATTATAAATAAAATAATATTCATAAACAGCAAAGTTATTAACGTTTGTTTATATCCCAATTTATGGAAATATTGTACCAGGCTATTTATGACATACTATAGTATTCATTAATCGTCATCTCTCGCTCACGTTCGCGTGATCTCGCTCAAGCATGCCCCGCCTCCAACATCTGTTTTCGTTATTTAAGTTTAACTAAAAAGTGGCATATTTAAAAATTGAATTTCGTTTTTTTTACTTTTGATTAGGTACGCAAATATGATCAATAACAGCAATTTTTTTTGTACTATTTAAAAAATAGAGGTGCATAATTACGTGCTTATTTTTAAATAGTTTTAAATCCCTACCATAGTATTTAATACCTACTTAGGTGATAACATTAGGCTAAGTCATATTACTACTAATGGAGTTTATCTTTAAGTACTAATATTATAAAGAGGTTTGTAAGTTTGTATGTAGGGGGTAGGTAATCTTTGGAAACAATGATCCAATTTTAAAAAATATGCACTGGTGGAAAGCTGCACTATTCTCGGATGACATAAGAAGTAGCGTACATCACCCGGGGATAGTGTAGCTTCCTAACGGCGAAAGATTCTTTCAAATCAGTCCATTGGTTTTGGAGCATATTCAATGATAACAAACAAACAATCAAATCTTTAACAATCGAAGGCGAAGGCGAAGGCCCCTTCTGGTCAGGTCCAGTTGAACCAGCGTCAGGCACTATTTGTCCGGCTTTTATGCTGAACTGGAACTATTTGGCGCTACCGCGAGGCACATAATTCTTTATATTGTTATTTTTTTTAGTTTATGTCTGTTTTCTGTACCTATTTCTATTATTAACTTGTGTCTGTGTCGTCAAAATAAATGCTTTTTCCTTCTTTCTTTCTTTTTTTATATTATTACTTATCATAAAAAACTAAACAACTTCTGAGAAATTATAATCGGATATTGATGAATGTAATCAACCAACGTCATTGTATTACTAAGTAACCCGTAGATTATCAGAATACTTGGACAAGTAGCGGAGGGTATGACGACTTTAAACGTGACGAAAATGTGCGATGAGCCGACGTGCGACGGCCGTAGACGTCACAATTAAAATTGTACAACGTTATTCAGTTCATAGACTAAACTAAATATCTATTAACTGTCTGGGCTGGTGGAGCTCACAGAAAATTCCCGTAAACCTTAACAAACAGTACCTATGCTTGACATCAAGGTCAAGCCTGAATTCTCAATAAAAAACGCCTCATCAGATACACCTAGATATCTTGCCATTAGTCCCAATATAATGTAATGGTAATAATATTTTATGTACGTAAATAGATCTTCCCGGACACTTTTACACGTTCACGGTAACGACAAATTGACTGATCTCTAAGAAAAATTGCCGAAAGAAACTCAGGGGTTTTGAAGGGTCTTTCAAAGTCCAGCCATTAGAATATACTAAAATATTATTTGAGTCTCACGATGTAGGCCAAATTCTGGATAGGTACCAGGTAGGCCTTCTGAAGGAAGCAGCTGGTCTTCAATTATTCATAGTCACGGGGGCATGTGGACCGTGACCTCCGTTGCTGCCGACTTTAAGAAGTTTTTTGACCTTCTGACTACAAAAGCTTGGCTAGAAAAACATGAACAATTGAAATTCTATCTTTATTAGCCCGTGTGTGTGGGGAAATCCATGGATTGTTTAGTCATCGGTAATGGAAACCATCATTCTTACAACTGACATAAAACAATTAATGAATGAATGGTCTGTATTCATTAGTATTACGATTGCATACGTTATTGATACATCCGCACCATTAATATCAGTGCCGTTTACAAGACGTAGTAAGTACAAGTCCATGTGTATTTTTAATTGGCTTCAAAGATTGGTTGGTTTAATGGTAGTAACGTTTGTTCACATTGAGAGGATGAATGAACACGACTAACAAATGGTGATACGGCAGATGTAAGTAGAAACGCCGCCGAGAGGAGATGTTCTAAGAGGGGCATACCTATACAAAACTTATAGGTGATGTCAGATGTGTAGTACTCACAACCGGCGTGCATGCGTGTATGGCTACATGTTTAAACGCAAAGAAAGCAGCACTAGTATCTAAACAATCCCCGTCCCTTGCTTGTGCCAGCCTGCTTGCTTGAGCCTGTTGTTATAATAAACTCGCTGCACCTAAATAATATCAATCCCATCCAGCCTGTCACTCACTTGCTGTCCTCTCCCAGCAGCGCCCTAAACCGAGGCCCGTACCCCGCAGGGGTGCCCTTAGCGTGTAGTCGATTTGGTTTTAATTTTTTCCACCCTGGCTGGAGGTCTTAATTCATTAAGTCATCTCCACAGGATCGTCCGGTTAAGCAGTTCAAATTCTTCTTTAGGATGACTGCGTGTTGCACCACAAAAATAAAGTAGTGAATTTTAAGAATCGTAAGCAGGTGGAGTTATGAAGCTTCAGCCTGCGAAAATGGTGTGAGTTTAAGTAGGTATGTATTGTTTGTATTTTCAAATCGATCACACATTTAATATGTAGTTATTCATCAGTTAAAAAAAAACGGTTTCGCTACTTATGTCGTCCCTGACACAAATCTGTTACAATCATATATTATGTGTTGTGGATAGATCATTCACAGGACAGATACAACTTACTTATGTCAGTACAATCACAAGAACTGCTACATTAGTCATTTGAATTACATATCAGGACTCCTCCGTGCCTCGGAACGGAAACCACGTTTCACGTTGGTTTTGGCTGACATTTGACAGTCGTTACGTGTAATGAGAACCTCAACAGCCAGTTTAACCAAGGGTTAATGGATTTCCAGGCGCGATCGCTTTATGAAGGTAAACACTGGTGTTTAGCTGCATCAGGTTAGACTAAAAGCCGACCCCAATATGGTTGGGTAAAGGCAAAGAGATTTAAAAGACTATAGAGCGGGCATGTCAAGGAAATGTCATAGAAAAACTTTGATCCCATGTTTCAGTAACGCCATCTAGAATAATATATGAATATTGGAGCGGCAGCGGAGCTTACTAAAAAAAACTTATAGACTTGTATCCGGCAGGACACACTTTTTCGGACGAAACTTTTGTTTGTGATGTCCGGTCTATAGGTATTGAATGTCTTTGGGAATAGGCTAGGTTCGGCGGATGTTGAGTCATTATCATAAATGATTCACGCTTGAAACAAATTGATCGGGAAATTTGCATTACAATGTCTCCCGTATCATCTGCGATCATTTTCCTGGTTATGGTCAGGTACGCACTAAAACGGTGCCATTGTGTTTGTGGTCACGCACTAAGTACTACAAAAAAGGCAGTACTGTACTTTAGCGATAATTACTGTGACACATTGAGCCGAATCGAGGCATAGTAAAGGGTTTACACTAAAGGATCGTTCAATGCGAACGGAATTGCCACGGAATTAAACGGAACGTGCGAGCCTACAAAACAGTTATAGAGGTATTTAATACTCAATTTGATATTTCTCATAAATCAGTCAATTGGAATTTCACTATTAATTTAAATCAATTTCTGCTGTGCTTATCGTGTACCTAATCAAAATATCTCGACACATATTTTGATTAAGTAGTTAGTGATTTAAACCTAACTAATAATTCATTGTAAACTATTTTGAATAACATAATTATACAGCAGGCCTATAGCCATAATTATTGCAAATTCTATTTCTATTCTATTGCGACAATAGAAAGAAAATGGCGTATATGGAATCAGCTGTTTGTCAACTGTCAAGTAGAATTTGTAGTAAGGCTGAAAATGAAATACACTTGACAGTTGACAAACAGCTGATTCCATATATGCCATTTTCTTTCTATTGTCGCCTTATTGATAACGATAATAGAAGTAGAATTTGTAAAATGGCTAGGCCTGCAGGTTGGAAAGAACAGTGAAGAGCGTCCAGACACCATAAGCTTTCTACGTATTTCAGGACCTCTCAGCGTTGAAAGTTTTCATCGGCGTTTTCTTATTTTCAACTTTTGGTAATGTTGCCATGGGTTTGAACTCCAGAATTACTATGACTAGGAAGTCTGCCGGTCACACCAATAGGCAACTACTGTTGTAACAGCTAATCAAGGAGATTTAAAATACTATAGAGCGGGCATGTCAAGGAAATGTCATAGAAAAACGTTGATCCCATGTCTCAGTAACGCCATCTAGAATAATAAATGAATATTGGAGCGGCAGCGGAGCGAACTAAAAAACCTCATAAGACCTCACACACACAGCACACAAGTTTTGGATGCAAATTTTGAATTCGGTCAGTATGAAAATATTTAAATATGTCAAGGCGAGACAATCCCCTCGCATTTTAGGAAGCTCTCCAAATGAAATACTTTTAGAATAAACTGCCTCCCAATTTAAATGTGCCATTTTATAAAAATGCATTGAATTCGAGCATGACGTTTGTTGTTTGACAGCTGTCATCATCTGCGTAGCCTTTTGGTTGACTTCCAGTTGGCTAGACTGGAAGCCACTCACTAGAGCACTAAGCATCTGAAAAGTACCTACTTGTTTTACATGGAACAACTGTCTATCTGGTCTCTACAAAACAATTCAGATTAAAATGTCCATAGCAAAAGAAGTAGGTATGTAAGAATCGTAGCATATGGCGCTCTGTAGTTTATGTATGTATGTATGTATGTATGTCCATAGGTGCAGTTTATTTTTTGTGTTTTTTAATTCATTAAACCCCACGAGGACATCGGTGTCCGCGTTGTCATTGTCTTTCTATTGTGTCTTTAATTGGCACGATTTAAGGTTAATTATAAAAGTGGTAAAAAGAGCTTACAAAAATGGGGGATCTACCGATTTAAATATTTTTTGTTGTCACCATGAATGGCCAACATGTGGTTAGTATGTTTAATAAAAATGTCCAAATAATCTGTCAGGTTGAATAAAAAAATCTAGACTAAACAAACTAGTCCAATCCAAGGTCTTATCTAATATATAAAATTCTCGTGTCATAGTCTTTGTTACCCAATTCCTCTTAAACGGCTTGACAGATTCTTATGAAATTTTGGGAGTATATTCAGAAACGAAGTAATCCGTTTAGTAGTTTATGCGTGAAAGAGCATTGGTGCATTCTCATTATCTGTCTAATTTATAAGGACATTCTTATCACGAACACAAAAAACAAACAATTACACACGTTACGTACATAAACTTACGCCTTTTCCCATGGGGGTAAGCAGACCCTACAGAGCGCCATATGCAACGATTCATACATCTTCTTTTGCTTCGTTTACATATTGTCATACACACACGCCGGTTGCGAGTACTACGCACCTGACCTTTCTGTAGAACCTCACCAAAAAGGTCTACGTATGTCCTTCTAGGGCGTCCACTCCCGGCTTTCCCACTTACAAACAATTAGTTACTTCTCTAAATTGATAGGTATTTACTGGTATGCTTTAATTATTGTTTCTTCAAATCATTAATTGTAAGACGGCGAGGTACTGGTACTAACTTAGATTACCTACCTAAATAGACTAGGTAGGTACTCAATACTCAATGTATTTATTGTTTTTCACATGTATTCCTAGGTGGTAAGTATATAAGTGAGATCATTATGGACCCTGTAGGGCACAGCAAAAAAGGGTAGGAGAGAGGAAGTCTCATTAAGCAGGGCTGCTTAATGAGACCATTTAATTTTATTACAAACAATGCGTGCATTTTAAATAAGATTCAAAATGTAGATAAATAGGTTACAGACAACAGCATATCAAGTTACCCCAAACAGTAAAATTTCCCAAAGTACTATGCGTTTGACATGGGAATAGGAACGTCAATGACCTCTATCTGTCAGATGTCACTTGAAAAGTGCACTATCAACATGAACCCCCTCTCCAAACACGAGCATGTTGCGCCTTATTGGGAGGGTTAACAAGACTCCTTTCTTTTTATAACTAAAATAAATCTTATTTTATTTGTAGTAAAGTTGAAAAACTATCTAATATTTTTTCATACTAAGGTAGCTTGACGTGCTAGCTGCGTGCTGCAGGTTCGATTCCGCACGAAACAACTTTATAATGCACTAGCTGACCCGGCAGACTTCGTACTGCCTAATTAAATTGCAATAAATTCCTGTCAAAATGATTTGTAATGTGACATTTTTTTGTTCCTACATATTTTATAGTCGGGGCAAAAAAACCTCCTGAACAGAACCGTCACCCTGGTGATAGGGCGTTGTGAATAAGAAATATAATTAAATAAAACATATATAAGCATTTAAAAATAAGTAATCCCTTTATTGTTAATCATGTGAATCATAATTATTAACAAAAATCAGTTTTATTTTCATTGTAGTGCTTTGATATACGATGTTTTTTGTTTGATATCTGGCGCATATAGACAAACAAATCTGATGGTTTTCCAACACCGGCACAGGCAACATACAATTGACCACAGTGAGAAACATGGGTTTTCCAGATTAATACCACAAACACTTAATGATTGCCCCTGGGACTTGTTTATGGTCATAGCAAAAGCAAGCCGAACTGGAAATTGTAGTCGTTTAGAGTCAAACGGCACATCATTCGGAAAAATTGAGATGTGCGGTATGAGAACGTCTTCTTCTTTATACTTTCCTTTCAGTATAGTTGCTTCTATCACGTTGTTTAGTAATTTTTATCGCTAACCGTGTGCCGTTGCAAAGACGCGGTTGGTTGATATTTCGCAACATTATAACTACCGATCCAACCTTTAATTGAAGATTGAGATGGCAATCCTGGCAAATCCAGCGAGTTTAAAAATTCTGGTGGATAGTTCACAACATCATCTTGGTTAGTAGCCGAATCAACTGATTTATATATCCTCGATTCGCCTGTAATTTGTTTTACATTGCACTTGCATTTTTAAATTTAATTCATTTACATCTATGTTTTTTGCAGCCAATATAGCTCGTTCGCTCAACCAATCATGGTTCCTGTAATTTTGAGAAACATCTGGAAACACCTTCTGGATAAGTTCATCTTTTGATCGAGTTAACTGACAAAAACTTTGAGAAATGTTAATGCAGCCAGTCAACATGTCTATAGGAAATTTGCCACTACCAATGTCAATGAGTTGTTTAGAGAATATGTTTCCAGATTGGTCATTTTGCAATTTGACATGCATATTCTTGCTTAAATGAAGTACTTTGACATGTTTCCACAATTGGAGGACTTTAGACATGCATTGAGTTCATCAGCTGGCAATGTTTGACGAAAATCTCTTTAGGGGTTTTCCGGCAACTATTCGAATTTTTCTTGCCGTAAAAACCATCTTTGAACTTCAACGAACATTTAAAAAAAAGAATTGGCCAAATTTGTCCAGGCGTTGTTGAGTTTTGCGCTTACCAACACATTTTGCGATTCATTTTTATATTATAGATTAATAAGTAAATAATAAAGTTACTCGAGAATATATTTGATATGAGAGTTACACTGAGATAGTAAAAATGATTAACTACTACGCTTGAAGCATAAACACTAATAATAGCCGAAAACTGTAGAGGTAACATCCCTACTGCTTGCTGTTTACAGGGTGAGAAGTGACACCGGTAGACACATGGAGGGGATAACTTACCAAGTGATAATAATTGATGTTATCGAGCGGAACTATTAAAAAGCAAGGGTTGGTGATAAAAAAGTGCAAATAAAGAGTTGTATGTATTTTTTGATGCCACATAATAAAAAAATAAAAAACTTTTTTACAAAAAAAACAACCGACTTCTTAAAAAAAAACTAACAGGTGAAAAATAACTCCAGTTTCGGAAGTCTGTGGCTTTGGTGGTTTTGTTTTGTTCATTATTGGCCACCGACTTCCGAAACTGGAGTTATTTTTCACCTGTTAGTTTTTTTTTAAGAAGTCGCTTGTTTTTTTTGTAAAAAGTTTTTATTTTGTAGTTTTTAGTTTCTTTGTATGTAAAGAAAGTCTTTCAAAACTTGAAAGAATCATTGAAATTAAATAACAGTTGCTAAAGAAGTTCTATCTCTAAACATTAATCATACATCTCTGCCGGCCCCTTTTAAAATAGAATGGCGTAATGTTATGTTGTGGAAATACAAAAGCTCAGCATAGACATCTGACTATAGCAATTGCGAATAATTTGCTGTTATGCGTTGAAGAGTTCCGTTGCCTGTCTTTTTCATCAGTTTTTCTTCACCAAATGATACTTTCTAAATGAAAATGCTTGATTTGTTACTAAAAATGTTGAAATCGGTGCATGTGTGCCTATATTTTTTGAGGAGTTTCCTCAATTCCTCGAAGATCCCTCATCAGGTATGAGTTTTGATACAAATGGAACCAATCTGTTAGTATACCCTATCAAACAAAAAAAGAATTTTGAAAATCGGTCCATAAATGACGCTGAACTGAGGTAACAAACCCTAAAAAAAAAAAAAATACAACCGAATTGAGAACCTCCTCCTTTTTTTGAAGTCGGTTAAAAAAAATAAACATGTCAAAAAAATAAAAATTTGGGGTGAACACCCCCTTATCACTTAGAGGTTAGAAAAATAGATAGTAGCCGATTCTCAGGCTTACTGAATATGCATAAAAAATTTCATGAGAATCGGTCAAGCCGTTTCGGAGGAGCATGGGAACGAACATTGTGACACGAAAATTTTATAACCTAACTATGCACGATCCACATAATTTACACAGTTCAACTTACCACCTTAAAGACAAATGCCTGCTGTTGAAATTCAATAAAAATTTGCACAATACACGTTATTGATTTGATGGTTTCCAATTTAAATGTTAGGAAACGAAAAACTTATTTTTTTTTACTTTTTTTCACAATTTCACAGTGTACACAATACCTTTCAATATTCACTTTTTGCCTGACATTATGTCAGTTGTCAATCTGTCATTTACTTTTTTCTTTTTGTGTCTTAGTTTTTCATAGTGACTATGAAGGTTGCATCTGATTTACGTAATTTAATTTATTTTTATTAGCTCTAATAATGTAATTTATTGTTATTTTTCCTGAATTCTTTGCTATAAACCTCGCGGAGCCCGAGACCTTTCCAACGAATGCAAAACCGTGCAAATCGGTTCGTGCGTTCTGGAGTTATATCGTCAGGAAGGAAAACCCGACTTATTTTTATATAGTAGATGATCTACACGCTACTTCCTAAATTAGGTACTCCAGATCCGGGTGTTCATATTATTATAGCGAAGCCTGTCAAATTATATTGAACCGTCATAAACATATTGTATTAACCGATCTACGGGATTTTTTAAAAAAGGCGGTTAATTTTTAAAACTGTAGAATAAGTATGGCCGTTTGACATGTTGTGTCTATTATTTGTTCTTCTACAAAAGCTGTCAAACCGCCAATAATATTCCTTGATCGGTTAAAAACCAGAGCTTAATAATGGAAATATTAAAATGACACGTTTGAACCCCAAGAGGACACCGGTGTCCGCGCTGTCATTGTCTTTCTATAGTGTCTCTAATTAACACGATTGAAAAGTAAAAAGGTTTGAGAAAGAGAAACGCTTATGCGATTTCAAAAAAATGTGCACATTTACAACTTACTTCCCATAAAGGTGTAAGTTATTGTAGATATTATAATACACAGGTAAATTCTTAATACCTATACCTAGCTATTTACTTAAAAATATTTTACCAACTTATAACAAGCGAATCAAATCATCAAAATAGGCAATGTCTATTTCAATTTTGACAGCTATTTGACAGCTATTAAAAACATTTTCATTAAAATGGATACTCAACATTTTTTTTATAATTACCTGTCATTTTCCCAATCGATAAACAAATCGACTTATTTAAATTCGCAAATAGAAATAATAATTTAAGAAAGAAAAACAAAGGGAAATAATTTCCTAACATAAAACTGATCGTAATGCTAAATAAAAAAAAAATAAGTTGGTACTTACATTAAAAATAATCCGACAAACACAAAACAGATAATGACACTGCAGTTATTCATATTGTTATTATTATCACACTTTTTGGTGTTAGTGCTACCGGACCAAAGTCTTATCACAAAATGTAGCCTGTTGATCTAGTCTTTAGTTTTTATACGGGTCGCAAGCACCGACGGGCCCACCCCAAATGATTTTCTATTATGATAATTACGCAATTATTATGTATTAAAAATTATCTCGGTTCATTTGTATTCATTTGAAATTAGAGTCCCATGTTTTTTTTATTATCATAATTATTGTATTTATCACTTTTCCATTTTCACAGTTGACTTAACCTGCGCGACAGTACCTACTCTTATACCGCTTCATTATAAGTCGTAGTCGTCGTACCTATTATTTTCACTTATATAGTCCTTTAAAAACCAATAGAAGTTCTGAAGCAAGGAAATTTCAACATTATCTTGTTATATTTAAGTACGTTTTTAGAATACTAAAGATGAATTCGGATGGCTGGCCCGTAATAACTTCGTCCTATGCAATATAATAGATAACGATCGCGATAAATACGTTCGTGTCAGACGAGTGCCTTGTAACCTTATCGTTGTGTAGTTTAGGACTCATCTACATTTATGAGCTTCCTAATTTCCCCTCTCAGCAGCCTCCCCTTTGCTTCGTCACAGCCACAGCGTTTTTTCCCATTATAAAGGTGCCCCCTCACTTAGGGCATTTAGATATAGTATGACGTTACAGAGTCGAGCACTACATCAGTGAGGGAGATTGAGCAATGTCATGTTCAGTTCTCTGAGCATGACATTGCTCAATCTGTATTTCTGTAACGTTACGGATTCAATTACTTAAGTATTTCATTAGTAACAGAAGTTTCAAATCAAGTTCAATAATCTTTATTTGTGAACATAGGTAAAATTACCTTAAAGGTCTTATGGATACCTACATTTTAGTCGAGCTGAGCTACGTTCGACCAATAGTTTTGAGTCCACTCCCAACTAAGTGAAAAATGTCAAATAATGAAAACTCCGACCTCTGACCGAGTTTTCATTATTTGACATTTTTCGCTATAAGGTCAAATGATAAAAATGCCTTGAACTTCGTCTTGTTATTGGTCGATGCGTTTGAAAGGTCAACTAAAGTCAGGATGAAAATCTTTAGTCTTCAATTCATAGCTTAAATTGCTTAAGTTAAGTTTAGGAAGGTAGTGTTTTAAAGTGATGCTCAAAATGGAATCTTTAATGTTACATTACAGACGAACGCCCCAGATGCGGAAGCACCACTGAAAATTCAGCTGTTGTTAAATATTACTAAAAGCGCCATCTATTTGATCTAAGCGGAAACGTCACCGATTTCCTATTTACGGCCATAGATGTCGCTTGTGCGCGAAGTTAAAAGGTAATTTATTACGCTCGACACGTTTAAAAAAACAAAAAAATAATTACTATTATCATGAAAAAAAAAATAAAAAAAATATTTTCTACTATCTTCTACAGTGGACTAATCTTTAAAGTAAACATCAACAGGATGGGTAGCCAGCCAAGCAAAGTTGAGGTCATGAGCGAAACTTTATATTAAATTAATAATATGCCTGTCCGGATGTCTCTATCTATGTTATCAATGGCTGAGGAAATATTATTGCTACCCGCGCGACTTTCTAAAACTATAATCCCCAGGAAAAGTACTGCTGCCACCTAAATCTCTTTGTGCTGCCACAATGAAAGGCCTACAATGTAATGTTTTACGAAGTATTGAGACTGGCATCACAATTCATAGATGAAGAAACAAGCTGTATTTTAGTTTATAAAGTATTTTTAGCCGTCGGGGCGTGACTGGGTAAATTGTGTGTGGCAATAAAAACTAATTAACAACCGGGAGTCCCACCCAATCGTGAATCGGGGACTCCCTGTTCTTGTCATGCTGCCGAATAAAGACTGGCACATATTTTTTACTGCTTCAAATAATCTAATTATATGACGTGCAAAACTAACAATAAAATAATGTGAAATAATTATTAAATGAAGCGATTGTAAAATTGAAAATAGAATAAATCAATTACAGTTTGTGTGAAGAGAGAACAATAAAAAAAAAAAAATAAACCAACCTTGTCCAACGCATACATTTTGCCTGTAGGTTGGCTAAACTGACTGTCACTACTGTGCTGCCATTAAATAAACTGTGAAAAAACCCTAGGGAAAAAATAATACAATAATTATACATTACTACGAAGTATTCCTTTGATTATCATATAGTATCTCCAAACAACAAAAATGTTTTTTTAGATGAGTATGGCAAGACATCCAACGATTATGATGACATTGATCTAATCCCATTACAGTCATTCCATACCTTCTGAAGTTTCGATAATTGGCGTTTATTATTTTGAAGTTGTACCTGTTTCTGTACTTAATATTGTAGTGAATAACAAAACTGTTAATTTTAACAGTTGATAAATTACTAAAAAAATTCCAAACAATCGAAATGAATTTATTTAAAGTGGTGTTTGGTAGATTTCAAATCAATCTATGGCAACCCAGGCGACTAACGTCATTCATTCCAATCAGTTCAAAGTTCGGTACTAATCGGTGCGTCTCGCTTGTTTGTTTTGTTTACGTTTTATTTTCAATTAAAAACTTTTCTAACGCTGCTGTACTTTGTTTACATTAGAACACTAATTAACGTGAAATACGTTCAAGTGTTGTGCGTAACTGTGATATTTTAAATAATTGTATTGCAGTAATTTACGTGAGTTTAGTCATCATTCGTGAATTTTTAAGATCTGGTTATCAGTTTTTGTGAATTTTTTGGTGAATTTAGCAACAAAATGCGACTTCCGCATTAATCCAGTGACGAGTGGAGGTTAGTTTTAACTTTTTATTTGTTTTCCGGTATCTGCTAGGTAATAATAAATCTTGTGACATCCAGTATCTTGCTTTTGCCTTTTTTGTTTTGTCATTGCATTTTTTTTCTCTGTCGGCGCGGGTGACCTCGATTCTCTTTTTAAAAGTTAACTTTTCTGTTATGGTGATTACGATCTTAAATAATCAGAACGTGTTTGTTATTCTTTTTAGCAATATTGCGCTACCTACCTATTTCAATTTGAAAGGAACGAAATTGTTTTGTAACTTTATTTAGGAAGACTTGAAGAAAAATAAGTTTGTAACTATTATACTTGAAACTGTATTTTAGTACCTTATTATGTATAAGAATTAAATACTTGAAATCTTAGAATCCTTTTATAAGTCTAACTTGCCCAATTCTTATGGTTTTAGAAAGTTTTCATTACTTACTTTCTTACTAACAATAACACATACAGACACCCTGTGCGATACCTAGTTAAGCTATTTATTTATAGAAAAAGTTTAAATAACATGTTATCAGAGTTCTGAGAGGTCCACTCTCTACCTAGTTTTTTTTTAATAAGTATAATAAACTAGTGCTTGGCTGCAATCCCACCTGATGGTAAGCAGTGATGCAATCAGTGATGGAGAAGCGCAACAAGTTTACCAAGAGCCTATTCACTCTAACCTTGAAGATGCCTAAATTATAATCGCACGGGAAGACTGCAGCAGAAGAGTTGTTACAGCCCTTCAATGTAATGATAGTTCAGGGCCATTGATTTTGCAATGTTTTTAAAAACTTGCCTATAAGTCATACTAGAACTATGTATTATTGAAATACAAGGAACATTTAAATCCATACTAATGGTGTAAAAAGGAACGCTTTGTATTAATAAATAATCATAAAATGTACTGGATGGATTAGAAATAATCTTTTACCGTTACAAAGCTAAACTATCCCCAAGTGACGTAGGCTATATTGTATCCCTATATTTCAATGGGATCAGGAACTGTGCAGTTGAAACCACTTGATGTCCGCTAGAATACAATAAGCCAATCCACAGTGTAAAAAATATAACCGTTTTCCCCCCAGAGGGAAGAAAACGAGTATTTCAGGTCTTGCCGAGGCTTGACCTTTCGGAGATAACTATTCCTACATTAGTGTACACACATGCTTACTACTTACCTACTTTAGTCCTTGAGTGAGCGATATCTGCTTGGAGGGCGTGACCTTGCGGACCGCGCATGCGCGGAGCGCGACGGCGGCGGCGGCAGGCGCGTGAGATGCGAGCGGGCTTATGTTAGTACCTAGCTCCGAAAGCCGGCAAGGACTTGCTCAGGTCAAGCCTCGGCAAGACCTGAAATACTCGTTTTCTTCCCTCTGGGGGGAAAACGGTTATATTTCAGTTCTGTGCCTTCGGCTTGACCTTTCGGAGAAGTGTTTATCTTCTGCCGGCGCCCTAAAGCGTACTGTGACAGGATAATGTGTGTCAAAATAAAACAAACGTATCTTGACAAAAGAAAAAGCAAGAAACTTATTGTCATAAGCGAAGCTGACAATTCTTTTATATTATGTAGCAAACTAAACTTAAAAACTATTCTTCTCTAAATTGACTTGACTTACAGCTGAACTTGTAATTTTTCATATAAGTTTAATGATGAGATCAAACAGTAATATTCAGTCTTAATTCGAATGACATACAAATCAACTAAATAGTAATAAGCACAACTACATCGTAAATGAACCACCAAGAGGGTTAACATTACTATTTCTAGGTTGGCCGACCGGCTTGCAATAATGCTTCAAGAAATGATCAGAGCCCCTCCAGTTCTCTCATTTTAGAATGTCATCCAAAGGCATTTAATTTTTAAAATCATTTGAGGCCACAGCTGAACGAATCGAACCTGGACTAGTGGTTAATCCTAGTTCTTTTAACGGCACCTTTAACCAACCTGCGATCACTATCGCAGGCCTCAGCGGCCTCAGCGGCTCGTGAGGCCGCTTTTACTACTTCATGTATAGTAATAAACAAACGTTGCAAATCAGTTTGTGCCATTCTTCTCTTACTTGATAAATCAATCAACCAATTTACCCATTTAATTAAACTTAAACTTGGATCTCCTGAACAGGTTAGCTGCCAACCTGATTGGCAAAATTTCGCTCTGAGCCAAATCTAGGCCAGAAGGTTATTGTTGAACTGAATCCTTCAAAGTGTCCATCGTCAATACTCAGAAAAGTAAGGTCGTAAATACGACGGCATGATGCCAGCAAAAGAAGTAAGGCTAAATGCCGAGAGACTTGATAAATGCTGTTTTTATCAGGTACGTTATTTTTTAACCACCGAATTAAATCCTGGACCTTTCAAATCTGTGACTTTAACAGCGTCGCTTTGCATATGTTAATTGCTTTTAGAATGGTTCCCACTATAGGATTATTAGCTAGTCGATACTCTTGAGTGGGGTCTGCTAAGGTAACTACTACTGATTTGCGCACTAGAATTGTAGCAGGGCTAACTTTCTGATGCGTAAGAGGCACCCTTTTAGGTTGCTACTTCCTGGGGTCGAGGACCGCTAGGTGTTATCCCATTTTGTCTCACCACGAGACCCATTGTTTCCACGCTGCCCCGTATGTTCGCCATGTGCAATCACGCCAAACAGACTAAATTAATTCAATATTCTTAGGTTCCAAGCCAGTTTGCTCCACTCCGTATCTTCCAGACCTCTAAGAACAACTCTGCTACTTTTGGTGGAGGTTGATTGGTTGACAAGTCCACTAGATTCCTGCTCAGGTTGAATATCTGGTTGGGAGCTTCTAATACTCTGCGTTTGAGGTCGTTTCTCCAGAACACTTTCTCCCAGCGAGGAACCACTACTAGATACGTCCCAGATGCTCTGTTGAGATAATGGAGCACCCTGGGTATGAGAGGAGGAGTGGGAAACACCCAAGCTAAATGGTATTCCCAAACTCGGCTGAATGCATCGATGTAAAGAGCCTGGGGATCCCTTGCTTCTTTTGAGACATACGTCGGAACTACTCTTGATTGACTTGTGGCCAGCATATCTACTTGAGGGGTGCCCCAATTCGAGAATATTTCGCGAGTGAATGCCTCCTTGAGATGTCAAATCGGTAAAGTCTTCTTTCTGGACAGGCTGTCGGCTACTGAATTGTAATATCCTGATAGATAAAATGTCTGGACAGTTACATTATGATGGCAAAGAATAGTATTTTCCTTGTCATTTCCATGAGCAGCACCGACCTTGTACTTCCCTGATTTTGCAGGTAAGATACTACTGCTCGATTGTCGGATTTTATCATAACAGATTGGTCTTTCAAGACATCCTGAAACTCTTGATTGAATGTTGGTCGACCTATTATTGGCGACTGTATAAGTCTGATACTTTTTACTATTATTATTATGTAATGCTGTATACAGAAGCTGTTGGTTTACCTTTAATAAATAAATAAATAAATAAACTCGACTAGGGCCATGTAAACAGTCTAAACAGTGAATATTTCTTTCTGTTTATGTGCCACTTCCTTTGTTCGTCTGTCCACGTTCCTGAGCGGTGGTAATCGCTCAGCTGTACTCCCCAGCCTTCGTTGAAGGCATCAATTCAATTCAATTTATTTATTCAATAACAATTTTTACATTGTGTTTGAATTCTTATAACTAAAATCAATTAAAGAAACAACGTGCACGCAATTGACATGCAATGCATGGAAATTGCATGCATGCATTGCATTTGCATCCGTGCTTATGAAAATCGTTGGTTCTGGCACAAAAATCTTGCTCGGAATTATGATGTTCTTCATCCACCAAGAACAATCGTCTAGTGCCAGCGACGTTATTGGGACCTTTTGACTTGGTCGATCCTGTGTCAATTTTCGACAAGTTCTTTCAAGGTGTCGAGTATGTAAACGGCCAAGCGGGGTTACCAGTGATGCAAAACCATGTCTTCCTGTCAGAGCTGTGCATGACCGCCAAGACCAACGCCTTGTTCTTAGTAGTAAACCTATATGTGCCTGTGATCGAACTATCTTTTCGCGTGGCAATCTATGTCAGCGTCCCAAACGTTTCCTAAAAACTCTGTTTGTTTCCTGGGATTTAGAACCGGCTTCTGTAAATTCACGCACCATCCTAAGATCTTGCAGAAGGTTTACTGCATATCTCATTAGACCTTTTACACGTCTGGTCCTGGAACAGAAAGTCGTCTAAGTACGACCACTCGAAATCCTCTCTCCCTCTGAAGGCTCGCTAACCACCTGCTGACTAGTGAGAACGCTAACGACGCGCTGGATAGTCCAAATAGAAGGGCTGTCATTTAATTTTGCAAGAGCTCGCCTGCATAAGGGAAGGCAAGGTATCTTCGATGACTTTTGTTTATGACGATATGAAAATATTTCTGACTGATATCCAGCTTTCCTGAATAATCGTTCTTCTGCAGAAAATTCGGGACGTTATTCTGGTTTATTAAGCGAAACTTCACAGGTTTCAGAGAAATAGTCATAGACATAGTCACAGCGTGCATTAGCGCATTTGAGGTTCTTGTCGTAAATCTCTCTAAGTTTTCATGTAACAGATGGCGGCTTGGTTACAAACGGTATTGTGTATCCGGAGGGATGTTCTTTGGAACTCCTAGCTTTTCCCATTGCCAAGGAGATTCCACCATTGCCCCCCATGAAACTGTCGATCCCTGCGCTTAGGTAAATTTTGATCCCTTCCAGATCGGTTCCGTTGCTTATTAGAAGGCCTTGAACTTCCCGACAACCGGCGCGCTGCTGACTGGGCTGATGCATTGTGTGATGACCTTGAAGGATGACCGCGCCAGGATTGCTGTCGTCTTCTCGATAGGTGAGAAGGTACAGTTGGTTTGCGAAAAGGTTCCGAAAACCACAGCATAAACAACAGTTTATGGTAGGAAAAAATCTGTGCTAGGCCACCGTTTTCCCCCAAAAATGTTCCGGTGGGACGTAATGGTAGGATGCTGTGTAAAACAGCACCAAGCGATTCATTTTAAGATTTATACGCCCTTTGTCTTGTCTCTATAGCTTCTGCACGATGAGCACCAACGAACTGCAGCAAAACATCCGACAAGACCTTAAATTGGGAGTCATCAGCTAATAGCTTACGTAATTCCTCACCAGCACGATAACAAACAGCCTATCAGACAGTGCTTTCCTCTGTAGGAGCAAACCCATGGTTAATAGTGCCGAGCACACCCTCTTGTTTAAAACAGCCAGGAAAAGGGATGGATGATTTATAAAGCATCCAAGCTGTATATTAATCTTGAAAGCACTGAAATAGGGGCAGCCTGAAAGACTTCCTCCCTTGTATCGGATTCGATTCCAACCTTGAGAAACCCAGTCTTTGACATTTGATGTCCTCTTTCTTAATCGGTTCAGTAAGCTCCGGTAAAAGCGACCTCTTTTATCAACATAACGTCACGCCTGTAATCCCCGAAGGGCTAGGCAGAGGTGTACCTGGTAGTACACCCACATTTCGCCAGTTATGTTTAAGTCCCATGTAATAGGGGGCGAGCCTCTTTTATCCTGGGTCAAAATTCAATTTCATTGGATGACCACATTTCTGGAGCGTTCGAAAAACTATCCATCTTAGGGGCATTCCAAGAGCAACCACCAGATGACTCAGAACCTGATTGATTCTCCGAATCTCAATAAATAATTCTCTTTGTCTGAGTCAGGCTCAAACCGTTGCTGACTTTGAGAAAACATGCTGACTCCGAGAGGCTCCCCGACAGAGTCTTATCTGCCTCACAACGGTATGAAGTAAGGGTCGTATATCTTATACAGATTGTTTGAAAAGCTCAGAGCGAGCTGCTGACCCCCTAATGCGATTCGCAATCGAGGGTGGCCCTAGTATGAGAGCGCGTGCAAAGGCCCAATCTAGTAACGTGCACCTTATTCCCCATAGCCCTTGTCAGATGATCCGCTTCCGGGTCAAAGGCTCGAACTAAGCCTACTATGAGGAGGGTGAACATAAGTTTGTTTAAAACAGTCGGTTCAGGTTTGTCCCCGAAAGCCTCCTCTTAAGGCTTTGATGACCTCCCACTGAGTCCAACCTTAGGTAGAGACGCTTGTGCCAAGAGCTTGACGTACTCCAAAATCACCTCACCTTGTAGAGTTTCTCCACTCTCGTTAAGTAGCTCCCTAAACGTTGTGTTCAATGTTACCTTTGGACATTGACTCAGCACTCTGCCCGGCTGTGGCGCGGCCCAGATAAAATTATGATTAAGTTGCATCTTACACGCATAGGACACATATGTAATAGTGTGTGTTAAGAAAAAGTAGTATATAAGCTGTAACTTATTGTAAATAAATCAGATTTGAATTTTATATTCTTGTCTCATTACCCCTCACTGTGGTGGTGGTATATGGTGGGGTAGGGCTGTAGGGCTTATAGGGCTGTTAGGCTTGTAGGTCT
Organism: Euplexia lucipara; assembly: GCA_921972225.1. NCBI lineage: Eukaryota > Metazoa > Arthropoda > Insecta > Lepidoptera > Noctuidae > Euplexia > Euplexia lucipara. The sequence continues at coordinate 4,406,108 of OV179168.1, read as the reverse complement.
TAGTAGGTTCCTTAATTTTCCAATTATTATTATTATGTACTGTCGTACCCTTACAGTATTGCGGCCTTACGTGACATACTTAAGGGTAGCCGTACACGTTGTGTAGGCAACTCAACACATATATGCAATGTAATTTTAGTTTACTACCTGTATATTACTATATTTGTGTAGCTGTTTGTTTTCCCAAAATAAATAAATAAATAAACTCCCTGCGCCATTTTAAGCAAGCAACGAGATCGTTACCAAGCCGTCAAGCCAGTCAACGTTCGTGTCGAAGCCATAACCGACAGTTGCCGTAGACGCAGGCGTATCATTTGATGGTCTATAAGTTAGTTGCACTGCTCAACAATCAAGCTGCGTAACCCTATATTCGAGCCACACCGCTCAGTAATCGAGCCGCGCGGCTCAACAAATCGAGCCGCGCCGCTCACCAAATCGAGCCGCGCGGCTCAACAATTCGAGCCGCGCGGCTCAACTAATCGAGCCGCGCCGCTCACCAAATCGAGCCGCGCGGCTCAACAAATCGAGCCGCGCCGCTCACCGAATCGAGCCGCGCCTCTCAATATTTGCGCACCGGTCAGTCTACGAGGCATGCGGCTTGTCAGGAGCTTGCTGCGAGGCGAGTACCTGAGTTTTATGACAGTAGCAGTGCAGCTGACGTGTCGTAACTCGTATGGTACAGGTACCTTACGCACCTTGTGGATGGGATGTCCGACAGGGTGGTTAGCATTGGTTGCGATAACGAACGCCGCGTGCGTGCAGTTGACGTGTCGTATAGCATAGGTACCTTACGCACCTTGTGGATGCGATGTCCGACAGGGTGGTTAGCATTGGTTGCGATAGCGAACCGACATGAGTGCATGACGTATCGTATAGTACAGGTACCTTACCCACCTTGTGGATGAGATATCCGACAGGGTGCTCACCGCATTGGTTGCGAAAGCGAACCGACATGCGAACAAATATGCAACTTGGCCATGCGCAGCAAGTATAATTAGGTATATAAACACACAGCAGATTCCTTTAGAAAATTTAAATCACTCACACAAAGAATAAAATAAATATCTTAGAAACTTACCATTTCATTACATTTACTTGTAATCCACTGGAAAGTCACTTAACACTTCACAAACGTTACAACAACGTTACTCTTATCTCGTTTCGCGTATCTTATTACGTAAAATAGTAGCACGTGCGCACGCTAAGTGTGGAAATAGCGTACTAACATAAGCCCGCTCGCATCTCACGCGCCTGCCGCCGCCGCCGTCGCGCTCCGCGCATGCGCGGTCCGCAAGGTCACGCCCTCCAAGCAGATATCGCTCACTCAAGGACTAAAGTAGGTAAGTAGTAAGCATGTGTGTACACTAATGTAGGAATAGTTATCTCCGAAAGGTCAAGCCGAAGGCACAGAACTGAAATAAATAAAAAACAGTTAAAAATGAGAAGCAGTAATAGGGTAGTAGGTTCAGTTAGGTTAGGTTTAACAGGCAGGTGTTAGGTGAACTCCACGACCAAGCGTGTATTTTGTGTACGGGTGAGAATATGCCCTATTCCATCCATCCTAGCTCCTCGAGGAAGGCCAGCAGCGGTTTAACGCTACTGGCGATCTCTCGGAGGGTACCTGGGTTTTCGAAGAACTTAGCCCTGCATGCGGCAACCACTGGGCAGTAGGAGGCTTCAATACAGATACTTTTATATTTGCAAATGTTTGACGAAGTAGAATTTTATAAAGTGCAAGAAGACGTAAGAATATGGGGATAAAAAGTAGTTGATGTCACTTGGACAGTGTAGCTTTCCAACAGTAAAAGAATTTTTTGAATAGGTTCAGCACATTTTAACACTCTCACTGCCATGGGATCCGCTGGCAGGCTCAAGTTTTTGAGTGCAAAGGGCCGGACGGCCTACCGCAGCAGATTTGTTGGCATCCGCCGGCGGACTCCATTTCTTGCTGAACTGGAATCATGCTAAATATAGCTGGCAGTGAGAGTGTTAAGTTTGTTTGTCTCATAATATTGTATCTAAAGAGCTTTTTACACTATTCAATTAGTAGGATCCTAAATAGTAACAGTTAGGAAGCAACCAAGTGGTTGGATCCTCCGAATTACCCTAAATTGGATCCAATCTGTTTTCACTGCGATTACATCTACCGATTCCTAGTTAGGTTTTGTATAAATTTGTAATTCTCACAAAACGACTTAATTCCTCCTGTGACTGAGAGAGTATAACATTTATTTTCAATTAAAAATAGTTGAACTAATGTTAATACCTTCACCAAAAATGACAAAAATCCTTATTTGTCAAGCTTAATGTTTTATTCTATTTTAATTTCAATATACAAAGCTCATTTGGATTGTCTTTGCGCAAGCCTTGCCATGTAGGGTGGCAGTGTAGTGGGTGTATAATTATATCCCACACTGCATCCTTGGCATCATCTGTCATATGGTTTATGATACAACTTGTTTGAATGGTAATTTTTTGTAATAAAAATAATATTTTTTAAGAATATGGTCAATAGATTTCTTCAAATAAGTGGCAAACATAGAAATACCTGTCATTATGGTGTTGCCTCTCATCTACTAGGTTTCAAGTAATTTGTGACTTTCTCTACTCATCAGAAATTGAAATAAACCCTGCCTTGACCAATGCTTGCATCTTCTACATACATACATAAACTCATGCCTTTTGCCCATGAGGGCAGGCAGAAACTACAGAGCGCCAAATGCTACGATTCTTATATTATATATACCTACCTACCTAGGTACTTGTTTTGCTTCGTTTACATTCATACATGTTGTCATACACAACACGCCGCGCGCCGTTTGCTATTTTAATATATAATATACCTAGGTAGGTACTTAATTTTTATGGTATGGCTCAAAGTCGATTTTGAAAATATTTCATATATAAATTATAAAAATATTTTATATAAATTATAAAAATATTAAAATGATGTTCAGTAGTGTAGAATGATCAGTAGTGGTGTGTAGGTACCTAATTTACTTGATTTCCATTCCATTGTTGTGAATCACTTTGTTTGGTTTTGTGCCCATTTATGTCTACAATAAATATATTATCCTACACATAATTTTGTTTGATGAATGAATAATTCATACCTAACTTCTTAACCACAATTTGTTAATATATATACTAATCTACCCACTTACTTGTTAAGTATAGCAAATAAATAGGTACCTACATAGTACATAATAAATTATTACAATCAGCATTGTTTCTATTTCGTTATGACATTATTAAATTAACATACCTACTTATTATATTATTTTTTGAGAAAAACTGTAGGCAATTGTTTCAGTATTTTGCAGTTAAAGTGAAAGCGAGAGGGTAGGCCGCAAAATTCAAATTTTCTTGTGTTTATTGCAATATGATAGACCATCAAACGCCTTTAAAATTAGTGAATTACCTAATGTTGTTTCTAGAATGGCCAAAATAATGGGCCATTCTGAATTTGGTGAAGAATATGAAAATACAACCATTCATTCCTTCAAATATGTAGCACATAAGTTACGTTGATCGGGATAAGTAAACTAAACATAAAAAAATTAAAAACCTTATTTTGGTTAAGTTAAAAAGGAATGACAAAAAATCTTAATTAAAACGCCCGCCTGAAGCCGAGGCGAGTCGCTCGCTAGTAGGTATAATATTTTTATAGTTGACACTTTTAATACTTATTAAGTAAATATTTTTAGCTGTTAAATTCACTTACCTACCACTATTTGATTAACAAGTAGGTTTTAGGCCATTAATGCCCCCAAAGCCTCTAATGAACCATAGAGCAATTAAAACAACACATTTCCCGGATGTGTCGTGTACCTAATTTACCTACCTGCCTACCCATAAACCAACCAATTATAAATTTAAAACATGCGACCTGTCACTTTCTTTAGTTTCCGACTTGAATGTCGAAGTAGGTACCTACCTATGTTCGTGACAATGATTAAATTAGCAATGCTAATAAAATTGTTATTTTAGTTAGAGAAAAAGTACAATAGATGTTGCTTTTTCTTATTGAAAATATATTTACCTACTTACTTACCTATAATACCAGCCTGTAACTCTCCTACTTCAGGGCAAAGATCTCAGCAAGCGTGCTGATAAGCGCTCGTGCCTTCTGTGTATGAGAAGATCATACACAGAAGGCACTTATCAGCACGCTTGCTCATTTGGTACTTGCCCGGACGACAACCTCGAACCTTGAGAACCTCATGAGAGGCAGGCGCCTTAACCTATGCCTTGGGCCTTCATGATTTTTACCGGCATTGTGTCAATTCGGGTCCTTTACATTAACTACTTAAAGGGTCTCGTGTTATCAAGGCGTACCGTGTTACAGTGGGTTGTGGTGGTTAGTAAAGAGAGGCACTCCCTCCAACACTCGTTGAATCATTGGTATTCAGCTGCTTCTGGTTAGACTTGAAGCCGACCCCAGTATAGTACGACCCACGATAGTGCTAAGTTACCATTATCGTGGGTCCTAACCGCTAAAACGACTGCTGAATACTCGGTCAGGTTCCTTCCTGATTTTACCTCCCTTGTTGGGTAACGGTGTTCAAAAACTAATCGACATCTCTTACAGCTTTAGAAAAGGACATAGAGAGGTAAGAACTATGTTTCTGACCGTACGGAAGACCTCGCCATGTTTTTGGTCGATGCTGCATATGAAATTTCCACTAAAGTCCATACACTGTCAATACACTAGCAGCCTGGATATCCGAAAGAACCACCTGTACGCCATATCAAATATTTAATGTCGAATTTAAGGTCACAGCTCATTAGAGCCACCCGGCACCCACTCCGCACCGCCTCGTCGTACGGCGTCCACTCGTTGTCGACAGGTGGTTCACGGGTGGACGCCACGTTATCACCAAAACGTTGCACGATCAACCAGTGAACCCCGCGCGGTCAACGAGTGAACACCGCGTGGTCAACGAGTGAACGCCGCGTGGTCAACGAGTGGACGTCGCTTAGTCCACGAATTTGGGAATGAAGGGAATGAAGGGAGGGTGGGGAGCGGCGCATTGCCAACGTATCGTCCTCGCGTGAATCACTCGCGGGCAGCGCGCGGTCCGCTTCGGACCCGCGCGTTGGCGATGCGCAGTCAACGCAGGGCAGCGAGTTGTCACCGAGTGGTCCACCCGCCGTCCGCGTGTGGACGGCTTACGATAGAGGCGATCCGGTGACGCTACGGAGTTGATGTAGTGAGCGCATACCCATACAAGTCCATATCAAGAATACTAACCGCACGAGGCGAGGCGGTGCGGAGTGGGTGCCGGGTGGCTCTAATGAGCTGTGACCTTTAATGTGCAACACGCAGAGCAACAGCCAATCGCTCAACCACTTCACAAACCGTGCCGTTGTTGTGTTAAAATACTGATTTGACGCCATATATGAAAAAAAAATCCCTTTAAAAAATCTAAATAAGTAGGTACCAGCTTATCACTATTTCCAGTAATGTTATAATGTCCCCATTTCAAATAAAATACTCAAAATAAGGCAATTTACATTAATTAACTCCGTAAAACGCCGTTTAAAAATAATCTGTATAATATTATAATTACTCAGTGTAATTATACAAGGTACGGTAACTAAACGATTGAATATTAAACGTATGTAAAAGATTTGTTTATTTATAGTTTACTTTCCATACTAGATTGAAAGAAAACCATCAACGTGTGTAGTTAATTATCATCCCACGCGATAATCTATACTATACTATTATACTACATGACATATATTACTATACAATATATAATATTAAAATATAACATAATGTTATATTATAAAACAGTAGTTTTTTTGTTTGGTTGAACGCGCTAATCTCAGAAACTACCGGCTCGAATTGAATAATTCTTTTTGCGTTGGATAGTCCATTTATCGAGGAAGACTATATAACATCACGCTATGACCAATAGGAGCGGAGCAGCAATAAGGAATGTTTTAAACGGGAAAAAAGCTTCCGTTTTTCTTCCGGACGAAGTCGCGGGCAGAAGCTAGTTGATAATATGTATAAAGGAAGAGCTTGAACTGCTAAATAATAACAGTCTCATGGGTCGATCGAAGGTTAAGTTACTCTTCACAAGGATGCTCCATGAATGAGTGACCATTAATTACATATCAAGACTCCTCCGTGCCTCGGAAAGCACGTGAAGCCGTTGGTCCCGGCTGTCATTTGTAGATCTATGACATTCGTTACAGATCTGTCCTGACCTGTCGGTTTACTATCGGTTATATTTCGGAGAGTGTGCATCGGAATTGCACGATTTAATTCCACCAAGCCCTTTCCATCATCGGACCACCAGACGTACAGCACTGCGCCACCGGTACATGGTAGATATCCCAACCATACGTACTAAACGCTATGGAAACACATTCATTGTGCGAACAGCCAAAGAGTGGAATTCCCTGCCGGTGTCGGTGTTTCCTGATAACTACAACCTAGGGGTCTTCAAGTCAAGAGTGAACAGGTTGCTTCTAGGCAAGCGTGCTTCATCGTCGTCCACATCATCGCTTACCATCAGGTGAGATAGTGGTCAAACGCGTGCCTTTCAGTAATAAAAAAAAAAAAGATAGTTAGAAACCCGAAAATCTGACAACTAGTTTAACCAAGTGATATCGTGTTGCCCAGTAACTGGGTTGTGGTCCGACCGGCAGTCGCTCCATGTAAAACACTGGTATGAAGATGCATTCGGTTAAACTGGAACCCAACCCCAATATAGTTGGGTAAAGGCTTGGCAGGTGATGATGATGATGGGTATTTCCTGGGAAATATGCAAAAGTGGCGTCAGGTCAAATAATTTATATATTTAAGAGTTTTTTTACTCTTTTCTTGGCATAATTATTCAAAAACTGACCTTATCTTACTGTTACAATAAATATAATTCAGAATCTTAAACATATTTGAATTAAACTTTCATTTCAAAGTGTCAAAACATAATTACCGTGGGTGTCCCAAACCCCGAAATGTAACAAAAAATCCAAGGTCTAATATTCTTCTTCTTATCGTGTGGTTAGTAACTAACCTGGTGTCAGAGTTTTAATGCCGCCCATGGGCCTCTGACTTGGTCTAATATTATAAGTCCCTTTAATACTTAAATTACAATGAAATCATCAAACTGCAATACCTAACACACGTATTTATCATTACTAATTATATTTTTGTCTATATACATGTACAAGGAGAGTAATATAAACTGTGTCCTACGAAAAAATTGTAATTACCGTGTCAAACCCTGTCGGGACCTGTACATTGGTCAGTAGACCAATAGTTATAATGAATATGCCTGCCCCGACTCCCGCAGTCCCGATCGACATATTAGTGGAAACGCATGTCTTTTGTTCCCTCCAATTTAGTAGATAAATTTACTTTTTCTCCGTGATTTTTGAGTTTGTCACGAAACCGCATCTTCACCATGGAATTCATAACTTGGTAAGTGTTTTTAAGACTATAATATACTTGATATACATTAAAGTACTAAGGGATGTGCTAACTTTAAACCCAAGAATTATCGAAACCGCCGTTTCGTTTCAAATGTAGATAGAAAAAACTTACCGAACATCATTACCATGTATGTAATTACCAAGTTTTACCGTGTCTTTTTGACCCATGGTAATGACGATTCTGACACGGTAATGTTGTTGGCATAGGAGTTGGTGAACATTTCTGAATCGGTATTTGAGGCAAGCTGAATTACATTCCTTTTACTGATCAAAGATGGCAAGAAATAAGGAACTTTCAAGGGAAGAGTTACTGGCTAAGAAAAAAGCAGCTGAACAAGCAAGAGGGGAGAAAATCAAGTCGAACCCAGAAGCTCATACACTACTCAAGGTGAAAGAGAAACAGAGAAATAAAAGAAGGAAAGAAGGAATGAAGCGAAACCCATTAATACTTACCCTTTTTTTTCTTTTTTACCACAACGGTGGCCAACAAGCTTACGGCCCGCCTGATGGATGGTAAGCGGTTACCGTAGCCTATGGACACTTGCAACACCAGGCGCGCCACACGCGCGTTGCCGACCCTTTAAAAACCTCTAACTCCCCTTTTGAAGAACCCCATACTGTAGCCCTCTGAGAAAACCTCGGCAGGGAGCTCATTCCACAATCCAAGTGTACGCGGGAGGAAATTCCTCTGAAACCGCACTGTATGGGACCATTTCGGCTCCAGTGTGTGGGCATGAACTCCCTGTCGACGGCGAGCGCTGCGATGATAGAAAGTGGCCGTGGGCATCTTATCAAACAATTCCTCGGAACACAACCCATTCACTATACAACCGGTAGAACACACATAGGGAGGCAAAGTCTCTCCTAAGACTTAGGGGCTCAATACCGCTTGTGAGTAAGGGATCGTCGACGAGTCTCACAGCTCGCTTTTGAACCGAGTCAAGGGGCCCAAGCTGGTGACCAGGTGCTCCCGCCCAGAGATGACAGCAGTACTCCATAAGGGGCCGAATCTGCGACTTATATAGCAGCAGTTTTTGCCCCGGTGTGAAGTACCGCTTCGCTCTATTAAGGACACCGAGTTTTTTGGATGCCAGCTTGGCCTTGTCTTCCAAGTGACTTCGGAACTGAACGTCGCTGGAAATGTCGACACCAAGGATCCCTATACTCTTACTGATCAACTGATGGTAAGGGTTGTGTCTTGGGATTGTGGGGCCACAGTAAATGGAGTTTTCTTAGCGGTGAACGCACAAACTTGTGTCTTGGAGGGGTTAAACCGGACTAAATTGTCCCGACCCCAATCGGAGACTTTCGATAAAGTACTCAAATGATTTCAAATGATGAAACTGAACAATTACCACCAGATCATGAGTTTCTTGTAGCTTATGGTGAAGAATGTTACATACACAGGACGTCATACCAGCAACTTCTAAAACGTTGGAGAATATTAAAAATCAAGTGGAATCTCCCGCAATGCTGACTACAGGCATACACGTATCTCAGAGTAATTTTTACCTGACACCAGATCTGAAGTCCTCTGAGGTATGTGCTGAACCTTTTGTACAGGACGTTGGACCAGTGACTTCTAAATCACTCTCAGTGATGTTAGGCATGTCACCAGATCTTATAGACGCGGCAGATCCCTACAGAATTGGCTTATAACTTCCTATCAAGTAAAAAAATGAACCTGACTAACAAAGCTTTTGACTCTAAAGTTTTATTGGTCAGGTTATTAAATTAAATACAGATGGTACATTAAAATGCGTGCTCAATAAAGCTACTGTGGTATCATTTGTCATTACCGTGTCTCATGGTAATCACCATGTTTTAAATTAAAATTACCGTATTGCAATTTGTCATTACCATGTGGCCTAAAACTTTGGAAGCCTATATCTTCTTCATTTATACGCTTACAGGGGGGCCTTTAGTATAAATTAAATGTAATTGCTATTAAGCAGTCAATACAGCGAAAAAAAAAATGCGAAAAATAACACTTTTTTGTTTTATAAATTTTTTCGTGAAATTGCATATTTCCCAGGAAATACCCTGATGCGGTAATTAAATAGAAAATTAGAGAGAGGCGTCAAGGAAGGTATTGAAAATTTCTTATGGATTACATTTTATTTCAATCTTATAACACCCGCTTTTTTGTTTCGGGGCGGGGTGGCTTAAACGTTTCTTACTATTTCCTATTTCCTTGTCTAAGATCTGTAATAATTCATCTTCCTACTTCGTTGCGACTCTATAATTAACAGAATTGAGTTCCAACGCATCCTGCAATTGTGGCCTAGTTTCACACATGTTTAAGATATCAAATCGGACTCAATTGAACACTGTTCCATTAGTGTTGTTGTGAGAAAACCGCATTGGACGCTTGAAGATTTTATTGGAGGATGACACGTTTTCATTATTTAATTGATCACGTTGAAAGGATGAATGAAAGGCGACTAGCAAGAGGTATACCATAGAAGGCAGATATAAGTGAAAACACCGAGAGGGGACGCTTTAGAAGCCCATATACTTGCAGGCATTATTGGTGATGTTCTTCAGAAAGATCAGGTGCATAGTACTCGCAACTGGCGTGCGTGTATAGGACTACGTGATATGTATAATATTATGAACGTAAACGAAACAAAAGAAGTAAGTAAGAATCGTAGCAGATAGTGTTTTGTAATTTCTACCTACCTCCATGGGAAAAAGGCGTGAGTTCATGTGTGTATAGTATGTAATAAAGAAGTCAATTTCAGGCAAGCGAATGATAATTGCGACTCTTGTTAAAGGCTGCTAAGTCATAAGTCTAACATAACATGACACCAACATTGTGCAATGGGCATGAAAAGAGCCTCCCCGAGGGACGTACTCTCGGGCCTCTGTTACGTCTGGTGAGGAATCCTGGAGAGAAGTGGACAGGCAGTACTGACTGGAGAATCATGGCTTCTATGGCTCACACAGAACGGTCCACTTCAAGTTCTAAGTGCAGAAACCAAACCCCGATAAATGTTTCGATGTCATTAGAAAAAAACACATATCCACAAGAAACATGGAAATTGTAAACGAAGAACCTAATGAATTCAACCAATATAGATTCTGCGTTGTTTTGCATAGCATTTGAATTTAAACCGGTCACGTTTTCAGACGTAATGGGCGTTTAAACAAATTGTTTTAAGAGTTTCCTTCATGTCTTTATCACTATCGGTTTAAGGTTTTTCGATTTGCCATTTATGTTGCTTAGACTCTATAACATATAACAGCCTATACTGTTGGGACACAGGCCTGTTTTCTGTAAGAGTGAGAATAAGTGGAACTCAGTGCGGGTTGGTTTGGTGACAATGTGCCAGTTTCACGATGTTCTTTACCGTTTATTTAATTGAAATGATTATGTTTTTTAATTACCAATGCTGTTTAAACTGTTCTTCTAACATATCAGACAGACGTGTTGCTGGGGAGTTTGTTCCGTCACTTCTTCTTCCTAGGAAAAAACACTAGGAAGTGGCGAAGTAGGTTTGACGACGTACTACAACTCATAACCGTTAACGCTGGGCCAACACTTGTGTCAATGGACGCTGTTAATTCTGGCCTACGAAGCTGATCTACCTACTATCCTCGACTGCGGCATCTACTATCGCCTGATGCTAAATCCAGAACCTGATGTTTTCAATCATGGATCCCAGGATGCCTCCTCAGAATGTGGGTCTTCTTTTTGATGATGCAAATAATAATGCCAGCGGGAACATGCTGGTATTATTATTTGTGTCCCATTGCAGAGCAAAGATCTCTTAAAGTACAGGTAGGGCTTAATCACCATGCTTGCTTATCGCAGTTTGACAATGCCTCGTTTTACTTCACTGAATTGTGTCGTTCGAAAGTCCTCAGCTCAACTAAGTATTGGATTTCTGTCAATGTGATAAAGTTTTACATATAAATTATATTAAGTTTAAGTTAAAGTCAGATTTATTATTGTCATCAAACACGGAGGCTGTTAATTCTCTAATTAAAAGCTCGTTAAAACTGTATACTTCTTAGCAAGAAGGTACTACTTTACGTCGTGCGCGTTACCTCTAAGACCGATGCTTCGCGGCAATATGACATAATCCGAATTCCATTCCTTATGCGTAAGCTATTTTCAAGATTTGTTTCCTTTTTGGCTTATCTAAAGTCGTCAGTCGTCATACATGTGACCATAAACCGAAGGACATTATGATCTCCACCTCCTTAATTCGCAGCCCTAAATACATGGACACGTTAAAACTTGCAAACCGTAGAGTCTAGACGAGCCATGATGTCATCGCATAATTGCTTGCACGCAGATAAATCGAGACCCTGTGGTCTTAACACACACCGCAAGACACTCTCACTCTTAAAACAATAGTTGTAACGGCTAATATGGTTTGTTGGAACCGCAGAAGGCGTTAGAAAGTTAAACTGGCCAAAGATGGTTTTCAAGGAAGATCAGGGGCATTATCTTGACGCAATGATGGTTAAGTTGCGAGTAATTATTTATAATATTAGTCTAAGTTGTTCTTGTTTTGCCTGACGGGGTGTTTTGTGTATCATCTGGTAAATTGGATTTTTTAATTTAAAGATCTAGACTTCTAACACGATGATTTTGTCTAGAATTAAATACATCTCGTTATTTATTTATTTAATACTTCAAGCACACAAATATACACAGGCGGACTTATTGCCATAGGCATTTTCTACCAGTCAACCTTCAGGTGATGCAGAGAAAAGCAGTAGAAAATTCTTGTCTTTTGTGAAGTCTTTTAGAACATTTGTCCAAGAGATCTTTGCCGATCACAATTCCAAATCTTGTCTGCTTTATAAATTGCTCTCACGGGAGCTAAAAGAAAATATTTATTTCCCTATAAATTGTGTAATAGCAATTCCAAACAATTGATTCTATCCTATTACGTATGCTAAGACCATGGTAGGCAATAAGACTTTACAATAGTCAATAAATAATTCAGCAATAGATTGTTAAACTTGGCATTGTGCGAAATTGAATCCTGGGGTGTTTAATATGAGTTCTTGCTGGCTGTTAATATCAATCGTTTTGAATAGGTACTAAACAGCCTAGTTTTATGACATCTGAGCCTGTAGTTTTCAGATGAAAGTAGAATATCAATCCACACAGTAGAATATCAAGTGACATAGCGGCTGATAAATTCTAGAGTGGAAAACAATCAGTAAAACTTCGAAGGACAATAAATGTTTGATCCTACTCTACTAAGGTACTCTTTTCTTTAACAAAGACTACAAGTAAGTAACCGCTTTACAAAAATAACATCTTAATCATGCAAAATATTACCAAACTTAACAGACTTGTGGCTCGTAAAAAAACAAGTTCATTTTGTAACTGATAACCCTTGCAAAAGCCGGCAACGCCGAAATGACTTGACGTCAACATTGCGTTTATCTGCAGACGCTATAGGTACCTACGTAATTATAGACGCGGCAATATTTTTAAAATTCGACACGGTTTGCCGTACTAGGAATCAAGGGGATAACACTGTGAATTAAGATTGTGCAGATTGGAGACTGTTCAGTTTAAGCGCTGAATTAGAATTTTATAGAATTTATTTTTATTCCAATTTGTGCGCTATGGGTACCTATTGTTATGGCTTTTTTAGTCATTTATCTGTTGCATGGCCTTTTTGTATTCCGGTCCGCAAATTCCTCATGGATTTTGCTCTAGAGTGGCGAAGGGGTCTGCCTACGGACTAAAAACCACCCCGGTGTTCCCTCGCACACTTGTGTCTGAGCTGCGGGGGTGAAAAAGAAAAAAAAGTCATTTATTGAAATTATGCTGGGGATCAGCACTTTTTTAAGCGTCAAAATTACATAAGACAATCACCCAAAAAGCCCGACCTTCGACACTTTCTAGTGCTGGGAAGAAGTAGCGGATCAAACTCCCCAGCAACACGTCTGTCTGAAATGTGACTGCTGCCCCAGTCTAGCCTGTCCCGAACTACTTTTTTGTTGAAACTTACATAGATTCAAAGAATTAGTTTAATAATTGCAACATTAAGAGGACAAATAGGACTTATTTGACATTTTATATCAGGTATTTTAAGCATTTTGTATGCGACAGTTCTTACTTTCCAATTCTACTAAAACATCCGCTTACTCTTTAGCCAGCCAATCCATCTCTGCCTAGTCCACTAAACAGTAAAACAAAGAAAATAACTGCTTCACAAAGTAGGTGTTTAACTTTGAATAAACCGTCATTGTGTTTTAAAGATGGGTGCCCCAAATTCTTGACACCCGGGCGCTATTGTTTTCAAGTGAAACTAAGTGATTTACTTTTGCGTTTCGAAAGTCGGTGACTTGATAATTAAATGCCAACGATCGGTCTTCATGTTAAGATAATATCGATTGGTTAAGTGGGCAGACTAATGTTACAAATTAGGAGAGGAAAAAGTCGGCTAATTAAAAGGTCAAGTGACTCCGTTCTCTGGAACGAAAGATGCGTCTAAGTATGTGAAAGAAGTTTGAAGAATTTTCTGTCCAGCATTGTGACGTTTCTCAACATAACATAACATCACGCCTGGAACCCCCGAAGGCCTCAGAGGTGTACCTGGTTGTAACACCCCCATTTCGCCAGTTATGTTTAAGTCCTATGTTATAAGGGGGCGCTTGCGATCACTGGACCAACGCAGCAGTCTCGTGTGGCGTGTCGTAGTGTCTATGCTTCTCGGTAAACAACTATGATTATCGAAAAAAATGCCAAGAGTGAGGAAAGCTTTGACTAAGGGTGAGACTCCACCAAAGCGGAGACGAGAAGAGATGTGTCGTACAACTAATCAGCTTGCGTCATTTTGACAGTCAAGTGCTTAGCTTCAGCACAATACAATATCCTATTGGTTAATTACGAGACATCTCCTCTCGTCTCCGCTTTGGTGGAGTCTCGCCCTAATAATGATGACACGGCTGGCGGAGTGCCTGAGGGATTGGCTACTGCGCTGCGTGTTGCGGGTTTGTTCTTCACACAGAATAAAACTGTTTGTAAGGGCTTCAGCGGGTCGTTCCGAGTCTGCCGTCTTGACTGATCTGGTCCATTTCAGAAACTAATCTGCATGGTTCTTGCATGATTTCACCAAGATAATGTCTGGACTCTAAAAGAGACTTCTGACCTCTGAGTTTCTTTTCAGAGGAGTCAGATAGTGGAACACCCACTGAAATGTTTTGTAAAAAACCTATAATTACTGAAATAAATATCATTTAGGTATCATTTGGCTGTTTGTGTACCTAAATATTTGTAAACAAACCCACAATACAGGAGAAATTCCTTGTTTGTGGTAACGTGTTTTTAAAGAAAGATACCAAGATCAATTTTATTAAGAAACAATGGATTTATTGTGTGGTAAAGCTGGCCTTCCTAGATAGTATTTTACATTCTAGCATTTACTCACCAGAAACCTGGCGTTATCAATCAGTCAGACGTCGGAATGTTTCTAGGAATAAACAATAGTTATTTCTTTACTACAAAATCTATTCCCGGAGCTGCAAACGTCTTTCAATCTGTTGGTAGCTAACGGTAAACTGTAATGGAATAACAACGCTTGCCAAATGCAACGTCTTATTAGATAAAAGGTGTGGAAGTATTAGGCCGCCATGCTAAAAGGCTAGATGGCTAAATTTTAATTTTTAAGCACTCGTCTAGATTACCCACTAGAAATATGCGACACATATTTTTTCTTTTCTCATGTAACCAAAAAATAACGGCGATACATCGAGTCAAAATGTCGCATGAAATCACTATCCTATACAGTTTATACTGAATAATGACGTTACAAACCCCCTCTCCTCCACTTTAATGCGCTTAAAAAAAATAAAAATAAACTTGTAGTGTAAATGTAAAACCCCCGGCCCAATAAGAGGGGTGTTATAGTTTGACCGCTGTGTGTGTGTCTGTCTGTCGTTGGCGCCGTAGCGCTAAAACGGGTGAACCGATTTAGATGCGGTTTTTTATTGTCTAACTGATGGACTAAATTATATTTTGATATTCATAACAAAACTAAACACGATTTTTTTATCCTTAAACCTTTTCTAGACACACGCACGAGTCTGAAGCGTTTGTGAAAAATAGCTCTTATCTCTCTGATTAGTAACAAACATCATACAAACTTTCGCATTTATAATATTATGTAGGAAAGATCAAGATACCTACCTACTGAACCGATTCTAGGTTTTAGTTCCGCTGATTTGCTATTCAACGTCTTGGCTTAAAATAAACTGAACAGCTAATAAGGTTAATGGTGGTAATTTAAGAACCTTAATATTTTAAACAAACACCAGATTTTTATCTCTTTGCTAATTAAAAAAATATTACCAAAGTGAATATTTTGCGAAAAAGAGATAAAATAAAACAATACCATACTATCTCTCATCTGACACACTTGTGCGACTGCAAAATTTTTATAATGACCATTAATTGCACATTGTTTGTTATCATTTACCCTTGATTTAATTACTAATTCATCTCTCAAGTGTTAGCTTTATTACGAATATGAATAAATATTAAGTAAGTTTCCTTTAAAAGTTTCCCAAATCAGCATGAACCCAGCTTTTTAAAATTGTAATAGAGTTGAAAAACTATAATACATTTTGACATATTAGGGTAACTCAAAGACATTCAATACCTATAGACCGGACATCACAAACAAAATTTTCGTCCGTAAAAGTGTGTCCTGCCGGACACAAGTCTATGAGTGTTTTTTAGTACGCTCCGCTGCCGCTCCAATATTCATATATTATTCTAGATGGCGTTACTGAGACATGGGATCAAAGTTTTTCTATGACATTTCCTTGACATGCCCGCTCTATAGTATTTTAAATCTCTTTGGGGTAACTCGATGATCTGTCTGACCTCTGTACAACTCATTATTTGCCTAGCTTTTTCCTGACTATATTGGGATCTGCTTCCATTTTAACCGAATGCAGCTGAATACCAGTGTTATACATGGCGCGACTGCTTGTCTTACTTCCACAACCCACTTACTAAGTAACACGATACCCAGTTGTCGGACTTCCGGGCTCCTGTGACTACACGTAACAACTGTCAAAGATCTACAAATGACAGCCGGAAAAAAAAAACTTAACGTACTTTCCGAGCCACGTCTAAGTAATTTTTTATTTTATTTTATTTATTTATTTATTAAATAAGTCATACACCATCCTAACAGGTTCACACCCAATGCGATGATGTCGTCATTAATCATACGTTACAATGTGTCCATAAATAAAATAAGAATCAATAATACAATTAACAATTTCAATACATTACAATAATTCAAAATACTTTTTTACAACATACAAATAATAACAAAAATAAAATAAAAAGCTCTGCTATTTATACACTAGTAACATTCTACAGTCCATTATAATAATTAAAATAATAGTTAAAAAAGTCAGCTAGAACTGACTATGTCAGTAGTAACCTTCACGAATTCCGCCAATGAACAACTAAATACATCGATCTTTTGCCCAACACTGTTGATTTTTTTTACAGCTCTAGTAATGGGAGCATATTTGCCTACGTTGGTGCGGGCCGCGGGGACCTCAAGTAGCCGCTGTCTTGCACTGAGTCTGAGTCTACTGTAATGATTGGTCACCCATCCACGGACCGACCTCATCAAGCGTAGCTGAACCTTCAATTGCGGCTGTTATTAGGCACAGGCTCCTCATATATTAATTGCAACTGTATCCTCATAATGGCAAAACATAGTTTATTCTTAATGCTTCGTTCTTGAAGATTTCAATTACCGCCAGCAACAATAGAACCCATTTGTATTACAAAGATACACTTTTTGTCGCGAATGCAATAGTCCCGCCATAACAGATCACGTCACCAGAGACACGCAACCAAACCTCGGCTGAATATTTTTTTTTAATAATTGCATCGCACGACCATTCTGAAACCATTCTGCTTAGTTGCTGGCCGGATCGAATCTCACCAGTTTTTCCCAGGCCGAATAAACGCAGTTCCACGGTCAATGGTTTTTTTTCGTAATTCGAACGTTCGTGATTTCGAAAAATATGACAATGGCGGACTATGGCGGGAATTTTACATTATTTTCATGTTTCTAAACAGGTACGCGTACGAAGTGCACGTTTTTTCATGCTGGGAAAAAATAAGCATTGATTAAATAAATTAATTAAGTATACGGAAACGGGGTTAGTTTACTGTACCTATGTTTGCTTTTTCTGATGATGTAATAATCTGGAGTATTCAGAAAGTAAGTACTACCACAGCAATGCAGTCTGGCTGGATGCAAGTCCATTCTAATGTGTTACAATAGTCGTCGCATGGCTTAGAGCCAAATAAATAACACAAACTTCTCGTTACTTCTAGTATCAACGCGAGTATGGTGTTTGAACAAAAAATACTTTAATCCGACTTCCAAATAAAACACTGCTTTTAGGTACAGTGCACATAAAGACATTCAATACTTAGCATAGACAAGACATCACGACTAAGATTTTCATCTGATCTTGTGTCCTAGTGGACATAAGTCTATGAGTTTAGTTTGGTACGCTCCGCTACCGCTTCAATATTGCTCTATTATGCTAGATGGCGTTAGTGAGACATCTGATCATAGTTTTTCTATGACGTGTCTTCGCATGTCATCTCTATCGTCAATACTTACAGCAAATCAAATTCAAGTACGCATTCAGTGAGTTGCAGTTGTGGCACAGTCTAAAAACGTACAGTCGTCCGACGAAACTGTCTAGACAGGGCAATCGTGCGGAGTGTGAGGGGCGAGACGCGGGAAAGCCGCTCCCGCACTGCGAACAAACCGATGTTCGTTGTCTGGGAGGTATTATTCAAGCCTAACGCGTGTAGAAGTTGTCGGCATTTTTCCAGAGATCAAAGGCGTCGTCCTTCTGTATTAATATTTATACTGTGGTTGTGGTGAGCAAGTCGATGCCCTCTTGACCGTTCATTGTCGTGTTTGGGCTGTCACTTGCAATTCTTGTAAATATTGGACACTTTTTCCATAAAATTGACGTGTGACCTACCCGGCTAAATATTTAGCTGTCAACCCACATTATCTAAAGATATTTCAGGAGGCGTGACGTCATTGTTGTTGTATTAACAAGTATAATTTAGTTCCAAGTATAATCTAAGTACTTAGATTAGCATTGAATTTACATAGAAACGGATGTATTAGTAGATTTCTGGTACGTTGGAGCTGCTTGTATCTCTGGAAATTCTTGGTTAATCTATCACTCCCGCTCGTATATGGCCAAGATATATATATATATATATTAGATGGAATGTGTTTGCCTGGATGGTGCTAATTTCTGGCCCTCGTTGCTAATGACCAGCGGTGTTATGCATTTTTAGCATTATTCCGTCTGTTTTGGTCCTAAAGTAACTGAGCGAAGTTGAGGGAGTTTGAATGCCAGAAAATAAATATATAAATGATACTCAACCGTCACTAAGCCCCAAAGGTGCATTTGTAAACCAGCGCCAGATAGCATCTCAGTCTGGTGTTACCGCTGAAATGAACCTTTTGACGCGGTCGTGAGACATGCCAATATGCCATGTTTGTGATTTTTTTTTGTTTTAACTGTACGTGTTTTAAGCTGTTGTCAATAAATGTTCATTCTTTCTTCTAAAAATCGTCATAACCTCTAAGAAAGTTTCTTTAAGAAGTTAACCAAAGAAAGGACGGTCCGTTCACTATCGCTGATGAGCTACCAAGCAAGAATGGATCTTGAAATGGCTTCCATCTAAATAATGTCGGTCAAAGTCTCGCCATACCAGTTCCCTAAAAAACAGAATCAGAACAATGCACAAAGATATTATCATCAGACTGAGACACTTTCCTTGTTGCTGATACCGAATTCGCTTTCATTATGTCTCGCAGTTTTTAATACTTACTAACACTAATATTACAATGGACAGTGAATCATGCAGAAGTATTGATGGAATCATAACTTAGAAATGCCTGCATAAAGTGAACCCGCGTAATGATCAGTGATTGTTCCTTCTCTAGTTTAAAAGGTAAAAACAATAACCGGTTATATCTATGACTATTAGAAGAAACTTAAGACTGTAAAATCAGAAACGTGAAAGAAAAAATAAATGTTTGACTTTCTAGGCAACAATTTTTTTTTCTTGACGTTACACTGCACACAAGACTGTACTGGACTTACATACTGTATTCAACAGCCAATAGGCAAATAAAAAATAAAATAAAACTAAAGTTATAAATAAATAGAGAGGTAACTAGTAAAAAAAAATGGTTTCAATTACACTAGTGAAACGAAGGCATAACACGAAACTTCGTGACTGTAAATGCTGCTCTAAACGTGTTTACTGATAAACCAAATAATATATTTTGGTGAACTGGAGACTAAATAAGTGTTTATCTTGAATTTGAAGCCATTAGTTCCGTTCACGAATCCATTAAAAGTTTAAATGCAACCAGTCACAAATTTCTCATAGGCTGTAACTAGGAGCTAACAAGCATCAGAGAGCCTCATTGATTACGAACAGGCAACTAGTAACACTGGTATTTTATAAACAAACACTTTGTTTCAATTAAGACTACTTAAACTTATCTGTGTAACTGTCAGTCTTTCAAAGAGTACACTTACTGACTGTGAGACGAAGCCTTTACATTCTAAACCTTATGTGTTTATTCTCAAAGTTGTTATTACATTAGCAGAAACGGCTAAAATTTTGCAGATAATGACTCCGTTGTGCCTTCTTAGATAACGATAGTTCTCTGTATTTCGTTGAGTGGAAAAAACCGGTTACTTATTCAAGTACGAATATGTAGCGTTTTGTTTTTAATAATATGTATTTGGTTTAATCTATCTACGTAAAAAAGTTGTGGTTCAACATTAAAATTTTACATTTGGTCTATGTTATGACGATTTCCGTATGTGGAATAACTCTTGAGTGGCAGAGAGTGCAGATTTATTATGTCTATACTTGTCAAGAAGTCTAGTTTTGAAAAATTTATTTCGCACATGCACAGGAAATACAAAAGCTGCCTCGGTGGTAGTGATAGCAAGAGAGCTACTGCTGACCACTAAGTTCCGGGTTGGATCCACCAGTTGGGTCAAATATTAAGTATTGCCATCAAGAATTTACAATAGCATCTCGAGTCCAGGTTCGTGTACGGTGAATGGCAATAGGCACATGATGGGTACACCTCAGCCTAACTCTTCGAAAATTACAGGCTTGATGTTATGTTATGTTAAATCTAAGAATAGCTATCTATATCTAGAAATGGGATCTGGTGAAGCTGAAGACTACATAAATCCACCATGTTTTGGGTTTTGTTTTAATCTAATTAAGAAACATAGTCTCAGGCGATGGTTGATAGAGAAGGAATTGAAGAAGAAGACATGCTGTGCTGATCCCAAGGGATAAGGGCAGAAGAAGGAAGGAAGTAAGAAAGGATCTACGGATTTGAATAGAAAGAAATATAAAAGAAATCACCCAATCACAAGAGCTGTAAGCTTAGAAGCCATAACGCTTCTAGAAACCGTAGCTTGGAACCTAGAATAACCTAATAGCACAGTAAACAATAGTGACAACTAAAATAATCGTACCTAATCTATAAATTCCTAAGCCGAACCAAATTCCACAGGATTAGTGTTAAATCTGAATTCCTTGCCGTTTTATGGGTGTATTGCTCGTTTATCTAAGTAATTTATGCCTTCAGTTTATGCAAAGCGTGATTGTGTCTATCAATAATTTCTTGGGAATTGGTTAATAATTTGAATTTCTTGACTAGGTTCCTATTTCTGACAGATTGTAATGTCTTAGTGAGTGTTTCACGGAAACATTTAGCCCTGCCCTAAAACTGTACATGCATCGAGTCGAGTTGGTTCAGCTCCATTTGAAGGCTCTCTATTGAATCAGACCATTGTAAGGATTTCTAGCAGTAAACTATCAAGAAATTACAGACGGTAAAAAACAAAAACAAAAGAAATACGCGAGGCTAAATGGATTATATGAATCATATATTGTGAAAAAAAAATCTGTTGTATTAAGGATAGTGTTATTTTCCTTATACATACAAGAAAGAAGGAAAATACGTTTATTATGTACGCACATTGGTTCATCTACGTCTATAGCTCTTATAGCTTCATAACGCAAACCCTGGCTTAGCTTCTTCTTACTTAAAATAAAAAAATAACAAGCCTTAGAGAATTCTCCTATTTTCGGCTAATAGCTGATAAGATGTCGGCAATCTTTGATGACTATGTAAGGTCAAAAACGGCCATACATGATCTAAACACTAATACAGCGATCTATCTCAATTAATATTCTAAACACTTACGCTGCGTTTGTCTCTTAGTCATCTATGTATACAGGGTGGCAGGGACATCGACGCACATCCGCTTACCATGGATTCAGTACATGATTCTGGACCCCCCTGCGTTGAAATTTTTCGTCGGCTTTTCCTTAAATTTTACGTTTTTTTTTGCATTTTTTTTTACTGTAAACTGTATATATATAAACATTATTTTTACCTATTCCAATGAGATTTTGTAAATTCACTTGTTTCACTTAAACCAGCAATGAAAGTAAAACAGGAAAGGGCTACCTGATCAGCTGTTTTTCTAAAGTTCAAATGCGAGGTCAACACTAGCATAGTAGCTGCCTTCGCTTTTCGCTTTCTACCTAATGCCAACATTCTATTGTCGGCCACAAAGGACGCCACCGCACCGGGCGGCGCGCGGTCTAGTCTGTACGATATTTTTTTAACCAGCCATTTCCGAGATGAATGACCTTCGTAATTTCATTTATGGCATCAGGTGCAACCTTTTCACGACGTTTGCGCGTCGATGTCCCTGCCACCCTGTATATTCCGACAGATGTAGACCACGATATGTATGAAATCATTTAGCATATGTGTAGTATAGAGGAAGTTTACTTTGGTGAGAATTCCCCTGAGACAGTTTGACTACATACATGTGATGTGTCACGCATGTCTGTTCTTTGTTATCCCCGTAAAGATACGCAGAAGAATTCTTGACAAGGACGTTAGCTTTGTAACCAGAAACAATGTGAGTCAAGTTCTGTTTTTCATCAAGATTCTTGTCACATAGATTTTACTTCTGACTGGAATTATTAGGCTCCCACTTTCTTGGGTGATTCACATTTCATAAAGCTTAGCAGTTTCAAATAATGAATCAAAATAATTTTCTTTATTCTCATCTTACTGCTGGTGCAGTGCGAAACCGATAGAAAAATGACTAACTTTCCTACAAACTTTAATTCCTTGTTTGGAATTAATTTCCAAAAATCTCTCTTAATTGTTAACTTTTGTTGGTACATAAGGAACTCTTGGTGCCTCTCAGAGTTATACACTTCTTAGATGCTGGCTGTGCATTGAGAGTTAAGATTTCATTTACAAGACCGTATGATTTAATAATAAAATAATAATAACTATGATCATTTATTCAATCAGACAACAAATATCCATTAGCTAATTAATCACAAACAGGTACTAATTAATAAAATTCTAATACTTCTGTGATTTATCATAATACGTGTTCAGGAATATGCTGACTACCTAGAAACAGGTATTAAGATTATCCTTATTGCAGTCTACTTTCAATCTGTTTCCTAAGCATTAACAGCCTCATAACATTTTGACCTCTATTTTCCACCATAATTTTCAGTGACCGACATAAAAATCCATAAAAATGAGGATATCAAGTCAGATTAAAACCTAAATCGTGCCATGCTATAAATCTCAAACGATCGAACCAACAGTTTCCTAGATAGAACATCTTGGCTGGTATGCTAACATAAACAATCGCTTGTTACAAACAGGAGTCGATTCACCGAATCGAGTTGCAATGTAATCGAATTTTAATCGATACCTGATATGTTTGGACTTTGAGTGTGGAGATTTGGACGGCATGTGTCTATATATGGGGAGACGACTGATATAGTATGGTGACAGGTTATTTACGAGTGTGTTAAAAGAAATTGTATCTTCGACATTTTTGTCGTGTTTTGGAACCGTCACAAATGTTTTATGAAACAGACATGTGTTAAGATCTTCTGGTAAAAGCTATAAGCCGTGTAATAACTTTACTAAACTGATATACAATCGTATGTGCCATAATATTGGAGAAATGGGCAGGGCTTTAGGTATCTAACGAAGCTTCCAACAATATTTTGAATACGGCAAAAACTACCAAAGCCGGTAAACATCTGTAGCTCCTAAAACCTACCGTTGCTATTATCTTCACTAAATTACATTAAAAACAAAACAACAAAAAGTACCTACACACAATTCTAAGTACCGCATCACGCACGCATCTAACGGCTCGATTGTATCAATATTACAACGCAACGCATGTATAATGTATAAATTGACTAAATTGACCATATTGTGATCGTCAGTACTTTCTAATGTACATGACTAAGGTATGGGTTAAGTTAAAAGATGAGTGGACAAATTAATCTATCCGTCGATACGTCCGCCTTCCGCATGCTGCCTATCTTGGCCACCGTTTTAAGGTCTACGGTCTATCAATCTGGGGACTGAGTAACATTAATGAGACATACTAGATATTAATAGATATACATTAACTAGAAAACATGATCTTCCTGCCCTTATCCCAATTTAATTTAAGCCAATGAAACATGACTTCTTCCTCCATACCCACACATACTCCTCTATTGAATTTCAACTGTCACCTTCTGAGCCATATAATGTGATGAATTTGTCCTTATTAATTAACGCTCAATATTTGCTCATCAGTAATATTGCATTTTGTCCTCCATTCTTCTGTGAATCATGTGTTCCGAAGGATCACTGTGTCTGTATCGTCATATGCAGTATAGTGCTGGCTACTTCGTGCAGTCTTCTTTAGATGATTTCAAGCGTGCTTAAGCTCAATGCAAATATTCGTCTCAATTAATTAAGTACATATCTTCTGGGCCCAAGTAGGAGAAGATTTTTTTTCTCTGGACAAACGTGTAACGTTTTGCGTGGCTTTACAAACATGGCGAAAAAACCTCCTAAAGTGTACAAATGTTACAAGATAACTTCGTGATAATCTCATCACTTATACCATCCAACATCATTGAATACAATGACTCGGCGATATTTAGACCATTGTTCAACTGACGAACTCGATCTACCTTCATCAAATTATATCATGGTCTGTTTTCTTTATTTCTGTTTTTAATAATACCTTTAGCACAAAGTTTCAGCTTTCGCTGTGCCTGTGAAAGAAGTCACAAAAAGGTCTTATTGATTTCATTCCAAGCAACCCTTTGATCAAAGTAAATCCTACTGATGGCTAATTGGTCTAACCAACACATTGACAGCAATTACATTGCCAGAAGTTTTATCAATGAGTTTTAAGAGGCCACAAAGAACTGCAGTAGTTAACTTTATAAGGAATAAAAACAACGTTTACATTTGTTTTTACTTACTAGGTACTCCAATTTTTATCACATGTAAAGATAAGGAGATCGTGAATAACAAAGCTATCTACTCAAATGATTTGCATGGAGAGTTAGCGGAGTTACCACCGCTTCTGTACCTCTCAAGGTCGTATAACAATGACATATTATTATGTTTGTAGAGCGTCTGAAATGAAGTTGTTCTTTCATTCATCTGAACAATGTGCTGGATAAAAAATACACTAACAACTGAACGGATTTGAGCTCTAATATCAGTTAATTATAAAACAGAAGAAACCTTGGAATATGACTTATGTTCGTTCTCTCTCCAAATTGAGGAACGAAATGTAGAAGTATCCTAAATTAAGCTTCTGCTTTTATTGATGCTTTCCTTTATTCTTGGTTAGATCTGGTGTTCCCTGATTACGCCCTTTTGCATTTAACTTAGTTAACTCTTTATTGAACATCATTAAAACAAACAGACACTAACTTTCTAATTAACTTTTAACCTATTAACTAAAAGTTGTCATCGTTTTATCATTCTGCCTAACTACTGCTGTACTTACTAATGTTTTGACTTCTTGATGTCATCAACAACCTCTGTATCATAAATATTATTATGTAGTAACTTAACTACATGAATCCTCAATCATAAATCTCTTATCTCCTCAGTTTGATGTAGGATTACTGTAAAACGGATAACATCATTTGTACTGGTGATAAAGTTGACATGCCATACTATGTGTTTTACCTACATTCGTGTTCCGTAATGTTTACAGATGCAATGACCTAGTGGGAAAGTAAATATTGTGATCGTAAATTTAGGATTGTTGGTTAATGGATAAGAGTGGTCCAGTCCATCGTGGGTGGGCTTCAATCCAAGAAATGTTAAACATGAAAGCAATGTCTAGGTTGTTTGTTAAATTAAATTAGCGTATCATGATTAATAGTTGGGCGTTACCAGTCTCTAAGTTGGATTTTAATATATCCGGTGAATCGTCTTTTATTTTTGTCCGTGTAAGGCAATGTTGGCTAATGTCTTTCTTTGCGTCTTCGTCGAGGGGCAGTTCCTTTTCAATTTGCTACCCTACACATGCGGTGGCTATGTCTGCTTCATCAAAAGATTACAAATATACAAACATTGTTAATAATCATAGTAATTACAATTGCTTAAGATTTCACGGTGCTTCGAGGTTTGAATGATCTGTTCTCACTCTCATACAAGAATAAGAAGACCTTGACCTTTTAAGTGTTACAACTGATGCCAGCCAAATCTTACATTTAACTAGTAAGCAGCCACAAAAGCAACAGGATATTTCTCATTAGGTGAAGTCTCCCCAATTCTATAGTCAACACCCTGATGTCGCGGATGTGCCAATAAAAGAAATTATTTTGATGAAACTTTACTCTGGTTATTCTGCGGTAAATATTTCAACTTACTTGCTTTTACATCTCATCAATAGATAACATTATACTTATCCTATTAAACTCATTCATCATCCGTGGTAAGGTGGTTTAAGTCCATTTCTTTATGAGATACATATTTGCTCGAAGTCAACGTCCTAGTAAAAATGCAATTTTCTGTTTACTGTCTAGAAAGCTCGAATCATTCGGAAATTCTAGACCATTAAGAAGCTACAAGGTCGTGAACTCATACACTTGGAGCAAACATTCAGGCCAGCTAACTCATTAACAGTACCACGAGGCTCCTCATAAACTGACTTTGTATCTCCGTACTGCCTAATTACTTTCTTAACAGTTGTTTTATGAGTACTAAATGAGATTTACGAGGACTATGACCTGTCGTTTTAGTAACCGGGATTACTGGTGATTTGCGAAGCCCGTTTAATGCTAAACATCCGCGGCTATGCCAATTTGCGAGGCAATTAGGTCGAATTTATTCTTGCTTATAAATCCTGATTTGTATCTATTTGAACAGATTACTACTTTCTTAAGTTATTGTAAATTATTTTATCTAGAACCCCTGACATGTTCAAACTTTGCTCTTTAATAAAAGCCAAAATGACCTATGGCACATGCAGAATTTATTGCAAAAAGATCGCTTGATTCAATAACTTGTCACACTTCTATAGCTAGGCTGATGAAATGTCAATAAGATCGCTTAAAAAAAATAAATAAAATAACACTTGTTTATTTCGAAACCGCGTTATGTAAAGCCGCTTTTGTTTAATTTACAAGTTGCGCTTGAATTAACTTTATGAATCTTTCCTCGGAATCTATTGCAAAAACGGATTGAGTATTTCTTATGCTGATCTTGGAATCAATTTACCTTGTCTTGTCTTATTTTAAGAAATGTGGTTAAGGAAAATGTGCTTCACAACTGTTATTGTAGTAGAAATCTTAGCAGGGACTTTCGTAAGGCTATCTTCACTTTCTGTTTTGCTGGGGTTATCTTATGATTATAAGCCTACTTCTTCGATACCTTAACACCGATGCTAAGTGAAGGTCTTATGGCCTATGGTTATTCACTCAGGTAGTGTACTACAGACAGTTTCTTCTTTTTATACATATCCACCGATCTTAGGATAGTAATCTATAGAAGATACCTTGAGTGCAACTTCCTTTGTAACCACAAAAACCCAAACATTTTCATATTCATAGCCAATATCTTCGTCAATTCGTCTTTACACATTTGTTTATGTTTTTTCTTCTTTTCCTTTGAACCGGCTCTCTCGATATGGACCGTTGGATGTGGGTTCAATCCATGTACAGTTCGCTTTATGTTTTATCGTGTGGTTTTTGTTAATATTTCTGAATCTTCGTAGGCGGTTGGGTTGATCTGATTTGTGGCAATTTCCTTTATGGGTTTAGAGTTGTGTGGTGCGTGGCAATTTTGTTAATGGCTTTAAGCCTTGGTGGTTTCGCTTTGAATGTACCTCAAGTTTTTTTGGGAGTGTTGAAACTTCGAACATTATCGGGGTTTTATCGTATTGATGGTCAGGAACGTCTGCGATCATATCGTTGTAAAGCCTAAGTACTAATGATGGATGGGTTTCCAAATAAATAAAGCTCTACTTTTGTTCGTCTATTCTTACAAAACCAACTTTCATAACTTTTGAGGACTTACCAAGGATTCTGTCAAATAGGCCTTTGAATCTTAATCGCTTTCTACTCTTGTTAATACTTCCGGAAATTAAACCACCAGAGTTTAGAATGTTGATTATAATGTCAATTTAAATACCCGGATCTTCGAACTGCAACATTACGCCAGTTAAGATCAAAATCCTCAATACACGCGACTACCCACATAATGGCGTGTATCATTCAAGTATGCGCGTGAGTTTCGTAAGCTTGTTTGTCTACATCAACTTCGCCATCAACTGTACACCATTATGATATGTTTTTAGGGCTGACACGTGAATCCTTGACATCAAAGTTTTTATTCTCGAAACTGTTTAAAAGAATTGATTCTTTGTTAATAAGTAGATAAACATGTCACCTTCATAACCTGCTTACAAAGGTTTTAAGGGGATCAAAGTTGCTATTTCTCTCTTCTTATCCTCAGCATCATCATTACCTCAGCCTTAATACGTCCGCTGCTGGACACAGGGCTTCCTCAAGCATCGTTATGCCTCACAATCGAACCTGCGACCTTCATAACTCTTGCCTTTTTTGCCTTTTTAATGGTCTAAATAATTATTGTTTATCATACAAACTTACAAGTAATCGTTGTCATACTATAATGTACATGATGAGCATCTAAAAAAATCTGCATCGCTCTGAACGTTACAACTGAACTTAAAGACTGGCAGCATTGAAAGAAAGAAGAAAGAAAAAATAATTTACTTGATGCAAACACAGGCACACACACAACATTGCCATGTTGTCAATCACTGGCCTAAATAAGGGCCACCCATTTGTTCAAGTGAAGAGTTGACCTTAACACTTTCACTGTCCACTAAGTTAACACAATAGTTAAACAATCAAAATTAGTCATATGTAGGGACGTCATGTTATTATGGGACTGGGAAGTAATTAATAATCTTGTATTAATTATTGTCAACCTAAAATCCTTAAAGTTCTTACTGACAACCCTATTCTCTGCGCCTTCGCAAAACATTCACTTAAACATTAAGTTACTTACGTCTGTTACACAACATTGACCTACAAAATGGCCACCGTGACGTCACCACCATGGTAATTAATTTAGCGATAGATCATAGAGAATTGACCTTAATTTGAATATGTTGGTTGCGAGCCATTGAGCGAGAGCTGCGTCTGCGCTGGGTGTTAGTAAGGTTAAGTGTATGTTTTGATTTATGATTAGTTGAAACTAGAAACTTTGAATTCGTCCAAAACAGCTTATGTTATACTGTTCTTAGACAAACTGTGGCTAATGTATTAAGCCAATTTATATGGTTTCAGCCACTTAGGCTTAAAAAGAGAGGGACTTCCTAGTCACTAGGTTGTGGAGGTCAAACGGGCCGTCACTCCATGTAAAACACTGGTATTGAGTTGCATTCGGCTAGACCAGAAGTCGACCATGATGAACACCTAGGCTAAGGGTTAGATTAATTCCAAACAATAATATACCTAGTGTTTAAAACAAGAAGTTTCATTTTAAAAGATTCAATTTTTGATACTGGGACCGAGGAGCTGTTACATACAAATCCAGTCATATGGCATATTTCTTGCACTACTAACCATAAAAGTATTCAACCACTCGATTCCATCCAATGCCAACAAATAGAGAAACAAACTTATTCCAATGGACCACACACGTCGGCAACTAAGAATTGCAAAACCTGATTCAACTACGACCTAATAAAACATAATTCCAGCCTATTACTTACTGTTCCACTGCAGGGCAATGTCCTCTTCTCATACAGAAAAGGCTCGAGCATTGATCACCACGCTTGTTCAAGGCGGATAGGTGATTTCAAACTTGTAATAACTACTAGCATTTCAACCGCGACTTTATCCGCGTGGATTTGGTACTTTAACATCCCCTCCACCCTTCTTAGTTTTGGGAGTAAATTATAGCCTTATACTTACAAATAATGTAGCTTTCTGTTGTTAAAAGAGTTTTCAAAATCGGTTCAGTAGGTTCAGTAGCATTACATTCTACAACGCCACAAACAACTTCACTCTTTATAATATTAGTATTGAAAAGTCCAGGTTTCATCACGATGCTTTCCTTTTAAATAATGTCAATGATGTCTCAGATAAACTAAGAAATTACAAATGAGTAGAAAAAGTTAAATTAGTATTTCCCAGGAGTTAATCCCACAACCTTGCAACCAGACACAGACCTTGCAACGAACGATAACAAAATTAACCTTTACCAAACAATAGTCGTTTAATGTAACAGCTTTCGAAGCTAACTCGACCAGTCAGTTCAATACTAAATAGACCATTAACACAATACTTGAGATAAATAAGACCAGACAGATGAACTCCATTTATTATGTGATTGACTGTTCAAGATCAACAGATGCTTCTGATTGTTGCGAAAATGTTAAACAGACTATACAAGGCTTGCAGTTGACGTAATTTAAAGTAGAGGAATAATCTGTACTCAAGGTTCTGTTGGATTCTGTTAATCTTGCAGTATTTAAGAGTTTTTGACTATAATACACAAATTACCTCCGTATACCTATCATCTTCGTCATTTATTGATAAGCATCCACACTGCTATACAAGGGCCTCTACCCAATTGCTCCTATATTTGCTTATGATGATAGCGAATTTCCCCACACCCACGACCATTTGTTGAAATCTCATCTTTCGAAGTCTCCTAGTGTGATGTGTAACAAGTTCGTAATGCTTTTACTGTTTAAAGTTATGAAATCTCTAGTATAAGCTAGGCTTTAACTGAGCGCCGAATTTGATGTGTACAAAGTCTTGATGTGTATAAAGCTTGGCAAAAAATATAGCATGTACACGTACACTGTACAGAGACGCCAGCACATCAAGTTACCCCAAAGTGTCCAATTTTCCCAATTGAACATGAACCTTATTCTGTTTGACATAAAGTTGAAAAACGATCAAAGAAATTTGACACATTGGGGTAACTTGACGTGCTGGCGTCTGTATATAAGTTTGTCTATTTATGTTCGTATTTGGAAATGTAAGTTTGTTTATCAGTCGTTTAGTACCCATAACACAAACTAGACGACACGGGACGGGACTAGATGGCATTTGTGATTTTTCGACGATTTTACTCACAACATGGTACGGATCCCGTCTAGTGCCTTTTTCTTGTTGAGAGATTTAATCACTTCATTATGTCTTTACAAAACAAATGATTTATTCATGTTAATTAATAGTCTGCTTTTGGCCATGCGTCTACTAAAAAGGGATTAGCACCACAAATGTGGCTACAATATCCGCATTTACTGTTAATCAGTTTAGATGCCATCAATCACTGGCGGAAGTAACTTTCATAATGTATTCTAATGGTTAATGTAGTGGCTATGGATTGTAAATTATCTATAGGCTATCTATTTTGAAGCTAGACTTAATATTCCTACTCAGACTTGTTTGCTGTTTTATTTATTTTAAAGCAATCTTTAACCTGATGATGGACGCTTTCCATCATCATCTGCTTAGCTTTTTCCCAACTATGTTGGGGTCTGCTTCAAGTCTAACCTAATACAGCTAAATACCAGTGTTATATATGGAGTGACTGCCGATCTGACCTCCACAACCCAGTGACAGAGTAGCATGAGACCCCTTGAAACCTATAATTTATTTGTTTGAAATAAATACTTAACTTTATACACTAGAAATGTAAACAAAATCTGAAAACTAACTCTAAAATATGGCGTCAAAAACTCATCCGCATCGCTGGCCACTGGAAGTGAACCCTAAAGACTGGCAGCATTGCTACGTTGTATGGCAATGCTGCCAATCATGCCAGTTTATCCTTTGACCAAGGTAAAAACCAGCCCTATAATATAATTGTCTCCAAAACCTGATCTTAGTCGAGGACACGGAAGCCCAGTTTTCACATTGCAGATGGTAAAGTTGAAACCAATATTTGGCTTGTTTTCTCCATATTTCCATGTCGTCACTTAGCAATTTAAATGTGTTGTTTTATGTGCAAACATAGTATTGTCCTCGTGTCATGTGCTTGTCACGGTGGTATTGCCTTTAACGGTGTGGGACGAGGCAGCAGATGTAGCGGTTTTGTCATATAAGGCCACATAAAAATATACCGAGAGAAAATCATTCCGATATTCGCTGGGTACCATACAAGTTCACTTTTAAACTCTTAAAATCTCTCAGCTGCTAACAAAATTGTACTGAACGGTTGTTTTTAGTTAAACATGTTAGGAAACGATTCCACCATGCAAATATATATGTGAAGAATCTTCATAAAGTGAAAATACATCTTACCATACAACGTGTCTGAAAAAAAGAAAGTTCTTTCGCTTTCCGCTCTTCCCTTGTATCCTCATAAACGTGACTAGCCTGTCAATCTTCCTCGGTACTTTGAACCACGTCTGTTGTCAGTGCGTTATGACCTAAAATGGATGTTTTTGCTATCCTTGCAATGTTAAGCATAGCACGTTTTTGGTATTTGTTGATTCTGTAAGCATAACCGCCACATTGTTATGTCTAGGCAATGAATTGCGTCACTTTGGAATTCTAAAAGTGATGTCTGATGTAATTGTTTGTAGTTAGGCCTTTGGTTGAACTTATGTGTAGTTTGTTGTGTATCTAGAATTGCTTCTGTGTCTTCTCTCTCTGGTCAGTGACTGTAGGGTTTTGTGGTCTAAGTGTTGTTTGTTTTAACCACTATCAAATGCTAAGTATCCACAATGGGATTGAGTCAGACTAATGTTATCTTACTAATATTATAAATACGAAAGTTTCTAAGGATGTTTGTTACTCTTTCACGCAAAAACCACTGAATATATTTTAATGAAACTTCACAATCATATAGCTAATACATCAGAATAACACTTAGGATATAATTTATAACATTTATAATGACCTTGGGCATGAAAATAACCTATTCAATGTACTAATCCTGCGCAGACGAAGTCGTGGGCATCAGCTAGTGTAACATAATTATGTTGCTCTAGATCTAAATGGTTGCTTGGTGCTGTTGATTTCTTCCTGAATTGTTTCAATTCCGGAGTAACAACAAACATAAATCACACATAAAATAGTTTTTCTTTTAAGACATGGAGGATAATCCAGTTCCTTCAACAAGAACTTGAATGAAAATCTTATCGATCTGATCGGTACACAATGAGCACTTATCGATTTCCCTTTCATAACATAAAATTACAATGGCTCTGAATGGAATTGGCACTGGTTACTATAAAGTAATAGGTACAGAGGTACAATGGGCACATACGATAAGCAATGCATCATATTGAATTTATTAGTAACCTAAACTGTCCCACTATAGGTTAAATGCCTTCCTCCATGCTTTTCCCTATCCCTTCCACGTGCCGCGATTTTTGTCAACCTCTCCAATTCTCAATACTCTCTCCAAAAACATCCAGGTCTTCCCGCCACCTCCTTCGTGGTGCAGATTCAGTGTTTTACATGGAGCGACTGCCTATTTGACCTCCACATCCCAGTTACTGGGTAACACGATACTCCTTGGTTGAACTGTCTGTCAGACTTTCGGGGTAACTAATTGTAACCACTGTTGAAGATCTAAAACGACATCTGGGACCAACGGCTTAACATGCTTTCAAACTTTTTCGAGAAATAGAGGGACCTTGTAATATAATTACTGGTGAAGTAACCCATTATCGGACCAACCTCGGCAAGCATAGATCAGCTAACAACCCATGTGGAAGTCAATATTTAGGCGCAAACTCCTTCTTTATACATGTCTATACAACGTGTTTTTTTTTATATCCCATATCTCTAGGGTATGATTGAGACCATATCAAAGAATCAACTGGCATATGAATTATGTTACAATCATCCTATTTTTTTTTTTACTATCATACAAAATAATTCGACAAAGTCACGATGATTAATGTAAAACACCCTTACGTGAAAGAAAAGTGACGTTAGAAATAAGATTCGTCGTACTGGTGACAAATTTTGAACTAATTAGGTAATAAAAATAATATTAATAATACTTAATAATAATATTCCACGACTATTCACACAACGCCATCTAGTCCCAAGCTAAGCAGAGCTTGTGTTACGGGTACTAAACAACTGATAATTTAATTATGATTGATGATATCTCCGAAACTATGCATTTTTGGAGTTTTAGTATTATTTTCACCTACAGAATATAACCCTAGAGTTATGGGATATTAAATAAAAACACCTTGTATAATGTCTTTCTGAGGACTTGTTCAAGGTCTACACCTTTTGATGTCAGTTATTGTGTGCGCCTTTTCAAATACCTGTTGTTTTGTGGTATCACAAGCAATACATAAGTTAATTAACACCCATCCATCAACTTCATAATTGGCGTTTCATAAAGTCTTCTATTAAACTGTGAGTACAACGAAGTATTAAGTGTTGATAAAATAGGTCAGGCTGTGTGAGTATTGGGAAATTAGTTAGCGTCTGCGCAAGAGTAGGTTGGAGTTATAAACAGGGATCTACTGTTTATGGAACGCCTAAAGTTTCTTCTATTGGAGGGTCATGCTCAAAATATTTAACCGGTTTCAACAGTAGGTATAGCCTGTACCATTTGTTCACTGCCTGTTCCTACCTGTATTACACCCATATTTTACCAGTTATGTCCCATGTAATAAATTGGACACAAATTCAGTCGACAAAAATTACCAGATGGATAAAACTATAACTTTTTGCCCAATCTGGGAATCAAACCCGGGACCACATGCTTAGCAGTAACGCTTGCGACCACTAAACCAACTAAGCAGTTTTGCAATTAAGTATCCTATACAGCTATCAGCTGATAGATCGTGCCGATTCGTGCCTACTGCGATCGATCACAGGCGCGCGCGCGCGGGAATTTCAAACAGCGGTTTTATTTTATTGTGTTATAAGTTATTGTGTATAACAAAAAAGTTTCTTTGGGAAAGTTTATTGAAATCATGAATACAATCACGTGTTTAAGTATCGGTCTCTAATTACCAGTCACCCTATATATTAAGATTCCACCGTGCCTCAGAAAGCAACCTAAGCTGTTGGTCCCGGTAGTAATTTGTAAATCTTATACAGTCGATATGTATCGTTAGAATCCCGAAAGTCTGACAAATAGTTAAACCCAGTAACTGGGTTCTGGAGGTCAGTCAGGCTCCATGTAAAACACTGGTATTCAACTGCATCCGGTTAAACTGGTAGTCGACCCGAACCGTTGTGGTTTAAAAGAAGATGTAGTAACAAAAATTGAAAAGAGTATGCGTAGATGGTTTGGTCACGTTGAAAGGATGGATGAAAGGCGACTAACGAAAGGTAACAAGGCAGATGTAAGTGGGAACGCCGGGAGGGGACGCCCTAGAAGGACATACATAGACCTTATTGGTGAGGTTCTTCAGAAAGGTCAGGTGCGTAGTACTCGCAACCGGCGTGTGTGTATGACAACATGTATGAATGTAAACGAAGCAAAAGAAGTATGTAAGAATCGTAGCATATGGCGCTCTGTAGTTTCTGCCTACCCCCATGGGAAAAAGGCGTGAGTTTATGTATGTATGTATGTATGTCGACCCGAACATATGTAGTTGGAAAAAGGCAAATGATGACGCACTATTAATCAAAGAAGGACAATTATCACTTGATGCGAGATGCTAACAAACAAAGATACCACTATTCACTTATGTAGATACTACAGCTGATTGGGGTCATAAAAAATAATTGCCATCAACAGTGCGTTTGAAGAAAGTTACGGAGTCAAGAACTGTTGTGGCCAATTATAGTCGCCATGTTGTTCTTGAGAAGGGTCTTTTCTGATTTCTCGTTATGGCGACTAAGGTTTATGATGGCAAAAAGAAATATTAGTAACTAGCTGCACCCTACCACGCTTCGCTGTGGCACATTGTGATTGAATGGTTAAAAAAAAGAAAAAAAAATAGATACAAACAATCCTTGATGCAAAAAAAAAAAAAAAAACTTCTTTTATTCACCAAATCAAAATAACAACCTTGCTCAATTCAAGTACCTAGTTTACAAATAAGTCTTACAGATGTATGCAGATTATATATCATGCTAAAATTTCAGCTCGATCGGTGCAGAACCTTTTGAGTTTTTGAAGCGTACACAAACCAACACAACATTCATATATATAGATAGCTGTACCCTGCCACGCTTCGCTGTGGCACATTGTGATTAATTGGTTACAAAAAAAAAATACTTTGATAAAAACAATCCTTGCTGCGGATTATAATATATCACGCTAAAATTTCAGCTCGATCGATGCAGAACTTTTTGAGTTTTTGAAGCGTAGATATACACAAACCAACATAACATTTTTATATATATAGATAGATGTATTACTACATTTATTGAAGTTACACTTCTTTTAGCGCTTTAGGGAGAATTGATGAGAGTAAATTTTTACGATGCGCGCGCACACCGTCACGAAAAACCGACACCCTGAAGTTAGCTATAATCGGCATTTTAGTTTTTTTACGCCAAAGGAGTATAACTTCTTTCTTCTTTCTTTTTTATGTTTATTGCATTCATGTGTAGGTACAACAAATGTACCTACACATGAATGCAATAAACATTTTGAGTTTGAGTTTGAGTTTTTCTTTATTATCTTCTCTTCATATTAGGTTCATATCTTATGATTAAAATAATTTATGTGATTTACTTAAAGTTCACCTATGTGAGAGACTGGGGCCGGATGTGGGTTTTTATTTTTAACCTGTGTTGTAGGCTGTGTTAAAAAGATGAAAGCATATGCAAATATTTTTTCAGTCACTGCTTTCTGCTAAGTATAAGTAGTTGAGATGATGAAGATGATGATGAAGATTGAGATGATGAGAGATGTTAAAGTTCATGAATAAATTAGACTGAATCCTTTGGTTTTATAGCGTCTGGATCTTTTTGATTAGTTTAAGAAGTTTTAGCGTTTAAACTTTTAACTTAAGTGCAATTTTTGCAATTTACTATAATAGGTATATCTAGTGGTTGCAAGCGCTACTGCTGAGCATAAGGTCCCGGGTTCAATCCCCGGGTCGGGCAAAGTGTTATTGAGTTTTCTCATCTGGAATTTCTTAGTAGGTAGCAGCCTGGAGTCTAGATTTGTGCCCGATTGATGGCAATAAACTCGCCCCCAATTACATGAGACTTAAGCATAACTGGCGAAATGGAACCTACCTGGAATTACCGGCGTGATGTTATATCTGAAATAACTATCTAGGCTTCATTAAGCTTGGTGCTTCATACTCGTAATACTCTGTGTTTGAGAAGAGACCTTTACCGTGTATTGAGAAATTTACAGGTTGGTATTATATTTCTTAGAACATACTTTGTAATAAATTTTAATTTTGATATTTAAGGCAGTAGATCTATTCTAATGGCATATGGTTTAATTCATCCATTTAATATTCTAGTTCGACATTATCATTATAAATATGATTAAAAAGTCTATAAATATTAATCAGACCAGCTTGTGCTTGTGTGGTCCAGATCATGTTGGAAGGTATTTGCCAAAACTGGTACCAATAACTTATTTGAACAACTTTAAGCCACTGACCTTCGCGTGCCTACACTGCCTACTGTCTAGCTTATTCAGTTTAAATATAAATCTTTTACAAGTAATATTGACGTCTCCTGTACCTACATGTTTATCGTCTTGTTTTATTTTGTTGGTGTTTTTAATTTTGAACTTTAAAATTTTGTTCTTATGACACAGAATAGCTTAAGATTTGCAATATTATAGCTTAATATTTAACGGAGACACTTTAGTTGTAACTACTTCATCTATACTAATATACTAATAATATTAGACTGCCTTTTTGGTCTAGTGGTCGCTACTGCTGAGCATACGGTCCAGGGTTCGATCCCCCAGGCCGGGAAAAGTGGTATTGAGTTTTTCCATCTGGAATTTCTCAGTAGCAGCCCGGGGTCCGGATTCGTGCCCGATTGATGGCAATAGGCTCGAGTCGGCTCGACCCCAATAGGGGGCCAGTTGGGGTCAAAGATATATACATGGTAGATACGTGTAGTTGAAAGGATGATAAATGAAAGGCGACTAACGAAAGGTAGGTATTTACAAGGCAGTAAGTCCTAGAAGGACATACATAAACCTTATCAGTAAAGTCCTCAGAAAGGTCAGGTGCGTATAGTATTCGCAACCGGCGTGTGTTTATGACAACATGTATGAATGTAAACGAAGCAAAAGAAGTATGTAAGAATCGTAGCATAAATTATGGCGCTCTGTAGTTTCTACCTACAACTACGGGGAAAAGGTGTGAATTTTTGTATGTATGTATGTAGTTAGTGTTTTATTTCGCATTTATTACCAAGGAGAATAATTACATATTTAATATTTTAGTTAATCGCTCTGCGCCATAGTCCGAAGCTACCTCTATTACCTACGTCTTCAGACTGTCAAAGATAGATCTTATTTTTTAGAGAGAATATCTACCAAGCTTTTCCTCACACTGTATTATAATCCTCAGTTGTGAAGTAAGATAATGCTAAACTTTCCCTTAAGTTCCAACAGCTTGATACTCGACATCTGACCTGTTGCCGCACGCAGCAAAAATATGTCTTTACTGACTCTAATGGTTTTGTTAGTCAATCATCCATTGCACCGTTATTAATGACTATTAAGTTTTGTAAATAAACAAACATCCGAAGAAGAAAGAAGATATATCTCTCAGACATGGCCGGTCTCCCAACGATGTTTTCATTCACCGTTTTTGAAGCAAGTGATAAATATACAATACCTATGTACCTACAGACGCCAGCACATCAAGTTACCCCAATGTGTAAAATTTTGTTGGTCGTTTTTCAACTTTATGTGAAACAGAATACAGTCAACTGGGAAAATTTGACACATTAGTAACTTGATGTGCTGTCGTCTGTACTAACGCACATGAATACGATAAGTCAGCGCTGCATTTGGGTTCGAACTCGAGACCTATGTTTTGGCAACCCGCCGATCACATTACTAGGCTATCACTACTGTTAACACAGCAAAGTTTTATTATGCTTTTGCATGAGCTATTTCTCGGTAAAATACTGGAGTTTGAATGAGAACTCTTGGCCAAACTAGTGGTCTGTTTCATGGTTTTCACTAATCGTTACGACGGCGACGCGACTGTCAAAGATCTTCAAATGACGGTTGGAGGCCGGGAACAATGCCTTAACGTGCTTTGCGATTCATGGAAGGGTCAAAAGCCTTGGGTTCGAAATCGCAAAAGGCTAAAAGATAGATAGATAGATATAGAACATTTATTTTGTACACACAAAAGACATAGACAAACAGACAATACAAAATCAAAAGTGATAAAACATGAACGATGAATGATACAGTGTGCGGTTAGCATCTCAAGGCTGCACGAAATTGGAGTCCAGCTCAGCATGTGCCAGGTAAATGTACAGACGCCAGCACATCAAGTTACCCCAATGTGTCAAATTTTCCCAATTGTTTGACATATAGTTGAAAAACGATCAAAGAAATTTGACACATTGGGGTAATTCGGGCGTCTGTACCTGGCGCTGATATTCTGCTGGATCCGTGCAGTGGCGTATAGACGCCTAGCACACAAGAAACGAAAAAATAAAATAAAATAAAAAAATAAATAAATAAATAAGATTGAGAGAATAAAGAGGTGTTGTGAAAGATGGATAATATGTACAAAAGTTTCGCGTCAGCCATTAATCTCATGATCTACGCACACAACCAATTTAAATACCGAATCTCAGGCTCGAAAACGGTTATAAAAATCGTATCATCCAATCTATGTTCGCGGATTCGTGGCTATTTCAATTAAAACATTCGGCTTGACCCCGAGCGAGGTCGCGATATCGCATGTGTAAACATTGCGAGTATTTTAGATCGGCGTGACGTAACGGACTGGCGCGCGCGTCGACGCCGCGCCGATGCGATTTATTTTAAACGCTCTGTGCGATTTTTTTTGCGTTGTGTTAATTGTTACGTTATTCTATGGATAGATGTATCATAATTTCATTATTTAGAATTTAGACAAGCTTCTTTTTTTTTAGCAATACTGTACTGATTCTTTGACCAAAAATAATTATAAGCTAGCCCTCTGGCCACGTGCTAGTTCCTTATTCATTTATTATAAGAAGTTATACTTAAGCCATAAAAACCAAGGTAATCATAAATTGACAATTTTTTTAGTAACAAAGTTGATTTAACGACTCATACTTTTTAATTCACCCACGCGGTTAATTGCGATTGAATTATGAATGAAACATTGATTGACCTTGTAATGGTCATAAAATATGCCAAAAAGGGTGTCTGAAGTTGTTAGTTGGCGTTTGGTTACCATGGAAGCCATAATATGAATGCACCTGCCTGTCCCGAGCACCTGGTAAAATCTTTGATCATATCAGTTTATCATATTTGAAATATAAGCCCCAAAACGGCTTGCTGGGTTGAGTATGGCTTCAGAATACGAAGGAAACCAGATAAATAATGCCTAACTGTGGTTTTGAACCCTCAAGGCTAAGAGAAACTTAACCCTGGTTATATAAGTAACGGCACATGATAAAGTATTCAACAGAGAGCGTAAGAAATTATTATCTTACACATAATTATCAACTAACATAAATATAGAAAAAGATAAACAAAAAAGAAGAAGAAAGAAAGATGTTCAGAAATCTAAGAAAGAATGCCAAAATAGTTAACACAAAAGTTAGTTGTATTAGCAATGAAAATTAAGATGGCGGTTCATAGGAATAGTGAGATTATTGTATTGTACACATATTATAAATAAAGAACAGCTTTGCGAGAAGACAAAATGACATTCGTCGACCTTAAATAATTTGGATGATGGTGATGATGACATAGCTGTACCCAATGTCTTTGTACCTCTGACCTTTTTGAAGACCTGAGTATTTCAC
The DNA here is from genome assembly GCA_921972225.1 of Euplexia lucipara. Lineage (NCBI taxonomy): Eukaryota > Metazoa > Arthropoda > Insecta > Lepidoptera > Noctuidae > Euplexia > Euplexia lucipara. The sequence continues at coordinate 4,365,295 of OV179168.1, read as the reverse complement.
TAAATATATGAACGTAAGCGAAGTCAAAGAAGATAGCAAGCGCTCTATAACTTAAAGTTCTCGTATACGAGCGGCATGTTGCCTACAGTAGAGGTAACTGCAGCTGTCGACCTATACCGACACTTTTGTAAGAGTTCTTACTGCCATGGAAAAATTCGTAACTCTACGTATGTAATAATGTTAGATGACTATAATACAACCGTTTTATGGAATTTCCGGGACTGATTCAGTCTCTGCTAGACTATCTACTCATGCGGTAACGTTTACCTACCCGCTAATAACTTCTCTAAAGTTATGCAACTCAAAGTTTTACCTAATTGCCTAGAAAGGGTTTTACGAACGAACCGAAACGCATTATCCATCTATTATAGCTGTCAAAATGAACGTATAATCTAGTAATAGGCTGAATACTGTTGTGTCACCAGTTTTTTTGTCAGGTTTCAGTAGAGCATATATTGTCTGCGGTACCGTCTTGCAGACCATGACTCACCTTTTATCTAACGCTGTGTGCCCTGTCACCTGCACACGTGAGGACCTAATGACTAGGTCCGCGGATGGTGTTTTCGTAGCTGAATACTGGTATATGTTTGCCAAGGATACGCTAAGAATAATTTAATTCTGCTTTATTAGAACAAGGAGTCTATTGTAAGACATTCTTCTTGTTTGCATTGCTTTTACCTTTTATGCTGCCAATATTTTGCTTGACTGAAATCTAATTAAATAAATATAAAAAATAAATATTCCACAACTCATCACACAACGCCATTTAGTCCCAAGCTAAGCTTGAGAGCTTGTGTTATGGGTACTAAACAGCTGATAAACATGCTTATAAATTTCTAAATACATACATACATATTATAGATAAATTACACCCAGACACAGAACAAATGATTGTGCTCATCACACAAACATTTGTCCTGGGTGGGAATCGAACCCACGACTTCCGGCATAGCAGTCAGGGTCACTAACTACTAGACCAACAGGCCCGTCAAAACTGTACATGTACTTTCCAAGTTTATCTTTGACATCACTGACATTGGTGAAGAAAAACATCGTGAGAAAACCTGAGCTTGTAGAATTCTTAAGCAAGCTAAGAAAATTGCTCGTTTGAGTCCGTTGTGTCAAGTAGTGCATCAGTGCAAGTTCTCCTAGAATTTCTCAATACATGCTCTGCCTAATCCAATGTTTTTTAGGGTCAGTTACTAAGCCTCAGCTATCCGTTCTCGTATATACAGTCTATGGTGGGATTTGCAAGGAGCGGCAAACTTGGGTCATAGTTTATTTTATTTGTCTTAAATATTATTAGGTGCAAACACTTAACCTAGCGTTATGTTTAACTACTTACGATTGTTTTAAAATAGTTGGGTTGTAGACATTATCTAGGAACTGACACATCGATCACGATCATACTAATAGCGAGGATGAGGTGTAATTATGATGAAAGCGAACTTATACATACATTACTTATGCCTTTTCTTCATGGGGGTAGGCAGAAACTACAGAGCGCCATCTGCTACGATTCATACATACTTCTTTCGTTTATAATACGACGACTGCGAGTACCTGCTACATACCTGACCTTTCTGAAGAACCTCACCAATAAGATATATGTTTGTCCTTCTAAGGGTCCGGCTTTCCCACTTACATACGAACTTAACGAACTTGTTAGTAAAAAACAAAACACAACCCTCTATAAGATGTGTGATAACGACGACAAGCATCCAGCTAATTAAGACGCCGTTTATAACCGCGCTTTCTATCGCCGGGCTAATTTAAAACCCGTAGATGCGCCCGCGCCGATGAAATGTAGGAAGTTGGCATCTGAAGTAGTGCCAGTTATTGTGTGATGAAACATTGGAAACAAGGAAATGGTTTCAAAATTCTTAAAAGGGATTTTTTGGAGTATTGTAAATTGTTGATTTTGGACGATGTTGAATATAGGACACGATTTCCGCATTTTTATTAATGTGAAGTGTTTGTTTACCTTGTCGTTCAAGTAACTTGTATTGTTATTAAGCTTTGTGCTTTTAACAGATCTTATGTAATATCAAACATACGTAAACTCACGCTCTTTTTCTATATAACGCTACCTGCTACGATACTTATTTCGCGTCTTTTACTTATGTAAGTAATAACATTTATCAGAATCATAACTTATCCGAGCAATACGACAAAATTTCCAAGGATAATACCAATCTATTCTATAGTAATATAATGTCACCTGGTAACATTACAATCGTACTATCAATATCAATAGACAAAAAATAATAACAACACAACAACATCAACATAACAACATAATCAACATAATCAACTGGAATCTAAACTCTAATATTTTTAGCAGGTAAAGTTTGTGACTTTGTAGAGGGGAATCTCTGGAACTACTGAACCAATTTGAAACATTATTTTCTGCCAATAGTAAGCCACATTATTTGTAAGTGTCATAGACTATATTTTATTTTCAAAACTAAGAGGGGGTCGAGGACCATCCTACTAAAAGAGTTATGAGTATACATGTACATATATGTACATGATGGGTGGAGAGGGAGAGGGAGGCCAAAGAAAAGATAGATGGATTGTGTGAAGACTGCAGTGATATGAAAGAAAAGGAAGTTAGTGATAGCATGGCGGGTGACAGGATAGAATGGAAGAAAAAAACGTGTTGCGCCGACCCCAAATAACACGGGACGAGGGCAGGAAGACGATGATGAAGGGTCGAGGTGATTTTAAAGTTCGAAATGCATGCAAATGAAGTGCTAGTAGGTCATATAAAAACTACTATGAACAATAGCAACAAAAAACAGGAAGCTATGACGAATAGCAGACGTAATGTCTGTAAAGAATTAGGTCTAAAGGTCAATGTAGTAGACCAGTAGTAACAGGTTGATAACCAACTCCTACGCATCGTAATGACCGTGTTCCTGTCTAGGACTGCGGGCGAAAAACTCCAAACTTGCACAGATAATATAAAAAATAATTATTGGATACAAACCTGTTTTAAATAGCCGTCTATTTAAAGCTGAAAATCGTTTAAAGAACTCATTTATCTAGATTTTGATCGTGTATTACAATTTTTAGATTAAGACCTTTGCAAGAGTTGTCATCAAATAAGACCTGAAGATTATTAACCGTCATTATCGATATTGTGTCCTCAAGTTCCAAATGCAAATTCCATCTAAGCAATTTGATTCTTCGAAACTGCCTGACATCGATTCCATTCAAGCCCTAAACATGCCGTTAGATCTTGAGACTAGGTCATCTACAGCCAGCGACATCAAGCCTCAGTATCTCTATGACACCTCGTAAATATGCAATTTAGAACATTCAGAGATAACCGGGACGAAGTCATAAAACATGATACTTTATTGAATCAGCATGTGTACTAGCAACAAAACAGAATGGTAAATATAGGCAGGAAAATAACACTCGCGTTCCAATGCCATTGTCCAATTTTGAGACAGCTAGCTAAAAGTCTTCTGCTTCTTCTGAGTTGACGAAAGCTATTTGAAAACAGCTCATGCTGAAGTCAAAACAATCGAGTTAGGATGGACAGCAGCAGAGATTTACACTCATCTGCGCCAAGTTTAGAACTTTGTAGCACGGCTAGAACGATAAATGATTCACAGAAGAGTTGTAGATCAACGTTCCCAGGGTTGATTCGCAAGATGGACTGACTTCACCAAATTGGCAACGAAGTGTTCCCATGCCGAGTGCACATGCCGCGCGTCGTGCCACCACGAATAAAGAGAGAAGTCTCGCAAAAGTCGGAACCTACTAATCTAATAATCCATCACTAGGATATCTCGAGTGAATGAGTAAGAAGAAGAGCAAAGTTAACTGTTCTCTATTATAGCACCTATTCGTATAGACTGAAACCTTTTTCAATGTCAAATAATTTCTTACAATTAGACCAGTATCAGACACTTGGGAACGCCATACTTTTAACCTTTCATTCGTGTCCATTAGATGCACTATAGAAAGACAATGACAGCGCGGACACCGGTGTCCTCTTGAGGTTTAATGTATTAAAAATTATTCTAGTTCATCATCATCATCATCATCATCATGGCCTTTTAGCCTTTTTTCCAACTATGTTAGAGTTGGTTTTCAGTTTAACCCAATATACAAACAAATAAATACAATACAAACATGATTCTAGTACCAAAAGGTGGTTTCGTATGGAGAGCAATGGGCAAGAAACTCCAGACCACTTCTTTCTTTTTTTCATACTTCTGTTCTTCTATTTTCTAAGTAGGACGTCGAAATTAATCACTAGCCTGCAAATATAACTCTTTCGCCGCCTGTACATATACCAACCCACTAGTCGCGAGACCTAATTGATGGTGCATCGACCTTTACGCCTTTGTATACTAAATGCGTTCGTATGACTAGCTGACCTGTTAGGATTATGATATCATCATCTGTTATATGTAGCATTCTACGATGATTTGTTGCTTAGTTATTCTAGGTTACTTTTGCCTGTTGTAGTAAGACTTGTCTTGTAAATAGCTTCGTCTTCGTGTCGTTTTTGAAGCTGAGCCTTGTTAAGGATGCGATCTTGGTTCATCTGTTGTCCTTAAATATTAAGATTAAGTTTGTTCAACTGCTCATTAATGGCGTTTGTGGAAGAGATACCAAAGCTGGGCCAATCGATTAAGTTTGTTAATCTGTCGATGGTTTACCTAACGGCTCAGTTTGGTACGACATTTGCCAACAACGATACGGACGCATGTGCGCCTTTTTAATAGAATTAAAAACTGAAAATTAAACCCTCATTGTAATCAGAGAAATAGTCTCTTTAAACCGAGTATTTCCAAAATCCCTAAATTGAATATTGAGGCCCAGGTTCATAAATTCACCTCACAGTAGTTCTGAAAAACGTAATCGCTAACGAAATAATTTATCGTCAGTGCAGCTCCACTTTCAATGAAGAAAATACCGTGACCGACGCAACACAAACACCTGCATCTAATTAACATTATTTATAACTATATCCTCTTTCCAACTAGTCCATTTTACAGTTACATAACTGTCTTATATTACCGACAAAACTTCCTGCCTCCTTATAAGATAAGCCAACGCACGCGCCGAATTTTAATTCAAATATCCCTTTACAGATGATCCGATTGGTGGTACCAGCGATGCAATTGGCGGATACGTCACCGTGATGACGCGAGCTTCGCTGTGATTGGCGGAGCGTGTGCTTGCTGTCTTCTGATTGGTGGAAAATGTCCGGGTTGCAGGCGAGGACCGAGGAGCCGATCAATGGAGTGGATGTGAGGGAGCAAGGCAGCGCTTTGAGGTCAGTTTTTACTTTCGTTTCGTATAATAAGTAGGAATTAACGGTCTTTGGTGATTTAGGAAGAAATAAATTGTGGCTTAAATCCACACACGTCTGAAAACGTCAATAAATTATGAAGTTTAACTGTAGACGAAAGCTTCGAACGATAAGTGCTAAAACCAAAATTTATTGATGTCCTTAATTTCACCAATGAGTTCTATTTGGCAAAAACAATTGTATAGATCACTAGAATACCTATTGCCAAAAAAGAAACTTCACTTCACTATCTAACTTCCTGTTAAACAATAAACATGACTTTTCCGTTTTTCCTAACCGCAATTGTTTAAAAACATTTTATTTTCTATTATCTAGATTAGATAATTCGATTACGCAGCAAACACTATTCTATACTCTACGGCATTACCACGAGTATTGATTTGGCGTGGCAGATTAAGCTGCAATTTTGCGCCGTGAGGGGGTAGTCAGTAGAGCGAAAAATTGCTAACTACCCACATGAATATATTATTGTGGTTTGGAGTACATTTGTGTATCAGTGATTGTGGGATAAAGTGATGTAACGGAACTTAAGTGTAGTCGTTGAATGCGTTGGTTTTATTTTCTTTTTGTGTTAATTCAAATTGGTTCAGTACAGATTTGAAGAAATGCAGGGTTCGCTATCTACCGGTTTTCCCCCAAATTTACGGGGTTAATATGTGAAATAGGATCCTTTCAAGAGCCTAATGTTTTTGTAATAAGTTTGTTTCTGAGTTGTATTTATTTATTAACTTTGAGAGGTTTTGTTAGGTTTTCTGTGCAAAGGCTTGTTTGGTAAGAGTTTTTTTTTATTGAGACATTACGGTTGGCAACTTTAAAGAAACGCTTAATTAATACAATTTACTTAGGAGCATTACTACTACGTCAGCTGTCAATCCCTTGTGTTAGCATTGGATAACTACGCCCTTACTTCACCTTCATGTCCACGGGTTGGTTTTTCATAATAGTACTGCTGCTTCAAAAACGGTGAAGTAATACTTCGTGAGGAAAGCGGCATGCCTGAGAGATATTTCGCGAGAGTATGTAAAGCCAAGTCAGAAGCTCATAAAAACTCCAGATTAGTGACAAGAGTACCAGCAAGAGTCTTGAGGAACTGTGCGCCTGAGTTGTCCTCTGTGTTGACACGCTTGTACCGCCTCTCTCTTAAAACGAAAACGGTGCCGAGCTCATGGAAGGTTGCCAATGTACAGCCCGTGCCCAAGAAGGGTAGTCGTGCCGACCCCGGTAATTATCGTCCAATCGCTATCACCTCCATACTTTGTAAAGTAATGGAAAGGGTTCTTAATGGGAAGCTGCTGGCGTACCTAGAAGCAAACGACTTACTAAGCGACCGTCAGTATGGTTTTCGCCGGGGACGGTCAACTGGTGATCTTCTAGTGTATGCTACGCACTGCTGGGGCCAGGCCATCGAGAAACACGGCGAAGCTCTTGCCGTGTCGTTGGATATCTCGAAGGCCTTCGACAGGGTATGGCATGCTAGTCTGCTGGGCAAACTTCCTGCATACGGCATTCCCATTGACTTTTGCTGCTGGATATCTGATTTCCTGAGAGAACGGTCGATCCGAGTTGTCATAGATGGCTGCTCCTCTGACCTTTTTGGTATACCGCCGGAGTTCCTCAGGGGTCTGTTCTCTCCGCGACACTTTTCCTGCTACACATCAATGACCTCCTTGTTCCTGGTATTGTTGGGTATGCAGACGACAGCACTGTCATGGAGAGTTACACATGTAGCGCAAGAGCCAGTGGTGATGAATTTCGGTCTTTGAGAGAGGCCATGGTAGAGCGAACGAATTCAACCTTAAGTCTTGTCTCCAAGTGGAGTGACGAAAATCTGGTTGTTTTCAACGCCACTAAAACACAAGTGTGCCTGTTCACCGCCAAAAGGAGCCCCTTCAATCTGGCTCCTACTTTCCGAGGTGCATCTGTACCAGTTACCGACGGCCTCGAGCTTCTTGGCACGAAGTTAAGTGCAAATCTTAACTTTGGTGCCTACATTGAGTCGAAAGCTCAAACTGCGGCAAAAAAGCTGGGCATCCTAAATAAAGTTAAGCGGTACTTCAAAGCTGACCAGCTTTTAGTTCTTTATAAAGCTCAAGTCCGGTCCAGCATGGAGTATTGCTGTCACCTTTGGGATGGCTCAGCCAAATACCAACTAGCCACACTCGACTCAGTAGAGCGCAGAGCCAAGAGGCTCATTGGTGACGAAAAGCTGGTGGGTACCAAGCTTCATACCCTGGCCCACCGCCGCAAAGTTGCATGTCTGTCGGTCTTTTACAGACTGTATTTCGGTGAGTGTGCTCTTGAGCTCCACGAGCTCATTCCACCATCTCCTTTCCTCCATCGGGAATCCAGACGTACTGCAGGTTATCACCCATTCCTTGTAGATGTTCCACACATTCGCACGAAGCGCTTTGCCTGTTCCTTCATTATGCGCACAGCCAAGGAGTGGAATTCCCTGCCTGCATCAGTGTTCCCGAGTTCATATGACCCCAATCTGTTTAAGTCGCGAGTTAATAGGCTTCTTATGGGTAAGCTCGTTCCATCGTCGACCTCATCTCTGACCGCAGGACAAGATTGAGGTCAAGAGTAGACCCATTATATATATAAAAAAAAAAAAACAACCATACGAAAAATATAAAAATAAGACTGCTGCTTTGCTTACTTCTATCACTGCTAGTGACTGATGGATAAATAGTATCTCCCGTAAACAAAAGAAAACCATTTGAATTCTGCAGACTCTTGACTTCAGGTCTCGGGCAACTGACTGTAATGACGTAGTCAGTTGAGTCTAACATTAATCTTAATAGTTTTTATCCACGCGATGTTTTGGTTGAATCTAGTCTTTGCGGATGGCCAGAATTATATCGAACAGTACTTGAGCATACGTAAGATACATTTAACTCTTTTTTTAAGAACTTTTAGAGTTTTCCTGTCGGGATGAATATGTACGCAAACGATCGCAAAATTAAGTTTATTTTTCATAGTATTCCTTAAAGAAACCGTGAAAAAACAAAGGTACTTTTGCTGAAGAAAGAACGGAAAGTATCCCAAATGTCTCTAACTATTGACTTTTAATTGGGAAAGCCAACGAAAAATATAAATCACCCAATAACAATGTAGGTAAAGTGACGGTTAATTTACGTGTCGTTCTATACTAGGCATTGACAGTTCAAATCACTCAACTTTTCACGGAGTGACTTTTACTGAATTGACTGGCTGAACTCATAGTGTCCATGGATTTAGAAAGAAAAATGCGTTTATTGGCATTACAACAATAATACACCTTAAAACTATTGAATACAGGGATTATAATGCCAAAAGAGCCTCAGGTCAGCATAATTAATAATGTCAGATGAGACCACAGGGTGTAAGGTACTATCTGACGCTAATCGAAAATCATGAAAATATAAAATACATGAGTAAAATAAACAATTTTATTTACGTAGATGTCCTTGCCTACCTGTTTAGCTGTCTGAAATTATTCAACAAATTAGTTTCTATTCAAATTCAGACATAGGCAATCTTGTTGATAACAATACCATCATGAATACATTGCTAACTGGACTTTGTTAAATTTTGAATAGCAAGTCATGATCGACTGGTTTTACAATATCCTTTATTTATATTGTTGCTTCAAAACCTATGTATTATGTAACATATTGGCATAGAGTAAATAGTCCGTGAATATGCCCCAAATTAATAGGGGGTGACCGCATTGCCAGCAATCGGGTACAAACCCAGGTTAAAAACTGCCATTGTAAAAATCTTTTTGAACTAATAAATGGCTAAGTAACAAGCTGGTGAAATATTAGTGTACTATAGGTAAACCCCTGCAAAACATTTTAAGGAATACAGACATAATTATTATCTAATGATACTTAGCTGAAATTAAGGGCAACCGTAACCTAAACTACCAGAAGCCTTTGGTGAGCTGAACAAAAGTTAAATATCGTCATTCAAAGATATCATCACCGTAATGAATCCTATATCCCAATGTATTTGAAATCTGCACACCTTTACTTCATCGTCTTCAGACATCTTTATTTGCCGTCAATTTAAAAATAACCTCCTTTTTAATCATATTGTCCCTCACTCAATCTGTTTGGGGTTTCTTGAGTCTTTCTCTACCCTTAACTACTACGTTATGCGCTAATAACCATCTACATCTTCAAGACTGCTCACTGCATATTCCTCATATATATTTGCCTATCTGGAACACATGCCAAGTCGATGCCATCAGAGTTCCACAAAACTTCTGGATCACCATAGCCATTCTGAGACATTGGGGCCATTAAAGTGGAATTAGGACATTTCTCACGTATTCTAAAAATGATAAAATGATTCCTCATAATTTATCCAGTTGCACCCCACGCATGATTTCGAAGAAATATTTGATTCATTTCAAAGTCCTTCAAAGATTTCTCCAGAATTTCTTCCTAAAATTTTTACGTGGTATACAAAGTGAGTATGTACGAGTATTATAGTTACTACATTTATTTTAAAGCTTGTTTCAAGTAAAATTGTCACAAACGAAAATAATATCGTGATTCATTATTATCACAAGATAATCAATTTGTTTCAAGGGAAATGCGTAAGCATATGATACTAAGAATCGTCTTATTTTGCATAATAAAATACAATAAAGTAATTAAAAGTAAATCAGATTAGATGGTAGGGACATGGAAGTGACTACACTTCGCGTGACCAGAGTGCTGGCTTTTTCATTGGCCAAAGAATTAGCATTGCTATCCAACGTGGCAGCGTGCTGCTAGTCTTCTTGGCACATTTGGCAGCCCTGCTAAGGGTAGACTTTACATTTCCTTGATTTATTCCCAAAATTCCTTAGTTTCATGAATGTCGAAAAGATTTGACCAAATCTCTAAAAGACACCCCGCTCCTTTACAGAGCAAAAACCCTTAAAAATACGATTCCTGAAAAACGACAGATTTTTATTACTACGATAAGATATTAATATCTATCAGCACTGATATCTGATTCGATCCACTTACCATATCATTTGATGAATAAAACGATTTCATTTCCCCAAGTCGGCACTCGACTACAATACAATAAAAACTCTTTGTACACAACAATCAATCTATTCGTGTAACAACTATGTATTACATAGATAAGAAACACACCCATACATCTACTAACACATCATACTAAACACATAAATAAAATCGAAGTTGTCCGTTTTGTAATGCAAAAGAACAGCTTTTTTATTCGATGCCTATGAAAGTACAAGCGGGGTGATTAGAAACGTTGGGGTGAATAGAAACAAGACTTTGAGGAGGGTATTTACGTAAGTTATTTTTTTTGTTACAATCGAGGACTAAATAGTTTCGACACCATGTTAGTAACAAATAACATTGAACAAGCATGACAATACTCTTTAAAGTTTTGTTTGTATTCACCCCTGCGTTTCTATTAACCCCGCTTACGGTATTCAATCATGGTAGTAATACCAAAAAAGCATTTTGTTGTCTTAAGTTTCTGTTATTTTGGGCTAATCTCAAACACAGCTCGGCCAATAATAACTGATTTTTACTGTCAGAAAGCTGATGTTATATGAAGTAATTTAGGCTACTACTATTTTAAAAGTTCCGCAAAAAAAATAATACAATGTTCAACAATTTTGCATCGACGAAGTCGCGGGTAACAGCTAGTACGTAATTAATAATTATCGGTAACAACAAATAGTTCAATGGAATGGCTCATTCAGATATAGATCGTACTATCTATATCCCACGCGGTTATATCATTCAGGTCAATGACATTAGTATAAACTGTTCTTGTGTAACTAAGCTAGGTAATAATAACATTTACTTTTAAGAGTATGACGTACTTGAAAGTGTTTTTGACAATCTCTGAATGTTTATTTGGCAAGGACGCGTCTTTGACCTGCGTGACCTTTTTCGGATTAACCCTTTAACCGCCTAAGTCGGATTTATCGGACAATTATTTTCGGGCCCATTCCGCCTGAGCCCTTAATTAAACGACAATAAAAATATTTGTCTAATTTAATTTCTTGGTTCTACTTTACATTCTCCCCTAAAATAGGTTAATTCAGGCCACATGATAAATGCATTGTCGATTAAGTCGGGCGCTGGGGGGCACGACAATCGATATAAAATCAGGCGGTTAAAAGGTTAAAGAACTTGGAAGTTTGACAACCACTCATACCAAGGGGTATCGTGCGTGGGTACCCAGTTACTGGGTTATAGAGCTCAGATAGGTCATCATCATTAGTCTAATAGCAGTTCTCTGCTGAACATATTCTATTGCAACTTATAAGCAAGCCAGAACTCGATGATGGTTGGAACATTAACTGATGAATTAACTAGGTACTGCGTTGCGTGTCGCAGGTTTTTTTAGTACACTTTGAGTTCCGCACGAAATAAATATTTGTATGGATGGCCTAAAGTTTTCGTATCTAGATGTTTGTTTATGTGGCTTTAAATATTTGAAAACGCACCCACGATACAGCCTGTCTGGTCTCTAAAATTATGCCAGCACGAAAAGTTAGGTAGGTGAAGTGAGTTGTCGATCCCTTGTATGTTTTTTTGTATGTTAAGACAGCGCACTTCGCCCTTCCTTCATTGACATGTATAAATATATCGGACATGCTATCAGAATAACACTGCAGGAGGAAATCCTAGTAAGAGCCAACTACATATGTAGATACCTACTCGTGAGAGCCATCATCCAATTACATACGTAGTTACTCAAAACTTTAAGACTGCCAATAGCAGTAACCCAAGGTCTTAAACAGTTATCACGCTTACGCATCACGTGGGTATCTATTTAATTTAGTATGTAGGTTTTAACACCCACTACAATGACTTAAATGGTATGGTACAAAAGTAAAACCGTTAATTTCGTCATAGAGTCATTGATTTGTTTAGTTTTACGTAGACTATCGTTATTAAAATGTCTTATTTAAAAGCAAATGTCGAAGAACTTACGTTTGTATAGCTTGAATATTGACATTTTAAATTCATAGATAGGTATATGAACTTTATTAGACAGTAGAGAAAGGAATCCCTTCCAGCATGCGTAGCATGAACACATTGAACACCGAAGAAACGGCCTTTGTCTACAGACGAATCGGCAAAGTGACAGATTATATAGACAGGAACCTCAATCTGTCAAATTTCTTTCAATAAACCTGCCTGCGTAGCATGAACACTTAATTTCTTTTCTTCCGAGACACGACAAAGACCGTTTCTTCGGTGATCAAGCTACGCGTGCAGGACAGATTCCTAATAGATTTAATAATATAAATCCGTTTTCTTCCTTCTTCCTTTCTGATCACTCTCTGGCTACTTTACTCCATGTTCTGCCTGCAACCTTTCTGAGGTAGGAAGAAATGGATTAAAACGATACGTTTTATTAGGCATCGACCAACACAACTCACGTGGACCTCTTAATGCATTCTTTGGCATTGCCATGATTACGTTTATTTGCACAAAGAAGAATACCAAATTGCAGACAAAATAAGAAACTAAATTATCTTGATTATTTCCTTCAAGTAATCGCCTTTCACAAAGCCTTTGGGTCCAAGATTGCCCAATCATTGCCGGTGTTGTTTTAGAAATTCCTTTTTAGAAATAAAACAAGAACAAATGAGACTGTAACTATATGCATAAGTGCGTCACACTAATAAATCACATTGCATATCATTTGTAAGAATAGAAACTGTCTTCGTATTATCATTATGTACTTACATAAGTGACGTATGTAATGCAATACCTACACACAACATGTTCAAGGCAGGTACTGATTATAACATACCATTACATTTGTATCCCTCTAAGATTAGACAGAGGTATCTAAAAGCCATCCTGTTCGTGCACGTTGACTGCCAACTACCAGACACAATTGAAATTTAATTGTTCGCGGTCAACTTGTGACCGACGTGGCGCTCAAAGACTTAATGACCAACGAGGGGGTCGAGTCTGCTATTGCAATCGTGTCTCAATGACCGGTCAATGATCGATTTTTGACGTATACAAATACATATAACCCATACAAAAACTGTCAAAGTTGTCAAATATTCGATCAATAACCGGTCATTGAGACACGATTGCAATAGCAGACTAGAGCCCCTGTTGTCAGATCGCCCATGGGTCTCCAACAAACATCTCTCAGGCATGGCCGGGTTCCTCACATTTTTTTTCTTCACGGTTTTTGAAACAACCGAAAATTATACGATACGCACATGAAGCCGAAAAGTCATTGGTGCGTGCCTTAAGTTTGAACTTGAGACCTTAGTAGATAGCCAGTCACATCACTAACTAGCTATCGCTAATAGTTTTACCTGAAATTCATACTTTACTGTTTACCTACGACTTATACCCATGTAAAAGAAAACTAGTTAGTTTAGTTAATCAAAATTCTTTATTATCATAAAAACATATACGGGTACACTATTTCATACTTATAAAGGTGATCCTAGCCTGTAAAAGTGTTCAATTTGATATCATGTGTAACTGTAAGTACCTTGTTTTAAGTATGACAGCTCTATATAGGGTGTTTGGCAGAACGTTGAACATACAAAAATAGTGGATAGATGGGGTCACACTAGGGATGTTTTGTTAGAATTGGAACTCCTCAATCACTTTTTTTTTTTACTGCAGGTTGAAATTAAGATTTTTTTTACATCTTTCTGTAAGTTTGAGTACTCATTACTTTTTTTCTAGCTAACATCTGAATAAAGCAATAATTTTATAAGAATCTGCCAACAGTAAAGATTAAAAGTGTTTTACTCATTTTTAATAAATAAATACACTTTAAAGCTAAGAAAGTGGTGAAACTAGAAGAAAGCAAAAAAAATATTTTTTACATATTCTGGGGGCCAAGGCCAAATAAATAAGGGCTGAGTAAGTAGCAGATGGCCCCACCTATCCAAAATTTTCGTATGTTCAACGTTCTGCCAAACACCCTGTATAAAGCTGTAGTACTTAAAACAAGGTACTTACAGTCACACATGATATTAAATTGAACACTTTTACAGGCTAAGATCACCTATAAAAGTATGTGATGGTTACAGACTTATTACAACAGGCATTTTTGGACCAATGAAATGAATTGACTTGCTAATGAAATTATCGTATTAATTTCATTTACTTACAAAGATAAAGAAAACTAGTAACCCTGTCATAAATTCAGGCTCCAGGTTCTACTAAGCCTCTCAGGTTAAAGATAAAGATAAAAGATACCGAGCTGGTATCCGCAACTCCACGTCAAAGCGCGTATTTTGCGTATGGGCTATAATCTACCACGCAGGCCCAGTGCGAATTGGTAGATGACACATGTCTTCGAATTTTTGGTTCTAGGACATGCCGGTTTCCTCACGATGTTTTCCTTCACCGTTTTTTTTTCACCTCTCATGTTGCTACTAAGATATTTTCAAATAACACTCTACCCAACCTCGAATCCAGGATTCGATCCAAGGATCCCACGCTCATAAGTCACTCTCGCAACCCCGAGATTAACGATACAGACGCTGATTATCACGAGCAATTAACGTAACTACACATAGTTATAATGCTATTAGAAGAATAACGCAATACAAGAAGTAATTAGGAGTTTTTGTGTAACGTAATCTTTAGTGCATTAGGAGATAATGTATCTTGGTTTGGCTTTGTTCATCACGCTCTGGAGTCTCCGTGTCAAATGGTCACGTGATGCTAAGTGAATATAGTAGAGGTAGAGGATAATACCCTCTTGGTTCGTGGTAGACCAGCATGATGAGCTCTTTATCAGGGGAAGAAGTGCTCGACCGCGAAATGTCAAATCAAATGCCATTCAATTAAATAAGGCTGAGCATCAGCACGTCGTCGAAAATAAGAAAAGCGACCCAACATATCGTGGGGACAAAAGAGGAAAAAGAACATATTGTCCACAAGCGAGGAACGAGAATTTAATTTTGTAAATTTTGTTCGTACAAGATGTGACAGAAGCGACCCTAACTTTACTAATGTAGGTCTATTTTAGTTTCAAGAAATATCCTAGACAAAATCCATCCATTATGATCAAAATCTATTTTCTATTTCTAATTGGACCTTTCTTTTACGTACTTAATAGGATTGTATCAGAATTGAATCGTATACCAATCTAATCTAAGATTAAGAAATTCAATTTAATTTTATGTATTACATTCCGATTATGATCCAAGGCCCTGAGTTCTAAAACCATGGCTGAATTCATTTTAAAAAATCTGTTATTTTGAAATCATATTGATGGACTAGACAGTCGAGGAGACTTCGCCGCACAACCTGAATCTGATACCAGTAGTAGAACAATGATTCTGGACTTTCCAGCGTTTATTGTTTTCGATATACAGGGTGTAACGGAAAAGGTATATACATCCGAAGGGCACGGATTCTCTTGGTGATAAGAAACGACATGGCAACGTTTTTATACATATACATACATAATTGTAAAGTTGAGCCCGCCCGCGCCGTCGCGCCTTCGTCGGTTAGGACGAGCCCAATAGGTCTGTACTAGGGGCGCAGAACCCGAGATAGATATACTTGAACCTTGCCGGTCAGGATTATGACCCTCATAGTGCGGTGACACGTTTGTTATGATTTTGCATTTAATAAACTGTCGATATTAAATAATATCGTGAAGTTTCAAAGTTATTAGTTGGGAGCTGAAATTTTGAGGAAAGACTCGTTATTAAATACTCTATTCACCCTGTTCGTATGTATATACCCTTTCCGTTACACCCTGTATATTGTTTGCTAAGTAATGAAAAACAAATTTTAAGTCGGTTTATTGTTTTTTTTTTAGTTTTCAAAGGTAGTTTAACTTTAAATTGAACCAAATCATCGTAGTCCTGATGAGGGATGGGGTCGAAAGGTTCTCGAGTGGAGGCCACGTATCGGCAAGCGCAGCGTAGGACGTCCACCCACAAGGTGGACAGACGACCTCATTAAGGCCGCGGGAACGCGCTGAATGCGAGCCGCTTCCAACCGGTCTTATTGGAGATCTATAGGGGAGGCCTCCAGCAGTGGACTTCATATGGCTGAAATGATGATGATGATGAAATCATCGTGAGGAAACCGGTATGTCTGAGAGATATTTCTCCACGGTATGTGAAGCCAGGTCAGAGGACCATGGGCGGTATTATCACTGCTACCAGTTTAGTCACTAACTACTGGAAAAGGAAAAGTCTTAAGATACGACTCAAAGAGATTGTTATACAAAAAGTAAGCAATTCACTTATTTCATTTTTCTTTTTCTTGTTGAGACTCTCGCGTTTGACCAATATCTTACATGCAGGCTTAGCCTTTATAGAAAGAAAATGGCGTCTATGGAATCAGCTGTTTGTCAACTGTCAAGAGTATATCATTTTGAGCCATATTACAAATTCTACTCGTTAACACTTGACAGTTGACAGACAGCTGATTCCATATACGCCATTTTCTTTCTATTATGGCCTTATCGATTACGATAATAGAAATAGTAATATGGCTAGGCCTGCTGATGGTCAATGATGGTCTAATACCAAAGAGATTTAAAATACTATAGAGCGGGCATGTCAAGGAAATGTCATAGAAAAACTTTGATCCCATGTCTCAGAAACGCCATCTAGAATAATATATGAATATTGGAGCGGCAGCGGAGCGTACTACAAAAAACTCATAGACTTGTATCCAGCAGGACACACTTTTTCGGACGAAAATTTTGTTCGTGATGTCCGGTCTATAGGTATTGAATGTCTTTGTCTAATACCAATGGGTTAGATAAAAATCATTAGTTTTTTTTTTTAATTTTATAAACTAGTGCTAGACCGCAATCCCACCTGATGGTGAAGTGATACAATCAGTGATGGTGAACCGTACTAGTTTATTAAGAGCGTATTCACTCTAACCTCGAAGATTTAAATTATAATCGGACGGGAAGACCGCAGCAGGCAAGTTGTTCCAATTTAAGCTGTACTGTAGGCCTACCATCAACTTTTAGTTAGCCATTCAATTCCGATGCAAACCAGTTTAGGTTCCTAAACTGATTCGCTAATATTCATACCCTGAAGTGCCTATAACTGAGTGGCGTTTGATTCGCTCATGGAGGAATGAAAGAACGAAATTTGTCGGTGGGCCGCGGTGTCAGAAAGAGATGACGCTAGACAATTGTTGCTTATTGTTGCATTAGTTTGTCTCTTTTACTCCAACCTATGCGTTGCGTTCCAAAACCTAGTAGTTATGATTTTAGCGGTTTTATTTGTGTATAAAATTTGAACAAATATATTTTAAAATTACGCTTATGAGTCAAATTATTTACCATTAAGCCCAATTTTACTACTCATTAATGTAATAGTAATTTAAATAATTCTTTAAAATAAAATTTAAAGGTTTGCTTAGTGTCGTCGTAAAAGTAAAATGATTATGACGAGTTTAGAACGCAACACACGCGTTTTGAAATATATACAAACTTTTTTGATAGAACCCAAGGAGTTCTAATTAGGTAGGTAGTACTCAAAAGAGTTTTTAGTATTTAACGTTTAACTTGGATAAAGTAATTAGTAATACGAATAATGCCGTACATTTTACATTGTTACGTAAGAAACACATATTTAACTGAAATACCTTGAATTTGGTACGTATATTTCCACATTTTTTCAAAGTTAATAACAAAACGATTCAGTTTACGCCACGAAACTAGAAACTTTTTTTGGATCGCTATTTTTGACACTATGCGAACCAATTTAGGTTCAAATGTCACCTCATGGTACGAAAAATGGAGTATTCCCGTTTGAGCACCTATTTATTGAGCACCTAGCATTAACCTATGGGAAATGGGAATATCTTTGGTACTAAATGCATAGGTGCTCAAAAAATAGGTGCTCACACGGGAATACTCCCGACAAATGAACGAACTAAAACAGCTTGCGATTCAAGTGCCGACTTGATTTGGCGTCAACCTAAACCGGATCGTTTTAATGACGTCTTAGTATGAAATTGCAAAGCAGTTCATTTTAGGTCGTCAATTGAATCGTAATAATAGTTCATAGTAAGCCTGCTGTTCATTCAAGCTTTCAAGGGTCGCATTGGTATGTGAATAGCGTGGTGGCAAGCCTAATCCCAACCTTACTCCATTTACCACTCACCCTGATTACCTTCAATCACATCTGTATACGTGACATTAGCCTCGTGTGTATATGGCTTCAGACTCCTAACCTTGGTGGGATGTAACTTATTGGATGAAGAGTCTCAGTGAGCATGAACGTGGATTATAATTATAACAAACAGTGTAATAATAGTTGTAGTGTTGTTTGCAGTAGGTTGAAAATTGTTTCAGAACTGTCTTGAAGCCGTGCTCACACTGTTCATCTTTAAGAGTATTCAGATAAGGGTTTGCTTTTCTTGGAATTCGGACCTCCTCCTATCGATCTAGACCATGTCATTCACGGAAACAGAGAATTGCTCTATATCACATATTTCAGGCTTAATTTTGGGGGGCATTAGTTGCTCAAGTTTTGGAACCAACTGGAGGCAAGCTCACACTATTGCCTTTAAGAATATTCAAATCGTGATTTGTTGGAGAAGCTTGTGGCTGAATTAAAACAGCCTCACGGGTCGTTCGAAGGTTAAGCTAAGCTTGACAAGGTGGGTCCGTTGATGGGTCACCATTTATTAATTGTTTCTAGACTCCTCCGTTCCTCAGAAAGCACGTAAAGCCGTTGGTCCCGGCTGTCATTTGTAGATCTATGACAGTCATTACAGATATTCAGAAGCCCGAAAATCTGACAACCTGCAGTTTAACCAAGGGGTATCGTGTTACTGGTTTGTTGGGTTCCGACAGCCAGTAGCTCCATGCAAAACACTGGTATTCAGCTGCATCCGATAAAAATAGAAGCAGACCCCAACATAGTTGGGAAAAGGCTACGCAGATGGGATAGTGATTTGTTGTCCATGATGGGAACACAGGGTGTAATTGTGACATCATCAATTTCCTCTCATCTATGGTAGTGTCAGCTTCTAGTAAACAGGATCCAGCTGAACGTCAGTCATTTACATGGATACTTCAGATAGGCATCAGCCAGTCGATTCAATAAAAGTCACCCTGTGAAAACTTGAGTGAAGTGTGTCTTGTCAATATCTAGCATTAGTATGGAATGATAGCTCAATTTGCCTTCACTTCACTTACATTTCCACGAGGCGAGTTTTACAGAATAGCACTGCAGAGCTCCACAACCCAGTTATAACTAGTGCCATATTGACTACAAAAACAGTGAACAATTTCAGCAACTACAACAAACTAGGTCTAAATACCTACTACGTCCTGGAATTACAAGTCCCAACAACCCAGTAATTACAGTGTAAACTGGAGCGCACTGAGCTGGCTATGAACTCATAGGTGAACGATCTATGCAGATGCAGGATGTTACGTTACAATATATTTCTGCTTATAATTCCGAGAATAGACAGACGAGAGGAAGGAAAGCATTTATTTGACGCCTACACCTCTTAACATTAAAAAGATAAAACTAAAAAGGCTGCATCATTAACTGCGATATTTAAAAAAAAAGAAAAATAATAACTCTTCAATCATCATCCTTAGCCTGACTTCACCCACTGTTGGGTCTATACCCAACACTTCTCTTGTCGGTTCTTGGATGCCACTCGGTCACAGGTTCATTCCACCGGCCATTACCGCGCCTAGCACTAAAAAGCTCAATAAGGACGCTTATATTATAAAAAATCCTGCCAAATGCCTGTAATCCCAGTTGTGTAGGTACATAAATCCGGATTCCGGATGGCTGATTAAGAAAGCTGAAGGGAAATGTATGCTGGGAATACGGCAATATTGTAATGTCATGAACTCATGATGTTACCAACGACTGTCGAACCAAGTAGGTATCTTATGGTCAACAGTAAAGTTTGCGACTACTACTCAGACCAAGAAGAGAAGGCATTTCTCCTACGATATCCAGCTTTACAGTATCCATTGTTACGTAAGCTATTTACTGTGTCTGTGTAATCTAGCCAAATTCTTTTAGTATTAGAAAACACAGAGAGTTGCCTCGTTCTATGTCCCTATTTGTTTATTTGTGCCTATATCCTGCGTTCTCTACACACTGCAAAAGACCTCGTCGCTGAGTACTATGTTGACTGCGTATCACGGCTGTGTTGCATCGACTTTACAATATACGGCCTCATACTATGGGGTAACTCAACAGATGTGGTTAAAGCCTTTAGGGTGCAAAAGAAATGCATTCGAGCCATTTGTGGCATTCCACCATGGGAATCCTGTAAACCACTATTCCTAAAATTAAAGCTTCTTACATTACCCAGTATGTACATTTTAGAATGCGCTAAATTTGTCCGACGGACTTTGACTTGTTTAAAAAGGCGGAAGACCGGTTCCCTCGAAAAGTAAGAGATCCAGATAGAATAGTTCTGCCTAGAGTGCCAAGGACTTCGTTACATAAAAAGAACTCTTTTAATATGTGTGTAGGTACTAATCTATAATAAAATACCAAAGGACTTCAAAGAGCTAACTAATAAATTATTTTTAAAAAAGTTAAAATTATGGCTACTGGAAAAACGATTTTATTCTGTTAATGAATTTTTAAATAATGTCATTGATTAATTAATTAATCTTTAATGAAGGTAACTTAAATGAATTTTCTGTTGTAAAATTTTGTATGTAATCTAAATCTGACTATGTTTTAGGAACTTCAACTGACTTTAAGACCTTAATGCACCATACTTATTTCAAATAAATGATTATGATTATGCTTACTCTTGACAAAGATCGAGCTCAACACGTTAGCATCTTGCATCTGTGTAAATCTAAATAGCTATATGTATATTGTAAAGATTTTTGTGTGCTTGTTTGTAAAGAATAATCTCAAAATATACTCAATCTATTTAAAGAATTCTTTCGCCTATTGTCAGCGAGTAACATAGGTTTTATTTGATTTTTAAAACTAGGGTTGGAGATGATGATAAAGTTCTGAGGGAAAAGTACGAAATCCACACGGACATAGAAGAAAGTGCAAGTCATAGATTATAGACTAGATTGCATGATAACTTTACTTAATGTTATGAACACTATGGACGGTCTTTTCCCTTCTAAATAGGACTTAATGTTAGAGCCGATACTTCAGGAAATGTTCCAAAATTCTAATAATTTGTAGCACAAACAATCCCTGCATTTATTTCTACCGGAAAGCATAGACTTTCCCACAAACTCCCACAGTTATAAACACATGACAATTTCGTCACGCCAAAACCAGGCCATCCATTCAGCAGTTAGACGCATTCAAACGGACGAACAGATTGGATTCGATGCTGACGTAGTATTACAAAACAGTGAACTCCGTAACTTCTTCGTCGTCGTATATTTATTTGTCAGGAAGTAATATTTCTGTGTCAACATCAAAGCTGTTTGGGGAATTAAATAAACTGTTTGATTTAGGGCTGACACGTGGTTAAGTCGGGTGTTTAAAAGATTAAGCATGCAGATGCACTTGTTCATGTGATCATATTTTTTTCTTTCAAATTAAAGATTATAGTTATAAATAGCCAATCTAAAATTAGACAATTGACATCTCTTACTGACGTACAGCTTTAGAAAAGGACAGAGACTGACAGTGACAGTTGTAAACTAAATTAGAGATGTCAACAAATTAGTGTTTTTCTTAAACTTCGCCACGTTTTTATTCTACGCGTTTGAAATGTTAACCGAGTCAGTATAAAACTTTAATTGACTGCTCTTATAGTATCTTATAGCTCCGTCCTCTTTTTAGTCTCAATGAGAGAAAAAAAATGCAAAGTTACGTGTAATTTGACAAGATGGAAATTGCCACCAGTGACAACCCTATAAACGCAACTCTCGTTTTCGCAAAGCATGACTAAACCCAACCATTTTGAGCTTCCGCTTTCCGGCAAAACACTTCCAATTTAATCCGGTATTTGTTTTCAAGTTAGCGCATAGGCTCTTGTAATACCGGCCTTGTATGACCGAGTACCTACTTAAGCCTCTTCTCATACCGAGAAGAATTAATTCATCCACGTTGTGCGTGTTTTCTCGCGATGCGTTCCTCTTGGTAGGAATCCTTTGAGTTGCCGTAAAATGAGCTGGCTGCTGTATTTATTGTTTTGCTATAAATATCTTAGCATCATTCTGAAAATAGGGGCCTTTTGGCTTCGGATCTTATTTTTTTGTTTTATACATTATAAAACTTTTAGGCTTTAGTTAATCTATATGCAAAGGTTCGAAAAATCTAACTTTAGAATGGGATTTTTACGATAATTCCTAATTCCTTGTATTATTGCATACCTGCATAAAATATTATAATTCCCCCTCCAAAAAGTATGTAAGTAACTAAAGCGAAAGACTCCTCCAAGTATTTGTTTCTATATACTCCGTTATACCGGTACTTCTTACTACGCCTCCTGTGATCAAGATGCGGGTCCCTGAATCAGGTCATTTCGATCATTCCTTATAATAAATCATCGTTAACCAGCCCTAGCACAAACAATAATTAAGCTAAATTGATGCAACTATGAGGTCAACGCACCGACAGTTGTATATTCCTGGTTCCTGTCAAAGAATCAGCTGTGAATGTGTGATGTAATACTGTTTAGTTTATTGCCTATGACGGTGTGAACTCTGCGAGGATTTTGACTTAGTAAGGAACGATGGATTAGATCCATACCAACGAAAATGGCGCCAGTTAGCGCCAGCGCAGCGCCTATGTCTATTCGTGCAATATACTCGTACATATTGAGTGAAATAGTACTTTATTTGTTTTTGTTAGAATAATAATAGTGTTTCAAGTTATCAGAGCATCAATTAGATTTGATAATTTGATAAGATAATTAAATAATTAGTTAATTAAGTGTTTAGCGCGATCTGACACATAAAAGCTTTTTGTTGCTTTTGATAACAGTTCAATTTTCACACGTTTTTGTTATCATGACTAGAAGTTAACCTATGTTTTTGTTTGTTCTTACTGGAGTGTTTGTTTTGAATTAAATATTAGACGCCAGTAGCCCACAGCTCTTTTACACCTTTTTTTTTAACTTACATGAGCAGGTTCTGATTGTGCGTTCGACCGCGCAGAAGTCAGTTGTATGCTGAGATAGGCGCCTTTTTTGTCTCGCACAGGTCATTTTATTATTTTTTTATTTTTGTCTTTAGTTTTTTAATCTTTTCTTGTTTTTTTTTTATTATCTGTATTGCTGTTCTTTTGTTTTATGTTCTGTGCGTCCAAATAAAATATTTTCTTTCTTTCAAGTCAGAAAACTTTAAACATTTCTTAAAGATAAACCTCACAAGATGCATCCTTATCCTTGTTGATATAGGATATACGCTGTCTAGGTGACAAGTTTCCTCTAAATCCATTCAGAAGTTAACGCTTAATTGCCTGGACAAACATTTTTACAATCTTCTGATTCTAACCTTTATTTTATTTTATTTTATTTTATTTTATTTTATTTTATTTATTTTGGGACAATAAACAGCTACAATATATATTTACAAACAATAAAATAGGTTCTTAGGTGGTATTCACAATATTGCAGCCCACTACATTATCCACATGTTAACAAAATTGTTAACCTTTGGCAGATAAGTCATCGTATCGAAACAGTTTCAATGGAATTACGTTTTCCACCTTTTTAAACTAATTAGCGCCGGTAATTCCAAATAGACTTATCTCTGAGAAGAAATTTCGAAAGAAACTTGGGTCTCTATCTTGGATCTGTCTGTCAGAAATCCCAGAGAGACCCGATAGGCGATGCCTACTAGATACGTGTATGTACCTGTCAAATATCTGAGACTTTTCGGATTCATAAGCGCATTGTATAATTAGGTATCACTTGCTTTAAAAACGGTGAATGAAAACATCGTGAGGCAACCGGTATGCCTGTGAGATACTCCTTGACGGCATGTGAAGCAAGTCAGAGGCGCATGGGCAGCTAAAAAAATATGACAGCAGCACGCGTAGTTCGACTGAAGAGTCGACTCATTTCTTCTCATTGTTGTGCTCAAAAGAAAAGAAATGTGCTCGGTATGGCTTCAAAAATATACAATTGCATACCAAGAGCTATTAGGAATAGTCAGTGTTTGTGTTCCTTCAAGAAGTCCTTGTTTAGTTTCCTTTTAGATATATGCTACGCTACTACACAATTACAGAGTTCATATATCTGATAAGCGAAGTGAGGTTTCGACTTGCTAACTCAAAAAACTATTATAATTTGTTGTTAATTCGTTTATTAATGTGACACAATGATTTTCATTTTTATTTGACATGGTCTTTAATTCTTGAATCTTCAACTATTTTGTTTGTTTTTTCTTGACTTTGCACGCCTTCACTTGGCAAGCATAGTAAGCATATTTTCAAACCATTCCACTTGTAAACAAACCTATGTTGGCAAAATAAATGATTTGATTTGATTTGAAATGTTTCTTGTCACTTAGTCGTTTCTTTTGTAGAAAAAACCTGTTTCGACTGTGATCATGTTGCGTGTGCAGATTAGTAACTAACCACACGATAAGAAAAAGATTGACAGTCATATCTGCTACCTTACATAGTCTTTGCCTAGTCGAAGATGCGTGACGAAGGAATGATAGTAAGAATGTGAGTGTTTGGATGTTTTACTCGTATTTTATACGGAATGCTGTCTAATTTTATATTAGCGAGCATCGAGGAGTGATTCATTCATTTATATAAATGTATGAGGGAATGTTTGGATGATGGCGCTGTATTCCTGGACGTTTGTTGATGTTTTTGTATTTTTAGAGGTGTGACTTGAGTTTTTTAATAATAATGTTGTTTTTATAAATGAGAAAAAGTCACGAAAGCTAAATGGGTGCTATTTCGACCACTGAGCGACCACTAGTTACTATAAATAACGGCTTTTAATACAAACCTGGTACCTCAAAACTAGTACTAGTCGCTATATTTCTAGAATGCTAGACTGTTAATGCAGTGCAATATACAGACGCCAGCACATCAAGTTACCCCAATGTGTCAAATTATCCCAATTGAATATGATCTGTTTGGCATAAAGTTGAAAAACGATCAAAGAAATTTGACAAATTGGGGTAACTTGATGTGCTGGCGTCTGTACAAACAATGCAACGAACATGAATGCATTTGATTTTTATTCTATTTATAATTTCATTTGAATTTTATAATGAATTGTATTTTGATTGTATTTCGGATGTATTTTTTTAATTTTATTATTTTTATTTTCTTTAATTGAATTTAATTTGTATTTCGTATTGTATTTTGTTGTAGTAACATTGCGTTGGCGTTATAGCTGTAATGGTCAATGTGAGTTTATAAATAAATAAACAAATTAAAAATAAATTTACGAAAGTTTAAATAGTTTTATCATCGTCCGTCCACAGCTTTTTCGACTCTTCCTCTAATCTTGTTACCCTAACCCAGTATACAAAATAAAATCTCACGACACGTTCCTCATTCAGCCGCATCATATGATGCAGAGGAATACGGACCATGGATTAGTTATATGCAACCATTTTCCACATAACTTCTCGGACACCAGCGTCAATTTCAGACATGTTCCTACAATAGACATTTCTTATTCTATTCATCCGCGTAACACCGCACAATTCCCTTCTTAGCTATGAACGCTGTTGAATTCTCAAAATGAAAGGCATTGCAGCTAATAAATTAAAATAGAAATTACCGAAGTGAACTAAGTTATTACCTGCACATAAGGAACTAATGTCTGCGTCAGCGGATGGTGATGTAGATCATTACTGGGCCAAACACAACATTTAACAAAGTTAAGATATTTAGTGTCTTTGTTTGCCATCGAATCGACACGCTTAAGAAGAAGAAGTAAGTTATTCATGATCTCCAAATTCAGATGAAAAACGGAACGATATCCTAAAACAAGGCTTCCCGTCTTTTACCCTATTGCCCTACAGGGTCTATAACGATCTCAATTACAAAGTTCAGAAGAATACATATAAAACGCAATAAAGCTATTGAGTATAGTGTGCAACGCAATACTCTGCAGCAACTACAAATAGGGCCTCACTCATTCTTGAAATCCCACCCATTATTAAATACAATTGCATTTCAAGTTAAATCCTCATATAAATCAGTGTCTGTATTTCCCAAACTACCGCTAGGCTAGTTAACTAAACATCGTCCCCATGATTATTAATCTCAATTGAACTGATTATAGTTATAATGCTATTAAAATAACGTATAAAGAGTGATTGAATTGCTCGACAAGATTATTTAATACAATTGCTTTTCAAGCAAAACCATAATTTAAATCAATGTCTGTATTTTCCAAACTACTGCTAGGCTATAGTTTACCATACATCATCCCTATGACAATTAATCTCAATTGTACTGATTATAGTAAATAATGCTATTAGAATTACATAGAGTGCCTGACTTGCTCGAACCTTGTACCTAGTGGTTCCTATTGTTGTTTATTGTGACCTTATGTGGGTCTAATTAAATTGCAGCAGCATCGGTTTCTCTTGAAACAAATACTGGTATAACTTCCTTTTTTTCTGTTTCGTTCAATTGTGCATGTGATATCAGATTGCGTTATGATGCTTTTTTCTCTCATTTAATTACTTATTTAAATTTTTGTGTTGTGTTATTGAGTATTTTAGATATCATTTTGATCACTGATTCTGCTTCTTCCTTCCCTTGTTCCGCTATTGGTATATTCGCAGCGCCAAATTGGTCTATCTTGGGTTGTCGTTAGTAGCAAATCGGTTTGCTTGAGGTCTCTCACTGTGGCTGCCTTTGTCTTTGTTTTACGCTCATCTAAGTTTAGCGCTATGTGTCTTGAACATGATTAATAATTAAAAAAGAAGTTTAATAATTTTGAGGACTATAGCAGTTTTTACTAACACTAGAAAAATCATTGTTGAATTTCCAACTCTTGTCTCAGCCCCGAGAGTTTAAAGTACAACAGAAGGCACGTTTGCAGTGGACATAAACATAATAACTAGAAATTCCTCAATCCCCATTACAATGAACTGATGGAACATAAAATCATGCGCTTCTATTGCGACCTATTTACAAATGGATGCACTGCCACTGATTGAATGAGACTGTCATTTGGACAATTGTTTTGAATTGAAGCAGCATGTGTTGGTAATTTCAATGAACAATGTCCTTCCTTTTTTGATATTTAGCTTGGTGAGTGTCTAGTTCGATCTCATTGGAACTTAGGCTAGAAGAAACTCAGAGCGGTGGTATATTAATAAATTTGATCTGTTTAGATTCATGAGAAAAGGGTAGACCCTATTACATACATGGACAAGGACATTATATTTTCTTTATATACCTTTTGGCGCAGCCGTGAGACATGCCATTTTTGTGTTATTATGTTTTTACTGTGCGTGTATCCAGCTGTTGCCAATAAGTGTATTTTCTTTCTTTCTTTCTTTCTTTCTAAATACTGTTCTGGACCCGCGGATCTAGAGCCTCGACCTTTTTCCTAGTTTATATCTTAATTTTTGCGATTTTTTTTTACCTCGCGATCGAGAGGCTATAAGCTTGATCCCCACCCATTGCAACATAGACGTGTACCTACTCCAGAGACTAATATGTATAATAATTGTTGCTCGAAATAAATGTAGTATTACTTATTTACTTATTTTAATCTAATTATTGAGCTAAGTAGGAGGAGTTACCGCTAGTAATGTGAATCCCATATTGATTGTTAACTTAAAAAATAATGTGTTGACACTTACAAAATTTAAGTTACATCATTTCATAGAT
Organism: Euplexia lucipara; assembly: GCA_921972225.1. NCBI lineage: Eukaryota > Metazoa > Arthropoda > Insecta > Lepidoptera > Noctuidae > Euplexia > Euplexia lucipara. Next base: position 4,337,201 of record OV179168.1, on the reverse strand, counting down.
CTCTTTCTTGCCCAACATCCAATTTCGGGTTTCACTTTTAAAAGATTTTCCCTCCAATTTAATAATTTCCTGAGTCACAGTGAAAGTGTTATGCTAATCCGAGCAGAACCCACTGAATTGACGCCTTTGTAGAAATAAATAAAATTCTTAATCACCGCAAATTGGTGCGTTTACCTTATTCGAACAGTTCTTTGTAAATATAAAATTTAATGGACTGGTTTTCGGTGCGTTTACCTTTTATGTTCATGTTAAATGTAGAGTTTGTTTGAATATCAGTTGACTTTGGATCCAGTGTACCGTTTCATATGCCTAATAGAGGTCCTCTTTTCTCATTTGTGCCTACTACTAATATAATTAGCAAATACTAAGGGACTGTCTTGTGTATTTTTAAAGTTTGAAAAGTGTTGATTCTCAGCCTAGTTTCAATAAATGACTTTAGATTTGATTTCAGTTCATTTGATTCACTCATCACAAAATTAGGGATAAGAGTGATGACTTGCAGTACAGTTAGTTAATTATGTTAAAAGAAATTTAACTAATAATTATGACTATTGTATTTAAAGAGGCTGGCGGCATTGCCACGTTTAATGGCAAAGCTGTGTCTCTGGCCTGATTAATGACCAGCGTTCTGGTCACGTGAAGAGTCGACCAACCGCAAAGTTATGTGATTAAAATAATTTTTATAGGTACCACCCACTTGATATTTACTTGCAAAAATACAAAAAGACCACCCACATAATTTTAAAACCGTCTCTTCATAACACTATACAGGGTGGAAGGGACATCGACGCACATACGGAAACCATAAGTTCTCTACGTTATCCAAAAAAAAAACAGTGAATTTTTTTATAAATTTTCCCTAATTGCCAAGTATTCCTTGAGATTTTAAACTGTAGTGACATCTATCTCGCCCGCCACATACGAACTAATGACTGACATCCAACATCGCGGTATCCAAGTTAAGGGCCACAGCGGCAGCGAATATCGCTCAGGTTTAAATAGGCCTTTATACGCGCAATTTGAACGTATGTACAAGTTACCGACAACAACCGTCGAGCAGTAGTAGCCCACCAGACACAACGCCCGTCTGGTTGGAGGATCCTCCCTTTTCTATGGGGGATCAGGAACTTCACATTCTGTTCCTTGTACCTCTAAAAAATGAAAGGAGTAACTTATTTACTTTGTAAGGAAAAATTTCATCTGGTTACTTAGGAAGGATGATTGTTTCATGGTTTTGTACAGCTTTAAGTAAGTAAGTAATCATTTATTAAGGAAAAAAAAAGCTTTGCGTAGGTTACATCAGTGTTGTCATTTATAATTTTATTTTCATTTACAATTTATATTTATATTTGCCCATAATATTGAGGAGGCAATTCCAAATAAGTAAGACCTCTGTCTTTCGAACTGGGATAATCCTATATCTCAAAAGACAGTGTTTTGCAGTGGGATTAACGCATTTTACTAATATTAATAATTGAGTGATATTGTATTCTGATGTTAACAAGTGCATAAGCGAGAATTCAAGACTTTATTCCGTTATCCCCTTTCTACCGTCGCGTAGAACAAAACGACGAGTGTACACTCTTACATCGTTGGCAGTGTTGGCACCTCTACGATCCGGACAAAGCGTTTCGCCTCGGCGTTTATACCGAGTACATCGAAGTACTGTAACAACTTGCCTGCTGCGGTCTTCCCTTGTCTTCAAGGTTAGAGTGAATAGGCTCTTAATCAAAGACATTCAATACATATAGACCGGACATCACGAACAAAATTTTCGTCCGAAAAAGTGTGTCCTGCTGGATACAAGTCTATGAGTTTTTTGTAGTACGCTCCGCTGCCGCTCCAATATTCATATATTATTCTAGATGGCGTTACTGCGACATGGGATCAAAGTTTTTCTATGACATTTCCTTGACATGCCCGCTCTATAGTATATTAAATCTCTTTGCTCTTCACCATCATTGATAGCATCACTGCTTACCTTCAGGTGGGATAGCAGTCAAGCACTAGTTTATATCATTAAAAAAAGATATTATAATAAAAAAATACGAAAGTTTTGTGAGCGTCGATGTCTCTTACACCTTTAATATAAAGTGGCTATAGTCAGACAATAAATCTACCAATGAATCACAAAGAGTTCGGTCATCGGTAATCACAATACGCGGCCTCAGGTTAAGTTTATTGATCCTAGCGCTCTTTGTGCGAACCAAATGATTAACTAACAATGAATCAGTTTTGGATATCGGGAAATGACCTGATTGGGAATTTCTGGAAACATTTGTGTCAAAGGGATGGTGTGGCAAAATGTATCCTCTACTGTCCTTATGCCTATTAAGTTACAGTTGGTTTCGCATGTCTACAAGCGCTTTTAATACATATTATATCTGTTGGTCTAGTGGTAAGTGGCGCTGATTGCTATGCCGGAGGTCGTCAGTTCGGGTCCTACCTAAGACAAATGTTTGTATGATGAGTGCAGTTGTACGTTAACCTGAATAAAATAAATTAATGAGTACGATCCTGGGTATAATTTTTCTTTATTATGTGCGTATTTAAAAATATTAGTTATGTTTATTAATTATCTTCTATAAACAGAATGGTCGATCATCAAGAAGCCACTAACTATACGATAGAATTTTAGGGAAAAAATAAGGGACGGAAGTTCGACATAGACGCGAGCGAAGCCGTGGGCAAAAGCTAGTTAGTAATAAACAGAAAACTTTGTCGCATTTTAAGCATATTACAAGCAACTAGAACTGAGATTTGACAGAGTTAAAATTTACGAGAGAAGAAGATGAGCAAAAATCTAAAACGATCAAAATTTTCACCACTGGGGAGGAACTACTAAATAATAATACCAGCTTCTTACTGTCCTACTCCAGGGCAAAGGCCTCTTCTCATATAGAGAAGGCCCGTATAGTTCACTACGGTTACTCAAAGCGGATTGGCGATTTCAGATTTATATATTGGGCGACTGCACCTACAAATTTTTATCGCACCCTATTCAATCCACAACTAGACTCCGAAATAAGTCATATTACACCACGACCCCACAGTTACCAACTCTATCACCATAAGTCAAGGTCTAATTTCCGTGTGACAGTAGCCTCTGACTCAGATAACAGTAGACTGCATGAACAATGAGATAGCAACGCGACAAAAACACTGTTTCTAGGTCATGATCTCAATGTGGAACTATGTTAATTTGTGGCTCATTTGAATAGCTTATGGCTGTAGGCTTTGTATTGTTGGTCATGGTTATGGCGCCTACACCAGTCCAGCGGTTGAAGCAGTGATGGCCAAGTGGTGTGACCGTCTGATTGCCAAAACCTAAGGCTCGAGTTTGGACTTTCCGGATCCATGTTCCTATTGTATAATTATCACTTGCTTCAAAACCGGTGAAGGAAAACATCGTGAGGAAACCGGCATGCCTGAGAGATATTTCTCGACGCCGTTTGATGCCAAGTCAGAAACCCATGGGCGGTATTAAAACTCTGACATCAGCGGTGCGATTCTGGTCAAATCACCGCGTGAAATACGAATTGAGCTGTCATTCCATACTAATGCAAGGCATTGACAGTTCACTTCACTCAAGTTTTCACGGCGTGACTTACTGAATCGACCGGCAGGTTAGCCACTTACCACACGATGTGAATGAATGACCAGTTCAGCATGGCTTGTGACTTGGCGAGCGGAATTGGACCTTCATAACCTCAATACTCAATATCTTTATTGCTTTCCATATGTATTCATAGGTGGTAGGTATATAAATGAGATCATTATGGACCCTGTAGGGCACAGCAAAAATGGTAGGAGAGAGGAGGCCTTGCTTAACGTGATCATTTCATTGTAATACAAACAATGTGTACATTAAGAAGAATTATTTAAATTTTGAGATCATGAACAAAGTGACTATCCTCAAATATTTTGTGTTTATTACAATTCCATTTATTTATATGATATTATTAATTTATTGTTACCTATATTATTTACTGATTATTTATTAGTGTTATTAGTATTATTGTTATATTTAATAGATATTAATTGTATTATTGTTATTTATTTTGACATGAATATATTTAAATTGGTGCTTAGTAATATGAATAATTTATTTAGAAATTCAAATAATTTTATATAATTCATAAATATATTATTGTCACTCTTATTATTTATGTTTATCAATTAAATATTCATTTATAGAGTAATAACATTTATTTATCAGTATTTTTTTTAGTTTTTTCATAAATATATTTAGTTTTTTCTTCTCTCTTTATTATAACCTAACCTCATATGAAGGCTCAAGGTCAAGTAGCTTTTGGGCAAATAACAGCCTCACGGGTTGATCGAAGGTTAAGCTACGCTTGACGAGGATGGATGACCATTTGTTACATATCAAAACTCCTCCACGTAAAGCCGTTGGTTCCGGCTGTTATTTGTAGATCTTTGACAGTCCTTAAAGGTATTCAGAAGCCCGAAAGTCCGACAGCCAGTTTGCCAAGGGGTATCGTGTTAACCAGTAATTGGGTGGTGGAGGTCCAACAGGCAGTCGCTCCATGTGAGGCTCTAGACAGAAGGATCGCATTTCAACTACAATCCAACCGCAAATTGCAGTTCAGATGCTATTTGAATGCAGTTGACACGACGTTGTCTTTATCAAACTGCATCCGAACTGCAATTTGCGGTTGGTTTGCAGTTGAAATGCGGTCCGTCTGTCTAGAGCCTAAGGCGATTAACACACTGCTCCGCATGATGCAGCGTAGCGCGTGGATGCGTGTTCTTCCGTTGCTTGTAAGTATCTCCGTTTGTATGGAAAACACGCACAGTCCAACACACAGAAAATGCATCCACGCGCGTTCAATTCAGTCTGAGACACGCAACAAGCAGCGTGATGCGGGGCAGTGTGATAATCGCCTAAAACACTTGTATGCAGCTGCATGCGGTTAAACTGGAAGCCAACATTGTTGGAAAAGGCCAGGCATGTGATGACATGTAGTTGTTTTGGGGCTGACTTTGTGTATGTGAGTTGCGAAATCAGCGTCAGGCAGCATCTCAGCATCTGTCTGGCATTACATCTGAAATGAACCTTTTGGCGCAGCCGTGAGACATGCCGTTTTTATGTCTTTTTTTTGTTTTATTATGTTTTTACTGTGCGTGTATTCAGCTGTTGCCAATAAAAGTATTTTCTTTCTTAAATTGTTTGTAAACGCACTCATGGTACAGGAGAAATGTAAAAAAATAAACTTCAAAGGTTAAGTGAGTTAAGTGATAACTATATTTAAATGCACTATGACAAATCAACAGCCATTAAACGATTTGTTTTCGTTGTTGATAACGCATTGCTTATGCAAATTACTTGTAAACCTAATTGTAACTGATAGGCCAGCTCTTCAGATTTATTATAAATACACTGATAAAGTAATTAGGGTTACTGGACCGCCTTATCGTACTTTGCACTCTTGTCGATAATAATGTAATTTGATGAATTTCTCATCCTAAAAGACGAGGTTTAAGTATAAATTATTCCTTGTTAATACATTATTGTTGTTGTTTGTTTTAATCAACAACCAAAAGGATATCGTCTAAGGCTCGTCATACTGCATATAAATTCAGTAACTTATCAAATTACTCAGTTAACGTTTGATTAATAAAGTTTTTTTTTCGATATACAATATTACGTACATAAGTAATAATTTTGCTAAAACATGAGTATACACAATCACAAAGGGTACCTATTCAAATTAGGGGTTTTTTAAACGTTTCCCCAGCCTAGGAATTACACCTGAATCGGTTGCCATATAAGTAGGTATTACTTTCGTGTCGGAATTTAACGATAAATCCACAACACATGATATCACGCGTTTAATCTCCAGAATGTTAGGCAGAGGTGTATCCACATTTAGCCAGTTACTTTATGTTTCAGAAGAAGCACCTTGTAATAGGTCGGGAGCCAAATGACGTGCCGGTGTTAAATTTAAAGTGTTTTCGACTAGTTACTGCTTAACACCGTAACTAGTATGACCTTAACATGATAATATGTATATTCAGTAAACTCAACCCGCATCTTTGCTCCAGTTAGAGGTGACTCAATAGCTAAACATGTTATCTTATCTAATATCTAACATGAGATGTGTACGCCAAAGATTACATATTTTATGGCAGAACTAGTTGTGCCTTGCGGTTTTGTCCTATCCTAGCTTGATGTTAATACCTTTATGAAGAATATGGCTATCAAATTTATTGAAATCTGACTAGGAAGTTTTGAAGATAAGCGCGATCAAACAAAAAACAAATCGCTGGTACAGGTATCATATTACGCCTGGAATCTCCGAAGTGTTTGGTAGAGTTGTTCCAGGGGGGTCTAGACTTGGTGTCACCACTGCGTAGATTGTCGGGAGAATACGGCTCGGTATACGCTGATAGAGTCCGCTTAGGAGTCCGGAGCCGCGCCGTGCTCTCATGTCTGGAGTAGGCAGTGACCTGTCGCTGCTGGCCGTTGTCGGGGACGGTCGACAGCGATGATCCCTGGGACGCGGTGGTGACCTCTGCGCAAAGATCTTGGGTGTCATGACAGGTGACAAATGTCTTCCTATAGCCCATTATCAGGTGACAGTTTGACATTTTGTCAAGACTTACTCTAAAACTAAGAAGGTAGCGTAACATAAAACAACGTAACATAAAAATGATGCTATGGGCGAGACTCCACCAAAGCGGAGACGAGAAGAGATGTGTCGTAAACTAACCAGCTTGCGTCATTTTGACAGCGCAGTGCTTAGCTTCAGCACAATACATTCTCCTATTGGTTAATTATGAGACATCTCTCGTCTCCGGTTTGGTGGAGTCTCGCCCTAAGGCGGAAAGAAGTTTGCTGGAGCAGCTATTTCTTTATAAAGCTTTGACCCCTGTTTCTCTCTTGAACGATTTCAAGTAGTGATACAAGTTTCCTTATGACAGACAGATAAGCATAGAAAAGAATGCCCGCAGAACAACTTAGCTATTACAGTAGTTACGACTAAGCTTTACATAGTTATTTGATTGTTGAATCATTTTATGACCCTCGACCAACATCATCTTTATATTATGATCGCTATTATCTTAAATGCTATTAAAATCATATTTGTGTACGAAGAAAATGTGCTTGGTTTCCATGTTTATGATTATGCTAAATAGACATTACGTAATTACTGTATTCATGCTTGTAAATAGGATAGTTATGGTTTAACTTGGGAATTGTTTTATCGGCTTTGTCCTTGGATGGTTTTTTGGGGTCGTACAAAACATCGTAGTACCACAGTTCAAATATGAATACAGTAGGACGACGCCTTTGATCTCTGGAAAAATGCCAACAACTTCTACACGCGTTAGACTTGAATAATACCTCCCGCGCTACGAACATCGGTTTGTTCGCAGTGCGGGAGCGGCTTTCCCGCGTCTCGCCCCTCACACCCCGCACGAATGCCCTGTCTAGACAGCTTCGTCGGAGGACTGTATGTTAATAGACTGTGGTAGTACGCCGGCGTTCCCTATTGGAGCTAACTTCCTCGAGCTACATGATCTTTGCTATATGCCATTCCATTGTTTAATTGTTTTTCATAATCAGCCATTTCTGTCATTGCCTTATCCAACTTAAAGTAAATATTACTACCTTTAGTTGGTCGTTCATCGCTTTTGGTATTTCTTGCTCTATTAGTAACCATTTATATTCCACTGTCATACTCATCCGCAGTAGCATTTGAACCATGTATCACGGTAACCAATCCTTTTGAACAAAACACCCTATTAACTGCAAGGTTAACCCCCACCGCAAGCAGTGAAGCCTAAACGATCAAACCTCTAACATTACGATCATTTGATACTTGACTGAGTAACATGATACTGTAGTAGCGTCAGGTTGAGTTACAGCGCCTTATGATATTTGATATTGGGTTGATATGTGTCTGTTGCGATATTTGTATTAGTTGTCGTGACGGTGGAATTCCGATATTTCTTCAAATACTTCTTCAACATTTATGCGTTCATTTTCAATATTTACCAATAATTTTAGGGGATTCGGAGTGTTTAAAAGAAATACTGGTGATGTTAGCCTCGAAATTGAGTATTTGTTAGCTTTAATGTAAGTATTGTAACGTGGTACTGACAAAATAGTGTGTATAATAACGGGAGCCAAGCTCAGAGTACAAAAATGTATGGGCCATACATCCTAAAGACCCTAATATGAAGCAGAAATCTCATGGATATTCCGGTGAGTAAAATTCTTAGAAGTATCCTGTATTCATGGCTTATAGGGAACAATTAAATCTGTAGTATCTTTATAGGAACTATTAAATGGGCCAAGATCATCTTCATACAACAATTACTGAACCAATAATAATAACGTCTAGATTTAGTAACCTTTAAATAGGTAGCTAGGTGGCGGATGCTCATGTATTAGAATTCAGTTGATAAAAAACACTTTTAACGACAAAAACTATACACATACATCATACAGTCTCCCAAAAACGCCCGCTGTTTAACTCTTCCTAGTGTTTTTGCTGGGGGAAAGACATGATGCAAGAAAATCTCCAGCAACACCATCCTTCTCATTAGTTAGAAGAACTTGAATTTATACAATACTTCCACTTCACTCCGGCCGTAGCCGGTAATAATATAGCCAATTGATATAGGTGAGTAAGATGTTATGGATGCGGGCTATGAAAACTGTTACTCAGAGTTCAAACGAAGTTTATCCAAGTGTTTGAACTGACTGGCAAACACTAGCTTTTTATTGAAAGCAATTAGCTGACAGCGACTGTCCAAAAAACCCCTTCAGTAACCCAATTGATACTGATTGGTTTGACTAACACGAGAAAAGTGCAAGCCTATTGGTGTGACCGGCGAATTGCCAAGTCATATATCTCCAGTTCGAACGTTCCTCAGGCACGTACTTACCTCTGGCTTTTATAGATTCATGTGCGTGTGTGCATTTTGTAGTTTAAGTAATTGTCACTTGCATCAAAAACTTTGAAGGAAAACATCGTGGGGAAACCGGCATGCCAGAGAGATAATTCTTGACGGCACGTGAAGTCGGGGCCTATAGGTGGCGTAATAACTCTGACACCTACATTGCTGTTAATTGTAATTGAAGGGGAAGTAAAGGCGAGTCACTCCATATTAAGCATAGGCACTTCACCCAAGTTTTCACACGGCGATTTTAACAGAACCGACCGGCTGGTGAGACACTTACCACACGAGAAGAAGAGAAGACCTTCATGCAGGTTGGGATGCTGAAGGTCTTTTAGTGGGCTCCTGTTCGACCATCCTCTGACACTATGTTTTCTGTAGATGTAGATAATGATGCGGTTGACTCATCATCATCTGCCTAGCCTTTTCCCAACTATGTTGGGGTCGGCTTCCAGTTTAACCGAATGCAGCTGAATACCAGTGTTTTACATGGAGCGACTGCCTGTCTGACCTCCACAACCCAGTAACTGGGTAACATGATACCCCTTGGTTAAACTGGTTGTCAGACTTTCGGGCTTCTGACTACAAGTAACGACTGTCAAAGATCTACAAATGACAGCCGGGACCAACGGCTTAACGTGCTTTCCGAGGCACGGAGGAGTCTTGGTATGTAATAAATGGTCACCCATCCACGGACCGACCTCGTCAAGCGTAGCTTAACCTTCGATCGACCCATGCGGCTGTTATAATTTAGCCACAACCTCCTCATAATGATGCGGTTGACTGCAGTACCTAAATACTTTCCTAGAAGGAAACTATTCACTCTGGGCTTGGAGACTCCTTGTTTATTGTTCTTAAGGTTGCACTTAAGATTTTTGTCCAACTGTACTCCTGAATGAGCTTTCTAAATCGACTTATGGAGAATTCTTTAACTTATTATTTTATCTCACTTTTCTGCAAACTGAACTTAATGGCTTTTCGGCTGTGGGTTCACTAAACTTCCCACTTCATAACAATAGTTCTAACGAATGTGGTTGGAACTCATAGCATCAGTCTACTAGCTCAAATAGCCCTTCATTACCTCAACCAGTTAATCTTTATCTGACACAGTATGTCATCGTGCTTAGGCTTCGATCCTAAAAAATCCTGAAATCATTTTAGGAACCACAACAGAAACAAAAAACGAAACAAAAAAAAACATATTTACAAAACGACACGTGAGTTTGTCTGCGGCTATTCTTGTTCACAACTACCCCAACAAACCAAAATCAAATGAAATTGTACCTTAAAACAGTTACCATAAGACCGAAACCAACCGCAAACGAGTTTGACTCACCCAACTTAATGTTTACTTAGTGAAAACTTTGCTTTAGAAATATGATCCTTATTAGAAGGTGTTAAAGGTGTATCTAAATATAGTTTTTAACACCAGGATCCCGTTAAAGCGACAGATGGATAACATTAGTTTTAGTTTAGTGATTGATGGTTCACAGAAAGAGATTCGAACCTGGGATTCGTCATCGTAGTGTCAGATTCTTGTTTGCTTAATTTTAGCTTTGTTTATTGACACAAGGCTTAATTAAGGTGGTTTAATTATCTATATATATAAAAATGTTATGTTGGTTTGTGTACGCTTCAAAAACTCAAAAAGTTCTGCACCGATCGAGCTGAAATGTTATTCTTTTTTTTTGATAATATACCACAATATTATTTTAGTCAACATAAAAGTACGCTATAATTTAGAAACAACTTGAACTGAATTTCGCGGCAGAAATTAATAAAAAGGGTTGTGTATTAAAACAACTAATATAATCTGAAGAAAATTCAACTTTTTAACAACAACAAAATCACTAGAAACACTAGCGACATCTATACCACCACATATAAACTAAAGCATCCTAGATCCCGATATGAATTTTAATCCAGTTAACAGTTAGTTTTAACCAATATTTATACAAGAACCTGACGACAATCGTCACTCCAGCAGGCACGAATACTCGTACCCGACGTCTGTTCGGAGAAACCCCTTTTCAGGAATGAAAAAAAAACCCTTTAAAAGGCAATGTTTTTTTTTCGATCAATTATGTAGATTAATATTGGAATTATCAAACCACCATCACTCTTTTCATGAACCTACTAAAGGTTTGTAGCATGCCCTCTTCTGAATAATACTCAAAATAACCAATTTAATTTCAATAAATACAAGTCCCTATAATAAATAAACTACAGTCTCAAAACTAATTAACGCGAAATAAGTAAACAGTGCCTGCAAAAGGGCCCGACTCAAATGAAAACAAAATGTGCACGCGCACGATGCGCGTGCGGTACTCGAAATAGATTGTCGCTTCCTCCTGAACCTAAATAATTTTCACGTAAATCTGCAAGCTTCGACTTAATTCTGACACAAGAACATCAAATAGCTGGAAATTCATATTGAACTTTTAGTAAAATTTATTATAGAGTCAAAGTTAACATTAATGGTGACATTTACTTTCTTCAGGCCTCTTTTTAAACCAATTGGTTTAAAAAAATCCGGTGCAATTTTCCAAAAGATTTGTACCTATCCCAAAACTAATTCAGTTTTCGTAAACTGATTGTATTTTGAAACTTTTTTTCTCTTATTGCTGATATTGTTACCTGGCGCCAACGACTGCATGCCAAGACTGCCAACTCTTCAACGGGAATTTCAGGTCACACTCACGATGAAGACCAGAATGATACCTTTTCTTGGCTGAGTTTCAATGAAGCAATATTGCATGCAATGTTGGCGCCACCACCTACCGGAATAGATTATCACCTCTTTCTAATGGCCAGTTAGATATTGGCCATTAAGGCGAAATGCCTATCGAAACCAAAACTACAGAAGGAAGAAGTCATTAGAAAAACCTTATGTAACATTTTCATCATCGCCATTATCTCCCATCTACTTAGCAGTAGACGACTCTTAGATTTAGCATATGATTTAGCATACTGTCTCTCATTATTCTCAAAAGGATAATATTTATTTATTGATTTCAATATCGTATTTCACTCCCTCCACTGTCAGTGTCTATAAGAATAAATAAAGATTATTATTATTATTTATTTATTTACTTATACTCAACCAAGCAAACTTGCAATTTAGCACCACACTTTCTTGTAGGTAAAGAGAGTACGAGGAAAGCATTGTAATGCCTACCTTGTTCTATCTCTGCATCACCCTAAGGTAGACTGGTAGAAAGTGCTTAAGGCATTAAGTCTGGTCTAAGTTTTTTACTTGTGCATATAGTTTTAATAAATATGTTTTAAGTTTCTTGATTTTTCATCACATGATTGTAAACTAAGCACCCAATGACCTCTTAACCTAACGACTACAACATCTACTACTTCAACACTTGCTAGCTATAAAGCAATAAACCTGTCCTCCAGCCACAACAAGAACAAGAAGCGCGCGCGCACGATGTGCAGGCGCCACTCGAAATAGATTGTCGCTTCCTTCCCATGACCCCGCCATGTAATGTGCTGCACTTCCTAGGGATCTTATCGTGCAAACAATTTTGCTTTTTACGAAAGTGTGTAGTTTTTAAAGCACATTGGAAATAATTAAAAACCTACATTTGGCTAGTCTACTAAATCACATCGAAAAAGTGTTGTTGATATTTCTCACGTTTGATAGGAGTGCCAAACAGCCAATACCTGCATTAAAATACGAGCTTAACCTTACCATCTTTTTACGCAGCATGACTTCACTCACTACTGGATATTGGATAGGCTTTTCCCAACTCAACTGTGTCAGTTTCGCAACTAACACCATTCCGTTGCTCATCCTAAATTAGTTAAAATCTCTCGTTTCTAGACCCAAACGTTAAACGCTTGACTTTAATTAAGTCTAAAAAGGGTTGGCCGCAAAATGAACACTATAAAAGTGCACGCGTGGACCGTCGACCGGCGCGAGCACATCGGGATCAACTATAAATAGAATGTCTCGCGTCTTTCTTCCTATAATTATGAATTATGATACCTTGTTCATAGCAAGCTTTTTAATAAAAACTTATGGTTCCATGTGAGTTATATAAGTTATATATCAAGCATCCAGATCGCATGGCAGCCCCTATGACTATAAAAACAAAATCACCACACATGGTACCTACCATCTAGAATCACTGCTGAGTATATAAATGCATGACATAATTAGCATGTTAAGAAATAAATGACGGGTACCTTACTTACTCACGGAGAACCTTTTTGTTTATTGAGGGGTGGAAAATTCTCATGGATTTCCCCAGGGAGGGAGAAGGGATCTGTCAGACTCTTACTGACTAAAAAACACCCCGTGTTCTTTCTCACACCTGCGCTGGGGGTCACGGAACTGAAGATCTTCCGCGACCCCCTACTGGTGCCGGCTGCGGCCCCAAGAGCCTCGCCAAGTCAGCGAGGGGAGTGAGTGTTAGACAGACCTGCACTGACCAGCAGCCAAATAATTTGACGATCTACTGTAGAAAAGCGGGAGAGACGATATAGGTTACTAGAGGCGAAAGGAATATCACCAAGACGGCTGCCATTTATTATAAAAACCTCATTGATATAATAGCATTTCCAATCCTATGATAATAATCCGAATGATGCACGTCCTAGGATTGTTTCTGAATAACACTCCATAGAAAGGGTTGTGCGTTTACAGTAAAAGGCAAGACATTATAACAAGCTATATATACGAATAAGGCATCAGACCTACATACTTACACTCATTATGTAAGATTTTTTTGCTCATACATATGTTAAACACATTATTTAAAGTAAGCGATTGGTTAGATACAAGAACAATTTTAATGAAAAGTGTGTTTAATATCACGTACACATTTTGGGATTGCCCAAAATCATTCTAAAATGTGAGAAGGAAACCAATCGGGCAATCCCAAAGTTCAGCTAATGACGACCGGGATCGTTCTTAAAAAAATGTTTACTTTATCATCAACCTTCTGGTCTTACCCCAAATTATTAGCAGTTAGCACACCATGTTTGCAGCAACCGTATTCGTAAGCAATAATAAACACAAAAAATGACTATTTTGCCTGGACCTACGTAAGGCGTTTCATCATAGCCCGCACATATCTAGATGATGTAATCCCTCAAACATCCGTCGGGATCATTCGTCAATAGTCGGAAACTCCTTGAACTAGCCAGATGGTGAAGCAATAAACGCCGTTTAATGCATTACTCGTAACTTTGCGATAAAAGCCGCGTTGTGAATAACTGCTTTATATCTGCAATTAGTTTTTATATCGGTTCACAGTTTTATTATACTGGCAGGTCGTTTGTGAATGGTAAAATGGACGATCTGAGTGGTTTGTTGATCGATCTGTTTATTTTGTTGTTTTGTAGCACAAATAAATCAATAAGGAAGACATAGCAACAACAAAAAATTTAGCAATCATTTTTAACTCCTCTTTTGCTGGCATCAATCGGTTTATTAGTATATTTTATCTTGTTGCGCTGTAACAGATGTGCGGATGTTTGTTATTGTAAGTTGTTATTGCTAATTCACTGAACCCTAAGCGGACGCCGGCGTCCGCGCTGTCGATGTCTTCCTATTGTGTCTCTAATTGACACGATTGAAAGGTTAATATAGGGGCACAAGGCTTAGTATGGTTTATCGGGCAAGTTTCCGCAACTCCACGACCAAGCGCATTTTTTCCTTACGACTTAATCTTAAACGTTGCCTATGTCAGTTCGAAAATTTCTGACCATCCATTATTGTGTACCGTGATTCCTATTAAGATATTTTTTATTCCTCTATCACAGTTTCAAAACCTACTGTCGTCCGACGAAGCCGTCTAGACAGGGCAATCGTGCGGGGTGTGAGGGGCGAGACGCGGGAAAGCCGCTCCCGAACTGCGAACAAAACGATGTTCGTAGTTCGGGAGGTATTATTCAGGGCTAACGTGTGTAAACGTTATCGGCATTTTTCCAGAGATCAGAGGCGTCGTCCTACTGTATTAATATTTATACTGTGCTTCTATCTTGGACGGTCTTTATGAGTTATCAGAAGCCCGATGAAAACTAATTTTAGTATTCGGGTACCAAGTTACTGGGTTGTTGCGTTCAGATAGGTAATTATTCCATGAAAAACACAGGTATTTAGCTGCATCTTATTAGACTGGACTTTAATCAACAGGTTTGGTAGATGAATACGGTACCTATAGCGAAATACCTTATTGGACCTGCTGTGAAGCCGAAAACTGCAACAAGTCCATTTTTAACCGCAGTAATATTTATCAGAGTCATAATTTTACATACATACATACATAAACTCACGCCTTTTTCCCACGGGGGTAGGCAGAAACTACAGAGCGCCATGTGCTACGATTCTTACATACTTCTTTTGCTTCGTTTACATTTATACATGTTGTCATACACGCACGCCGGCATCATGATTTTAATCGCACCAAAAGACCAACCCAATCACCTTATACACCATTTAATGCCTCCTCAAAATTATATCGTTTAAACAACTTCAGCCATATCAAGATAGGTTAAAAGGTCACTTGTAAGCCTGTCATAATCATCATTAATATGACAACCTTAATTTTATTGAAGATACAAGGAAATATTCAAATGGGACGTAGTAGGTACCTGGCTGATCTTTGATTACGTCGTAAAAAATAATGTAATATATGTGCTTAAGTGGCGGTTTTTCTCGTGTTCTATTGCGATATGCTTAAATTTAATAACGTGACAAAGTTCACGATTACGCAAATGTAATATACTTACCTAAAAGAAAAACTAAATAGTGATCGCATTTTCGTCCTATTTATAACGAAGATTGCCAGACTTTACTTGGAAATCGCCAGCGCATCTAGCTTCTTCAACTTGTAAAATTTCTTAGTTTATTTTCTTTTGTTTTAAACTTTATTACAAAAGTATAAGCTTCATGTTTAATTGCGAAAATTTGGCAGTTTAGGATAGCTTGAAGTTCTAACCTTTACGCATATAGTCTGTAGGAAGAAAAGTCATATTCATTTGTACCATTTCCAATTTCCAGGGTGGCGACGAATACTCCGCATCTGGTGAGCCTCGGAACTGGTCGGCTCAGCACTGCAGTCACCTTGCATCCAATCAAGCAAGGTTTGTTCATTTATTTGTCTTAGAAACCAATTGGCTATCAATTCGGCCAAAAGAACATCAGAAAAACTTAGTATCACTTTGTTTAGGTACAGTCCATCTTAGAAAAAAACACATAAGGGGAAGATGGGTCAGGCAACGTACCCCACTGACTGTACATACATCTTTTTATTATTTTACCTTGTGCTATTTTAAATCATTTTTATATTTATGTTTATTATATTTCATTATGGCTTGAATATTGATAAATCAATAATTATTACATTTCAACGGACATAAATTACATAATTGGTATTAAACTTTATCATTCTATGATTTATTAATTAATGGAGCTCCGTGTAACCAAATTCGGTTTGTTGTTTCTAGGTCCAAATCTATTACAAACCTCCACCTGCTCTCATTGCTAGCTTTCAAAAACATTATATTCTAATCGACGGGCCTGTTGGTCTAGTAGTTAGTGACCCTGACTGCTATGCCGGAGGTCGTGGGTTCGATTCCCACCCAGGACAAATGTTTGTGTGATGAGCACGATAATTTGTTCTGTGTCTGGGTGTAATTTATCTATAATATGTATGTATTTAGAAATATAGAAGTATGTTTATCTGCTGTTTAGTACCCATAACACAAGCTCTCAAGCTTAGCTTGGGACTAAATGGCGTTGTGTGATAAGTTGTGGAATATTTATTTATTTATGCTTCTCAAAAGACATACAATGTCCAAAAGTGTTGTAACAATATAGGGGTATTGAGGATTTAGTTCTTCCATGAAGTAACCATTTCTGCAAGTTTTTAATATTGCAGGGATGTGAAGCTTTCTTTCCGTTGTCCTGCTGTTACATTGGTTTGTGAAATTAGTTCGCTGTTTCTAGAACAATATATACGGATCTCAATATGTATTGTCTAGGAAACAGCGTATGAGTCTCCATACCTTTACGTGGAGCTCCTCTAGTTCCGAGATGAGCTCACGATTACTGACTAATGCTTGCACTGACTGTTCTGGTCCCCTCATATATGTGTGGTTCTTTCCTCAAAAGACCATCTCGGACACTAATCTGCATGGTTCTTACATGATTTGATCAAGATAATGTCTCAACACGATGCTCGAAGGCCTCAACCAAGTTTCTCAACAGGTGGGTCTTAAAATGAACATGGACAAGACAAAGGTAATGTGTAATGCCCATGTTGTACCCACCCCAATATCTGTTGAGAGCTCGGTTCTTGAAGTTGTAGACTCGTACGTCTACCTAGGACAAGTAGTCCAGTTAGGTAGGTCCGACTTCAAGAAAGAGGTCAGTCGCCGAATCCAACTCGGCTGGGCAGCGTTCGGAAAATTGCGTTTTCGACCAGTGTGTGTTTCCAGTGATGACTTATGGCACTGAAACGTGGTCCCTCACTATGAGCCTTATGAGTAAGCTCAAAGTAGCCCAACGAGCTATGGAGAGGGCTATGCTCGGAGTCTCTCTACGAGATCGAATCAGAAATGAGGAGATCTGTAGAAGAACCAAGGTTACCGACATTGCCCAGCGGATTAGCAGGTTGAAGTGGCAGTGGCCAGGGCACATAGCACAGAGGACTGATGATCGATGGGGTCGAAAGGTTCTCGAGTGGCCACGTATCGGCAAGCGCAGCGTAGAACGTCCACCCACAAGGTGGACAGACGACCTCATTAAGGCCGCGGGAACGCGCTGGATGCGAGCCGCTTCCAACCGGTCTTATTGGAGATCTATAGGGGAGGCCTATGTCCAGCAGTGGACTTCCTATGGCTGAAATGATGATGAAGAATGATGAATGTCTGGACTTTAAAAGAGACCTCTGAGTATCTTTCGGAGTTTCTTCTCAGAGTAGTCAGATCGTGAAACTCCGATCTCATCTACTAGTTAAAAATGACTTGTAAAAGTGTCTGTGAAAACCTATTTACAAAAAAAATATCATTTTATCATTCTTTTTTAACATTTTACATAATTCCCGTTGCGCTCTTTTCCAGGTCGCGTGACCATAGGCTCGGACCCGACATGCGACATCTACGTGGTCGGCACGGGCGTGTCAAGCGTGCACTGTCGGGTCGAGAACTCCCACGGAGTCGTGACGCTGTACCCTCTTAGCGGCAGCACGCTGCTTGACGGGTTACCAGTCGACAAGGCTACCAGATTGTCGCAAGGTGTGTATAACTTCCTGGTGTCATAGTTTTTATGCCGTCCATGGACCTCCGACGCGGTGTGTGTGTAATTTTAGTGGTATGAGGAGCAGGGTGTTAAATACCTCGTCCTCCGTAGAAAAGGAAAGATTCTCTGACTCTAAAGGATATGAGATTTCAAACAAAAGTTACAACGTAACTTTTGTTTGAAATCTCATGGCGGGGCGAATATTCTAACTGGAAATATTTTTTAATTTGTATGCCTGACGTTTGTTGTTGACTTTGACTTAAACCCGTCTCTTGCCGTTTTTTTTTCTTTTTGCTTTATATCAATAGGTACTATTTACCTAATTAAGTCTAGTAGGTAATTGCTAGAGAAGCAAACATAACTAACCAAGGACAACATGTCACAATAGGGAAGTAAAAACAATTCCCGTCTAGACTTTAATTTGGTCAATTTGATGCAGTTGATATCCGAAACTGATTGTTATCCGGCACAGGTGTTTGAAACTTACTCCCGATGCAGTAACAATATAAATATAAATCTAATATCGAACTCAATGTCAACTTTAACCGACGGAACAAAACTAGACTGATACTAGCTAGCATATTTAATAAACTACAAGCTGAAAATTTTAAATGTATACCGAACGACTTAACGTTCTCAAAACATTTGAAATCTCTGCTAGTAAAAAAAAGCTACTATACCATAATGGTATAGTAGCTTTTTTTTACTAGCAGAGATTTATAATTTGTAATTTGATCGATTTATAATTTGTCATTTTTAAATTCCTCAATGATTGAGGAATTTAAAACTGACAAATTATAAATCGATCGAGCTTGTATTAATATAGTACCTAACGTAAATATGAATCCGTCTAATAGTCACCGTAATTTGGAACCACTTACAAAATACACCACCGATACAGGTGAAATTCTTAATGTCGGGCAACGTTTTATGCAACGGATTGTTGCAAACGTGTTGCAAACTAAGTTCCTACTACTTCATCATTAGGTATTAGTTTAACTGGATGAAGCTAAATACCAGTGTTGGCAGTGACTGCCTGTCGGACCTCCATAACCCAGGTACCGACAGGGTAATACGATACCTCTTGGTAAAGTTCAACCGGGTATCGTATTACCCAGAAAGTCTGAAAGCCGATCGGCTGTCAAACTTTCGGGCTTCTGAGTGACTACCTATAACGACTGTCAAAGACCTACAAATGACAGCCGGGACCAACGGTTTAGCGATTCAAGGAGGAGTCTTGATATGTAATGAATGGTGACCCATCCAAAGACCGACCTCGGCAAGCGTAGCTTAACCTTCAATCGATCCGTGCGGCTGTTATTTTTTTTTAGCCACAAGCTCCTACCGCTCTATAAACTACAATATTTTTTAGGTGCTCCACATAAACTGCTATTTAAATAAACATGACATATTGACACACGTTCGCTAATATTGCAGTAGCTCAGTGTAGCGTCAATGTGTGAATTAGAACACAGTGATTCACGACATAGAAACAAATTGAATAGGCTTCTTGCTTTAAATGCTGGCTCTTCTGTTATGTCACAGTCTAAACACCTACAGTCGTCCGACGAAGCCGTCTAGACAGGGCAATCGTGCGGGGTGTGAGGGGCGAGACGCGGGAAAGGCGCTCCCGCACTGCGAACAAAACGATGTTCGTAGTGCGGGAGGTATTATTTAGGGCTAACGCGTGTAGACGTTGTCGGCATTTTTCCAGAGAACAAAGGCGATTAATATTTATACTGTGGTTATGTATACAGTTCTCAGACACTTTTTGTGCACTCTGATTATGATTATTTATTTATTTATTAACAATAAGCACACCAACACCACAGTCACCAACAATATTCAAATAAAAATTAAATTACTTAAAAATTAATAACCATAGAAGGACGGACGCCCTAGAAGGACATACATAGACCTTATTGGTGAGGTTCTTCAGAAAGGTCAGGTGCGTAGTACTCGCAACCGGCGTGTGTGTATGACAACATGTATGAATGTAAACGAAGCAAAAGAAGTATGTAAGAATCGTAGCATATGGCGCTCTGTAGTTTCTGCCTACCCCCATGGGAAAAAGGCGTGAGTTTATGTATGTATGTATGTATGTTAATAACCATACAAATAACAGGTATGCATGACATTGACACAATGAAAAATAATAGGGACAAAAAGGCAAAAAAATAAAAGTAAAAAGAAGTGTGACCAGAAGGCTTCAAACTAGGACACAACAAACAATTTATACCTACAATACAATAGGCATTTTGTTTCTAAAAATCTTTTAATACATTTATTACATGCTAGCAGGCTTCCCGCGGTTTCACCCGCGTAGTTCCCGGTCCCGTGGGAAAACAGGGTAAAAAAAAAGTAGTCATGTCACCCGGGGATAGTGTAGCTTCACAACGGTGAAAGAATTTTTCAAATCGGTCCAGTTGTTTCGGAGCCTATTCAATGCAAACAAACAATCAAACATTTCCTCTTTATATATTAGTATAGATTAATAAAAACTAAAAGAAAAGCAAAATAATTATATGGCATCAAAAAATTCATTTCAGTTCAATTCACTCTCAACGGGAAACATACCCAAAATTCAATGCAATCAGCATTGCCACGTTGAATGGCAATGCTGATTCTCTGACCTAAATAAAGGCCAGCCTTCTGGTCACGCGAAGAGTCGATCAACCGTTTTTGTCTCTATGAATAATTTCAAATACTTATCAGATTTTTTAAGAAAACTGCCTCTTTAATGACTTCCTACTGTCATGTTAACCATCATATCCTGAATAAATTTTGAGCAGCCTGTTGGTCTAGTAGTTAGCAGCCCTGACTACTAAGCCGGAGGTCGTGGGTTCGATTCCAACCCAGGTCAAATGTTTGTGTGATGAACAGGATCATTAATTTGTGAGTCGAGAGTGACATCTTAGTTTTTTTATACTTTATATTTGTGGCGGTTATGTATGTACTAGATTTTAAATGCTTGGCAATTACCTAGGTATGCCATCCATCCAGTTTTCTCAGTACATTTTAGGTTTGCCCGAAGTCTTGCGACCGATCAATATGTTTGGCTGGCCAGTTGGTCCTAGTAGTTAGTGGCCCTGAATGCTATGCCTGAGGTCGTGGGTCCGATTCCCACCCTGGACAAATGTTTGTGTGATGAGCACGATCATTTGTTCTGTGTCTGGGTGTTATTTATCTATAATATGTATGTTTTAAGAAATAAATAAGTTGGTTTATCAGTTGTCTAGTTCTCATAACACTTTCTGCTAAGCTTGGGACTAGATGGCGTTGTGTGTAAGTTGTGGAATATTATTATTATATTATAACACCCTATGTAACTCTTAGTTATTATTTTTTACGGTGTACAGACGCCAGCACATCAAGTTACCCCAATGTGTCAAATTTTACCAACTGAATATGAACCTTATCCAGTTTGACATAAAGTTGAAAAACGATCAACAAAATTTGACACATTGGGGTAACTTGACGTGCTGGCGTCTGTATAATGAAGAGTATTCAATTCTTGTTAACCAAATTCAGGAGGAGGTTCACAATTCAATTAGTATTTTGATTTCATAGAAATCTGTTTATTCGTTTGATTGTAATATTAAAACAAATGAAAAATAACGAATCATCTACTTACATAAAAACAAAAAACAAAAACTACAACCAACTTCATAAAAACACTAACTGATGTAAAATAACTCTAGATTCGGAAGTCTGTGGCTTTGGTGGTTTTGTCTCATTCTTTATTGGCCACCGACTTCCGAATCTAGAGTTATTTTACACCGGCTAGTGTTTGTATTTTTAACCGACTACAGGAGGAGGTTCTCAATTCGAACAGTTTTTTTTTTTTTTCTTATTGTAAATAAAGTTTTTATATTATATCTTTCTCGGCACCAACGTATCAGCATCTACCACCTAACTACAAAGCTACATAACCTTTAAAAACATGAGAGACCATTTTAATATGTTTTCCTATCTATTTTCATTCCAGGAAGCATGCTAACAATAGGTCGGTCAAACTACCTCCGTTTCAACCACCCGGCCGAGGCGAAGCTTATGAAGTCGGTGCTGCCATCAGCTCATGTCTCCATGGCGCCTGTCCAGTTCCAGCCCAACGACCAGTGTGCTGCAGGTAATATCATTTTTTTTTTTTTTGAGGGGTGGAAAATCCTCATGGATGTCCACCGCCCGGGGAGGCGGAGGGGTCTGTCATACTGACTAAAAACCACCCCGTGTTCCTTCTCACACCTGCGCCGGGGGTCACGGCAACGGAAGATACTTCCGCGACCCCCGACTGGTGCCGGCCCCGCGGGCCTCGCCAAGTCTGCGAGGGGAGTGAGGTGATCTGTCCTTTTATGAAGTATGTTGGGGTCGGCTTCGAGTTAAACCTGCAGATGCAACTGAATAGGTGCTAGTTTTTTACATGGCGCGACTACCAACCCAGTTACTGGTTAACACGATTTTATTATTATTTGGAACGAAGTTCCTTATCGCGCGTTGTGAAAGGGGGCTAGACGGAAAAAATTCTTACGAAAAGTTGTCACGACACTTTTTGCTATAGTAAGCTATTTTAAGCTGTGCGGCGTCGCATGTTCGCAGGGAGAGGGAGAGGGAGCGGGAGAGAGGGAGAGGGGGAGGGGGATATGGGGAGGGTTGGGGGAGGGAGGGAGGGAGAGGGGGAGGGAGGGGAACGGGAGGAGGAAGGTGGAGGGGGAGGGGGAGAGAGAGAAGATTGAATAGTTCACTAATCAATCGAAGGGAACTTCGTTCCATCCGGGTGTCCCTTGACACCTCTCAAGTTTTTTTTTTTACTTCTTAATCAAGCGTTGACGTTTCGGATTTCTAACTACACGGGACTCCGAATGTGAGTTGCGGTCTGACAAGCTCTTCGTGGCACAAAGATCTCTGTATTAAATGAATTGTCATCAATGGACTGACTTCATACATAATGTATAGTCAAAAAAAAGAAAGAAGAAAGTAAGAAAATATTTAATTTGGACGCACAGAACATAAAACAAAAGAACAACAATACAGATAATAAAAAAAAAACAAGAAAAGATTAAAAAACTAAAGAAAAAATAAAAAAATAAGGATAAAAAGACCTGTGCGAGACCAAAAAGGCGGTTATCTCAGCATTAGCTGCGACATTTTAAGATATATTAAATATCGCAGCGCTGTTATTCTGATAGGTCCCGTTGTGATGCCACCCAAGAAAAAAAAGTATTAAAAAAAAAGATAGATATATAATAATGCAATAAATACAATAAGATTAAAAAAATACTCAAATTATAAATGAAAGAAAAAAACCAATAATAAAAAATTAACGCGTCGCTCACGACCGTCAAGGCGTCCGCGTTCCAGTTTCATTTGTCGACTATTTTTAGTCTGAATCAATACATAATCAGTTTATAATGTTCCCACTGCTGGGATTTAGCCCTTTTCTCTGTGAGAAGAAGTGGGCCGTAATCTACCACGTGGGCCCAGTGGCAGTTGATTTACTTTTACATGAAAGTTCTCCAAATATTCAAAAAAAAAAAATACAAATTGTGGTGCTGATACTTAATATCATATCCTGGGTGTCTGGTTAGATAAATAAATAATAAATATTCCACAACTTTCAAGTTGGTGCAAGTTACAGAAAGTAAGAGACGCTAAGATCGGCGCTAAACAAGTAGCCAAATTCTGGGCCGAGCTAACTTAGGTTGCTATTAACACACTAAGAACAAATTACAAAATCTTTCTTTTATTGATATCCATACATCTTTTAACATATTTTTTTTGTTCACAGCCTACGTCACCCACCACACAGAAAGTTACCAAACCACAAATATACAGAAGATATACAAAGACAATTCCCTTACGCATTTAGACCAAGAACTAGACATGACCCTCAAAGAAATGTCCAGGAAAAAGCCCCCAGTTGCACCCAAGAAACCGTACAGAGACTTGGACCAGTCAGACTCAAATTCAGACCAAGAATCTAGACCTAAAATGTCAGGAATCATGGCTAAAGTCTCCAAATTCGAGTACTATGCGAAACAGCAGAAGATTGGTAGAAGTCAATTTTACACCTCGAACGATAACGAAATATCGCCAAAAGTATTCAGTTCAAATTCTTTAACGGTCAATACACCGGCTAAAGACGTTCTAGGAAGCAAAACGTTACCCAACTATATGAATAAAATCCAGAAGAACGTCCTTATAAGTGAAAATAACGCTGTCGATCCCAAAAACTGTTCGTACGCCAACGTAGCAATAAGACATAAAACGAAAATAGACGATATTGTGAAAAACTTCAATGAACCCACAAAAGACTACAACAAGTTACCCAAAAAAGTTAATAACGACCAACAAAATGACAATATCTACGGGAAAATCAATGTGGACAGGAAACCGGATGAGAAACCGAGTCAAAATGGGTTGGAACCGGGTAAAAATCTGATGGAGCCGGGTAAAAATAATTTAGAAACGTATAGCTCGAATATGATGGAGCGGAATGAGGTGTACGGGAAGATTTCTGATCGGAATTTGAATCTATCGAAGGGGATTTGTCTGCCATCACCAGCTTACGACAGGAACCCTCAGTACTCACCAGTTTATGCCAATAGTTATGACAGGAGTATAGAGGCAGAAACTAGAAGATTAAGGGTATGTATTTCTTCTTTGTTTATTTCTTTATGTGTTTAAAGAACACCGGCGAACTCCCAAACAAATTTTTGTTGACTTTTTTTTTTTGCGTCTGCCTATGAAAAATATCTAAATGTATTGAATTTTTGAACAGTTTTTTCTTTGGTTATACTTTTATAGGAAGTCAGGAATTAAAGATATTTTATTTTTAAGTTTTAGAGGTTATGACTATGTAATAGGTTTTGTCCGCTATAATCTTAGCACAAACAATCGTGTTAATTTTAACATTTGTATTCTGATGCAGACATTATTTCCTAAGTATATTGTTGCATTATGTAAAGCCAATCATTTTAAGCAACTTCACTAAGATTTATATTACATGGCAACATTAAAAGTATAGCTAATCCAAAAGCCATGAAGAAAAAAAACACAAAGCTATGATTATTTATTTCATCAATAATCTAGTCAACTAAGCTCTCAATTATGAAGATTTTTTTTCCAGACTTTGATAGGCCTTATGATTGATTTGATAAAACTTAGTAAATTATTTCGTTGGTATCTATTACGGTGACATACTTAGACGCTTAATAATTTCATCAACAATTCCCTCGCCGGTGTTCTTTTAGTGCAAATGTGGAACTTCTTACAAAAAGACACGAGCGCTCGTCTTGTCGTTTGTCATGTTAGCTGGCTCGTGTAGAATTTCTGACAAGCGGTTTAAAAGGTTGACTTGTCGCAAATATACATACATGTGAAAATTACAAGTGCCTATCGAAAACGTAATGGCCTCTGTACGCCATCACATTTACGATAGGCACTTGTAATTTTGCAGGCACTGCAGGGCACTCTTCTCACACAGAGAAGGCTCGAGCATTGATCACCACGCTTGCTCAAGGCGGATTGGCGATTTCAAACTTATATTAACTTTAAGTCCAGGTTTCCTTACGATGTTTTCCTTCACCGATGTCAATGATGCCTAAGATAAACTTAGAACGTACATATGGATTGAAAAAGTCACATTGGTATTTGCCCGGATTTGAACCACAACCTCGTGCATGAGAGGTAGGCGCCGTAACCTCTGGGCCATCACGATATTTTCGTTCGTTCGTGTTTTTTTCGTAGATTAAAAATATGAAAAATATTTGCATTGCAGTCTGTCGACACTATCCTTGTTATTCTCGTCAGCTAAAAAGTGCAAAATAAACATGTAACATATTATATTATTATCACTGACGAACAAACTTAACTAAACTGTGATATCATCGTGCAAATTGATAAGATAATCACTTATTTACGGCAATGATATATTTATTTAGAAGCTTTGAACGACCTTCGTGACATCTTACGTCCTTTGCGAGGTTAAAAGGTTTCTCACAGCCCGTAAAATGTATTAAATAAGTATACAAAATATCACTCCTATATTGTCCAACGAGCTAGCTAGAGATGTACAGACGCCAGCACATCAAGTTACCCCAATGTGTCAAATTTTCCTAATTGAATATGAACCTTATTTTGTTTGGCATAACGTTGAAAAACGATCAAAGAAATTTGACACATTGGAGTAACTAGATGTTGGCGTCTGTACCTACCTATCAGTCAGTCAGTCTTTTTTTTTTAAATATTCCACAATTTTCACACAACGCCATATACTCCCAAACTAAACAGAGCTTGTGCTATGAGTATTAGACAACTGATAAACATACAAGTATATGTTTTTAAATAAATACATTTTATAGATAAATTACACCCTGTCACACAACAAATAATCGTGCTCAACACACAAACATTTGTCTTGGGTGGGAGACGAACCCACGATATCCAGCGTAGCAGTCAAAGCCACTAAAGTCTAAATCAACAGGCCTGTCAGAAAGGCACTTGATTCATGTTTAATTTCCAAAGTACTTAGTCAAAAATCTCTTATTATAAGTAGTCAGGTGTGATTGCAGTCAAGCACTGGTTTATAATATTAAAAAAAAAAGACAATGGCTTATTTATATCATACTTGCAGACGTCCCGTGGTTTCACCCGCGCAGGTTCCGTTCCCATGGGAATACAGGGATAAAAAGTAGCCTATGTGTTAATCCAGGATGTCAGCTAACTCCATACCAAATTTTATTAAAATCCGTTCAGTAGTTTTTACGTGAAAGAGTAACAAACATCCATCCATCCATCCATCCTCACAAACTTTCACGTTTATAATATTAGTAGGATCACACTGGCTCAAATATTCCGCAGTGGCTGAGCATATCATATTGTAATAACTGAATCGTAAAAATCAAATCTAAATTACTGATAATTAATTAACTTTATAAAAGCATTCTATTTTATCAGCTTCGAGCGACCTTTGTGATAAGAATGTCAATATTCGGCCTTTACAAGGTAACGTAACATATCAATGATATATGACACTACTTTTGTTTTTATTAGGAATGTAATGTTGATCAAGGCTAGTAGACTACCAGGTCATCCGCTTCCGACTAAGGGAAGGTTCATATCTGACGGAACATGTATTTGATTTGTAGGAAACCTAACTAGGAAATCGGTAGATGTAATTGCAGTTAAAACACATTGGAGCCGATTTAACATAATAAAACTAGCCCTTCGTCCTTCGCCCTTCGTCTAGCCGCGTGCATAGAATTAATTTTGAAAATAAAATATAGGCTATGACACTCACAAACAATGTGGCTTCCTCTTGGTACAAGAATTTGCAAAATCGGTTCAGTAGATCCGTAGATTATCCCCTACAATGTAAACAAACTCACAAACTTTACTTGTTCGTAATATTAGTACCTATAGATTTAAGTCTGGAAGCCGACCCCAACATAGTTTACACAGAGACACACACACCCACTTATATTGACAGACACGCTCATGCACACACACAGACACACACACACACACACACACACACACACACACACACACACACACACACACACACACACACACACACACGCACACTCACAATCTATAAGTATCTCTCTCTTTTATTTTTTAAATTTATTATTCTTGTTAAGTATTCTAAACTAAAATTTTACATTTTAATAAAATTGTGTTAATTATCACGCTATACGAAATAGGAAGGGGCGGAGTCTTCTACTACAGACATTATTTGTCTAAAAGAAGATTCCGAACACACCAATTGTAGGTACCTAAACCAATTAATTGACACAATAAAATTTTATTTAATTTTTTATTTTATTTTTATAGTTGGGAAAAGGCTTGGGAGATGAGTTATTCTTGACGTTTAAAACGTGCTGATTTTTATGTTCTGTAGGCTTGTTTAATAAGACACCGTTGAGGTTGACTTCATTTATTGTTTGATGACACTCAGTATATTCACTTTAGACAGTACATTGGTAGCAGCTTCACAGACGGGGGCAGACAATGAAGTGACGCTGGCATTCTTGATAGCAACCGGGTACATAGATAATATCTAGTGATGTGCACACTTTTAACTTACTGATGATGTCACAACACTGATTATATCAGTTCTTTATTTCATTTTTAACACTAAAGCACACTTAAGTGAATGACTAAATAAAAGCGTGCTGTTGGATTTTCAACACTCTGTTCAGCGTCGTGAGTATAAAATCTAACAGTGCAATAATTTACAAAAATACTTACCATGTACTTTTGGATGACAATATTTTAAAAATTAAATAGCGCTGACGTTTCCAAAATTACTGGTCCCTGAAGAAATGCCGAAGGAAACTCAGGTGTCATGGTCTCTTATAAAGTCCAGACGTAAGATTGAATTAATATATATTATGCGAATAAAACGATGCAGAATTAAGTCTGGAAAAGCCCTCTGAAGAAATAACTAATTCAGCTTTGAGTTGAACTGTCCCGACAGACGGCCTTAGTAATGGGAGACCCAATAACATAGAATTTTATTAGCTAACTAGCAGTCGTCACGTGGTTTCACCCGCGTAGTTCCCGTTCCCGTGGGAATACAGGGATAAAAAGTAGCCTATGTTGCTCAGGGTGAATGTAGCTTTCCAATAGTGAAAGAATTTATAATTGGCACTGTAGTTTTTGACTAGTTCTAAATCGCAAAACATCTTGAGGAAACCGGCATGTCATAGAACCAAAAATTCGAAGACATGTGACATCTACCAATTCGCACTGGGCCCGCGTGGTAGATTATAGCCCATACTCAAAATACGAGCTTTGACGTGGAGTTGCGGATACTAGCCCGGTATCTTTATCTTCTTATACTTACCACCTAAGAAAACATAATGGAAGGCAAAAGATATTGAGTATCGAGTACTTTAAACATACACACACACAAATTTTTTCTCTTATAATATTAGTACAGGTAGATTGAACCCACAACACGTAGCGCAGCTTCCAAATGATCGGTTAATCAGAAAAACATTATGTTAAGTAGCATAGATCTCGTGGCTAGTAATCAAGGAAATTAACATATTATCGTAATACCTATTATTATCTAATCTTCTTTATCAATGTTTATCACTAAAAACATGTGCGTTTGTCAAATACGTCTTAGAGACAAACGCCGACATTAGTCTGAAGATTTATATCAATTAGTTAATTATAGCATAACATCATGCCTATTCATAAGGGTTAGGCAGAGGTTAGTGTAGGTACCTTATTAATACAAACACATTTCGCCAGTGAACTTATTGCTATCAATCGAGCACTACTATAGAAACAGAACGTGTGAAATTTCCAATGGATAAGTCCAATAAAATTGTTGTACCTACCCCAATGTGTAAAATTTCTTTGATAGGTTTTCAACTTTATTCTAAACACAATTAGGTTCATGTTCAATTGGGATAATTTGTCAGTTTGGGGTAGATTAGATTGATGTGCTGAAGTCTGTACCTACTGTTGTGAAGGGTGAGGCATTTTGGGCGACTATACAATGTTTTTTTTGACGTTAAAAAAGTGCTGATTCTCAGCCTAGTTTGAATAAAGACTTGATTTTGTTTTTACTCGGGAATCGAACCCAGAAGCTTGTGATAAACAGTCTAGAGACAGAAATTAATTATTCATCCCACATAATGTAATTAACTAATTAAACACAATTTCTTGTTGCCCTAGTTATTTTTCCCTATCCGGCCAAAGCGTTTCGCATCGTCGTTTATACCGCGTACATTCAAGGACTGGAACAGCTAGCCTGCTGCGGTCTTCCAGTCCAATTATAATGTAGGTGTCTTCAAGGCTAGAGTGAATAGGCTCTTGATAAACTAATGCCCTTCACCATCAATGATAGCATCACTACTTAGCATCAGGTGCGATCACAATCAAGCACTCAAAATCTCATAGAGACTACATAACCTCCCTCTTTTTAAACCCGGTTAAAAACGTGACATTCTTCCAAGAACATTTAGAGACAGAGATAAATTACAAACAAAGTGAGATAGCAAATAAGCGTTGATCAATATTTGGGTTAATGTACCTACAAAGCAATGTTTTTAACGTGAATCTTATGTAAATATATCTTACGTCAGTTCGTTTTGCTTTATATTCGTAGAATGTTATGTAAGTATCTAAAAGTGATAAAAGTTAAGGATACGCGAAACAGTCTAGTTTTATGATTTTTTAAATATAACATATTGAGAAAGGATGAATGAAAGGCGACTAACGAAAGGTATTTACAAGGCAGATGTAAGTGGGAACACCGGGAGGGGACGCCCTAGAAAGACATACATAGACCTTATTGGTGAGGTTCTTCAGAAAGGTCAGGTGCGTAGTACTCGCAACCGGCGTGTGTGTATGACAACATGTATGAATGTAAACGAAGCAAAAGAAGTATGTAAGAATCGTAGTGGTGCTCTGTATTTTCTGCCTACCCTCATGGGAAAAAGGCGCGAGTTTATGGATGCATGTATGTATATTGAAAAAGTCACATTACTTCTTGCCTGACCGTAAACTTCAAGACATAAGTAAAATATCTACAAACCGATCTGCAGATTTTTAACTCAGAAGTGTTCATTACATACATAGTTGATAAACCAAAATGTGCCCAGCAGATTACATGACGAACTTAATTTAATACCAGCCTGTTACTGTCCCACTACAGGGCAAAGGCCTTGTAGCGACATCTATCTCGCCACATACGAACTATCCTATATCGCGGTATCAAAGTTATCCGCGCAGTTTGAACGTATACAAGTTCCCGACAACAACCGTCGGGCAGTAGTTAGCCCACCAGACACAACACCCGTCTGGTCGGAGGATCCTCCCTTTTCAATGGTGGATGAGGAACTTTACTCCCTGTTTCTCATGCCTCCAAAGCCTCTTGCCATACAGAGAAGGCACGTGCATTGATCACCACGCTTGCTCAAAGGATTGGCGGTTTCAAACTTATAATTATCTTTACTCAAATTATAAAGAGGAAAGATTTGATTGTTTATTTGTTTGTTTGCTCCAAAACTATTGGACCGATTTGAATTTTTTTTTCACCGTTGGGAAGTTACGCAGTCCCCGATGACATAGGATACTTTTTATCCCTGTATTCCCAGGGAAACGGGAACTATGCGCGTAACGTCTTCTAGTAAACTAAAAATTCATGTTTCCTCACGATTTTTACGATGTTTGTGTTGTGTTTGAATACCGCGTTACTTGATTTTTATGCCTAATAAGAACATACCGCTATTTTTTATAATATAACCCATTTTATACGGAACTCGAAAGCAAAACCTTTAAAAATGTATTTAAAAAACGACATAATCTCAAGATAGTCAAGGCGTTAAAATTGAAATTAAAGAAACAATGCTCTTATCGCTGATAAGAGCAAACAGTTCTGATACGCTGACTGCTGCGGAATCGCAATGCGACAAATATAGTGTATTTTATATTCTACACAAGGAAACTTAGAAAATAATGTTTAACTAAAAAAATTGGATACATTTGTGGTCTTAAAAAGTTTACGAGTGCGTTCAATTGTGTATTGGTCTAAATAGGAGTGAATTTTCCGTTAAACTAATTATACTTTGTGTGTGTAAAAACTAATTCCTACCAAAGTTATTTCTTTAAAGCAAAATAATTGCGGTTTGCCTATGTGAAAACAACATACTATATTTTTGATCTCAGACTACTAAAAGTTACCTGTCTGTGGTTTGGTTTGTCTATTTGCGATTATTCTTCCCAACTAAACGTAAAAGCGGTTTTCTTAGTCAAAGCGCGTCTCGAGATATTTCAAATCGATTCAAATTTATTTTTGAACGAGAAAGTTTTACATTAGGTGTCATCGGGGCCTTTTGTTAAGCAAGCAAAGCCTGTGTTAGGAGACCCCGCTCTTCCACAGCAGTATAGATTTTTAGTACCTTAGATATAAACAATATGTAGGTAAGTGGGTGCGTGTGTGTGTGCCTGTGTGAGTGTGTGTGTGCCTGTGTGAGTGTGTGTGTGCCTGTGTGAGTGTGAATGCCTGTGTGAGTGTGTGTGTGTGTGTACCTGTGTGACTATGTGTGTGCGTGTGTGAGGGTGAGGGTGTGTGCAACTGTGCATATTTAAAGAGTTAGTCTTATCCTTTTCAAAGTTATTACGCCACCTATAGGCGTAATAACTAATA
Organism: Euplexia lucipara; assembly: GCA_921972225.1. Classification (NCBI taxonomy): domain Eukaryota; kingdom Metazoa; phylum Arthropoda; class Insecta; order Lepidoptera; family Noctuidae; genus Euplexia; species Euplexia lucipara. Next base: position 4,304,835 of record OV179168.1, on the reverse strand, counting down.
ATAGTAATAGCGTAATAGCGTTGTTTTTTATTGACTTGGGATCACATGCCGTCGAGAAATATCTCTCAGGCATGCCGGCGTCTCCTCACGATGTTTTCCTACACCGTTTTTAAGAGTAAGAGGTGCGTGCCGTAGGTTCGAATTCGAGACCAATGACTTGGAACTCTATCGATCACATAAGTGCCCTCTATTAGTAATTTAAGGTAAAACTGAGATAGGAACAACTTTCTTGTTTCTGTTTCATACGTTTTAGAAGATGCTAAGTTCACTAGAAGACTATTTTCTTAAGATTTCGTAATTTTTTATAATACTGCTTCTGCGTAGGTATTGTTGGGCAGAAATGTGGGTTAACGGTCTTGTTTATTTTTGTCCCATAAATATATTTTAATGGGTTTTAATTTGGAGAGAAGTGGTTTTGCTTGAAGAAATAAATTAAATTATTTTTATAATAATTATAGTTACTGAAATAAGATTATTAATATTAGCATATTTATTTTAACCTAGTAAATAAATCTAGTCAATTTCCTTTAAAATCACATTTTGGACATCCTTTTCCTTTCATTAAGATGAACACTAAAAACGAATGACTAGAACAAACTTATGTTTAAGAAAGTCTATTCATAAAACTTCATCTCCGTAACTAATATCCTCCTAGCCAAACCAAATTGAACTTTATTTCTATAAAGCTAAGATCTTTCAACAACTATGTAAATATTTATGACATGTGATATAAGTGATCAATGTCAAGATTTTGTTTCAACTTTCATTTATTTTAAGATGTTATTCAGTGTTCATTGAGCCTCGAACTGTTTTGGTCAAAATGTAGACGTTAATATTCACGGTTCAGTAGTTTTTGAGGTAGACGGAATCATAATATTATTGTGTACAGTTTATTAATAACTTCCATAGTGCCTTTTATCACACACCCTGAGTAATTTGTTATAAATGTAACAGTAATAAAAAGCAATAGTGTTAATTTAATTTTGAAGTGAAATAGTGAATTAAAATCTTCAAAGATGACGGTAAAAAACAAAAAAGTACCAACACACAAGCGACTACTAAAACTCTTCGTAAACAACCTCAAGAAAAACACATTAGCGCTGAAAGAACTAAAACTATCGATCGACACTTCACAACGACCAAAAGAGTACGAGAAAATTATCGATATATCGAACTCCGTCAACGAGAAACTCGATGTCGTACACAAAATACGAAACGACATCAAAATCTACAGAACCATAAACACAATTCTAACAAACCACTATGTTAAAGTAACCAGAGACCACGAAAACTGTATCGGAACGAAAATCGTAAAACTGGAAGAGAAAATCAAACAATCCTACGACAATTTGAAATTGGAACTTACCAAGATGGCGTCGGTTAGTGTTGCCAGTCAGAATATTTCGTCGCCGATACAGAATAGCAATGTGATTATGGTTGGTAATGATTTGAAATGCAACCAGTTTAATCAGCTGCACATTAAGAACGAGATGTATAATTCTATAATTAGGAAGATTGATAACCTGTTCTGTGGTCTGGTGAGTTGAATTTACACTGTTAAAATAAATAAATATTCCACAACTTTTTCACACAACGCCATTTAGTCCCAAGTTAAGCTTAAGAGCTTGTGTTATGGGTACACTAAACAGCTGATAAACATACTTATACAGGGTTATTTTTCAATGACCGGCCAAATTTTCACTGGGTGTTCTACCCATGAATATGAACAACTTTCAGTATGGGACCGACTCTGAAATCACGAAAAAAATCAGCTGTTTCATACATTTTAGTCGAGTAGGTATTGAACTTTTGTATGAAACAGCTGATTTTTTTTCCTTTAGGGAAAGTTGCTCATATTCATGGGTAGAACACCCTGTGAAAATTTGGCCGGTCGTTGAAAAATAACCCTGTATATTTCTAAATACATACAATTATAAATAAATTACACCCAGACACGGAACAAATGATCGTGCTCATCACACAAACAATTGTCCTGGGTGGGAATCGAACCCACGACCTCCGGCATAACAGTCAGGGTCACTAACTATTAGACCAACAGGCCAGTCAAAAATGTTTATTATCTATGCAACACAAATGGTCATCAAAAACAGTCAAGTTTTGCTTTGTGGTTGTGGGCCAAGGTGTGTTGCTTGACTGTTAGGCCATTAGATGAAACCAGCATGGGTACACCGTTGACTTTAAAAACCTGTGTGCGCAAGGCACAAGCGCCTGCAACAGGTGAATTTCTCTTATAATTACTAGCGCGGTTTCACCCGCGTAGTTCCCGTTCCCGCGGGAATACAGGGATAAAAAGTAGCTAATGTGTTAATCCAGGGTGTCAGCTAACTCCATACCAAATTTTATCGGAATCCATTCAGTAGTTTTTACGCGAAAGAGTAACAAACATCCATCCATCCATCTGAAAGAGCGTGGAGTGTAGTTTTTATAGTTTGTAGGTCTTTTAAAGTGACAAAAATGTAAGTAATTTACCACAAGAACGATTTATTACGGAATACAATGCTTGCACACAGCAATGGTAAACGGAAGTCCGTTTAAGACCGAATGAACAATTGAGTCACTATAAAAATGGCAGTGTTGCCAGTAAATATTGTAGGATTCCTACACCATCCTCACAAACTTTCGCGTTTATAATATTAGTAAGATTCTTGGGGCCAGGAGTGCTATACTGTTAAAATATAAAAATAAATACAAATTACCTAATAATTAATTTATCGTCCCGTGACAATGTGAAGTGTCATTCCATGTTAATGACAAGTATTAACAGTTTACTTCACGACCAGTTCACATAATATTTTCACGGAACTAACTAAATTTTGACCTGTAAAAAGGAGACAGTTTTTTTTGTTTGGGGAATAGGCCCACCACAAATTGTGGCGTTTAGCAATGAAATGTACGTTAGTTTATTCCTTATAATCTGTAGATTACAGTGGTAATATTAGCAAAACTGTATGTAACCGGAATACTGTGAAATACGATAGTCAAAACATGACTCTCATAATAACCTAAAATCTCAGAAGAGCGATTGTTGAATAAGTGGATAGGTCTCCTTGGTATTTTAAGCTAAAATAGTACACTGTTCAGTGTTCAATAATATAAAGTATAAAAAAAGACAAGTCTGTACTGATTTTGATGTGATTTACACGATTTGATAGACAGAGATATTCACGAAAATAGATTAGATGTATTCATTTCGAAACACACTTTTTCCGGCCATAGACTGTAGATAAAGATATTCAATACCTAAAGTAGTATACCTTTGTAGTACCTATAGTATTTTAAATCTCTTGGACTGAAGATCTAAAATAATAAGGTGATGTGTTATAAGCTGGTTGTGTTAAGAGATAAAAAAACACATTAAAGTATGTCACAAGAAGTATTTTTTACTGTTTGTCATAATTTTCAAAATCTTCTCTTAAAAGCAGTATTTCATCCAAAAAAAGATGCAGGTGGCTCAACTTTAACTTGATGTCGCGCCCAAGATAAAAACCACACTATACACATCACATGTGCACAGCAGCCAACAGTGCCTCTGCCCACTAAACAATTACAACAGTATCCAGCAAGAGCAGCCCCAATTCCGTTGAACTGTATCTACAGATGCCATTTTCAAAAAATCTTTAGAATAAAAATACGAAAAGAGCAGAAGAAACATGCAATTATCTAGTAATCGGAAACAATAATGTTGTTTGTCAGTGTCAAACTGATTGAAATTGGACCACAGAGCATCTGCAACGGGCTATTAATTACGTTTCGTTCCACTGTGTTTTTAAAGTACGTTACTTGATATTCCGTTAGTAAAAGAATTAAAAACAAGTTCACTGTACCAATTAATAATTATCTCTTTAAACGCATATAACGCCGATGTCATTACCGCTGCGCACCGCGGTAACATATTTGTTTTCACATTAAAATAATAGGTTTATTTTAATGTGAAAACAAATATGCAAACGCTCCTAAACAAGCATTTTTTGCCGTAACACTTTTTTACTATTATTTCAGTATTCCGGTTACATTTATATATAATGTTTGGTCTGTTAATAGTAATAAGATGATCACTTTCTTGATGTGTAATATGATTAATAAACGTTACCGTTTAATAGTGGGCCCAAAAAAAACTGTCTCCTTTAAGAATAGACTTACCTACTAAAATTTTACCATTCATTGTAACCAGCAGTGGGATGATTATGATGATCCAGTATCAAGTTTATTTTTAATAATCCATTTTTACACATACATAAACTCGCGCCATATGCTACGATTCTTATATACTTCTTTTGCTTCGTTTACATTAATACATGTTGTCATACACACACGCCGGTTGCGAGTACTACGCACGTGACCTTTCTAAAGAACCTCACCAATAAGGTCCTTCTAGGGCGTCCCCTCCCGGCGTTCCCACTTACATCTGCCTTGTAAATACCTTTCGTAAGTCGCCTTTCAACCATCCTTTCAACGTGACCAAACCATCTAAGCATACTCTTTTCAGTTTTAGTAACTACATCTTCTTTTAAACCACAACGTTGCTTTATCACATCATTCCTCAATCTGTCATTCATTGTTACACCACACATACTTCGCAAGGAACGCATTTCTACAGCATTTATTATACAATATATAAAATTGATTACACTGTCCAAATATTACTTAAATTACTTACTTGTGATGAACAGCATCAAGCTATCTAAATAAACTTAGTACTCGATAAAAAATAATTAAACACTGGATGGGGCGAAGTTTTGCGGAATTCTAAATTAAGTCGTAGCAGCACGTCCTCTTCCATATATCTTTTGCTGTCTCAACTGTCAGCTCCTTGTTTCAGTCTTGTTCGGCTGCTGCGAACAAATACTATGTATGGCCTACAGTGTTGTTCCGGGATGTTTGTGTATGTCAGTTTAAATGTTAGTAAACGCTAAAACTACTACACAGGAGAAAATCCGCTGTTTCGTTTGCACCATTAATAGTGCAAACGAAACTAATTAGTCTCATCTGCACCATTGATGGTGTAAATAAAATATGTTCATCTCATATATAAAATAAACGGTAAACGCAGTGCTTAGAGAAGATTTTCTATATTTTATTATACTTGTTGTACTACAATTTTATAGAACAGGTCAATAAAAGTTAGTTTCACAGACCTGCAAATTATGACAGTAGGGCAGGTTAATAGTTGATTGTCTATATGTCAAAAAGCCTTCATGGTAGGAAACGTTGCAGGCCAGCCGGCTGGAGTGCTGTCACGTGGTCACTTACCGGCTTAGGTCACGTGATCGCTGGCTCGCCTGCTGCTATACTCACTCATGGTACAAAATAACAGGGCAGGTTATTTTTCGTGTAAAATTGACCTGCTATAAGAGTACATGGTAAGCCCCCAGGTCAATGGTGCGACGGGGAAATTTCAAGTCTTCAGTTAACTTGTTGCATTCCTGCTTCTACGAGCTTATTTTTTCTAATAAGTAATGTACAGTCAGTATGCTACGTAGCCTGACCCATCTACCCCTTATATTTTTGGATCAGGTAACGCAGCTCACTGACTGTACTAATAAAGTAATAAGGTTCTTTCTACAAAGTCAAAGTCAAAGATTTATTTGCAAATAAATATGGTTACATAAGTTCTTAAAATAATAGTACAAGTTGCTTAACATATTCCATCATAACATATTGACAAGCAAATTTTTTATATAATTAATTGATAAAATTATAAAATTTATAGTCAAGGAATTCTTTTATGTCATAGAACGGGTTCTCAATCAACCATCCGTGCAAAGCCCTTCTGAATAAGACCATTGGGAGTTCTTCAATCTGGTTAGGAATCTTGTTATAAATTTTAATACACATAGGCTAGCAACAATAACGTAAACAATAACACATTTTACTACCTTCCTCTAACGGCATTCTTTGTGACCAAAAAACCTTCACATTGGTTCACATTTTCAAGGTTTCCTCGGTATACCAACGTTATGTAGTATTGAATTACTCATATACAATATCAGTTACTTTACACGTAATATCGTTATTTAATTTTTTTTTGATAAATGGAGTACCTATAATTAATTGTATTACGTGCTTGTTCCAGGCGTACCAGGATAGAGTGAAGGAGGAGGAGCAGAAGGAAGCTGAAACGGCTCGACTGGAAGAGATACTTAATATGTGCGCCGAGTATGAAAAACAGATCGCTTCAGGTAGGCCAAGTAATACTAAAATCTTTTTATTAAACCCCTCTCTTACTTACACCACAGTCTAAAAACCTACAGTCGTCCGACGAAGCTGTCTAGACAGGGCAATCGTGCGGGGTGTGAGGGGCGAGACGCGGGAAAGCCGCTCCCGCACTGCGAACAAAACGATGTTCGTAGTGCGGGAGGTATTATTCAGGGCTGACGCGTGTAGACGTTGTCGGCATTTTTCCAGAGATCAAAGGCGTCGACCTACTGTATTAATATTTATACTGTCACAGTATAAATATTCTACACGCGTTAGCCCTGAATAATACCTCCCGCACTACGAACATCATTTTGTTCGCAGCGCGGGAGCGGCTTTACAGTATTACTGTGCTTAAACAATAGCACATGAATAACCTCCAGACCGCCATCGTCACTTCAAAGAAGCCAAAACAAATTCGAAGTCAAATCATATATTTCAATTAGATCGTTAAAAGGCACTTGAACATCATACTTAAAGTTAAAAAGAATATTAATTAATGTTTCTAGTCGCCCCTTCCAAAAAGGTAGTTTTGTATGGAGAAGGATTAACCTAGTTATCAATAGCAATATCAATAATAAGGTAATGTCTAGGACTTGACGGTTATTGTTCCCTTAAATTATCCTAAAATTGTCATGACAGTCAGTGGAGTAGGCCTACAGGGAAACCACGGTAAAAAAACGCGCTGAGTTCAGTACCTCACTGGTGACAGACACTTAGAATCGCGAAATCTCAGAAATGATAACTCTTGGGGAAAAAATCATTAAGATCATTTTTAACCAAATTAGACTAAGAATCATTATTTTTTAACGTCAATATTAACAAGACACTTTCGAGTGTTCTTTGCTGAGAATAAAAAGAGTCGCAACTCCTCAGCAACACATCTATCTGACAAGAGAAGAAATATTACGATAACCACGAAAACTAGTCATAATTACCGTGTTTTTGACAATGTTGCAAGACTAAATAAAAATAATATAATCAATAAAACTGGTCATACATACTACACACAGATAGGTACCTAAATTAAACAACAAACATTAAATATACGTAAGTTTCAAGGTCGAGCCCAATGTCATATTTATGTATTTTCTTTGCCAGGCATCCCCATAACTCCGACAGAGAAGAGGCCGCACAACAAAATCATAACGAATGGCTCGTTACCGCGCAGTGTTGCCCTCAACAACCCCAATTTTGTGCAAACCAGCGACGGTTATTACAAGTAAGTTATTCTTTTACTTAGCCCTTTCCTAAATATACTGGCCTGTGATTCCGATCTAGACGGATGCAGCTAAACACCAGTATTGTACAGACGCCAGCACGTCAAGTTACCCCAATGTGTCAAATTTCTTTGATCGTTTTTCAACTTTATGTCAAACAGAATAAGGTTCATAATCAATTGGGAAAATTTGACACATTGGGGTAACTTGATGTGCTAGCGTCTGTACATGGAGCGACTGTTTATCTGACCACCATGACACAGTTACATATACTGCATGTTACACAAACTAAAGTCATATTTAATGTTTTTAAAACTATATAGCGCAGGTATTTCCAAACGACTGATTTCTGTGAAAAAATGCCTAAAGAACACTCGGGGGTCATTGTTTCTTTTAAAGTCCAGACATTAGATTATTATAATAATATTATGCGAGTCTAACGATGCAGGACAAAGTCTAGAAACGCCTAAAGAAAGACACATGACATGGTTCTGACACTGGCTTTTGACTACCTGAATCCACTGTTAAAGATCTACTGTCAGTAATGCAGAACTCGAGTGTGTTCCTTCCGGTAGTCTATTAAAAAACTTAAGTAGGAAAGCAGCTGTCTCGAAACTAGTATAAAGAAGAAATAAACATGATCTTCCAAATGTTCAAATTTAATATATTCTTACTTGGGTCTAATTTCAAAATTTTCTGTTCCAGATTTGAAACTAGTCAAAACAAAAACTCCCCAATGAGCCAATCCCTTCCTATTCAAAGGAATCTTTCCAGCTACGAAAACTTCGACGCCACCTCTCCCACTGAACTCACCCCCGAAGTCGTCATCCCCCAAAACAACTACGAAAATGTTGGTAGGATGGATGAGATAGGCATCCCCGTTTTCGATGACCCATCCCCAAGAATGCACGATCTGTCTAGTCCGATTATGATAAGAAAACTTCACAACCAAAGTGGGGATCGCGGTCCTAACCTATCCTCCCCTATAGGCAGCCCCTATGAAAACGTTTACTATAGGAATAATGTTTACGGTACTCTTAAACCTAAATCTCCCAATACACAGAGCCCTAGAACTAGGATTAAGACGACCTTTGCTCACAAAAACCTGCCAACATCACCTCAGTATTTTATATTCCCTACTCCACCTCCCGTAGATAATTCCAAAAAACCTAACTTTGAACCAGCAAAAACAGAAAATAGTGACGCAGACAGACCAAAATTCGACGGAATAGAAAAACAACTTAGTCTGGAAGAAGAAATACCAATGATAGATGATGATTTGACAAACGACTTAGAATTCAGATATTCCAAAGTTCTAAACGATGATAAAAAGGAAGAAACTCTCGAAAAGAGTCCTGAAGTAATTTTGACTAAAAACCAAAGCTTCGATGACATGAAAAACGAATTGATGGCAGACATTCCAGAGTTAGAAGAGTTTGAGAAAGACTTAAAAGAGAATAAAAGGGAGAAAATAATAAAGAATATAACTGAAGATATTAAGAAGATTGATATCGAAGCTGATTCTTTGGACAGTGCTGTTTTAGACGACAACGTTGATGAGTTAAAAACTAAATTTGAAAAGTTAAAAGAAGAAAGGAAGAAATTGGTGACGGAGATTCATGAAATTAAGTGTAAGATGTCCGAAATTAGGTTACAGGAAGATGATATTTTGAGAGAGGTAAGTAATGGTTCTAACCATATATTTCTTTCAAAAGAAAGTAAATTACAAACAGTTATTGCTCTTCTTATAGAAGCAATCTTCACTATTTCTTCATCACCAAAAACATTATCATTTGTTAACCATGTTTCAAGTGGAGATCCTATGTGCATATATCCCAAAATATTTTTTAGCTAATAACCTAGTAAATCTCTCTTTATTTCCACTTACAGTTAGAAATGGAAAAAGCTCTAATAAAAGGAGAATACGATTCAGAAATAGCAATATTGAACATAGAACAGAAGAAGAAAATGAACTTAGTGGACAACGCTAAAAAAATAGAAGAAGAAATACGACAGCTGAAAGAGAAGCAGGAGACGAGGCAGAATGAGATGAGAGATCGAGTGGAGATCGCTACATTGAAAGTAGAAAGGTGGGTGTTTTTATTCGTTAAATATAGGGGTCTAGTGCTCATAGTTTTTTTTTTAAAAGAACTAGAGGACGCTTAGTTGACACTTCGCGTGACATAAAAGTTGCCTTTTACCTTGGTCAAAAGGTAACATTACCATACAACGTGGCAATGCCGCCAGTCTTTTGGGTACACTTCTAGTAGATAGCGATGCGGATGAGTTGTTTGACATCATATTTTAGCGATAGTTATTAGTTTTTTTTTATTTCTGGTGTATATAGTTATACGAGTATAGATAAGAATTAAAAAGAGTTGTAAATATCTTTTTGGCAATAAACTTTAATATTTTTTGCTTTTTGTAAGCAGCCTTAGCGACTGACATTCTGCTAGATTAAATAATGATGTGCCATTACTTTCCCTAAAACAAGAGGACTATCTAGTGACATTACCTACCTTAGAAACGAATACCTTTAGCTTTCGTACGTTGGTACGCCCGGCTATTTTATGCCTGCAACAATGTAAGCCCATCTTTGTACTAGAGTCCTGGGAATAAAATATATTATTCAGTGATATCATATAATTCTTGCTCAGCAGTTCTATGCAAAGCCTTTGACTGCAGTTGCCACTATACAGACGTAATTCAATTGACAAGAGCATCTTTATCTAGAAACACCCAAGTAAACTAATACTTATGCAGACTGTAAGGGTCATTATTGAATGTAGTAGCAATATGCTAGTTCAGAATAAAGCGACTCTGATTCTTAATGTTAAAAAGGTGTTCCCCAAGGAACGTTAGTTGTAAATTCCCCCATATGCTTGTTTTCTTAGTAATATAAAAATATTCGATGGATAAAAGATGTGGAATAGTTAACTTAATACTCAGTAGATTAATTTGTTTTATTAACAATAACATACATAACATCACGCCTGTTACCCCCCAAAGGTTAGGCAGAGGTAAACTTGAATGTAGTACACCCACATTTCACCGGTTATCTTAAAGTTCCATGTAATAGGGGGCGAGCCTATTAACCGTATCCTTTTTTTTTGCTTTCAGGATAGAGAAAGACTGGAAAGACCACACAGCCACTCTTGAAGAGTTGCAGAACGCACAGGACATTCTGGACAACGAGACCAAGATTTTTGAAGACCTGGAGTTCCAACATCTAGAGGAGGAGTCGGAATTGTAAGTAAAAGTTATGAAAAGTGAAATCTGTTACAAAATAATAGAATTTTTAAAGACACTGTCCACAAACCTATGAACAATTTCGTTTTCACACCCGAGAATCTGTCTTTTTTTATAATGCAGCAAGGCAGGTCTGCCTTAATTAACCGACATGATTGCAGTTCGACTAAAGTTCGAAAAATATTTACCAAAAAATTCAATTTATAATAATAAAACTCTATTTTTCCTTATCCACAGGTTATCAAACAGGGAAGACATCCAAAACGATATAATCTTACTAACTAAAAAGATAGAAGCGCAAAAAACGCGCATCCTAACCCTAAAATCCGAAGCTAACAACAATCTAACTTCAGCTTTAGACGAAACGAAGATATTACACGCAGAATACGTAAGATTATTGAACCTAGTAGAAGAATTAACTGGTAAAGTACAAGCTGTAGAGAAGGAACTCAAACCAATTGTAGTTAAACTTAATGATATAGAAAGAACACAGTCTCCGGATAGCGCATTCTATACAGACCAAACGAGAGCAAAGTCAGGTGAATTCGGTTACTCCCCACAGAGTTCAGACAGCGATGATATTGACCTTAAAATGTCAACGTTCGAAGACCATACGAAACATTTAAAAGATAAGTTTAACTCTATAGACCAAATGTCACAATCTATGACTGTAGATATAGAAAGAAGAGTTATTACCGATATTGTAGATCACGATGAAAGATTTAGCGAAAGTCCCTCGAAGTCGTCAACTTCTTCGAAAGAGAAGAAAGGTTTCTGGGAGAGGAACTTCGATTCGTTGAAAAGGAAGAGTAAAAAACCGAAATCGCCTGAAAAAGTTGATATTATGTCGCAGAGTCTCAACGAAAACTTATTCTATAACGATACCATTGAGGCTGATGTTAGTCTCGACAAATTCAATAGTCTAAGACATTCTAAAAAGAAAGATAAAAACACAGGCCCAGTAAAAAGCAATTCGTCATCTAAAATTCCAACATTCGCAGCACTAGGGAAAATAATGAAAAAAGATTCCTTCACGAGGAAGTCTAGAGAGAACAGTATTAAAAACGACGAATCAGACAAAGAGAACAATTCTAAAAATCGTTATATTAAAAACACAAAAGGTATGAACGTAGACAACAAGTACGTTAAAGCTAAATCTCTATCGCCAGAAAAGAAAGAAGAAGATATACAAGAAGAAACAGATGGAGATAACGAACAGAAAGTTAGAGTGACTTTTGAGAATACACCACCTAAAACAGAAAGTATGGCGAAGATACTTCATCGTAAAAGTTGTGGTGACGAGCCAAGTGTTAAAGAGTTCCAGAAGATCACAGATACTAACAAAGTTCCCTCTCAAGACGATATCGACAGGATATCTAAGATCACGATAGATGCACCGATACTGCCGAGCGATACCGATATGAATTCTTTGGGGAAAAGGACTCTAGATAGCTTGATGGAAGTCGAGAGAAAGAGGCATGAAATGTTGGAGGAACAAGGTATAGTTATTTATTATTTTACTTAGCATATTTTTGGGCCAGCCCATGTCTAATATTTTGGACCCATTCCTTTTTTGTTATTGATATATGGAAAAATTGCAAAAATGTTATATTGATGTTTTTTTATCTGTGGCTGAAAATGTCACTCAATTAACGTTAGACATTCTTAATTTGAAAAATCTGTCAAAATTCCGAAATTATTGTTTGCAATAAGGCGTTGAGAAACTAAGTTCTTAATAAAATTTACTTGAAGTTGAATCACCTAGCTTGTTCTTATCTGATAGGTAGTTGATAAACTTATCTTCCAATTAAGGAAAAAAAAGTAACTTCACTCAATTGATTCATGCCTGTTCAAGAACTTTTATTAATTTATCTTTGATTACCTATTGACAATGACACTTCAAATCGGCATTCTGCTTGAAGAACTATTACTCATTCCTCTGAGTTTTCTAAGAAAGTCCCATTCAGTTCACGTCATACAAGTTTTCCAGTCTAAAGCAGGCTATCTATACTTATAAAACAGCTGAAAAATATAAAGCCAAGCAGCTCTCTAGTTTGGCATACGTCACAAAAACTGTATATGTCACTGTCACATGCTATGGATACTTCAATATCGTCTTGATATTCCTAAGGTTCCCTTTAGAACCTTCACTGCTTGGCATGAACCTCTCCTCAAGATTTCCTCAACTAACGGTCTTCCAATGCTTTTATACATCGACCTCCTGCGGTGTTTACCAGATCGTTCGTCCATCTTCTTGGGGGGCTTACTCACACTCAAAGACATTCAATACGTATAGACCGGACATCACGAACAAAATTTTCGTCCGAAAAAGTGTGTCCTGCTGGATACAAGCCTATGAGTTTTTTGTAGTACGCTCCGCTGCCGCTCCAATATTCATATATTATTCTAGATGGCGTTACTGAGACATGGGATCAAAGTTTTTCTATGACATTTCCTTGACATGCCCGCTCTATAGTATTTTAAATCCCTTTGCTCACACTACATCTTACGGATCGTCAGAACCTAAAAAGTCTGACAACCAATTTTACCATGGTATATCGTGCTACCTTCACTCGTTTGTGGTGGTCAGATGTGGAGGATCCATGTAAATTCAGATAATTCTGCGTCTGGTTAGACTGGAAGCCGATCCCAACACATTTAGGGAAAGGCTAGGTTAAGTGTTAATGATGTATTACTTAACATTTTATTTTTCAAAAGGTTGCCAAGTAATCGAAAACGAACGTGAGAAGATTTCAGAGCTGAAGCGTCGGGTACAAGATGAGACCAAAAAACTCTGGGACCAGAAGTATCGTTCGGAGCAAAGCAAGTCGTTTGAGGAGCAGTGTCACAGCTTACCCCCTTTGTTGCCGCGCGAAGATGACAAGAGCTATGACAGAAGTGTCATGGAAGATTCTAGTCTGATCGATGACAGCTTTATGGCGAATTCTAGCATGTTTGAGGAGAGGTGAGTCGATTTGCTTCGTTTTAATAACCGACTTCAAAAAAAGAAGGAGGCACTCAATTTGGTTGTATTTTTCTTTCTTTAGGATTTGATACCTCATAAGTCCGTTATTTATGGACCGATTTTCAAAATTATATTTTTAATTGATAGGGTATGTAACGATTGGACAGAGTGAAAATGAATTACTCATATTTATCATTGAAACTTAGTTTGACCTAAATTAATTAGGCATGATTTTTTTATTAGACTGGGAATAATACCCATATAAACTAAAAAAAAAACTGCATCAATCCGCTTAGCTATCTTGAGCCGGTTAATAATATAATATGGAGCAGCTGATATTTTTTTTCGCGTTTTCAGGGTTTGTCACATAATAAAAATTGTTTTTAATAATGACTAAACAACAAAAAACTTTTCGGGTCGGGACGGAGGTGTAATAAATTATCACCAAAATCAAAATCAAAAGTCTTTATTCAAACTAGGCTGAGAATCAGCACTTTTTGAACGTCAAAAAAAATACATAAAGACAGTCCCCCAAAAGCGGCCCACCCTTCGCCACTTCCTAGTGTTTTTGCTGGGAAGAAGAAGTGGCGGAACTAACTCCCCAGCAACACATCTGTCTGATTCGTTTGAAGAACCAGGTATACAAAGAATCTATACAATGAAATGCTCAATAAATAGCACTAAGGTTTATACAGTCCACTACACCAATCCAGCAACTAAATTCGGAAAACCTAGCTTCTTCTCCAATCGACCTTTGTAGACGTTATTCCTCAGCCCCGCCATATTCTATTCGTTAATAAACAATACATTCACGGACAATGGAACAAAATGAATCACCTTACCCTACTAGCAAGCTTACTAGTCACTGATAAGATAAGCAGTTATATCGCGAAAGTGGACGCTAGCGGGCGTACCGCGTCCGTGAAATTTCCGGAAAATACGACAGCGTAACAGTGTTTAGTTATTATTTAAGTATATTTTGTAAAGGTAACAAATCTATGTTACATGGCAATGGTAAAGTGTCCATACAACTTAATTTCTACCGGCTTAACATTGGAAGTTCGGAAGCAACGTAACCGCTATTGAATAATTTAATGTTATGTGTTACTGCTGATTTTTGTCAATGTTGGTTAATTGGCTACTGTGCAAGAATGAGGCTTGTGTTACTTATCCTAAAAACACTTTATACATAAGCTCGCGCCATGAAAACAAAAGTGGCGTTATTCAAAAATTTTAACTTTTCGGTATGGACTCAGTTGCAGCAGTTTGTTTAATATCTCGGCAAATAACTAAATAAAAGTCTGCAATTAGTTTAATTGTCTTGTTAGTTACACTATCAAACTGTATGGTATTTAAAACATCTTAATAAATTATGGGGTTATTTAAGTAGAAAACATACTTTTAGAAGAACTTCAGCATAGTGCCACTTTTGCTATCAAGGTGCGAACTGTTGGTAAACCTTTTTTGAATAAAGAAGCCAGACCAGCCAGACTTTTGCCAAATATTCTATAGATATTTACACCGAAGGCGTACAGGGTGGTAGGGTACTCCGTCGACTTCGAGAGAGACAACATTTTGCCTAGTGTTACTAACACAATTTTTTTTATCTGTGGACTTCCCTCTTAAGAAAACTGTCCCCGTGCTACTGATAAGGAGGCGTTATTATAATCTAAATAAATCTCTTCAGTGCCAATCAAAAACAACATAACGTCACGCCTGTAATCCCCGAAGGGCTAGGCAGAGGTGTACCTGGTAGTACTATGCGTTTCAAATGAGAATAGGAATGACTTTGCGCCATTTTGTGACGTCATAGCTGTCAATTCGAATAAATTGGGTAAGATCAGCAAAACAAGGTGTCTTCTAAATATAATTTATTTACGAATTACGAACGAATAATTTTCAAAATTGTACTCTCGAAGTACTTGTTTACATTGGAGATAATCTCTCGAGCCCTCCCATGCAAAACAGTGCCTCGTTCACACATTTTCGAGCAGTCAGGGAGTTGGAAACAAATATCAACTACAACAACAAACAACCGTGTAACAAACAGATTTAATATATAAAACGTAAGCTCCCCACAAGACTAATTAATTTAAGACGT
The DNA here is from genome assembly GCA_921972225.1 of Euplexia lucipara. NCBI lineage: Eukaryota > Metazoa > Arthropoda > Insecta > Lepidoptera > Noctuidae > Euplexia > Euplexia lucipara. The sequence goes on along the minus strand of OV179168.1, from coordinate 4,289,084 downwards.
GTTATCATTTTGAATAACTTCGTCTCGGTAAAACAAAAAAAGAAAATAAATGATACGTGATTAAGGTTTCGTTGCAGGCCGTACTTTTCAAGCGACATTTGACAGATAGAGGTCATTGACGTTCCTATTCTTACGTCCACATTTCGCCAGTAAAAAATGTACACAAATATTTGTTTATTAATAAATAACTCTTTAACTATACCTAGTAGCTGACATGAAGTTCAGTTTACAAAAATAAGTAAGACGAGTAACAAGTGTCTTACTTAACAAAAACTGCACAAGTCGTGTAGGCAAAAGCAATAACTTGGATAACTGTACGTAGAACCATACAGTGTGCAGTGATAAGAAATGAAAACATTACTTCTTAGTTCATGTAGTGTTAAGAAAATAACCAATGAGTCAGGCTTACATAGTGTTTTGTTCAAAATTCTTTAGAACATTTAAATGTACAGACGCCAGCACATCAAGTTACTCCAATGTGTCTAATTTCTTTGATCGTTTTTTCAACTTTATGTGAAACAGAATAAGGTACATATTCAATTGCGAAAATTTGACATATTGGGGTAACTTGATGTGCTGGCGTCTGTACATTAATTAAATCACTCTGTCATGCATTCTCCTCCCAGTACTTCAGAGTTTCCTAAAGATCACCTTCCATTCATCTGCAAACACATCACTTTTCATTGACTTACCTGTTGGTATAGTAGTTAGTGGCGCTTACTATACCGGAGGTCGTGGGTTCGATTCCCATCCAGATTAGCACTGCTGGATTACTCACAAATGTTTGTGTGATGAGCACGATCATTTGTTCTGTTTCTGGGTGTAATTTATCTATAATCTATAATATTATGTATGTATTTAGAAATATATAAATACTAGCTGTACCCTGCCACGCTTCGCTGTGGCACATTGTGATTGAATGGTTAAAAAAAAAGAGAAAAAAAAATTATAAAAACAATTCTTGATGCGGATGCATCATGCTAAAATTTCAGCTCGATCGGTGCAGAAATTTTTGAGTTTTTGAAGCGTACACAAACCAACATAACATTTTTATATATAATAGATGTTTATCAGCTGTTTAGTACCTATAACACAAGCTCTGCTTAGCTTGGGACTAGATGGCGTTGTGTGCAAGTTGTGGAATATTATTATTGTTATTTTGGACTGCTGCCTAGGTAGGTATTATGTCTTCGAATTTTTGGGTTCTACCGACAATTCTAAGACATAAGACCTGCTCAGCACTGCAGCTGCACATGAGACATCCACATGTTTCCTCATATCAGGATGTTTCCTTTGACTGTTTTGAAACCAAGAAAAGTCATGTGAATATTTTAAGCAAATGTAGGTACCCATGACTAAATAACTCTTTCTTCCTGTCCATTCTTGCTTACGTTTAGGGACTTAATAAAGTTTTTAGTTCAATTTAGATTTTGTCTATAGAAAACCAAAGACATTCAATACCTATAGACTGGACATCACGAACAAAATTTTCGTCCGAAAAAGTGTATCCTGCTGGATACAAGTCTATGAGTTTTTTGTAGTAGGTACGCTCCGCAGCCGCTCCAATATCCTTTTTTTTTTCTAGATGGCGTTACTGAGACATGGGATCAAAGTTTTTCTATGACATTTACTTGACATGCCCGCTCTATAGTATTTTAAATCTCTTTGATAGAAAACACTACTTTTTTTGCGTTTCATAAATTGATTTAGTGTACGTCAAGTCTCCCTTTCTCGTTCCTATTAGGACTAATAGGTTTTAGGCCTAGTTGCCTGCTACACGACACTTTACAATAATCTAAGTCGAAACTGTCTGCTGAGCTATTTTATTTTGGTTTATTCTATAATCACCTCTTTTTTCAACAAATTATAATACGGACGCAATTTTTAATTGTTCTGCATTCTCTAATTTGCACTAATTGTTTATAATTTAACCTTGACATCAGGCTCTATCCACAACAGACGCTGATGTCATGCTCTGTTTATCTCCAGTCTCACAGATTTGTATTCTGTACCCGTCTATAATGAAAAATAATGTCTTTTTTCAGTGACGACTATATTGCTCATCCTTAGTAATACTTTTCCTAGAATAAAATAAAATAAACTAAACTAGTTACATTACCCACAAGTCGAATGAATCAACTCCAAAAAGAAACATCCGTTTCTAAGTATTTAATACCAATTTATTGAACAGCCATATATTTTTTATTTCAAAAACAAAACTATCAATTAGTTTCCTATCGATTTTTGAAGTGTTTATTGGTTTAGTAGACTGTTTTGTAATTGTTACATGGCTTATTTATTGATTGTGAAATAAAGCAAAGTAGAACAACTTTATAAATAGTTTTTTGTAACGTAGTTATATAAATTGAAGGCTTACGCCCGATATTAATATTCTATCTCAATCCAAATCCCGATCCTTTGTTTTTGACGGCTGCTTCTGATTGGACATCTTTAAGACTCGGATAGGCGAATTCGGTCGTTGATTGGTTACAGACAAAGATCGGGATCAAGATAGCAACCGAGATAGATTATTAATATCCAGCGTTAATCGTTTTGCCTCTGGTCGAGTCTATTCACATATCACCACAGTTTTGTTCTCCAAAGGGTAGGCTGCAGAGGTGTACCAATAACACATCATTGCACCTGAATGCAACCTGTCCATTCCAGGAAGACTAGAAAAAATCGCAGACTTGAAGCCGACCCCAACATAGTTGGGAAAAGGCTACGGAAATGATGAAAATTATACCCTGCAAAACATACTTTTTCCAACTTTGTTGGCGTTGTGTTCCAGTCTTATCGGCTGCAGCTGATACCAGTGTTTTACGTGGAGCGACTGCCTGTCGGACTTCCACCACCCAGTTATTCAGGCCTTCACATCTCCCCTCCACATCATTGTTCTAACGGAGACCTGGATAAAATCGGATGAAGAAGGAAAAAGATTCCAGATTTCAGGATTCACACACTACTATAACTTCAGGACTGTTACAAGAGGAGGTGGCGTCTCAATATTTGTTAAAAATGATCTGAAACATAGTCTAAGTAACGAAGTATGTCAAAATGACTGCCATTATCTGTGGATACATATCGCAAATTATAATTTGGACATTGGTATAATTTATAGAAAACCAGAACAGTCAAATGTCAATGTTTTTCTAGAAACCTACTCACAACAGCTGTATTCAAAAAAACGTGGTATAGTCTTTGGCGACTTCAACTTCAATCTATTAAACACAGACCGTGCAACAAAACTCTACAAGGAAATGGTTCAAGAAAATGGTTACAGAATCCTAAATAAAATAGACGAAGCTCACTGCACAAGAGAATCTTTAACATCAAAGAGTATTATTGATCACATTTCCTCAAACCTTAAGTTAAATAAATTTCATCTGGCCATCATTGATACACCTCTTTCTGACCATAAGCAAATATACTGTGAATTAGAACATCACCGTTTGGAACCATTAAAAAAAGTAAATTTCCAAGCAATCAACTATGAGTTACTTTATAAGACCATCTCAGAAACCCACAATTTAAACAAAGACTGTTCATATGATATCCTGCAAGAAAAGTTGATGAAATATTTGCAACAAAGTAAAATTACTAAAACCAAGACACTAAATCTGCCACGACAGGACTGGATAAATAAACAAATAATTCACGAAATAAACAATAGGAATACCCTATGGATTCAACACAAAAACAACCCAAATGATAAACAGAAAGAAAAAACATTCAGAGACAAAAGGAACCAAGTAACGGAGAGTATCCAACAAACAAAATCTAAATACTATATGCAAGCTTTCGCAAACTGCAAGAAACAGCCATCAAAAATGTGGGGTCTTATAAAGAACCTATCGTACAATAAAGTTTTCGAAAAAAGTGCCCCCCAAAAACTACAATCACAAAATGGCACTGTCAGTGACATAAAAGAGATTTGTGAATGTTTTAATGACTTTTTTGCAAATGTTGGTTCAAAACTAGCGAATCTAATTCCACTAAAATACCATTCTTATGATAGCTATCCTACGAGTGTCGTGTATGGTTCCTCTACACTAATTGATCTCACGCCAACAACAACAGATGAAGTCCTAAAAATTATAAATAACTTGTATAACAACACCAGCTCAGGCTTAGATGGTATAACCACAAAATCCATTAAGTTCATTGCAAACATAATTCTTGTAGAACTCACCTCTTGCTTAAACAAATGTATCGAAACAGGGACCTTTCCAAATAATCTTAAAATCGCCAAAGTTACACCTATTTATAAATCTGGAGTAAAATCAGAGCCAGGAAACTATCGGCCTATCTCAGTTCTCCCCGTGCTATCTAAGGTATTTGAAAAAATTCTATACAACCGGCTTGAAAAGTATCTGATTTCCATTAACTTCTTTTACGATAAACAGTATGGCTTCAGACCAAATTCCAACACACTCTCAGCAACAATTGACCTTGTAACAAACATAAAACTCCATATTGATAAGAAACAAATAGTTTTAGGCGTATTTATTGATCTCAAAAAGGCGTTTGACACCGTTAGCCATACGTTATTACTGCACAAACTTGATGAACTCGGTATAAAGGGCCCTGCACATGACTTATTTAGATCTTATTTGTCAAATAGATACCAAGTGGTGAAGATAGGTGATACTCAAAGTAATCCCAGAATTGTAGAATGCGGTGTGCCTCAAGGCTCAATTTTAGCCCCCTTACTATTTCTCCTATACATTAATAATATCCATCAAATTGGCCTAAAAGGCGACATAACACTGTATGCAGACGACACATGCCTGTTCTATTTTGGCCATTCCCTAAATACCATTATAGACGACGCACAAAATGATCTAAATTTACTAAATCTTTGGTTTCAGCAAAATCTTCTTACCATTAACGCAGACAAAACAAATTACATGATATTTGCAGCCAAAAACAAAAAAATTGGAAACCATATCCCACTAAAAATAAATAATAAAACAATAAATAAGGTAGACCAGGAAAAGTACCTAGGTTTAACTTTGGATAGTAAATTGACATGGCTACCTCATATTCATAAAACAAAAACTAAACTACAGACACTTACGGGGACCTTACGGGGTATAGTTCGCTGCCTACCACATCAAGTGCGCTATCTTATCTATAACTCTCTTGTTAAGCCACATATTGATTACCTAGTAGAATTATGGGGTTCCGCTGCCAAAACAAATATACATATACTGCAAACATGCAGGGCATGGGTACTATGCTTGTCCTCCTGGATTTTTCACGTGCTTTTGACTCAATTAATACTTCCCTTCTTCTTTCTAAGTTGTCTTTTTATGGGTGCCAGCCTGAAACAGTGCTTTGGTTCAAAAGTTATCTAAGTAACCGGTCTCAGTTTGTCCAGGTAACTAGCGACATTGATGGTGCTGTCTCTGCATCTTGTCCCAAGCATGTGACCAGGGGCGTACCGCAGGGATCGATTCTAGGCCCGCTCCTCTTTATCCTGTACAGTGCGGATATTACCAACTGCCTGATCAATGCCAAATTCCACCTATATGCTGATGATCTGCAGTTGTATCTGTCTTTTCACCCTCAGCAAGCTGCTGACGCTGTAAACAGAATTAATGAGGATTTAGAGAGAATCTCAGCCTGGTCTCGGAGGAACTCCCTGGTTTTGAATCCTGTAAAATCAAAATATTTGTTGTTAGGTTCAAGAGTCTTTCTAAATAAAATGCTGGGCCAAAATCTAGATTTGAGGGTTGATGGGTGTTCCATTGAGAAGGTAAAAGAAGCCCGTAACCTTGGGGTAGTGTTTGATGAGCACCTACATTTTGAGACTCACATCTTGGAGGCTGTTCGCAATTGTTTTTACCGCCTGAAACTTCTATACCGTATTCGTCCCTACATAAGTGTGGATATGCGTGTCATGCTTTGTGAGTCGCTAGTTTTATCCAAGCTGAATTACGCTGACACTGTGTATGGGTCGTGCATTCTGGGGAGAAGTGACAGGCTAATTCAGCGAGTGCAGAATGCATGTGCGAGATTCTGTTTTAACATTCCTCCACGATCGCATGTAACACCATTTTTAAATAAGGGTAATTTGATGAGAATGTCAGATCGCAGAAAGCTACATCTGGCTACCCTACTCTTTGGCACCATTCTCACAAAAAAACCAGTTTATCTATTTAATAAGTTGACTTGGTCACGAAACATAAACAAAATCAAGACAAGAGCTTCTGCTTACCTTCTGTTGGCGTCGTCTCATAAAACTGCTGCATTCCGTGGTAGTTTCAAATTCGCTGCTACTAAATGCTGGAACGACCTGCCACCGCCACTTCGTGCTGTTAGAACAGTGCGTACTTTTAGTATGAAATACAAGCAACATTTGCTGCATATTCAAAAAAACTGACTCATATTTTACCCGGGGATTGCACGCATGTTGATTATGGCGATTTCTGATGTCTCAGCAAGCGAGCCAGCAGCTTTTCAATTTCTGTTTTCTTTCTCGACAACACATTTTAAACACTTCACTAATCACACAATATACTATACACAAGTAACACAATTACATTCTGTACACCCGCACTTCACAAGTACATAGTCTCATAATACACATTTCTATAAAGTAGTATTATTGCTTTTTTAACCATGATATTGCCAATCAACTTTTAATCTGTAATATTTTAATAATTCTAATAATATTGTGACAATTAATACTAAGTTATTATTACAAGTTTAACTGTCAAGTGTCAGCCAGCCGGCTCTCCGGTTGGTTGCGCCCGCGTCCTTCGTCACAGACCACAGACTATGTAAGTAAGCATAGTTTCATGCTCTGTGATGGTTACATACCTATCCAGTAGCTGGAACGTGAGGGATGCGTAGGAGAATTAATTTCGTTTTTTTAATTTTGGATATTTTCATCTGTTGCATCTGTCATTTTATATTCTTATTATTTATATTCTTATTTATTTATATATAATTTATGCCTCTTTGTGGGCTATTGTACATTAATGTATTCATGGCATTGCAGTAGGCCCTATCAGAATAACAGCGCTGCGGTATTTATTGCTTTTCTTTAAATATCGTGGCATCGTGCTGAGATAGGGGCCTTTTTGGCCTCGCACAGGTCTTTTGTTTTAATTTTTATTTAATATGTTATTTTTAGTTTTTTAATGTTAAATTCCTGTGCGTGTCCCAAATAAATATATTTTCTTTCTTTCTTTCTTTCAAACTGCTCAAAACAAACTACTTAAAACACTATTTCATTACGACTACCTCACTCCAACACAAACACTGTATAAAGAAACAAAACTAATGAACGTCACTCAAACATACATATATAATACATGCATACTCGTTCGAAAAATACTAAACGGAAACATACACACGAAGATTACTATCACAAAAAATAAAAAAAAACACAAAATGAAATTAAGACGTGAACAAGACATACAATTATATCCGCCGCGCACAAATTACGGAAGAAAAAGCATTATGTATGAAGGGTCGCAATTTTACAATAAACTACCAAAAGAAATAAAAGAAACAAAATCCATACACAGTTTTAAAAAGATGCTAAAACACCACATCTTTAAAAACTCACATCTACTGCACTAAGTTTGAGCCACTTCTAGCTACGCTTATCTGTGTTGTACGGAAACTTGTTGTTGATTTGTGTTTGAACCAACATTGCTTTAAATGATTTTTTTTAAGACTACCCTTTATTTCATTAATATTTTTAAATGTCCCACTTTCTACAATACGCCCAAAAACAATTTTTGTATAGTTTTAATATTCTCATGTAAGTGAATTGATGTATTCTTATGAGAATAAAGAAATCTCTAACCGGAAACTTACTATTACAAAATATTTAAAATCAAGCTACGGACATCAGTTAGCCTAGCTATATTACAAATTCTATTTCTATTCTATTTCTATTATAGAAAGAAATAACGTATATGGAATCAGCTGTTTGTCAACTGTCAAGTGTATTTCATTTTCAGTCATATTACAAATGCTACTCGTTAACACTTGACAGTTGACAAACAGCTGATTACATATACGCCATTTTCTTTCTATTGTCGCCTTATCGATTACGATAATAGAAATAGAATTTGTAATATGGCCTGCAGGATCGGGCAAAGTTGCAGGATACAGCTAGTAAATGATAACCACTTAATTTCCCCGCCTACATCATTGTAGCTACTTAATAAAGTTTCCTGCATTAGCAGAGCAAATACTGTCAATTTATCTAGATAGTGTCGCCCAGTTGCCTATTTTCCTATCTATGTCAATAGGTCTACGATACCAAGTGATAGCGAATCTATGTGGTGATAAGAGCACGGTGAATAGTGATTTTATGTACTTACTCTTTACAGGAAATGGGTTGATTTCAGTATGATATAAGTTGATGAAGAACTTTGATCAGCAATTTCAAGTGGGTAATTTGAAAGTGTTAAACAGTAACCTAGACAAATGGGTCTTGTTGTTTCAAGTTGTGGAAGTGCCTCAAGGTGTTATACCTAAGTATAATTAATTTCCCTGATTTTAATAGCAAAAATACTAACCCAACCAATCAACCAATTTTCAAGCAGTCCACTGTCGATCGCAGCCACATAACCTTCAATAACCTGAGCTACGTTTGCGTATGAGTTAAACTTGTAAGTTTCATCAAAATCTGTGTAGTACGTGGCACCAACCTCACGCAAAATAGGTTAGCAGCATCTCATAGCTATCTCCCCGCTACCGCGCGCGCTTATTGATCAAATCAAATAGCGCGCTTAACGAGAGGAAAGATATAAATGATATAAATATAATATAAAATTTATTTATTCCACAAGAAGTACATGATATTGTTACCAATGAGAGCCACACTAGGCACAGATGTTACATATGTATTTCAAAATGGTAAAATAATTCATAGTGACAGTATTTTATTGGAACGGCATTTTTACAAGTCATATACAGATTAAACAATTATTAAAAAATACATTAAGTACCTAAATTAAACCCAAAAACCTACCTAAATAAAACTCACTCTTTACCTTAATTCTTCATAGGCACAGTCAAGTGTGTGTCCACTATAATGACTAAAGCAGTCTGTAAGAACGCCACTATTTCATAACATTCTACTTGCCCCTCTAGTAAGTACTCTAATAAAGATAATTAATTAAACAATAACCTATATCGACCTCTTGGCATCACAATCACAGCTAACTGCGTTGGTATGCGCACACGCTTCTTATTTAGGCCGTACGTTATATACAGGCTGATATTGAAATATGACAATTAACTCGAAGAATAATAATAAAATATTTTTCTGATGACCTATTGTTTTACTATTCTTTTGTTTGTTTATTTTTTAAGGTATGTACAGACGCCAGCACGTCAAGTTACCCCAAATTTGACACATTGGGGTAACTTGATGTGCTGGCGTCTGTACATAATCGTTGTAGGCTCGTTAATAATACACCACTAATTTTTAATTAGTACAAATACTTGAAGCGCGTATTCTAGAGGGTCTTCTCATTATATTTGTAAAGTATCAATAAATTATATTCATAAACTGCAAAGTTATTAGAGTTTGTTTATATCACAAGAAGTCACCCAATTTATGGAAATATTGTGCAGGCAATTCATGACATAGTAGTATTCATTAATCGTTATCTCTCGCTCACGTTCGCGTCATCTCCCTCGTACCCCGCCTCCAACGGCTGTTTTCGTTATTTAAGTCTAACTAAATAGTGGTATTTAAAATATATATAAAAATTGAATTTCGTTGTATTTTACTTTTGATTACGAAAATATGATCAGTAACAGTTCAATTTTTTTTGCACTAATTTTGAAATAATGGTGTACATTTTTAAGTATTTTTAATAGTTGAAATAAAGTACTCGAAGAATCAACTAACTTATTGCTTTAAGTTCTGCTAACTTATCGTGTGGTTAGTGACTTATCTGGTAAAAGTTAATTTTTATACGATGTACCATATTACCTATGTTTGACAAATAAATTACTTAGACTTTGGTGTCAGAGTTTTTTATGCCGCCAATGGGCCCCTGGCTTGGCTTACCATGCCATCGAAAAATATCTCTTAGGCAGCTTCCTCACGATGTTTTCCTTCAACGTTTTTGAAGTAAGTGATAATTATACAAAACGCACATGAATCCGAAAAGTAGAAGGTGGAGGCCTTGGGTTCGATGGTGCCAATCACACATTACAGGCGTGATGTGATGATAATTTATTTATTTAAATGTCAAAAGCAAATTAATGGGAAGAATAAGAATTTTAAATTAAGTATTTTTAGCACGTTTTAAGGGTTGGCGCTATAGATCCATTTTTTGATACTTTAAAAAAAAAACTACTCAAAGCGGGAAAAACATCCGTTAGTAGGTTAATATTTTCTTTTTAAATCCTACTAATATTATAAACGCGAAAGTTTATGAGGATGGATGGAAGGATGTTTGTTATTCTTTCACGTAAAAACGACCGGATTTTAATAAAATTGTGTTAATTCAGGGTGTCCCCTGGATTATCACATAGGCTACTTTTTATCCCTGTATTCCCACGGGAACGGGATCTACGCGGGTAAAACCGCGGGACGTCTGCTAGTCATACATAAACTCACGCCTTTTTCTCATGGGAGTGAGCAGAATATACATAACGCCACCTGCTACGATTCTTACATACTTATTTTTCTTCGTTTACGATTTATTTCCTATTTGTTTCAATTTATTTTAAGATACAACTTACATAACTCGCATACCTTAATTATTACTAACAGAATTCTGTCATAATACAACCCCTTTTATCGATAATACCGGTAAAAACAAGATTATGTTTATTGAGATTTATCAACTGAACATACTCGTATTGATAACGTAATCGGACGCTTGAATTTCAGAGATATCGGACGGTGCACGTTTTATGTGTTCTATCGATTTATGCTTTACTAACGTGGAAGTCAACTATACCATAAAATATGTTCTATGACACTCAAACAGCGTTATTATACTTTCCATCATCGTAATATTTCCTTTAATCGGATCAGGAACTGGCATACACCGCATTTGCACCTCTTTAGAACACTGAGTTACGCAAAAATCCGGTGGGGTTTGAAAACAAAACAATAGTGTTAAATTGCAGTTTGCTTACACCAACAAATTTCGAAAATTCATTTAATTTTATTCTGAACCTGGCCGCTAAATGAATAGAACAAAATCAGCATGCTTTCAAGACACTTGTTACCTTTAAATTATTTATTTTTGTAAGTTATTTTTTGTACTTTGTCTATAGTATTTGTAAATTTAAGATGTGGCTGTCAACGGACCAACAACGGTATAAAAATTAAAGCCATTTTGATTTCCTGCTTTCGAGAGTTCTAAATCAATTAACGCGCCAATTTTCTCCACATCTCTCATAAAACTGTCCTACACTAAAAAAGCTCAAAAAATAAAGGCAGAAAATAACCTTAATTTCATACTAGATAAAGTGGAAAACGACGTTGTTGACACACGGAAGATACTTAAATTAAAAACGTTAAACTTTTACCAAAATAGAAATTCGGTGATCAAAGAGTATACTTATTTTAACAGAAACGTCACTCCAATTAGTGTAAATATGTCTGGAGTGTTCCAAATGCTTAATTTGGTTCGTCTTTTATATACCTCTGCCTTATTCACCGAAAGCATAGTACCTATAGGTACTGTTACAATATTTGTGGTTTTTTTTTTAATTCTCTTCTTGCCACAATAATAAAATGATCAATGATTTTTATTTCTGTATTCGCATTCAAATACTTTTTCGCGTCATTTTTTACCTAGAAGGTGAAGAAAGAAACTAAACTCAGTCTCTTTTAAAGTCCAGACATTATCTTGGTCAGATCATTTAAGAACCATTTGAACCATGCACATTAGTGTCTGAAATGGTGTTTTGAGGAAAGAACCACACAGATCAGATGATTGGTTGGTATCCTTTTAGGCTGTGATAGTTTTCACGAATATAACAAATTCAACTTTTGGACTGTGACTAATATTTAAAAGATTGTAACACCGTCCTACACCAATCAATATTTTATTTATTTATTTTATTAAAACTTTATGCACTAGTAAAAGACACTGTACAAAGGCGGGCTTGCCTTAGGCATTTTCTTTACTTTTCAGAAACAGAACATGATAGGCGCAAGAAGATAACAAAAACTAGAAAGTCAAATCAATAATAATTTAGAATAAATACATTGATACTTACAAAATCTACAGTTTACACAATCATAGCCTTTAAAAATGATTAGAGTTCGAAGTCAAACATTATAATTATCTAATTATACACTATTATCACCCGTCAACATAACAACACGCTGTATACAACGTCAAACTCATTGTGTCAACTCATATTATAAACTTCCCTGCATCCAATTGAGTCCAACAGATGTTTGCGACTCCACGCATTCACTGTTCTTTAAAAACGAAGTCCGTAATATACCGTGCGCCGCGCGTATACGTTTAATAAGGCGATAGTTTTCTATAAAAAAAAAAAATAGTGTTGCTATTTATAATCCCGTGGTGTATAATAAATATTGTTTATGATGTATAGTGTTGTGAAAAGATAGTGAACAAAGATTGTAAGAAATATACTAAACAGATACGTTACTTTGTTAGTGAAAGTACTAACAATGTCAGTTTTAAGAGCGTTAAAATGATTTATTTTTGGAAAGAATTTTGCTCCGTGAAAACACGTCTGTATATCTCAAAGGGGGTAGGTAGATGTGTCGAGTTCACCCATGTTGCCAGTCTTAGCAAGAATTCTTGACGTAAGTCTAACGTAAATTCGATCTATTTTAAATTACACGTAGGTACACCTACCCCGCAGCATTCAGTTTTAAATCATTAGGGCAAGCACAATTTTATAATTCCCTATTAAGATTTGAAACGAGTATTTACATTTTTGAATTAGTCCATTTTGCCGTTACGTTTGCGTCAGAAGCTGTCTTTAAAATTGGTCAATTATTGACGGAGTAATCAGTGAATATACCTACATCAGGTAGGTACAGTCGGACACATAATCTCCTCCTTTTTAGAAGTCGGTTAAAAATAGATATATTATATTTTGATTGTCTGACGTGAAAGTGTTGCAATAACTAATTTACGGAAAAAATATCATTTATTCTATACTCATTTCAAAACCAAACGACTTTTGTAAATCTTTTCACTGACATTGTTACCACTGTTAGCTAAAATCTAATTAGTATTCCTAGGTCGCCTTAACCTACTAGAAAAATAAGGCAACTCATTACAATACAACGAAAGTTTCTAGTGAGCAATCCGTCTGTCGTTCACTTGACAGATAGTCGTGAATATTTCACTGTCCAATAGACCGTTTTCCAAGAACTTAACGCTTTAGATTTATTCAGTTCTTTTTGGAGATAGTGACCATTCATATCAAATAAAGACCCCGTCCCCATAGAAACCACGCTAAACCATTAACTTCTTCTAATGACAGCCAAAAACAACTGTCATTAAAAGATATTTACCATATAAAATATACTTTACGAGTAGCCTTATCCCCGAAAGTCAGACTACAATTCTAACCAAATGTAACCGTGTTACCCAGTAACTGTGTTGTAAAGTAGGGGTTAAAAAGTAGCCTATGTCATCCGGGGATAGTGTAGCTTTCCACCGGAGCAATCATTTTTAAAATTGGATCATTAGTTCCGAGGATTACCCCCTACATACAAACTTACAAACAAATTATACCTCTTTATAATATTATTATAGAAGTATAGACTAGTATTTATTTATTTATTTATTAAAACTTTATGCACAAGTAAAAAAAACTGTACAAAGGCGGACTTAATGCCTTAGGCATTTTCTACCAGTCTACCTTAAGGTGGTGCAGAGATGGAACGAGGTAGGTGTAACTGGGTAAAAGTTAAGGACAAATAAGTGACACAAAAAAAAATACACAGATACATACATACATACTGAAACAAAATAAGTACACAGATACATACATACATACTGAAACAAAATAAGTACACAGATACATACATACTTTAGTATTTAGCTGCATCCGGTTAAACTGGAAGCCTACTTAATAGTTGGAAAAAGGCTAGAACGATGATGATATAGAAACCACTACCACTCTACTAATTCTTCTAATAGGACACCCAACTTAACTACTAATGAACGTAATATCAAATAAGTTAAAATAGGAATTGGGACTTAAATATTAATTACCTACATCCTAGTCATCATATGGTTTCAACAGATGATGTAATAAATTAAAACAGCAGACAGACGAACTGATGGTGGGAAAGTGACAATTTAGTTTTTTATTAAGTATCATGTGTTAGACTGTACCGTGAAAGTGTTGTGCTCGACTTGTGATCAATATGTCTAAGAGTAAAGAAAAGGATAGAAAATGCTCGCTACTGTGTTGGTAAGTGTTCTAATATTAATAACATTAAAGTTCCGGGAAATCAAATAGTGCCAATGTTTGTCATCGACATGCAGAAGAAGAAGTTTATAATGTAATCTTTGGTTGAGACTAAGCATTGTCATTCGACGTGGCAATACCGCCAGTCTGCTGGGCACTTTCAGGATAGTCCATAAAAAACACCACCTGAGTATAAGATGCGTACGCGTCCGTTCAGCTAAGCGCACGCGCATAAATCGCATACAAAACTGCCGGTCAATCCAGTATAATTAAGTTATCCCGTGAAAATTTGAGTGAAGTGAACCGTTTGTGCCTAGCATTAGTTTGGAATGACAGGTCAGCCCCCCTAGCCAAGTTACAAACAATTCGTATCTATTCTCTTTCTACAATCGAGAACGCCTCAAATCCCTTTGTTTTGACCACGTGACTTAGCGAAAGGTGATAAGTCACGTGGCTAGGGGGACTGGTCACCTTCATTTCAACTTGCAATATTTTTTTGCGTTTTTTTTTTCATAATTGTATTCCAAGTATAACAAATTACGCATTTGAAATAACAAAAATGCAATGGACACTAAACAAGCGGGCCGGTCGGGTCAACGACCAAGCGCGAGTGGCCATACGCTCAGCTGATCGAAAGTTGCGTTGCGTTGTGGCGCTATGCAATTCGCGCAATAAAAAGCACTTCTTTTTTAAAGATTGAAAAAAAAAATTTCCCAGCATTATTTTGTGGTTCAAGTTACTTAATTATATGTACAGAATGTGTGGTTATTGGCTATGTGATCGGTCTTTTTACACCCTGTATAGTGCAAATATAGTGTTAATAGCAATTTACTGGCTTCTTTTGTACGCAGATGGATACTAAATAAATATCAAGGATAATCTAGCATTAATCATTTGCATAATGATGTGTAAACCATCACGAAGGCATCTTAAATAGTTCCTGTCTATTACAGATGGTTCCAAATGACTCATACGAGTATCCTATTATGGGTGCAGCGTAATTAATAGTAATAGGTATCTTAAGTCTCTGTACGCTGCGTCGGTCACACGTTGACCGCAAACAATTGTATTTCTATTGTGTCTGGTAGTTGGCAGTCAACGTGTTAAACAAGAAATGAGCTGTGATGTCAGGATGTACTCTTCTGATATACTAATATAGTTATGGAAGGCTGTCGCCATTTTCATATGTTTTGGTTACCAGTCACGAATTGTTATTTTGGGTCTGTTAGGCGCGGGCGCAAGGGACTGCAATGATTTACTTATTATAGTTTTAAGTACTTTGTAGCAGTTAACGGAGTAGACTGGTACAAACTACTTAAAACTATAATAAATGGCAGGTATCTGCCATACTAGTTATTAATAATTAATTATGTGGGATAAGATTCACGCTGTCCCTTTTCCTGAATTAGGTATACTCCATCCGAGTGGGTAGTTAACTAAAGGTAAACAATCTTGACAAGTCTTTTTACATAAACGCTTATTCATTAAATACAACTACTGCTTAAGCAAATTGTTTAATTGATCATGTAATCGTTTTTGTTGTATCTAAATTTGTTTTCAGCTGCATTTTATTTTTAAACTGTGTTATGAACTAAAAATAGATGTCAAAATTGTTTACCTTTTGTTAACTACCAAATCGGATGGAGTATAGGTACTAATCTGTTTTTTTTGTTAAAACATTTCATCAGTTCATCGTATGCAATATGTTGGTATTTTACACACATACGTATGCATTTAATCATGCCTTGTCCCATGAGTAGGCAGAAAATACCATGCTACAATATGCCAAGAAACTATTAAGTTTTCTTTTTAAAATTGCTATCTGTAAACCATTTGCTAATTTTCTCAGCGTGTCATAGTTTAACATGTTTGTTTTCTGTTACAGTTCCGGTCTTATATCATCATCCATAGAAGAGGTGAGTGTCTTTTGTTTTTATTAGAAGGGAAACAGCCATTTTGTTTGGTAAATACCTATTTATGGATACTCATAGGTAAGCTTACTTAGATCCATAACCATTACACAAAAAAGGTTCTAGTATCGACGCGTCATATAACTCAACGTTTTTTAAAATGTTCTCTTAGAAGAACAAACAAATATTATCCTATCTAGGTAATCGTAGAAAAAAGAAAATCATAATGTTTTCTCTCTTTTCTTGTTTTTAATTAAAATGTAACTGGGTTAGATAGATTTTTACAGTAAAAAAACTGGAAAACCCGACGAAGAATTTCAACACTGATGGGTCTACTATCATGTTCAGCAGTGCGATTCTGGTCAAATCACCGCGTGAAAATGAAGGCGTAGTGAGGGCGAATTGAGCTATCATTCCATACTAATGCTAGGTATTGACAGTTCACGTCACTCAAGTTTTCACGGCGTGACTTTTACTGAATCGACCGGCTGAACTCATTGTATCTTGTTTTGCGTCCATGGGGAAGGACTCCACCTCGATTTCTTATGTCTAGGTGACCGATCACGAACTTTTCACCTAGATAGGTATTCCAATAAAACTTGTTTGTTCTTAAAAAAGAACATTTCAAAAATAGATACTACAAAACATAAGATTTATTCCTTTTATGTCGAGTCCCGTTATGTCGAGCCGAAAACCTTGTCTCGCTTCTGTGACCCCTATGTCGAGTTTATTTTTCTGTCCCGCTTCTATTCCCTTTATGTCGAGCTTACTTACCACGCTTTTATTACCTTTATGTCGAGTTTAATAATATCATATTTTTGAAGTACAGTCACGTCCAATTAAATGCATACATGCACATAATTTAGAATCAAATTTTACACAAAAAAAAAAATTAAAAACAACTAATAACTTTAATCATACATTACTATGTACTATTACATTTTTTATTAACCATCAAAGTATGTAATAATATCACTGTATATTTTTTAATATTCGAGATTATGTGCATAATGAAAAAGAACCTACATAACTAACTATTAAAATATTAAGTTCACTTATTATACGGACTATTGAATTTCGGTTAGTCAATTATAATCTATATAATTGTCTAACCGAAATTCAATAACGCATTGGTGATTTTACATGAATTAAGTACAGCAATATTCTAAGGACTGGAGCAACAGAATATGTTTGTTTGCCAGATTACAAAAAAGAAGAATTTGAAAAAAAGTTTAGTCAATATAAAAATGACGTACGGACAGACTTGAAACCCATACCCACTATGTATGCAATGTCCATGTCGAGTTTAAAAGATAATAAATGATTATGTTGACCAAGTTCGTAGCTTCAAAAGTGTGAAAAATGCACTCCACCGTTCAAGAAATAATTTTTCAAATGTTAATAAGACTACATTCCAGAAATTAGGTGATGTCAAAATTTCACCAGTGATCGCAAAAGGTTTTCTGGTTGTAGAAAGTGATGGGGTAAATAAAATTTTGATATTTATGTTAAATGATTGCAAAAATGCATTGCAGTCCATGAATCTGTTCTTTGTTGATGGAACATTCTTTTCAATTGCCCGACCATTCTATCAATTATATACCATACATGCCGAGATTGGTAGTACCGCAGACAAAACCGTAATAGTGCCGATCATTTTTGTGCTGTAACCTGATAAATGTCCATCGACCTATGTGCATATGTTTGAAATGATAAAAGATAACATTCCAGAATCCAACCAAAAAAAATTAAAATCGATTTTGACTTTGCAGCAATAAACGCTATTATAGAATTTTTCCATTAGTTGATATAAGCGGATATTTTTTCCACTTCCATAAGGCGTTGTGGAAAAAAGGAAAACAGACCGGAGTAGCAAATGTTCCCGGTGGAAAAAAATATATCACCATGTATGCAGCACATCTTCCCAAAAATGACATCCCAGAAGCATGGGTGTTATTATTATAAAGTTCACCTGAAGGCAATGAAGCTAAATCGTTTAATGAATACGTAACATCGCAGTGGATTAACAAAAATATTTATTTGTTTTGTTGTTACAACGAACGCCACAGGACCACAAACCCAGTAGAGGGATGGCATAACAGGCTAAATAAAAAACTTAGTAAAAGACCTCCGCTATATACTCTCATTAGCACTCTTAGAGATGAGGCTAAAGAAGCTAGGTTTAAGATAAAACAGGTAAATGTCTACAACGACGACAATCAACCTAAGAAAAAAAAATGATTGGCTATTAATATACGTATAAATAACATACTTAGTTGAAAATTTTACAACTAACTAAATTGATTTAATGATTTGTCTTAAACGCCTAAAATATACATGTTAATGTATATTTTAAATAATTAAAAGATAATCACTTATCAAATCTTACAGTTGATAGGTTGGTACAACGATATAACGTAAATCAATAACGCTAATTTAAAAGAATTATTTACTTCATAGAAAGCTGTATCTTTTTTTTTTTTTTTTCACTAATAGTGATGACTATACTGTGATTTATTTACATTAAGAAAGTTACTTATAAAAGAATAATTATTTTTTACTGTAACACTATGCTGTTTAACATTTGCAACAATAGTGATGATTATACACTCTAAAAAATTGAAGCCAACTAAGAGAGATTTTCTCTTAGTTGACGTTAAATTGAATAACACAACTATGATATTATGCAACTCAACCATAGCTGATTAATTACAACAGCAAGTTGATTTGTGATTGAACGAACAATATAGGTATGTTTATTAATTCTAACATGTATTATTGTTGATTGTATCACTCTTAAACTTTTTTGTACGACTTATTCATTTTTATTTAGTCAACATAGACAAATACGTCTGTTGAATCAATTCAGAATAAAATAGTAAAATCAATCAAATCAAAAAGTAATTTCGATAAATTTTATTTATAAAATTACCGAACATGTCGTAGTTGATTTAACTAAGATTTGATAATTACATCAACTAAAATTTAATGTTACATTCTATTATAACTAAAACGTTGAATCGATTTTCATATTTGTTGAATTAATCATTCGATTGATCTATTTATTCAAGACTTCATTCAAGAGATCCACCCTTCCCTATTCCTTCCTACCGTCTACCCCGCCCCGCACACGCGCGCGCGCGGCTGAGCTGAGAGCTCCGCACGCGCCGCTTAGTTCTGCTGTGCTCCCAGTGCTCCTATTCTAAGCATCTTTGTAGTATCAAGTAATTTCAGTGTATATCAGTGTCGTTAAAGAGTATTTGGCATAACCGTCGATTAGATTAACTACTTAGCTACAAGTGCAGTGACTAATAAATTATAAGTGTAACATACATGCTATTATTGAGGATTGAAATGGAAAACGTTAGCGAACTCCTCAAGACATGGGAGTTAAAGGCTCTAATACCAGTATCACCCGTAAGTATCTCACTCGATAGTTTATTTTTATGGTGCTGATTGAAAATGTAATAAACCCGGAGGCCCCCGGTTGATATTCATGTTGTGTAGGGAAATAGGTAGGTACCCTATCACATACTGTTTCGAATTTGCTCCATATATAAATAACGAGAGAGAATAACGAGAAAAGTGGATGTGGGAACTCTTTCTCTCCCATTTTCACGTATTCGCCTTGTTCTAATAACCTGTAGGTATGTAAGTAGTTACTATGTAATCCTGTGGAATTAAATTTTAATATAACCCATACATAAAAAACTATATTTGCATCAGTCACTAAATACCTACATGATCTGCTTTGTCTTATTTTAAGATAATTAGCCGTAATATTGTTTATAAGCATTCCCAATTATAATTCATTGAAATTGATACAGTATTGTTTTGGCATGATATAACTGACAGAAAATTAAAAATAAAAGTGTATTTTTCTGTTAATGTTCATTGTATTAACAAATATGCATTTTTATTTTCCAGATGCATATAGAATTTGATGCTGCACATGGTATTAACAAAGACAATTTATTTATTAATTTTCCATTAAGTTTTGGAAATCAAGCTACAGGAACTGTTTAAAAGAAAAAAACAAAAGAACCATTTTTCGGTCACTCTTACCAATTGTAAGTATGAAAGAAACATCTATATACATTTATACTCCATCCGATTAGGTAGTTAACAAAAGGTAAACAATTTTGACATGTATTTTTAGTTAATAACGCAGTTTAAAAATAAAATGCAGCTGTAAACAAATTTAGATAGGTACAACAAAAACGATTACCTACATGATCAATTTAAAAAATTCTTTAACAGTAGTTGTAATTAATTAATAAGCGTTTATGTAAAAAGACTTGTCAAGATTGTTTACCTTTAGTTAACTACCTACTCGGATGGAGTATAGGTGGTTTGCCGATGGGAAACTGCTATATAATATAACAATACAAAAGTTTTATTTTATTTGTTATTGTGATAATATTTGTTGCTTACTTCTTCTATTTTTTTTCAGCATCGTAAGAAGATTCATCGTTTTTATTAAACACTGCGGCAGTTAAACAAAAGAAGAAACGCAGTTCGGATGCAGGTCAAAGCTGGAAACCAAGTAAAGTTGAAGCCCGGGAAGGCTTTATAAAGCACGTGAAATCGAGTGCAGAAATCCGTCAAGCAATCAAGCCCCAAAATGCAGAGTATGGCATCGACACATACCCACTACTCGTACAAAAGGGTTTTAAAAAATGTAATTTTCAGCATCAACTACAACTAAAAGATTTTTTTTTTTAATTAAACTAGATGACATGTTTCGCACAGGTCCTGTTATAGATTCGTTTTCAAAAAACCTAGGTGAAAAACAATTATTTTGCTCCACTTTGAAAATATGTCAAAATAAGTCATTA
This sequence comes from Euplexia lucipara, assembly GCA_921972225.1. Lineage (NCBI taxonomy): Eukaryota > Metazoa > Arthropoda > Insecta > Lepidoptera > Noctuidae > Euplexia > Euplexia lucipara. The sequence continues at coordinate 4,267,924 of OV179168.1, read as the reverse complement.
GTGAAAGTTCCTTGGGCTACTGTTACTTACACCCGCTATGTACTTTAAGTAATGGAAAAAAAATCTAACCGCTCTACGCTGTACTATTTAAGCATTCCATGAATATATTTTATTGTTTGTAATTACATTTTTGTTTCATTTTGACCAAATTTTTGTAGGTACCTAACATGTCAGCCACTTAGAAAAATGTTGTTAGACAAAATAGTTACCTATCGAGACAGTTTAAATATCCAAATAGAGTAGGTAAACATTCGTATTTTGGGAATAGAGAAAAAACGATCATGTTTTGATATCTTTTATTAATAAATTGCTCTCAATTCAGACAGTATTCTGGGTCTGATCTTAAGGTACTAGGTTCTTTAATTGGATCAGCACTTCAAATGCGTAAATAAGAGCACGGTGTTTAGTGATATTTATAAATACAACCATTAACCCCGATTTCTGAAATGCCGGTAAATTTTTGAGAAATGTTAAATCTCATGTCAAGTGATATGATTGGTTGTCATTTTGATCATCGTTAAAATTAACGAATCACAAGAGGTGATACTCATAGGTATATTAAAATTTGACCGGGATTTCAGAAACCGGAGGTAAGGGTTGTATTTATAAAAAAACACTTAATACTGGCTCCTAAATACGCATTTGAAGTGCTGACCCAATTAATAGATTGGCGCTAGTTAATGAGACAAAGTGTCTCAGTACATTCGATTAAGAGTAACTTTGCTGGCTTAATAATGTTTCATATTAGTAACTAACAAGATTAATAGCTTATTCAAATAAACAAATTGATTGATATGAATATTAAGAGATTTAACTTGAACAAGGTCATAGTTGAATTGATTATGGTAAAATAGTTTAATAGTAATTCAAATAATTAAAATAACCAAGGTCTTAGCTGACTCTACGAAGATGACTTAGTTAAACTTACCAAGTTCTTAGTCGAATCTGCGAAGATGCATTTGTTGCAATGACCAAGTCCTTAGTCAAATTTAGTAATCATAAGTAGTTATACTAGTCATTTTCAGATTTATATTGACCAAGATTATAGATGAATCTATTATGTTGAATTCGTCATAATGGTCATTTTCATGTTGACTTTGACTAAGGTTCTAATTGTTCTAGTTAAGAAGCAGATAGTAAGAGCAATAAAAATCACCTTATTTCAGTTCTGTGCCTTCGGCTTGACCTTTCGGAGATAACTATCCCTACATTAGTGTACACACATGCTTACTACTTACCTACTTTAGTCCTTGAGTGAGCGATATCTGCTTGGAGGGCGTGACCTCGCGGACCGCGCATGCGCGGAGCGCGACGGCGGCGGCGGCAGGCGCGTGAGATGCGAGCGGGCTTATGTTAGTACGCTATTTCCACACTTAGCGTGCGCACGTGCTACTATTTTACGTAATAAGATACGCGAAACGAGATAAGAATAACGTTGTTGTAACGTTTGTGAAGTGTTAAGTGACTTTCCAGTGGATTACAAGTAAATGTAATGAAATGGTAAGTTTCTTAGATATTTATTTTATTCTTTGTGTGAGTGATTTAAATTTTCTAAAGGAATCTGTTGTGTGTTTATATACCTAATTATACTTGCTGCGCATGGCCAAGTTGCATATTTGTTCGCATGTCGGTTCGCTTTCGTAACCAATGCGGTGAGCACCCTGTCGGACATCTCATCCACAAGGTGGGTAAGGTACCTGTACTATACGATACGTCATGCACTCATGTCGGTTCGCTATCGCAACCAATGCTAACCACCCTGTCGGACATCCCATCCACAAGGTGCGTAAGGTACCTATGCTATACGACACGTCAACTGCACGCACGCGGCGTTCGTTATCGCAACCAATGCTAACCACCCTGTCGGACATCCCATCCACAAGGTGCGTAAGGTACCTGTACCATACGAGTTACGACACGTCAGCTGCACTGCTACTGTCATAAAACTCAGGTACTCGCCTCGCAGCAAGCTCCTGACACGCCGCATGCCTCGTAGACTGACCGGTGCGGATCAAATATTGAGAGGCGCGGCTCGATTTGGTGAGCGGCGCGGCTCGATTAGTTGAGCCGCGCGGCTCGAATTGTTGAGCCGCGCGGCTCGATTTGGTGAGCGGCGCGGCTCGATCTGGTGAGCCGCGCGGCTCGATCTGGTGAGCCGCGCGGCTCGATTTGATGAGCCGCGCGGCTCGATTATTGAGCGATGTGGCTCGAATGTAGGGTTACGCAGCTTGATTGTTGACCAGTGCAACTAACTTATAGACCATCCAATGATATGCCTGCGTCTACGGCTACTGTCGGTTATGGCTTCGACACGAACGCTGACTGGCTTGACGGCTTGGAAACGATCTCGTTGCTTGCTTAAAATGGCGCAGGGAGTTTATTTATTTATTTATTTATTTTGGGAAAACAAACAGCTACACAAATATAGTAATATACAGGTAGTAAACACACGTACACAACGTGTATGGCTACCTTTAACTATGTGACGCAAGGCCGCAATACTGTAAGGGTACGACAGTATATGTTAAATATATGATAAATTAAGGAACCTACTAAGACCTACAAGCCTAACAGCCCCATAAGCCCTACAGCCCTACCCTACCGTATACCACCACCACAGTGAGGGGTAATGAGACAAGAATATGAAATTCAAATCTGATTTATTTACAATAAGTTACAGCTTATATACTTACTACTTTTTCTTAACACACACTATTACATAAAATCGTTGTGTCCTATGCGTGTAAGATGCAGCTTAATCATAATTTTAACTGGGCCGCGCCACAGCCGGGCAGAGTGCTGAGTCAATGTCCAAAGGTAACATTGAACACAACGTTTAGGGAGCTACTTAACGAGAGTGGAGAAACTCTACAAGGTGAGGTGATTTTGGAGTACGTCAAGCTCTTGGCACAAGCGTCTCTACCTAAGGGTTGGACTCAGTGGGAGGTCATCAAATCCTTAAGAGGAGGTTTTCGGTGACAAACCTGAACAGACTGTTTTAAACGAACTTATGTTCACCCTCCTCATAGGCTTAGTTCGAGCCTTTGACCCGGAAGCGGATCATCTGACAAGGGCTATCGGGAATACGGTGCACGTTACTAGATTGGGCCTTTGCACGCGCTCTCATACTAGGGCCACCCTCGATTGCGAATCGCATTAGGGGGTCAGCAGCTCGCTCTGAGCTTTTCAAACTATCTGTATAAGATATACGACCCTTACTTCATACCGTTGTGAGGCAGATAAGACTCTGTCGGGAAACCTCTCGGAGTCAGCATGTTTTCTCAAAGTCAGTAACGGTTTGAGCCTGACTCAGACAAACAGAATTATTTATTCAGATTTGGAGAATCAATAAGGTTCTGAGTCATCAAGTGGTTGCTCTTGGAATGCCCCTAAGATGGATAGTTTTTCGAACGTTCCAGAAAAGTGGTCATCCAATGAAATTGAATTTTGACCCAGGATAAAAGAGGTCTCTTTTACCGGAGCCTACTGAACCGATTAAGAAAGAGGACATCAAATGTCAAAGACTGGGTTCTCAAGGTTGGAATCGAATCAGATACAAGGGAGGAAGTCTTTGAGGCTGCCCCTATTTCAGTGCTTTCAAGATTTATATACAGCTTGGATGCCTTATAAATCATCCATCCCTTTTCCTGTCTAAACAAGAGGGTGTGCTCGGCACTATTAGCCATGGGTTTGCTACTACATAGGAAAGCACTGTCTGATAGGCTGTTTGTTATCGTGCTGGTGAGGAATTACGTAAGCTATTAGCTGATGCCTCCCAATTTAAGGTATTGTCGGATGTTTTGATGCAGTTCGTTGGTGCTCATCGTGCAGAAGCTATAGAGGCAAGAGGAAGGGCGTATAAATCTTAGAATGAATCGCTTGGTGCTGTTTTACACAGCATCCCACCATCACTAACTCATCTTTTCGATGAAAGGCGATTAGGAACATTTTTGGGGGATAACGGTGGCTTAGCACAGATTTTTTCCTACCATAAACTGTTGTTTACGCTGTGGTTTTCGGAACCTTTTCGCAAACCAACTGTACCTTCCCACCTATCGAGAAGACGACAGCAATCCTGGCGCGGTCATCCTACAAGGTCATCACACAATGCATCAGCCCAGTCAGCAGCTTGCCGGTTGTCGGAAAGTTCAAGGCCTTCTAATAAGCAACGGAACTGATCTGGAAGGGATCAAAATTTACCTAAGCGCAGGGATCGACAGTTTTTCATGGGGGCAATGGTGGAATCTCCTTGGCTATGGGAAAAGCTAGGAGTTCCAAAGAACATCCCTCCGGATACACAATACCGTTTGTAACCAAGCCGCCATCTGTTACACGAAAATTTAGAGAGATTTACGACAAGAACCTCAAATGCGCTAATGCACGCTGTGACTATGTCTATGACTATTTCTCTGAAACCTGTGAAGTTTCGCTTAATAAACCAGAATAACGTCCCAAATTTTCTGCAGAAGAACGATTATTCAGGAAAGCTGGATATCAGTCAGAAATATTTTCATATCGTCATAAACAAAAGTCATGGAAGATACCTTGCCTTCCCTCATGCAGGCGAGCTCTTGCAAAATTAAATAACGGCCCTTCCATTCGGACTATCCAGCGCGTCGTTAGCGTTCTCACTAGTCAGCAGGTGGTTAGCGAGCCTTCAGAGGGAGAGAGGATTTCGAGTGGTCGTACTTAGACGACTTTCCGTTCCAGGACCAGACGTGTAAAAGGTTTAATGAGATATGCAGTAAATCTTCTGCAAGATCTTGGGATGGTGCGTAAATTTACAGAAGTCGGTTCTAAACCCCAGGAGAGTTTTTAGGAAATGTTTGGGACGCCGACATAGATTGCCATGCAAAAAGATAGTTCGATCACAGGCACATATATAGGTTTACTTCTAAGAACAAGGCGTTGGTCTTGGCGGTCATGCACAGCTCTGACAGGAAGACATGGTTTTGCATCACTGGTAACCCCGCTTGGCCGATTACATACTCGACACCTTGAAAGAGCTTGTCGAAAATTGACACAGGATCGACAAAGTCTAAAGGTTCCAATAACGTCGCTGGCACTAGACGATTGTTCTTGGTGGATGAAGAACATCATAATTCCGAGCAAGATTTTTGTGCCAGAACCAACGATTTTCATAAGCACGGATGCAAATGCAATGCATGCATGCAATTGCGTGCACGTTGTTTCTAGTTATAAGAATTCAAACACAATGTAAAAATTGTTACTGGATAAATAAATTGAATTGAATTGATGCCTTCAACAAAGGCTGGGGAGTACAGCTGAGCGATTACCACCGCTCAGGAACGTGGACAGACGAACAAAGGAAGTGGCACATAAACAGAAAGAAATATTCACTGTTTACATAGCCCTAGTCCAGTTTATTTATTTAGTAAAGGTAAACCAACAGCTTCGGTATAGAGCATTACATAATAATAATAGTAAAAAGTATCAGACTTATACAATCGCCAATAATAGGTCGACCAACATTTAATCAAGAGTTTCAGGATGTCTTCAAAGACCAATCTGTTATGATAAATGATAAAATCCGACAATCGAACAGTAGTATCTTACCTGTGAAATCAGGGAAGTACAAGGTCGGTGCTGCTCATGGAAATGACAAGGAAAATACTATTCTTTGCCATCATAATGTAACTGTCCAGACATTCTATCTATCAGGACATTACAATTCAGTAACGACAGCCTGTCCAGAAAGAAGACTTTACCGATTTGACATCTCAAGGAGGCATTCACTCGCGAAATATTCTCGAATTGGGGCACCCCTCAAGTAGATATGCTAGCCACGAGTCAATCAAGAGTAGTTCCGACGTATGTCTCAAAAGAAGCAAGGGATCCCCAGGCTCTTTACATAGATGCATTCAGCCGAGTTTGGGATTACCATTTAGCTTGGGTGTTTCCCCCTCCTCCTCTCATACCCAGGGTGCTCCATCATCTCAACAGAGCATCTGGGACGTATCTAGTAGTGGTTCCTCGCTGGGAGAAAGTGTTCTGGAGAAACGACCTCAAACGCAGAGCATTAGAAGCTCCCAACCAGATATTCAACCTGAGCAGGAATCTAGTGGACTTGTCAACCAATCAACTGCCACCAATAGTAGCAGAGTTGTTCTTAGAGGTCTGGAAGATACGGAGTGGAGCAAACTGGCTTGGAACCTAAGAATATTGAATTAATTTAGTCTGTTTGGCGTGATTGCACATGGCGAACATACGGGGCAGCGTGGAAACAATGGGTCTCGTGGTGAGACAAAATGGGATAACACCTAGCGGTCCTCGACCCCAGGAAGTAACAACCTAAAAGGGTGCCTCTCACGCATCAGTAAGTTAGCCCTGCTACAATTCTAGTGCACAAATCAGTAGTAGTTACCTTAGCAGACCCCACTCAAGAGTATCGACTAGCTAATAATCCTATAGTGGGAACCATTCTAAAAGCAATTAATATTTAAAAAAATGCGAAGCGACGCTGTTAAAGTCACAGATTTTAAAGGTCCAGGATTTAATTCGGTGGTTAAAAAATAACGTACCTGATAAAAGCAGTATTTATCAAGTCTCTCGGCATTTAGCCTTACTTCTTTTGCTGGCATCAAGCCGTCGTATTCACGACCTTACTTTTCTGAGCATTGACGATGGACACTGTGAAGGATTCGGTTCAACAATAACCTTCTGGCCTAGATTTGGCTCAGAGACCGATAACGCGAAATTTTGCCAATCAGGTTGGCAGCTAACCTGTTCAGGAGATCCAAGTTTAAGTTTAGTTAAATGGGTAAATTGGTTGATTGATTTATCAAGTGAGAGAAGAATGGCACAAACTGATTTGCAACGTTTGTTTACTACTATACATGAAGTAGTAAAAGCGGCCTCACGAGCCGCTGAGGCCGCTGAGGCCTGCGATAATGATCGCAGGTTGGTTAAAGGTGCCGTTAAAAGAACTAGGATTAACCATTAGTCCAGGTTCGATTCGTTCAGCTGTGGCCTCAAATGATTTTAAAAATTAAATACCTTTGGATGACATTCTAAAAAGAGAGAACTGGAGGGGCTCTGATCATTTCTTGAAGCATTATTGCAAGCCGGTCGGCCAACCTAGAAATAGTAATTTTAACCCTCTTGGTGGTTCATTTACGATGTAGTTGTGCTTGTTACTATTTAGTTGATTTCATTGTATGTCATTCGAATTAAGACTGAATATTACGGTTTGATCTCATCATTAAACTTATATTAAGAATTACAAGTTCAGCTGGAAGTCAAGTCAATTTAGAAAAGAATTTTTTTTAAGTTTAGTTTGCTACATAATATAAAAGAATTGTCAGCTTCGCTTATGACAATAAGTTTCTTGCTTTTTCTTTTGTCAAGATACGTTTGTTTTATTTTGACACACATTATCCTGTCACAGTACGCTTTAGGGCGCCGGCAGAAGATAAACACTTCTCCGAAAGGTCAAGCCGAAGGCACAGAACTGAAATATAACCGTTTTCCCCCCAGAGGGAAGAAAACGAGTATTTCAGGTCTTGCCGAGGCTTGACCTGAGCAAGTCCTTGCCGGCTTTCGGAGCTAGGTACTAACATAAGCCCGCTCGCATCTCACGCGCCTGCCGCCGCCGCCGTCGCGCTCCGCGCATGCGCGGTCCGCGAGGTCACGCCCTCCAAGCAGATATCGCTCACTCAAGGACTAAAGTAGGTAAGTAGTAAGCATGTGTGTACACTAATGTAGGGATAGTTATCTCCGAAAGGTCAAGCCTCGGCAAGACCTGAAATACTCGTTTTCTTCCCTCTGGGGGGAAAACGGTTATATTTGATTTATCTAACGTCTTGTTAGGCTCGTATGGAATCAAGATGCTTGATTGCAATAATCACAATCCTGTTAGGAGCAATCAAATTTTTTTTAGAGTGTACTGTGATTTATATGTTTAGATTAAGAAAGATTAGATATCTATATGAAATTAAGTAATAGAACAAATAATAAAACAATGTTTTATGCCATTTGCTTTTAATTAACATCCCTGAGCCTGACTGTACCTGTTCACCAAACTCGACATAAAGGTAATAGAATGCGTAAAATATCAATACTTTGGAGAACAATAGACTTCCAGGCTCGACATAACGGGACTCGACATAAAGGGAATAAATCAAACATAAATATGCATATTTTGCAAACATTTTTGCGGTCTCCACACGTTTCAAGTCCAACACTAAAACGTTATGAGTACCCAATAAAATACACCATAATCTTTTACTTTTCTATAGAAATATATTTAAACTGAACAAAAGAATGGCGTAGGTGGTGATAATTTACACTTTCGTCCTCTCAACAGCTTAGCTTTGTAGATGAGCAATAGAGCATTTATTAAGAAAGGTTTGTGACCTCTGAATAGGTGTCATCATGCGGGTAGTCTGAGTACGATGATTACGATGAATCATTTGAATAACATAAGGAAGTCGTTAGTGGTTCCTGTGGTGGATGAATTTGTTTTTGATCTCAAACAAAAAGTATGAATAAAAGTTGAAACGCTGACACTGAAGAAGCAGTAAAAATGGGGGCAACAACCTGACTTTTCTCTGGACAATGTTGACCTGGCTTCTTCATTTAATATTTATGTCGGTAAAACTGGACTTCCAGTGCATCGAAAAGTAGGATACTAGTCATTTTACTTTGTATAGCTACAATCTGTCTAAAGCTGTCTTCTTTATTGTCGGAAGGCTTAAGTACAGGCTCATATCACTAAGTACAATAACAATAAAAATAAACAGTTTGTTAATTAGAAGCCTCCACAGTTAAATAACAAAATATCACTCTTTCACAACCTTCTTTAAATTAGTTTTAGTTTTTAATATAAGCTTTTTCCGAGCGCTCAAGCGCTTTTGCCATGTCAATAACATTATTGAAATCAAATATAACAGCTTACAATTTGTAACCCATCAAAAATTGTTATTTAAGCTGTAGTATGAGGCAACTGGACTTATCTATCCCAACAAAATGTTGCCAAGACGACCACGTAAGGTTTGCCTTGTAAAATAGATATCAGATATCATGTAGAGCCAAGCTTCTGAATCTACACGGCCTAACCTACCGACCCTAACTTCACAAATTCTACATATCAGTATAAATGTATGGCTTCGCCGTTTCGCTACCGTCGTGGAGGTGATGCGAATAATTAGTTTCTGAAGTAAGTAACGAAACAGCCAAGCTATACAGGAACTTTACACCCTGTTCCTCATACGATGTTTTCCTTCACCGTTTTTTAAGCGAGTGATAATTGTACATCTGAAAAGTCAGGGATGTATGGAGCGGCAGCGGAGCGTACTAAAAAAACTGATAGACTATGTCCAGCAGGATACAAGTTTCGGACGAAAATTTTGTTCGTGATGTCCGGTCTATAGGTATTGAACGTCTTTGCCCTTAACGTATATCAAGACTCAACACCGACATCCTGTTTCCTTCATAGGAAACAGAACAGAATACTTTATTTCTTCGTTTACTTTATAAACACGAAAAAAAATGGATCCCTACACTTTCTTAATTGTATCTTGACTTGCCTCGTAGGCGTGACAGACACAAAAATAAACTTAAAACCTTATTCTCATTAATTCTGCTAACGAAGCAGTATAAATAACACCTGTGTTCTATGAAGACAAACGAGCATTTCCGTAGATGCGCACGCGCAGGATGGGCTAAATTACCGCTTCCTCTATTCTGCTACAGAAATACCAGCTTTGATGCCGCTATTAATAGTGACAAGGATGGATTAAGGATTTTTATTTAATACGGCGTAGTTTTCCTGTAAAGGAAACGGGATTTTGGAGCATGGCATGGTCTTTTTTAGGTAGAAAATAATTTGATTTGTATAGATAGGTACCTAACGGTTGATTTAAAATTCATTCGCCGTTTATGATTAAAAGGATTTAAAAAAATGATAACTTTTACTACCGAATCAATTAAAAGAAAACTTTCATTTTCGAATTAGGTAGGTACTCTTCAAGAGATAATTTTATCGCAATTCTTATTGTCATCAACCGAGCACAAATCCAGGATCCAGTTTGAAATCCTTAGTAAAATACCTCAATATCATTCCACAACTTTCTCACAACGCCACCTAGTCCCAAACTTAGCAGAGCTTGTGCAATGAGAACTTCTAAATACATTAATATTATAGATCGATTACATCCAGACAGAGAACGAACACACACACCCACACACACATTGTAATGTTGTCTTTACATTGTGATTTTACTTACATTTTTGTACATTGTTTAACCTGAAATTTTAAAGCATTCACCCTCCCTAGGTAGCTACATGCATTACTTGGAGGCAAAGCATACCTTTTTGTCTTATATTATCATATTTATTATTTAAGTTTTTCTATAAATTATGTTTGTTTACATTCGTAATATTATGTCAGCTAGTGACAGGTCTAGTTTTATTTTTAATTTGTCTGGAGCTAGTTGTAGGTCGTATATGTAAACCACATCGACCTCATTATTTTTCTTTTACTTTGCTTTGTATTGTGTTCTAAAACCTTTCAAAATTCAATCATCTGTCATTCTGTCCATTTACCTTGGAGCCAGGTGGAATTTGGCAGTCTTCGTTTGGATCTGAAAGGCTTAGCAAGTCATATCAGCTGCGAGTCTAATATTTATGGCCTCTCTGTCCTCCGGCCCTCTAAACTGACGTCCTCCGCCTCCTCTGCAGAAGTCTGAAGCCTAACGTCCCTCGGCCATTACTAGAGCCGAGAGGACCACCTCTGACGGCCTCCTCCTCCGCTGCTGAAGACTCAAGCCTGACGTCCCTCGGCCATTCCTAGAGCCGAGAGGACCTCCTCTGACGGACTCCTTCTCCTGACGGCCTCCTCCTGAGCTGCTGAAGACTGAAGCCTGACGTCCCTCGACTACCCTACAGCAGAGAGTGACACCTTTGACGGCCTCCACCTCCTCTACTGAAGACCGAAGCCTGATGCCCCTCAGCCACATCTACTGCTGAGAGAGGGCCACCTTTTCTTCATTTTATATTTCATCTTTCATTCATCAGTTTTCCTCTCTTCTTTACCCTAGCTCCACTAGGTAGGCTTGATATTAATAAATTCTTATTTATTCCCTCTAATCTTTTCATACAACAGTGCTCTCCTCCTAGGTAGGTAGGTACTGTTACGTTACAACATACATACATATCACTTTTCCGAACCCGAGAAATGAACCAAGAACTACACTAGGACCAGGCTACCTGGCTACTAAAAGACGAACGAGGCAGTAAATATCTTGAATAGGTACATTACTCAGAACAGCATCCGCTCTGGTCAACACTAAATCACCGACAAGATGACAAGCAAACGCCTATTGCTTACAAAATTGCCCGCAAATTAATAGGCCATTTTTCAATTCTGATAGTATGATTCACATGGCGCCTGTCCCAATTGCTCAATATTCCAGATTGGCTCCACTTCAATTTCAATTAACAATTCACTGTTTTATATAAACATAGTGTAGGTACAATTGTCAATTTCAACCAATGATGAGGTCAGCCATTTAGGGTCAACTCACACCAAAAGAGCGTCGAAGCGCAGCGAAGCGGAGCGCAGTTTCAGTCATATGAATTTTAACTTTATTTTCATTATCCTATATTTATTACCGCATGAGAAACTCGAGTCGCGCGGATGCCCGCGGCGCCGCGAGAATTCTGGCGAATTCCATAAACGGAGCCGTGCTCGCTGCGCTTCGCTGCCCTTCGCCGCTCTTACGTTGTGTGTTGACCTTTAGCAGTGACATCTATTTCGCCACATTCGAACTATAACTGACATCGCGATTCAAAGTCAAACCATTTATTTCAATTAGGCCCTTTTAAGGCACTTTTGAACGTCGAACAAAAATTAACTTTAAAAAATGATTCTAGTTGCCCCTTCCAAAAAGAAGATTTGTATGTAGAAGAATGGGCAAGAAACTCCATACTTACTCTTTTAAAATCGATTTTACAATATTTTGTATACATTAATAAGATTATAATATGTGAGGACGATGCACCTAGAATAAAAGTACTATACTAAAATAGGTTTAAGCAGAAAAAAAAAGCAATGGGGTTGATTAAAGTTAAAGTTAAAGTTAATTTAGTTCGATGTTAAAGTTATCCGCGCCATTGAACGAACGTATCCAACAACAACCAACAACAACAACAACAACACAACATCCATCTGGCAGTAGTAGCCCACCAGACACAACACCCATCTGCGGCTATTTGCTATCTTTACATGACCAGTGTTAACGGGTGTCCAATTGCACACCGAAGTTCGATAACAACTGAGAGTTTACAAAAAAATACGGTGACTATCAGACGGAGTACGGTGCCCTTCGTCACATCTCTGCCAATGCGCATGATGTCATTCTAGATACACGCTGATGATAGGCAATACGAAATTGGCTATTTGACAGTTAATCGTTGAACACTTTGCGGTGATCATCACTATGAACTGTCAACGGAGATACGCAATAGTTCTGCTGGTCGGAGGATCCTCACCTTTCAGTGGGGGAAGCGAAACTTTGTACCCAGTTCCTTATATAGGGTGACTGGTAATTAGTGACCGATACTTAAACACGTGATTGTACTCATGGATACGAATAACTTACCCAAAGAAACTATTTTTTATACTCATTAGCTTTCATTTAATTCAATTACTGCACAACGAGAGCGGTGGGGGTGGCGAGGGAGCGTGTGACGTTACTACTACTAGTAGATTTTGCCCTTTTCGAGGTCAGACAATCAGCTGGTAGATTCGTGCCTACTGTGACCGATCACAGGCGCGCGCGCGGGAATTTCTTAACAGCGTTTTTGTTATTTTATTGTGTTATGAGTTATTGTGTATAAAAAAAAAAGTTTATTTGGGAAAGTTTATTGAAATCATGAATACAGTCACGTGTTTAAGTATCGGTCACTAATTACCAGTCACCCTATATACCTCTAAATACCGACACACATGCGGAGCTGTGCCAATTAATAACTACTGTTTCTCAAAACCATAAAACTGTACCTACATTTTCTCAGTGCCCTCAGTAATGGCGTCTACACATTTGAACTGTGTCATGACAATCTGTTGTCCGTCAGTCACATCCATTGCTTGCAAACACAACGATTTCCCTTCGCTGATGTCTTGACAGGCAGTTGGTGTATATCGGTCGGATATTACGAAATAATGATATTAGAAGGAAGCTTGGATGCTTTCTGTCTTGTCTGGTGTAGGTGGGTACTGTGAGGTTTGTGGGCGTAAGAACAACAGCGCTTAGGTATATTTTTTTTGGGATCGGACTGAATTCGATCGCTTAGTGAATTGAGGCCTAGTGCTGTAAGGCAGTCTCCCTTGCAGTACTGGGTTTAGAGCTATTAATAAATTGGACCTTAATTTAATAAATCTGTTAACTGAATGCTGTCAGGTTCCAGAGTCCCTTACAGTTCTGAGTTCCTTACAAAACTCACAGTTTATTAGTGTAGTCATGTCCATGTGATTGTAGACCACGATACGTTCAATCATTTCTACAATACGATACTGCAATTTTTCCTTGCTTGGATGGTCTTTCGGTTGTCTAGTGGGTACTGTGAGGTTTGTGGGCGTAAGAACATTAGTGGATTGAGACCTAGTGCTGTAAGCTGTAAGGCAGTCTCCCTTGCAGTACTGGGTCTAGAGCTATTAATAATTGGACCCTAATTTAATAAATCTGTTAGCTGAATGCTGTCAGGTTCTAGAGTCCCTTATAGTTCTGAGTTCCTTACAAGCCTCACAGTTCATTAGTGTAGTCATGTCCATTTAATCGTCACAGTCACAGTTCATTAGTGTAGTCATGTCCATTTAGACGTTCAAATATTTCCACAATACGATTTTGTACTGAAATATTTTACTTGTGTAAATAAATAATGTATGAATAAATAATTAATTAAACCTCTATTGAAACGCTTAAACCCAAACTATTACGACTGAATTGCATTTGGCAGAATTTCACAAAAACTTTTCTCATTCATTTAGCTAGATGGTATTCGTCAATTGTGTAAGATTCTCATTTTAATCCAGATTGTAACGTGAAACCGTCGCAAACATATCGATTAACAAGAAAGCGTTTCTTTTGTGAATGTCGTCGACTGTGTTGTTAATGGTTTGTTGGTCTCGATATCTTTCACATGGAAAAATGAACTGTCAAGTGAGTAGAGTCCGGATAATTGTGTCGTAAAATTTTTAGACTGCATTCTAGGTCAAGTCCCCCTAGCGCGCTACTGCTTAGCATGATGGTCCTGGGTTTTGATCCGGGAGTTGATTTTTTCATCTATAAACCCCTAAAAGTCCGATTGATAGCAATAGGTTCGCTCCGTAATACATAGAACTTGAACATAACTGGTGTCGAGCGGGTCTATTAAAGGTACGAGAATTGCAGGACTAGTATTGTGTTGTGTTAGTTTTTTTTTTGTGCCTATTATTGTATTTTGTTCAATTATGTAATTAATTTATGCCAAGCTAAATGAGGAAGAATGAAAGGCGACTAACAAAAAGTATTTTAATGTAGGTGAGGAGGGGACCCTCTAAACAGACATACACTAGTCATCAGTCCAATATAGTGGATGTTCTTCAGAAAGGTCCGTTTATACATAGTACTTACTCTGCAACTAGCGTGCGTGTGTGTGTGACCAAGTGTGAGAGTGTAAATGAAGCAAAAGGAGCATATAAGGCTAAGGATCGTAGCATTTTGTAGTTTCTGTCTAGTGAGAAACAGTGATTTCGTTTATATTCTCTATGTATGTTATATTTCTTCATTAATATTGATTAACATCCCACATGCAATAAAATCAAAAACATTGTTCTTATTCAGACTCTGTTCAGTGTAAAAATTTCTTTAGCTTCTGAGTTTTATGACAGCTTGGAAATATTTAGAAAGCATAGATTATGTCGACGAAAAAGTCGTTGAGATAATATATTACTATACAATCGTATTTATTTTACACTCTTCACAGTAAAGTGGCGGAAGTATTATTCGTAAACCATTGCTTTATCTTTAAACCGATTTATTTTCCCACATACATAACATGTAAGATAAACACAAAAATCCGGATTATCACTACCTACTCGAAATAAGATAAAACATTAATCTACCACTCGCAAAATTATTACATAACAGACAGACTGACTGGCGAATGAATAAATTGTAGTAAGAAAGCTCTAAAACACAATTACAAAGTCATGGTCATGGATTTATAAATCACACACTTTTCTCTTGACTCTTGTCCAAATTTATTTTTACATAAAAACTTCTTTGATCTAAGACTTATAGTACGTATATACCACAACGACTGACTTCCTGCTACCAGCCGGTAAATTGAAAATAAGAAAGAGAGTTTAAAAATTCATAAAGAACGTAGTGTTTTTCCGGTGGCAACTTTTTATTAGGTTGGCAACACTAAATGATGTAAGTGACTTTTGATTGTTTATTATTGATTGGTTTTGACTGGTAGCTAGGTATGAGTTTTGGCGCAATGTATGCATAATTCGCGTACCTACCTATACAAAAATTAACTGTAAAAAAAAGCAAAAATTAATAAATACCCTGCTGTTTAGTCTCTAAAGTCATCCGTGAACTAACCAACGGATGTAAAATAACTAAAGATATAAAAATAACTCTACTTAACCGGACCTACATACGATAAATAAATACATGCAATTTAAGAGCTTACAATTATCGATAATCTAATCGTTAATTATCACCAAATTATCGACTAATGCATTCCATATTATAAGATTGTCATCATTATTGTATACGTTTTTGAACTGAATGGGTTCATAATCAGTGTATAAGGACTAGTGAAAGCAGTCCGCATATTTTTGTTTATGGCCAGTGACAGCAAAGGTTGAATAAAAAAAGAAAACAAATAAAGATGTACAAAAAGGCGGTAAGTTCTAATTTATGCTTTGAAAACAGACCAATAAAAATTTATTGCTCTGAGAATAAACATGACTTCATAATATCTTGTCACTTAACAACATGTCCGATTTCTCCGAAGGGTTAGGCAGGTAACTATAGTAGAAGCTAAGTAATAGAGCGCCAAAAGAAAAAGCTATCTATAGTTAGCTGCTCATATACATTTAATAATGCATTAGTTGATAAAATCGAAATTGAATGTCTTAGGAGCGTCTTCACAATAGATCAATCTGATGAGATTGAATGTGCATTCAAAGGTTTTAACGGAACTGCACCTACCATGTAGGTCTATTTACTGACAGAAATGTTTTAATAATCTCAATAAATCTGGTGTTTTTGAAATTTTCCGCCTTGAATGTATTAGTAATTTAGTGTACCTGATTGATTTTCAATGGGCACAGTGTGTAATATCAGTTTACCTCTGCCTAACCATACAGGCATGGTTTAACAATAAAAATGGCTCCTAATTTCTTACTCATTAACAAATCTTAAACGAAAATACACCCATGAAAACATGCCCCCTATCTATTCCTTTATAATTATTTCAATCATTAATTCAGCTCAAAAAACGACGCAAGCTTAGTCAGCCGCAGTCGGTATCATTAAAAAGCTATACTTTACTGTCAAAATCTATAATGAGCTGAAATATCCACGTCATGTAAACAGAATTAAATAAGTGTCCAAGTGGGTTTAGTAAACAGACACTTTGGCAACGTTTTCGAATGAAAATATATATTTTTTTTTATATATATTTTCATTCGAAAACCTTTGAGATTTTGTCCGGTATGTATAGGCATCTTATGTATGATGCACGTCGGTGAGGTTTTTTTTACATTCTCTGGAAAAAAAGAGTAAAAATACGTTTATTTCAGCATTTTATATACCTAAGCAATGCTACAGATGTTTTAAGCCAGAAAAGATGAAAGCTGAAATGAGCTTTTTTATGTTTCCCGCCCAATTTTCTTTAGAATTCTTATAAATTACATTTGGAAGTCATATTTTATAAGTGAGCTTTCTACTTTCTTTTTACTTGATATCCTAGACAAACACATAGGCAATTACTAAAAAAAGTGTCCTTAACGACGGTGTAAAACCGGGGTGTAAATAATAAAACGTTAGTTCACACTCTATCCCACCCACGGATCAACTTTACTAAAATAAACATTTTTAATTTTGTCTTGTAAACTCTAGTACGACTTCGGACGTAGCCCGAATGACCGCGTGCTCGGAACAAGGGCGACGCTGATTTAAAAAAAAATAGTAAAAAAAGTTCGGTTCGCGCGGGAAATTTTGACGTTTCGATTTTCAAAAATTAATGCGTGTGTTTTTTACGTGTTCAATGTGTTAGTGGAATTGAAAAAATATAAGTAAAGCATAATCGGAATTTAAAAGAGGTTTGAGAAACTTAGGAGTCTTTTAGGGAGGACATAAATTTTACTGAATTTATTTTGGTTGTGATTTTTTTACTAAGTATTACATAAATAGTTGATAAAAAGCAACCTTCTGCCATAAGCGATATCTATTTGATCACAATAATTACCTATAATGTTGTTTATGAACACATTTTGATATCTATTGATGGATTACTACTAAGATAACCTCGTGTGTTAATGAAACAGTTTTTGTGATAAAAAACACAATTATGTAGTGAATAATAATGTAATTTCCACTAAAGGCGTACTTTTATAGTCCCTAGAAATCAATCATATTTGCTTTACATTGCCTTCTCTTTTTTTTAAATATAGAGAGAGATATTACTTCAAACTAATTTAAGAAGAATAAAATTATGAAACCTTAAAATATAGATTTCCAGACATGTAATGATTAAAGCAAGACACGTAAAACTGTACAACTTATAACATTACATCACGCCCGTATTTATTCCTCAAAGGTTTAGGAAAAGGTAGGACATGTATGAAAAAAAATATTTAAAAAAAAACTTTTTTTTTTAATGGTTGCTTCGTCTTTGTGTCAATGTTCTACATCCGATTGTTTTGTTTTTCATTTAATTTATTTGATTTATGTTCAACCAATGGGGAGTTGTACAAATGTACCTACATGGACAACTTTTAGGGGTTCAACATAATCGGGGGTTAAGAATTTAGTGGCTGATCATTTATGATCAGCCACTAAATTAAAAAATCGAAAATGGGCTCGTTAGGTTTACCTAGCCCATTTCACTAGTTCAAAAAAATTGGGCGTGATCCTATTGACGTAAACCTCTACTGAGAAATTCCAGGCAATACCATTTCTATTTTACATAATTCTAACCGCAAATTAAGATATAACTCACTCCGTAACGTGAAAATAAAAGCTAACAAAAGTCGAAGTAACAAATCTTCCTAACAGACGTACAAAAGCTACAACAGTAGTGTAGGTACACTCGGCTACACATCAAGCTTTACAGTACAGTTCCAGTATAAGCAGATCTCGCCTGGTATAGGATTTTCGAACAATGCGAGGTCAGCGTAAACTGGAAACTTATATCTTTATGTGTAGCCGTTTCTACGAGCATCATAAACATTTGAATGCGTCATGCGTTCAGAAAATATCATTATTTTCGTTCACACCTTCATTCAAGGGACGGTAATGATAGGTTTTATGATTTCCCAACATGAGTTAAAGTCTGTGAGTTACTGAATATACGTGTCGTGTATGTATTTTCGCTTTATAGAATTGAAAAGAGGAGCTTCAGATCGATCGGAGGTAGCGCTCTCTAAGACTTCTCTGTGCCTCGGAAAGCACGTTAAGCCATTGGTCCTGGGCTGTCACTTTGCAAAGTAGATTGGCGAGAATTGACCCACATGATTTAAAAATAAAGGAAGCGTTGCAAGTCTACATGTGTCATTTTAATTACGAGTTTGATAAAGATTTATATAAAGAATATAGAGTTGCTAGCATAGGAATTAAAAGTTAGAAATAAATTAAATCTATTAAAAATAAATAATCCTGCAGTTTACGAACGCACCGCGTGTCTCCGTTTTACTTAAAACGTAAAATAAAATAAAAAACAACGTGAATATGCAAAAATAGACATTTTTGATAAATAATAATTACAATGCTAGCATGTTCTATTACTAACTTTTTTTGTGTGAACGTAAGTTGGAACGTTAGCTATCAAATTATTCATATGGATATAATCTTTTAACTTGTATAGCCTTTTTTCTACCAACTTTTACAGCTGACTGATTTGCATTTTTGATAGTTTTGTGTAGTTCTAGAAGTAGTACTAAGTTTTAATAATGTACGATTCTAATATCAATGGGTCCCAATTTACATACCAGTTCGCCATTCTTCTTTGTGACAGTTTTTACCGATAGTCAGAGCCCTGAAGTCTGACAGCCAGTTTAACCAAGGGGTATTGTGATATTATTATTATTATTTATTACCCAGTAACTTGATTGTGGAGTTCAGACCGGCAGTCGCCTCATGTAAAACACTAAAATTTTGCTGCATCTGGTTAAACTAGAATACTATTTATTGTACACCACAAAACCTACAAATAATAACTAAGCCTGAATGTGAGAGTCAGCTGGACATTGAGCTGGTTAGATTAGAATAGAATAGAATAGAAGAAGAATAGAAAAATATTTATTCAGCACAGACACAAGCGCACAGCAACAAAGAAAACAGAAGTAATAAATAGCAGGTACACAAATTGCGCTGAGCGTGCCCATGCCGAAAGGGTAACCATCTCAGCATTTGCTGGGCGTCAGACACCCAGCGCTGGTTTTCAGTTGGCACCCCGCAGTGACACGCGGACGAAGGTAAATAAAATAAACATAATGAATATTTTTAAATAAAAATAAATCGCAAATAAATACAGTAATAAGTGTAAAAACGAATACAGTTAAAATTAATATTTAAATATTAGAAGCCATACCCAACACAATTGGGACTACTTTGTCAGCAGTGCTGTTCTGTACAAAACACCCGTGAAAATGTAGGTGAAGTCAAGGCGAATTGAGTCCATAGTTCACTTCACTCAAGTTTTAATGAGGTGACTTTAAGGTGCAACGCAGACGACAGACTATTCGTCATGCACTTTTTAGTCTGCTATTTAATAGAAACGACTGCAATCATTTGTAAATTTAGTTTAACTGAAGTTGCACTTTTAAAAGTGCCTGATATCTAATTTAAATAAACGATGCGTGTCGTTTGCATATATAATATAATTGTATAGGTTCTATTGGACAGGCTAAAAATACGTCACTATTATCTTAAAGAACGTTTCAAGTTCCTTCATGACACACTTAGTACATATCTAAGGTCATCGGAAAACTTGAGTCTAGATATGCCCAGGCACACCACTAATTTCTACGGAAAATCGTTCACAGAGGCAAGCTCAAACATTACAATCGTTCAAAATTTGCTTAAAAATTATTACCTCTCTCCTAACACGTCTTAAGATAATTGATCGTCACTCTCGTCACTCGTAAATGGTTTGTATTTATGTATTTTTTTATTTTTTTTTGTCTTGTTAATTATACTTATTATATATGTGTATTCAAATAGTCTTGTATGGTATATATTTATGTAAATAGTACACCACACACTGCCTACTCATCTTTTTTCCTCCACTATCAAGTCCATCCAAAGGTTGTCTGTAAGAGATCGCTTTTAGCGATAAGGCCGCCCATTGTATCACCGCTTGTAGCCCTTAAAATTATGATTTGTAAGTATTAATGGTGTACAATAAAGAGTATTCTATTCTATTCTATTCACTAATAGTCTGTCGTCTGCGCTGCTGAATCGAATCGACCGGCTGATGCATCAAATGACTATTGTGTCGTATTTAAAATCAAATGCGCCTTTCATTGAAAAATTATTATAATTAACATAAACACTCCGAAGGGAAACATTGTCGGCGTTATGAACAGTTTTATGATGTTAAATATATGTGAAGAAAGGGATGCTTTTAACTCTAATGTTTACATAAACAATGTACCTTTGATCTCTAATTATGTGAGGTGTGTGTATATCTACTACAGTTTACCAATGCCAGAATTGCCTTAACAATCATCATTAGCAGAAATATCTGTTACATGAAATTAATGCTTATTGTCATCCATAGGTGCTTACCTACGTTTCTTAATGACACAACACATAACATGACGTCTATAATTCCTGAAGGTTAGGCAAAAGTGTACCTGTAATATAGGTACCCACATTTCGCATTTATGCTTAAGTCCCATTTAATAGGGCCTTTTGCATATTGCCATCAATCAGGCCCAACTCCAGGCTCTGGGCTACTACTGAGATCTGAGATATCACTTACTGTTTTGTATGACGGTCAACATAAACTGTTCCATAGTATGCATAGTTCTTCTCGGGAGTTGCCCGTGGTCCACCTACGTTTGTCCACCTGGTGGACCACGGGCATTTTTTTTTGCCCGTGGTCCACCTCAGTTTTATTGGGTGTACCACGGGAAAAAAATATTTCCCGTGGTCCACCTATGTCCACCTGGGTGTACCACGGGTAATTTTTCTTTCCCGTGGTCCACCTGCATTACCACCAGCGCTTGCACCTATGATGTGATACGTCGGGGTACCACTTAAGTAAAGAATGTTCCTAGTACTCGTAGGTATGTAGGCAGGTACTTATTTTCGCGGTACCCCGACGTTACGTAAAATTTCATGACTCAACGATAGGACAGTATTATTTTTAACTTTTTAAATGTTTTACTTTTTTGCGGTGGGGGTTTTTAAAATTTAAAATTTTGTTTTTGTTTTAAAATTTTTAAACGCGATATTTTTGTTTTATAGAGTTTACAGTTATGAGAATTTTTCAGTGCATTGTATGTAGAATCAAATGCTGGTTAAAACAAATCCAAACAAAACATATCTGCTATTAATTTGTTAAGCGTCTACCTACTGGTGTGCTGAAGTGCGACAGCATCAGCTCATCCTGTTGCCATCAATGCATTGTGTGCAAAATCAAATGCTGGTTAAAATGAATCCAAACACGACACATCTGCTATTATTTTCCCAAGAGTGTATTAGTCTGCAAGTTATCCTGGCTGCATCAGACCAAATATACCATAATCTTGCTTATTAATATAACACCATGGGTGTTTGAAATTTTAAGCGACGCATATGTTTGTATGTAAAGTTAAAACCCATAGACGTCTAAAATAGCAAAGGTAGCTAACACAAGCGCTGATAACCTTGAAACGGCTAAACTGATTTTGATGAATCATGTCTAAGAATCATCGCAAGAAACCCTGCTTTCAAACAAAAAGAACCGCATCTAAATACGGTTCACCCGTTTAGGCTCTACGGTGCCTCAGACAGACAGACAGACAGACAGACAGACACACACACATAGCGGTCAAACTTATAACACTCCTCTTTTTGCGTCGAGGGTTAAAAAAAGGTGATGAAGCAGGGTGGTCACGACCCTCAGCATTGAGGAGCACGACGCAAGGAGGGAAATCAAATCAAATCATTTCTTTTATTGTGATAAAGCATATAGAACGCAGACTTATACGAAATGTGTCTTTCATTATTTATGTAGAACACACTAGAACATTCGAGAAGAACTGAGGAAAACAACTTACAGCCAAACAAATAACTTTCTTAAATGGCCAGTATTACCAATGGCCAAATAATAAAATAATACCAAAAGCTTTATTCATTCATACATAATAAAAAGATCTTCGATTTTGACGACCCCGTTGTCGCTGGCATAAGCAACAGGATCCGCGTACGAAGTCGCGGGCAGAAGCTAGTACATAATAAAACTATAAAAAATTGGGGTCCTCATACATGAAACATGATTTTTCCACGTTTTTGGTTTACCTTCTATAATTTGCACGTACGTAACCCTTCCTGTGCGAGTCCGACTCGCACTACCTAGTTTTTGTTAAGATTTTTTTTTTTATTAGTTTGTTCGAATTCACTGTTTTTTTTTTCAAAAAGGATCCTAATCTTCATAACAATAGTCATCTTGTTATTTAATATAAAGGGACGTTAGGACAGCCCGCAATATCATTGCACAAAATATGATGAGAATCTTATTATATAATTATTAGGCACACCAAATCACTAGACACCACAAAAAACGTAGCGCATGCTCGGGTTGCGAACGGATTGCTTGCCTGACTCCAACTGATCTGACATCATGTTCTTTCTCCCCCACGATGTTGAAATAATCAAACGCGCCGTCAAATATGATAGGTGGACCACGGGCAATAGATTCTCACAAGTAATTACTCAGGTGACCCACGGGAAATATTTTTTTCCCGTGGTACACCCAATAAAACTGAGGTGGACCACGGGCAAAAAAAATGCCCGTGGTCCACCAGGTGGACAAACGTAGGTGGACCACGGGCAACTCCCGGTTCTTCTTATGAGCTCAGTTTCCTTTAAAAATAAATATTTCCAAAAAAAAACCCTTGAAGTGGAAATAAAGAGGATAGGTCTTGACCTGCAGTGGGAAATCCTAGTCCAGTAATCATAAAAATAACATTAAATGATATTTATTACTGTAAATGGGTCCATATAAACACATTTACACGTCATTTTTAACAAGAAGGTGAGGCCGCTCGTACTCTATCTGACTACTCTGAGCAGAAACACCGAAAGAAACTCAGAGATCATAGTGTCTTTTAAAGATATTGTCTTCGTCAGATCATGTAAGAAATTGATAAAAGATGATGATGATGGCTAGGAAGGAAGTCAACACTGATTAACAATGTCATCTGTTAAAAGGTCGGGGGAAAGAACGTAGGTGAAGTAATGTAAGAAAGTGAGGTCGCTCTCTTCACCTATCTTTTCGTAAGCACGCAGATTAATAAAGTAGAAGACCGACTAATAAAGATGTACCTATACGAAAGAAAAAAGAGCGTAGCCACTGAGTCAACTGAAACAAACAAATGAAGATAGAGAAAAGCAGCAGGTACTAACAATTCTAGTACAAGTCTATTACAACGGTAGGCTTATACAAAGGTAGACAAGATGTGCTGGTATGCGAACAATAGTGTAAATATTGAGATGAGCAATGTATGCAATGACGCGAGAGGCGACTGGTGCTGTTTGCGAATGATAGTTGCGTTTGATGTGTTATGGTGTTTGGATTATGTATATTTTAGGGACGTCTAATAGGTTATTCTATTAAAACGATATTAGCGTATTGAAATAGCTTCCAGCTCCCACGACTTAAGAGCAGCGCACCCTGGCACTCCTTTTCTGGTTTACCAATATTTTTACAACGGTATAAAATAATATGAATTTTTTATTAGGAAAAAGTTCGTACCCATAGTATTACAATTCCTTCTCTAACTGCTACCATATTAAAGTAAATGCAGTAATCTTTTGTTATGTACACATCATTAAGTTCTAGCTTACCTAAGCTAAAAGTAACAAGATGGAGTGAGAATTGAAACTGGACTGTGTTTAATTATGACCGTTTCCTATGTATCGGCACGGCTCTAAAAGATATATTTTTTTTTATATAGTATTTTCTACTTTCTCATCTTGATTATGTTACCAATATATTTAGATTTTATAATCCTGGAAGACTTATTACTAAGTTACGGAGCTTACAATCAGTAACAAAGACAATCGCTAATGACACTATGACAGCAGTTGATATTATCATATTCATATTTACACAAGGAAAAAAGATGTTCACAAAAAGCGTTTTAAGCTAGGAGCCGTTGTAGATCGTGTCAGGGTACAGCAAAAGTTTTCAGTTTTGATAGTTAGTTGAAGAAAGACGAAACTTTTGACGTCTCTTGAAAGTAGAAACAAGACATACTTTCAAAAGACGTCAAAACTTCGGTTGATGTTGGTAATTATTCTATAAGAACGTTAAATATGCAGCGTGCAGCAGGTTTTTAAGAAAACAAAGCTGAATAATAGCTCCAAAGATTTATGGCTTTATTAAACAACATTACTTTAAAGTTTTTTTTAAAACAGACATGTGTAACACTGGCCAATTTCTGCATCGCAAATGAGTTATGATGAATATTTTGGCTGAGAAACTCTTTAGCTGGTATAATTATTTTGTGCAGACCCTCATCATCACTGTATTTTCGCGCCTATCAGAGTTACCAAGGACAATCTAAAAATATTCTCGCAAATACCAGAATAAATGCAAAGCTTTTGTGTCCAAACAGATATTTCCGAGGCAGAAATAATAAAGAAAACATACACACGTCCGTAACTTATGATAGTCGACTGTTATAGTATCAGGAATTTGTGACGTCTTAGCGGAGTCACCATTACGCATGTGGGCGGTATCCATTCTCTACATAGGGCTGCCGTGTGTACTTAATATCTGGAAAAGAAAAGGTACTTCGTTTTGAAGGCAGGCAAAATCGCGCTTGTAGACTACAGATCCGGGGTGTATCCGCTCAGTTTGTTAAATATGTAGCAAAGATCACCTTTTCGTATAATCAACATATGCTTTGAATCGGGTTTTATAGTGATTTGGCGCCCAATTGGGATCTTTTAGCCCCAGTTGGGCGCCAATAACATCACTCAACAGAGTAATGTTATCCATACCATGTTGTGATTCGGAAAATAAGTTTCATCTGGGAGGATGATCATCCTAGGATCTTGAACTAGAACAAAAAGACTACAGAAATCCGCATGTTGCGTAGTAAATGAACTTGACTTGAACATAATGGTTATAAAAAGACCCTGTTCCTACAAAATAATAATATTAAAATAATATTCCACAACGCCATCTAGTCCCAAACTAAGCAGGGCTTGTGCTATGAGTACTAGACAACTGATAAACATACTTATATATTTCTAAATACGTAGGTACATATTAAAGATAAATTACACCCAAACACAGAACAAATGATCGTGCTCATCCCACAAAGATTTGTCCACGATCTCCGTCATAGCAATCAGGGCCACTGACTACTAAAACCAACAGGCTAGTCAAACATTGATCGGTCGTAACTTCGGCTTAGGACAACCCTAAAATGTACCGAGAAAACTGGACGGATGGCATACCTAGGTCATTTCCAAGCATTTAAAATCTAGTACATACATAACCGCCACAAATATGAAGTATCAAAAAAACTAAGATGTCACTCTCGACTCATAATCATAAACCGAGTAATAAAATTAAAATAAATTAGGGTGAGATGAACAGTTGTTGGCTGGGCGCCAACAGACGTTAGATATGTTGATAAAATGATTTATAGCTTGTTTAGTATTAAAGTTATTGTCGTTTAGTTAGTGCTGAGGTGTGGCAGGTAGGATTAATCGTTAGGGAATTATTAATGTGTTTTTTATTGGTGAGACAGCAATCGTTCATGGTGTCTGATTATTTCTTTGATCAGTAACTGTCAAACAATCATCTCTGTTGGCGTTACGGTTTTGCAGGAAGTTAAGTTCGTATAAAAAAGTGTTTTCATACATACATACATACATAAACTCACGCCTTTTTCCCATGGGGGTAGGCAGAAACTACAGAGCGCCATATGCTACGATTCTTACATACTTCTTTTGCTTCGTTTACATTCATACATGTTGTCATACACACACGCCGTTTTCCTCGTAAATTAAGCTTGAATACCAGTAAAAATCAGTCCTCTAAATAAAAAAGCCTTGAATTTCGTGCAAAAAATTTAACTAAATCTAAATTAACAGTGAATGCTCTGACTACATTTTATTCTATACTATGATTACAACTATTCTATTTGTAAATACGTCTGTGATTTTATCTAGTTATTAGTGGTTCAAGTTAAATACGTGGAATTGTAGATACTTTACGGTTAGGCACGTAGTTTTTCGCACTCTACTCTACCCGGAAAGATTGTTGGAAACGCAACCGGTGCAGACACCTAGATCACAATTCTTCAAACTCAAAAATACGCCCAGCATACTACACTCACTCCAAACATAATTTTTCATACGTTTTGATAAACTACTACGAAAGCGCAATTTATGGCTGATATAAACTCAAGATATTTGCGTAGGTTGAATACAAGTTATTTTTAGACCCGCCTTGCGAACCAGACTGTCCGTCGCTATATGAAAAATAAAATAATTTTTAATTACTATTGTAGTTAAACCTAAGGTTATATGGTTATAAATAATAGAAGAACAATAGAAAATAATAAAACACTAAGAGTTGTAAAATAAGTCTAGTTTCGGAAGTCTGTGGCTTTGGTGGTTTTTTTAATTAATTTATTGGCCACCAAGTTCCGAAACCAGAGTTTCCTGCTTTATTGTCTGTGGAAAAAGAGGATACATGGGAATAGAATGAAATAACGTACTCTTTATTGAGCCAAAAGACCTCCCACTACTGCTCAAAGTCGAGAATATTTCCCCCACATCACATGATGGCACTAGCTAACGACGACACATAATCCTAGGGAATCACATATAGACGCCGATGATCCAAGCAAGTGTATCTACACCTGCTTGGATCATCGCCCTCCATATGTCATCTAGTTTTGTTGTAACCTTTTCGTTTAGCACGTTTTTCTGACCTAATCTAGAACTCGCAGATTTAATAGTTATCCTTTTTGGATTTATTGATTTTTAAATGTTATTTAGTATAGGCTTCCCTATTGCCAATACTACTACGCTCATCATCATTAACACTAGATAATTGCTCAAATAAAATCCTGTTGTGTGATTCTGTCAACTTTCCTCACAGACCCGATCTTTTTGTGAAAACAGCACAAATTTTAATATCGTTATCAACTAGGTAGGTATCTAATGCTTTGATCCTCCTTCGTCATTGTCAACGTCACCTTGCCCAAAGAGTATTCTATTTATTAATGTATTCCTCTTCCGCTATTACTGCAAATTCATGATTGACTGCTTCATGAGAATAACTAGTACAGTGGTGATGTAATTCTACATCCAGCGAGCTGAGAGTGAGGTTGGCTGCTCGAAGTTTGCAAAACTTAAATGCCTTTTCTATCTTGGCAAAATCCTCTTAAACTGCCAGACCCTTACCGTTACCCACTGTCGACCGACTAGTTGCTGGAGACTTGGTCGACGGCGACAATGATTATTTATACTTTTAATAGGTTGGTTACGCACTGGGTCGTATTTTAGTCGCCGTGAGACCAAGTTGCAGGCGACTAGTCGACAGTGCGTAATGGCTCTTACCGGCAAACACCACCACAGTGTTCCTCGACCAATCAATGGGCGTATAAGATTTGCCCACGCGTTCTCCGCGCCTGCACCGGCAAGACACCAACCTAATGAAGTATCAATTCTTATTAAGGCACCTCCTATTGGATGCATATCGCCATATTTGATAACATTCCCCATGTTTTCATCGGCACTGGTCGGCACTCCCTGTTCAACGTTAGATGTTAGTATAACAATATTGTAAACAACTCGGTGATTGTAAACATTCATATTTTCGCGCACACATTCACTTTGCCGGAAATAGCATTGACTTTGGGTACCAAGGTTCCATGGTCTGCGGAAAATATCAACAAAGCTATGTTACATGAAGGTTTTTGATTGATCGATGTGTTATTCAGCTTTTTCTCCTTACCATACAAATCTGGGTTTATGATTTTAGTACTTCGTTTTTATTATGTCCTTGGACTTTGTAATAGGCACTTACTGCTAGAAACTATTCTTGGATGACCCACAGTCGAAAATAAATAAAGGAAGAGAATAATATAAGGGAAATAAATAAAAAGAATGAGTGTAATTAATGAGTAAGGAACAAAAAAGTTCCTTCTCTTTTTAACCGACTTCAAAAAAAGGAGGAGGTTAAGTAAGTAAGTGGTATCATAACAATGAAAGTAAAGCTAAAGAACAAAATAAAAATACTATGGTTAAAGCCGGAAATAAAAATAAAGATGTGTAATTAAATTAATTAAATAATAGTAATTTGAGCAGCTCTCGATGTGTGAGGAGTAATGTGAATGGGTGTGTGTTTTGTGCGTGCGTGATATGTAATAACCTGAATTAAAGATTATTTATTATTATTATCACGAATCCTTTGTTTCATATCTCTCGAAGAGTTATACCAAAGTAAATCCATCAAACCTTTCAATCCTCTTTCTTAATGGCGTACTATAATTACAGCGATTACATTTAAATCTACAAAGTACCTACAATAAAACTAACTGAAATCGAACTTAACACAGCACCTGACAAATTAATATTATAACTCAACTCAACACATATTTATTACGACCATAAAACCATAGAAAACAAGGAATACGAAACTAAAGTTATTATTAATCTATAAGATAATGTTGAACTACATGAAACAGTAAATAATTTATACGTGGATGTGAAATAGTGGCACATTATGTCTGTGTGGTTGACTTTAGTGAAGAGTTCGCATTGGGGACTTGGCTGTAATCCTCGACCTGTTTTTGTAAGTATTTCTGTGAGGTGCTTATTGTTTTATTATGATTATTTCTGATTGTATTAACGATTTGGTCGCCAGAGACTACTAAAACGTTATTCACATCACGAGGATTATGTTCTGGAGCAAGAATGTTTTTATCTGCCAAACTTCTATTCTAGATGAGTCTGTATGAGATTACAGCAAGCTATTTAGCCTATATTTCGATAGCTTTTTAGACATATGATAGGGTAAACTATCTTGGATGCCTTAAGAGATCGCGGCTAGGAACAGCGTTCTAGCAGCGTCATCATTAAAATTGATTTTATATAAATTGAGAAGGCAGACCAACTTGTATCATCTACTATACTTTTATTATAAAGAGTAAAGATTTTTAATAAAGAGGAAGATTTTTTTTATTCCTGTATTCTCACGGGAACTGGAACTACGTGGGTGACACCGCGTGACGTCCGCTAGTCAATGATAATAAGACATATCTTTGTTTCAATAAGACTGAAATGTGTGGTACAAAGTCTTACCTCTTAAACAAGGGTATAATAAAATCTATACACCTTTCCAACAATATTTCTTAAAACCTTGTTTCAAAATTGTTATCTATTCCATGCTCAACATTTTATTAACTCCATGATTTAGTGAACTATGTTTTATTAAGACCATTCTATTTTGATCAGAAAACAACATACTATTTTTACGCACAGCAAGCAATTATTTTACTAATCACATGATGAGACTATAAAGCAAATTGCTAGGCTTATGTTCAATGGGATCGTTTAGAATCGTTCGAAAGACGATAAATAGATTCACCATTGAATTAAGGCAAGTTTATTTTGGGATGTTTGGTTTTGAAGGTCTTGGGCTACGAACGATGTTAATGAAGTTTTCGTAGAGATTATTGAATGTCGCGCATTTATTGTATCAGAAGAATTTTCGATCCAAGATAAATTGAGAGAGAGAAGCAGCCATCTTGAACTCCTTCCTCGTCCTCAATATTCCATCTTAGGTTTATACCTTTGGTTTTTCTTTAAGGGTAATCTTTTACTGGCTTAGTGTCAATTCGACCAGCAGCGCTATTGCGTATTTCCATTGACAAAGTTTATAGTGATGATCTCTGGGAAAAGTGTCCAACGATTAACGGTCAAACAGCTAGTTTCGTATCAGTGTGTATCTAGGATGACGTCATTCGCACTGGCAGTATTGTGACGAAGCGCACCGTACCTCGGATAGTCATCGTAACTTGAAGTTCACTTAAAGTGCAATACCACTTTGTTGTAAATTCTCAGTTGTCATCAAATTTAAGTTAATTAAGTCCGCCTCTGTACATTAGTGTGCTTGAAGTATTCAATAAATAAAAAGTAATAAATAAAGTTCGATGTGCAACTGGACGCCAGTTAGTCTGGCAATGCAAACATACACCTGGTCCCAATTATAAATCTCCAAAAACATGCCCGCAATATGCTAGAAAACAGATTGTTTCTTTACTAATATTATCTCTTTCGTCCACAGCTGCAAGTGAGAAATTCGCGCACTGAATCTACAGAGGATGACAAGCGTAGTGACGACAGCCGACCGCTCAGCCATGCCTCTGATTTTAGCAGGGACAATATTTGTAAGTACTGCCTTAACTTCACCCTTCGGCCGACCGTAAATTTACTGTGAGATATATCAGCTGTTGTTTCAGCAATGTGAGACTATGTCTGCAGACTTATAACTGTCATCCTTTTTGCAAAATACTTGTCATTACTCTCAATCAATCTATCCTAATATTCGTAACATATCTCTGAACTCTGAGCCATCCAAAGCCGTAGTGTATGGTTCAAACAGAACGTAACCGATCAATATTTTTACTCTCTCAGCTCGTTTACTCCTAGAATTCTTGCCTTTGGTTATTGAAAAAAATTGCTTGTCTTTAACTAACCTATTAAATTCCAGTGTCGCTCAGCAACGCGCCCCGTCGCAGTCGCCGCGGAGTAGCGCCCTACAGCGAGTCACAGCGCCCTCTCACGCGGTACCTGCCCTCAGACAGAGACGACTTCGACTTGCGCAGACACGTCGAGTCAGCTGGTTAGTAACTCAACATTTAGTCTACTTTATAAGGGTCTACCAGAAGGTATCCCACTTGCAACTGTTTCTCGTAACCCTCATCCGGATGACGGACTACATAATACAACAATTACGGTACAAAAGAAAAACATTGTGTTTCTCGACTTTGGTAGAGCCATCGAAACTGTTTATGCACTCATTCTGCTCAGGATATTAGGGTAAATTTATGTTTGCTGGATTACATTCATTCTTTTAAAAACACCCTTACTGACAGTTCACAAAAGGTAAACATAGGTGTCTATGTGAGTCAACTATACAAAAAATATTTGGTATACCACAAGGAAGTATCCTGGAGCCTATGGTTTTTTAACTTGCGTATTTTTCAAATGACTCGTAAACAAAGTAAAATTGTCACTTTTGTAGAAGACACAGTTCTACTGTTTACAAGTAATTCTAGGCTTATCCCTAAGTACGTAAATCCTAACACTAGCTTGATGTCGGTTGCAGGTCACCAGATCGAGGTATGTCCCTACGTGACGGTGACGCCGACGTCGTGTCGAGGCTATCTGCACAAGCTTGGCGCCAAGTTCCACACATGGTCCAAACGGTAAGTACTCGTCTCACATATTTACTATCATTTTTTTATTCTCGTTCCATGTAATTAGAGACTTGCAAGAACTTTGTTAAACATATTTATGTATTACGCTAACAAAATAAAACTGGATACATTACATGTCAAAATAGGCCAAGTGCAAATAATAAGTGAATAAAAATGACTCGGGAAAATATTTTAGTTCATGCGTAGATCAACAATATCTACTGTTTCGTACTAAAATACATAAGTACTAGACTATTTCAGTGATAGTCCTGCAGTTAACTATGTCATTTTTTTATGTATGAATATGAATTCATGATTACTGTGAACACACAACTAACACTGCCATGATTCGTGTTTGCAGGTGGTTCGTTTTCGACAGAGAAACGAAAACGTTCGTCTACTACTGGGACAAGAGTGAGAAGAAGCCCAGAGGAGGGGCCTACTTCCAAGTGAGTAACTTTAATAATACGATATTGTTACCTTAACTCGTCAACTACTGGACTCCCAGACACAATTAAATTACCTAATGTTCGCGGAAGCCGGCTTCCGCACAGGTTCTCACAGGTTGGTGATATGTTTGCCAAGATAACCTTACTGAAACGTAACTCCCAAGATTTAAAACCTTCTTTACCGTATACAAAATGTTCGCCCCTTTACTTGAAATCTAGTAACAATAGTAGGTACTCGGAGTGGACTGTATTATTTATGTGTATCACGATACACTTGTATATTATATCCCTATGGGGAACAGAAATTAAAATTTAATTGCTTAGTCTGGCATTTTGCTAAACTGAACCCATTTGGCGCAGCTGCAAGGCATATAATAATTAGTATTGCTATTTTTACCTCTTAGGCATTAAGAGCCACCACTTTTTTGTATATTATTTATTAGTGTGTTCCTAAACCAAGTGCCAAATAAATGATTTTTCTTTCCTTTTTAAAAAAAAAGCCATATGTAGCTAACACAGTTACTAATCTCCCCAGGTGATAGAAGAAGTGTACCTAGACCACGGGAACACGTCAAAATCACCGAACCCCGTAACTACCTTCATAGTGAAGACGAGACAACGACGGTACTACCTCATGGCGCCATCCGGTGAGGCGGCCAGGATATGGATCGACGTCATCTTCACAGGGGCACAAGGGTATACCGAGTATTTAGAGTGAAGAAAATTAGGGTAGATGGGAGAAAAAATGTAGTTACGATGACAGCTGTCATGGTGGAATAAAATCAAGATTTCGTCATGACAAGTCACTGCAGTGACGTTTCTTGTCATGACTTTATGAGAAAATATGAAGATTTTGTTAAGTCACATTGTGTGATGATGCAGTCGATATAAAACGTGTTTAATTCCAACAATTTCTTCGAGACCTTTTTTGTCATGTTAAAGTAAAATGTAGCTTTACTTCTGTCATGTTGGTGACTTAAATTGTCATCTAGATTTTACCCGGGTAAATTGGTTGGTGCGTATTAATATATGGTCAAATCTTGTCATGTTGCACGGTGAAGTGATTTGTCACGTCCAGACAAATCAGCTAACCTCCTATTGAAGCGTAAAAGTATTTTATTCTTTATTTTTATTTTTATGTTCATTTGAATTGAATATAGCAGTTATTTCGACCTTATGCGAGTGGAAATGTATTATTTTTATTT
The DNA here is from genome assembly GCA_921972225.1 of Euplexia lucipara. NCBI lineage: Eukaryota > Metazoa > Arthropoda > Insecta > Lepidoptera > Noctuidae > Euplexia > Euplexia lucipara. The sequence continues at coordinate 4,234,364 of OV179168.1, read as the reverse complement.
ACGCTTTTAAAGGTGGTAAGCTGATTTGTTTTGTGGATACAACATGGCTCCCGAAATATTAGAGAACGCGGAATTTAAATACCTAATGTAACTTATTTAGATTTGTTCATACTTAACTAGTACCACATTGAACTGCCTAGTAGGCTTGATTGATTTAATAATTAAAATCATTGTATAAATACCATTTTAAAATAATAACCGTCCATTTATCACTTTTACTCTAACGTCACAAAGTAATAGTACTTATCGAAATAGCTAGCTAAAGTAGAAACTCAATCAGTACCATAGGTTTTTAAGTACATTATACAATATTAAAACTGTCAATTAAAAGGTAGTTAGAAAATTGTAAGCTGTTGAAAAAGATTGCTAATTAAAATCAAAGTGTATTGACCACTTATTTTGATAGTTAAGAGAATGCTGACTTTAACCTAATTAAGATGGACTTCGATAAATGGCAAAATAAATAAATACTAAAACAAAATACATCTATTTCAAGCCCTTACTTTTATTAGATACTAAATGTATCTAAATTAATGGAAAATGAATCGTATTCCAACTAGTACAAGTCATGATATTGCGTGACCTGGATGTTTTTATTACATCTACACGAGAGTTTTATCATACATACCATTTTATTATACCTAAACGACGCAGTATTTCATCTCAACATATATTTTGGTAACTATTTTAAATAATGGAATGAAATTAATGTCTCGATTTTAGCAGCTATGCCCGGTTACTGTAAAAAATGTCTGTCGCTATTTTAACAAATTAACCGACGTTTCTTACATTAATCAGCTAATGTTGTAATGCCTGATATAAAAAAGTGCCAATTTTTACATTTGTCATAAGATCATGGCAGCTATTTTTTTACAATAATTATACAAAATCGGATAAAATCGGTGCCTTGTATAAGACTGAACAATTTTACAAAAAAAAAATGTATATCGAAAATGTCATAGTTGTGTACTATTTTATATATTATAGATGCTTGCATGATAATATTTAAACTAAATAATGAAATAAGAGTGTGATTTTGAATTTTCGTTTTATTCCAAATTTAAGTTAGGTATTTAAGAAAGCGTTTTAAAATTGAAATTAAGTGATTTTGTATGTATTTATTATGTAAAATTGTACTGCAGTAAATCATGATTATTTTAAAGTTTCTTAACGGACGGTAGTGCATGTCTTTTTCAAAACAAAATGGCGTACGATCCTAAAAAAATGTTCAATGTGTTTTCTGAAAAGATGGCAGCACTGTTGTTTGAGATCGTAAATAAAGTTATTATAGTACTTATAACATTGCCGATAAAGAATCATTTCATAAATACCTATTATTTAACGTTTTACCGCTTTGGCCGTCATACAGGTATGACGCCGCCATTGTTGTTTTAACAGCCGAGCGTCAAGTAATTAAGTACATAAAAATCGATGAAGAGTTTTCTTTTTTGTGGGCAAGTTCCCACAAGAACTGTAAAAGGATAAGTGCTTGTGAAATATATTTTTATCATAAAATCTGATGCGAAGAATGCCATATGGTTGCCAGGAAGAATACCGTCTCGAAACTATATTTGTAAATCGGTATTTCTGTCTCTGCATCAGGCAGATAGATTTATTTGCACGCTTAAATGCAAACATGTTACCGTTTAGTGTATAAAAATGTAATAAATGAGTACTGAGCGGATCAAGGGCTTATTTTGCATGCCTACCGCTTATTTAAACATAGCCAGAGCAAACATCCAGAATACATTTATTTTTTAAGACATTTGATCTTGCAACACTTTTGTTTTTTTGGTCTGGCTATACAAGCTTTTAATTATGGCAACTATAATAGCTGCCAGTACACCTAAGTTACTAATTATTATGAAATTATACAAAATTACCGTTTTATGTCGTAATTGTTAAGTACAAAATTGTGATTACTTATCGAATCGTATTACCAGTGTAAAAAATATTTTATAGACTTGCAACATTTGTATTTTCTTGCGTAGTTTAAAAGGGCTGATACCAATTTTATTTTAGATTTAAGTAAAATAAATCACATTGTATTATTAACCTAATGCATTAAAGTTCATTTAATTGTGATCTTGGTTTTATTTACTTTCTAACCTGTTAAAGCAGTTAAGATAGAAGAAGATTCTGACGTGATGATTCTGACGAAATTCGTGTGAGAATGACATACTCCCAACTACTAGTGTAGAATGCTAAATGCTGCGAAGTTTTGTAATCTCGGTTCAATATATTGCTACCAACTGTAGGAATACCTCTGAGGGTTTTCGCACATCTGGCGAGGCGCAGCGCAGCGCAGTTTACACTGGTAAACAATTATCAATCTTATTGCGGTTGAATTGAGTAGAAAATAAATAAACTTCCATTAATCTGAAACCCGAAGCCCTTGACAGAGAGAGGTGGCCCCGCCGTCAACTGTTCTTTGTTAAATGACGAAATGTATTAATAGCCCATACTACATGTCAGTAAAAATCTTTAACAAATTACCAGAACAAATTAAAGACGAACCTAAATTCAATATATTTAACAAAAAATTAAAAGAATATTTAATACAAAAATGCTTTTACTCAGTCGCAGAATACTTAGAATAAAATATTGGTTTATATAATAAATAGCCATCCTTTCTACTACACCACACACACTACGCTACTACTACACTTTAATCTATACTACATTACTTAAGTATATAAATAGCCATTGTAACAATACTTACCCAAATTTATTGTACCTACACATAACGGAAAAAAAAACACAACACAAAAACAAATTAATAAAACAAAATAAATAATACACGCAAATAATAAAATGTAATAATACATCATGTTAATATTAAATAGGACCTAATGTAAGTTTTTGTCCAATGTATGTACTATGTTGCCGTGCCGCAACCAGGTTTCATGCTGGATAATAAATAATTAAATGTAACAACAAATGTACCTACACATGAATGCAATAAACATTTTGAGTTTGAATATTACATTACACATATACAGCTTGGCTGAGCTTGGCAAAAAAGAGTAGAAAATAATGGAGGCGCCACTGTGTTCTTCGTATGGCAATCCGTGGCAACCGCATAGCGTGCCAACCTAGTCTTGATACTTAGCTGTTTTTAGACAAATTCTAATTATGTATTTTTTTTTTAAATCAGTAAGTAATTGAACAAGGACGTGTTCTTGACACGCTACTGATGACTTAATAAACAAATTGGGTAAATATTCCTGAGTTCACAACGTTGTTTAGGAATTATAAAAAAAAGAAAACATTACATTGTATAACATCATTTCTATATTTTATTTTAGTAAATTTTCCTCTAAGTATTCTACCCCGAACACGTGGGCCGCAAACTCATCTGGAGTCATTTTCGGGTTCAGAGGTGATGCTGCTATCATCTTCTAGATGTATTACTAATAACTCTATTTCCTCATTCATAGCTATTTTTTTTCCAATCTTTTTCTATTTTTATTTCATGTTAGCACGAGTAGCTTCCAATCCTCCTCGGTAATAGCTTGGAATGCACGTTCAGCTGCTTCCTGTAAAGACGAAATATTTCATTTATCCCTAACAATATTAAAAGTAAAACATTTTTATCACATACTGTTAAAAGCCGGATGTAGAAAATACCCTTTTGTTTATCTCCTTTCAGCACGATTTTGCTTAGAACTATATCAGATTTCCCTGAATTAAATAATAGATTTAGACTATGGCACGACAATTTCTATTACATTTCTAATGCAAACGCTAGAACAAATAATTATTTCCCTTGATATCGCACTTAAAGTTTATTTTACGTAGAAATTGAATTTTCATTCAGTTAAAAGTCAAGTCACCAAAGCATCAATTTATCTCAGCGCGCTATACCAGAGTAATGCAGAAAAAATGTAAACATAACCTATGTGCTCGACATTTATTGTTTCAAATTTCTAGTTAATCCTTATGCAAGCAAATTCTTAGAGCTTTGTATTCATCAATTAACACTTGATTCAACTAAAATCAACAAAACAAACTCTTACATACCTGTCTTATCAGCGGTTCTTTGGTAAACATTGTGAAGTTCAGAAAGAATAGTTTGGGCCTCATGTTCCGCCAGACAACGCCTGCATACCTAATAAATAACCTCCCTGCCAGCACTCCAAATGGTTTTATTCATTATTCTTCACTTTTTACCTTTATTAATCAACGTTTGGTGGTCGTAATTAAATTTTTACGAAATCGTGAACTTTGTTTATTATGAGATGTCATTATTTTGGAAATGTTGCCAACAGACAAAAATTTAGTTCCGTTTCTACACTTTTTTGCCAAGCTTGTACATAATACATTTTATCAGATAACGTTAGATCTATTAGGTCAGTAATAATCTTCTTCTCTTACAAATAATAACTTGCCTTATCCTTTATTTACGCCGCTGGAGTAGGTATGCAGACGAATCCATTGTACAGTATGGCGCGGTGTTTTGTTATTGCAGTAGATTTATTTTTATCTATTTCAGCTTACTAATTTATATTTCTCGGTGTAATATTCAATAACCCGAAACCCGACATCTAAATCTAATTGGCAACACTGTGTTAAAAATGAATTGATTGAGTTGACGTCGGCATCTTGACGTTGACGTCTGTCTGAGTCATAATTTGACATTCGGTCGCTTTTGCTCGAGCTTCAGCGGAATTCCATCCTTTTCTTTACCGAGAACGCGAGTTGTGAAACACAGTAATTAAATTATTACCTCGCCGGAATACGTAAAGCTAACACGTTTTACTGTAACTTCACCATACAGCTTTGCTCCGTCTCGAATAGTTTAAAGTTTAGTTTTACTTTACCAACTAAAGTGATCCAAAGCAAGTAAGGAAAATGGAAATTCTTAAGAGAATTCAACAGTTCATCAGCTACTGGTACGTTCGGTACTTATTGGTGACTGAACTGTACATGGTTGATACCTGGGAGAAGATTGTAGTGCGTATCCTTTTTAAAAATGGTCCTAATGTTTCGAACTGTGAGTAGATTAGAAATTAATTTTACTGGTTTTCCAAGTGTTAGCTAAACTAGATTCTTTCTAGAATTCAAATACTTTTGAACCGAAGTAAATAAGGAAAACTGCTTTTCATTACATTTTAAAATGTTGTGCTAAGCAGAAAAAATCATATGGATATTAATTAATTTGTTCTAAGGTTTTAATTAATTAAATATTCTAAACTTAAATACTTTTCGTCATGGTGTCAATAGTGCGAGACTGTAGCCTTGCCTATTAAGCTAGTTGGTTATTTAAATTATTTTGTAAACTATTGACTGGAACAACATTTTTTATCCAACATATGCACTGAAGCATAGCATGATTCTCTATTTTATATTAAAACCTCCAACATTGCATTAACAGTAAGTGTTGTTAGTAAAGTTTAAAAACGAAACAAACACCAGTAAGGAGGTTACTTTCCCTTGTTACTTTCACTTTTTGCCAACAGCCTTAAAACCTGTTTCTATGTTTATATAATGCTTGTTATGCTATCGTTTATTTGTTATGATGTCGGTATTGTGTAACTTTAATTGGAAATGATGCTCAACTAGCTTTAAAATATCTGTTTTTACATCATGCCCAAAGAGGTCACCAAAAAAGTTTAATAAACACATTTTTTTCTTTAATTATTAGCAGTTTCGTAGTAGAGGGACACTGTCCTGTTGATAGCAATAGCCTTAGATTCTACATTGACCCATTAAGAATCTTTTAATGATGGATTTTTCTCTGCAGTGCATGCATAAGGTTTTGGGTAATTTTCACATTGCTAACTTACATTAGTAAAAGTAAATATTATACAGGGTGTCTCATTCAAATCGGTCAGTATGGGAAAGTCTGAAACTATAAGACATATGAAGATTTGTTCTGAGGAACCATGTCACATTGATTTTAATAACAAGAAAAACTGCATTCATACATTTTAAAAAACATCTGTACTCCGTTCGGGAATCGAACCCGGTTATTTTGAAAAAATAAACCTACACTATTTCTATTTAGATATCGATTGTGTAGGTCTTACGCAGTGCTTTAAAAAGCACCTACTAAAATAAATTAAAGTATGTGGGAACAATGCATTTTAGTCATTTTAGACATCATGTTTCATACAGACATTTACTGCTTTTGACCTACACAATTGATATCTAAATATAAATAGTGTAGGTTTTTTTTTCAAAATAACCGGGTTCGATTCCCGAACGGAGTACAAATGTTTTTTAAAATGTATGAATGCAGTTTTTCTTGTTATTAAAATCGATGACATGGTTCCTCAGAACATATCTTCGAATGTCTTATAGTTTCAAACTTTCCCATACTGACCGATTTGAATGAGACACCCTGTATTGCATGTAGGTAATTAATAGAAGCCAGAAATTCTAAACCCATCTTTAACAAGTGTGGTGATTAATAGTCATGCTTTATTTGTATGAAAAAACAAAATCAAAAATCATTTATTCAAATAAGGCTCAGGATCAGCACTTTTTGTAAGTCATATTGACATAAGGCTGATCACCATAAAAGCCTGCCCTTCGGTGCTTCCTTTGGTTTTTGTTGGGAAGAAGTGGCGAAAAAAACTCCCCGGCAAAAAAGAGGCCTTTGCCCTGCAGTGTGACAGTCAGAGGCTGATATTATTATGTAGGTATTGCATGTATGAATAGCAGGTTGACTCATTTCTGTTATCATTATTGCGAATCATTTACAGATAAGCTTAGAATGGGAGTAGACCAAACAAATAGTAATAAGTGTTTTTTTTTCTTTCTTTATATTTCATCAAGTAGACGTCACGCGGTTTCACCCGCGGATTTCTCGTTCCCATAGGAATACAGGGATAAATAGCAGCCTATGTCACCTGGAATAGTGTAGCTTCCTAACGGTGAAATAATTTTTCAAATCGGTCCAGTAGTTTCAGAGTCTATTCAATGGAAAGAAACAAACAATCAAACCACCAAAACATTTCATGTAAAATGTTGCCAAGATGAGCACATAAGGTTTGCCCTGTGAAAAGATCAAATCTCATATAGAGCCATTGATAAGGTTCTGAATCTACACAACCTAACCTACCGACCCTAACTTCACAAATTCTACATATCAGTATAAGGTGATGCGAATATTTGGTTTCTGAAGTAAGTAACGAAGTAGCCAAGATAACATAGCTTGCTAATAGTAAACAAATGATTAATTTGTAAAACCCCAGAAGGACACCAGTGTCTACCTGTCATTGTCTTTCTATTGTGTCTCTAATTAGGTACTTCAATTGAAAGGTTAAAATCGATTGAGTAGTTTTTGTGTTAAATTCTTACAAATAAATAAACAAGTAATCTTATCTTGCATCTTTGTAATGTTTATATTAGTGTGCCAGTATCAGAATTGATTAAAAGTATAATATTATTTTTATTATTTTAATATTGAGTTCAATGGTGTTTATAAACTAAAATTTTGTGTCTGCCTAGTCTACAGACTGTTTTAACCTTTTCGCCGCCCACGTACACAAAACTCAATGCCTTGCCCAGCGCCGAGCTAGAAATGTATAACTAAATATACAGTAAACAGTAGTGATGGGGATATCGTCATATCGATGAATAAGATTTGTACGCGTAAAGTTAAGATTTAAAGTTGATTTTACGAATATAAACAAAAACTGAATAAATATTTCCAGATTTGTTTTATTTCACAATATCCTTAATAAGAAAAAACAGTATAAATTATGAGTATCAAAGAAAGTAATACGTAACTCAATTAGAACTTTAAGGAATGGGGTACATCTCTATTTGTTTCATGATCTCATTCTTTAACTTCATATCAAGTTATTGGCATTGAGGGCACGTTGAATTCGATTCTGATCAGGGATGGGGTCTATGGTCTTTCTTTCTTCTATTTTTGTCAACGTTTTCTACCGTAGGTATCTAAGTGGCAGAATTTTTAATTGTTTAAAGTGTTTTTTTGAAATGGAAAGTAAGTATACCTACTTATATTTAAATTCTATCACCTAAATCTACTGTAATTACAGTGCATCTGGAGATACTGGACTCACCGAACATTTTACATACTTATTGAATTCCTACTCTTTGATGAATAAACATTATTATTATCATCCAGTTAGACATATCTCAGAATTATCTTCTGGTTCAATGTTCTCCACAAAATACTCTGAGTCCGATTCCACACCTTGCAAAATTTTAAGGAGTTCGTCCGAATCAAATTCTTCACTCATTTTTTTATTTAATTTTGTTATCAAGTGAAAGAAAGAAAGAAAGATGTGTGCGCGCGAATCCGATTTTGTGCTGCACTATGCCAAAGTGACCTTGACAGCCGCACGCCTATGACGTCACTGACCAACTTCTATAGTAGTTCGTGGCACTCGGTGGCGCACAGGGGCATAGACGACCAGTTGTTTTGTAGAGATGGGAAAATAACTATCGACAAGAATTTGTAACAACTTTATAATTACGTATCGGCATCTACCTGAAGGTCGAAATTCATCTACTATCATTTGTAATGAAGTAGATAACTAAGTTCATATTTTATTGACCTCAAATTGTTTTCGATATTCGTAACTTTCTGTATTTATAAATATTTTAATGGTGAAATCAACCTTTCACGGCACATCACTGGCCAACTTGATATGAAGTGATTGGCGTTCTGAGGAAAGAAACAAAATTCGGAGTTTCTGTTTTTGCCGATTTTAGGACAAACTAGGGCTTATTTTGTGTAGAAAAATAAAAAACAGGGTAGTAGACAGTGCTATCTTAAATAATAAAATGAAACAAAGCTTTTAATCACAGTAAATAAGATAGTTAAAATGAACAACTTCTATAGAAGTTGTGGCGCTGGTGGCACGAAAATCCCGAACTTCTATAGAAGTGCTTGGCGGTGAAAAGGTTAAAATGTAATAATGCATGTTTTATGTCACAAAACTGGTTTTAACATAAATTATAATATTAAATTCTTGTGTAGGTATAGTTAAGTAAGTGTTACAAAATAGTTTTATAAAAGAACCTGCTTGAATAATGAAGTAATGAAGTATAATTTATCAACGACTTATTCTTATTTTCAAAACTGATAGGAATGTTGCCATTATTGATTTACAATAAATATTACAACTTACAACATCTGTTTTCCTAGGTTTATACAAAATGCAAACTTGATATTTTCCTGTAGTTTTGTACAGAACTTAGATTATTCTTATTAGACAATATTCATCTTATAGTCATGACTATTTATCTCTATTCTGCAGATAATAAGTGATGTGTTTAGAGAGTAAGTATAATAAATATAAAAAATAAATGAGACAGGTTAGTTAGGTAAAAAAAGAACTCATAATTTCAACGCGATAATAATAATAATAATCATTTTTATTTTAGACCATATTCGATCCATTATTTGTTAGTACTACACTAGTCTATGTTAGTAAAATTAATATAATTTAAGAATGTCAACTTAATCAAAAATAATCCATTCATTAAAATACCTAACTAAATAATAAATACATTACTAATTACAAATTATTAATTTAAAACATACAACACTATTTCACATTGAAAAGGACCCCTTCAGATCCGTGGACGGTATTCCAATGTTTCACAACCGTCCGACAATCAACCCTTCCCAAAATGGTATTCAGAAGGCTGTTGGAGCTGCCTCGTAGGCGACGCATCAGGGAGGCCACTCTTTTCCTTACTATAGCCCTAAAGCAGTCAGTGCTGGCCTTGGCAAACATATAATGGTAGGTAAATGTGTAACTTGTCAAAATCTACACTGCCTAGCCTATTACCCCAACAAGGCTGGGGTTGGCATCCAGTTTAATTCATTAAACCCCGAGAGGACACCGTTGTCCGCCTGTCATTGTCTTTCTATTGTGTCTCTAATTACCTCAGTTGAAAGATTAAACAGATGCAGCTGTATACCAGTGTTTACATGGAGCGATCGCCTGTCTGACCTCCACAACTCAGTAACTGGGTAACAAGAACCTTTGGTGAAACTGGTTGTCAGACTTTCGAACTTCTTCTGACTACCCGTAACGACTGTAGAAGATCTACAAATGACAACCAAGACCAAAGGCATGACTTGCTTTCCTTGGGGAGTCTTGATATGTCATGTGAATGATCACCCATCGACGAACCGACCTCGCCAAGCGTAACTTAACCTTCGATCGACCCGTGCGGCTGTTAGTTAGTATTTAGGTACTATTTTCTATTCTATGAAGCGAAAATACAGACACGAATACTTAGTAGGTAACTCATTGACCTTAACTCATGCTCGAAAGTCATAAAACCTATCATTACCGTCCCTTGAATGAAGGAACCCTCCTCTTTGGTCTTCCTCTACTATCATACATTTTTTTTTTCAATAAAATCCTTAGCAGTAACCACAGATATCCTGTTCGGCGTAATCTTCACAATGTTCTGGTATTTCAACTATTCCATCATCGTGAGCGGAATCGCTCAACTGCGGAGCTCAACGATACCCGACGTAGAACAAATTTTATGAGCTATCATCAACTACAGTTACGAACTGAAATTATTGTTAAATTTCTATCTAGATATGATAATCTAATTACCTACCTTTATAACTTAGGAATCGGATATTTTGAATGTTTTTTTTTTTCTCTAAAAAACGAATTTGTAAACCTACGACTTTCATATGGAACTGAAAACAAAATTGGGGTCACATCATCTCATAAAAAACTATAAAATACTTAATTTAGTCCTTATTAGTAATTAGTTATTGGTAAATCAAGTCTATGATTTCAGACAGTGAGATTTTTGTACTTACACTGTTTTTTTACCGTTCTTTTAAATTACCACCCTTTATAGCCTAATTTTAATAAGAGAAATTACTCATTCCGTAATTATACCGTTAAGTACCAAGATAAACTAGTGTGCGGATGCGAATCGCAGTATTTTTTCGATTAAAAATTCCATTCAGTAATAAGTAATAAAATAAAATCATTTAACCGAATATCCGATCCCTACTTCTAACTGCATTTTTTAAATTAGGAAAGTCAATTGTCTTTGCAATTTGTCTTTGGTAATAAATGTGACGTAGTTTTGATCCAATGACGTCGAGGCATTGCGGCGCCAAAGTCAATACAAACATACGTCCAGTCGTCCGCACGTGGTTGGTAACACTTGGATCTTGAGCCGGATCGCCGTATCACCTACGAAGTTTCATAAAAAGGCCAGCTTTGATGTTACGCATGCGGTCACAGTACGAAGATTCTCTTGATCGGAACTTGCTATCCTATGTTTATATTTTTGTCAAATGAGGATTTAACAAATGGTGGGCTAGGCAAAACCTCAATAAAAAAATTTAATTACCTAAAATTCGTAATAATAAAAACTAAAATGTCCTTTTCCCACGACAATCACATAGTTAGGTAGGAAAAAAGACATTGACTGCTTACTGAATATAGAATACCCGGTATAACTTTATTATGCCATAGAAACAATTTATTAGTTTTTATTAGTTCACGTCCTATTGTCAGACCTGCTGAATATACACACACAAATTAATAAGAATCGATCAAGCCGTTTCGGAGGAGTTTTGTTACAAACATTGTGACACGAGAATTTTATAAGTATAACAGAAGAGATATCTTATCAGGGAAGAAGAGTGGGGTCCCACCATATCTCAATAAAGAGAAAAAAGGGGACCAAATTACAAGGAAAACACCTCACGTAAAATGGGACGTCCCCTAAATTCTAAAATGTATGGTAATCTTAGAAAATTGGAAGCTGTAGTAATTTTTTATACATCGACTAATGCTAATGAAGGCTATTTGAACTGTGTGTTTGAATTTAATATTAGGTACAGACGCCAGCACATCAAGTTACCCCAATATGTCAAATTTCTTTGATCGTTTTTCAACTTAATATCAAACAGAATAAGGTTCATATTCAATTAGGAAAATTTGACACTTTGGGGTAACTTGATGTACTGGCGTCTGCACAATCACCTATAAGTATTTAGATATATAAGATGTTCCTTTTTCCAGTGAAAGTCAAACCAATGACATTGCAGATGTAACTGGCTCACTCTTTGCAAACAATCACAGCTATTGACATTAGCTTGTGCTAAAAATGTCATACATTATTTTTGTACAGCTCTGTTAGGAGTTAACTACACTTAATTAGCACAATTCAGCGATGCGTAGTAAGCTGAACTGAATCCGTACGCATTTTATATAAAACTAGTATTTCCTACGGATAAAAGCTGAATAACAATTGAAATCCATTGGAATTTGCATTTGATAAGTGTCGTAAGTCCCTTTGCGCAATTTGAAGACAGATTTACTGCTTGAAGAAGAACTGTGTAGGTATAATAAATTGATGATCTTTTCATTATAACATCAGGACAAAACCCTAAATTGTGATGTCGTATACCAGTTTAACAATCCAAAATTTTATAAATGTACCTAATTTGTGAAGGTAAATAAAATATTTCAAAAGATAATATTTTATTTACAAGAGTTTTTTAAATATTAATAAGCACTGTATTTTTATAATTAACAACATTATAGTTATAATAATACTGATGTCCATTTCCATTAACAGTACGGTACCTACACTCAATAATTAATTAAAATATTAATGCTAATTGCTGAAAATGTAAGTGTAGTATCTAATATATTCATGTTCGTAAGATTAGTGAAAATGGGCATCAAGTCTGTATTTTGTAATAATTAATGTTTTAGAATACATGTGGAGGAACTATACACGATTCTAGTACATTCTATGTTGTGGGCACAAACCTATTCTGTATTTAATTTTTATTAAATGTTATAAATTAATTGTTACCAAATAAATGCTTGTATTTATAAACCAATTTTTCTTAATTATATTCAAGTTTAGGAGCAAAAAAACTAATTAAGTTTACTATGCTAAAATCATTAATTCTATAAATTTAGTTAATTTATAGAATTAATGATTTTAGCCACAGTAACTACTTAATTCGTACCTATTTAATGGTAATTACTAATATAAATTATACTATGACCAAATTATTTCAACGGTTGAGAGGTTTTGTTCAAAATAAGAATCGTTCATGGTATTACGGGCATGTGATGCGAAGGAATACGAGCACGTCGTCCAGAAAGTTCTGAATATGAAGAGTAGAGGAAAACCAAAGAAACAACACGGGTAGATTGAGTGAAAGTTAATATTGTTTGAAAGGTAAATTGAGATTAACCACTCGTATACCGTAATTATAGAAACAATTAAAAAGCAATTGTCTCGCGTGGATCCACGTTCCATACCAAAGGTTAATGCTAACAGAAATGAGGTTTGTAAGAAGACTATCAATTTGTCCGGTAAATTCGTAACTACTTCAACATCGCATCTTAATAATAAAATAAAATATAGCTTGGTGATAAAAGTAGCTTCTGAATTTTGATAGAATTTTTAAAATCTAGTAAAGTAGTTTATGAGTTAAGTAAATCCTTACAAACAGTAAAAAATCAAATCTTTCCTCTTTATAATTAGTACGATGATAATCCTAAAACAACATCTTTTTATGACTTGAATGACCAAAATTGTTTGTGCCATTTAGAAGAATGGATATTTAAAATAAACTCGATAAATAAAACAAACAACTTCCTTTGCAGATTTATTGGCTCAAACTTTGAGATAGCTTACACAGTAACCGTTGGTATTGCGGAAGTATTCCGGTACTTTCTGAGACATATTCTGCAAGTGTGCGAGACCGTTGGTAAACATACCTTTCGATATTTCAGTTGTCACCACCCCAGGGTCTGAAACCCACGACTCCACCTCATCGTTCATACAAAATTCCACCTTGAACAGTATCTTGGTCACCGATGTAGATTGCAATTCAATTTTATCACTCAAAATCTTATCTACACTATTTCTCAGCACTTGCAATTCTTTATCCATCACCCAAATTAGCATATACTGTTTTTTTGTAGCAGAAATTGTGCATTCAAGTACTATTTTACACATAACTGTATACTGGAAGCCAAGGTTGAATTCTCTAGTCATATACTCTATGGTGTAAATAAAATCATCTGTATGTATGTCTTGTATCGATTTGTGAGCAAACACCGATTCGGAACTGTTGCCTTGCTGCATTTTCACTTCAGAGTTGTACAGTTTCACAGTATCTTTGTCCTTTAGTCCTAGCCAAGCTAGACACCGATTGCAATGATACACTTCTCTTTTAGAGTTGAATTTGTTAGTCTTATCCGATAATATACTATTGTTGACGACGAAAAAGGTCAGTCTGTATAGGAAATCACTTTTGTTTGGCTTCAAAACGCCGTCTGACGGTAGTGGGGTGTCGCCGTGTGCGTGGCTGTGTCCATGTCCGTGGCAAAACCATTCCGACATGTCCAAGTTAGCGGTTGGTAACTCTAGAATCCTGTCGAACTTCACACTGTTGCCAGAGACCACATTGGAGCAGTTCGCGCATGTTAGTTTCAACTCTTCTCCCACTCTGACATTTAATTTTAAAACATTTCCTTTGGTAGAACTATCAAAATTATTGGTGGATAACAATTCTTTATAAAAATTGCCACCATTCTTAGGTTCAGTCAATATTCTGAATGATATTGTACTCTTATCTATTTTGAGACATGACATAGAATTTGGTATGATCTGACAGAACTGGCGGATTGGAATCACGCAGCTGACTTCGTATTCATCTTCTGAATAGCAGTCCGAAAGACTTTCAATTGAAGAGAGGCTGTCTCTCCTCTTAGACTTATCATAATCGTCTTTATAATAATTTAAGACGATACAATTGGTTTGTATACTTATTTTCAAATTACAATTCTTGGTAAAATCGACTCCGGTTGTTATAAAAACGTTGCAGCTTCTCAATCGGGAGCGGAGCTCAATAAAAATGTTCTTGATCAACATTTTTGACGAAGTTACACTTACAAATATAGAAAAAAATTACTTATCAATTAGTTCAATATTCTCGATATTGGGTTTAATTCTCTGGACATGTCCATTTGTTTCGTAGATGTTGAAAATGTTGTCCATTTCGCGAATGGTGAATGGTAGTGCGGCTTTTTTGTAGTAGTCACCGATCATTTCGATATTATCGATGACTGTGTCGAGTAAATGTGACTTCTCGGCATAGATACCGGGCGCCTCGTGGCGGAGGTACGTGAAGTGAATGTGCAGATGGTAGAAAGAAGGTTGGTAGTGGAGGTAGACACGCAACTGTGTCGCTGGCACCTTGTATTTCTCGTATATCTTTTTCTGTAATTGAGAAAAGGAATATTATTAATATTGTGGAAAGATAAAATCATTTAAACGGTGCAACTACAAAAGATAATATAATACAGGTAATCAACTCAATCACTGCGGGAAAAATCAAAATTATGCAATGCCAGGTAGAATTTTGATTTTTTCTACCAATAGCTAGGGACGCTTTTCCCTAGCTATTAGAACAAATCAAAACTCTTTGAGATATAAAATTCAGTCTAGTGCTGGTCGGAATTGACACTCGAAGGATTCTGTACCATCATACAAGGCTATCTTTATAGCAATTATTAATGTCAAGTAAAAAACATCGAAAAAGTTACGTTTCTTGCATGGACGAGGATTCAGCAACATTCTTGTTGGGTAAAATTTAGTTGTGTACTAAAGATTGTAACTAAAATAATGTCGCAATATCTTAATTGAATATGTAGAACTTTTACAACTACAAGTAGGTACTTAAAAAGGCACATAGGTTGTTTATGTATGTGTCACTGTCAAATAATCCATTAATAATCCATGGTGACGCACGGCATGGTGGGTGCATTTTTGTTTTTCATCTATATACAAGACTAAAGCTTGTCATCCGTACCTTGCCTTCGTCCCGGATCCTCTTCAAAAGTGGAAGATCTGCCTCATCCAAGTCCCTCAAAGACTTAATACCTCTTCTTCTCACAATCGCCAGTAAGTATAAAGTCTCCTTAGTGGTACCATCCCATTTTAGGTCGGGAAGCAAAACAAATCCGTCTTGTTCGCACTTGTTGTCGTAGATCACTCTGTCTTGCTCGCTCTTGCCTTCTAGGATGTTGTAGACCCACTGGAAATAAAAAAAGACGATGGATATTTTTTTACGATTTTTAAATTAATTTTAAACAAGATGGCATTTTCTACAATTTATTGCATGGAAGACTTTCAAAGAAACAAAATGAGTACCATAAAGTTTAAATAGAGGCGAGTAGTTTATTGTTACTAAGTGTATGATAATATTGCCTCATAATATATGTGGGCATGTAAACATTGGTCGATAACTTATATCAAAGCCAAATATCTTAGATTTTCCGATCAAAAGAAAAATAATCTGATTTCCCCAGGCGAAAACCTGGGTACCCATGCTTACATGTTTTTGTTTTTACCGAACAAACTGTTGCGCTAATCGCCAAGGTAACGGAGTATGTATTCAAATGCAAACCCAAAGTAGGTATTATCAATTGTTTACGAAGCAAGGAAAGTGAACATGATTCTAAGGTGCAGCGCAGACGGCACACTTCTTGTGCGATCGAGTCTGCGGCGCACAAAAAGTCGGTCGCGGATTTTTCACAGGCTCAACGCACACGACGCACATCTTCGATCATTCTGTTGGCAGAGCTGTAGGGACGTAGACGCTATGGAAATCGTGCAGAGATCGCGAAGTATTATTTTGTACATGAAGTACAAAAGAGAAGAAGAAATAGAGAATTTTGAGTACATCCTATAATTTCGGAAAGATTACTGAAGGGACAGTTCCATACTAAACATTCAATTCTGAAACAACATCCGGATTTTTTTTTCAAAGAATGCGTGCTTTACGTACACCCATAGCAAATGCAGATTGCCGACTAAAGTGTGCGCCGTCTGCGTTCGCGCGCGTTGAAGCAAACGTTCAAATTTTTTCACACACTTTGCCGGACCGGTATGCCCGAATTACACGGATTTTTAGTGCGCCGGACTTTTTGCGCGTCGTGTGCGTTACTGCATATAATTGCATAGGTTCTATTTTTTCAGACTAAAAAGTGCGTCACGGATAGTCTGTCGTCTGCGCTGCACCTTATCAGGATCAAAGAGAGCAAAAGTCATGACACTAGTCAATGTGCATTGTTGCAAGATTATCTGCGACATGTGTCATTGGTAGATAAGAGTTTTCATTGTCGCATACAAACTTTGGGAGAGAGATAAACGCGGGCCTATGCAATTTTTGGTTCAAAGACATGCCATTTGTTATGATGGTTTCCTTCACTGTTTAGAAAGCTGCAACTAACTATAAATATGCTTGTGATCGTGTTGACGTCATATTGTTATGAGTGATTAGATCAGATCATCAGATTATTATAAACTTAGAAAGATTTTCGCTTTTCTTAGGTTAATTATTGTGAATACCAACAATAGGTAAGAATTAATGCTAATGTGAAAATTATGTACTGGTGTTGCATTATGCACCACTTTGTTAATAGCTGTTCATAGCATTTTAGCCATGTTCTGACCAAACAGAATAAAGAAGTTATCAAGCAATCAACACTTAAAGTTTCTAAGCTTTTCATCTCAGTTGACATGTAGACCTTTGACAGTTCTTATAACTAGCCTAAATTTCTCTTTTTTTTCTGACTTTACTGTGGGTCTAGTAGTTACAATTATCTTCAAGTAGTTAATGTATAACATGAAAATAATGTAGACCAATGTAATTTTGTCCACACAAAATATTTGTTGATGAGTGATTATTGCTATATTTACCTGTAAATTAAACTGCTCCTTTGTAATATGAGGTAGTGTGAGCTTCTCATATAACTGCGGTGTCTCCAATACAATATGTGACTCCTGCTGGCTAAATTTAGCAATATGTTTCTCTGTAGCCGGGTAGATTATAGACGTCTTTATACCTGAAATGTGGAATAAGAACTAAAAGTTAGTATTAATCAGTATGTATGCTAAACAAGAGTAAACCGTAACTGGGTTGTAGACTTGCGGATCACCGGAAATACTTAAGGATGCACTGACAAGTTTGGGAGGCTTAATTTGTTTCTGGAACTGGTTGCATGTGTCTGGGCTGGTTGGAATAACCCCAATAAAAGGCGACCACGGCTCACGCACTATCATCCAACCTGGGATTAAGTGCCGAAAGCAATCCTGATAGATAGATGGCTAGATGTGTTGTGGATAAGCCAGTAGCCATAAATGCAGGTATTCAGAGGCTTAAAATTATACTGGATGGTGAATCCAAAGTATAGAAACGAGTGCTTTGAAGGTCATGATTAAACTGGTCTGTTTCTGCTGGGGAGTTTATTCTGCCACTTTATCTTAGCGAAACACTAGGAAGTTGCAAAGGGCAGGCTTTTTGAGGGACTGTCTTAAGTAATTAGATGTTCAGAAAGTACTGATTTTCAGCCTAATTTGAATGCATGATTTTGAAATTTCTAAACTTTCTAATAGGACTTGGAAATATGGTCAGAATAGTCACTTTCTCTGTCCAGGGACACAACATGTGGTTTACTTTAAATGTTGAACTATTTGTCTAATTTACAGACAGCTGTTGTAATGCCGCTGGTAACAGCTGCATGGGAGAATTCAATAAAAGAAGGATTGAGCACAAAAAGGTTTTGCTATTGGAACAATCTGAGTTTTGCAGTTTACTGTAAGACAGGCTGATGATAAAATATAATTATAAACTAAATGGTTCTTTCTATTGTCTATGAAATCTTTTTTTTTTTTGTACTGAACAGTACTACCTTATGTTCTTAATTTGAACAGTATGTGCTTTCAGAGAGAATATTTAACTCATTCTGCGAAATAGTTATTTGCTTTTACATTGTTTGCAAAGGTGGCTGAACTCAAATAAAGAAGTTAATGTTTAACACTTTTAACAATAATATCTAGTTTCTTACCTATTACAACTGTTGGCCAACATGTAAGTTAATTAATATTACACAAAGTAAAGGAAAAAACTCATTATTTCCATAAGAAAATTAATAATACGTATTGAGTATGCTTATCGAACCTTATCTGACCTGACTGCCCGCTAGACGAAACAACATTTACCAATTAGCACTCCGACACACCAATTTCCTAATTACTTTAAAGAAGTGTAACATATGGCACGAAATTCATGACGTAAGGAGTTCTGTAACTACAAAATTAAATTAACTTTTTAGATATCATGTAAGTAATGTCACGTAAAAAGTACTAAATAAAAATCACGAGTCCCAAAAATACATTCGGAATCTTTGATGACTAATCATTACCTGATGTGTAACAATCAATAAGAACCTTGAAGTATAGAAAGTCACTCACCGTTCAACGAAGGTCGAGGGAAACACTCGTAATTCCCGTAAATATCGTTCAGGAAGAATGTCTTCAGTTCAGTGTCCGCGGAAAAGTAACCTTCATTGTCCAAAACTTCTTCTGTGAAAGCATTTTTCTCTAAAACAACCAAAGCCACGCCACTTTTGTCTTTGAATTTCCCTTGAACACAGACCGTTTTCCTAACCGTGTTATTATTTAATATCTTCTCCAACTCAAAGTCTTTCAGTTTTAACTGATTATCATTCACACCATTATCATTTTCATGATCAATTTTATTTTTTTTCCTGCTGGGTTCCGAATCTGACTTCTGGTTATTACTGTCGGACATTTTGTAACAGAGTTGCCAAGAAAAAAATATAAAGAAATCACACTAAGGTTGCCAAATAAAACTACTATTTTTTCACAATGCTGAAAATTTTGAGTTACAAATTGTAACTCACTAATATGAACGAATACAAAAAAATTGATAGATAACTTAGCCGATGGCGAAACCGGTGATCAAAGGTTCGAAATTCAAGAAAGCTAGGTATTAAAAACGAGTGAAGCGACATCTCTAATTTTAGCGTGCTGCCTTAGTTTTCTATGTCATACTCATACAGAATAGCACACAGTTTTTCTTTCGATTTGCTGTGACAGAGATGGCGCTGTGCATAATGAAAAAAAAAACAAACTGATCGATATCCACATCTGAGAAACCTGGTAACCCATCTTTTTAGTTGACTGTGCCTCAGTGCCTATTGTATATGTTTTTCTTTTTTTTTCTTCTGTTTACGAATTTGTCTGTCAAATGTGGATTTTTTTTATCTTTCTTTATTTATCTTCAATAAGTTTGAATGCTCGATCTGTATGAGACGAGGCCTTTACCCTGCAGTGGTACAGTAACGGCAGTAATAATAAGCTTTCAAGCAGAAGAGTCGCAGGCAGGAGCTAGTAATGCATACGGACAAACAGCTAACGTATTAAATTATTAGTTTAGTAGTTATTCTTGGACAATAACGTCTGTCGTTCTATTGAGAGCGGTGATGAATTGATCGCTTATCGTCCTGTCGCTCGCATCGTACAATAGGACAACAAATAGGTCCTATTCACTAAACCGACAATTGTACAGGCTGTTGTGGAAATAAAATAAATTAAAATTTATCTTTTTTATTATTCTATAACAATCGTACTAATATTATAACGAGGAAAGATTTTTATTTTTGTACGTAACGAATAAACATAACTTAAAAGTACTGGATCGATTTAATTTTTACTACTACACTACCTACACTACCCCCGGGAGACATGGGCTACTTTTGTCCCTGTATTTCTACGGAAACGGAAATTACCCGGGTGAAACCGCGTAATGGCCGATAATAAATAAATATTTCACAACAAAGCCATCTCGTCCCAAACTAAGAGCTTGTGTTATGACGGGCTATGAGTACTTGAGTAGTACTAGACAACTGATACTTACATACTTATAGCGTATATATAATTATTTCGAAATACATACCAATTTATAGATAAATTAAACCCAGACACAGAACAAAATAATCGTGCAACTTTCATTCATTCATTATTGTGTGTGTGTTTTAATGACTGATGCAAAAAAATATTTTTCTTTCTTTCTTTCTTTCTTTCTAAAAATTGTCTTGGGTGGGAATCGAACAAATCCCTGCAGGTCTAGGGGTTAGTAGCCCTGATGAGGGTACTTCACACTAGAGCAACAGTGCAGTCACTGATTAGGTACAACTTTTCCATTTTTGGAGTGTCACTTCTTTTGGCGCGTTAGGGAACGTTCGTGACGGTGCGCGGTGCGCGCGCACACCGCCACCGTCACGAAAAACCGACACCCTGAAGTTAGCTATAGTCAACATTTTATTTTTTTTCTATTATAGGTACATATAACGCAAAAGATAATTTTTTGGGAAAGATTTTATCTTGTTACGTCAAAGAAGTACCTACTCATATCTTCTAACGCGTGTAGGTACCTACACACACTTTTTTTGATCGTCTGCATCTTTTAACCAATAGGAAAGTAATTTGAATACCTACAAGATAATGTAAATTCTGTCTTTGTAAAATGTCCTTAGCGCATATAAAATCCCTGCCAATCTAATTTGAACTCCCGCTGTATAATTTGGAAGACGTTAACATGTCCATACATCGTGACCCTACACACGATGACGGGACCAAAGGTCAGAGCAGCACTTGTATGATTACCTATTATAGGTACCTACTTACTTTCTACATGAAGAAGGTACCATTTCGTACAGATTCTGCATGCTCACAATGCTCACAGTTTGAATAATAACATCTGAAAGGTTCTATTCTGTTTTTGGTTTGTTTTTCCAGTAATAATAGGTAATAATAGCCGAAAGCTTCGCCGACCACTTACGAGGATACTTATTAAGCGATAACTAAGGAACATTTATTACAACTTACAAGTTCCGGTTCCAAAAAAACGTATTGCCGTTAAATAAATGGATATTGAAAATGGGGCTACTTTGATAACTTCCAATGAAACATTGCTCTCCAAAGTCAACCCTTGCTATCGACGTTTCTGTGCCAGCGTGCATCACACCAATATTTTATAGATTCCGCGACCCGGAGCGTAGCAGCCAATCGCTTAACCACTGCGCCAATTGTTCTATAATGTATGTACGTGTGCCTATTAAACTGAAATGAAGTACATACATCAATATGTTTTTTGCCAATATGTTTTCTACTCAAGAATACCTATTCTTGAGTAGAATTCAAAATTCTAAGAAAACAATAAATACCTACAAAAAAAAGTATGACTTTATCTGCTAGACAAGATAAACAGTTTGTTTACTTATTAAAGTGTACCTAAATAAATACTTGTTTGTATGTTTGAACTACCTTTATGTAAAAGTGATATTACCTAGCTACCTGTAACGTAGAGAAGGTAACAGGTTTACAGGTAATATTGCATTTAATTAAGTATGTACTTAAATTACTTAATTTCAAATGAGTATTATTAAAGCTATTGCAATATTTTTTAATAACAACCGTAGCTTGAGCCTCAATTTTATTTTCCCTCCATCTACAAAGTTATTTTTTTTTTAAATTGGGTTCATTCATCGTTAGGCAAAGACGACGCACCATACAGCCAATGCACAACCTCGTTTCATTGCCTCAAGGGGCATCTAATATCGTAAATAAGGCAACTCGTTAGTGGCCAGTAACATTACAACCGGCCTAATTGTGTTTACAGTTAAATAAATAAAATTAGAGAAAGGTTTTTATGATTGGTCATACTTTGTTAAGGGGTAGATTCAGAATTAATTAATGTAAGTTGAATGGAAATATTTTTATCTTAATTAAATTTAACACGAATTTTAAGAAAATATTAGTTATAATGGGAAATAGAAAAACATTGAGAATAAGCTAGTGAAGTAGGTTCGAAGCACCAATTATCGACACTGAAAGATTGTGTTATTTTAATTTAATTAAAAAATAGTAGGTGTAATGAATACAAGACCAAATATAGGACGTAGATAATAAACCTTTTTCCTTAATTGGTTATAACGAGTTCCACATGCAGATACGACATTAATAAACAGTTTTTTTTTTAATATCTTTATTAGATCAAAAACTTCAAACATATTGAAATATGTAAATGTAATAAAATTAAAGTTACTAGTTGACACCCACAGAGTTGTATTATAATAAAGAAATCATAAAAATATATTACTTACAGCCACAGTGATTGCTTCTAATAAAATGCTAATGAATTTTAATCATAAAATGTAAGTGCGTAGTTATTATAGAGTTCAATAACTTGTACAAATTAAGTGAGTTTGCTTAATAATTTACTTTTTATTGGTGTAAGAGGGACAATTTATTTAACTAAAGGGTTCGCAGTTGTTACTTGATTATATTATCATCATTTCAGCAAAAATATGTCAATTTCAGGACATAGAATAAGCCTCCCCCTAAAATGTCCATCTTTTTTATTGGTCTGAGATTTCCATAACAATCAGGCTTGCGATGATATCTTCCTACGATCTTCCATTTTCTGGAAGGCTTCCTAAGCGGCGTCGACCAATTCTTTTATAAGTAACGAACTAATAGTAGTTACTACACTTAATTTAAAAAAAAGCTCTAAAATAGGTATGGTTAATTCTCACAATCGCGTACCTGATACCTAGGTAGGCCTAGGTATCAGGTAAGCCATTGTGAGAATTAGCTCCCCTAGCCAGAGTCTATGCTCCGAGATTACAAAAAAAAACTCTATAAGTGTTCAAATTTAAATTCCGTATGGAACGCGATCTTAATTTGGCATGTATTTAAGCTCCCGCCAAAATACGCGAGCACGAAACTAATAAGGGCGCGTAACTAGAATAAGTTTTAGAAACCGAATGAAACATCCTTTTTTTATTTATTTTATAATCTTAATCTACTTCCTCCTCCTTAATCCTTAATTAAGCGACTACTTATCAATAATCAGTCGCCCACAATGACCATCATTAGGATGTAGAAGCGTTTTCAAAATTCGAATTCATTATCGGTATGTTCTATCGATTGCATTCGGCATTCGATGCAGGTGTTAGAATCGATGAATCGAGTTAATTAAGTCATTCGAGAGAGTTGCTTGTGCCTGTTGCTTTTTTAATTATTATTAATCTGGATCTGTTACTTATTGTTGCTTCATTAAAATTTTGTAATTGAGGAAGTGTAGGTGTTGAAATGGAAGAAGTCATGACGTAGTGTGGGTAGATTTAATATTTATTATAGTCTTTAAGCAGTTTTTCTGATTACATACACGTTTATTTATTACTTTGTAACTAACTGCATACCTATTTACAGAAGCTACTTTATATTATGGGGAACAGGCATTTTTCCAGACAAACTTTTTGGTGATGAAAAATAAAAAGTGGTGTCGGTATTCAAGGCGTGGTTACGAAAATAATTATGAGGATGTAAGTACATTTTGAAATTAATTAAATACGTGCAAAGTTAAAGGTACTTTAAGGGTTTAACCTTTTAACCGCCTGATTTTATATCGTTTATCGTGCGCCCAGCGCACAACTTACCTATAAATCGTCAATTCATTAATATCATGTTGCCTGAATTAGCCTATTTTTTGGGAGAATGTAAAGTAGAACCAAGAATTTTTTTCTGTCGTTTAAATATGACTCAGGCGGAATGGGCCCGAAAATAGTAGTCGGATATATTCGGCTAAGGCGGTTAAAGGGTTAATATTATACCTATAAATTATAATAGCTAAAGAGAGTACCTAGGTATTTGCACAATTTTGATTAAGTACCAAAATATAATGGGCAAATACTACTTATTCACGATACCTTTCACTGCTTTAGTATGTAGGTACCTATACCTACCTACTCCAACTCAAAATTGGCCAGTTTTTAACGAATGTGATCGCATGGTTAGTAACCATTCTCATTTCAAAATCAAGGAAGGCAACTTGATTTATTTTAGTTTAAGACATTAAATAAAAATCTTGCTAAGGATGAGTCGGACTCGCACATAATACGAATAAGATATTCCGTACAATGTCAAAAATCACTTTTCTAGTATAGGTACTAAGGCGATTCTCACACTGCCCCGCATGATGCAGCGTAGCGCGTGGATGCGTGTTCTTCCGTTGCTTGTAAGTATCTCCGATTGTATGGAAAACACGCACAGTCCAACACACAGAAAATGCATCCACGCGCGTTCAATTCAGTTCAGAGACACGCAACAAGCAGCGTGATAGTGTGATAATCGCCTTACCCTTTAGTTACCCGCCGCACGGGTCGATCGAAGGTTAAGCTACGCTTGACGAGGTCGGTCTGAGGATGGGTGACCATTCATTACATAAATATCAAGACTCCTCCGTGCCCTGGAAAATACGTTAAGCAGGTTTGGTCCCGGCTGTCTTTGACAGTCGTTACGGGTAGTCCAGTTTGGCCTGGGCACCCAGTTTAACCAAGGTGTATCGTGTTTAACAGTAACTGGGTTCTGGAGGGCCGAGAGGCAGTTGCTCCATGTAAAACACTGGTATACAGAGTGCCTAGTGCAAGTTTGTTTTACGTTAACGCGATCGAAACGTTCACCGCGTTTGGCTCTCTGATTGGTTAAAAGCTTGGAGCGGGCCAATCGGAGCGCCGAACGTCATAAACGTGTCGATCGCGTTAACGTAAAACAAACCCGCACTAGGCACTCAGCTCCATGCGGTTAAACTGGAAGCCGACCCCAACATAGTTGGGAAAAGGCTAAAGCAGATGATGGCTGATCTTTAATTTTTATCCATTTTGTTATAGCAGTCGGATGGACAGCTGAGATTTAGTGAGTACCTAATCGGGTTCCGTTGGCATTTCACCTTGGCACCCGCCGCGCCGCGCGCCGCCGCCGCGCCGCGCCTGTAGGAACCCTAAAAAGGTATGTGTGTGTAGGTAGTTCGTATTTTTTGTGAAGTTATAGGTAGGTACTTCTTTTGGCGCGTTAGGGAAACCCACACACAGGGGGCGCCCTTAGCGTGTGTCACTTAAATTCCGACGTAATGCTCCTGGCTGGAGGCCTTGTGTATTGAGGTTGTCCACAGGTTTGACCGGTTGAGCAGATAGCAGCGCCACCCCTCAGTAGGGAGAACTGCGAGACGCACACTATCAAAAAAAAAAAGGGAAAAATGATTAATTATGTAAATTTTAAAGATGCGCGCGCACACCGTTTCTAAAAATCGACACTCTGAAGTTAGCTATAGGTATAGTCAGTATTTTAGTTTTTTTTATTGTAACGCCATAGAAGTATAACTTCTAACATGATCTGACCAAGATAATGTCGGGACTTTAAAAAACTTTTATGCAAAAAATATAACCGACTTAAAAAAAAAACTCTAAACGGTGTAAAATAACTCTAAATTCGGAAGTCTGTGGCTTTGGTGGGTTTGTCTTACTCATGTTGGGCCACCGACTTCCGAATTTAGAGTTATTTTACACCGTTTAGAGTTTTTTTTTTAAGTCGGTTTAATTTTTGGCAAAATAGTTTTTTTATTTTTCCATTTTTAGTTGTTGCCATAAAAATATTTGCCATGAATTTATTTTATATTGTTAATTGTTAACAATACATATCATGATAATAGGGTTTTCCACTAATCCCTAATAAATTAAAATTAACTTACCTAACTGACGAAATCTAGGTATATTGTACCCACCTGCGTACCCCTCAGAGCATACAGGCGTGATGATACGCCATTATGTTGTATAAACAATAAACATTCAAGCGATTCCAGCAATCACGACAGATTTGCCGTCTATTTTTGAAGAGTTCCGTTGTATATCTCCGAAGATCAGCACCAGATCTTCACCAAATTAAAATGGGACCACCTCAGGAGTATACTCTTTCAAATAAAAAAAGAATTTTGAGAATCGGTCCACAAATAGGGGAGAAATCAGGTAACATAAATAAAAAAAAAAAAAAAAAAAAAAAATACATACACACGAACATAGAACCTCCTCCTTTTTTGAAAGTCGGTTAAAAAAGAGACTGTGTCTTCTGAGTTTCTTTCGGTGTTTCTTCTCAGAGTACCTACTTAGTTAGATACGGAAACAGCGACCTCAACTTCTTGTTATAAAATGACTTGTTTATTTGTTTCAAGTATTAACCTATTTACAGAAATAAATTAGGTATAGGGTAAAGTACCCGATAGTCAGCCGTGCACCAGTACTCAGCCTTTACAGACTTTATTTCTGTATAAATAGTGTAGAAATTGGCGTACACCACTAAAATATCGTTTGAATGAATCCTTGTCTCTTTATTGGCTAATACTCATATACACGAACCAATATCCTATCACGTTGACGAGCTAGGGTCGTTCATTTGCAACGCCGTCACACACATGATGAGAAACGCCATTTTTACTATTTTTTTCTTTAGGAAACCCGTTAAAGTTTTTGGTAAGTTTTTGTGGTTATTAATTGTTATTTGCGGTGGATGATTATATAGTGTTACTATAAAATGTTTATTTTGCCATAAAATCAACTATTTCATTCATTTTATTTGTTAAATATGTTGTTATTTAGGTGGCCGACTACTAGGTTGCGAATTTTGATTGCAGATCCAGTGCTCAGCCATAAGTGGCTGACTACTAGTTTTTTGTGGAATACTTAGATTTAGCTGAAATTAACGTAGCAAAATAATTTCAATTTGCTTAATGCTTTGGACTTAACTTTTCTAACACGAAAAGTGTATTTTACCAGTAGTCGGCCGCGTACAAATGTAACTGCATGTTAGTGGCCGACCAATGGGTCTACCAATTCAGTAACCAGCCGTCAGTCCTGTTGCACTAAAAAGCACCTTAAAGCGTTTTAATTAGAGTTTAATTTATGCACAGTTATTTTAGATTGAAAATCAGTTGTTTTAGATTTCCATCATGTCAAAGATACCAATTCACCAATATAAAAGAACAATTTGAAAGAAGTTATGGCAGTGATTAGAAAAGGAATGAAAATTAGGGAAGCCAGTAGAGTTTTCAAGGCTCCGTGAGGGACGTTAAGTACAGGATCGACTGCATTAAAGGGTTCCAGATTTGCCCCGTAAAATGGGACCGGATTCAGTGATGACCAAAACTGAAGAAACTACCTACATTGAAAGACTAGGAACAAAATAGGACATGTAGGTACTATAAATAATACAGAATAAGATGTAATTATTGTTTAGAAGAAAAGACTAGCAATACCGAAATCAAAGATCTCAAAAATAAAAGATGTGGTAAAAAAAATATTAGATGTGATAATTGCCTTGCAATCTCTGCATGGTATCATTTAAATTGCACTGAATTCGCTGGGATATGTATGAAAATATTACATCATAAGAAATTTCTATACCAAATATGTAAAGTAAGTGAGGGGCTGACTTTAGGGTAGGCCATGGCTGACTTGTGGAAAATTGAGGCTGAGTACTGGGAAAAAGTGCCATAATAGGATTTTTGTTATTTTTTTCTATAATGCTAACAAAAATATAATATTTTGTTATTTTTTTCAAAAACTTCAATAAATAAGTTTTCACAAAAGAGTGATTGTTTTTATGCAAAGTGTTTATTGTTTAAAATATTATTAAACTAAATTTGATTACTCACTAAAAGGCTGACTATTGGGTACTTTACCCGTAAAGTACCCGATAGTCAGCCGTGCACCAGTACTCAGCCTTTACAGACTTTATTTCTGTATAAATAGTGTAGAAATTGGCGTACACCACTAAAATATCGTTTGAATGAATCCTTGTCTCTTTATTGGCTAATACTCATATACACGAACCAATATCCTATCACGTTGACGAGCTAGGGTCGTTCATTTGCAACGCCGTCACACACATGATGAGAAACGCCATTTTTACTATTTTTTTCTTTAGGAAACCCGTTAAAGTTTTTGGTAAGTTTTTGTGGTTATTAATTGTTATTTGCGGTGGATGATTATATAGTGTTACTATAAAATGTTTATTTTGCCATAAAATCAACTATTTCATTCATTTTATTTGTTAAATATGTTGTTATTTAGGTGGCCGACTACTAGGTTGCGAATTTTGATTGCAGATCCAGTGCTCAGCCATAAGTGGCTGACTACTAGTTTTTTGTGGAATACTTAGATTTAGCTGAAATTAACGTAGCAAAATAATTTCAATTTGCTTAATGCTTTGGACTTAACTTTTCTAACACGAAAAGTGTATTTTACCAGTAGTCGGCCGCGTACAAATGTAACTGCATGTTAGTGGCCGACCAATGGGTCTACCAATTCAGTAACCAGCCGTCAGTCCTGTTGCACTAAAAAGCACCTTAAAGCGTTTTAATTAGAGTTTAATTTATGCACAGTTATTTTAGATTGAAAATCAGTTGTTTTAGATTTCCATCATGTCAAAGATACCAATTCACCAATATAAAAGAACAATTTGAAAGAAGTTATGGCAGTGATTAGAAAAGGAATGAAAATTAGGGAAGCCAGTAGAGTTTTCAAGGCTCCGTGAGGGACGTTAAGTACAGGATCGACTGCATTAAAGGGTTCCAGATTTGCCCCGTAAAATGGGACCGGATTCAGTGATGACCAAAACTGAAGAAACTACCTACATTGAAAGACTAGGAACAAAATAGGACATGTAGGTACTATAAATAATACAGAATAAGATGTAATTATTGTTTAGAAGAAAAGACTAGCAATACCGAAATCAAAGATCTCAAAAATAAAAGATGTGGTAAAAAAAATATTAGATGTGATAATTGCCTTGCAATCTCTGCATGGTATCATTTAAATTGCACTGAATTCGCTGGGATATGTATGAAAATATTACATCATAAGAAATTTCTATACCAAATATGTAAAGTAAGTGAGGGGCTGACTTTAGGGTAGGCCATGGCTGACTTGTGGAAAATTGAGGCTGAGTACTGGGAAAAAGTGCCATAATAGGATTTTTGTTATTTTTTTCTATAATGCTAACAAAAATATAATATTTTGTTATTTTTTTCAAAAACTTCAATAAATAAGTTTTCACAAAAGAGTGATTGTTTTTATGCAAAGTGTTTATTGTTTAAAATATTATTAAACTAAATTTGATTACTCACTAAAAGGCTGACTATTGGGTACTTTACCCTATCATTTATCACGCACGCACAATGCAATAATAATAATATTCTACAACTTTTTACACAACGTCGACATCTAGTCCCAAGCTAGGCAGCAGTGCCATTCTGAAAAGTTTATTTGCAAAATCACTTCTGAATCTGCAGTGAAATCATTTGAAATTAGAATATCGTATTCATAAATGGAGTGACCTCGACACTGGCGCCACCAAGTGATGATCATAGTGAGACGAACTAAAACGGGTGAGTGTTACGTTGACATGTGAATACCGAAACTTGTACAGGCGATATGAGAAGTGTAGTAGTAATGTAGTAGTAAGTATATGACTTTTGAGATGATTTGCGAAATGACTTTCGAAATGATTTACCATTTTTCAAAATAGCACTGCAAAGCTTATGTTATGGGTAGGTACTAAACGCCTGATAAACATACTTATACATATATTTCTAAATACATACCTATTGTAGATAAATAATACCCAGACACAGAACAAATGATCGTGCTCATCACACAAACATTTGTCCCGGGTGGGAATCGAACCAACGACCTTCGGCATAGCAGTCAGGGTTACTACTAGACCAACAGGCCAGTCAATGGCAATGTAGTAGGTACTTAACTAAATGTTATACAGCTGCAGTAGTTGCTGTTTACACCTCTGCTGGGCTCTATAGGAAGATAGGTACTAGCGTGACGATATATGATACTGCAATATTACAGCAATTGTCATATCTTGGTTCAGAACACATCTTTCATGCATTACGACTAAATTAAAGGTGATACATTAATTGACTGGATACCACAAAAGGTAGGGACACACTGAGCGCTGAGTTTGATTGTTAAACGTCAAAGTCAAATCATTTTATGTTATGTTTTTTATTTGTTACCTGAAATAAATTGTATTTTAAAACGTCAAATTTAACAGTAGTTGCCTACCGATTATAAAATTTAAACTTAATGATTATTCCAGTTAGCTACCCCTATAAATCAGTTAGTTTCGTATCCAGGAG
The DNA here is from genome assembly GCA_921972225.1 of Euplexia lucipara. NCBI lineage: Eukaryota > Metazoa > Arthropoda > Insecta > Lepidoptera > Noctuidae > Euplexia > Euplexia lucipara. Next base: position 4,203,499 of record OV179168.1, on the reverse strand, counting down.
AAGAATGGGTAAGAAACTCCGCACCGTTACTCTTTTGCAATAGGTTTTTACAATATAATAATGTTGTATTCAGTATGGGTTCCTTTAGCATCATAGTATTAAACATTTTAGCATAATATTTAAGTATCTATTGTGTAATGTTACACGATTACTTGCTAACTTTACAATTAGAATTTATAACAGAAAATATTTAAAAGAGTACCTATAGGTAATAAATTAATCACACATTATCATGAATAATAAAAATAATAATAATTAAGCTTCTCTAAAATATCGTCCAGTAATTCTTTTCCCCTCATTGTGTCGCCAGCACATACAGCTAATAATCATGAACCAAGAGTCGCGCGCATGCGCCAGCAATGACAGTTCCACTTCGGTTTCCCGCCAAGACGCGCGCGTTCGGATACATGACCAATTAATTGAACTCGTTTACAATATTTACGATCTTAGATCCTAACTTCAATTGAAAGTTTGTAAGTAAGTGCTTTGTGCTCTTGTAATGAAATTAATTGAATAATGTTCGTTTTTAATAAAATTTTAATTTGGATTAGCAATACAAATAAAATTGATTGTAACTTACTTCCTGCTTTTTTTTTAAACTTTGTACTTATGTGAAAAAGTAAACCGTGTTTAAAACTTAAAAGTTCTTTTAAATAAAAAGCCTAATTAACTCCGGAGCGCTACATTATAGGCGGTAGACCGTAAATCCTTAATTCCAGTGACCGAAACAGAGACAATACAAAAATAAAAGCAAAAATGCTGAGTTTAGTCACTGTACATCCGTCCTCTTTGCTATATTTTTTTTTTGTTCCTAAATCAAATTTGGCGCGCTATTTTCATTTACCTCCTAATATCGTGCATTAAAACTTTTAGAAGTTAAACTTTTTTATCGACCTGGATTTTTTTTAGCAATGTTACGTTTTTGTGTAACGGGCCATTTTGTCACATTTTTCCATTACGCGCCATATTTATTTGTATCTATGTCTATGATAATAAAAGTTTAAACTTTATCTAATTTAGCTTTATTTAACCAATTTCTGTAAAGTTGTATAAATAGGTAGTAGATGGATCGAAAAATGATGTCTTAAAGAATTTTCACTTCTTACGTGTGTTACACACTAAATAACACACAAATTTTTTTCTTCTTCTAGAACCAGAAAAATAATAATATGAAGTCTTTTATTTGCATAGTGTTGTTTTTATTTACGCAAAACTCAGTGAAAAGTGAGGAACCGTTCAAAAGTATACCAGTGACTGTAAAGACTTATGAAAATGACACAGTTCTTCTACCGTGCTATATCGATGACAATGGTAAGTTAGTAAAAAATTTTGTCGTAGGGAAATAATAATTATATTATAACTTTTTTTTTAATACTTTGAGATCTTAACATTTTACTAAGTATTTTTTTATTATTAAATATGTATCTACAGATATTATTCTAGAGCTAATTTATTAACTCTATTGTATACACCATAAAACAAATAAAGGTAGGTACCTACACTATCAAATAATAACTTTATGAGCTACATAGGGAGTTATGTACAATAAATTGGCGGCCTATAGCATAGAGCGATCTTTTGCAGAAAATCTTTAAATGGACTTGATATTTAAACTGATACCTCCACCCATTACCGAGAATTGTCAGACGGACACACGCCGTAGTTATCCCTAAAAGTTTATGAATTAATTGTATAAAAAAGATGAAGTAAAAGTCCCATACAAAAAACTGTCCTCCTATGGACCTAAAATTAACTGGCGCAAGGTAGGTACACCTCTGCCTAACTCTTCGGGGATTACAGGCGTGATGTAACGTTAGAAACAAATTAATAACATCTAACAAATAAAAAAGTACCAAGCCATTCCCGAAGTAATCTAAAAATAAGCCTAATTATCACATCTAAACATCACACGTAAACAATCGTGTTAAGTTGTAGCAATTGGATCTTTGTTCTTTCTTAGGGCGAGGTAAAAGAGATTGCAGTCATTTTTAACTTTTTTGAATAATCTGTATTTCGATACTTACCCGATAATATAGCTTTCTAAGGGTGGAATATTTTTTAAATCTGTTTAGTCTTTTTTAAGTTAAACCTCAAAATAAATACAAAAACAAATCTTTCGTCTTTATAATATAATATATGTATAGTAGAATACAGGATAACTTTTTATGCAGGGCGTAAATTTTTCCAGGAATAAATAAACTAATAATAAACTCATGAATAAATTTTCACTATGGAACGAACTCAGAAATCACGAATAAAACAATCTGCAGTTTCATACATTTTTGATGAGTAGGTATTCAAATTTTCTATGAACCCGCTGTTATTTTTGTATTGATTTCAGAGTTCGTTCCTACAGAGTGGAAGATAATCATAATGATTCATTCGTCCTGTAAAAATTTGCGCACTGCATAAAAAGTTATCCTGTATAAAACATAGTAAGCTACTATCGGCTTACTATTTTTTAGGGTCTGATAAAAAAACACTTATTCGTTCATTAGGTACTTTGTGGTCAAAATACAGAAAATAAGTAGTTGAAGCCCTCTCACAGGCCATACATTCCACGTACATTGATACAATCGGTCCTTAATAAACTCACGAAGGCCACTAACCGGCGCTTTCACCCTACTAACCCTTCGACGTCTCATTAGCATCAAAAAAGGCGGGAATGATTTTAATAAATTAACAACAACAAGAAATTATGAACCTTAAATCTATAGTATTAAAGTTTCGTTTCGAAATATTGCTAAAAGTAAAGTTTATTTTGATTCGTGTTGAGGAATTAAGCTACGTTTTTATCAAAGACAAGAATCTATATCGTCAATTTAATATTGTCTATGGGATGTTTATAAGTGCTTTCAAAAATTAAATTGATGTTTGGGGCTGTCAATTGAATAAAAGGTTTTCTAAATATAACATCTAGCTTGTTTTCATTTAAGGGCCAGGCAGAGACGTACCTTTAAACAGTAGTAGGTACACCCTAATTTCTCCAGTCTCGAAAAAATACAACCGATTTCAAAAATACGCTAAATATAATTATGTTGCTTATTTTACATCAATGGCTAATTCTTTGGCCAAAAAAATAGCATTGCGATCCAATGTGTCTATGCTGCCAGTCTTCTGGGCGCATACTTACCTAGTTATTACATAACACTTAAAAAATATATAAGTACGAAATTACAACCTCCTCTAATATCCAAACAGCATTAAAACACCGCGGAAATGTATGATTAAGTAGTTACTTAAGTTTATTATTATTAAGTTTAAGTACAATACATTTTGTTGTAAGGCTAGTTGCAGACATACTCATACATACAACATTGACTCACGCAATTCGGGTTATTAACAATCTTCAAGTAAGGATCGATGTGTTTGCTTGTTACTCGAGTGAATTCTCTAAAGTATTATTGTTTAATTTATGTTTTATTAATGTAGATTACAATAGGCTATAAGATTGTTTTTTTTTTATATATTTTAAGTGTTGTGTATATCTTCTTCTTGGTCGACTCTTCACGTGACCAGAGGGCTGGCCTTTATTTCGGTCAGAGAATCAGCATTGCCATACAACGTGGCAATGCGGCCAATCTTCTGGGCACTTTTCCCGTAGATAGCGATGCGGATGAGTTTTTTGATGCCCTATAATTGGTTTACTGTTCTTTTGTTTGTTTATTTTTAGGTATGTATGTAACCAGTTAATTTAGAATAGTTTTATTGTATAGTTATAGTATTAATAATTAAATAAAATGAAAAAAAAAAAAAAAAGATTTTTTTCTGAAACTGTTAGGAAAAGGCCCAGGTAGGTTATCAAAAATTTCATGATCTAAAAAAAGTTTTGGTAACTATTATGCAGCGTAGAAGTACTTTAAATATTAGGTACCTACTTACTAAGTATTGTTAATTTTGAAAGAAAAACCAAACCGTTTTATTTTCTGTAAACTTTATTACTATTTGTTAAATTAGTATATTGTTCTTCTTTGTCTTCTTAGTTGTTTAGTATTTTTCAGTTTGGTTGGATTTTTCCTTTTCACATGAATAACTCTTGTTATATTTCCACTCCGTAGTATTTTTACTCTCGGTCGTTTCTTTTTAGGTGGTTCTAAAACGTCACCAGTTAATTTGTCGTATATTTTTAACCTTGGGTTAGTAAAACACCTTAATTCTAAAATTTCCGTAGTAGTTATTTCGTTCGTGATATTGGCGGCTTTCATTATATTTTTCATTGAAGGTGCCCAGAAGTAGTATTTGCCGTAAAGTTTATCAAAGTTTGCTATGAGAGAGCCTTTAAGTCGTGTTTCGTACACGAATTTCATAACCACTATAGTTTTTAAAGCAGTTAATCTTGTCACTATTGTTTGCCCTGGTTTGATTGTAACCAATCCCTTTTTTACCACACCAATAGGCATTTCAAAATTTTGTGAGCTTTCGTTTCTCCATCTACGCACATATTTAAACGTTACATTGTCAATGTCTATTGTGAAATTCGCTAAGATTTCATCTATAGGCAGTCCAGATTTAGACCATGTAGAACTGATTGTGTTTTCTACAACTTTGAACGCGCTTTTCTTGGATGTAATATTTTCAGTTGTATTGTTAATATGTTCGTGAGAATCCAGAATTGCTTCTTCATTCAAAATATCAATGATTTTAGACTTTTTGATTCCGAGCCTCCTTTTAATTTCTTCCCAGCTATACTTCTTGAACAAATCGCCGTAAGGTGTAGGATTTGTGAGGTATATATCGTATGGTACTTCACCTAATTCTTTCCTCATTCCTACTTTGAGTTTTGCTTTTGTAACGTTGAAAAGTTTCAGTTCTGCGTCTGTTACTACTTTATTGTCATCTCCGGTGTAATTTGTATAGACAAATATATCACTTTCATTTGAGTGCACTGTTATATTGATCACTATTCTCGCATCCACTGTGATTGGTAATAAAATTAAAAGCAGGAGCAACATTTCTACACTCGATATCTTCTGCACATAAGTATATTATTTCCCGATAGAGGTTTTCTAGCGAAGTTCCGATCACTCATGAGCACTCTTTCACTGACTTTCACGGCGGTAAGGAGTGTAAGTTTTACTTGAATTGGGTATATATTCCGTCGACGTGCATTATTAAAATATTTATGTGTTTCTACTATTCCGAACTTTGTTTCCTACAATACTGAATTGCGTTTTAATATTGACATTATAATAGCTATAATCTGTGATAATACACGGATTCAAGAGCTCGATCTTGACCTTATTATCTCAATGTGTGCAGTCGTCAGTGTAGTAGGTACATAGATGTAAATATTGCTAATGTAATCAGTTTGTCCGTTAATTATTACAGTTTGGTGTTTCACAGAATCAGACAAAAAACAAAGATCAAAAGGTTACATGCGTAATCAAACTCACAACAGAAAACCAGTCAGTGTCAAGATAAAATTCAGCCCGATACTACTGCTGAAGTAAATAAAAATGGGACTTAAATTGCTTGTTTTAGTGCTTTTAATAAAAATAGTGGTAGCAAGAATAAGTACAAATGTGAATATAGACAAGGATCAAAACGTAGAAATATCATTCTCTGGATCAGAAACAGATTTTATCACGGATGACGACATCAAATCTTTCAAAATCGGAAATGATAATTTACTAAGAGCGTTGAAAGAACACCTGGGTAAGAGGCCGAAAGACGCTTACCTTAAAAGTCCAACTCCTTGGGGAGACTTGTACAAGACTTACAATTGGGAACCAGTGAAGAGAGTGCTGTCGATCAAATCAGCAAAAGTGACAAGCATGACGAAGAATCCAATCGTAGTACTGTCTCAAGACTTCGAGAACTCTTCGAACCAGACGATAAAAGTGAACACGGGCATAACGCACTCGATAGAAAACACCTTGACCACCAGTTGGTCGAGAGACAGAGAATTTACGGTGTCCCAAGAAATTGAATACGAATTTAATGTGGGCGTCGCTAAAGCTACGGGGAAAACCGCTTTCTCGTTCACGACAAACTGGGGAGTTAGCGAAGAAAAGTCAAAAACTGAAGTTATTGGTACTACTAGCGGTATGGAAGTGGAATTGAGGCCAGGAGAAGCTGTAACCGCGGTTTTATCGGCAAACGCGGGTTATTTAGAAGTAGAAGTTGTGCATATGGCATCACTAAGAGGAAACGTGGCAGTGAATTATAAAAAGGCACATAGAGGACATCACTTCTGGGGACCTTTGATACATAATGTGATGGAGACTGCAGGTATTAAGAATGAGGTTACTACAAAGGAGACGATACGGTTTGGGTTCCATGTTGAAGGGAAGCTTAGAGTTTATGATAAGGCGACTGGACGGCCATTGTAAAGTTGTGAATATGAAAAATACCTATTATTTAATGAGATTGTGGTTTTTATTCTAAGTTCCCACTGCCTAACGATTTAATATTCAAAGTGTTGCTTCTTCTTGAGGTCAAGCCTCGGCAAGACCTGAAATACTCGTTTTCTTCCCTCTGGGGGGGAAACGGTTATATTTCAGTTCTGTGCCTTCGGCTTGACCTTTCGGAGAAGTGTTTATCTTCTGCCGGCGCCCTAAAGCGTACTGTGACAGGATAATGTGTGTCAAAATAAAACAAACATTAGTGAGTGACCTAAACATGAGTGATTTTTTTAACATACGAGACTCATCTTTTTATTAAAAAAATTCGCTGAGGAAGTCGCGGGTGTAGGTATACTAGATTTAATAAGCACTTAACAATTTATTCTAAACCCCGATTTACTTGTCCATAGATGACTCCGACAGTGCGCACTCATCCTAACGACGCCGATCGGTCCACATTTCATTATAACAAATTGCTCTCCATAGATTACGGCTTAAGCCTTATTACACGCTATTGTTATAATGATTTATAATTCACTTTAATATAAACAAACACGCTATGGACTTAATTTTTAACCGACTTTCAAAAAAGGAGGAGGTTCTATGTTCGTGTGTATGTATTTTTTTTTTTTTTTTTTTTATGTATGTTACCTGATTTCTCCCCCACTTGTGGACCGATTTTCAAAATTCTTTTTTTGTTTGAAAGAGTATACTCCTGAGGTGGTCCCATTTTAATTTGGTGAAGATCTGGTGCTGATCTTCGGAGATATACAACGGAACTCTTCAAAAATAGACGGCAAATCTATCGTGATTGCTGGAATCGCTTGGATGTTTATTGTTTATACAACATCATGACGTATTATCACGCCTGCATGCTCTGAGGGGTAAGCAGGTGGGTACAATTTACCTAGATTTCGTCAGTTAGGTATGTTAATTTTAATTTATTAGGAATTAGTGGAAAACCTTATTATCATGACATGTATTGTTAACAATTAAGAATATAAAATAAATTCATGGTAAATATTTTTATGGCAACAACTAAAAATGGAAAAATAAAAAACTTTTTTGCAAAAAATAAAACCGACTTCAAAAAAAACCCTAACGGTGTAAAATAACTCTAAATTCGGAAGTCGGTGGCCCATCATGAGTAAGACAAACCCACCAAAGCCACAGTCTTCCGAATTTATTTCATTACGAATTAATTTTACACCGTTTAGTGTTTTTTTTGAAGTCGGTTTTAGTTTACTAGTAAAAAGTTGTTGGTACATAGTTTTTTTTGCTATTTTGAAATTGATCGCTTTTTGTTGTTTTTGTTTATTTAAGTTTGAAGCAAATGAATTAATATTGATACCCTATGGTAGGAGTCCAATGATTACAAGAACTTTGCATTGAACAGGGTGTTTGGTGTATGGAACGACACAATTCGAGGGTTCGGGGGTCATTTAGTAGGTTTCATCAGAAGACCCCATCCATGTCCATTATTTTCTAGTGAATATAGAAGTTGTTATTTATTAGTTCTTGTTTTTGACTGGCCTCTGGTCTAGTAGTTAGTGACCCTGATTGCTATGCCAGAGGTCGTGGGTTCGATTCCCACCCAGGACAAATGTTTGTGTGATGAGCACGAACATTTATTTGTTTTGTGTCTGGGTGTAATTTATCTATAATATGTATGTATTTAGAAATATATAAGTATGTTTATCAGCTATTTAGTACCCATAACACAAGCTCTCAAGCTTAACTTGGGACTAAATGGCGTTGTGTGAAAAGTTGTGGAATTTTTATTTATTATAAATAAAATTAAACGTTTCTAAAACTTTCGAAGCGCATAAGTTAGTTTTTTTTTTACTGAACAATTGCACTAAATGAATACCATAAAAGTTATTTTACGAGATTTCGGGTAATTAAAAGTAAAATTTAAAATAAATCATTTTTCTTTATTTATTTAATTACCGTAAAACTAAGAACGACACAATTTAACCGAAGAGGCGAACACCCCATTTTCGCCTCTTCGGTTAAATTGTGTCGTTCCATACGCCAAACACGAAAATCGGAAACAAAATATCAAAACTCATTACCCTCCTTCCGCGACAATCGGATAAAAAAGACCGACAGCTGTGTGACAAAACGGTTGTTCTATCCATCTCTTTTCATCCCACTTAAAGTGAATAAAGAGACTAAATAAGAAAAGAATTCAAACTATGCGCAAGCGCATACGGTTGATGAAATGACGTCAGATGCATAATAAGACTGAATAGTGCAGTGCAGACAGTTGTTTTATGGTTTCAAGGTTACGTAACATGGTTTGTGTTTGAGTAGAGTAAGACCAGACAAATATTGGATGGGTTGTATGAAAGACAATATGGTAAGGAAGGAGGTAACGGGTGAGATAGATAAATAAATATTCTATAACTTCCACATTCCCATCTAGTACCAAGCTAAGCAGAGCTTGTGTTATGGGAACTAAACAGCTAATAAACATTCTTATATACATATAAATACATACATATTATAGATAAATTACACCCTGTCTGGGTGTAATTTATCTTCTCTTTTTAGAACAAATGATCGTGCTCATTACAAAAGCATTTGTCCTGGGTTGGGGAATCGAACCCACGACCTCAGGCATAGTGGTCAGCGTCACTAACTACTAGACCAAAAGATCAGTCAATATGAAAGAAATAATTCCAAATAAGTTGGTAGCCTTTTTCCAACTAGATATTTAGATTTAGTTTTAGTTTTAAACTGTTAAATTCCTGTGCGTGTCCTAAATAAACATATTTTCTTTCTTTCCTTCAACATAGTTAGGCAGATGATGCTATTGGTTGTCGGGGGCCACAAATACAGGATGTAGTGGCGTAGTTATTACTGGGAAATTCCAAATAGAAAAACCAACAAGCATTTTGCTCAACCCTTGTAAATCATTGTCAAACAAATCACCATCAAGCGATTATATTGTTAAACAAAGATTTTTAAATTGGATCAAAGGAAATGTTAAAAATCTCCATCTTCTCTGGGTACCCTAGGTATCCTAAAGGTAAAGGGTAAAAACAGGACCCTATTACTAAGACTCCAATGTCTGTCCGTCTGTCTGTTTGTCTGTTACTAATTTTAAACAAAAATTGTATCGTTGTTTCGTAGACAAATCGAAGTATACGAACTTGAATTTGAATTAAATAAATAAATATTGCAAAACTTTCGCACGACGCCATCTACTTATACATACTAGTAGTCCCTGGCTAAGCAGAGCTTGTGTTATGGGTACTAAACAACTGATAAACGTAATAGTTTATTAATTTCTAAATACATACATATCTGTCTATACTTAACTTTATAAAGAGGAAAGATTTGATTGATTGTTGAATAAACTCCGAAACGACAGGACTGATTTGAAAAATTCTTTCACCGTTGGGAAGCTGCACTATCTCCGGGTTTCATCTTCAACATTTCATCCCTGTATTCCCACGGGAACGGGAACTACGCGAGTGAAACTGCGTGACGTCTACTAGTTCTTTCTTTCAATAAATGAATAGATATAATAGGTTGACCGTCAAACTTTCCCAGCATCATTTCCGCGGAGATCAATGTGACACATGTTACATATCCTGGCGTGTCCCCTCTGGAAAATAATCCATTAGTCACCTTACAGCTTCCTTCCTAGTATCATCTTATTGGCACGGCCAATTATGGAAGTGTTTGGGCTCAGTGGCACACGGCCCATTTTATTGTTTAGGCGGGGTTCCTGCCTTGAAACAACTGTCAAATTAATAAACTAGGTGACGGGATCATTTAGTAGGTAGTAATCATCATCCTCTTGTCCTTATTCCAAGTTATTTGGAGTCGGCAAATTTAATCAGAAAACAAGACATTAAACATAATATAGAGAGGCCATGCGGAGAATTGACATAGAAAAACTGTGATCACACATCATTGGAGCGCCAGCGGAGCGTACTAAACTAGACTCATCGACTTGTGTCCACAAGGATACAAACAGGGAAAATTTTGTTCGAGAAGTCCCGTCTTGTTGAATGTCTTAGTTGCCTTTCATTCATCCTATCAACGTGATCAAACCATCTCAGCATACTCTTTTTTTTTTAATTATTGTCACGACATCTTCTTTTACATCATAGCTTTATTTTTGTTTAATTTAATATTTAGCATAAACTAAAAATTACTATTTATACCCTGAAATTCGCACCCCACTTGGCCCTGACATCACAAACATTTGTGCCACCACAAACCAATACCTTTACAAACTTAACATTAATATAAAAACCGGTATTACAAACATTGTAATAGGTAGTTAGATTGAATACATTCTCGTAAATGCGCCCCCATGGCTGTCGATAAATCATGCAAGGGACACAAAAGCAATATATTATTGTGTTCAACACGTACCGTATGTCGTGTTCATGTAGGAATATTATGTTGGGCATTCAGTTACCTTTCAAATAAAATATTATGAATATAGAACCTAAATGGATGTGGTATTTTATTTATTTATAAAGGCTTACCAACTAAGACACATACAGACAATCTTAGAAATAATACAAGTAACAGTTAATGTATGCTCTTAAATTACAGGTAGGCTCAACATTATTTTTAGACACTGCTCGAGCAAATATTTGAAACTAACTACAACTAGCAAGATTATTCACAAAGATAAAATAAAGGTAAACATACCAAGGCAACGAAAAACACAGAAACTACAAACATAAAAAACTTTTACTCTTAAAACTTGACATGCTATAAATGGCTCTTTTAAATACGTTTTTCTTGAAGTTACTTTATTATGGCAGGTTTTTTTTTTCTATTATTTGCCACCGACTTCCAAAACTAGAGTCGAAGTCGTTTATTTTTTGTACAACAGTTTTAATTATTTAGTATTTTTGTGCAACGGATTATATTTATATATATTATATATTTTTCAAGTTATTTTGATATTCAAACCTAAACCGTTGTCGATAAAAATTATAATATGAGACCTCTGAAGGTCTCTGAACTGTACATATACCAAACAAAAAAAAATTCGTCCTTTTTTTCTTTCAAAGTTTTTTGGAATTATAATGAAGGACAAAATAAAGTCGCACAAGTTTATACATTTTTCAATACATTATTGCATGACTTTATTTTACTATTACCCTTTGTTTTTCTTAAAATTTTTACTTTTGTGTTTATTATTAGGGAGATTAAATATTATGAGCATGACCGACAAAATTCCACCAGAAAAATGGTGACGAACAACAGCGCAATCATTAATAACGATCAATTAATATTTCGTAACACTCAGTTTCGTTGACCCAGTGTGTTCTACTAATTGTTCCCAATGTTTGTTCTGTCTTTGTTAATAGTAATCAATGTTGATGATTAGGATCTTGTGCCTAAATATTGACGGCCTCAAGGGTCAACTTATCAAGACTTCTGCGTGTCGGAAAGTATAAGTATAGGGTGACTGGCAATTAGTGACCGATACTTAAATACGTGATTGTTCTCATGAATACGAATAACTTTCCTAAAGATTTTTTTTATCCTAATTTACTTTTAGTTAATTCAATTACGACAGTACTGCTCAACGGGAGCAGTGGGGGTGGCGGGGGAGCGTGTGACGCTACTACTAACTACTAGTAGATTTTGCCCTTCCTGAGGTCTGACTATCAGCTGATAGAGCGTGCCGATTCGTGCCTACTGTGAACGATCACAGGTGTTTTTGTTATTTTGTTGTGATATTTAAGTTATTTGTGTAAGTATAAAAAAAAGTTTCTTTGGGAAAGTTTATTGAAATCATGATTACAATCACGTGTTTCAGTATCGATCACTAATAACCAGTCACCCTATATATAAAGCCGTTGGCATCGGATGTCATTTATAGAAAGTCAAAAAAAGGTAGTCCGGGATAGTATGACATCCAGCTTTATTTAAGTTTAGTCCCTTTCTCTAAGCTTCTTCTTCTTTAATTTCTTTCCAGCTTTTAGATAAATTAGTAGGTAAATATTCCACAACTTTTTACACAACGCCATGTAGTCATCGTCATAGTTTTTTATTGATAAGGGATTCATACAAGTCATAATACAGAAAGCTACATTATTTTTGGGTGTCATCTATACTAATATTATTTAAAAGAGGTAAAATTTGTTTGTAAGTTTGTATGTTTGTAAGTTTATAATAATATGTAGGGGGTAATCATCGGATCCAATAAAAAAAAAATGCATTGGTGGAAAGCTACACTATTCCCGAATGACATAGGGTACTTTGTATTCCTATAATCCCACGGGAACAGGAACTACCCGGGTGGAACGTCTGCTAGTAGGTTATAATTTAATTCCAAACATAAGGTGGGGGGGGGGGATGTTATCGTACAAAAAGCACGCGGAGGATCAGCACTTTTTGTACATCAAAACTACAAAGACAGTCTCCTAAAGAGCCCACCCTTTTAGTATTCATTTTTTCTTTTTAATGTTATAAGTGCATGTCAAATAAATAATTTTCTTTCCTTCTTGCTTTAACATAGAGAATCCAAATGCCTTCTCCAAACATTTCCTCGCTTTGTTCAATTCATCTTGCTTGTTAGTGGCGCGCATACAGGAAGGAGCATAGATCCTCATCTTTGTGTCCCAATTGCGTCTCCATTGATGGCGACCCCTCGAAGAATGAGCCATTGTGAACCATTTCTTTGACCGTCTACCAATCTTCCAATAAGTTCGTTTATCAGGGAGTTGAAACAAAATTGGCAATTGTGTTGAACATGAACACTGTTAATGGTAAAAGCCTGTCAAGAGGAATGTGGAAGGTGTATAAAATTAAATATCAACATTACATTTCAGTTAGATTATAAAAAATGATACACAAGTATTTTTTTCTTTTTCAAATTTCCGACTTCGAAAAATACTAACATATGAAAAAAAACTCCAGTTTCGGAAGTCTGTGGCTTTGGTGGTTTTGTTTCGTTCATTATTGGCCAACGACTTCCGTAAGTGGTGTTATTTTTCACCTGTTAGTGTTTTTTTTAAGAAGTCGGTTGTTTTTTGTGTAAAAAGTTTTTATTTTGCAATTTTAAGTTTGTTCGTATGTAAAGATAGTCTTTCAAAACTTGAAAGAATCATTGTAATTCGTATCCTTCGGATATTATTGATCTTGTCCGCAAAAAGAGAAAACAAAGAAAAAGATGGCACTATACAAGATCCCCTCAAGATAAAAGACTATACTTAACAACTTAACCATGCTGTTAAGAAGAAAAATTGCAAGTTACGATTACGAGGACACCACCTTGAGCAACCATTTACAATCACTAACGGCTGATAGTAGTAATAATTATTCGCTGTGGAAAGCAACTAAGAATATTAAGAAACCAACTATGCAAAGTCCCCCAATCAAAGATGACAACGGAAAATGGGCAATAAATAATGAGCAAAAAGCTAAAAGATTTGCAGAACATCTAGATAATACTTTTCAGCCATTAGAAGCACAAGATGGTGATTTATTTCTAAGCTCTGATTTTTTTCAAGAAGAAGGTGAAGAAATACGGCTTGTAACTCCGAAAGAAGTTTTTAAGGAAATAAAAAACAATATTAGTGCAAAAAAATCGCCCGGATAATAAATGGACAAGTTTTAAAAAATCTTCCACGAAAAGCAGTTGTCAAACTAACAACTATTATCAACGCTGCGTTTAGACTGAAGCATGTTCCAGACTTGTGGAAAGTGGCAGAAGTGATAATGATACCAAAACCAGGTACCTCCTCACGAAGCAGCCTCCTATAGACCCATATCATTGCTGTCAATTATGTCAAAACTTTTTGAGAAACTCTTTATAAAGCGCTTAATTTCTGTAATAGAAAAAAATAACTTAATACCAGATCACCAATTTGGATTTCGACAAAAACATTCCACAGTTGAACAAGTTCATCGCATAACAACAGCTATAGAAAAAAACTCTCGAAGAAAAGAAAGTTTGCGCTGCAGTATTTCTAGATGTAGCACAAGCCTTTGACAAAGTCTGGCACGATGGTCTAATTTATAAGCTTGAAAAAATGCTGAAAAAGCAGTTTTCGGATCTGCTCATCTCTTATCTATCTAATAGAACCTTTAGAATAAAGCAACAAGATGCGTACTTAGAAATTAAAGAAATTAATGTTGGAGTACCACAAGGAAGTGTCTTGGGTCCCGTACTTTATTTACTTTATACTTGTAACATCCCAGAACAAACAAATAATACCATGGCAACCTTTGCCGATGATACTGCCATTCTAGCTATAGGAGAAACCCATCAAGATGCATCAGAGAAGTTACAAACCTCCGTCAACCACATTCACAGGTGGACAAAAAAATGGCGAATCAAATTAAATGAATCAAAATCAGTCCATGTGGATTTCACAAATAAAAATTCAAATAATTACCATCCCATTCAAATAAATAATAGGCTAGTCCCCTATGCGAATACTGCAAAATATTTTGGAATGACTCTAGATGCTAAGCTACGCTGGAAAGCACATATTAAAAAGAAAAAAGACACCATGGAAATTCGATACAAAGAAATGTACTGGCTATTAGGCAGGACATCAACTCTGTCGATACAAAATAAACTTCTTTTATACAACCAAATATTAAAACCCATTTGGACTTATGGTATTCAACTTTGGGGTTGTGCCAAACAAAGTAACATCCAAGTTATTCAAAGGTTCCAGAATAAAGTACTCAGAAACATAGTGGCTGCACCTTGGTATGCCAGGAACTGCGACATCCATAGAGATCTACAGATGGATACTGTAGATAATAATAATAATAATAATAATAGTTTATTTGAATAACTAAGTATTACAAATATCTCTTAGTGTATGGAAAATATAATAACAACAATGGGTGATTATGTAAACAAGAGAATACGTCGACGACCGTAGTAGTATGAACTGTGTCACAGTCGTCAGCGCCTTCCACTCTGTACATTAGTTTATAAGTAGGTACTAACAAAAAACAAAAAGTAAAAACTTAGTAATATAAAATGTGGGTACTTAAACTTAGTAAAATATAAAATAGACAATTTTATTGTATTGGTACGTTATCATTTTTGGATGGTGTGTGTGTGTGTGTGTGTGTGTGTGTGTGTGTGTGTGTGTGTGTGTGTGTGTGTGTGTGTGTGTGTGTGTGTGTGTGTGTGTGTGTGTGTGTGTGTGTGTGTGTGTGTGTGTGTGTGTGTGTGTGTGTGGTTGTGTGTGGGTGGGTGAATATAACTCGGTGTATATGTATGTGTTGTCTCTTCGAGGATGAGTAAATTGATGTGTGGTGTAAGTGAAAAGAATTAACTGTATAAAATTTCCTCCATTTGTGTATAACTTAGTTGCAGTAGCCAACTTCGTATCTTTTCTTTGCACTTGTTGGTAGGAAGTTCATAAATGTTATTGGCTCGGTTTGCAATGTTATACAATTTATTACTTATAGTGTAGTACTGGTGTCTTGCGATAGTTGTACGAAAAGGAACCATAGAACAAACTGTTGTTCTATTGCGCTTAGTGATCGGTGTATATGTAATACTTTTATGCTTACGAAGAATAGTAGACAACACAAAGAGCTTCCTGATGGAAAGTACCAAACAGTCATTATACAAAAGATCTGTGCTATATCTTCGAGGTTTGCCTAGCATCACCTTCAGGATAGCCCTTTGGGCTCGCTCGAGGGGAAGTAGGGCAGTTTTGCCAATACCGCCCCAAACAACAATGCAGTAGTGAGATAAGGTCTGGACAAGGGCATAATAAACACACAACAGGGTTTCAAGACCAGCAGAGTTCCCCAGCCTTCTGATAACTGGAATTAATTTTCTAATTCTGGCAGTAGTCTGAGCAATATGAGGTGACCAATTCAGTAAGCTGTCAATAGTGAGACCCAGATATTTTATATTAGAAGTACGGGTAAGCCTAGGACAAGTACAGTTATTGAGCAGATCACATGAATGTGCTCCAACTTCGAATTCTGTTGATGGCTGCGTATGAGTGCGATGTGAAAAAGTAATATATTTAGTCTTGTCTACGTTTAGGGTTAAGAGGTTATCATTGAGCCATGACATTATCACCCTTAGTGCATGTTCCGAACAGCTCTGAGCCTCTTTCCAATCAGATCCATGTACGATTAAAGCGGTGTCATCAGCATACGTCACAATGTTGCAGTTAGGCAGTTGTATTGTGCACAAGCTGTTAACATACAGAAGAAAAAGTGTAGGCCCTAAGACACTGCCTTGAGGAACACCATAAGAAAGGGTAGCCACTGAACTAGTGTGAATCCCCAGTCTAACACACTGAGTCCGATTTGAGAGGTAAGATCTAAAGATATCTAGAACAATTCCACGTATACCAATTGAATCCATTTTAGCAAGCAGTAATGGTACAGAGACAGTGTCGAAGGCCTTTGAAAGGTCTAGAAAGATCCCAATAACTTTTTTATTACTGTCAAGATTTTTAGCGATAGTTTCTGTAAGAAGCAAAGTTGCATCTTCAGTAGATTTCCCTTTAACAAACCCGAATTGATTATGTGCAATGATGTTGTTTTGCTGAAGAAAACTAACGAGTCTAGAATTTAGAAGCTTTTCTAAAACTTTGGAAATAACAGGCAACACGGATATCGGCCTATAGTTTCCGACACTGTCTCGGTCTCCATTCTTGTAAATAGGGTGCACCAGTGCTCTCTTTAGGACATCCGGAAAGACGCCCGTGGTGAGACACAGGTTACACATATATGTAAGTGGGGGAATCAAAATCTTCATAGCACTCTTTACTAAGAGCGTTGGTATACCATCAATACCAGTTGCAGAATGATTTTTTAAATTAATTACAATCCTTTCAACCTCACTGCAATCAGCAGAAAATAACGCCATGGAATCTCTCGATGACTGAGGAGATGTAGTATAGTTAGTTGACGAGAATGCCTGGTTTACACCCTGTCCATTTACAATCTTCTCAGCAAGTGAAGCACCGATTCGAGCAAAGTAACCGTTAACTAAATTTAGGGATTCATATGGATCTTGAGTCAGATTAAGTAATTCTCTGGGAGGGGGAGTACTTTGTTTGAGGTTACTGATTTGATTAATAGTGTTCCACATCGCCTTTGGATTCTTTTTGTTCTTTTGAAATTCCGATTTTTCATAAGCAATCTTAATTTTTTTTAAAAGATTGTTGCAAAAGTTACGATACCTAGTGTAAGTGATCTGGAGTATAGCGTTTTGTGCATCAAGTTTAGCCTTTAGGTGGAGTCTGTCCCTATGCCTGATACACCGTACCAGGCCTGGAGTCATCCACGGTTTAATAGTGCGTTTGCGATGAGGAATTTTTATTTGATTGGAGTGTAAAGCTACAGCTTCAGATAGTATTTGAGTTAGATTATTAGCTGAAGCATTAGCATCTGTAGCATTAAATACAGAACCAAAATCCAAGTCAGAAATGTGTCGAATTAGAGCCGGATAATTAATCTTTAGGAATGTGGTATTAGTGGTATTTCTTTTTATTTTGCAGTCCAAACAGCAAACCAGAGGTGCATGGTCAGTTATAAATGAATTTAGTACATAAGTGGCTGCGCGTTTATCTGATCTCAATATGACATGATCAATACAACTTTCATTACGCGTGGGAAGAGTATGTGCTGGTAGAAAGCCATGATATGCTAAGAGATCTAAGTACACGCTAGAATTAGGGTCAGTATTGTTTCGAGAGATGTTAATATTAAAGTCCCCAATCAGAACTACTGACTTCACTGACTTGAGTGATTCCAGGCATTGATCAAGGCTATTACAAAACGGAGTTATGTTACGATGGGACGGTGAGCGATACAGAGCAACAATAGCATATTCGGTTTCGTATTGCAGGATAAGGCAATTAGCACCTGTGAATGACGGCTGTTTTATGCAATGTTTTATCTCGGGCTTAACATAAATAATTACTCCGTCATTCTGATTAGTGAAGTCTGAAGCATATGAGACGTACCCGGGAATTTCTGGCGTAAGTGTATTTTTACTTAGCCAACATTCTGTCAGCACAAGAACGTCACACTGGATAGATATTCTGTCCAGTAGGATAATAAGAGCGTCAAAGTTACAACCCACACTACGGATGTTAGAATGCATTACGGTTAAGGCTGACCGCGATATATTAATATTATCACTTAAAGATTCGGGAGAACAGATCATAGACTCCGATACTTGTGCTAGATCAATGTCAATCATCATTTCATCCAAAAACAACATTGTTACGGTTAGTTTCAACAAGGCTTATCTGAATGTAACGCATGTGTATATTTTTCACAAGTAGACAAATTAGGAAATAACGCAAAATATGTGTAAAAAGTGTAGCAGAGGTAATTTCAAACAGTGTTATTGGTATGTATGTATGTATGAGTGTGTGTGATAACGAGTAGCAGATTTTTGTTTTAGACACAATAATAAAATAAGAAGTGTTATTAAAAATTAAAGGCATGCAGTAAGAAGAATATAAGAGCCATACAATATATCTTAGTCACTTCTCCTTTTGAGGTTGCAGCTTGTCGATATCAATTTCACTATCAATCCGATGAGACGCCGCACCAATCTTCTGGCGAAGAAAAACCTTTCCATGAGCTGTCCAGCAAAAATCGTACTTGTTTTTTTTACTGAAGTCACGAGCTTGGTAGAATAATTTTTTTGCTTTATCGGTAAGGCATTCTACAATATAAATAGGCTGAGACTGGCATCCAAGTTGCAAATGGGTGGTGTTCAATTTATTGTCGCGGTCTGTGCGATTATGTGTTTTCACCGCCGTTAAGATCTTTTCTTTCATTATGACTGAAGAAAAATCCACTATGATAGATCTACTGCCTTTTTTATCAGCGTTCGTTCGAAAAACATCTCGAATATGAGTCTCATTGACACAATTTTTAGTAGCTAATCCAATTTTTTGAACTAACTGAAGCAGGTGGTCCTTTGTTTCATTTTTTTGAACAGGAACGTTTCTAATCTCAATAGAAGACTGTCTTTGGGATCTTTCGAGGTTCTCTACCTTTGTCTCTAGCGTTTGTATATATGCCAGGTGAGTTTTCCTCTCAGTTTCCATAGTGATAAGTTTATTTTTCATATCATCATACTGTGCAGATATAAGCTCCATAGATTTAATCATTTCGCTATTTTGCTTCTTAATTCCATTAATTCTTTCCAATATTGTGTTTTGTTGGAGTTTAAAAGTCTCGAGAGATTTCTTCATTTCCGCCATAGCAACAGTTACTTCATCATCATATTGTCGCTTTCGAGGTCGAGGTCGGCTGGTGATGTTACTGGTAGTCTCATTGTCTGTATCGGTGACCGGTGCTGAACTTTGGTTTGTATCAGATACCATTTTATCTTGTGTTGTGGATGGGGGGGTCCTTTTCAACGGCACGGCAATAATATCAGCTAAGTTAAGCTAAGCTTTTCCAAGTTCGTGTAGTTATTCAGACGATCGTAAAATAACTTTAGCCAACCGCGGTCCGCCTAAACGCTCCGCTCATGAAATTGCGGCAAACGTAAACTGTGACGCGCTGATGACGACAAGGCAGGCGACGACGCGGTTAGCGAGCGCGCTGCTTTCGTAGCTCGGCAACTTCCTTGGCAACTGTTGCTGTCTTGCTCTTGCAACGACTCCTCGTTTGCACGTTAGCCGCTTCTATGTTCTGTGAGCCTGGTACTTCACTGATTTTAAATTTTGATTTATTTGTCGAAAGATAGGATTTTTAAATATGATTTAAAAAAAAAAAACAATTCTAACAGGTCAACACGTCTATATGCTTTCGCTGTCCAGAGGGAAGGGGATATAGTTAGATATAGTTATTCAAAAATATGCTGCAGCACATGAACGGAGACTTCATCACCATGTGAACGTTGAGGCGATCCAGCTCCTCGACAACACGGGTCTGGTGAGAAGACTCAAAAGGACTAAACCGTTCGAGTTAGTGTAATGATCAGTAATAGTGAAATGTAGTGTAGTGTCAGTGTTACGTGCAATAATGCTACAAACATTAGGCACATGAACGAAGTGCTTCCCCTTAACAGACTCTAAGATTACGTCAGTGGACAATTTCTTAGTTATAATTTTGTAATAATTTAGGTTAAAGTAAAATTACTTATTAGTCTGTAGACTAGATGGTAATTTCAGTAAAGTATTTAGATTTTTCTATTACTTTACAAATATGGAAAAAAAAAAATGTAATTCGTAAACAATTGCTAAAGAAGTTCTATCTCAGCATTAATCTGTACATCTCTGCCGGGCCCCTTTTAAAATAGAAGGGCGTAATGCTATGTTATGGAAATACAAAGCTCAGCATAGACATCTGACGATATATAGCAATCGCGAATATGCTGTTATGCGTTGAAGAGTTCCGTTGCCTGTCTTCTTCATCAGTTTTTCTTCACCAAATGATACTTTCTAAATAAAAATGCTTGATTTGTAACAAAAAATGTTAAAATCGGTGCGTGTGTACCTGTATTTTTTAAGGAGTTCCCTCAATTCCTCGAGGATCTCTCATCAGATATGAGTTTTGATACAAATGGGACCAATCTGTTATTACTTATACCCTTTCAAATAAAAAAATAATTTTGAAAATCGGTCTCAACCCTAAAAAAAACCATACAACCGAATTGAGAACCTCCTCTTTTTTTGAAGTCGGTTAAAAATTAAGGAGAGTGATTTTGTGACATCTTTATAAACTGTAAGGGATGGACGTGACTTTATGTATCGCCGTTATTAATAGATTACATGTAAAAAGGAAAAATGTGTGTCGGTTAAAAACAAAATGTTGTCAAGTAACCCATTGTCCATGACGAAGCTATCAAATATTGTGTTATTTATTGCTTTTCCCTCTTATTCCAGAGAGCAAGCTCCGCGTCCGCTGGTACAAGGACAAGAAGCTTCTGGGTGATAGTCACACCCCGCATGAGATCCTGCCGCCCAGGGTGAGGATGCACTCCAACTACAGCCTCCAAGTCGACGTGCTGCAAGCTGAGGACACCGCTGACTATACGTGTGAGGTACGATATCATTAATATGTAGGTATACAGGATCGAAGAAACATCGGCAAACATACGAATATCTTCTGTACATTGTATAATATGTTTTCGGACTGAAATAATCCTACTTCCTACTAATATTATAAACGCGAAAGTTTGTGAGTATGGATAGATGGATGGATGGATATTTGTTTGTTACTCTTTCACGTAAAAACTACTGAATGGATTTTGTTAAAATTTGGTATGGAGTTAGCTGACACGCTGGATTAACACATAGGCTACTCTTTATCCCTGTATTCCCATGGGAACGGTACGTACGCGGGTGAAACCGCAGAACGTCTGCTAGTTAAAAATAATTTGCCCTGACTTTCACTCAACGCCATCGATTCCTAAACTAGCAGAGCTTGTGCTAGACAACTGATAAACATCCTTATATATTTCTAAATACATATATAGGTATGATAGATACATTACACACAGATACTGATGAAAATGATGATCGTGCTCTTCACACAACTACTTGTCTTGGGTGGGAATTGAACTCATGACCTCCGGTCAGGGCCACTAGCCACTACCCACAGGCCAAATATTTCGTCGGTTACGGCTACTTCCTAATTTTTACGTTTTTTTTTTAAATGTTTTTTAACTTAATTCGAAAATACGTCAACAAAATCAAATCAAAAAGTCTTTTATTCAAATGAGGCCGTGGATCATAGGTATAACTTAGTATTTTTAAGTTAAATACCTAAGTAAGCTGATGATTCAAATAGCAACCCTTTATAAAAAATCTATATCTGATACTTAAAATAGTATATCAGATATCGAAATACCGACCTCATCTTCTGATTAAAAAAATGTAAAATTGTTTGAACCCATATAAAGAAATAAATATCATTTATCATTTAAGCGTCAACAATATCATCACGCCAAAATGCTTCAACAAAGAATTTAACAAATTCTAAAGTAAGCTTAACAATTAATTGCAAGCGGAACAATAAAAAGTATTTCATTGGGGATCCTAGCAATTAGTTTAAATTGATGAAAAGACGGCCGCCCTTCGATCTAACAATTTTTAATTTGTTACTAGTGATGGGACTTGTGTATTGATAGTGTTGCCGATAATGTCGATGTGCCGAATTTGAACGACTATTTTCTCGATGACATTTTGACATGGGGCAAGATTGACTTGGGGCTGATATTTCAATTGTCAGCTAACTTTTATCTGAAGAACAAATAGGTATGGCGATTTGTTACTAACACAATGAACTTTTTTGTTGTCTGATTAATAAAAATATATTATTATTACTATTATTATTATTATCCATAGAAAAGCTGTCAACGCGCCATTTTTATTCCACAGACAACAATTATTTGACAATTAAAAGTCAGCTCTTAGAGTAGTATAGAAAACTCTTTATTGTACAGACGCCAGCACATCAAGTTACCCCATAGTGTCAGATTTCTTTGATCGTTTTTCAACTTTATGTCAAACAAAATAAGGTTCATATTCAATTGGGAAAATTTGACACATTGGGGTAACTTGATGTGCGGGCGTCTGTACATCATAAAACCTTGCAGATAATAGCTTTAACAGCTACATACTTAGGGTGTTACAATGGGTCACCTAATCGCTTAAGGCAATCTCTTACTAAAAACCTTCAGATTGACTTGAAAGAGAAGAAGAAAAGATGTGTAGGGAGTTTGTTGTGTACTGTATACACAAATACAATAGAAATTGTCAACACAAATACATTATAAAGTTACAAACTAAAAATGAAAATTTAAAGGAATAAAGATATTAAGTACCTACAGTGAAACAGGGTAAATAGGAACGCAGCGGTGAATAGAAACAAAACTTTGTTTTCTCGGCGCAATGGCTGTGACAACTTCCCGTGGTTACCCGTAAGCGTCGGAAACTTAATATGATCCCGAAGCCAGTCAAATTCCCCGTCGATTTAGGCGACCTCATTACTTTATGATCTGATTACGGGCTTTCGAAACGGCTCAAGGCAAAGTAAATGCTCAAGTCCGTGTGTACCGTTATAAGATACAGACTAGAAAAAACGCCGTTTTTTTTAAACACGTCGTTCTAATTAATTGGCTTCACAAGATATCTTCACCTGCGAAGAGCCTAACTATTTTAACCCTTAAGGCCATAACACTAACCGATTCGTAGCATCCTAACTAGGCAATCGGAAGGTGTAATCGCAGTTAGGACAGATTGGATCCGATTTATAGTATCGACCGATTAGTTCTGTTGCTACCTAACTAGGATAGTAGTTAGGATGCTACAAATCAGATAGTGTAATAAGTCCTTTAGACAGCCACAGTCATGAATAGATAGTATGACTCTACATCGTTGGTTAGTGATCACAAGCGCTACTACCAATCACAAGGTCTCGGGTTCAATCCCCGGGTACGATAAAGATATATTTGTCGTGGAAAGCGATATTCTTGAATAATAAGTTGTGAAGTTGATTAACTTAGTGCGGAGTCTATGGTGACCAGCGTGACGTTACTTGTCATTTGAAAATGGCGCGCATGTGTTTTCGGTAATGTCACGTGGACAGAGTCGTGCTGGTGCGTGGGAGCTGGGCAGAGCTCAGACTGATTTGAGGGACCAACGAAGACACACATCCAGTAGGTACGAAACTGTCAGTTACCTATTTCAGTTATGTTTTGTGATTACGATTGTTAAGTGAGGTTATTACTGCTATGAAGATTATTATTCTACGTTGTGAACTCGGTACCACGAACCCCCCATCGGTGTCAGCTCATCGCTCAGCCATCCCTGACGCCGACATTCATTGAATAACTGTGTACATTAATTTCTTAATTAAAATAAAACATAAACAACACACACACGTTGGAGCCTTATTGACTTTTACTATCTTGGATTTGTCTTAAGCAGCCCGAAGTCTGGATTTGTGTCCGATTGATGGCAAAAGGCTCGCCCCCTATAACATGGAACTTAAACATGACCGGGAATTCAAGGCGTGAAGTTATGCTGGTATATTACTGAGAGATTAAAAAAATATCGATAAAATTCTGACTCGCATTCATCGTCCCCACACTAGACACGATGCTTGTTTCAGTGTTAGCTCTCAAGCCGCTTCAATTATGCAATTAATCAATTTGTACTAACTCTTTTGTTACTGACCACCGTATTTTGTAACTGGTACGTCGCGTCACTCTGGGGTTCCATTGAAACTTTGTCATCGTTGATAACGATTTTTATAATATTAGTACCAAGGTTCAAGATCACATATTAGATGACATCAATTGAATCTGGCTGGATTGTATAGGAAACTTTTTTGCAACAAAACACAACCAACTTCGTAAAATAACCCCAGTGTCGTAAGTTTTGTTTTATTTTGTGTTTCATTAAATAATTATTGGCCACCGACTTCCGAAACTAGCGCCAGAACATTTTTATTTTATTGTAAAAAAAACGTTTTTACTATTCAATTGTTAGTTTCTATTTGCTTATGTAGATTTCTTGTGAAATAACTAAAAAACTACTAAACCGATTTCGATGAAATTCCTACAATGGTGAGACCGCTGTATGTAGCGCCATGTGTACATAAATAAATATTTCACAACTTTTTCACACAACGCCATCTAGTCCCAAGATAAGCTAAGAGCTTGTGTTATGGGTACTATCAAAATCAAAATCAAAAGTCTTTATTCAAACTAGGCTGAGAATCAGCACTTTTTGAACGTCAAAAAAATACATCAAGACAGTTCCCCAAAAACGGCCCACCCTTCGCTTTCGCCCACTGTTCACCTGATAAACATACTTATATATTTCTAAATACATACATATTATAGATAAATTACACCCAGACACAGAACAAATGATCGTGCAAATCACACAAACATTTGGCCCGGGTGGGATCGAACCCACGACATCGCAGTCAGGGTCACTAACTACTAGACTAACAGGCCAGTCAAAAGCCCTCAAAATCATAATTTGTAAGTATTTGTGGTGTACCCACAATAAAGATTACTCTAAATTATTCTACACAAAGGCTTTGTACAAAAGGTCATTTAATCCTGTTATGGCATTACTTGCCCCACATATCTCAAGTTACTCTTTTAACTAAGTAGGTACTAAAAAAAACTCACGGAATGAGTGTACAGTTACCCCGTCTTATGCAAAAGGAAGTAAGTAGTTAGCTCAATGGTCGGCACTTAGTAAAGTAAAGGGTAATTAATTGACCACCCTGCATGCTAATTGGTGGATGTCGGGTCTGCCTATACTACTATATCTATAAGTATACTAATATTATAAAAAGAAAATATTTGTTTGTTTGTTTATAAGGATATTCAACTCAAAAACTACTGTACTGATTTTAGAAATTCTTTCACCATTAGTAAGCTTTATTATCATTGAGTAACATAGGCTATATTTTATTTTTTAATCTACGAGGTGATGGCGGGAATTAGTCCGAAATTCACGCGGACGAAGTCGTAAGCTAAGTCCTATAATAGTACCTATGTTCTTTCTAGGTTATAAGTTATGTAGGAATTTCGAAAGCGTCACAAGTGCTACTGCTAAGCATCCTGGGTCTTGTTCGGTTCCCGCGTCTGGCAAAGTACTTTTTATTAAGTTTTTTCACCAAATTTGATAGTTATTATTTGTGTTTGTAGTTTTAAAAATGGGGCCTTTATCTTGGAAAATCTGTTGGTAAAAGTTAGAAATTTGAAAAATGGTTCTTTTTTTAAAAACTCTATCATAAATGGGTTCATTATTTCAGGGGCTATGCTATGATACCACAGACAAACACATATATTCACACAAACAGATGCGAAGCCGGGGCACTGAAAAGATAGCCGATAGGTCTGTAGTTTTGTCTAATGTCAGTTAGCTACAATGCTTAATTAAGTACTTTTCTTTTTCCGCAGATCATCAGGCCGGAGCCATGGGGGCCAATCAGACAAACGCACTCCATAGAAGTTTTATGTAAGTTAATGTACTTTTCGACCATAAAAATAACTTAATCTAGTTTCGGAATCCGGTCGCAAAAAATGAATGAAACTAAACTATCAAAGCTACAGTAGGTGTACCTACCTACTTCACGTCTATGTCTCAAACAAGAAGAGAGAATTTTCCAAATGTGTGTGTGTATACCTAAGTACTAAAAAGTAGTTCTGAGGTAACACTAAACAAAAATACAACCGAATTGCCTACTGCGGTCTTCCCGTCCGAGTGTAATTTAGGTGTCTTCAAGGCTAGAGTGAATAGGCTCTTAATAAACTAGTGCGCTTCACCATCCTTGAGTGCATCATCAGGTGAGATTGCAGTATGTGCAGTCAAACAATACTTTGTCTAAGGTTTTTGAAAGTCTCGTACATGGTGCCATATATCCTCATATTCATCAGCTCATTTTATCCTAGCAACACTTTGTTAAACGTCGTTCAACCACGTCTAATTTACTAGCATTTACCAACTATTTATTTGAAAAAATGGACCAAAGGGTTCAAGTGGATGCTGTGTACACAGACTTTCAGAAGGCTTTTGATAAGGTTGATCATGCCTTGCTTTTGTATAAAATCGCTTTTAATGGGATTAGTGGTTATTTGCTTAGATGGTTGGTTTTATATATTTGTAATAGGACAGAAAGAAGAATTATAATTAATGGTTACGAATCAGACCCTATAGTTGCCAACTTTAGAGTCCCGCAGGGGTCCATTTTAGGTCCTCTCCTTTTTGGTATATTTATTAATGATATTAGTAATTGTTTTTTTGAATTCTAACTTCTTAATGTACACAGATGATATTAAAATGTACAGAACTTGTAAAAATAATAATATTCAGGATTGGATACTCTTGCAAGACGACTTTAACAGGCTTCATGCATATTGTGGGAAAAACAAGCTCTTTTTAAGCCTTCCCAAATGTCAAACCATCTCATTCACCAAAAATAGGAATAAAACTAGGTTCATTTATGGAAATTTGACAAATAAAATTTGTCAAACCGCCATGTTTTTTTTTTATATCTCAGAACTAACAGTTAATTTATTGACCGTTGAAAAATCGACCTTTAATGTTTATAACAGACGCACCAACAATCAAGACCGTACCAGAGGATGGTTTCCTCGAAGTTCGCAAAGGTGAATACGTGGATATCGGGTGTGAGACCACGGGCACCCCGCCCCCTATTGTAGATTGGAGGAAAAACGTAAGTAACGAATATACTTAACTTTTACCATTTACATACTTAAGTACATAAACTCTCGCATTTTTTTGATCGTAATAAAACTTGATTCTTATAAAACACGAGAAGATATACAAACAACTCTTTCTTTACGTCATAAAAACAGGTTAAATCTGCCTCGTTCACCTCTTAAATGCACTCTTCTAGTACATATTCAATGTCCATAAAAGTTTATAATAAATTGCCAGAAAACCTAAAGAAAATAGAAAAAATAAACTCATTTTTAAGAAAGTTTAAACTTCTCTTAAGGTTAAGTTTTTGCGCATTAACTTACAACAAATGTCACGTATGTTAATTACATTGTTATTTTTCTCTAATTAGGTCTATCATGATATTGTATCAGCTAGAGATTCTATAAACCTTTTTTCTGGTAAAATAATTGTAGTTATTAAACAAAGAAACAAATTATATTATTGTCCTCTTTCTAGCTGTGTTTCATTCGCTGTTACGTTTTACGGAAATAATATTAAATTTTTTATTTGTATCTCTCGAAAAGCGTTCTGAAGCTAGCACATAAAGCTACCCTAGTCCCTAACCTGTAATTTTTTTCAATTTAACATGAAAAACTATCAAAGAAATTGGACACATTGGGGTAACTTGGTGTCCTAGCCTCTGTACCTACATAGGCGCATAGTAACAAAGTAGTTATTGTAACAATCTATCCGTTGTGAGAGCTAGAGTGTATTATATACTGCCATTTTAAAAATGGCTGGTTCCTGAGAAGAAATGCCGAAAGAAACTCAGGGTTCATGGTCTCTGTTAGAGTCTAGGCACAACTTGATTGTACTCGTATATAGACTATAATTTTCATAACCGGTGAAGGGAACCATCGTAAGAAAACCGGCAAGTCTGAGAGATAATTTTCAACGTCCAAGTCAGAGGCCAGCAGCATAAAAACTCTGACACCAGTGCTTAGTCAGTAACCACAAAAAAAATTACGTACTTTTAGACGTTCCAAAAGAGCTGATTCTTAGCTTCATTTTGCGGAATGATCTTTAATTTTGGTTCTAGGTTCTATGAGGTCTTTCATGCTAGATAGTGCCTCACCAGAAAATCTTGGCTCAGTTTTCCCAACATGTTATATACTCTTCAGGGGGAACCGATGGCGTTACTGGAACACCGCTCCCGCATCAGGTTCAGGGCAGAGCACCGGTTGTTAGCTGGCGTGTACCAGTGCATCGCTAACAACGGCGTGGGGGACCCGGCTCGAGCTACCATCACTGTTGTCATACAAGGTAAGTTGCCGTTTGGATCTGCAAGCGAGATAGTCATTATCATCATCAACCCACAGTATAGTCCACTGCTGGACATAGGCCTCCCCTAATAAGCGCCACAGCGTTTTCAGCTTTCCGTATGTAGCATCTGCCAGCAGTCTTTCGCATCCCACCTAGCCGGAGGGTGTCCTACACTACATTTGCCATCTGCCAAGTCGCGGTCTCCATCCAAAAACCACCTTTACCCCAGCGGTGGTAGGACCTTCGCGAGATATGGCCGGCCTACTACCAGTTTAGCTTTTAACTCTGAGCTATGTCGATGACATTGGTTATCTCTATCTGTCAGTTACATTCGTTTTGGATTCTATCCTTTAGAGAAACTCAGAGCATAGGCCTTTTCATCGCTCGCTGTGCGACTTTAACCTGGCGTTCTCGTCAAAAAGATGATTTGGCAGAGGATTTGATTAAGCCAAGTTTCGATGGTTTTGTAGTTGAGGCTTCTCCGGGAAACAAAAAGACGTATGGCCCGGATGAGAATGCATGAGGGTTGACATGATCAAGTCTTTTTCAATGTACAGACGCCAGCACATCAACCTACCTCAATGTGTTAAATTTCTTTGATAGTTTGTCAACTTTATCTCAAACAAAATAAAGTTCATATTCAATCGGAAATAAAATAAAGATTGGGGTAGCTTGATGTGGCAGCTGGCGTCTGTACATGCAGTTTTTTTAGTTTATCTCAAATGTCATTGGCAGTGGTTATGATCTTATAGGGAAACTTATTTATACTTCATTGTAATACAAACTGTCTTAAAAATAAGATTAAATAATTTATTTGCGTAAATAAAGTACAGAAGGTTCACAACATACATAAAATTGATCTCTTAATCTGCCTTTAATTTCGGCGTGTAAATAAATGCTTGTTCTTCGATAGCCTGTCCTGGTATTCTGGTGGTAGCACTTCTTATTCAAGCTTTTCTGGTGGTTTGGGAATATTGAAGAAAAGTGCTTTAACAAATTGTGTTCTCGCAGACGCGCCAGTAGTAACCTCAGAGCGCACATACGTTCATACGGCAGTCGGACTGCGCGCGGCATTAGCAGCGCATCTGCAGTTCGCGGCGCCACCCGCCCGCACCGCGTGGTACAGGGACGGCAGGCCCGTCAGCACTGATGACAGGTAGGACACATATTTTTATTTTATTATTTTTAGGAAAACTTACAGCTAATACATTCAAATAGTCAGCAGTAAAATCAAATCAAATCAAATCATTTATTCGCATAGAATGTGGGTATTTAACAAAAGTTGGTAAAAGAAAAATATATACTTATTGGCCCGTGCACATTCTGCCTGAGTATTGGCATGCAAAATTTAACAAATTAAGTTTCAAATTTAAATACAGTTTGAACACTAATAAAATAATTAATATAATAATTTCAAAATTAAATTTTAAACTTCAATACATGAATAAGTAAAACTAATAAAATAATTAATATAATAATTTCAAATTAAAATGTCAATAATAGCTACTTAATGTCAATTATAATTAATGTCAATATTACTTCATGTCAATATACAATGTTCATGGTCATGGTTCAAGGGTCATTCAAAAAATCACCGTAAGTAGTATACATGTGTACCGTAACAACCGCAGCAGTTCAGTTTAGGTCAGTACTTGAGTAAATCCAGCGTAATCCTTGATTTGAATGTCTGCAGAGCATAAAACTGTTTAAAGATCTAATGCAAACTGAATTTTATATGCGGGTTATAAAGCCACTTTTCCAAAAACACATTTTTGTTTCCAAGTTTGGAAACTAAATCCAAAAGGCAGTATAACCATTCCATTATCTTTGCAGGGTAGTACTAATGGTTCAAGACAACGTCTACCAGCTAATCTTTCGGAACGTACGAAAGCCGGACTTCGGGAACTACACGTTCAGAGCGGAGAACAATCTTGGCATGGCGGATTTGATGTTTAAATTAACTGGTGAGTTCATGACGTAACTTTGACATGTTGACATGACATTTACCGTCACATGGGGTGAATAGAAACACAGGGGTGAATAGAAACGCAGGGATGAATAGAAACACAGAGGTAAATAGAAACGCAGAGGTGAATAGCAACATGGGGGTGAAAAAAAACACAGGGTTAAATAGAAACACAGGGGTGAATAAAAACGCAGGGTGAATAGAAACGCAGGGGAGAATAGAGCCAAAACTTTATAGAGGATTTTCACTCTAGTTCAATATTATTTGTTTCGACAGAAAGCACGATTTTACACAGTTTAAAGTAAAAAGCAAATAAGTTACGTTTTCTGGTAGAATTTCCTTATAATAAGCCGGATATAGTGGTGATGGATCGAACCGAGAGGCGCGCAATGCTTGTTGACATAACGGTCCCACATGACGGGAACCTCGTGAAAGCCGAACAAGATAAGAAAATCAAGTATCTTGACTTGGCTCGCGAGGTTGTCGACATGTGGGATGAGGACTCAGCAATCATTGTGTCGATAGTCTTATCGGCCAATGGCTTAATAGCCAAGAGCATCAATCAATACCTGAAGAGGCTCTCGTTGGGCGGCTGGATCAAGGGTTTGATTCAGAAAGCAGTACTTCTGGACACGGCTCGCATTGTTAGGCGATTCCTCTCCCTAGAGCCCTGACCGCCGGTAAACTTGGACCCTGTTCCCGATACCGGTGGGCTACTATTTTTTATATTTTTAAATGTTCTTTTTTATATTTAAATATGTATTTAATAAGAAATCAATCTGAGATTCCGCATGTAGCATCTAGCTGCTTGTGCCCTGCTCTCGCGATCCGTATCTACCTGATCTTTCAGGTCCTCAGTGACAGGCTCATAATTTTAACGTTTCCCGAAAGCTGCAAAGATCAGGTATTCACTTTTAGTTACATTGTATACCAGGCCGGTTGCTGCTGCATACCTTTCACAGACGCTCAGCATGTCCCTGATTGAGCCAGCCGTTGGACCCAGCTGCACCATGTCATCAGCGTAGCTTAAATTATTGACGTTAGCGTCGTTGTGTAAAAGTAGTGGAATATTTATTTCATAAATTTTATTTATAGTAGTTTTCCATCAATTTGAAAATGCGAAAACTAATAGACTTATAATTTTGATATTCATACACCGTCAACATGACTATTTTGAACTTTTCTTTGTCTCATGTTTTCCAGGTGTTCCCAATGCTGCATCTTTCAAGGTGGATACGGCACTCAACAAAGCCACGGCCACCAGTTATACCCTCATTTGGGAAGTCGACTCCTATTCCACTATTATTGGTAAGAAATAATTTTACACAAACTACATTCAAACCCATATTTATTTCTAATTGACGATATTTTCACGTAAACATTAATCAACTTTATGGGTGTCTAAATTAAGTCAATTTTACAATGACAGTTTTTGGGTTACTCTTGAGAAATGAAAGAAAGAAAGAAACCTTTATTTGTAATAACGTAGGTAGTAGTTACTTCCAAAAAATGTAGCAATAATTTTATCATGGACTCTTATATTCTACAATTCCTGGTGTCATTTATAATAGTCATTTATTTCCAAAAGTAAAGTTTAATAAAGTTAGTTATTACAAAATGATTGGGAGATCACATAATTATTACAACATTATAAGAACAAGGTTATCTAAGATACAACAATTATATTTATTTTTCATCAAGGTACTTGTTGGATAGGCTACCTACTCAGTGGTAGAGTAAATAGCATTTACTTAATAATAATTCAAATAATTTACACTTAAAACTGTTTAAATTAAGGCACTTTAGAAAATTAGGTAATTTATTGTAAATTCGAATAGTCATACTATGTACAGAGGCCAGTACCTACATCAAGTTACCTCAACATGTAAAATTTTCCCAATCGAATATGAACCTTATTTTGCAATGATTATAAAGTTGAAAAACTATCAAAGAAATTTGACACATTGGGGTAACTTGATGTGCTAGCGTCTGTACATAACCAAATATTTAAAAAAAAACGTTCGTATTTTTAAAGAGTTAGAATGCTGCTCTTCTCCACAATTTTTCGGAAGGGGCAACTAGAATATTGTTTTATATTATTTAATTGAACTTTATCTTATCGTTCCAAGTGCTATATAATCTTATAATAAAATAAATTATTTGAGCTTGACATTTCTATATTAACATCTTTTACAGAGTACAATCTCTGGCTGAGACCATACTACGGTCGCCTGGTGTCGCCAGAACCCGATGCCTTCACCACGGAGCCTCCAGCCAACCAGTGGAGCAAGATTGTGGTGCCAGGAGATTCCAGCGATGGTGAAATAAATGATATTACAAAACACTCTACTCATCAATTTAATTGACGTCATAAGTCCTCCTATGAAATTCGTGATTTTAGATACTCATGAGTTCAAATATCTAAAACTGTCGTTCCATATAACTACTATACTTACTCATTATTATGATCAACTTTCATTATAACACGCACATTGAAATCGCGAAAAAAAATCGCCTAATAATATTTTTTTGTGATGAACAAAACTTCTCTTATTATGAAATTGGATGTTCCTCACTAAATTGCTTATTAGAATTTTATTATTTTTCAGGACCTATCCACAGTGCAATTTATACTGTAAGAGGACTAACGCCGTCAACTGTATATGAAGCCATTGTCACTTCGAGAAACAGGTAAAAGATATCATAACTTTATTATAAGATGTTAGGAAAAGGCTGGGCAGATGACTTCTATTAAGAATTTCTTAATTTATGCTTTGATGTGTTGTAAACATAGGTTGTCGTAGGCATGGCTAGCCTGTAGCGTGTTGTAGACATGATGATGGTATAGTCATGGCAGTGCCGTAGCGTGTCGTAGCCATGCCGAAGCTATAGCATGGCAGCTGTGTAGCGAGCCGTTGCAGTTGCGTAGCATACCGTCGCAATAGCGTAGCGTATCGTAGCAGTGGCGTAGCATCCGTCACGCAGTAGTAGCATTCACGTAGCGTGCCGTCGATAAGGCGTAGCATGTCGTAGCCATGCCATGTTGTCGCGATAGCGAGAGCTTAAAAGTAACCATAACATTAATGTGTTTTTTTTTTAGATTCGGGTGGAGCAAACCATCTTCGGTTCTACACTTTGCTACTGAGCCAGGAGGTATAAAATGTGTTTCTATCCAATTCTAATCTCAATTTTCAAATTTGCACGGCACATAGATTTTTGGCTTTAGGTACTGCAACTTTACAACCTTTATATAGCTGACTAAATTTTATCAATAAATATCATGTTTCTTTTTAATATAAAGCGAGAAAAGGTTACGATTTTTTATATAAAGTATTTAAATTTTATTTTTCAGCTGGCAGAACGAGGCCCTCAACAGCAGACTATTCGGACATAACGCCGATACTCGTAGAAACAGAGCCAGAACCCTACAATATATCGCAGGCACAGATTTTTGAACGACTCAACGAACTGTCAAACGGAGCGCGCGAAACAGCGTCTTTGACGGCCATCTTGATTTTATGTTGTGTTGTGTTTAGCTTCAGTTGATTTGTCAGAAACTTTTTTTGAAGTTATACTGATTTTGGCGCGTTAGGGAAAAATGATGAGAATAATTTTTTACGATGCGCGCGCACACTGTTACGAAAAACCGACACCCTGAAGTTAGCTATAGTCAAGATTTTAGTGTTTTGTATTATTAGTGTCGTTTTTTCTACAATCGTAAGATAACGCGAAATCATTTTTTTTTTTAGAAAGATTTTTATCTTGTAACGCCAAAGAAGTATAACTTCTAATGCGTGTACATAAATACACACACATTTTTTTTCAATTTTTCTTGATGTTTAGATTGTATAATATCATAGTAAATAAACATTCACCGGGTTTTCTGAAGAGATTACAATGATACCAAGGACAGACGAGGGTTAAAAACCAGGACGAGTCCGGAAAAGTACGTACATTGGAATTTGACATCTCTAACTTAGTTCTTATTGAATGTTCTTATGGTCTGTTTGTCTTTTTCTAAATCCGTAAATCAGTAAGAGATGGCAATTCTCTCATTTTAAATTTGGTTTTAGAATGAAGGAATCGGTGTCAGTGTCAATATTATTTTCATAACAATGATGACACTGACACCTCTTGATCGCGGTGGTGGAGCTTAAGGTAGAAGTGCCTGATTAGCCCGAGAAAATCAAATTTTCTTTTGTTTTTTTTTTGCTATTTGCCGTTCATTGTCTGGTTGTATGTCGAACAAAGTATGATTTGCGACTGTAACACGTATGTTTATATGATAATAATCATTTAAATTGATAACACAATCCTCTTAGATAATTAAATCCTAATAAATGACTATTTCGTGTGTAATGTCGTGATGGCCCTGAGGTTAAGGTTTACCTCTCATGTACGAGTTTGTGGCTCAAATCCGGGCAAGTACCAATGTGACTTTTTCAATTCATATGTACTTTCTAAGTTTATCTTAAACATCATTGACATCGGTGAAGGAAAACATCGTGAGGAAACCTGGACTTATAGTTAATATAGTTTATATTATTTTAATTTTAAGAAGTTTTAAGGTTGTGTATACTGTATACCTACTTAATATACTACTATTTGTTTTCCCAAATGAAATAAATAAATAAACATAAGTTTGAAATCGCCAATCCGCCTTGAGCAAGCGTGGTGATCAATGCTCGAGCCTTTTCTGTATGAGAAGAGGCCTTTGCCCTGCAGTGGGACAGTAAAAGGCCGGTATTATTATAATGTAAATGACTTTTTCATGATAAAGTAATTTAATGAGATTCAAATAACTGAGAGGGTTGTATTGGTGATTTTAATTATTATAACGCAGATACTTATATCATATTTTTTACTGTTGCGAATCTTATTTTTATCAACATTTAACCTGACGAAAAAACAAGAAAATTTAGCTACCCTGGCGCTTCCACCTTAATATTTAGATTTGTACATGTAACGTCATTAAACACGGATGACCATCAGCGTTGCTTCGCTCTGGAACATCTAAACATTAAAACTTCAGATCATAACTATTTATTGTTTTGTTAATAATTATGTAGTTATAGTTTAAATAACTTCGAAAGTATTGTAAAATAAAGTATAATATTAAAGATTTTTTTTTAACTTATTTTCATCTTTCTAATTAATATGGTTTCGTGTCGTCTCAAGGAACTGATATTCTTTGACACTCTAACAAGGTTCCTTTCATTAAATGTAAATAATTAGTTTTAAGAATTCATTGATAAATATATTTTACACTAAAAAATGTGTACTTATTTATTTTCTTCAAGCCCGATTCGTTCTCATAAAACTTAACATTTAAGAGAACTACCGAAAATAATGTGGGTGTACAGACGCCAGCACATCAAGTTACCCCTATGTGTCAAATTTCTTTGATCGTTTTTCGACTTTATGCAAAACAGAATAAGGTTCATATTCAATTGGGAAAATTTGACACATTGGGGTAACTTGATGTGCTGGCGTCTGTACATAGACTGCAAATTTTATTAAATCAAGAAATCTGAAAGACAAAAAATAATGAAATTTTGGTATTCCTCTATGGTGTCAGCACTAGGGCTTGCAATCCGGATATCCGGATATCCGTATTATCCGGATATCCGCCGATTTTAAAATCCGGATTTTACTTGCATGACAATCCGGTTTTTTCGGATATTACGGATAGTTCTATTTCACTTTGAAATATTAAATAAAAAGCTGTCATCTGTAATGAGCATTACTGTTATTACGTTATTTATTATTTCAATATAGTTAATCACTCTCGCTTTTTTTTTTTTACTTCCCAAATCATACATAAATACATAAACGCACGCCTTTTTTCATGAGGGTAGGTTGAAATGAGAAAGTACAGAGTGCCATGTGCTACGATTCTGACATAATTCTTTTGCTTCGTTTACATTCATACATGCTGTCATACACATCATAATATTGAGTCAATTTAGTGGCAGAGATTATAATTAATTCCAACATTCTATATACATAGCCAAAATACAGGCTTTGCTTAGCTCTGCTTGGCTACAGATGGACACTCCACACCAATTAGACCGATCTAACTTAGCTTGTACAAATATTATGCCTGAGTTTTCTTTTAACAAACATTATTATTAAAATTAATGACCACTGGCCAACTTTATCAATCAATCAATTCATTTATTAAATCAAACAAATGACACACATCCATACTGCACGCATTTTCAAGATTGTGTTGTATTTTACGGCACGCACGGTAAAAGAAGACTGGACCAGAGTTTCAAAATCAATCGCTATAGTGGCATTTACAAAACCTCTCACATTTTTATTAAGAACAAAAAAACTTCCAACGAATCTGTGAGACTAGCGATTATTAAAATTATATCCACGTTTAACACACAACAACCAAATCAAACAGTCATAACTTCTACGGACAATACACGATATAAAGAAGGTTGCTCTTCTTCAACTGAAAACGTATCAATCAAAACATGTTCAAGTTTCTTCATGACACACATGATATATCTGAGGTCATCAAAAAACTTGAATCTTTAGGCCCATGCATACCACTAATTTCTACGGAAAATTGTTCTCAGTGGAGGCTATACGGTTATGGAATGCTTTGCCTGTGTCAGGGAGACAAGATCAAACATTAGCATCATTTAAAAATATATTATTATCTTTCTTCTTTCTTTCTTTCAACACCAGGGGCGCGTTGCCGACCCTTTAAAAACCTATCTACTCCCCTTTTGAAGAACCCCATACTGTAGCCCTCTGAGAAAACCTCGGCAGGGAGCTCATTCCACAATCCAAGTGTACGCAACAGCTGTAATAGATGGTTAACAACTAAATAAGCAACGCATAGCCAATTACAGGTAGAAACAAAGTATGTTACAGAAATCTTAGGATTACTAACAAGCACGGTAATAACAGAAAAAAAAAATAGAAAAAAATACAAAAAGCACTCACATTATAATGTTTTATACAGGTCGATTGGATTGCGATGTTATGATTTGTAATAAATGTAAGATCTCATGTTTAATTAGAATTGTTAGTATGAGAAAAGTACATTCGATTGTATAGTGCGATATCGGTGTTTTAAAGCAAAATTTTAAAAAGTTAACAATTTTGTA
The DNA here is from genome assembly GCA_921972225.1 of Euplexia lucipara. NCBI lineage: Eukaryota > Metazoa > Arthropoda > Insecta > Lepidoptera > Noctuidae > Euplexia > Euplexia lucipara. Next base: position 4,165,623 of record OV179168.1, on the reverse strand, counting down.
ATTGTTACTTGAAATATTGGTATAGTTTAATATTTCTTGTCATTTTGCCAGAGAGACTAATTAGAACGTGTTACAAAAGCTTATTAATTTAATTTATAATAAAAACAAAAAAATATCCGTATTATCCGAAATATCCGGATAATCCGGATAGCAATTTTTTAAAATCCGTATTATCCGGATAGTAAAAACGAACGGATATTGCAAGCCCTAGTCAGCACCCCCAGGAGAGAGAAAAACCCTACCCTATTTTGTAAATGACCTTTGGTTGACCTTGACCTTGGCGGTTTTTCAATAATGACAACATCACAGGATCAGGCGCCGGCGAAAGCCGCGTCCAATTTAAAAAGCATTTTTGTTGGCAAGAAATCCTCTTTTCAGCTCATATCTCTGAAACGGGACGTCCTAGGCGAAAAACAATGAATTTTTGGTATCCCCCTATGTACACACACCCCCCGGGGAGAAACGTTCTCTATGTTGTGGATGACCTTTGGTTGACCTTGACCTTGATTTTGACTTAACGGTTACTTTAACACTACACGAGGCTATGTTTGTTTTGAAATCTAGACATCGTTTTGGTTGGGTCACGTGTGAACCATGCTGATCGGTGTGTGAGGCAGTCTAAAGAATGTCGTCTCAAATAGCACCCAGGTTCCGATCACAATTTATGTATGACTAAATAACCACACGGAAAGTAGACCTGTCTGGTCAATGCACATATTTATAAGAAATCGTAAGCTCTCCCTCTCGCTAAGCCGTACCATTTGCGACCACTGAATTTACGAGGCTGCGCACTCCCACTCAAACTGTAGTTCATGAAATCCCTTAACAACCCAGAATCTAGGTTTTTCAGCAATGAAAACGTCACAGGTCGCCATAATGTGGAGCCGACGAAAGCCGGGTCCTATTTAAAAAGCAATTTTTGTTGGTAGGAATTAGAAATCCTCTTTTCAGCTCGTATCTCTGAAACGGGACGTCCTAGGCGAAAAATAATGAAATTTTGGTATCCCCCTACGTACGCACACCCCCCGGGGAGAAATGTACTCTATGTTGTGGATGACCTTTGGTTGACCTTGACCTTGATTTTGACTTAACGGTTACTTTTACCCTACACGAGGCTATGTTTGTTTTGAAGTGTAGCCATCGTCTTGGTCGGGTCACTTGTGAACCATGCTGATCGGTGTCTGAGGTAGTCTAATGACCAGTGATCGGAATTTGGGTGCTATTTGAGACGATATTACGATATATCCGGGATTTTACGTCAATTGTTTTTGGTAATTGTGAATATTTTCATTACGTGCAATATCAGTCACATTTTAAAAACGTATATTCCCTAAAAATCGTTCGGAATTCTTATCCCGGGAGTTTTTTGATCAAAGTAACGATTTCCGGGAATTAGAGGTCATATCCATAATTATTATTAATAGTAAAAGCACCCATAAGTTCCGATCACTGCTTATGACTAAAGAACCGCACAGAGTAAACCTGTCTAGTCAATGCACACATTAGCAGTAATCGTAAGCTCCTCACGCTTTGCAGTAGCAATTGCGGCCTCTAGAGTTACGAGGCAGCGCCACTCGCACTTAACTGTATTTCATAAATAAAGTCGGCTAAATACTTGGAAATCTCATATCAAGGCGAAGCCTTACCCAGGATCTATGTTATTCAGCAATGACAACGTCACAGGTTGCCATAATATGGAGCCGACGAAAGCCGTCTCCTATTTAAAAAGCAATTTTTGTTGGTAGGAATTAGAAATCCTCTTTTCAGCTCATATCTCTGAAACGGGACGTCCTAGGCAAAAAATAATGAAATTTTGGTATCCCCCTAAGTACACACACCCCCCGGGGAGAAATGTACTCTATGTTGTGGATGACCTTTGGTTGACCTTGACCTTAATTTTGACTTAACGGTTACTTTTACCCTACACGAGGCTATGTTTGTTTTGAAATGTAGCCATCGTTTTGGTCGGGTCACGTGTGAACCATGACCAGCAGTACGATTCTGGTCAAATCACCGCGTGAAAATGTAGGCGTAGTGAGGGCGAACTGAGCTGTCATTCCATACTAATGCTAGGCATTGACAGTTCACTTCACTAAAGTTTTCACGGCGTGACTTTTAACTGAATCGACCCGCAGCAATGACAACGTCACAAGACATCAGAATATGGAGCCGACGAAAGCCGTGTCCTATTTAAAAGCATTTTTTGTTGGTAAGTATTAGAAATCCTCTTTTCAGCTCATATCTCTGAAACGGGACGTCCTAGGCGTAAAATAATGAAATTTCGGTATCCCCCTATGTACACACACCCCCCGGGGAGAAACGTTCTCTATTTTGTGGATGACCTTTGGTTGACCTTGACCTTGATTTTGACTTAACGGTTACTTTAACACTACACGAGGTTATGTTTGTTTTGAAATCTAGACATCGTTTTGGTTGGGTCACGTGTGAACCATGCTGATCGGTGTGTGAGGCAGTCTAAAGAATGTCGTCTCAAATAGCACCCAGGTTCCGATCACAATTTATGTATGACTAAATAACCACACGGAAAGTAGACCTGTCTGGTCAATGCACATATTTATAAGAAATCGTAAGCTCTCCCTCTCGCTAAGCCGTACCATTTGCGACCACTGAATTTACGAGGCTGCGCACTCCCACTCAAACTGTAGTTCATGAAATCCCTTAACAACCCAGAATCTAGGTTTTTCAGCAATGAAAACGTCACAGGTCGCCATAATGTGGAGCCGACGAAAGCCGGGTCCTATTTAAAAAGCAATTTTTGTTGGTAGGAATTAGAAATCCTCTTTTCAGCTCGTATCTCTGAAACGGGACGTCCTAGGCGAAAAATAATGAAATTTTGGTATCCCCCTACGTACGCACACCCCCCGGGGAGAAATGTACTCTATGTTGTGGATGACCTTTGGTTGACCTTGACCTTGATTTTGACTTAACGGTTACTTTTACCCTACACGAGGCTATGTTTGTTTTGAAGTGTAGCCATCGTCTTGGTCGGGTCACTTGTGAACCATGCTGATCGGTGTCTGAGGTAGTCTAATGACCAGTGATCGGAATTTGGGTGCTATTTGAGACGATATTACGATATATCCGGGATTTTACGTCAATTGTTTTTGGTAATTGTGAATATTTTCATTACGTGCAATATCAGTCACATTTTAAAAACGTATATTCCCTAAAAATCGTTCGGAATTCTTATCCCGGGAGTTTTTTGATCAAAGTAACGATTTCCGGGAATTAGAGGTCATATCCATAATTATTATTAATAGTAAAAGCACCCATAAGTTCCGATCACTGCTTATGACTAAAGAACCGCACAGAGTAAACCTGTCTAGTCAATGCACACATTAGCAGTAATCGTAAGCTCCTCACGCTTTGCAGTAGCAATTGCGGCCTCTAGAGTTACGAGGCAGCGCCACTCGCACTTAACTGTATTTCATAAATAAAGTCGGCTAAATACTTGGAAATCTCATATCAAGGCGAAGCCTTACCCAGGATCTATGTTATTCAGCAATGACAACGTCACAGGTTGCCATAATATGGAGCCGACGAAAGCCGTCTCCTATTTAAAAAGCAATTTTTGTTGGTAGGAATTAGAAATCCTCTTTTCAGCTCATATCTCTGAAACGGGACGTCCTAGGCAAAAAATAATGAAATTTTGGTATCCCCCTAAGTACACACACCCCCCGGGGAGAAATGTACTCTATGTTGTGGATGACCTTTGGTTGACCTTGACCTTAATTTTGACTTAACGGTTACTTTTACCCTACACGAGGCTATGTTTGTTTTGAAATGTAGCCATCGTTTTGGTCGGGTCACGTGTGAACCATGACCAGCAGTACGATTCTGGTCAAATCACCGCGTGAAAATGTAGGCGTAGTGAGGGCGAACTGAGCTGTCATTCCATACTAATGCTAGGCATTGACAGTTCACTTCACTAAAGTTTTCACGGCGTGACTTTTAACTGAATCGACCCGCAGCAATGACAACGTCACAAGACATCAGAATATGGAGCCGACGAAAGCCGTGTCCTATTTAAAAGCATTTTTTGTTGGTAAGTATTAGAAATCCTCTTTTCAGCTCATATCTCTGAAACGGGACGTCCTAGGCGTAAAATAATGAAATTTCGGTATCCCCCTATGTACACACACCCCCCGGGGAGAAACGTTCTCTATTTTGTGGATGACCTTTGGTTGACCTTGACCTTGATTTTGACTTAACGGTTACTTTTACCCTACACGAGGCTATGTTTGTTTTGAAGTCTAGACATCGTTTTGGTTGGGTCACGTGTGAACCATGCTGATCGGTGTCTGAGGCAGTCTAAAGAATGTCGTCTCAAATAGCACCCAGGTTCCGATCACAATTTATGTATGACTAAATAACCACACAGAAAGTAGACCTGTCTGGTCAATGCACATATTTATAAGTAATCGTAAGCTCTCCCTCTCGCTAAGCCGTACCATTTACGACCACTGAATTTACGAGGCTGCGCACTCCCACTCAAACTGTAGTTCATGAAATCCCTTAACAACCCAGAATCTAGGTTTTTCAGCAATGAAAACGTCACAGGTCGCCATAATGTGGAGCCGACGAAAGCCGGGTCCTATTTAAAAAGCAATTTTTGTTGGTAGGAATTAGAAATCCTCTTTTCAGCTCGTATCTCTGAAACGGGACGACCTAGGCGAAAAATAATGAAATTTTGGTATCCCCCTACGTACGCACACCCCCCGGGGAGAAATGTACTCTATGTTGTGGATGACCTTTGGTTGACCTTGACCTTGATTTTGACTTAACGGTTACTTTTACACTACACGAGGCTATGTTTGTTTTGAAGTGTAGCCATCGTCTTGGTCGGGTCACTTGTGAACCATGCTGATCGGTGACTGAGGTAGTCTAATGACCATTGATCGTAATTTGGGTGCTATTTGAGACGATATTACGATATATCCGGGATTTTAAGTTAATTGTTTTTGGTAATTGTGAATATTTTTATTACGTGAAATATCAGTTACATTAAAAAAAAACGAATATTCCCTAAAAATCGTTCGGAATTCTTATCCCGGGAGTTTTTTGATCAAAGTAACGATTTCCGGGAATTAGAGGTCATATCCATAATTATTATTAATAGTAAAAGCACCCATAAGTTCCGATCACTGCTTATGACTAAAGAACCACACAGAGTAACCCTGTCTAGTCAATGCACACATTAGCAGTAATCGTAAGCTCTTCACGCTATGCAGTAGCAATTGCAGCCTCTAGAGTTACGAGGCAGCGCCACTCGCACTTAACTATATTTCATAAATAAAGTCGGCTAAATACTTGGAAATCTCACATCAAGGCGAAGCCTTACCCAGGATCTATGTTATTCAGCAATGACAACGTCACAGGTTGCCATAATATGGAGCCGACGAAAGCTGTCTCCTATTTAAAAAGCAATTTTTGTTGGTAGGAATTAGAAATCCTCTTTTCAGCTCATATCTCTGAAACGGGACGTCCTAGGCGAAAAATAATGAAATTTTGGTATCCCCCTAAGTACACACACCCCCCGGGGAGAAACGTTCTCTATTTTGTGGATGACCTTTGGTTGACCTTGACCTTAATTTTGACTTAACGGTTACTTTTACCCTACACGAGGCTATGTTTGTTTTGAAATCTAGACATCGTTTTGGTTGGGTCACGTGTGAACCATGCTGATCGGTGTCTGAGGCAGTCTAAAGAATGTCGTCTCAAATAGCACCCAGGTTACGATCACTGTTTATGTATGACTAAAGAACCACACAGAGTAGACCTGTCTGGTCAATGCACATATTTATAAGTAATCGTAAGCTCTCCCTCTCGCTAAGTCGTACCATTTACGACCACTGAATTTACGAGGCTGCCCACTCCCACTTAAACTGTAGTTCATGAAATCCCTTAACAACCCAGAATCTAGGTTTTTCAGCAATGAATGAAAACGTCACAGGTCGCCATAATGTGGAGCCGACGAAAGCCGTGTCCTATTTAAAAAGCAATTTTAGTTGGTAAGTAAATGAAATCCTCTTTTCAGCTCGTATCTCTGAAACGGGACGTCCTAGGCGAAAAATAATGAAATTTTGGTATCCCCCTACGTACACACACCCCCCGGGGAGAAATGTACTCTATGTCGTGGATGACCTTTGGTTGACCTTGACCTTGGTTTTAACTTAACGGTTACTTTTACCCTACACGAGGCTATGTTTGTTTTAAAATATAGCCATCGATTTGGTCGGGTCACGTGTGAACCATGACCAGCAATGACAACGCCAGAGGACATCAGAATACGGAGCCGACGAAAGCCGTGTCCTATTTAAAAGCATTTTTTGTTGGTAAGTATTAGAAATCCTCTTTTCAGCTCATATCTCTGAAACGGGACGTCCTAGGCGAAAAATAATGAAATTTTGGTATCCCCCTATGTACACACACCCCCCGGAGTGCAATGTACTCTATGTTGTGGATGACCTTTGGTTGACCATGACCTTGATTTTGACTTACCGGTTACTTTTACCCTACACGAGGCTATGTTTGTTTTGAAGTGTAGCCATCGTCTTGGTCGGGTCACTTGTGAACCATGCTGATCGGTGACTGTGGTAGTCTAATGACCATTGATCGTAATTTGGGTGCTATTTGAGACGATATTACGATATATCCGGGATTTTAAGTTAATTGTTTTTGGTAATTGTGAATATTTTTATTACGTGAAATATCAGTTACATTTAAAAAAAACGTATATTCCCTAAAAATCGTTTGGAATTCTTATCCCGGGAGTTTTTTGATCAAAGTAACGATTTCCGGGAATTAGAGGTCATATCCATAATTATTATTAATAGTAAAAGTACCCATAAGTTCCGATCACTGCTTATGACTAAAGAACCGCACAGAGTAAACCTGTCTAGTCAATGCACACATTAGCAGTAATCGTAAGCTCCTCACGCTTTGCAGTATCAATTGCAGCCTCTAGAGTTACGAGGCAGCGCCACTCGCACATAACTGTATTTCAAAAATAAAGTCGGCTAAATACTTGGCAATCTCATATCAAGGCGAAGCCTTACCCAGGATCTATGTTATTCAGCAATGACAACGTCACAGGTTGCCATAATATGGAGCCGACGAAAGCCGTCTCCTATTTAAAAAGCAATTTTGTTGGTAGGAATTAGAAATCCTCTTTTCAGCTCATATCTCTAAAACGGGACGTCCTAGGCGAAAAATAATGAAATTTTGGTATCCCCCTATGTACACACACTCCCCGGGGAGAAACGTTCGCTATTGTGTGGATGACCTTTGGTTGACCTTGACCTTAATTTTGACTTAACGGTTACTTTTACACTACACGAGGCTATGTTTGTTTTGAAGTCTGACATCGTTTTGGTTGGGTCACGTGTGTGTGAACCATGCTGATCGGTATCTGAGGCAGTCTAAAGAATGTCGTCTCAAATAGCACCCAGGTTCTGATCACAATTTATGTATGACTAAATAACCACACAGAGAGTAGACCTGTCTGGTCAATGCACACATTTATAAGTAATCGTAAGCTCTGCCTCTCGCTGAGTCGTACCATTTACGACCACTGAATTTACGAGGCTGCTCACTCCCACTTAAACTACGTACTTCATGAAATCCCTAAATAACCCGGAATCTAGGTTTTTCAGCATTTAATGAAAACGTCACAGGTCGCCATAATGTGGAGCCGACGAAAGCCGTGTCCTATTTAAAAAGCAATTTTAGTTGGTAAGTATTAGAAATCCTCTTTTCAGCTCGTATCTCTGAAACGGGACGTCCTAGGCGAAAAATAATGAAATTTTGGTATCCCCCTATGTACACACACCCCCCGGAGAGAAACGTTCTCTATTTTGTGGATGACCTTTGGTTGACCTTGACCTTGATTTTGACTTAACGGTTACTTTTACCCTACACGAGGCTATGTTTGTTTTTAAGTGTAGCCATCGTCTTGGTCGGGTCACTTGTGAACCATGCTGATCGGTGTCTGAGGTAGTCTAATGACCAGTGATCGTAATTTGGGTGCTATTTGAGACGATATTAGGATATATCCGGGATTTTACGTTAATTGTTTTTGGTAATTGTGAGTATTTTAATTAGGTACGTGATATATCAGTTACATTTAAAAAAAACGTATATTCCCTAAAAATCGTTCGGAATTCTTATCCCGGGAGTTTTTTGATCAAAATAACGATTTCCGGGAATTAGAGGTCATATCCATAATTATTATTAATAGTAAAAGCACCCATAAGTTCCGATCACTGCTTATGACTAAAGAACCGCACAGAGTATACCTGTCTAGTCAATGCAAACATTAGCAGTAATCGTAAGCTCCTCACGCTAAGCAGTAGCAATTGCGGCCTCTAGAGTTACGAGGCAGCGCCACTCGCACTTAACTGTATTTCATAAATAAAGTCGGCTAAATACTTGGAAATCTCACATCAAGGCGAAGCCTTACCCAGGATCTATGTTATTCAGCAATAACAACGTCACAGGTTGCCATAATATGGAGCCGACGAAAGCCGTCTCCTATTTAAAAAGCAATTTTTTTTGGTAGGAATTAGAAATCCTCTTTTCAGCTCATATCTCTGAAACGGGACGTCCTAGGCGAAAAATAATGAAATTTTGGTATCCCCCTATGTACACACACCCCCCGGGGAGAAACGTTCTCTATTTTGTGGATGACCTTTAGTTGACCTTGACCTTAATTTTGACTTAACGGTTACTTTTACCCTACACGAGGAAATGTAGCCATCGTTTTAGTCGGGTCACGTGTGAACCATGACCAGCAGTGCGATTCTGGTCAAATTACCGCGTGAAAATGTAGGCGTAGTGAGGGCGAACTGAGCTGTCATTCCATACTAATGCTTGGCTTTGACAGTTCACTTCGCTGAAGTTTTCACGGCGTGACTTTTACTGAATCGACCCGCAGCAATGACAACGTCACAGGTTGCCATAATATGGAGCTGACGAAAGCCGTGTCCTATTTAAAAAGCAATTTTTGTTGGTAGGAATTAGAAATCCTCTTTTCAGCTCATATCCCTGAAACGGGACGTCCTAGGCAAAAACTAATGAAATTTTGGTATCCCCCTATGTGCACACACCCCCCGGGGAGAAACATTCTCTATTTTGTGGATGACCTTTGGTTGACCTTGACCTTAATTTTGACTTAACGGTTACGTACCATTTGCGACCACTGAATTTACGAGACTGCCCACTCCCACTTAAACTGTAGTTCATAATCCCTCCCTTAACAACCCAGAATCTAGGTTTTTCAGCAATGAAAACGTCACTTGTAGCTATAATGTGGAGCCGACGAAAGCCGTGTCCTATTTAAAAAGCAATTTTAGTTGGTAAGTATTAGAAATCCTCTTTTCAGCTCGTATCTCTGAAACGGGACGTCCTAGGCGAAAAATAATGAAATTTTGGTATCCCCCTAAGTACACACACCCCCCGGGAAGAAATGTACTCTATGTTGTGGATGACCTTTGGTTGACCTTGACCTTGATTTTGACTCAACGGTTACTTTTACCCTACACGAGGCTATGTTTGTTTTGAAGTGTAGCCATCGTCTTGGTCGGGTCACTTGTGAACCATGCTGATCGGTGTCTGAGGTAGTCTAATGACCAAAGTACACACACCCCCCGGGAAGAAATGTACTCTATGTTGTGGATGACCTTTGGTTGACCTTGACCTTGATTTTGACTCAACGGTTACTTTTACCCTACACGAGGCTATGTTTGTTTTGAAGTGTAGCCATCGTCTTGGTCGGGTCACTTGTGAACCATGCTGATCGGTGTCTGAGGTAGTCTAATGACCAGTGATCGTAATTTGGGTGCTATTTGAGACGATATTACGATATATCCGGGATTTTACGTTAATTGTTTTTGGTAATTGTGAGTATTTTTATTAGGTACGTGAAATATCAGTTACATTTAAAAAAAACGTATATTCCCTAAAAATCGTTCGGAATTCTTATCCCGGGAGTTTTTTGATCAAAGTAACGATTACCGGGAATTGGAAGTCATATCCAAATTATTAATAGTAATAGCACTCCAATTCCGATCACTGCTTATGACTAAAGTACCACACAGATAGTAGACCTTTCTAGCCAATGCACACATTAGCAGTAGGTACACATAAGCTTCTCACGCTAAGCAGTAGCATTTGCGACAACTAGATTAATGAGGCAGCGCCACTCCCACTGAGAGCGAGGCCCCATTTTTGGTGCGTTGCGTCGCGTCTCGCAACGGAACAACGCATTGTATGCCACACCTGCGTTGCGTTGACGTTACGATAACGGAACGCAAATGTCGTTACATTCGTCAAGCTTCTACCTCTAGCAGTGGAGCAGTGTCCGTCGTCACAGCGCATCACCCACCCATCCCGCTTTGTCTCTTGTCCGTCGATCCGTTGTAACGTCGCTCGTGGCGACGCAACAGTGTAATGGGGCAAGTCATAAAAAATACATGGAAAATGACGCTGCGACGACGCTGCATCGACGCAACGCATTAATGTGACCTCGCCCTTTAACTGTATTTCATAAATAAAGTCGGCTAAATACTCGGAAATCTCATATCAAGGCGAAGCCTTACCCAGGATCTATGTTATTCAGCAATGACAACGTCACAGGTTGCCATAATATGGAGCCGACGAAAGCCGTCTCCTATTTAAAAAGCAATTTTTGTTGGTAGGAATTAGAAATCCTCTTTTCAGCTCATATCTCTGAAACGGGACGTCCTAGGCGAAAAATAATGAAATTTCGGTATCCCCCTATGTACACACACCCCCCGGGGAGAAACGTTCTCTATTTTGTGGATGACCTTTGGTTGACCTTGACCTTGATTTTGACTTAACGGTTACTTTTACCCTACACGAGGCTATGTTTGTTTTGTAATCTAGACATCGTTTTGGTTGGTCACGTGTGAACCATGCTGATCGGTGTGTGAGGCAGTCTAAAGAATGTCGTCTCAAATAGCACCCAGGTTCCGATCACTGCTTATGTATGACTAAAGAACCACACAGAGAGTAGACCTGTCTGGTCAATGCACACATTTATAAGTAGGTAATCGTAAGCTGCTCTCGCTAAGTCGTACCATTTGCGACCACTGAATTTACGAGGCTGCCCACTCCCACTCAAACTGTAGTTCATGAAATCCCTTAACAACCCAGAATCTAGGTTTTTCAGCAATGAAAACGTCACAGGTCGCCATAATGTGGAGCCGACGAAAGCCGTGTCCTATTTAAAAGCATTTTTTGTTGGTAAGTATTAGAAATCCTCTTTTCAGGTCGTATCTCTGAAACGGGACGTCCTAGGCAAAAACTAATGAAATTTTGGTATCCCCCTATGTACACACACCCCCCGGAGAGCAATGTACTCTATGTTGTGGATGACCTTTGGTTGACCTTGACCTTGATTTTGACTACACGGTTACTTTTACCCTACACGAGGCTATGTTTGTTTTGAAGTGTAGCCATCGTCTTGGTCGGGTCACTTGTGAACCATGCTGATCGGTGTCTGAGGTAGTCTAATGACCAGTGATCGTAATTTGGGTGCTATTTGAGACGATATTACGATATATCCGGGATTTTACGTTAATTGTGAGTATTTTTACTAGGTGCGTGAAATATCAGTTACATTTAAAAAAACGTATGTTCCCAAAAAATCATTCAGAATTCTTATTCCGGGAGTTTTTTGCTCAAAGTAGCGATTCCCGGGAATTTCAGGTCGTATCCATATTATTGATAGTAATAGCACTCAAAGTCCGATCACTGCTTATGACTAAAGAACCACACAGAGAAAAGACCTTTCTAGTCAATACACACATTTATCAGTAATCGTAAGCTCCTCACGCTAAGCAGTAAGTAGCATATGGAAATCCCTTAAAAAAGCGAAGCTTAACCCAGAATCTAGGTTATTCAGCAGTGTCAAAATCACAGATCGCCAAAATGTGGAGCCGACAGAAGCCGTGTCCTATTTAAGTACTCTTCCGTCTAAGGGTCAGTTACTAGGACATATCGATCGACGGCCTTACGCATTTTGCCGATTGAAAAAAGCAAACTCGTACACATTATGCCGATCCACACCTTTTGGCCGCCAACGAACGATTGCGTTGTGTGTAAGGCTCCGATCAATGTTACCATACTAACCATTAGCCCTATTGCATATCTCCGTTGACAGTAAAGTTCATAGTGATGATCTCGGGGCAAAAGTGTTCAACAATTAACTGTCAAACAGCTAGTTTCGTATTGGTTGTCATCAGTTTGTATCTAAGATGACGTCATGCGCACTCGCAGATATGTGACGAAGCGCACCGTACCCCGTCTGAAGTCCACTTACGCCCGATATTAATATTCTATCTCAATCCAAATCCCGTTCCTTTGTTTTTGACGGCTGCTTCTGATTGGACATCTTTAAGACTCGGATAGGCGAATTCGGTCGTTGATTGGTTACAGACAAAGATCGGGATCAAGCTAGCAACCGAGATAGATTATTAATATGCAGCGTTAAGGTGCAATACCAATTTTTGGTAAATTGTCAGTAGTAATCAAAGTTCTTTAAATAAAAGGTTTTTTAAATAATACAACACATGTACGATTAGGTATTTATTTCATATTTTTCAATACATTTATCATCATTTTTAAACAACCATATCAGGCTGTGCTTGTGCACAAGCCTTCTTTTACACATAACTTTGGTTTTTAATCAAATTTGATACCAATACGCTTAGAGACACTAAACACTGATACTTTTCATTAATTATTCTTAAAATGTACTACAGTAAATATGTTAAAGTCTCTTCATAGAACTAATTATCGTGATTGATTTGTATCAAACCCATTTGATGTTTTATTTACGTTAAAAAACAGTTAAAATACATTATTTTTTTATTATAATTAAACATTGAATACATTTACTTATTTTGATACAATATTAAATTTTTCGTTTTGTACGGAGTAACAAATTTTTACGAAAAAGGTTGAGGCTTTCGCTGAATAGAGGTCTAACACTGATTTTACCAGTATTTTTAAGATATCTGCCACTAATTTATAGTTTATTCAAAACTTTAGATCCTGACATATTCGCGCTTGCGATTGAATAATCGCAGTCGCAAATAGAAATATAAAATCTTTTGTAATTTTCATAAGTGAGCCCTTGTTTCTTACAAAAACTTTCAAGATTTTATATTTTTTTTTACTTTTCAAATTATATTGCAATGTAAAAGATTTTTGAATTTTATTTTTGAGTGTGACACCTCATAAACAGATAACCAGAACCATTTTCGCGAATATTTTCTTATTTATAAATATACAAAAACATTTTGGTCATTTTATTTTTTCGAATTTAACAAAATAAAATATAATGTGAATGATTTTGGAAAAAAAATACTGATCCATAGATTAGTCAACAGTAGCTTTGTACGGTGAAATAATGTGTTCGTATGAATTTATAAAAAACTTTTTTTTTTTTACTTAAAACTATATTGTAAACGTACATAATTATTTGAAACATTGATATTATATTTAATTTCAACCAGATTAATGTCAACTATAATTTTAACACTAATAATAAATATATGACGTTTTGTTTCAATGACATTACGATTATTAAAATTTACAATACACATTAATTTTTAGGTAATAGGTAATAATAATTATAGAAAAAATTACAACTTTGAAAAAAAAAATGCCGCTGTCTAGGTAACAATACTACCCGTATTTTCAAATAATTCTAATTAAAAAAGAATGCATATTCTATAGTACAAATATTTTTATTTTAAATCTAGCCTAAATTTAAATAATGTAATAAGAAGAATGATAAATTAAATGAAGTTTGAAATACGAAGTATTTTGAAATTGAACTTATTTTTTTTTTGTTTTATTTAAACTTAGGCTAGACCAGTAAAGAAGCTTTAAAATGTTAAATATATAACAATGAATGGGATATGTTAACATTTTGTATATCATATACTTTGTTATGATTACATCAATTAATAGAAATAGCATATAAATTCTCGACACCAACTCATCGCGACCAAAAATTCAACTTTTTTAAATAACAATTTTAAAAATCAATGCTAAGTCATGGAAGACCGAAAATTGTAAAAAGAAACAGATCATTTTCAAAACATACATATTATGGCACAATATAACGTTTTACATAATAGTGCTGGGCGTAAAAAAATAAAATTAAAAAGCTAAATGTTGCCCAATACTACGATTCACATCAAAAGACCATGACGAATTGATGAGCCCAATCCGATGCGATACTTCGCTAAAACACCGAATAAGTCTTACAGTGGCAACACCATACACAGCAACACTATAACTTTGACACTGGGTATAAAAAAGCGAAAGAAAAAACGTTGCCACCCCAAAAAATGTTTCATGTGATAACCACACCGACATTGTCACTTCACTTTTAGCTTTCAGTGTTGCTATCATGGAAAAATGTCTTGCAACACTGGCCTCGCTGGCTTTATTTAATCACATTCCTTGCCTTACAAAAGAAAAATTAATAATACTATTTAAGGTATCAGCATCTTGGGTTGTCAGATCTAAAAATACGTACAACTATTGGAAATAATTCACTTATGTTTCATTTATGCATGGTTTTATCTTGTGCATATATAATAATAACACTTATTGCTTAATAATGAATTCTATTGGCCAAAATGGCTCTTTCTATCAAAATACCGCGACATTTTGTGAATTTTACGAACATGTAACTTGTGATTCTCACTATTTGATTAACAAACTTTTTTATGAGTTTCCGAACGCATCGGCGTCTCACGATAACGGGTTCGATGTGTTTATTTAAAACTTAGTTTTTAGTTCATGGATCTGATGCATTTATCTCATGATAGTTCATTCTAGCTTCAGCTTACTCGTCCCATATTTCTTGTGGATATTTCTTGTCATGTAATTGGTTTTTTGAGACGATCATCTTCATATATGTGCTAAACACAATAACTTTTCATTTTCCGTATAACTTTTTTGTCAGATAAATATCTCAACTTTTAGCAAAGTCATTCATACAAGTCTTCAGTCCTGTTATCCACATGACCATCCAGCAATTTCTCTTTTTTTAACGGTTTTTTCCGTTTTTTTATCTTTACCTTCCTGATATTTCCATCTATCTTAGGTGAAATCAGAACGTTGACTCCATTTATATGAAGCAGTGAGCATTTGACCACTTTCGTTCTACGCCTTGAGTTCAACAAGCTTTTTGCCTTGCGCTTCCAAAAAATTTTGCACTTGGAGGGTAGTTTGCACTCTTTTTGACATGCACTTGTGGGTAGTGAAGGTTTTAAGGTTGGTTAAGTGAATTTTTAGTGTTAAAAAAAACTGCTTTTTGCAGCATTTAATTATATTCATATACGTACAGTATTTTCTATTTTATTCATGTTCAATACACATTAAATTCACGTTTCTGTTTCTATATTTTTGTTACCATACGACAGTTTCTTTCACGCAATGCAATATAATTTCAAAACATTATCATAGTATGGATTCTTTCATACTGAGGTATTGGAACATCATAGATTGTGTAACTGCATTATTTTTATGTTTACCAACCTAACGATCAATAGAGCATATTTTAGCCCATGTTTGTGTTAAGATCATGTCTTAGTCCCACCACAAGTGCAACAATCTTCTTAAGGATTTACCCCATCGTGATATTGACCTTCTTTGCCTTGGCTGCCTACCCTTCCCATGCGGCCGAACAACTCGCGCGCTATGCGGGCGCGGGCGCGTGCATGCCGCCGGCGGAGTGCGCGAGGCGCGCGGCGCGGTGCACGCAGCGCAGCACGGGGTAGCACCACAGGCACGGCACCAGCAGGCTCAGGAGACTCACGCCCATCCAGCTGCCGATATATTCAAATATATTTATTTGTGACACATAGGTATAGTTAGCCGCACGGATCTCGAGCGCGGGATTTAGCGATGGGGGTAAGTTCCCGCATATGCATTTACCCCTGAAATTGATCACTGCACAACTCAGTGTCAGCGCTTATATCCTTGACACTAACTGTACAATGTATGATTACAAGGTGTTAAATTATAGAGAGTAACCTAATGCGCTGCCTTGCAAGGCGTACATAATATTTCCTTTAAATGAAAAAAAAGTTAATTCAACATTCTTAAATGTCTGAGCTAAGTTTAAAAATGGAAACTACTAAAATCTTTGTTACAAAATAAAACGTATATGTAATAACTATTCAACGTTAGAACTCCTACTAACGACAGAGGCAACCGCTGCCGTCGACACGCCACAAGTTTTTCCTAGGTAACTTTTACTAAATCGACCATGATGAACATATGGCCATATTAAAATTGGAAAATTATCATTAATAAACGTTCTTCCGGACAAACATGATCAAAATTATCGATTTTTCAAAACAAATTACGCATTTGTAGTTACAAAAATGCGATAGATACTAAACACAAGCGGGCCGGTCGGGTCAACGACCAATCGCGAGCGGCCGCGGCCGGACGTACACTCAGCTGATCGAAAGTTCGCTTTCCATTGCGCGCAATAAATAACATCTCTTTTTTAATGATGGAAACAAAAAGTTTATTCTCAGCAATATTTATTGGTCAAAGTTACTTAATTTTTATATGTACAGAATGAGTAGTTATCAGCTATGTGATCGGTCTTTTTACACCCTGTATAATATTTTTGCTAAAGAACTGTAGGTACCTATTTAACGCAGCCGCAGGGCACATTAATGTTTTTTTTTTCTATTGTTTATTTTTTTTAGTGTAAGTAATTCTTTTCTTTTGTACTTTTATTTATTATCATGTCCCTGGAGAGCAGCGGTGGCCCAGTGGTGGCGGCCCCGACTTACGAACAGTAAGTCGTGGGTTCAAACCCAGGCAGGCGCATTACTTTGTGTAATTTATTTCATCACCACTTCTCTCAAAAACGGTGAAGGAAAACATCGTGAGGAAACCGGCATGTCCTAGAACCAAAAAGTTCGAAGACATGTGACATCTACCAATTCGCACTGGGCCCGCGTGGTAGATTATGGCCCATACGCAAAATACGCGCTTTGACGTGGAGTTGCGGATACCAGCCCGGTATCTTTAATTTAATTTAATTTTATTATGTCCTTGTGTTGTGTCAAATAAATGCTTTTATTTATTTTCTTCTTGAAATGAGGATGTACTTAAAATAAAGGACATAAATATAGAATATTATGTTTGGAATATACATACCGTTTAGCGCAGGCTTCGTCGGGCGGACCGCAGGCGCACGGATGTAACGCGAAGTCTCCCTCGGCGTCCGACATGCAGTGGTACAGCATACACTGCGGATATACATGTGTTATTTTTATTATTCAAATAATAAATTTTATAGCGAAACCTTGATATAACTAATTTACTGAAAACAAATCAGGCGGAATTCAAATAACACATTTTTTCAGTGTTCTTAAATGTACAGACAGATTATAAACAAAATAAGGTACACATTCAATTCGTTAAATTTGACAATTTGAGGTAGATTGATGTGCTGGCGTCTGTACCTATATTTATCGTATTCTGCTTTAGGAATAAAGCTGCGAAAAATGTTTTTGTGCGGATTGCCTGAATTAAATGAATTTTATTTTATAAAAAATTAAATAAAAGTTTTATTTTTATTACAAATATAGTACCTGGGCACACTTGATGCAGGAGACGCAGTCGATGCACGAGCGAAAGCAATCGGGAGCGAACTCGCACGAACCCGCACGGTTTGCACTCTCTAGATACCACTCGTGACAGTGTCTGGAAGTAGAATAGGGAGACATAAATCTCCATGCTTGCACTGACTGATCTGGTCCCCCATATTTGTGTGTATTTCCTCAAAAGACAATTTCAGACACTGATCTGCATGATTCTCAAAATCGAAAGACTTTCTTCAGGCTAGGCTGAGAAGCAGCACTTTTGAACGTAAAAAAAATTACATAATGACAGTCCCCCAAAACTCCCACCCTTCACCACTTCCTAGTGTTTTTGCTGGAAAGAAGAAGTGGCGGAACAAAGTCCCTAGCAACACGTCTGTCTGATTCGTTTGAAGAACTAGAATCTATACAATGAAATGCTCAATAAATGGAGTTAAGATTTATACATTATCTGAATAAGATAATGTCTGGATTTCAAAAGAGTTTGACCTCTTTCTTTCGGTGTTTCTTCTCAGGGCAGACAGATAGTAAAACACAGACCATACCTCAATAGTTAAACAAAATACGTGTTAGTAAAAACCAACTCATGAAGTCAATTGACGGCACAGTTGGCACAGCGGCTGAACGTTTGGCTGCTGCGCCGCGTGTCTTAGGTTCGAATACCGCACGGAATAAATATTTGCATGGCCTACAGGTAGTTGTGTTCCGGGTCTCGTAGTTAGTGTATGCGAGTTTAAATGTTTGTGAGCGAACCCATGATACAGGAGAAATTCCTATTGTGTGGGCAACGTTTATTTATTTATATTGGTTCACCAACAACTGTTTACACTGGTAATATCCTTAGGGTAACAAATAAGGTAAAAAATGTAACAAATTAGTGTAACAATCACTTATATGGAGGTATAATAAATAATAAAATAGAATAGAATACTCTTTATTCTTTATTTCTTTTTCATATTTATTTCTTTTTTAACATGAAAACAATATAAAGTCACGCCTGTAATCCCCGAAGGGCTAGGCAGAGGTATACCTGGTAGTAGGGACACCCACATTTCGCCAGTTATGTTTAAGGGTCAATTTATACTAGCACAGAGTCGAAGCGCATCGAAGCGTCTATCCAAAACTGAACATAACAAATTCAACCTTAACTCCACAGTGTAACGCACACTATACTTCGCAAGAATGCGCGCGCACCAATCAGCGTTGTTCACGCGCAGACGCGCATAATCCTAAGAATGCGGCGTCTTTTTTAAAATCCCAGAAGTAATGTGTGCGTTACGCTGTGGAGTTAAAGTTGAATTTGTTATGTTCAGTTTTGGATAGACGCTTCGATGCGCTTCGACTCTGCGCTAGTATAAATTGACCCTAAGTCTCAAGTAATAGGGGGCGAGCCTATTGCCATCAATCGGACTTTCTTTTTACTATTTACATAATTTAACTTACCTGCACTTGATCCTCGCCTGGAAGCTGTCGGCCGGCTTCTTGTCCGGCAGCGGCGGAGGCCCACTGCTGTACCCACCCTTCTTTATCGAACCTGTAATTTCAAATAACAATTTTTCAATACTTTAAAGAATAAAGACGCTTACCGAGGTACAGACGCCAGCACGCCAAGTTACCCCAATGTGTCAAAATACTTTGATCGTTTTTCAACTTTATGTCAAAAAGCATAAGGTTCATATTCAATTGGGAAAATTTGATACATTGGGGTAACTTGATGTGCTGGCGTCCGACTTATGTCCGTGGATGGGTGAGCATCCATTACTGAAGCTACCTCCCGTGCTTCAGAAAGCACGTTAACATGTTTGTCCCTCAAATTATTTACATTAAAGTGCTGATAATGTCATATTTTATCATTAAAAAATTCTTCCAAAGAGTATTAATATAATATTAAGTCTTTTCTATTTGAAAGGAAACAATTTATTTTTAAATTTGCGGACATTCCAGATGCGAAAGCTCGACGCTTGACCCAACCCGTGGATCAAATTCGAGTCCTCATAATTGGCAGTAACACGTGCGACCATTAAACCAACGAAGCATCAATAGATGAGTAAAAAGGCTATCCTCACCAGAATCTCGTTTGAGCAGGGGCGGTTTGGTGTTGGGTGAGGACTTCTCCGAGCTGATGACTCCGCCCGCGCCCACCTGAGGGTACGTGTACTCGTGCACCTACAACATTACATAATGTATACACTGCTACTCCATATAACTATACTACATTTATTTAGACTGGCCTGTTGGTCTAGTAGTTAGTGACCCTGACTGCTATGCCGGAGGTCGTGGGTTCGATTCCCACCCAGGACAAATGATTGTGTGATGAGCACGATCATTTGTTCTGTGTCTGGGTGTAATTTATCTATAATTTGTATGTATTTAGAAATATATAAGTATGTTTATCAGCTGTTTAGTATCCATAACACAAGCTCTTAGCTTAGCTTGGGACTAGATGGTGTTGTGTGAAAAGTTGTGCAATATTTATTATTATTATTATTTACAATAGAACTTAAAAAAAAGGACTTGTAGAAGCAGGAATGAAGTACAGACGCCAGCACGTCAAGTTACCCCAATGTGTCAAATTTCTTTGATCGTTTTTCAATTTTATGTAACTTGATGTGCTGGCGTCTGTACATTCTTTATTTGTTTATTTATTTATTAAAGGTAAACCAACAGTTTCTGTATACAGCATTACATTAGAATAATAGTAACAAGCATCAGACTTATACAGTCGCCAATAACGGGCCGACCAACATTCAAGTGAGTGAAAAAATATTTAATTATTATTAGCTTACAAAAAATATTTAATTACTAAAATCTATATATATAAAAGAAAGTCGTGTTAGTTACACCTAGGGAATGCAATCTCGTCTCGCCGAGATCCCGATCTCGCGAGATCCCGGCCATATTTTACGAGATTGTATCTCGTCAAATTTTGTACGAGATCTCGCGAGATAACGAGATCGACAAATGCAGCGTGACGACGTGTATTTCATAGCGCGGCTGCGCGCGAACTGAATCCTGGCCGTTGCCTAAATATAGATAATTATTGTTTTGTTACCAATATTGTAAGAATTTGAACTGATTAGCTACAGTAGGTATAATAATTATAGACATAAACAAATATTACTAGAGTTAGAGACAAAATAATAAGTACTCTGTTGATTTTTAAAATAAAACTTACAATACTTATTATAATACTTATAATTATAATTATAACTAAGCAACGCAGTTTCTATTTAATTACATATCATGTCAATTACTAGTTCTTAAAACAAGCATTTGCATATGTTTTAATTGCGATTCTTCCAATCTCGCGAGATCCCGTAATTTGCGAGATCTCGCGAGACTGGGTTTTGAGTCTCGCGAGATCTCGCTAGGCGGAGTTCTCGTACGAGATTGCATTCCCTAGTTACACCATTTATAACTCAAGAACGGCTGGACCAATTTGAATGATTTGGTATTTTTGGATTTATCTTTGTCCGGAATAGGATAATAATAAATAAAAAACATGAAAAGTCCTCGAAAAAATAAATATCAAGAATATTCGTTTTCTCAAACATTTTTCAAACGCAGTGCCATCTTGGATGACGCATGACAGGAGTTTAACTTCCCAGTTCATTATCAGGTGACAATTTGACATTTGACAAGTCTTAAGTTATAACTAAAAAGGTAAGGCTGTAAGGCTGTCAATGTATACATTACCTACGTTCTGAAATTTATTTTGTTACTAAACTTAGAAAGGTTTTATGTAAGTAGCATAAAAAAGTCTTGTATTTCAGAAATCAATTTACGGAATTAATAATGACGACCGAGACGAACTTCAATAATTCTTTGCAAATAGAACTTTTTTTACAGTTTGGTCTTTAATTAAGGTAGACCGGGAAAACTATATAAATTGTATGTAACATAGAGGCACGCAGCGCAATAGTTTAGTATAAAACTATGAATTTAGTATTTTTTAAATCAATGCATTTCAGTAAGGTAGTTAGGTTAGGTAGTTAGGTTAGCTATAGGATAGGTATGGTAAGTTAGGTTAGGTTATATATACATGTTGTAATTTTAATTCTATCAAACACAAAAATATTTAAATAAGATCACAGTACAGACTCGCTACATAAAAAGTAGTGATAGTTATGATTGGTTTGGATCTATTAATTGTCATCTTATTAAACGTATGTATATCTAATATAGTAAAAAATTATAAGAGCAATAAATTGACTCTAGGGCACAACAAAGTTTGCCGGGGCAGCTAGTTACAAATAATCAAATTAAAAAGAAAACATAATGAAATTACAAATACATACACAATGAGAGCTAATGAGATCAAAATGATAAGTTGAAACAGTGTTAATTAAAATTGTTTTATTTTAAAATAGCAGAAAGTTTGTGACTATGGATCATCACGTAAAAACTACTGAATGGATTTTACTAAAATTTGGTATGTAGTTAGCTGACACCCAAGATTAACACATAGGCTTCTTTTTATAGGGATAAAAAGTATCCTATGTGTTAATCCAGGGTGTCTGCTAACTATTTAACTAACTACAGTTTTATAGGGATAAAAAGTAGCCTATGTGTTTAATCCACCCTGGATTTTCTTACTTTTCTTACTATAAGGTGCTTTCTAAATATCTGCCATCCTCTTAAGGGGTCATTGTACTCACCATTATAAACCTCTTTTACTATGGGACAAACTCCAAAATCGCGAAAATAAAATCAGCATAGGGGACACCCTACATTTTTGGTCACGTGACTCGTCGAAATGTAGGGAACAGCTGATTTTATTTTCGCGATTTTGGAGATGGGACAAACTCCAAAATCGCGAAAATAAAATCAGCTGTTAGTACTAGTAAAAGATGTTTATAATGATGAGTACAATGACCCCTTAACAGGATGGCAGATATTTAGAAAGCACCTTATATAATAAAAAAAGTTAACTAACAGAAACAATTGTCTAGTCTTTCCAGCCACTAACACCTACCACAAAGTGCAAAGTTCGACGGCTCAATACAATAATCTGCCGTCAATAGGTGACGCTGGCAGAATAGTCTCAATTGCCAAAGAGGAAAAAAAAAACTATGAGAATATACACAAATAGTAAGTGCTTACCGCAGACAGATGGACATAGGGACATCGATCGGGATCGGAGTCGTCCACGTGCAGCTTGTCGTCGTACTGCGCCTCGTACTGCTTCAACGAATCTGGAAATAAAACAAAAACAGGGTTACCTACTTATTAAAACACCTCCTCATACTGCTTTTAACTCTATTTATTTGGAGTCGTTCTCCACAGAGCCACTGTTACATGAGATTTTGTCCCTCTAGTGTTAGGGGAACAAAAGCCCAAACGCAAGGTGGGTTGGTATTGCTATGCAAGGAAACAACAAACTCTCACACAATACAAGTTTATTTGATAGTAAAGGTCATTGGGCGTAATCCGACCCGGTCGCGGACATGAATGAAAATGATTTAAAACGAAAGAGTATAAATTCACTTAACATTACATAAGGTTATTTTTTATTTAATCCATGGGAGAACAAAGTTTGAACTAAAAATACATTTACTTAAAAAATCGAATACTACTACTAAATATTAGTTTTCGTTCTGTTAAAAAGCTACTAAAAGGTTTTCGCGAGTGCATGTGCGTCCCGTCATCCTGTGTGATGAAAATGGCAGGTATATGTTCGCTCCCTCTCTCTCACACAGTAGGTCTTAGTCGTCGTTAGTCGTAGACTTCCCACAGTTAACATTTGAAGAACTTATACTGTTTACATTGGGCAGCTATCATTTAAGACTTGCTAGGTCGTACTGCCATGAACACATAAGACCTAATGGTGTCTACATGATAGAACTCTATCGTCATCAAGAATTAATAAATAATAAAATATTGATAAGGGGACGAATTCAGTCGCGACATGTCAGAGCGCGACAATATTACACATATATTTTAATTAACCCAGCGGCACAAGGAAGACAAAGTGTTGAAGACTACTACTGCTCGTGTATACACGGCCGCCGCACCGTCGCGGTCGGGAGCTGCGCGCATATAGCCAGTATAGTTTATTTTTTATCCTGGGCTAGGCACCAACAACAAATTGAAGCCCCTGCGGTATTTTTAGATGATATAACAGTAGATATTGATTACGCCGAATAAATAATTTGAAAATGTAAAAGTTTTTTTTTCTCTTTACTCCCACATCCCACAAGAAAGCGACCCTTACCATGATAACTAGATACATTTTATCTATATAATCTTCACAATTGCATTTCTGTCCGCCGTGGGTTTTTCTCCCATACTATTTGCCCATTGACCTTTAAATATTACAAAAAGGGGTATGAAGCCAGCCAGCTTAAACTTCAGTTGGTAGAACTTCGGTGGTGAGGGATTGGAGATAACCCAGGTACGATTCCTTTAAAGTTTAAAGTAATTAAGTATTTGTGCTCACACAAAAAGTCAAGGTACAACCTTCCATTTAATTGTTATTAAATGGAAGGTTGTACTTACCACTGACTGTACCAGGGACTTTAAGAGTCCCGGATCCCTGAGCCGACTAAGAAGTCCGATGTAAGTGTGTAAAATTTACAATTATATCTTAATCTATCAGTCCTCCACAACCCACTGACTGGTAAAACTGGTTGTCAGGGGGCCTTGACTACCCAAATATACCTGGTAGTGTAACATATTATACCTGATAGCGGGTGTCTGGGCAGCGTGATCGCAGACAGGATGGGCGTCTGCGTGATGTCATCAGCGGGCCGGCGGCGCGCGCGGCTTGCGGTCGAGTTCTCCGAGCTGGAGCGAGACTCCGATGGTAGATTCAAACACTGTGGAAACATACAAATACTTAAGACTGGACAAAGAGATTAAAGATACTATAGACAAAAATAAAAAAAATGACGTGTGGCACTCGGAGACTGCCGCGGTAAAGCTATTGCATAGCATTTTTTATCAACTCCTCTCCTCTCCCCCTCCCCATTCCTCTCCTCTCACCTCCTCCTTCCCCCTACCCCTCCCCTTTCCCCTCCCCACTATCACCACTATGCCTGCAATATAAATATATAATATATATATAAATATATATGCAATAGCTTCGGCCTTCAAGCCACTCCTCCTTGCCCGTCGGAGTGGGGAGCGTGAGGTTTTTTCGTTACGGAATTTCTGGATTCGGTTCCCGCGCTCAAGGCCCGCGATAGAAGCTATGCAATAGCTTAATAAATAAAATTCCTTTCACACAACGCCATCCAGTCCCGAGCTAAGCGAGCTTGTGTCATAGGTACTAAACAGCTGATAAACATACTTATATTACTTATACACCACTAACTTTTAATTAGTACAAATACTTAAAGGGCTTATTCTAGACGGTCTTCTCATTATATTTCTAAAGTAAATTAATAATATTCATAAACAGCAAAGTTATTAGCGTTTGTTTATATTCCAAAAGAAACAAAGCTCGTCGTTCGTTTCCAATTTATGGAAATATTGTACAGGCTATTCATGACTTAGTAGTATCACCGTCTAAAAACATACAGTCGTCCGACAAAGCCGTCTAGACAGGGCAATCGTTCAGGGTGTGAGGTGCAAGACGCGGGAAAGCCGCCCCCGCACTCCAAACTGTGCGAACAAAACGATGTTCGTAGTGCGGGAGGTATTATTCAAGTCTAACGCATGTAGAAGTTGTCGGCATTTTTCCAGAGATCAAAGGCGTCGTCCTACTGTATTAATATTTATACTGTGGTAGTATTCATTAATCGTCATCTCTCGCTCACGATCTCGCTCAAGCATGCCCCGCCTTCAACAGCTGTTTTCGTTATTTAAGTTTAACTAAATAGTAGTATATTTAAAAATTGAACTTCGTCTTTTTTACTTTTGATTACGCTAATGTGATCAGTAACAGGTACGGATACAACCCATTTTTTTTGTACTAATTAAAAAATAGGGGTGTATATTTCTTAACACACTCATTTTATAGATCTTAGGAGGTATATGAGGAACAGGGTGTAAAGTTTCTCATCCACCATTGAAAAGGGAGGATCCTCTGACCAGACGGGTGTTGTGTCTGGTGGGCTAACTACTGCCCGACGGTTGTAGTCGGGAACTTCTATACGTTCTAATTGCGCGGATAACTCTAATACCGCGATGTAGGATTTCGGTCATTAGTTCGTAAGTGGCGAGATAGATGTCGCTACAGATTAATTACACCCAGACGCAGAACAGATGATCCTGCTCATCACACAAACATTTGTCCTGGGTGGGAATCGAACCCATGAACCATTAAATTACATATAAAATAGGTTTCATCCATTAACCAACTCGGTGAAGGTATTCTTAACGGTAATACTATATACTAAATGATATTATAAGTTAAAAGGTGTAGATAGGTTACCTAAACAACATTGGATCTTCAAAAACACACTAACGCACGCGTCCGTTGACGGCGCGACGCGACACTGAGGGCAAGTGTGGCTAATTAGCCACATTTTAACGTGTCGCTTGCTGAGCGCCTATAACACCTTTTTACTTATAATATCATTGTTCCATATTATGACACGCTCACATTTTACGAAGAGACCTTCACAGACTACTGGCAGTTCTGCTTACGACAAAAACCCCTTGAAAACACAAGCGTAATTATACGTATTCTTCTTCATCTTACCTCGAAGATATTCTGCTCTTCGTCGTCATCTTTTGGCGCTGGGTTGTGTTTTTTGTACGCGTGAAGTGATGGCCACGCCCCGCCCAAACCTTTGTAATTTATAACAATTTTATTTTAGTTCAACAGAGTTTTAATATATAAATACTGCACAATTTTCACACAGAGCTTGTGCTATGAGTATTAGACAACTGATAAACATAATTATATATTTTATAAACATATTATAGATAAATTACACTCAGACACAGAACAAATGATCGTGCTCTTCACACAATTATTTGTCTTGGATGGGAATCGAACCCACGACCTCCGGCATAGCAGTCAGGGTCACTAACCACTAGACTAACAGGCCAGTCAGTTATTAATTAAGCATTCGGTTATTGCAGAAGCGGTACCCCTTTTGTATTGATATGGCAGTTGTTTTAGAACTTAAATGTTTCAACCAAACAGTTGTTATTGTAAAGGCGCCAGCACATGAAGCTACCCTAAACTGTCAAAATTTCCCAACTGACAACATTTCAAAATTGTCATGACTCTAAAACAAAAATACCGTTTCTTCATTTTTGTATGCTGAGTTCAAATATATTTTTAAAAATATTTTTTAATGCTTAGTTTCTGAGAAAAAAAATAAAAACCAAAAAACATGCGATGACGTCACTTATACAGTGGAATGAGGTGAAAACCATAATGTCATACATGACATATCGAATGTCAATAATGACATATCTGATGTCAAAAATGACATATCTAATGTCAAACAAGACACATCTAATGTCAATGTGTGACATTGACAAATGGTAAATGACAGTGACATCTAAGTACCAGTTTTTTTTTGACGTATCACAGTAAAGCAAAGGATGTATCGCCATTCCACCGTATGAATGACGTCATTTGGCGCTTACGTCTTTTTATAATGCACCGAATTTCAAAGTTTAAATTATGAATGAAAAGTACATCATTTCGAAAAACCAAAAAAATATGGGTCCTCTAGTTTTGGATTTACTTTTATATAACGTAATAAAACATGCAGGTTAAAATTTTGAAATGTTGTCAATTGAACATGAATCTTATTCTGTTTGTGATAAAGTTGGAAAAAACTATCAAAGAATTTGACATATTGAGGTAAGTTGATGTGCAAACCCTTTCTGCCTACCCCAGAAGCGTGGCGTGATGATATAATCAAAACTCACCGTGTAAGAATCCAGTATACGGTAGAGGAGGCAAAATAAAGCACATTAGATAAATTAGTTCGTTATTATTATATAGTACACAGCGACAGTTTATATATAGCACATATATAAGGCATATAGCGTAAATATAATGTAATGTTATGCTTAGATGGTTTGGTTACGTTGAGATAAAGATGGGAAGGCGATTAACCCATTTACGCCCAAGACTAAAGTAGCCTCACGATAATGAAAAAACGTGCATTATTTGGTGGAAAATTGGTACTTTGAAAATGAAACAAAAGAAAAAATATTTTTTTTTAATTTAGTTAGAAATAACATGCCGTGCATGTTATCTTTTATGAATGAAATTAACAAAAATGTTTGATAGCAATCGTAAGATGCACTAATAACTTCAACAATAACGTAGATAAACTAAACTTGATATGTCAATAAGAGACGTTTGGGGTAGATTTGAAGGTGTGCCCAACTGGGCACAGCAGGCGTAAATGGGTTAACAAAGGGTATTGGGCAAGGGAAAACCCTAAATGTAAGTTTGATAGCGCCAGTCCGTCTTGAGCAAGCGTGGTGAGCAATGCTCGTGCCTTCTCAAAAATTTGTGGGGTCGAAGTGTAAATCATAATCTTTTTTTTAGTCCAAAAACTATATGTGTTAGATGAAGTAGTGTTCGTATGTACTATGTCGCCAAGGCTACCTGCTATATTGTCAATACAGTATAGCAGCACTACTTAACATTACGCTAGTAAATAAAAAGGAACGTATTCAAAGGTGTGAGTGAAAGGTGTATGAGAGTAAAAAGGAGAGGAATAGAAAAACAATAAGGAGTGACGTGCCAGGAACGATGTATGACGATTGACAAGTTAGTTTAAGTCTTTTTCTTTTAACTTATAAAAAAGACTTGTCGTTGTGACGCGTGGCGTGCTGGGCACATTTTGATTTACATGACTCAGTCAAAATAATATAAAAATACACATCACGTCTGTATTTCCCAAACGAATGACGAAAAACAATTACTTGCACTAGTTTTGTTTAACAGTTTTTTCTTCCAACTATGCTTTGATTTTATCACAATCACACTAAAAACTCAGTACAAAGCGAGTCTTTAATGCTCTAGCTAGAGCAATAAAAATGTATGAAATTTCATTACTGCACAGCTTATTTTTTATGCGCACCAAAAGGTGCCAATCTCTATGGATTAGCTCTATTCAGCCAGCCGATATCAATATATTTTTTTACGTACGTATTATTCGTTTCTATCCTACATGTTCCAAATTTAAAAAATAATTGAAATTTAAAAAAGTGATTTGGCGGGAACTTTGTTAATTTTGCTTGACAATATTTTTGGAAACGATAAAGTATGATACTATCTGATTTTGCTTCGGCTTCGAATTAAAATGGAATCATCTAGCGACACATTAACTCCGGAAAACATTCTAAATGAAGCCGACAGTGTTATAGAAATTTATATTTTAACTGTTTGATATGAGTTTCTTTTATCTACTATTCCTATAGATAATAGTTGAAAGAAACGCAGATTATGCACCTCGCTTTAAGTAATTTATATTGCCCTCGGGCCTGTTAGATTAGAGCCCGAGCGTTAGCGAGGGCTCTAAATCAGGCACTCGGTGCAATAATAAATTACTTTGTGCTCGATGCAATAATCTACTATAAATAACTATTTCATTATTATTACACTACTTGATTAAAGCACATATAAATATTAGTACAGCCAAAGCCATAAAAAGCCGAAGGATCATTCTTCAGAATCATTTTTGGATGTTGTCCATTTTATAAGACATACCAGTAATTGTTTTGTTAAATTTATAGACTACTCACAGTTACGCAAACGCACTTACACAAACGTGTACTCGTCCGTTTAACAGAACGAATGTGAACGTCTCGTACAAAACTGGTGTTTTCTATAGACGAAAAGCCGAATGGAGCTGAATGTGTGATTAGTCCCTTATACAGGACTTCTAGCGCAATAGAATAGAATAATTTTAATATATTTTTTGTATTTTAACATAATTTTACCTATACAAACAAATGTTTTTTCTTTTTTTTAATTAAAAAATAACAACATCAGTAATAATTAGGTAATATTTCAGGGCTTTAGTTTATTAACAAACACCATCCCTGAATACACAAACCCCACCTCTAAATACACAAACTCCATCTCAGAATACACAAACCCGACATCTGAATATACAAAACCCATCTCAGAATACACAAAACCCATCTCAGAATACACGAACCCCATCTCAAAATACACAAACCCCACATCTGAATATCCAAACCCCATCTCAGAATACACAAAACCCATCTCAGAATACACAAACCCCATCTCAGAATACACAAACCCCATCTCTGATTATAGAACCCCAACTCTGAATATACAACGCTATCCCCTTATCCTAAACCCTGAAGAACAATCCTTCCACCTCCGACCAAAGCTTACCGTCCAGCAACTCTTCGATAGCGGTCCTCACGCCCTTGTCGAACGCTCTGGCGTCAGCAGCGGTCTGGAACGTGAGTCCGAAACGTTTCTCGTCCGTAACCCAGTGGTGGAATGTAGGCATCACCTTGTTGTACTGGAAATCTTTCTTTATCGTGCATTCTAGGACTACCTGGAATTTCAGAAAATAGAAATTTAAAATATTTTTTTACTTGTCGACTCACGCATTTCCAGTATAAGCTGATCTCGCATTGTGTATGATTTCCGTACAATGCGAAGTAAGCGTAAATTGGAATGTATAGATTGATGTCTAGCCGTGTGTACAGGTAAAGTTCCTTACGCTAAACATTGCATAAATAATAACTTTCAGAATCAAATGTAATTCAATCAAATGACATTTATTTCTGTAAAGAATCAGATCAGTAAGTGCAAGCATTTGTCAGTAACCGTGAGATCAACTCGGAACTTGAGGAGCTCCAATTCAGAAATGCAATACAATATTTTTACTTACTTAACCATTTTAAAATTGATATAGAATTTTTGCCGATGAATATTAACTTACCATACTATCGCTGATTCGTTTTCCGTGTATGAAGTATTCGTGCGTCGGTGCGGTTGCTGACGAAGATGTTGTGGTATCGCCATTGCTGTCACCACCAGCTGGAACAAACAAATCACATTAAAGTCAAAGTCAAAAATAATAATAAGCTTTTTTGTTCCAGAAATGTAAAATAAAATATCCAACGCTTTCTATCTGATAGTTTTTTTTTTTTCATTCCTTTCTTAGTAGATTCTGGATTTGTCCCCGATTGATGGCAATAATAATAATCTTTATTTCCAGTATTACAATTTGTTTGCCACTAAGTAAAGAAACGTAGATAGTTTTTATCTTATATATTGTAAGTTTGTACAATGTTAAAGTCTCTGCCACCCAAGCTAAGATTGAACTTTGTCGCCGTGCCCCTAACGCTGGGCTACTATTGCTACATATCAATAAAATAATACCTACAATCAATAAAAAGAAGCAATCGTTGTATCGATTTTAAGTTTTTGTTGCATAGGTATACACCTTTAATGTATCTATTTAATAATGGTTCTCGCAGTCAATATTATTTCAATATTAGCATATTTTCTGTCGCAAAAATACGACACGCATGGCTGGGGCACGGAAATATGTGTCGTATTTATGTGACACAAGCGGTCAAAGGGTTAACTAAAAGTAAAAAAAAAACCCCCAGCCCCCTCACCTCCACCCTGTCAAATTGGTAACGCATACAATACGACGTAGACAGAAACGTCAATCGCAGCTCAAGCTGGCAAAACAATTAAAAGGTTTATGCTTTACCTGTTTCTAGAATAGGCAAAACCACATCACTTACAGTCCCAACAAGTCTACATCAATGACAAACTTCTATAAGTAAACAATTTTATTGCTTCTACCTATTATTGCAGTCGCCATAATACTGTTTAACATGTCAATCTAAGGCAAGTGATTACAATGCATAGTATGTCAACACAATGGGTCCTGCAAGAGGCCCATTCATAACTGTGATTCATTTGTTGTTTTCAACAGGCCAAGGTTATTTGCATTTTCCTTTAAGTTTTCAAATTGTATGAATGAGATTTCAGTTGCGATTTCATTGGTAAATGGCTTGATAGACGCAGTGTGCATTAATCTTTCAACTGAGGTAATTAGAGACACAATAGAAAGACAATGACAGGCGGACACCGGTGTCCTCTCGGGGTTTAATGAATTAAGAACAACACATTAATATGGGAAGACGCGATATACAACTATTCTAAGATACAAAGACAAGGTATAACAAAAAAGCCATGAAGTACAGACGCCAGCACGTCAAGTTACCCCAATGTGTCAAATTTCTTTGATCGTTTTTCAAGTTTATGTCAAACAGAATAAGGTTCATATTCAATTCGGAAAATTTGACACATTGGGGTAACTTGATGTGCTGGAGTCTGTACCTAAGTAAACTTTGAAGTGAATGGTGATCACTCATTTACTAATAGCATTAATTAAAACTAGTGAGCGAAAGTAAAATATAAATTAAATAAACTATTAGATTAGCAACCACTTTGATTTTGTCAAGACTCTAAGATCGTCAGTGCATGATCAGCGTGCCAATATACCTACATGATCTATTTATAAATGTTTGTATGCCGAAAGGCAGAGTGTACAAGGACTCATGAACTTTTGTTAACACCTTATTGTAATACCTACATTCTATACAAATTAAAGCTTCTTATTCTTGTTCTTATTGTTATGATACTTAGTAGTAATAACAATAAACTTAGGTAAAGAAAAAATTTTTTTTGACATCAGTCATTAAAACACACACAATAATTAATCTATACTAATTAAAGAGGTAAAATTTGCTTGTTTAAGTTTGTATGTTTGTAAGTTTGTATGTAGGGGGTAATCTTCGGAAATAATGATCCAATTTTTTTTAAAAATGCCCTGGTGAAAAGCTACACTATTCCCGGATGATATAGGCTGCTTTTTATCCCTACAGGAACAGGAACTACGCGGGTGGAACCGATTGACGTCTGCTAGTAATTTATAAAAGACACAAAATAAGGAACAACACACATTATGGTGTTGTGCAAAGAGATTTAAAAGACTATAGAGCGGGCATGTCAAGGAAATGTCATAGAAAAACTTTGATCCCATGTCTCAGTAACGCCATCTAGAATAATATATAATTATTGGAGCGGCAGCGGAGCGTACTAAAAAAAACTCATAGACTTGTGTCCGGCAGGACACTCTTTTTCGGACGAAAATTTTGTTTGTGATGTCCGGTCCATAGGTATTGAATGTCTTTGGTGATGTGTGTCTCACGGCTGCGCCACCGACACCATCATTGACAACTGACTTTAATCATTTAATTACTGCCCAAAGACATTCAATACCTATAGACCGGAACAAAATTTTCGTCCGAAAAAGTGTGTCCTGCTGGATAAAAGTCTGTGAGTTTTTTGTAGTACGCTCCGCTGCCGCTCCAATATTCATATATTATTCTAGATGGCGTTACTGAGACATGGGATCAAAGTTTTTCTTTGACATTTCCTTGACATGCCCGCTCTATAGTATTTTAAATCTCTTTGTTACTGCCTTTTCACTTCCACTTCATACGGCCTCAATGACGGAAAACAAATCACGTTTTAGCTGGAACTGTTGATTGGACAAGGAGCTGGTGTGCTTACCTGAGGACCTATGGGGGCGAGCTCGCTTTCCGACCATGACATCGGCGAGCCCGCCGCCGCCGAGCGCCACCCACCCGCCAGTGCCCTCGTCGCGGCACATGACCTGTGCTCGCACCCGCACCAAATAGGCACTGTGGACAAACATTCTTTATTTTAACACACTCATATAAATTATAATGGTTTTAACACACTCAAGTTATTAAAGTACAGTATGTTTATCAGTTGTTTAGTACCCAAGCTCTGCTTAGCTTGGGACTACATGACACTGTGCGAAAGTTGTGGAATATACACAAACTTTCATAAGAATAGGTCAAGCCGTTTCAGAGGTGTTTTGGTACAAACACTGTGTGACACGATAATTTTCGTATATTAGATAGATATATGTATAGGGTGACTGGTAATTAGTGACCGATACTTAAACACGTGAATTATATTCATGATTGCAATAAACTTTCCCGAAGTAACTTTTTTTATATAATAACTTATAACACAATAAAATAACAAAAACACTCTTTAAAAGTCTCGTGCGCGCGCCTGTGATCGATCAGCTGATAGTCTGACTTCGGTAAGGGCAAAATCTAATAGTAGTAGCGTTACACACTCCACCGCCACCCCAGTGCTCCCTTTGTGCAGTACTGACGTAATTAAATTAATTGAAAGTTAATGAGTATAAAAAAAAGTTTCTTTGGAAAAGTTATTTGTAGTCATGAGTACAATCACGTGTTTAAGTATCGGTCACTAATAACCAGTCACCCTATATAGAGAAGGTACGTACGATACGTAAACATAGATAGTAGGTATATCCAGATTTACAATAAGGCTTATGGTAACCATGGTTTCAAATAAATAATTAGTCGATTGAGCTGATAAGATATAATCCGCATAAAGCACAATCCTCAAAAAAAATAACGTTACGTTTATAACAAGAACGGTATGACTCAACAAAAGACTGGAGGAAATTGCCCATTATGGGCCAGTAGGCGTGGAGTTGGTCAATTGCATTGTAATGAACGCTGGCCAGACATTGATGCATCCGCGACGCATATAAAGTGTCATTGATGCTGTTTTTTTTACAGCTTCTTTTACATGTTTTGACTAAAATAAAATAGAGGTCTGTTACCGGGTATACATAACGGGGTCATTAGAAATTCAAGGGTGACATAATATCACGCCTGTAAACCCCGAAGGGTTAGGCACAGGTGTACCTGATAGTACACCCACATTTCGCCAGTTATGTTTAAGTCCCACGTAATAGGGGGCGAGCCTATTGCCATCAATCGGGCACGAATTCAGACTCCGGGCTGCTACTGAGAAATTCCAGATTGAAAAACTTGATAACACTGCGCGACTTGGGGATCGAACCCGGGACTTCACGGCCAGTAGAGCCTGTAACCGCTAGACCAACGAGGCAATCAAGTGTGAATGGACACAAAACTTTGAGAAGGATATTCATTCATGTAAGTATAAGTTGTTTGTTACATACGAGGACTCTAATACATTAAATAATTGAGATGATTAGTTTCTTCGACACCTTATTATGAAATAATATTCAACTAGCGTGAAAATCTACCTCAAAGTGTTGTTTCTATTCACCCTTGTGTTTCTAATCACCCGTTTTACGGAACTGCTTCACAGCAAGACAGAAGCCTCGCGTCATTTGTATGAGACGAGGCCTCTGTTAAAGGCATTAGGAATGATCACCATATTCGCTCAAGAAGTTGGAGATTTCAGATATTGTATGAGTAAACAATACTCACGGTTTTTTTCTGATGTTATTATAGCAAATCTCCACGTAAAAATTAAGACAGAAACGATGAAACATTTCTACACTAGGGGTGAACTCATAGTGTTCCTCCCCGTATAATATAAACCTCCTCTATATCGTGGTATCGGGTTGAGATAGGGGGATTTTTATTTAATACTTATATTAGATTTAGTTTTTAACTGTCAAATTCCTGCCTGCGTAGCATGAACACATTGAACACCGAAGAAACGGCCTTTGTCTACAGACGAATCGGCAAAGTGACATCTGTCAAATTTCTTTCAATACACTTGCCTGCGTAGCATGAACACTTAATTTCTTTTCTTCCGAGACACGACAAAGACCGTTTCTTCGGTGTTCATGCTACGCAGGCTGTGCGTGTCCCAAATAAACATCTTTTCTTTCTTTCCTCCTCCATTTCAGAAGTCGGTTAAAAATACGGCTTAGATACATGATAAAAAGTCACTGATGAAACATTTGTAGCCATTTAAAGACCAATAGAGTTGACATATTGATCCGTGAGGGCTTAACGTGCTCTCTGAAGCACGCAGGGCGAGGGGCTGGTACGTAACACAGTTACACCTCAGTGCATCCACAAAGTGGGGTGGGTAGACTGTGTGAACGGTGATTTTTCTAGGCTGTGTGTTTTGGTCAAGCTGTGTGGTTTTGTTTAAGGTAAAGAAAGGAAGGAAGAAAATTCATTTATTGGCAACAGCTGGATGCACGCTCAGTAAAAACACAATAACACAAAAATGGCATGTCTCACGGCTGCGCCAAAAGGTTCATTTCAGCGGTAATGCCAGACAGATGCTGAGATCCTGCCTGACGCTGAATTTCTAATGAACCTTTGGGGACAAGTGACGGATGAGTAGCAATAATCAATATACTTCATAAATATTATTTTACGTTTTTAAATAGAATGTAGCCTTAAACCTGTTTATGAGAAATAATAACCTATGTATCTATCTATATGTATAGTGTGCCGATCGTAAGTGTGCGAAGAGGGAAAGGTACAAGCCAAGGAGCCACCCAAGGAGTGAAATTCCCTGCCTACATCGGTGTTTTGGTTAAGCTTGTTCCATCGTTGACCTCATCTCTGATCGCAGGAATAGATTGAGGACAAGAGTAAACGAAAACTACATATTCTACCCATCACTGGGATAGTTTTTTTTCTTCTAGAACATAGCTGGGATTTCACTGGTTTTGTAGGTCCAAGTGCAACATTTTTTTCGTATTTGTTTCAAAATCGTATTCCAAGTATCATTAGTAAACTTTCTTCCGAAATAACATCATCAAAATTATCGATTTTTCAAAACAAATTACGCATTTGAAGTTATAAAAATGCAATAGATACTAAACACAAGTGGGCGGTCAGGTCGACGACCGCGGCCGCGGCCGACCTTACGCTCAGCTGATCGAAAGTTGCGTTGCGTTGTCGCGCTTTTCATTGCACGCAATTCAAAGCAACTTTTTTTTAAAGATGAAAAAAAAGGTATTTTCCCAGCAATATTTTTTACTTAATTATATGTACAGAATGTGTGGTCATCGGCTATGTGATCGGTCTTTATTTATACACCCTGTACCTATATTAAAAAAAAAACAAGCCCGCCAGCTGCAAGCGACACCACGGGCTCTCTGGAACTCCTTAACCATAAAGTTGAGCTCACGATGGCTGCCACATAGATGCTGCTTACCCAAACTGTTTCTGGCACTTTCCTCAAAAGGCTAATTACCGAGCACTGTTCTGCATTGATTTCACGAAAATTTTGATATTATTTTTAATGTCTGGAGTTAAAAAGAGACGATGATCCCTGAGTTTGTTTCGGCTTTTCTTCAGAGGTAGTCAGTTAGGAAATGCCGACTTCAACTAGCTTAAAAGAAAAAAGAAAAAAATGAAGTGTAAAAGTGATTTCCATATCCTACTTGCATTATGAAAATAATTTCATTTCAATTAAATTTGTCTTTGGTATTTATTTATTTTTAATAATTGGTAGAATAATTATAGTGCTTGGTATATATAATACTGATTAGGTACTTTTTTTCATTCTATTCTTTATTTTTTATAACAAGATCATAGTGACTCTGTCGGGCACAGAAAAATAAGTCAGTTAGGAGGGAGGAAGTATTATTATTTATAACATATTATTTTAAGTAAAAGATTGTTTAGCCAATTCAATTTAAAATAACGCCTCTTCTTTTTGCGTCGGGGGTTAAAAATGGTATACAGTATAAAAGGTATATACCCTATCAACTCCTTTCTAAGTATTATACAGGGTGTCTCATTCAAATCGGTCAGTATGGGAAAGTCTGAAACTATAAGACATACCTACGAAGATCTGTTCTGAGGAACCATGTCATCGATTTTAATAACAAGAAAAACTGCATTTTAAAAAACACCTGTAAGTACTCCGTTCGGGAATCGAACCCGGTTATTTAAAAAAAAAACCTACACTATTTCTACTTAGATATCGATTGTGTAGGTCTTAAGCAGTAAATGTCTGTATGAAACATAATGTCTAAAATGAATAAAATGCATTGTTTCCACATACTTTAATTTATTTTAGTAGGTGCTCGAAATGACCACCGCCTTTTTCAGTACCGCCTCTGGACTATTTCTTATGGGGTTACGTTAAGGATGAAGTGTACAAAACAAGCTATAACACCGTTGTAGACCTAAAAGTAGACAATGTTAACGCAAATTCACCACATGAAGATACAAAATGCAATTGTAAGATCGTTACCTAAAAGTGTTGAATATTGTATTGAAAAAGGCGGTGGTCACTTCGAGCACCTACTCCTCACTGAATCGAGCTATCTTACTGATCAATCGATTGTAGACGCAAATAGCTGGTCTAGACTAGTTCGGAAGTGCAGATATCTATTGGCTATTTCGAAGGTTTCAGTTCGAAAACTATTTTCAGAGAACTTATCTTATACAACGACACTATAAAAATATCGAATATAAAAAATGATAATTTATTTCTATAAATAGGTTCACAAAACACTTTTACACGTAATTTTTTAGCTAGGCGAAGTCGGCGTTTCACTATCTGACTACTCTGAGAAAAACACCGAAAGAAACTCAGAGAACAGTCGTTTTTAAAGTAGTCAGCACAACAAACATCGACTTTACCTCATTAGTTCAAAAATGGCGTTTAAAAGTGTAGTAAAAACCTCAAGTTACTAGGAATTCGGTCACATTACTAGCAGTCTCAAACTAGGCTTGCTTGTATGCTTGTGTCTGGAGTGGCTTCACGTCATTTTTACAATAGCAAGGGATCGAACTTTAGACCTCTCGATTTCCAACCCGATTTGGGCTATTGCCGCTTCAAATTATTACCATCTACTACTATTTCAAATACTACTACCTACTTTAGTATTATAAGCGCCATAGAGACACGCAGCACAGTAGGGCACTTAAAAATGACGTAATTAGTACTTTTCAAAATGAATGCATTTCATTAAGGTAGTTAGGTTAGGTAGTTAGGTTCGCTATAGGATAGGTATGATGAGTTAGGTTAGGTTATACATATATATTTACTAGCAATTTAGTTTGCGCATAACTAGTAGTCTTGTTAACCCCTCCAACTAAGCTAAATATACCTGTGTCTGGAGTGGGTTGATATCAATAGTGCAATTGGGAGGGATAGAACTCAAAAACTCTCTAATGAAGGGTTCTTAAAGTGGGGTTCACGGACCCCTAGTTAAGCCAAGAACTCACAGTGACTACTACGTATCGTCAGTCACAAAACATGAGTAAATTGAACAAAGACTACACTTCTTAAGCAGGGTTTTTTCGCAGCGCAGTTGTTTAAAGTTTATTTCAGCTCAGAACAACTCGACAAAGAAACATGGGTTTTGAAAACATTAATAATTGAAATTAAGAGTATCAGCGATGATCTTATCAAAGATGACTTAATTGACATGAGAACTGAATGAAGATGAGTTTTGAAGGTTGAGTTTTGGTGTTATTTGAGTCAAATAACACCAAAACTCAACCTTCAAAACTTAGGCTTACCCTCTTCATGTCAAGCGAGCTATGCCCGTTCTGATACCATTCGCAGAGGAATCCTTGCGAGGCAGGGTTTTCGATTATGGTGACGATAAAATCGAAAGTTGTAATCGTTTGAGCATCGCCGATGAAATGCACCTTCCTTCGGTCAAAGCCAACCCCACAATTGAACATTCTTATCGAGGCCAAACAGCAACATCCTTCTCATTTGCTTAGATTAGGTAAGAGTAATAAAACTTCCAGCCAATAAGTGATTTTTCAATAAAAATAAAATTGTGTCCGTTACCTACTTTAAATATTCTTTGACTGGGATCTGTGACTGCAAAAAGTTCAAGAAACCCTGTGCCAGTCCGGTGACTAAGTCACTGAGCTATTCCATCTATCATTTATCTTTCTAAGTTTATCTTAGACATCATTTGACTTCGGTAAAGGTGGAAGGACATCGTGAATAAACCTGGAAATCGCCAATCCGCCTTGAGTAAGCGTGGTGATTAAAGCTCGTGCCTTCTCTGTATGAGAAGAGGCCTTTGCCCTGCAGTGGGACAGTAACAGGCTGGTATAATTATATTATGTATTATCATTTATCATTGTCTTGCTGATACCTAACAATCTTTACAGTGCTTTACTTTCTGTCTACTCTTTAATGGAAAAAGCATGAACTTTATGTAACTATACTCCATCCGATTAGGTAGTTAACAAAAGGTAAACAATTTTGACATGTATTTTTAGTTAATAACACAGTTTAAAAATAAAATGCAGCTGAAAACAAATTTAGATACAACAAAAACGATTACATGATCAATTAAACAATTTGTTTAAACAGTAGGTAGTTGTATTTAATTAATAAGCGTTTATGTAAAAAGACTTGTCAAGATTGTTTACCTTTAGTTAACTACCTACTCGGATGGAGTATACGTTAGTTCGTAGCAACGTTGTGATTTTAAAAGATGATGTAGTGACAAAAATCGAAAAGAGAATGCTTAGATGGTTTGGTCGCGTTGAGAGGATGAATGAATGGCGACTCACGAAAGTTATTTACAAGGTCGACGCAGCACCTTATTGGTGAGGTTCTTCAGAAAGGTCAGGTGCGTAGTGCGCACGACACACACACCACTGCTTTACGTCAGTGACACCTCTCAATCTCAGTGCTTTACCGGTAAAGCATTAAATTGCGGACATTTACCGGTAAAGCATTAAATTGCGGGTATTTACCGGTATAACGCTCAAATCACAACATTCTTAAACGCCTTTTAAGATTTCTCAAGTAGAGAAAAAGAACTGGAAGGAAGCTCTTCGCGAGTACATGGTGATGTACAGACGCCAGCACATCAAGTTACCCCAATGTGTCAAATTTCTTTGGTCGTTTTTCCACTTTATGTCAAACAGAATAAGGTTCATATTCAATTGGGAAAATTTGACACATTGGGGTAACTTGATGTGGTGGCGTCTGTACAATAGTACACCGCACACAGTTACAGGAAAAACACCCGCAGAACTGTTTTTTAGACGACTTTTTCGAGATAAGCTCCTACCTATGATTCAGGACAAGGTCCAGTTGAAAACCAGCGTCAGGCACTAGTTGTCTGGCATTTTTGCTGAACTGGACCCTTTTGGCGCAGCCGCAAGGCACACAATTTTTGTCCTGTTATTTCGATTGTTTAATTACTTTTAATATAATTTTTGTTGTTTTTTTTATTGCTATTATTTTCACATGATTGTAATCGTGTGCCTTTTGGGCCAAATAAATGCTTTTTCTTTAATATAGTAATACCTAGTAATATAGTAGTTTCTTTCTTCTTTCTTAGTAGGTACCTGCTACCAGCGTTGTGTGTATGAATGTAAACGAAGCAAAAGTACCTGTGTAATAATTGCAGCAGATGGGGTTCTACCAACCCCCGGAAAAGGGAGTGAGTTTATGTATCTTTGTTCGTAAGGAAGGAAAATGTAAAAAATAAATAGGTACCTACGTCACCAAAAAACAAATGAGCATAGGAGGAAAATTGTTGTCATTTAGTGAATCTGACGTAAGTAAATAATTAACATATAATGATATGGTGATATCACTATGAAATGAAGTGATAAAATGATGATGATGAAATGAAATGAAATTATATTTATTTCTGTAAGTAGATCTTCCCAGATACTTTTACATGCCATTTTTTTTTAAACTAAATGACATTTCTAAAGTGACTGATCCCTGAGAAGAAATGCCGTAAGAAACTCAGGGGTCGTGGTCTCTTTTAAAGTCCAGACATAAGATTGTATTAATGTATTATGCGAGCCTCACGTGGCAGGGCAAAGTCTGGAAAGGCCTTTTAAAGAAAGAATCAATTCAGCTTTGAGTTGACCTGTCCCGACAGACGACATGCATGCTTCAGTCATGTTAAGTAACTAACCATTTTAATTATTACATAGGTACTGTATTGAAAATTGTTATGATCATCATCTGCCCATGTAATAGGGGGCGAGCCTTTAATCGTAAACTTAGAAATTTCGGACGGAAAAACTCAATAACACTTTGCCCGACCTGGGGTTCGAACCCGGGACCTCATGCTCCGCAGTAGCGCTTGCGACCACTAGACTAACGAGGTAGTCTTTATTTTTTTTTATTTAGGTTTTTTTTTTGCTTGAAAAAAAGAAATTGAATTTAAATAGGTTATTGTATCTTTCTTTTAAATTGAACTGATTTAGTGCCATTAGTCACAACACAGCTAAAAAAAAGTGGACCAAGTGTAAAAGCCAAACCCCGATGAATGATTAATTTTAATAAATTCAAATTTAATATTTTGCATGCTGTAAGGTAAAATGTATCGGGACATCATCTGCCTAGCCTTTTCCCAACTATGTTGGGGTCGGCTTCCAGTTTAACCGGATGCAGCTGAATACCAGTGTTTTACATGGAGCGACTGCCTGTCTGACCTCCACAACCCAGTAACTGGGTAACATGATACCCCTTGGTTAAACTGGTTGTCAGACTTTCGGGCTTCTGACTACAAGTAACGACTGTCAAAGATCTACAAATGACAGCCGGGACCAACGGCTTAACGTGCTTTCCGAGGCACGGAGGAGTCTTGGTATGTAATAAATGGTCACCCATCCACGGACCGACCTCGTCAAGCGTAGCTTAACCTTCGATCGACCCATGCGGCTGTTATAATTTAGCCACAAGC
The DNA here is from genome assembly GCA_921972225.1 of Euplexia lucipara. Lineage (NCBI taxonomy): Eukaryota > Metazoa > Arthropoda > Insecta > Lepidoptera > Noctuidae > Euplexia > Euplexia lucipara. The sequence goes on along the minus strand of OV179168.1, from coordinate 4,123,478 downwards.
TCCTCAGCCTAAAATGTATCGGGACAAGAAACAAATATTCCAACCTATATGTATACCTATCAGCAAATAAATTATTTCTTTCTTTCTTTCTTTCTTTCTTTCAATGAATGAATGTAATGAATGTGTCATTAGATACAATATAATACAAGGGATCTTGATCTTGTCAATTGGGTACTACAATAATATGGATAATAATAATAATCCATAACTTTCACACAGCGCCTTCTAGTCCCAAACAACTGTAGGAGTACTACACAACTGATAAACAAACTTACATGTTTCTAAATACATGCTGTATAATAATAAAGATACATCCAGAAATGCTCAACTCAAAAAACTAAAAAGGTTTTGACCTTTTTTGGTTCAAACTCATAACCTCTGGCATAGCTCAATAGCAAAAAGGCTCAAAAGTTGCTCAATTTTATTATATTTTTATTTTGTTTTGTTTTTATTTGTGTACTACGTATATTTGGTATTTGTGTAAGGTATGTTACTAGCATGGAGCGTGGATCCCTGTTATACGATTATTTAAATAAATTATTATTATTGTTGGGTTTGTGTCTTGAGGGTCTTCCACAATGATACGACTGGTGATATTCTTATAGTTTAATACAAAGGCATTCAATACATTTAATATTAGACAGGCGGCCTGCCTCCGGCCGGGGTGGACATTATAGACCAATAGACAACTCATCTATAGACTACAGAAGCCGGTAGTGTTGCTATGTAACATCTTCCCTTTTTTGGAAATAAGAATTAAGATTCCAGAGCTTTGACAAGGTAAGTATAAATTTTAATTTTACTGATGTGCTTAAAAGACTAGTATCCAGGCTATGAACTCTTTTACAATTTTTCTAAACGAAACGATTCATGTAAGACTGACAATTAAACATTGACACTTGACAGTGACAGATAACCTTAAAACTAATCTATTATAAACAAGCTTATTATTTTAGTACACACATTTTAAGAGCTAATTAAAAACTAATCACAGTAACGAGCTGGCTTGTTAATGATTCGCCCATAGCGCGTCATTTTCTGTGCTGTGTTCGTGCTGGTATTTTTAGGGACATTGACATTTTCATTAGCAGTGTTATTAATGTTTGTTTTATTTTCAGGTACCGTCTCAGCTGCGGGAGCGACTGGTTTAAGGATATGCTCACGACTTCTACGGAATTCTCCTTCCGGGGATTGTACAACGAAGCTGCGAGGTTCGCTGCTGGCTTCTGAGATTCTACCTGGGATCCAGACACTATTTGGTTTATGTTTGAAGTATACTGTGTCACCCTTTTTTAGTTCTGTTAATGGTTTTGTGGTTTTATTATAATATAGTGTTGTATATGACTCATGTTTTTCAATATTCTTTTTAAGTAAATCCATATTAACTAAAGCTGGGGACAGCTGTGAGTCAGTGGCAGGCAGTTTGGATCGTAAGTATCTAGACATACATAGTTGTGCTGGTGAGTATCCTATCTTTTTAGGTGTGTTTCTATACAAAAGTAAGGCTAGGTATGGATCAGTGTTGTCTGCTTTACATTTCTTAAGTATATTTTTAATTGTACCAATAGCTCTTTCTACCATACCATTGGATCGACTTAAATAGGGACTAGAGGTGTTTAATTTAATGTTCCAGTCTCTGGTGAATGTTATGAATTCTTTACTAGAGAACGGAGGACCATTGTCTGACATAAGGAACTCTGGAATACCATGTCTAGCGAATATTGATTTTAGGTGGGTTATGACTAGCTGAGCACTTGATCCTGAATTTAGAAGAGCTAGTTCTACATATTTAGAAAAATAGTCTACTGCTATTAGGTACTTTTTACCGTCAAAATCGAACATGTCAATACCTACTTTATTCCATGGTAAATATTTGTAATTGTGGAGTAGAATTGGCTCTTTGCTATTATTTCTACGATACGTCAAACAAGTATGGCATTTCTTCACAAAGTTTTCAATATCATTACTCATATTGGGCCAGTAAACGCTTGTTTGGGCCAATCTTATAGAACTATTTATGCCTGGATGTCCTTCATGTGTGATTTTAATTACATAGTCTCTCATGGACTCTGGTATAACAATTTTATTTGACATAAAGAGAATGTTATTCATGACATGTAGTTTGTCTTTTAGTGAAAAGTAAGGTTTGATAGATTGGCCAACAGACCTTTTGTGTTCTGGCCATCCATCTTGACAGTACTGGACTATTTGGCCTAAGGTAGGGTCTTTGCAGGTAGAGTCTTTAATTTGATCAAGTTTCTCCTGACTAGCTGACAAGTTAGACATTATGAGATTTACATGTAAGTCTAAGTCTTTTTCAAGATCTTGTAGTGTATGTTCCCTCAATGCTGCTCGGGACAATGTGTCTGCGATGTAAAGATAACGACCAGGTTTGTATATTACATTGAGATCATAAGGCTGTAGACGTAACATTATCCTCTGTAACCTAGCAGGGATGTCCACCAGTGCTTTTTTAAATAATGTAATGAGTGGCTTATGATCTGTTTCTACTGTGACTAACCTACCATATATGTATTGGTGGAACTTTGTGCATCCAAATAATATGGACATCAGTTCTTTTTCAATTTGAGAGTAATTTTGTTGGCATTTTGTTAATGAGGCAGATGCATATGCTATTGGTTGCTTATCATGTAGCAGAACCGCACCAAGAGCATCTTTTGAGGCATCCACAGACATTGTGATGTCTTTATTTGGGTCATAATATAAAAGCACTGGAGCACTGCCAATGAGTTTTTTGATTTTATTAAATTCTACTTCATGATGTTCTGACCAAACCCATTCGGTTTGTTTTGACAAAAGTGTTCTCAAAAGACTGTTTTCTTTAGACAAATTTGGTATGAAGGGACTGAGATAATTGACCATACCCATGAATCTTTGAAGGTCGTTTATGCAAGTAGGTTTGGGCATGTCACAAATTGCCTTGACTTTTGATTGGTCAACTTGTACACCATTCTGACTAAATATATGTCCTAAGTATTTGACTTCTGGGGCGCATATGACTGACTTGTCTTTATTGAATTTTAGATTGATTTCACGGGCTCTGTCTAAGACTTTATGTAGGGCTTCATCGTGTTCTTGGAGAGTTTTACCATATATTAGGAAGTCATCCATCATTATTTTAACATTTTTTATGTCATTGAATCTATTTACCATTTCTCTATAGAATATTTCTGGTGCTGCTGAAATACCATAGGGAAGGCGTGTGTACCTATACCTACCAAAGGGTGTTATAAAAGTACACAGTTTTGATGCAGCGTCTGAGAGTTTTAACATCCAGAAACCTTTATTGGCATCCAGTGTAGTGAAGAATCTGGCTCCAGAGAGGTCAGACTTGATCTCATCTAGTGTGGGAAACTGGTAATGTGGTCTCATAATGGCTTTGTTGAGTTTGCGAGGGTCTATACAAAGTCGTAGTTTATCATTCTTCTTGGTAGTTATGACAAGGGAACTTACCCATTCGGTAGGTTCTTCGACTGGGCATATAACATTACTTTTCACAAGTTCGTCTAGCTCTGCTTTAAGCCTGTTTTTTAATTGAAATGGAACCCTCCGGCATGTGTCAACACTTGGAATTGCATCTGGCTTTAGTTTTAAATCACAGCTAAAATCTTTCAGGCAGCCTAAACCTTGAAACAAATCACTGTTATCAGACATAATATTCTCACTGGTATTTATATTGACATTATGTAATCTTTTGACCAAATTGAGTGTGTTGCATGACTCCCTTCCTATTATATTTTGTGAATCTATATCTACTACATGGAACAAGACATTATGAATGTGGCCTTTATGACTTAGTGGTAGAATACACTGACCTATAGTGGGTATTGACTGTCCACTGTAGGTAGACAGTTTATGTGTACTTTTAGTGATCAAGTCGGGTGAAACACTCAATTTGTTGAATGTTTTACCTGACAAGACATTAGTGTCTGCTCCTGTGTCTAACAGAAAGTTAATGTTTACATTATTAATTGACATATTTGCGCACCATGACTCAGATTGAAGACTATTGATGTGTATTGATCCCATAAAAAGGGAGTTATCTGACTGATTGGTGTCTAGTTCAATGTTTTGTACCTGCCTGTTGCGACATACAACAGCGAAGTGATTGAGTTTTCCACATTTCTTGCATTTGACTCCATTGGCTGGACACTTGAATCGGTGCACTTGACCGCAGCGGGTGCACATGTCTGGTTGTGTACTGCTCGATGGCTTGGAATTGTTTGACTGTCTGGGGCTACTTGACTGTGTGGAGCTGCTGTAGTTTGGGTGTCTGTAGCTGCTTGGCTGTTGTTGTCTTGACACGCGTTCTTGACTTCCTGCATGCACTTGGCCGATCATTGCTGTGTCTTCTAATTTTTTGGCTTGAATTTTGGTAGTTTCCATGTATTTGGCTATCTGGACGGCTTCCTCCAATGTTTTCGGTTTTTTGACTAAGATCTTTTCTTTTATATAGTGGTTTTGGGGGTTGAGATTCCAGCTAAATATATCCCTGGTGAGACTGTCTTCTAGAGTGTGGAACTCGCATTGTCTGCTGATATTTTTTAAATCAGTGACGTATTCGTCAATTGTCTCGTCTGCGCCCTGACGCCTATTGAATAGCTTGTGGCGTTCCATCGTTATGTTGGTCAATGGCGTGAAGTGGTTGGTGAATCTTAAGACAAGATCGTCGAACCCGATTACATCGATATCTACGTTGAATGAGTAGAATATCGCTAAGGGCTCGGCTCCGATAAAGTGAAGCAAGATGGCCACCTTGCGACTGTCTCTCTCATCTTCGAGATTGTTAGCTCGCAAGTAAATTTTTAATTGCGTGATCCAGTTCTTCCATGTCACAGCCGTGTTAGGGCTTTTTAGGTCTAGTGGTCCGAGGCATCCTGAACCCACGGACAATACCGGCGTCGTGCCGAAACGTGCGGGTGCGCCATCTTGGCATCGTGGAGTAGCCTTTTTCTTTTCAACCTTACTGACTGCGTCATCTTCTTCTTCTGACACCATGTTGGGTTTGTGTCTTGAGGGTGTTCCACAATGATACGACTGGTGATATTCTTATAGTTTAATACAAAGGCATTCAATACATTTAATATTAGACAGGCGGCCTGCCTCCGGCCGGGGTGGACATTATAGACCAATAGACAACTCATCTATAGACTACAGAAGCCGGTAGTGTTGCTATGTAACAATTATTAATATAGCAGTAGTGCTTGCACATCTAGACCAACGAAGCATTAGGCATTTTTAAATTTTAAATTAAATAAAAATTTTGACTTCTTCCATTTGAGATTTCTCAGTAGCAGCCCGCGTTGTCTGGATTTGTGCCCAATTGATGGCAATAGGCTCACCCCGGCTTACATGAGACTTAAACATAACTGGCGAAATGTGGGTGTACCTACTACCAGTTACACCTCTGCCTAGCTCTTTAGGGATTACAGGCATAAAGAAAGAAAGAAAAAGCATTTATTTGGCACGACACAGGCACACGTTAAAAATAAAAATATGTACAAAATAAAAATATGTACAAAAAAAAAATATACTAAAAATATAACAATAAAAATAAACAAAATAAAGACGACAATGCGTGATGTTACATTATGGTTTTATGTTGAAAAGAATTAACTAGCTTTTTACTAGTGGCTATGCTTTAAGCTTCAGTGCACTAAGTCATTAAATAATTAACCAGCCTGTCCCTAAACCAGTGCGGATCAAAGGCCTCTTCTCATGCAGAGAAGGGACAAGCCTTGTGTGTAGCAGGCTTGCTCAGCGCGGATTGGTGGAAAATTTTATTATTGATAGGTACTACCACAAACATTTTTGTTTGCATAGATATATTCCAACAGTACCTATATTTTTTTCTACAACATTGTACCTATCTATTTAATTTTCCAGTGTTATAAATTAGGTCAATCAATCCCGGTTAAATCTGTGTCATCTTAGTGAAGTTTAAAAGCTGATAATTTTATTAGTGATGTTGTAAAAGCATATTGAAAAAGATAATCAAAAATAATTTGTAATTTTATTGTTATTGTTTTACTCGAATATTATTAAATCCTTTAAACATTGTGGAATGTGAATAAATAATAAATGAATATTTTAAAATGTGCAGAAAGTAAATTTATACATACTTAATTAATTAGAGTGAGGATTGTTTCAATGATTAAGAAATAGTCAACAATTTTTTTTTAAAATTTTTGTTTAATGAATTTGAGAATGCGATTAGTGAAAAACGGAAATGGAATATTTATTTTTAAACAAGCAGTTTATATTTAAACATGTTTAACAAATGTGAACAAAAACTGCTCTTCGAAAATTAAGTGTTATTACAACAATGATAGCTTATCATTATTTTTAAAGCTTATCTTGTAACATTTTCATTACAAACAACGATATTTCATTTTACGTAAACAAGGGGCATTGTCTGTCGTCAGCTAAAAGTACTAGGACCACATAAAAACTTAGATCAACCAATAACATGTCGCGAGAATATATAATGAGCTAATTATATCAAATAAAGCAGATGTTTCTAAAGTCGTGTCAACCCTAAAAAACCTTATTGTTCAATATTTTTTTTGACATAACACACTGGCCACTTTACCACAACCAGTTTAGTTTTGCGCGAAAATTACGCGACTGATTCATATCGCTGGCCAACTGAGTAAAACAATTCATTGAGAAATACAGTACAGCTTGAATTGAAGTAGCTTCAAATGACCCCGAAAGGAGTTACCTACTTTAATTGTGAATGAACGGAGAACTCATTGATTATAATCTAGCTACACAGGACAGGGTTGACTTGGGCGGCGGTCGACACTTACTTGTATGCAATAAAACATACAGTTTAGCTCATATAACTTCTATCCCTACAGCTAATACTATCTCTTGAGGAGCTAAAGAAGTTTAGAAAACACCTTAAATCACATCACACATTCCATGAGCTATCGAAAATGGCCGGGGTAAAGCCCTACCTAGCCCGCACAGGGCGAAGCACAAATCACTAAAACTGAGTTACAGATACACCACTTACTTTTCAGATGCCTCGGTCATGATTCGACACGTCGAATATCCTAATTTCTACTCGCCACTTCACAGATTTCACCATTTTTATGACATAAATACATCAGATTCCCTTACGAACCGTTCTTATTTCGGCCCTTTGTTGGGCCTCAGTGCGCTTGCGTCAATAAAACAGTCCGGGCGGGTTATTCAATGAACGCGGCGTGTTCGTGCGACAGGTGGCGTGTCAGTCGCACACAACTTTGCTATCTAGCCTCGCAATTGGCCCGCTGGCTGTTCTAACGCTTTTCCACCAATGTCGTAGCTTGACGCTTTATATCCACCAGTAACATCCCCTTCAGGGCGAATAAAAATATTTGTGCGGGCTTTTTAAAATATTAGGCTGCCGGCAGTGATTTTTAATACCCTCGGTCTAAGTAATTGGGATTTAGGAACGCACAATTATTTAATGATAATAGCACTAAAACACGATACAAAATCACAAATCTCACTGTATTCTGATCAAAAATCGCGATATTTGCAGCTCGCGAGCGGAGAGCGGAAGTAGGTCACGCCGGCCTCGAGGGTTCGACTGTTACTGAATGAAGCAAGGCTCGCAATGGGCCCATCCCCGTTCATGCACCAACCCATTGAAAAATAAATAGGTCAATCATTGCAACGTGCCCTACATGCAGGTTGCCTGCACCATTCATAGGCGGCGCTTGCATACGGGCCCCCGAGTTCTATTTATAGCTGCTCTATATTTGGGCAGGTCATTCGCAGCAAACGTAAATGCAGCCTCCGTAAAGTAGGTTACCTGATTTTCTTTGTTAATAGCCGGTGCAGTGACGTAGTTCGCGTTTGTCATGACGTCAGCAGTGATTTTTGATTGGCCTGTTATAATATTATTTTCTAGATTTTTTAATATTGATATGATATTTTGATAATTTCTGTTATGGGGTGATAATTGAAGGCGAATAAGAAACAGAGAATAAGACTTTTTACAGTACGTAACAATTTACTTCTAGGTAGGTATTTTGAAACAAAGAAATATATATTTTTTTTTAATATTTTACTTGTAAGTATTTAATTAATATATTTAGTTATTACCTAACTAATCTTACTTTAATTAAAGAAGAAGTAAGAAGCTAAATGCTAATTAAATAATAGCAATTAGCACTCACTTTTAATTGTCACTTTTAAATGAAGGGCTTGCTTACTACCGATTTCAGTGAGTTACTAGACAAAATAACTTCTTGTGTAAGACTATAACGGTTCTAATTAAATTAAATTAACCATAATTGGATATTTTTCGAGCCAATTAATTGAATAATCTTTACATAATCCAGTTTACTCGATTAGATAAGTGTCAAAAGTTACGTAGGTGAAAAAATGAATTTTTGTTTTTTTTTTATTTGACCTAAATTCAGATAAGCCGGCAGTAGGGCAGGCTTGAATGACGTATTCGCTGTTGCCAACCAGTCGAGTCGACGATTGACCCAACTGGTCGAATTTATCAATGGTGTTGGTGGAATCGAGTTGTTCGTGTGAAGAGAACAAAGGATTGCGTCACCAATTTAACCGTAATAAATATCTGCATTGCCAGCATTTGGCAGTAATTATAATCGAATTAAATGACTACGGCCATTTTGATGATAAAATAAAAAAAATACTTTGTCGATCTTTCGTTTGTTGCCGCCCTTATTTGAGCTCGCCCAGTATCTTGACCTGAAATCCCCCTACGTACCTACCTACCTATAGGCATTAGCGGTGTGGGATGCAGTTTTAAACAATGGACTAATAAGGTACTTATCTTGTCTTTGGAAAGTATAATTATTAAAAAGAATTACAGATTGTTGGATTGGTAACCAAGACGATGATTTGAATTTGCCGCCCTTTTGACAAATCCCGTCTACAAAACTAGTGTCTAGATCTGGGATATTTTCGCGAGGATAGACAAAGTGGTGGATGGTTGTAATTGTAACTGATCTGATTGAAACTACAAGCACGGTAGGTAATATTAAATATTACCGTGCTACCTCAGACCAATACTTTACGTGTAGTCCTAAGCTAGTAGTAGAGCTTGTGGTACTAAATAACTGATTAACATACTTATATACATATTTCTAAATACATACATATATTAGATAAATTACACCCAGACACAGAACAAATGATCGTGCTCATCATACAATTATTTGTTCTGGGTGAAAATCGAAAGAGAACCTACGACCTGCAGCATGGCAGTCAGGCAGAGGGCCTGACTGCTATGCTGCGGATCGTAGGTTCTCTGGTCTGAGCGTGCTACAAGTAGGGAATGCAGTCTCGTACGAGATTTCCGTCTAGCGAGATCTTGCGAGACTCAAAACTCAGTCTCGCGAGATCTCGCAAATTACGGGATCTCGCGAGATTGGAAAAATCGCAATTAAAACATATGCAAATGCTTGTTTTAAGAACTAGTAATTGACATGATATGACTTAAATAGAAACTGCGTTGCTTAGTTATAAAAATATTGTAAGTTTTATTTTAAAAATCAACAGAGTACTTATTATTTTGTCTCTAACTCTAATAACATTTGTTTATGTCTATAATTATTATACCTACTGTTGCTTATCAGTTCAAATTCTTACAATATTGGTAACAAAACAATAATTATATATATTTAGGCAACGGCCGGGATTCAGTTCGCGCGCAGCCGCGCTATGAAATACACGTCGTCACTCTGCATTTGTCGATCTCGTTATCTCGCGAGATCTCGTACGAAATTTGACGAGATACAATCTCGTAAAATATGGCCGGGATCTCGCGAGATCGGGATCTCGGCGAGACGAGATTGCATTCCCTAGCTACAAGGCAGCGGTTATTACCTACATAAGCGCGATGATTAGATTGTGAATTAGGTACCTAAGTAATTGATTGACGACCTCGCTAGTTTCATTCAAGCCATATCATCATCTGCCATGAGGTTTTTTGCTCCATAATACCTACCTATGTCATCTGCCTAGTCTTTTCCCAAATATGTTGGGGTCGGCTTCAAGTTTAACCGGATGCATGCAGCTGCATGAATGGATACCTACCAGTGATTTACATGGAGCATGGAGCGGACCTTCACAGCCCAGATACTGGGTAACACGATACGTACTTGGGTTATACCTACTGGTTGTCAGATTTTTGAGCTTCTGACTAGGTATCTGTAACAACTGTCATAGATCAGCAAATGACAGTCGGATTTAGGTATGTGTAGGTATTTCGGACTACAAGATTAGGTACCTACATGACGGACTACGTGTGATCCTAGAAGGGTTTTTAATATTTTTAAGCTCCTTAAGCTTGTGGCTAAATAATGACAGCCACTCGTGTCGAACAAAGCCCCAAGTAACACAGTCATGCTGAATAAAGTTTGATGAATAGCGATCCGCGAAACTATAAGCTGAAACTATTGTCTGGATAATGTCTGACTAAACGTCTATTCAGCTGTTAATCAAGCAATTTGGGCACAGTTTTAAATGCTTTAGTCTGTATAACAGCGATTTAAAGTCTTGGTAATAGCTTAGTAATGGCCCACTTAGCTTAGTAACATCTGAGAAAAAGCTGACATCTCTTTTATAGAGCTGTTATTTTATATTTATTCAGACAAATGCATACCTATGGAGATTGATATTCAGAAATTATTCAGGATTAAGTTTATTTGCGTAATACTTTTCAAACAAAATTAAGAGTTATGTTGTAAAGTAGAAAAAAAGAGGTGTTTAATCTTGCAGTGCGTCTTTATACAACCTCGTCAACGTAACCTAGGTTACGTTACCGCGGATGGGAGATCATTCAGTTCATATGACTCCTCCGCGCCTCGGCAATCACGTTAAGCCTGTGGTCCCGGCTGTCATTCGTAGTTCTTTGACAGTCGTTACGTCAGAAAACCGTATATACCTACCTAAGTCTGACAAGTCCTAAGCTACGGTCAAACGCGCGCCGTGCAGCCCGGCGGGCTGCCTGGCGGGCTGCGCGGCATGCAGCCCATCCCGGGCCGGCGGACATTCAAGCTGTTCACACGCACGCCGTCGTGTCAGTCAGTGCCAGAATGGCGAGCAGCGAGGATCTCGGTGTTGTTGCTGCCATATCCTTTGGCTTAACTTATTTTTATTGGAAAAAGAAACAAAATTATGAACGACGGCGAAAAAGAAAAAGGCTGCAATGTAATCTCCGATCGTAGCGACTTTCTTAGTACCTACCTTTCTTGGTACCTAACGTTGAATGAAGACTGCCCGCGCGCGTGTAAACAGTCACCGGGCGCCCGCACATTCATCCTTTGAACTTTGCCAAAAAACCGACACTTGCCCGATTCGCGGCAATCACGTTCACAAGCGCGTTCACGGGCTCGGGCGTACCGTTTACACGCTATCGGCACACGGGCTGCGACTCGAGTTGTATGGTAGTGTCAAGCGCGCTGACTGCTCGCCGTTGGCTTTTTCACTTTGACATTGTGAAATATATTATAGGTATTACCCACCATTTAAGGTTCTACATTGAATGACAAGTCAATTGCTGGTTTGGAGCGGTGCCGGTATAATGTGCCATGACCTTTAGGCAAATCATAATAGTCATCAAATTAAAAGTCAAATCAAAAAATTATTTAAATTAGGCTGAGGAATGAGTGAGGATTAGCGCACTTTTTGAACTTCAAAATTATTATTTTTGTTTTTAATATTCCACAACTCTTCACACAACGCCATTTAGTCCCAAGTTAGCTTGAGAGCTTGTGTTATGGGTAACAGCTGATAAAAATACATATATATTTCTAAAACGTATGATAGATAAATTACACCCGGTGGGAATCGAACCCTCGACCTCCGGCATAGCAGTCAGTGTCACTAACTACTAGGCCAACAGTTTACCAAAAAGCCCGCTAATTTCTATTAAAAGTACCTACCTACCTGGTGTGTTTTGTTTTCTCTTTTAATAAGGGATTTTTGTAAACAAATGTGACGATGCCAATACCATCGTACTTTTACAGATATAAGCAAAGACCTTCAATACCTACCTTTAGACCGGACATCACGAACAGAATTTTCGTCCGAGACTCAGCTGCCGCTCCAATATTCGTATATTAAATTCTAGATGGCGTTACTGAGACATGGGATCAAAGTTTTTCTAAGACATTTCCACGCATGTCCGCCCTATACAAAGACATTCAATACCTATAGACCGGACATCACGAACAAAATTTTCATCCTAAAAAGTGTGTCCTACTGGATACAAGTCTATGAGTTTTTTGTAGTACCTACGCTCCGCTGCCACTCCAATATTCATATATTATTCTAGATGGCGTTACTGAGACATGGGATCAAAGTTTTTCTATGACATTTCCTCGCATGTCCGCTCTATAGTATTTTAAATCTCTTTGGTTATAAGCTTACTTTCTAAACTAGCTTAGCTTATTAAAATTACTTTATCTACTTACTTGTCTAATAAAAAAGCATAATAGTATAATTGTTTTGCAGCTTCAGATGTAGGCTTAGCCTTCGAACTGTGGAATGCTCCAAAATCCAACATAGTAAGTTAGTTTGGTTTTGATTTTGATTAATGATTTTTTCCTTACAAAACTTGCTGTAGGTACTTACCTACTACCTAAATAATCTGAGAATAATGTGGTCACCTTTAATTGGAAGTATTTTGTTTTTTCCGTATAATTATGTTTAAGTATATAAATTGGAAGTATTTTGTTTTTCCGTATAATTATGTTTAAGTATATAATATGTTCTCATGCATATAAATGACTTTGTTGGCTATCCAATAAATAAATAGATACATTTGTCATGTAGTCGTGACGCGTGGCGTCCTGAGCATATTTTGTTTTGGCATCTATAGATACAAAAGCCAGCACGTCAAGCTACCCTAATGTGTAAAATTTCTTTGATGACTCGCATAATAAATGATTACCCCTGAGTTTCTTTCGGCATTTCTTCTCAGGGATCAGTCACTTTGGAAATGCCATTTAGTAAAAAAAAACATGACATGTAAAAGTATATATCTGGGATGGTCTACTTACAGAAATAAATATCATTAAATTTCATTTCATAGTTTTTAAACTTTATAACAAACACAATAAGAATCAAATTCAATTGGGACAATTTTACAGTTTGGGGGTAGCTTGATATACTACCTCAACAGAAAGATGTGCTACAAATGCTGCGCTGAATGATGTGCTGTGTGTGTGTAGATGTGCTGTGTGTTTTTCCAGCAAAACACAAGGAAGTGGTGATTGATGGGTGGGCGTTTAAGGGGAACAACTTATGTTTTATTTGGCGTTCAGAAAGTGCTGATTCACAGCCTAATTTGAATTTGATTTAGATTTTTTGGCGTTTGTACAGACTTCGCACGATCTTGACATACAGACGCCAGCACATCAAGTTACCCCAATATGTCAAATTTTCCCAATTGAATATGAACCTTATTCTGTTTACCATAAAGTTGAAAAACGATCAAAGAAATTTGACACATTGGGGTAACTTGATGTGCTGGCGTCTGTATGTCAAGATCGTGCGAAGTCGGGACGAGCTGGTAGTGTTAAAAGCACAAAAAGACACAAAATAATAAGTAAACAATTTATTGAATTATATTATACTTTACTTTTCATATAAAAGGTAACAAATGTATACATTTCAAAAATACAATCTTAAAATACATAATGCAATTTTCTCTACCCTGCCACAGGGTTAAGCTGTCAAATTCAACCAATATCATAAATGCAAGAGTGTGTTTTTTTTAATCCTTTTGCCATGCACTAGGAAGAGGTTAAGGGCGTGGGTTTTTGGAGATAGTCTAATATAAGTTTTGACGTTCACAAAGTGTTCTCACCCTTAATTGATTAAATAAATATTAATTTCTGCTGCAGTTTGACGAGGCCATATAGTGTGGATGTTTAAAATGTTATTTCTGAAACTTAAACGTTGTCAAACTCTGGCACTGGACTTTTTGTTGCTTGTGCGATAGCTGCCTTCGTTAGATCTTCGCCTTGGTTGTTCACTGAGTTCAGTAGGCGCTGCGGAAAAAGGAAATACAAGAATTTAAATCAATTTATACACATCAATTATACATACATACATAACGACACACACGCCATACTCACGCCTTTTTCCCATAGGGGTAGCCAGAAACTACAGAGCGCCATATGCTACGATTCTTACATACTTTTGCTTCGTTTACATTCATACATGTTGTCATACACACACGCCGGTTGCGAGTACTACGCACCTGACCTTTCTGAAGAACCTCACCAATAAGGTCTATGTATGTCCTTCTAGGGCGTCCCCTCCCGGCGTTCCCACTTACATCTGCCTTGTAAATACCTTTCGTTAGTCGCCTTTCATCCATCCTTTCAACGTGACCAAACCATCTAAGCATACTCTTTTCAATTTTTGTTACGACATCTTCTTTTAAACCACAACGTTGCTTTATCACATCATTCCTCAATCTGTCATTAATTGTTACACCACACATACTTCGTAAATCACGTACTACATAAATTTTAGTAAGTAGTATATTAATTACAAACTGTCCAATTTCCCAATTGAACATGAATCTTATCCTATTAGTAATAAAGTGGAAAACCTATCAAAGCAATTTGACGCCTTGGGGTAGCTTGATGAGCTGGCCATTGTACAGACGCCAGCACATCAAGTTACCCCAATGTGTCAAATTTTCCCAATTGAATATGAACCTTATCCAGTTTGTCATAAAGTTGAAAAACGATCAAAGGAATTTGACACATTGGGGTAACTTGATGTGCTGGCGTCTGTACATCATAACCTAATAATCTCCGAAACTACAGGACCGATTTTAACCATTCTTTATTCATATTTTTGATTTTATAAATTTATACTTACGTAAATTAAAGCTAATGTTCTGAATATTTTTTTAAGAATGTGGCGAACGTAGATAATCGTGTCTTCTACTTCATGATAAATGTTAGATACCTACTTTTTTATCACATAAGAGGGGTTTTATAAGTTGATGTGTGTATTGTGTGTGTGTGTGTGTGTGTATTAATATACCTATACAAAATATTGTAAGACCCAATTGAAAAGAGTAATATATGGAGACTCTTGTCCATTTTCGTACGTTACGTAACTTTTTGAACTAGGCAACTAGAATCACTTTTATGTTTTATTGAACTTGTACGTGTGCCGTACAAAAATGCCGTTAAATGGTTTGTTCGAAATAAATGAGTTCACTTTGACTATGTTGTGGGCACAGTATAAATATTAATACAGTAGGACGACGCCTTTGATCTCTGGAAAAATGCCGACAACGTCTACACGCGTTAGCCCTGAACAATACCTCCCGAACTACGAACATCGTTTTGTTCGCAGTGCGGGAGCGGCTTTGCCGCGTCTGGCTCTCACACCCCGCACGATTGCCCTGTCTAGACGGCTTCGTCGGACGACTGTAGGTTTTTAGACTGTGGTTGTGGGTGTGTGTTTTTCTCTGTGACGTCGTAAAACCCAAACGATTTTTTTTAAATATCATCATCATCATTTCAGTCATAGGAAGTCCACTGCTGGACATAGGCCTCCACTATAGATGTCCATAAGACCGGTTGGAAGCGGCTCGCATCCAGCGCGTTCCCGCGGCCTTAATGAGACGTCTGTCTACCTTGTGGGTGGAGTCCTACGCTGCGCTTGCCGATACGTGGCCTCCACTCGAGAACCGACCGACCCCATCCCTCATCAGTCCTCCGTGCTGTGCCCTGCCCAATGCCACTTCAACCTGCTAATCCACTGGGCTATGTCGGTAACTTTGGTTCTTCTACGGATCTCCTGATTTCTGATTCGACCTCGCAGAGAGACTCCGAGCATAGCCCTCTCCATAGCTCGTTGGGCTACTTTGAGCTTACTCATAAGGCCCATAGTGAGGGACCACGTTTCAGTGCCATAAGTAAGTAGTGTAAGTACGTAAGTTTTAAATATAGGTACTTACAATATGTTCCAATCCTTCCTTGTTGGGTCTGCTCTGCGAGTACACGAGGTTCACCTTGGTAGTCTGAACCGCGATAGGACTCTTAGCTGCGATATTTTCAGCTATTTCAAGCACTTTTGCTAAAGCTCTGTAACAGATATTAATAGTAATAAATACTTTCACACAATGCCATCTCGTCCCAAGCTAAGCAGAGCTTGTGTTATGAGTACTAAACAGCTGATAAACGTACTCATATATTTCTAAATACATACATATTATAGATAAATTACACCCAGACACAGAACAAATGATCGTGCTCATCACACTAACATTTGTCCTGGGTGGGAATCGAACGCACGATCTCCGGCATAGCATTCAGGGTCACTAACTACTAGACCAACAGGCCAGTCCCTAGTCGCCATTACCCACAGACAACAGACGTTTTATTAATTATTTTTATTTTATTATTTTTTTTTATTTACTTATGTAATTTTATTTATTGTTATAGTTATTTTAAACGTACAACCAACATGATGTGATCGTAAACGGATTGAAATGAGTTAAAAAATCGCATGTTTTTCCTTATCCTTTGATTTTCCTCAACTTACAGACTGCATTAATTAAGAGTATTAATTAATTCGCAATCTCGATTACTTATTTGCTTAAATAAAAAATTATAATTATCATGAATGGCATTATACCGGCGCCGTCATAACTAGCATTAGTGCATGCCTCGCCTCCAACAGCTGTTTTCGTTATTTAAGTTTAACTAAATAGTGGCCATATTTAAAAATTGAATTTCGTTTTTTTTTACTTTTGATTACGCGAATATTATCAGTAACAGGTACGGATACATCCCAATTTTTATGTACTTATTAAAAAATAGTGGTGTATATTAAATACCAACCCGCATTGAGCAAACTTTGAGATTTGTTTGTTTGAGACGAGAGTGACAGAAGTAGGTTTACATGGCACTTGGAACATAATTGGCGATAATATACTGGTGTTTTTTTTTTTATATCCCATAACTCTAGGGTTATATTGTGTAGGTAAAAATAATACTAAAACTCCTAGAATAGATGGTCCAAAAATGCATAGTTTCGGAGATATCATCAATCATAATTAAATTATCAGTTGTTTAGTACCCGTAACACAAGCTCTGCTTAGCTTGGGACTAGATGGCGTTGTGTGAATAGTCGTGGAATATTATTATTAAGTATTATTAATATTATTTTTATTACCTAGTTCAAAAATTGACACCAGTACGACGAATCTTCTTTCTAACGTCACTTTTCTTTCACGTAAGGGTGTTTTAAATTAATCATCGTGACTGTCGAATTATTTTCTATGTTAATAAAAAAAAAAGGATGATTGAAACATAATTCATATGCCAGTTGATTCTTTGATATGGTCTCAATCATACCCTAGAGTTATGGGATATAAAAAAAAACACGTTGTATATTTATTTATAACATAAATAGGAAAATCAACATAGTTAACAGTTAAATTAGCAGTTTTCAGTGTGTGTAGGTAAATTGAAGGTGAATTGACCTGTGTTAGTGAGTCAACTTCACTCAAGTTTTCACGAAGTGACTTTTACTGAATCCACCGGCTGATTAGGTACAGTGGCCCGCTCACCAACCTGCCCCAATGTGTCACATTACATTGATAGTTTTTCACTTTTATAACAAATGCCATAAGGATCATTTTCAATTCGGAAATTTTTGAGTTTGGGGTAGATTATAATCTGCAAGCCTAGCCATATTACAAATTCTATTCTATTTCTATTCTATTGCGACAATAGAAAGAAAATGGCGTAGGTATATGGAATCAGCTGTTTGTCAACTGTCAAGTGTTAACGAGTAGAATTTGTAATATGGCTGAAAATGAAATACACTTGACAGTTGACAAACAGCTGATTCCATATACGTCATTTTCTTTATATTGTCGCCTTATAGATTACGATACTAGAAATAGAATTTGTAATATGGCTTGGCCTGCTGTTTATGTATACAAAATATTGTGAAAACTATTTTAAAAGAGTAACTAAGGAGTTTTTTTGCACAGTCTTCTCCATACGAAACTACCTTTTGGAATGTGCAACTAGAATCATTCTCTTAGTTTATTTAATTTGTAAGTCTGACTTTCAAAAGTGCCTGTTATGGGTCTAATTCTGTAGCCCTAGTGAAAAGGGGTATAAGTCCAATTTTGTCGAAAATGAGTTAAGTGTACCAAAGTGATCAGAAAAAAATGCTCTATCGTTTGGTGAAGACAGATCTAAGCTATCTATAAAAATAAGAAAGTTACTTTGTGTAAAAGGGTCCAACTGACACAAAAAAAAACTGTAAAAGTCGGTTTTCTGATCACTTTGGTACACTTAACTCATTACTTATACCCCGTTTCACTAGGGCCACAGAATTGAAATAAATGATTTAACTTTGACCTGATGTATTTGTCTGTATTTGACAGGGGAAAAATGACAAAACAAAAAAAAAATATCTAGGGACACTACACACTGCACTGTAGTACACACTGTTTACCTTCTCGTGACAAACGAGCGTGATGTAAGTAACGGTACTTACGTTTCTTTATCAGGGAACACTTGGCTGACTAGACCGATTTCCTTCGCCTCCTTAGCATCGAAGTTTCTGCCTGTGTAGCATAGTTCTCTTGCTACTGACACGTTGCCTACTATCTGTAAAATTGAAAAATAAATAGTTATACACCACATATTTTAATTAGTACAAAAAAAAAATTGTTCTGTATCCGTACCTGTTACTGATCATGTTTTCTTAATCAAAATTAAAAAAACTAAATTCAATTTTTAATTATGATTTAGATAAACTTAAATAACGAAAACAGGTCCGGAGGCGGGGCATGCTCGAGCGAGATCACGCGAACGTGAAACAATATCTTAATCACATAAATATTTTAAATGCGAAAGTTTTTTAGTGTGTGAGTGTGTATGTTTGTTACTTCTTCACGTCTAAACGGCTGGAGTTATTTTAATAAAATTTGGTATGGATTTAGCTGACACCCTGGATTACCACATAGGCTTATTTTTATCCCTGTATTCTCACGGGAACGGGACCTACGCGGGTTAAACCGCGGGACTTCTGCCAGTTATTTATATTATTTCAGTCTTACCTTAGGCAGTCTTTGCAGTGTGCCTACATCGGGAGCTAAACCCACATCCACCTCACGGACTGAGAACCAGCAGTCTTCAGTGCAGTATCTGTAATTAAAGTATATTTTCAAAGAAAGAAAAAAAGAGAAGCATTTATTTGGACGGCTAGAAAATAAAACCTCACCTTATTCATGAAGTTCTTTATAAAGCTCAAGTGCGTAGTACTCGCAACCGGCGTGTGTGTATGACAACAAGATTGATTGTAAACGAAGCAAAAAAAGGATGTAAGAATCATAGCATATGGCGCACTGTAGTTTCTGCCTACCCCATGGAAAAAGGCGTGAGTTTATGTATGTATGTAGAAAATAAAACATTTAAGTACCTAAAAGAAAAAGCGTCATAACAAAAAAAAAAACACAGTTGTCTTAAGTGGAGCAAGGTGGAAATAAATAAACATGTTGCTTTAGTTTTTAAGATAGTTTTTTAGTTATGAATAATATCATCTTTATTGTTATCATCTTTTATTTTAAAGACTGTTTATAATTCTTTGTACTACTATTCCTAACCTTAATGAGCTCCTGTTGATTGTGATACAGGTTTATCTTTTTTTTTTTAATTACTGATAGGTACGCGTTTGACCACTATCTCACCTGATGGTAAGCGATGATGTGGTCGACGATATCTAACCTAGTACAGGCATCTAACATTTAAATCCTTTTGTTAATTATTTTTAAGACTTTTGTATTTCATTTTACCTATTTTACTTTTGAATAATATTATTATTATATTAAAAGAGGGTCCAAAAATGAAATACTATTTAATGTGACCACCTTCCTGCTCTTACCTAAATTGAACAAAAAAAAATATATATGGAAGAAGCAATGCCGCAGTTACATCATCAATACATCAACATTACGCCTCTTATCCTCGAAGGGTTAGGTTGAGGTCACAGTCTAAAAACTTACAGTCGTCCGACGAAGCCGTCTAGACAGGGCAATCGTGCGGGGTGTGAGGGGCGAGACGCCGGAAAGCCGCTCCCGAACTGCGAACAAAACGATGTTCGTGGTTCGGGAGGTATTATTCAGGGCTAACGCGTGTAGACATTGTCGGCATTTTTCCAGAGATCAAAGACTTCGTCCTACTGTGTTAATATTTATACTGTGTTGAGGTGTAACAGTAGTTGGCACACTCACAAGTTATATTTAAGTCCTAAGTAATAGGGGGCGAGCCTTTTGCCATCAATTAATCGGGCACAAATCTTACCTCATATCAGCTGCTGTGATTAAATTGACTGCCGCACCAATACAAGCATTGTGCGTCACAGATATGACTGGTTTGACACATTCCTCTAGAGATGTTATGGTGTCCTGTAACATACAAGCAGAGATTTAAGATATTATTATAATAATAATAATACAGTAGGGTCTCGTTAATCCGGACTCCCGCTTGTTCGGTGATCGCTGTAATCCGGCCGGCCAATGGAGTTCGAACTCGTATGAGCAAGATGAGGACATTAGCGTTGAAGGTTTCGCCTCTGAAAAAGTTGGTATTTCAGAGGAAGTAGAAGCTTTAAACACTTCTGTAAAATAGGCTGAAGATAACGAATTTGATAGCCACGAAGTTATGTGTCTCCGTAGACTTTGAGACCGGGCCTTTGAAATTGAGTGCGAAAATTATAAACAGAAACTAAGAAACTAAAAATAGCATACCTACTATAATCCGGACGCCTCGATAATCCGAAAACAGTCTTGTTTTTGCCTCTCCGGATTAACGAGGCCCTACTGTAGTAAAAATGTCGCTAGGTCACTATGTGCCAGCGGCCGTTTTAGAGGGCCCATTATTGAGTGTGCAAGTCACCCCCTGCCATTTAATCCGTGTGTATATGTTTTTATGGTGACTGGTAATTAGTGACACGTGACTGTAGTCATGAATACGAATACTTTAACGAAGAACCTTTTTTTACTCATTAACTTTTAATTAATTCAACTACGTCAGGTTGCTAAATGACAGTGACTTCTAAGTAATAGTTTTTTTTTTGACGTATCACAGTAAAGCAAAGGATGTATCGCCATTCCACCGTATGAATAACGTCATTTGGCGCTTACGTCTTTTTAGAATGCATCGAATTTCAAAGATAAAATAAAATTATAAATGAAAAGTACATCATTTCGAAAAAACAAAAAATATGGGTCCTCTGGTTTTGGATTTACTTTTATATAACGTAATAAAACATGCAGGTTAAAATTTTGAAATGTTGTCAATTGTCTCTTCCTTCGTCAATGTAATTGGTGTTGGACCGTTTTAAGTAAATAATAAAATAAATAAATAAGCAATTAAATTAATAATTAAGAATATACACACATCAAAAGTGTCTAGGGATCAACATATATCTTTGCAATAACTTTTCTCCTGATTGATATTAATTAAAATTTTCTTTAAGGATTCATCAAATAAAGTGTTTTCGTTTGTCACAGTAACGATAAACCAAGTCACCTTTGCATTAATAAAGAAATTTGCCATTTTCCTAATAAAGGGATTTTTGACATTTGAACCACTAACATTAAAGTTCGAAAAAAAGACTGAAATAACAGTTTTCTTTAAAATTTTATTGGGTAACTTAAACAATTAATAATCCGTGTTTCTACCGCGAACACTAACAACACAAGAACATCGGTTTGGCATACTCAAAATGAGTTCATCCAAATCACGCTGTGGAATGGCCGCCCATGTTCGTTGCAACAACAAAAAAAGGTCTTCTCGCGACTGGATACCCTCCATATTCGGCAGAGCACTTCTCTGTAGCATATCCCTTGCATGCTCAATCGGGTTCAAGTCTGGCGACTGAGCAGGCCAGGGCAGGACATTGATGTTAGCTGCGGCGAGAGTTTGTATTACAACTCTTGCGGTGTGCGGTCGTGCATTATCATGCATTAACTGAAATAAGGGACCGGTTTGCACTTGTAGAGGAACGATGACGTCTGATACAATCGTCTCAGCATAAATTTGAGCGTTGAGGTTGCCTCTGATCCAAATCAACTCAGTTCTTCCGCCGATCCAAATACCCGCCCATACCATGATGGTTCCACCACTATAAGGATGGACTTCCTGGCAGGATTTTGGCGTCCAGGGGTTCTCCAGTGTCGTATACGTCTTGTATCCGGTCTCATACCAAAACGAGACTCATCAGAAAAGCACACGAAACGCCATTGTTCTTCTGCCCAATTTCTGTGTTCAAGAGCCCATTGATATCGAATCCTACGATTGTGCATTGCTATAGGTGGTACCCGTAGCGGTCTTCGGGAATGAAGGTTCACTTCATGCAAGCGGTTTCTGACTGTTTGGTCGCTAATTAAGTTCCCTGAAGAGTGATGAAGCCTCACGGCTAACATCATGGCGGTTATTGTTGGAGCTCTTCGAGTTAAGATTTGAATGTATCGGTCTTGTCTCCGTGTGGTGCAGCGATACCGTCCTCCATGGCGCTCAGCCACGGTACCAGTGCTTCGGTAACGTGTCCAAAGTCGACTGATAACACTCTGACTTGTATTCAGAGCTAAAGCCACAGTACGTTGCCGGGAACCAGCTTCTATCATTCCCACGGCTCTGAGCATTTCTTCCCTGCTTAAATGACGTCGCCGCTCCATAATAACGTTGGTTTTAATCAGTAGTAGGGAAACAGTAGCACTAATAATGTCTTCAATGCGTTGTATGTTTTTATAGGGAAAATATTGACAGCTGATTTTCATCTTTTACTCGATTTTGATTCACAGTTCCTGATTCAAATTATGAAATGCACCAAAAAGGATCCATATAAAATTATAAAATCATAAATTTATTACAAAGCCACATCTTAATCTCAAGAAATCCGCATAAAAATGCTTGATCCCTAGACACTTTTGATGTGTGTAGGTTACCTGTGCAAATTTGATGAAGTTATAATGGAAGCGAGCCTTCCTCGCCACGTCTTCCAATTCGTCAGCCTCAGCTGCCAATTGTACAAGAGTTTGTAGGTCAATGCCTGAAACCACAATTAAAAAAAAAATCTAAATCAAAATCATTCATTTGCTGGAACATGGGTACATGAGATATTACAAACAAAAAAGTTCTTATTGCCATACTTTACCTCAACAGGCGTGCAAATATATATTAAATACTAATACATGCAAAATGTCAAATGTTATAGAATGAGACACAAAAAATGAATTGATTGTAATTATGCACCAGCCACATGTGAAATAATATATAAAATTTTAATTGGAATTCCCAAAAATTCTTACCTACTGTGCGTTTCAAATGAGAATAGGAACGTCAATGACCTCTATCTGTCAGATGTCACTTGAAAAGTACGGTCCATAAGACTGATTTATTTAAGACGTTTTTTCATTTTGAATTAACTGCGACTCGGTAAAACAAAAAAAAATAAAAATAATTGATACGCGAATAAGGTGTCGTTGCAGACCGCACTTTTCAAGTGACATCTGACAGATAGAGGTCATTGACGTTCCTATTCTCATTTGAAACGCATATTACTTAGTGGATACCTACTCTTCATAAAGAACAACTTCAAAGTTCAATGTCGTTGATATATCATCGGTCAGTCAGTCAGTTTACCATCCTCAATTCAATTTAAAGGAATATTAAATAAATTCTATACTAATATTATAAACGCGAAGGTTTGTGAGTATGGATAGATGGATGAATGTTTGTTACTCTTTCAAGTAAAAACTACTGAATGGATTTTAATAAAATTTGGTAGGTACCTATGGAGTTAGCTGACACCCTGGAGTAACACATAGGCTACTTTTTATCCCTGTATTCCCACGGGAACGGGGCCTACGCGGGTGAAACCGCGGGACGTCTGCTAGTTTAATATAATTAATATACGAGTAGATATAGAAGATTACTAGCATTTCGTTCGCGACTTTGTCCGCGTGTATTTCGTACTTTAACATTCCCTCCATCCCTTCTCTTAGTTTTGAAAATTAAATATACCCTATGAGACTCACAAAAGTCACAAATAATGTGGCTATCTATTGATATAAGAATTTTCAAAATCGGTTCAGTAGATCTATAGATCCCCTATCACGTCGCAAACTTTACCTCTTTAAAAAAAGGCGTATTAGACAAAATTTTAGTTTTTAGTCCCTCATCTAGATTACAAGAAAATATTCGACACATATTTTTTCTTTTTTCAGGTACTTAATCAATAAATAACAACGATACATCGAGTCAAAATCTCGCATGACGTCACTAGCCAGTACAGTTTATGCTAGCTAATGACGTTACAAGCCCTCACTTCTCAACTTTAATGAGCTTCAGTTTTCCATCAATTTGAAATAGAAAAAAATATGTGCCGAGTATTTAACAAATATAATAATTTATATTTTGTAAAATAGCCCATTAATATATAGATAAGAAATAACAGTTCAAATGACCACTACGCCAGGCGTCACGACTACATGACAAATTTTAAGGATTCATTCATAGCTTGGCGCCTAGGGCACCTCCTTGTTTTTTTGACATGGTGGAATAGAGATAAATTCCTTTCTTCTGATGCCTAACGATATTTTCTTGAATATGAACACTGTTGATAAAGTCTTTTTTAAATTCATTAAACCCCAAGAGGGCACCGGTGTCTGCGCTGTCATTGTCTTTCTATTGTGTCTCTAATTGACACGATTGATAGGAATCTCACAACTCCCCGTCCAAGCGTGTATGGGTGGGATTATTGTTTCAACCTTTCAATCGTGAAAGGGGGGAGGGGGGGGGGGGTCGTGGTCTTGGTGGGGCCTCTTGAATTAAAGCATATGGCAAGCTGTTATAATATAGTATCTTAACTTACCACCACAGAAATGCTTTCCTTGTCCGGACAAAACAATTACTCTGCACTGAGGGATCAAACTTAGGGTTGTAAAGCATTGGTTTATTTCTCTGAAATAAATTAATATGTTAATTATGATTTGATATGACAATCTTAATTCGTTTATTCTAATAAGACTGAGAGTTAGCACTTAAAAAACATTAAAAATTACATTCTACATCATCTGCTTAGCCTTTTTTAAATTATACTGAGTGTTAAGTTTCAAATAGTTAAACACCGCGCGTGCTTTGCCCTCTATCTCAAAAACGGTTCAAGATTAAAAAATGTTAATACAAAAGTTGTAGAGAACTGAATCCTCTACAATATTTTATAATGGCTACATACATATATCATAAAACCTAGAGGAAACAAGATATTTGCAATAATTGTTTAGAAAAAACGGTTTTTTCCGCCTTTGACCTCGGAATATCTGAGGTTGTGGACACCCTACGATAAGTAGGTTTCGAGACAAGTTTCGGGGTGCCAAAATAAAGATGTAATACAAGTTTTTGGCTGACTATATGTGTAGCTCATTCTAAGGTGAAACCCCTAATTTTCCAGGACTAATTTTTCAGCATTGCAATTGGAATGTCTACATTTAAAATCATATACACCACTCATTTTTAACCGACTTCAAAAAAAGGAGGAGGTTCTCAATTCGACGGTATGTATTTTTTTTTTTTTTTTTTTGTGTGTTTGTTACGCGATTTCTCCCCCATTTGTGGACCGATTCTCAAAATTCTTTTTTTATGTGAAAGAGTATACTCCCGAGGTGGTCCCATTTTAATTTGGTGAAGATCTGGTGCTGATCTTCGGAGATATACAATGGAACTCTTCAAAAATAGACGGCAAATCTGTCGTGATTGCTGGAATCGCTTGGATATTTATTGTTTATACAACATCATGACGTATCATCACGCCTGTATGCTCTGAGGGGTACGCAGATGTGTACAATATACCAAGATTTCGACAGTTAGGTATGTTAAGTTTAATTTATTAGGGATAAGTGGATTACCCTATTACCATGACATGTATTGTTAACAAATAACAACATGGCAAATATTTGTATGGGAACAACTAAAAATGGAAAAATAAAAAACTTTTTTGCAAAAAATAAAACCGACTTAAAAAAAACACCAACCGGTGTAAAATAACTCTAAATTCGGAAGTCGGTGGCCCATCATGAAAAAGACAAAACCACCAAAGCCACAGACTTCCTAATTTAGAGTTATTTTACATTTTTAAATAGTGCAAATACTTAAAGGGCTTATTCTAGACGGTCTTCTCATTTTATTTGTTTCTAAGTATCAATAAATAAAATTAATAACAGCAAAGTTATTAGCATTTGCTTATGTCCCATAAAGTCACCCAATTTATGGAAATATTGTACAGGCTATTCATGGCATAGTAGTATTCATTAATCGTCATCTCTCGCTCACGTTCGCGTGATCTCGCTCAAACATGCCCCGCCTCCAACAGCTGTTTTCGTTATTTAAGTTTAACTAAATAGTGGCATATTAAAAATTGAATTTCATTTTATTTACTTTTGATTACGCAAATATGATCAGTAACAGGTACGGATACAGCCCATTTTTTGGTATTCAGCTGCATATGGGTAAACTGGAAGCCGACCCCAACATAGTTGGGAAAAGGCTAGGCAGATGATGAGTTTAATATGTTTGGTCTATACTTATGCTTGCCTAGTTTCTAGGGATAATGACAAGATTCATGCAAATATGTTCTGCAATAAATAGTTATTTTTATTACTTACTGCCACATAGTTCTAGTTAATGTGTTCGATTTCTTCGGCCTGTTTAACTCAACATGATACACATATTTCTTAGGTTCGGATACAGCAAGAGTTTCAAACTGCGGTAGTTCTGCTTTAGTGAATGTGCGTATCAGGATATCTGGAAATTGAAAGTAATAATTATTTACTGTAATTGACATACAAGTGAAGAGTTAATTGTAGGAGTAATATACTTGCCAAAACTCTGTAGGCAAGTCTGTTAGCTTAATTTTTAGATTAGCTGATTTCAGTTTCTAGTTATTTGATACATTGAATGGCTGTTGTTTGCAGCATATTACATTTCTCATTTTAATTTTATCTGAAAATTGTAAATTTCTAGATATATTGAATCAAAGAGATTTAATATACTATAGAGCGGACATGCGAGGAAATATCATAGAAGAACAGTGATCCCATGTCTCAGTAATGCCATCTAGAATAATATATGAATATTGGAGCGGCAGCGGAACATACTAAAAAAAACTCATAGACTTGTGTCCAGCAGCACACAAGTTTTGGATGAAAATTTTGTTCTTGATGTCCAGTATAAAAATATAAAAAAATAAATATTCCACAACTTTTTCACACAACGCCATTTAGTCCCAAGTTAAGCTTGAGAGCTTGTGTTATGGGTACTAAACAGCTGTTAAACATACTTATATATTCCTAAATACATACATATTATAGATAAATTACACCCAGACACAGAACAAATGATAGTGCTCATCACACAAACATTCGTCCTGGGTGGGAATCGAACCCACAACCTCCGGCATAGCAGTCAGGGTCACTAACTACTAGACCAACAGGCCAGTCAAGTATAGTTTATAGGTATTGAATGTCTTTGTCTTTTATAAGATAATAAAATATTCCTCAACACCATCCGGTCCTAAACTAAGCAAAGCTTGTGCTATGAATACTAGATAACTGATAAACTTTTATATTTTTAAATATATACATAATATTATAGATAAATTTCACCCAGACACAGAACAAATTATGATCATGCTTATCACACCTACATTTGTCTTAAGTAGGAATCAAACCTACAATCTCTGGCATAGCAGAAGAAGAAGTAGAAGAAGTGGGAAGTGAGTGATAAGAAGTATATCTACAACATGGTCCTTTTTTAAGCTACATTTCATTAAATAGACCAGTTTCACTGTCCTGTTTTTGGTGTCGGGTTCAGTTGTGAATTATTTGGATGTTACTGTGAGTTTAACTTGTCAACTACCAGAGTTCCAGACACAATAAAATCACCTATTGTCCGTGAAAGCCAGCTTATGTTCATGGCCTGATAAATTGGTACTGATCTTAAGGGAACTGTTTAAAAATTAATATTAAAAGTGTGTCTCCGGACACGGTCTATATCTAGTCTACATTTCGTCAAAATCTGTTAGTTCATTAAAGAGAAATTGGGTAGGTAATTAATAACCCCTACCAAGTAAGAAACTTTCACATTCTTATATTGTTGCTTTTTGGTATTTATTTACACAGTAACAGACTTTGGACTGCGATAAGGTAACTCCAACTTTATCGTAGTACAAAGTCCATGTTATGCTTACCTAAGGTTCCTGTTGTTAGATAAAAAAACAGGTTTTCCTCTAAGTTTTCATGCGGATGAAATAAGTACAAAATATGTATAAAACTATGAACCATTAACATCCTATACGATGATTTCTTAATTAAGAACCTATACAACTCACCCTTTATACGTAAAATCATGTAAATACACAATAATTACAATATTTAGATCAGTGAAGTTATTAAGCGTATGTAATGTTAGGTAATAAAGATTGATTACTTACTTGAGATAACTTTCCTAGGTTGATTAAAAGCAATTGTTTTGATTAACGAAGTCATTGTTATTATATTGAATTGTATATTTAGCTAGAATCACGTCAGATATCGCAATTAACTGAATGCGAAATGAAAACAACAAAAAACAATCGGCCAAAGTCCAAAATTGAAAAATTGACAACACGTAACTGTCAAAGTTGACGTTAATGATTTTGTTATTTCACTAGAGTGTGAATAGGTTTCGTAACACTTGATACAATGTTTGAAACTTTTCCCTAATGGATTTACAAAGCTGGGAAAAGTAACCGCAATATTTATTGTATCATTTTCCTTATGCGTACGAATGTACCTACATACATAAGGAAAATGTTAATATTCTGTTGAATCAACTACGAATACGAGACGTGAATCAATTAAACGCAATACGTCGTGAGGATAATTTCGTAATAAATCAATGCAAAAGGCAATAAAATTATTAAACAAAACAAAAAATAAAATGTGTAACGAACATATTTTATTTAACTTATCCTTTTGCATGCAGTGAAAATGGTCGAAAACGTAATCAGCTTTTTGTCCGCGCAGTTTGAACGTATACAAGTTCCCAACAACAACCGTCGGGCAGTAGTTAGCCCACCAGACACAACACCCGTCTGGTCGGAGAATCCTCCCTTTTCAATGGTGGATGAGGAACTTTACACCCTGTTCCTCATGCCTCCAAACCTAACGACTGTCAAAGATCTACAAATGACAGCCGGGACCAACGGCTTAACGTGCTTTCCGAGGCACGAAGGTGTCTAGGTATGTAATAAAGGGTCACCCATCCACAGACTGACCTCGCCAAGCGTAGCTTAGCCTTCGATCGACCCATGCGGTTGTTATAATTTAGCCACAAGCTCCTCTCCTCTCCTTTTCGTTTACGTAGAGCAAAAGAAGAAAAAGTAACGTCAGAAAAAAACGTAAAAATAGGGAAACGAAAAATATTAAAAGCCGGGGGTTCAAAATCAAGTCCAAGTTATTATTATTTATTATTTATTAAGGGTGGGTAACCTGGACGACTACATGTCGTCCAGGTCCAGGGAGACAGGTATATGAAGGCGACAAACCAATCTGAGGCGAGGTAAAAATTTTAGAGCTAGCTTCGCTCCCATAAATTCTTTTCAGTTGCCTTTGCATCATGAAGTAAGTATTTAATATTTTGCTATTACGAAAGGAGAAACTTCTTAGCAAAAGAAATTACTATAAAAAAACAATTTTATTTTTGGATAGGTACACATCATTTTCATCTCGGAGGTCAACTTGCGGTGCCTTTTTTAAGCTAAAACCTTCAGAAAAGGCATAAAAGTTGAGCGCGCTGAGGGTCCCCTGTATCTTTCACCTTAAGTATCTATAAGTCATTAGTACGAGGACAGTAACTCAGCAAGGTGCTGACTGGATCGGATTAAGAATATTTAGTAGTATAAGAGTAGCATACAGTCTGTATTGGTGATTAATGGCAACAGGTTCACCCTCTATTTACATGGGACTTCAAACAAAACTGGTGAAATGTGGGTGTATTACAGGGACTCATCTGCCTAATCGTTCAGGACTTACCTACAGGCGTGAAGTTCTGTTATGTCTGCAAACCACAAATTCAAAATGAATCTATTTATTTATCGAATAAGTTCTAAACTTTTTCTAAAAAACCCCCTGTAGCCGCACAACTCTAAATTCAAATATTTTGACAGTTACAATAGTACGGCCGATTGCCTAACGTCGACGGAATTCCCGCTAATAAAATCCCTAAGGGCCTCTAACGAGATATCGTAGATCAATCCCATACAAATTACCAGTAATTAGTAATTCTTTCACGCATTCGTACGCGACAGCGAACCAAAAATAGACGTGTGAGTTAAATATCTAATCGAATGACTCATCATCATGGTTTCGTGTAGCCAAAAATCGGTTAGATTTGGTACCGATACCGCGCACTTTGAATTTGAATTTGGAATTTGAGGTGGTGGCTATGATTTTTGGAAAGGGGTTCCTTTTCACAACGCCGCGGTGTTCGGAGGAAACTATTTTGATACAGATAGTTAAAGCATATGAACAAACTTTTTTGGTCTTACTAAAATACTAAAATTGGTTACCAGAATCAAAGAGAAAATCTATATCTGTGCTCTAGTGTTTTCTTAACGAAATATTTCTTTTGACATTAATCCTAAATTCCAAACTAAACGTTTGCCAACGTGCTATGTATTATATGTCGCGCAGTAGGTATTCTGGGTGGCAAATTGTCGACCGTGTACGAAAGGCTGCCCAACTGAAATAGGACTGGGTGAGCATGTCTGCCGCATGCAGAACAAGCTGCGGGCTTGTATAATCCAGAATTGGTGCCCTACAACAGCGAGGACGGAGGAGATGGCGGGACGACCAGGACCTTAACAATTGGAGAGAGGTGGCGCAGAATTGCAACAGATGGAAGGAATGGAGGGAAGCCCTTGCCCACGAGTGGGACAGTTCAAGCTAAGTACTTTTAAAAATAATAAATATTTCTTGCATGACTTTAGTTTACAATATTGTGTGCAAAATCACAGTCACCCTAACAATATTTCCGACTCAACCTATCAACAAGCCTTACATGACATCAACCGTGCCGCGGCCCGACTTTCTTACAAAGTCTAGATTCCATTTAGGATACCTAAGTCGGCTTTCCTAATAGTAAAATGCAATGAATAAATTAAAATAATTCGCTGACACTTTTTATTTATGTTGTGTTATGGCAAGAATGTGAATGATTGCTGTTTTAATTTGGTAGGCGCTATGTAAAGAGGTACAGTCCGACATAGCTTGAGGTTAAAAAAGAAAATTGTTTATGTGTGTCGCCACAGACTGACCTTAGCAAGCGTAGCTTAACATACGATCTATCGATAAATTTGATAATTACTAGGGATACTCGATGTGCTGCATTTGAGTGTGGTGGAAGTATCGTCCGTTCCCGCGACCCTTGAAGCAGGTTTGAGATGGTTTCACACTGATTAAAAAAATAACGTCTGGAGGTAGGTTAATGATTCTGAAGCCCTAGCTTTGAAATTACTTGTCAGTTTTGCCCTCTTTAATTTTTTTTATTTAACCAATTTTAACCCAATGTCGTATCACATTGGTTGCCAATGTCCTTTCCAACCAATGTGGCTTTCTATAGGTATCACCATAAATGATCTACTAAAATGCCTGTTACCGCTGTGAAAGCCATCTTGATAAGTTTGATCGAGTTCTCTGTCAATTCAAAACGTCATTTGCGACCATTTTGCGGCTAACCACAGGGATAAGGAAATTATCAACGTAATTCCAATTGGTAGAATAAATATAAGAAATGCGATATTACACCTGTAATAGAAACCTATCTACTTATATTAATTCTAACAAGTACCAATGAGAACATCCGCTAAAAAAAAAAAAATATTATGTATGACTAGTATGACTACTGATCATGTGATGTAGGCCGCATGTCATTAGTCACGAAACCAGTATAAGTAGGCCTCCCATTTTATTTGAACTTCGTACCACGGTGGGTCAGCTACATATAGAAAAAAAAATATTTAGATGAGCATGGTCTTAGTGTAGGTGTGTGTCGTATATTTTATTTGCAGGAGCACGGTTTTTGAGGCTTCGCGTTTGGTGTTCGCAACGCACCGTCTTCCTTTTTAAGCGACTTCAGGAGGAGGTTCTCAATTCGATGGGTGATCATCGTAATGCGTACAAGTGGGCTCATTTTCAATTAAATCGGCCGATAGGCCGTTGATCAATGTGTCCATCAGCTTTGGGTCTTCACGACAAACAACTAATACCGCAGCTCTGCTCAATGTCGGGAATTACATGACATGATACCGCCAACACCTTTCCACTATCGGATAATCGGTACAGCCAGTGTCCACCCTTACATCGTTAACACCTCTACGATCCGGCCAAAGCGTTTCGGCTCGTCGTTTATACTGCGTACATCGAAGGACTGGAACAACTTGTCTGCTGCGGTCTTCCCGCCCAATTATAATTTAGGTGTCTTCAAGCCTACAGTGAAAAAACTCTTAATAAACTAGTGCGTG
This sequence comes from Euplexia lucipara, assembly GCA_921972225.1. Lineage (NCBI taxonomy): Eukaryota > Metazoa > Arthropoda > Insecta > Lepidoptera > Noctuidae > Euplexia > Euplexia lucipara. The sequence continues at coordinate 4,090,859 of OV179168.1, read as the reverse complement.
TCACCATAATTGTTTGCATTACTGGTTATTATCAGGTGGGATTGCAGTCAAGCACTAGTGTATAATATTTAAAAAAAAATACAAACTGACGTGCGGTTGATTATACTCGTATCAACTAACCAGTACCTACTGTCAGAAGATCAGAAAAAAAAACATTTTATATGCTGAAATGGTCGGTCACGTAGTCGTTTAGTTCGGCTATCTTTTTGCCCAGGATTTTCTTGTCTAGATAATAAGAATCCTGAGTCTAACCTAACTATAGAGGTAGGTAACTGAAATATAGCAATGGTGGAGCGGAAAAGTCCTTAGGGTGTCTCGTACGTTGGATGAGAAACCTCAGATTTGAAAGATCTATGGTTAGGGTTGCCATACCTTCTGACTGAACTCTTCGGGGATTACAGGCGTAGTGTTATTTAGTTTCGTACTTAACTATCCTTATTGTAAAGAGGTAAAGTTTGTGAGGTCGTAATCTCTGGATATACTAAACCGATTTTTAGAATTCTTTGTCATAGGCTAAAGACACACGCGGACGAAGTCGCGAGCACAGTCTTACACACAGCTTTGACTTTGAAATGTGCTAGTCTCTTTTTATTTGTGGTAAGTACCTAGTTATTTGACGCATATTTAACTGTTAGGCGGTTAACACACTGCCACGCATCACGCTGCTTGTTGCGTGTCTCTGAACTGAAATGAACGCGCGTGGATGCATTTTCTGTGTGTTGGACTGTGCGCGTTTTCCATACAAACGGAGATACTTACAAGCAACGGAAGAACATGCATCCACGCGCTACGCTGCATCATGCGGGGCAGTGTGAGAATCGCCTTACTCGAAACAGAAAGACAAACGGACTTCGTCACCGTAATGTTTTCTGCTGTAGATACGTGTATAAACGTACTAAGCCTACAAGGCTAGGAAAATTTAAATACGCTTGATTTAATAGTGTTGCTAAACAGTTTATTTATTTAGTACGTGTCCACAGTTCCACACCTTACCGGTACCGAATTTGGTATGTAGAAAGCCGCGGTATTAGTCATAGTTTAAGAACTAAAAATAGACGCCTGTCTTTGTGTGTGGTCAAACGCCTTCCAGAACGATAAGGTTGGGATTAAAGTAGATTAGGTAGATATGGCGGCCAGATACAGTGTCACATTGCTGACTACCTAATTTTCACCCGGCTACCGCGAATTATGATTTTGACCGCAATATATGAATACTCGTAGTCGTAGGTACACACGGCTACACTGCAGGCCTAGCCAGCCATATTACAAATTCTATTTCTATTATCGTAATCGATAAGGCGTCAGTAGAAAGAAAATGGCGTATTATGGAATCAGCTGTTTGTCAACTGTCAAGTGTTAACAAGTAGAATTTGTAATATGGCTAAAAATGAAATACACTTGACAGTAGACAAACAGCTGATTCCTTATACCTACGCCATTTTCTTTCTATTATAGAAATAGAATTTGTAATATGGTTAGGCCTGCTGGCTACACATGAAGCTATGCATTTCCATTATAAGCTGATCTCGCATGATATAGGATTTCCGTACAATGCGAGATCAATGAATGACAGATTGAGGAACGACGTGATAAAGCAACGATGTGGGTTAAACACGATTTAGGTACAAGACTTACAAAAATCGAAAAGAGCATGCTTAGATAGTTTAGCCATGTAGAAAGGATGAATGAAAGGCGACTGACGAAAAGGGCTTACAAGGCAGATGTAAGTTGAAACGCTGGGAGGGGACGCCCTAGAATGACATACATAGACCTTATTGGTGAGGCTCTTCAGAAAGGTCAGCGCGGTGCGTACCTAAAGAAGTACCTAGGTACTTATGTATCGTGGTAGGATGGCGCTTTGTAGTTTCTGCCTACCCCCATGGGGAAAAGGCGTGAGTTTTGGTATGTTTGTGTATGTATGTACTTATAGTAGACATGGTAGTAGTTTGTCTGTAAGACTCACCGCTGAATGGAATAGAAGCGTCCATTTTATCTCATAACACGAAAAGGAGTGCTTTACGAATGGATTTCTTGAGAATACGCTAGTTCCCCGGAGGCGCGTGACCGTTTTTGGGTTCGTATTTAATTTGTATGTTAAACAATTGACATGAAGTTCACTGTGCTATGGACAACTACGTTGCATAAAGTCGCTTCCATTCCATTCCGCGGCGCGGCGCGGTGGAGTTGTAAATTGAAGAGAGCTTTTAGCGAAAAGGCCGCCTATTGTAACAACCTTAAAGTTATTTATAATTTGTAAGTTTTTATGGTGTACAGACCTACAATAAAGAGTTGTCTCTTCTATTCTATTGATCTTCATTCTTCATTTCTCATAATCTTCTTAAAATAATTTAACAAATAAGACTGATTTATCGTTGGAAGAAATCTCGGTCGTCCGCTGTGCTATATTATGTAAGCGTTCCATTTAGGGACTATACTTACACTTATTTATACTCTATTTAGCTTTAGACAAACGTTAAAAAAGGTTATTTTGAATGCACACCGTAGTAGGTACTTCTACTTACCGCAGTAGGTACATAGGCAGTTATATACGCACCTTTACATCTTAGGTCGTAGTGTCAATGTTAATTTGAGCTCAGTTGCGTCACAGGCATCGCCGTGCATCACCCGGGCGCGATAACAACACGGAATGGTGATAAAAGGATATTTCTAGCACATTGTAATGTGAAAGAGATACTCTAGACGTTCTGTCTATGCTCTATACTAGGGGTGGGCAAACTAGAACGGAGTAAGGCAAAGTGCAGTTAGGATAAAACTCAGAGACGTCGCGAAACCCAGTCGTTTTAGGGTTTCGTATTACTTAGACGAAGGATGACAACGGGACTTCATACTAAGTCTCCACGGTCCATCCTGTCGCTCGTTCATCGCTCTTTTCTAGGCTCCCTAACTGGTTGGAACGACGGGCTCGAGGACGGCTGTCCCCCGCGCATGGATCCGAGGTCGTGTTCCACGCGCGCTCTTAATAAACGTCGCAGGGGAAGTCAAACACTTCACTCCCCCCGCTGACTTGACGCGGCACCAGACGGTACACCGAGATGGATGGTAAACCAAATTGGTTGGCTGTCGGTAGCTCCGTTGGCCCGCGGGACGCTGTTGGCCCATCCCTGATCTGTACAGATAGAGAAAGGGCAGAGGTCAAATAAAGCATTTCACATTTTAATAGAGCGTTTTAAGGGCTTAAATCAAATATACACAACAGTTGGCGCAAATAACAAAGATAGATTGGTAGGCTCGGGAAGATTATTGAGGTGCGAATTTGACTACGAATGCAGATAGAGTTTAGAGCCGTAGAGGTAAAAGGATCAGTGTGTAAAGTTCCTCTCCCACCATATACTTAAAAGCTCGTATCCTCCGAGCAGTCGGGTGTTGTGTCTGGTGGGCTCCTATTGCCCGACGGTCGTTGTAGTCGGGATCTTGTATACTCCCAATCGCGCGGTTTTCTTTAACATCGAGATATAGAATATCCGTCTATAGTTCGTGTGTGGTGACATAGATGTCGCTACAATCGTATTCAAGATGGAAAGGACATAGGCAAGTAACCCGTTACCAATTTTTTTTTTAATTTTTACGTGTGTAAACATCGATCGAAGGAAGTTACGTTTTTCGAGTGTATATCATATTGTAACGTACCTATGTACAATTCTTTGTGCCCTGTAGTCTAAACTGTTGAATAGATTTTAACTAGTGAGGTGGCGTTAGATTCATCTTTATACTTATCAGAATAAAATGTGAGAAATAAAGTGGGAGATTTTTGGCAACATATTAAATAAATGACATTTATTTTTCTCGTGTCGTCTTTTTCCGTTTGGTGGCAGTAATTTTAGTTGCTACGAACTGCTTGAAAAGTCATCTAGTTTTTCATTAAAGTTTTTAGTTGCTTTTTGCAGTTGGGGTTTTAGATGCAGTACTTACATACCTACTCCTCAAAAGACCATTATCAGAAACAAAATCTGCATGGTTCTTATATGATCTGACCAAGATAATGTCTGGACTTTAAAAGGGACTTTGGCCTCTGAGTTTCTTTCGGTGTTTCTTCACAGAGTAGTCAGATAGTGAAATACGGAACTCTTAAAAAATGACATGGAAAAGTTTTTATATGAACCCATTTACAGAATAAATATCATTTATATTTTTTTTTACTTTAACCTACACTTAACTTACACTATATTTCTCTTGCATAGAAGTGATGTACTCATTGTTTTTATCAAGATAATTCGTAGGCAAGGCAACCAACTTTATATTTTTTTTTATGAATTTTTGATCTCAAAAGTTACAACGTTGCCACATCCAATATTTTTACTTCGTCAATGTTGCTAGGTAATTACCTTAAGGTCACTACAGATAACATTACCTATAATTAAAAGGGATAAAAGGTTTCGGTTTCAACGCTGCGTTAACTTTATGGACGACTATTAATACCTACTTAGTTTAGTAATAAATACCTAATGTAAAGTAAGAATTATACGCTTATGGCTGCTTATGGGTTTTATCTATGGTGTATTTAATTTCTGTTATAGTTAAGTAACGGAAAGTCAGAAAATTAATAGTAAATGCGCTCAAATCTACTGGTGTTAGTTACTTAGTTTTCATAGCATACTTTTTTTCATTTAGCCAACGAACCTTATAGATACATACATAAACTCAAGCCTTTTTGCCACGAGGGTAGGCAGACACTTCAGAGCGTACTCTGCTACGATTATTTTCGAACAAAGTTTTCTTTTTTTTAATACTTAGGTCCTAGCAATTTGGGTTGTACATATGACTAATAGTCTTGTAAACCTGTCCAGTAGGCCTAACCCTATTACAAATTATATTTCTATTCCATTGCGACAGTTGAAAGAAAATGGCGTATATTATGGAATCAGCTGTTTGTCAACTGTCAAGTGTTAACGAGTAGAATTTGTAATATGGCTGAAAATGAAATACACTTGACAGTTGACAAACAGCTGATTCCATATAGTTACGCCATTTTCTTTCTATTGTTGGCTTATCGATTACGATAATAGAAATAGAAGTTGTAATATGGATAGGCCTGCAGCTAAGTTAAATATCATAAGACACAGGAAGTTTACTAAACCTTTGTAAGGTACTTAATCCCCTGTACATACATAGGTATCAACAGAAAGGTGAAAAATTGCATGATGGTCAGTTTTGAATCAAAATCTAAAAGTGACCAACAATGGGCTCCTTGACAATATTTTAGTTTTTAGTCCCTCATCTAGATTACAAGAAAATATTCGATACAATTTTTTTCTTTTTTCACGTAGGATTAAGAAAATAACGCCGCTACCTTACATCGAGTCAAAATGTCAAAATGTCTAGCGTATGCCATTCACATCTGGAGTAAGGCCATCGAGAAGCATGGGGAAGCGCTTGCCGTCTCCCTCGATATCTCGAAGGCTTTTGACAGGGTCTGGCACAAAAGTCTCATTGGTAAGCTTCCCACTTTCGGTCTGCCCACTGGTCTATGTGACTGGATTGCTGACTTCCTGAGTGGTCGGTCCATCCGAGTTGTGATTGATGGCAGCTCATCCGGTCAGTTAGACATCAATGCCGGGGTCCCTCAGGGGTCGGTACAGTGGGCAACATTATTCTTGCTGTATATTAATGAACTGCTTAAGCCCGGTACCTTTGGGTATGCAGACGACAGCACTGTTGTCGAGAGCTACATGTCTGACGCACGGGCTAGTGGGTCACAGATCCAGTCTCTCCGAGAAGCTATGGTCGAGCGCTTGAACTTTTCCTTGAAGGCGGTCGCCGAGTGGGGTGATGCCAATTTGGTCAAGTTCAATGCTGCGAAAACCCAGGCGTGTCTGTTTTCCGCCAAGCGAAGCCTATTTCACCCGGCTCCATCTTTCCGAGGTGTAACCGTGCCGTTAACCGATCATCTTGATCTTCTTGGTGTAACGTTGTCATCCACTCTCTACGTTTTTTTACTTTTGATTACCTACGCAAATATGATCAGTAACCGGTACGGACACAACCCATTTTTTTTGTACGAATTAAAATATAGTGGTGTATTCTCGGAATACCTAAGTCCTATTTATACTCTCTGGACCTGTATGATTTCATTCAAACAATCTTAACATTATGAATGACTGACTGCATATATCAAATACAGCAGTAATATTGCAATTTACAATAACAAGTTCTGCGTTTAACACTAGATAACACTAAGATGATTCTAGGAATCATAATTATTCATTGTTTATACATATTATTACAATACTGTTCTAAGATAGGGGAATGACATAATTGTCTGCGTATCGGCCTATCTTTTAAATGTCGAGTGGTCGAATGATGAATTGCTTTGGTCTAGATTTAAAAAAAAAGTAGCTGTCAAGTTCTCCCGCGCTTTTATTGCAACCTATCATTGTTTTTACTTGGTGTCTATGGACTAATCACAGAGTTGTATTGAAAAGAGACCATTGTTTATTTAAGTGCGTGTTTTAGGGTCATTTTCATATCTCAAGAGGGTCCTTGGTGATTCATCTTGAGGTTTAAGGTTTTCTCCTTTCAGCATCCCAGACGTTTATGCGCATAAAAAAGCCCTCACGTTCTACTCAAAATAACCACTCAAATTGGGTCTAGCTAGAGGAAAAGTGGCCCCTTAGATCCGGCTGGTTTCTTGTAAAACGTTTTAAAATAGTTGTTGGCTAAAATGTATAAAAATCAGAAGGTCTATTCCGTGAAAATCACCCCGTAAAAATATAGGGGAAGTGAAGGCGAATTGAGCCATACTAATGTTAAAAATTGACAGTTCACTTCAAGTTTAGAGCTGTTTCCAGTTATAATAAAAGCCGACCCCGACAAAGTTTTCTTTTTTTAATAATTAGGACCTAGCCATTTGGGTGTTGCACATTACTAATATAGTCTTGTGAACCTCTCCAGCAGGCCTAGCCATATTAAAATTCTATTTCTATTCCATTGCGACAATAGAAAGAAAATAGCGTATATGGAGTCAGCTGTTTGTCAACTGTCAAGTGTTAACGAGTAGAATTTGTAATATGGCTGAAAATGAAATACAATTGACAGTTGACAAACAGCTGATTTCATATAGTTACACCATTTTACACGTCACGATAATAGAAATAGAAGTTGTAATATGGATAGGCCTGCAGCTAAGTTAAATATCACAGAACACAGGAAGTGTACAGGAGGTTTACTTAACCTTTGTTAGGCACTTAATTCCCTGTACATACATAGGTATCAAAAGAAAGGTGTCAAATGGCATGATGGACAGTTTTGAATTAAAATCTAAAATTGACCAATAATGGGCTACTTAACAATATTTTAGTTTTTCCCTCATCTAGATTACAAGAAAATATTCGACACATATTTGTTCTTTTTCCACGTAGGAATAAAAAAATAACGTCGATACTTACATCGAATCGATCGAAATGTTTTCGTTTTTCGCGTACGTAATCAAAAAATAACGACGATACATCGAGTCAAAATGTCGCATGACGTTACTAGCCAGTACAGTTTACTTATACTAGATAATGACGTTACAAGCCCCCTCTCCTCCACTTTAATGCGGTTAATCTAAGCATTTTTCCATCAATTTGAAAAAGAAAAAAAATACTTGTGTATTACTATATTTATAATCTAACTGATGGACTAATTACATTTTGATGTTCATATTCTGTTCAAGTTTTGACGGGGTGACTTACTGAATCGACCCGAGCTGTCAAAATAAGAGTGATGTGAGACTGTAATATTTTAGAAGATATAAGGTAACCATGTTATAATTTGTAAGTTTTATGGTGTACAATAGAGAGTATTCTTTTCTATTCCATGCGATCATTTAAGTACAGCCAGGGAGCTGCGTTGCCTGACCCACTTATTTTTGCTTATTATTGTAAAAAACCATGAAAAAAATCATCATTTAAATCAAAATCAAAATCAAAAGTCATTTATTCAAATTAGGCTGAGGATCAGCACTTTTTGAACGTCGAAATTACAGAAGACAGTCCCCCAAAAAGCCCACCCTTCGCCATAGCCATAGCCTATGTTACATTCAACTTAGACAATGCAATGTTGGTGTACAATATTGCTAGTGAAGACCTGTTTTTTTTTTGTTTTATTTAACTTCCACAGTTCTAGTTTATCATTTTGTTACATTGTGTTCTGCAGATCTATGGCTTTAATCCAACTCTGCACATGCAAGCTGGCACACCCTTTTTACCTGGAGGATTCTTATTAGTCAGTTGTTTTTGCTTGAGTTAAGTTAGTTTTATTGTCGGTAGCTATATAATATATTACTGGTATTCTGTATGTTGAGTGTGCTAGCTAACATGTAGTGAATAACTAATTTTAATTATTTTGTAATTATAACTAATTGTACTGTGTAAATTCAAGTTCTTCTAACTTATCAGACAGATGTGTTGCTGGGGAGTTTGTTCCGCCACTTCTTCTTCCCAGCAAAAACACTAGGAAGTGGCGAAGGGTGGGCTTTTTGGGGGACTGTCTTCTGTAATTTCGACGTTCAAAAAGTGCTGATCCTCAGCCTAATTTGAATAAATGACTTTTGATTTTGATTTTGATTTAAATGATGATTTTTTTCATGGTTTACATAGGGCGATCTTATTAGCGTCGCTCCCCGTGAATAAAGCTCTCAGTTCAGCCGCTGCAGCACTGGAAGCTCACCACGACACAACTGGATGAAGCGATGATGTGATCTTTCATCTTACGGTACGAGAATGATGTAACCTTTGTTTTGTCATCCTTTATAATTGTTTCACGAGAATAAACGCAGCTGCACTTTTGCGGTTACTGTATCTTGCGCTTATTAATGGGTCTAGAAAAAAAACACAGTATACCTAACGAAACATCACGCCTGTATTCTTTGAAGGTTTTCACAGAGGGTGAATCGACTGGCAGTCAATCCAGTAAAAGCGACCCAGTGACTTCACTCGACTTTAGTGAAGTGTATTGTCAATTTGTCAATGCCTAGCATTGGTGTGAAATTACAGCTCAATTTGCTTGAAGTATAGGTATTTTCACGCAGTGATTTTATCAGAATCGCACTGCAATAGTGGTGGCACAGTGGTCAGTGACCCTTTTTAAATAGGAGTTATAACAATAATTTTATTTCAGCATTAAAAACACAAACATTGATAGTGAACACCTTAAAACTTAAATAACTACCGGTTTGGTTAATATTGGTTCAGCCGTTTCCAGATTGTCAGCTCTTTTGTGTTAGCTGCTGTTGTTTTATGTCCAGACAACCTTTATGGATGTATTCCTCCTCGGCCAGGGTGCAGGGCTCCGACGTTACTGTCTAAAAACTACCCCGGTGCTTCGTCTCACACCTGCGTCGGGGGTCGTGGGTACGGACGATTCTTTCTATTCCAATATATATAACTCTCACTATAGGTCAGTACTAACAGTACCTACATATGACTAACCTTGCACCTCTTAATTTGTAACAAAGGCTCTAGTTATGTCACCCGCAGTATGTCATCCATTACAAGTTATTGTTTCTCAAAATGGCCGCTTAGCCCTGCGGTCGGCACGTGACCAGATAACAGATGCAGTCTATGAGTAAGCTTTTCTAAAGATGCATGTTTGGTGGTTTTGTAATGTTATAGTTTACTGTTTGTCTGTCTGTCACAACAACTCTATACCAAGGCCTCTGACTATTCGGATTTATGAGCGAATTGTATAATTAACACTTGCTTGAAAAACGGTGAAGGAAAACATTGCATCGTGAGGAAACCGGCATGCCTGAGAGATATTACTCGACGGCATGTGATGCCAAGCCCTTGGGCAGCATTAAAAATGTGACAACAGCAGGCGTAGCCATATTACAAATTCTATTTCTATTCTATTTCTATTACAGAAAGAAAATGGCGTACATGGAATTAGCTGTTTGTCAACTGTCAAGTGTATTTCATTTTCAGCCATATTACAAATTCTACTCGTTAACATTTGACAGTTGACAAACAGCTGATAACATATAGGTACGCCATTTTCTTTTTATTGTAGCAACAGAATAGAAATAGAATTTGTTATATGGCTAGGCCCGCAGGCTAGTCATTTACCACACGATAAGAAGAAGATAATTCTATTGCTTATAAACTGAGCTACCAGGTAGGGAGTGTTAGGAGCCCCAACGTAGGTAATATTTCCGATTTACCCCGACCTAACGAGTTTTTTTTTATGCTCTGCCCTTAGGAGGTCGAAATTGTCTGTCAGACTCATGTCAGACTCTTTCTCTCTTGAAACCACCCCAGTGTTTCGCCCAGTTTTCGACCTTGCGCTGTGGGTCGCGGGAACGTACGATCCGATCCGATTTGTAAGTTTTTATGGTGTAAGTACAATAAAGAGTATTATATTAAAAACCTCACTGAGTTAGATTAACACTTGGGTGGGGTGGGAAGCTTTAAAGTTTTTCGCCAGTTTTACACATCAAGCTAAGTAGGTACCCCAAAATTATAAACCTGCTAACTTTTCCCAATAGTACAGACGCCAGCACATCAAGTTACCCCAATGTGTCAAAATTTCCCAATTGAATATGAACCTTATTCTGTTTACCATAACGTTGAAAATCGTTCAAAGAAATTTGACACATTGGGGTAACATGATGTGCTGACGTCTGTACATAAGCATTATATTATCTGTAATCCAGTTCAAAAACCATCAAAGTTAATTGTCACATTGGTAGCTGGTTTGGTTTGGTTGTCTCTAAATATTTGCGTGCAAATGTATTAAATAAATAAATTAACATCAGAAAAAACGTAATAATTAGGAAAAATCCGGCAAACAATTTCATTGCTGCAGCCGTTGCAGGGTCCAGAATCTGCCGGTCGATTCAGTATGGTCTCCCCAAGAAAACTCTAGGTGAAGTCATTTGTCAATGCGTACAAGTAGTATGGAACGTAAGCTTAATTCGCCTTAATTTCACCTTAATTTACACAGGGTGATTTAACTAACACTGTTGTACTGGACTCATGGTAGCAGTTTGTGCTGCGTGTAAGAAATAACAATATCCTACCAACTAATTTCCGGTCACGGCGGCCAATATCAACGGGGATTTTAATTAACCAAGTGCGCTAGAGTTGGTATATTGCGCAACTATGTGCGCAAACGCAGGACAGCCCGCGTAGCATGAACACTTAATTTCTTTTCTTCCGAGACACGACAAATTTCTTTCTGTCCCACTTGACTTTTCTTTTACCCGAGCACGAGGCGACTTGTCGACAAGCGTTTGTACGTAGAGAAAGAAATTTACATTCTGTCTATAGCAACTGTCAAGTTGCTAGAGGTGTAGATTGCTTGTCTAGGTCTCATTTGATGTAGACTGTTCGACACTTGTTGACAGGAAATGTTTCGAAAAGAACTGTCAAAAGTGGAGAAAATAGGTACGCACTTCATGCTCGGCATTGTTGATTCTTGTCCACTGACGAATCGACATATAACTTCTCATCTTTCTTGACATTGTCATGCTCGAGACGAAAGAAATGTCTATATAATCTGTCACTTTGCCAATTCGTCTGTAGACAAAGGCCGTTTCTTCGGTGTTCATGCTACGCAGGCAGGTGTACTCTCACACATGTCCCTTTACTCCCATAGTCCGATCCGACATGACATGAAAATGATTTAACTTTACAATTTTTTCATTAATTTTTTTCGTCACTCTGCAAATAGTATTTATGTACTTAGATAGGCTAATTGTATTTTGTTCTATAATACCTATTTTATATATCTATTGAAATAGTCATGTATGGTATATCTTTATGTAAGTAGTACATCACAAACTGCCAAGTCATCTTTTCTCTTCCATTATCAAGTCCATCCAAAGGTTGTCTGTAAGAGATTGCTTTTAGCGATAAGGCCGCCCATTGTATCACCCTATGTAGCCCTTAAAGTTATAATTTGTAAGTTTTTATGGTTTATAATAAAGAGTATTCTATTATATTCTATTCTACAAGAAGCAACAGGCGTCCCTCTAGTATTTCTGATGATCTAAGAAAATAAAACAATTAAATGTTATTATGTCATCTCTTCGTGCGTATTACTTTTATTTTAGTATGAATTGTTTCGCGAATGTGTCACCGTCTTCAATTTATTATAAGGAAAAGTAGGTTTACTACCGACAGTCTTGAAATATGAATGATATTGGTATCTAATATCCTACGGTTGTCTGTTAGAAATTGCTTTTAGCGATAAAGCCGCCAATTGTAACATCCTATGTAAGCCTATTGTAGCCCTTAAAGTCCTCACCTACAAGGTACAAACGCCAGCACATCAAGTTACCCCAATGTGTCAAATTTCTTTGATCGTTTTTCAACTTTATGTTAACCAGAATAAGGTTCATATGCAATTGGAAAAATTTGACACATTGGGGTAACTTGATGTGATGGCGTCAGTACCTAATTATATTTTAAATCAATACGATTCATTTTTGACGAAGTATAACAGTGTAGGTAAATGATGGTTTTCTCTTAAATTCAAATATTTATAGTAAACCAAACATCACAATTTCCACTGGAACAATTCAAAAAACTCGCATCGGTACCAGCAACAACGTCCACAAGAGGCCACGTCCTAACCACTGCATAATCAAGACAGTGATATTGTAAAGACATAGTTATCATATGCATTTCCTAATGTAGGTACCTCCGTTTAATTAAAAATTCAAAGCAGGTAGTGTAAGGAAATAGCTGGACTAACACCTGTCATCATGGTTGTCATTATCCCAACTACATTGATTACCAGGAAAAAGCATTCACCAACTGTTCACTAGCTTATGTCATCCTATTATCTTGCGAGAATAAGCTTGACGTTGTCTCTTTTCCATATTAAGTAAGCTGTAAGCTATGGTTCATTTAAATAGACTTCTATTCTTAAGGGCTATCTTTAGTTTTGCCAGTGCTTTGATGACAACTGTCAATTTTACTTCAAGGTACGGTGACTGTCAGACTGGGTAATGTGCGCTTCGTCACATCTCTGCGTCATAGACAGTGATGATAGCCAATACGAAACTAGCTGTTTGACAGTTAATTGTTGAACACTTTGCCGAGTGAGTAAGCATCACTGTGAACTGTCAACGGAGATGCGATTGCCATGCAGTTAAGACCGCCGTCCCCTTCTAACATATTCCTCCCCTGAACTGCTTGTGACGCTGATAGTTTTTATCCGTCACAATAATATAAAATTGTGAGCTGTCGCCTAAAATCTCTGCTTGTTTTAATGTGGTATTTAATAAATGTACTAACAATACTAACAATTACTTATAATATTTATGTAATTTCATTTTTTGTTTGTTTCAGTCCCATATACCCATGCAGATCTACATTGAGTCCAACTGAAGAATTTTTTTTTCTGCGCACTTGCTGTCCAATTCACTTTAGACATTGGCAGAATAGTCGACATCGGCTCTGTTTGCGATAAAAATAAATAGAATAGAATAGAAGTCCGCCGTCGTTGACGTTGGCAATACATAACCATGTCGCGTGCACAAAGAGGACTGATTTTTCAAAAGGGCGCTTTTAGATATCTCTCGTCTGTGGAAGTGAGGAAGACTAGTGGTATGTCTGATGGGTGTGATCCTCAACTGGCTATACAAAAGCATGTAGCGCGCAGGTAGAGGACTGATTTTTCAAAAGGGCGCTTTTAGATATCTCTCGTCTGTGGAAGTGAGGAAGACTAGAGGTATGTCTGACGGGTGTGATCCTAAACTGGCTATCAAAAAGCTTGTAGCGCATAGAGGACTGATTTTTCAAAAAGGCGCTTTTAGATATCTCTCGTCTGTGGAAGTGAGGAAGATGGTGACCTATGGGCGGAGGTAAGGGATACGCTCGCTCATATTTAATATTGGTATCTTAGTCCTTGCCCAGAAGGAACGAATTCGCTTCGTTTTGACACAAGACTTGAAGTGCTATGCAATGCTATAAATAAATAAATATTCCACAACTTTTCACACAACGCCATTTAGTCCCAAGTTAAGCTTGAAAGCTTGTGTTATGGGTACTAAACAGCTGATAAACATACTTATATATTTCTAAATACATACATATTATAGATAAAGTACACCCAGACTCAGAACAAATGATCGTGCTCATTACACAAATATTTGTCCTGGGTGGGAATCCAACCCTTGACCTCCGGCATAGTAGTCAGGGTCACTAACTACTAGACCAACAGACCAGTCAAAATATGAATGGTGCATACATTATTTACAGAGCTTCTAGCTGAAGAGCAAAGTATTACAAAACGCATCAAACTCGAGCGTATATATCTGGACAAGGCCTTAGTACCATACTTAGTAGGTACCTACGTTGTAAGAACTAATCTTTGGCCCCAAGTATATGTTTATATGTCGGTTGTTTATCTAGCCTTAGCCATTTCTTATCTAGCCTACGATTGTTGTTTGTAGTACCGTCGGCTTCTTAGAATAATACAGAAGGAATTATTGTTTGGTAGAGTAGAATGGGGTACATAGAACTAATTCATGTTAGGACTAGTTGGCAAATTTTGTCGAGGCTCTCATGGGTTTTGCAGTAACATAACGTCACGCCTGTAATCCCTAAAGGGCTAGGCAGAGGTGTACCTACCTGGCAGTACCATATTTCGGCCAAAATGTTAAAGTCCCATGTAATAGGGGGCCAGCGAATTGCCAACAATAGGGCACAAATTCAGACTCCGAGCTGCTACTGAGAAATTCCTGCCTGCGTAGCATGAACACTTAATTTCTTTACTTCCGAGACACGACAAATTTCTTTCTGTCCAACTTGACATTTCTTCTACCCGAGCATGAGGCGACTCGTTGACAAGCGTTTGTACGTATAGAAAGAAATTTACATGCTGTCTATAGCAACTGTTAAGTTGCCTAGGTCTCATTTGATGGTAGACTGTTTGACATTTGTTGACAGGAAATGTTTCGAAAAGAACTGTCAAACTGGAGAAAATAGGTACGCACTTCATGCTCGGCAATGTTGATTCTTGTATACTGACGAATCGACATATAACTTCTCATCTTTCTTGACATTGTCATGCTCGAGGCGAAAGAAATGACTATATAAACTGCCACTTTGCCGATTCGTCTGTAGACAAAGGCCGTTTCTTCGGTGTTCATGCTACGCAGGCTGATGGGAAAACCCCGGGAAGGAACTCGGCACCTCCTGCTAAGCAGTAGCGCTAATCGTACGTTGTATGTAGAACATTTTTTTTTATTATTCCACAATAAATATTCCACAACTTTTTCACACAAGCTAAGCTAAGAGCTTGTGTTATGGGTACTAAACAGCTGATAAACATACTTATATATTTCTAAATACATACATATTATAGATAAATTACACCCAGACACAGAAAAAATGATCATGCTCATCACACAAACATTTGTCCTGGGTGGGAATCGAACCCACGACCTCCGGCATAGCAGTCAGGGTCACTAACTACTAGACCAACAGGCCAGTCATTATTTAGTTAGTTGACTTATTTGGTGGAGGTTCGCATGGGTTTTCAGTTTAGAAAACTTATCATGTTCGAGGCAGAAATTCTATGCTAATACTATAAAGACGTAAAGCTTGTGTTGTGTGTTTGTGAATTTGTAAGGAGTTATCTCTGGATATACTGAATCGATTTTGACAAATTCTTTCACTAATAGCAGCCACATTAATATTGTGAGTGGCTATTTTTCTTTTTCAAAACTAAGATGGGGTGGAAGAAACCGCAAGCAAGGTTCTAGTTATTAAAAAAATAAGATTTTAACAATAGGTAATTAACTTTTCCTCGACTGAGTCGGGATCGGCATCCAGTCTAAATTACTATTAGATACAAGATTTACTTAGAAAGTAGAAACATATTTTGTTTGATGAAAGTAATTATTATGTTATTAGAAAAAAAAAACTACAAATTATAGAAAAAATTGTGGATGGGAAAACATTGGATATAAGTATCTAGAGTTGAATAAAATAACTAAACTGAAAATGAAGCAGAAAAGGATGTAGTTTGCTGTCATCGTCTTATTTATATAAGATAAGTCTCTATGTTTTAGAAAATTATTAACGTAATAATTAAATTTTAACGTCTCCAGCACTTTTGTTCCGTATTGATTAACACCTCATTCATCACAATCGGACGAGTAGATAATAAGACTGGGCACTACGGTGAAACATGCATACATACATAATACAAGATAAATTACTAAAAACAAAACCTTCCATAGTCGTAGTCGGCTAAAAACAACTTAACATAAAGTCCAAAAGTTTAATATTCAAGTCGTAACTCGTCCAACGTAAAGTTACGGACAGACGGACAAATCTTTTCATAATTGCTAAACGAGATATGAAAATAAAAGATAAAAAGAAAACAGGCGAAACGTTTTCATTTATTTCGGTATTTCGAAACTGCTGTGCATCACTGGCTTTAACAATACTGTGCAAAATTCTACCTTAGTTTTACTGCGACAAGGTTGAATTTTGAGCGCCAGTTTCATGTTAAAGCTCAAAGCTCGATGTTTGGGTGTGTGCGTAAAGTTACAACTTGTGTACTAGTGTGGGTGCGTACGTGAATATGGGATACTGTTACTGCGTAGTGATGGGCGGTTGCTTTGTCGATAGATTGTTATGCGTATTTTATTTCTACATGAAGTTTATTTTTTCGTAAAAAGTAAATTGTTAACTAAACTTATGCAATATTTCTGAGTAGGTACGTGATAAATTACATACTTACATTGACCTTATGACACGAGTGGATAATTATTATTTTACCACGTAAGTTGATGTCCTAAGTTAAAAAAAAACCCTGTGGAAGTGATAAACTTACAAATTAATTTGAAACAGCCATTTCATAACTGGCTTATCAATAAGGACGCGGTTTTACAACAACACGACGCGTATTTTTTTATTATGTTCTATTTTCCCTGAATTAATTACTTCTGTAAGTTTGTTTTATATTAGTTTCATTTTCATCTGCCTTATGTGTAATTCTGCTGCCGCTTTGGAGCTTGTCATAGCAGCATTATGTAAATTTAATAGAAAAAAAAATATTGTATGCCATAAAAACTTCACTCTACAAATACACTACACTTAACTTCTTTCTTATTTTATATTAAAACGATTCGTATTAATTCTACTTCCGTAAGTATGAGACGTCGGAATGAGCCGGAATGCTTTAATTAGACTGGTTCCGAAAAATAACTAAAAAAGAAAGTTGGAAGGCCGTGCAATGGTAAATACAAGCTAGTAATCTTCTTCTTATCGTGTGGTTAGTAACTAACCTGGTGTCAGAGTTTTAATGCCGCCCATGGGCCTCTGACTTGGCATCACATGTCCTCGAGAAATATCTCTCAGGCATGCCGGTTTCCTCACGATGTTTTCCTTCACCGTTTTTGAAGCAAGTGATAATTATACAATCCGCACATGAATCCGAAAAGTCAGAGGTGCGTGCCTTGGGTTCGAACTCGAGACCTATGATTTGGCAATCCACCGGTCACACCACTAGGCTATCACTGCTACTATCAAGCTAGTAATAATATACAATACATGTATGAATTGATTAATTGAGCGTTAAATTGGGCATTGACCTCTTTTGCACCAAAGCAGGCACAGTTAGGCAGCACTTAGCAAAGCCATTTTTTGAACAACCAACACCTTCTTTGCACTAGTGGTTACGCCGACGCGACAACCACGCGAACGATGAGTGAATGCAATCCCCATCACTCCCTGAATGAATGAATTCGATTGATTTTTTTTGATTCGGTTGTTGTAGAAACTTTTAATATTATTGTTTGTTAGAGTTACTAAGTTAGTACCAATTGTTGAACCAAAATCTGGTTCCTTTTTTTTTTCTCTGTCATAATAGCTACTTACCTACTTGTGGACGCTTGTAATTAGCAATTTAGTTATCTACTATTGTCATTATGTTGATATTAGTCTGTAAGCTTTCCCAAACTTGTAAAAAATAAACAAAATAAAAATTATAAATGTCTATTTAAGATCAGGCCTTATTATTTACAATAAAATAAATGTCACAAGATTGTTTAATAAAGATAAGTAGATCAATATGTTGTTTATTGAGTTGTAGAAAATTACTTCTAGTTTTTTTGTAAATATTTTTTTACATGTCCTTCTTTCTTTATTCTCTAATTCTAATCTTTATTCACTGCGCCAAAATATCGACAAAAAAGTATCGATGCCACCCAACCACTATTCACGCACACACTGTAAAACCTCGCAGAAGATTCAACATGCGTAGCTGCGCTCGTTCGAAAAGCGACGCTTCGAAAAAATAAAAGTTTGCAAGCCGACTCAGTTCAGCCCGAGAGCGCGGCAGTGAAGTCGCGTTGAACGATAACACACGGTATGTCGGCATCAAACGAATTTACTTCAAAACTATTCTAACATTAATGAAACTAAATTAAAAAAAAATCGACTACGTTCCCGTTATTTTTTTTTGTGTTCCGTTTAATTTTTATTTCATAATCTGTGGTAAAAAGTGCTCTAAATCTGCATACCTATATTCAAATTTCGAAGTGACGTGACAGTGAAAAAAAAAAGAAATTAAAACAGTGGATTCTTTTTGCGGTGCATTTTGTTTCGTCGCAGTTTATTTTTAAATATTCCTATGTTTAAAAGTTTTGTCTCGTGAGTTGTTTATTATAGAAAGCGAAAATAACTGTGGAGCGGTAAGGGATTATTTTAGACAAAGCTGTTGGCTGCGTACCTAATAATTTATTCTAAATCCAGGCACTTTCACTTAGTGATAAAAATAATACCATTATGTACGTATCACTCATTGATGACGACCTTGAAAGAGCTACATTGTGTTACTGACATGAAAATGGCGAAAAAAGTACTGAAAGCAAAACCGGCATTTGATAGTCAAATGAATTAACGAAAATCGATAAGAAATCGTTGATATGACCAATTATTAATCGATAGATTGTTCTTTTTTATCTCACGGTATCTTGTTTCCAATTTTTTCAGTATCATTATCACTTGGGGCCTTGAGCCAAAACGTTGTTTGTTTTTTGCCGATTATGTTTTTGTTTTTTGGTAATTTTCTGAGTTGCAGAGTCAAGTTTAGAAACTAAGTTGTTAAGTACTTTGTTAGTGCAAAAAAATAACTCTACCTCTAGGTACACACTAGTTCCAGTAAAGTTGATATATTTCTTAGAAAAAAAAAGTTATCTTAATTAATAAAAAAGACTATGACTTTTTTGGAACATTAAAATATCTGCCTCGTTGCTTTGCAGACTGAGAGGGTAGGGCATAAGGTCCTCGGCTTGATTTCCGGGTCAAACAAAGCGTCATTGAGTTATTTCATCAGAAATTTTACAAAAGCTGCCCAAAGTCTAGTTGTATGTAGAGGTTGATGGCAATAAGCTCGCCTCTTATTGTACTAAAACAATGCGGGCGTGATGTTATATTATTCTAATAATCCAACATTTAGTAAATAGATAAGTGGTACCTACATATATATTACGAAAACTAGCAGAATGTTTAGTAAGATGACGGACGATTTTGTGGAAATAGGTACTTAGACAGCAATATGAAGTGCTACGTTCGAAGCAGTTAACTTGAAGGTCTTTTTGTCAATAAATATTACTTAAATAAATTACGTAAGTACCTAGGTAGTCACTTGAATTATGTTTTTGTTAGAATTTCAAACATAGCTTAACGTTGGCATTTTTCAATATTTCTTTTCTTGTTAACACTTTATGTTTCCATACCAAAAAAAAACCATATTCGATTTGCCTCCAGCCAGGGCTGTTGCTTCCATTTTCAAACGAACTTAATTCGATAGATTTTAAACGGTGTCTAACTGTCTATGGGAATTCTCAGTAAAGCCAGTAGGTATCCGAAATCGTAATTTTACATCCGATAGTCGTATAAAAATGAATGTTGCTCTATGAATTTTATTACTTTCTTACGCAACTAACTTAAACAACTACTGTACAGACTGCACTATTTCGATAGGCAAGAATTCTTTATCAGATAAAGGCTAGATTGGTCAACGAGTTTAAACACCGCTTCTGTTGAACAACCTACTTGAGGTTTTGCGCAATGTTTGGTTTAGAGTGAGTTTTTACTTAAAAACATATTTTTCTTGCACTTAGAAATGACTTTTGTTACGAACCATTGAAGATGAGGCATGAAATTGGTGAGTTTATTTTCTGGTGAAGAAAGCTTATAGTTGAACTAGAGAACTGCCAAAAATCGTTTAAAAAGAGAACTATATTTTCTTTTCGTTCGATGCCCTGGGGTTATTGTTAAAATGCTCACTTAGGAGGTAACTTTATAAATGGGATCATTATGGACCCTGTAGGACACACAGCAAAAGGGGAGGAGAGGAAGCCCTGCTTTACGAGATTATTTAATTTTTAATAGAAATAATGTAATTTTAAAGAATCAAAATAAAACCATTCAAAGTATTGTTCTAAAATGACAATGTTTTTATAATTAGATAGTATTTCGAAACATTGTCGTTTTAGTTAGAGTATGCTATTAATTGTTCATAATATTTTAATGTGGTAACATTTCCACGTTTTGCGTTCACGTCTTGCGGACGTTGACCTATCTGGCTGTCACAGCGGCCCACTTACAACAGTTTCACTATAGCGTTTATGTTTTTTGTTTTTTTCTACAAACAAAATATTTATTGGCCACTCTTTATTCTTGTCGCCATTAATGTGACATATATCTCCGCTTTTTTTCTTTCATCTAAAGCCATTTTTTTTAACCAGACTCTTGTGATTTCATTCTTTTATTCATAGAATGGTTGAATTCTTATACAAATGCATTCAATAGGTAATTAAGTGATTTTCCGCAGTTAGCCAGTACACATTCAGTGCCAAGACAACCGTAATGTTTAAGATTTTATTGCTTTTAAACCGCATCACAAAACATAATAGTAATTTACTATTTATTTAAAGGAGAGGGTAGTTTAATCTCCTGTCAGTTGGTAAGATTGTCTCTAGGCAAGTAATACCAGCATTCTGCCATATATTGTGCACAGACATTATTTTTAGAATAATCTAACTGACGTCTGTCAAATAATTTATAGTAAACAGGTAAAATAACATTATGACGAAATATATATTTCCTAATGACGACCAAAAGGCAGAGATTTAAGTTTATATTTATTTGTTTGTTGCAAACGGAAATTGCTAGATTTTCCTGTAATTCTTATTATTAGATGCCTAATGCTAGGCATGGCAAGACTCGGATACAATTACCAACTACAGCAGCTATACAATTAAATTGAAGGCCAAACGCAAAAGGAAGGAATTTGTATTATTTGTTAGTTTGACACAAATGTCTTGTTGATTTTAGAAGGCTTTAGTTGTAAACTAACTGACTAAATGAGTTTTGATTGATCTGGTTTTTTTTTTAGGAAAAGTCTGACCTAATTTTTGACACATTGTAAAAACCTTGTCATGATATAGGTTTACAGAAGTCGAATTTAAGTCAAAACAATCTATCTTCTATTAAGTATATGTATATAAAAATGTTATATTGGTTTGTGTACGTAAGTTCTGCACCGATCGAGCTGAAATTTTAGCATGATATATCTTAATCCGCAACAAGGATTGTTTTTATTATCTATTTTTTTTTTTTTTTTAACCATTCATTCACAATGTGCCACAGCGAAACGTGGCAGGGTACAGCTAGTGAATATATAAAAATATTATGTTGGTTTGTGTACGCTTCATAAACTCAAAAAGTTCTGCACCGATCGAGTTGAAATTTTAGCATGATATATCTTAATCCGCAACAAGGATTGTTTTTATCTATTTTTTAACCGACTTTCAAAAAAGGAGGAGGTTCTATGTTCGTGTGTATGTATTTTTTTTTTTTTTTTGTATGTTACCTGATTTCTCCCCCATTTGTGGGCCAATTCTCAAAATTCTTTTTTTATTTGAAAGAGTATATACTCCTGAGGTGGTCCCATTTTAATTTGGTGAAGATCTGGTGCTGATCTTCGGAGATATACAGCGGAACTCTTCAAAAATAGACGGCAAATCTGTCGTGATTACTGGAATAGCTTGGATGTTTATTGTTTAAACAACCTCATGACGTATCATCACGCCTGTATGCTTTGAGGGGTACGCAGGTGGTACAATGTACCTAGATTTCGTCAGTTAGGTATGTTAATTTTAATTTATTAGGGATTAGTGGAAAACCCTATTATCATGACATCTTTTGTTAACAATTAACAATATAAAATAAATTCAAGGCAAATATTTTTATGGTAACAACTAAAAATGGAAAAATAAAAACTTTTTTGCAAAGAACAAAACCGACTTCAAAAAAACACTAAACGGTGTAAAATAACTCTAAATTCGGAAGTCGGTGGCCCATCATGAGTAAGACAAACCCACCAAAGCCACAGACTTCCGAATTTAGAGTTATTTTACACCGTTTAGTGTTTTTTTGAAGTCGGTTTTGTTTTTTGCAAAAAAGTTTTTTTCCTTTTTTTTTTAACCATTCAATGACAATGTGACACAGCGAAGCGTAGCAGGTTACAGTAAGTATGCTATACCTATATTATGCTAGTTGGATGGCGTTACTGAGACATGGGATCACAGTTTTTCAATGACACTTTTTTTGCATGTCTTCTGTACTTATAGTATTTTAAATCTCTTTGCATCTCAGAAAAATCGTATTGAAAACAACACAAGTTTGCTAATATTTTTTATCATATTAATTCATTAAAGACTGCCTCGTTGGTCTAGTGGTCGCAAGCGCTACTGCTGAGCATGAGGTCCCGGGTTTGATCCCCAGGTGGGGCAAAGTGTTTTTCTATCTGGAATTTCTCAGTAGCAGCCCGGAATCTGGATTTGTGCCCGATTGATGGCAATAGGCTCGCCCCCTATTTCATGGGACTCAAACATAACTGGCGAAATGTGGGTGTACCAACAGCTACACCTCTGCCTAGCCCTTCGGGGATTACAGGCGTGACGTTATGTATGTATGTAATTCATTCAACCCCAAGAGGACACCGGTGTCCGCGCTGTCATTGTCTTTCTATTGTCTCTATTGACACGATTGAAAGGCTGTCCTATCGTTTAACGAGTTTAATACCTAATATATACATAAGCATATTATAAATAAGCACACCTACAAGGAAGAACATCGTCTAAAAAATCTTCGCATTATCACAGTTTTATCAAAATCTACATTCACGTTTTGACCTGACATGATTAAATAACAATAATTATCTCGCGTATATAATTAATTCGACTGATTAGCGTCAAAACTAAAAATACCACTGCAACCAGTTTCTGTGTATAGGTTAGTAGTATTGCTCGCGTATCGATTATAATCTATAGTCCGCTATCATGGAGATAATTCACAATCGTAACTGATAATATTTTGAGGTCGCGAGCATAGAGTTTATGTACCTTGTAACCTCTGTATTATTTGGTAGACACGTACCTACCTAACAGTCATTCTAATTTTAAATTTATGTTCATATTTTGAATTGGTGAACTCACTACGTGTCAGTTGAAGAACGACGATGTCAGACATGCAAAGAGAAGATAAGTAAGTACAGAGAAAGGCCATGCGAAGAAATATCATATAAAAACTATGATTCTCTGTCTTAGTAACGCTATCTAGAAAAATTTAGCAATTTAGTTTAATTTAGTACACTCCACTCCACACCACAGCGGAGCGTGCTAAATTAAACTCATAGAATTTCCATCCGATACTGTGTCCACTAGGACACAGTATCGGATGGAAATTTTGTTCGCGATGGAGACATCATCATGTCTGCAAAGACATTCAATACTCACTATAGTAAGTCTGTATTCTGAGTAGTAAGTATTGAATGTGACAGTAGGTTGTGTGAATCTTATTTGTGTAGCTGCGTTTCAAGGATTTTGGAGTTTTAACGACATGAGGAAATTCTAGACTAACGTCTAGAATTTCAGGTAAGTACCTACCTACTTAAAATTCCTGAAAGACTCAAGAAGTATATAAAAACCTTATCAACACTTGGGTAAATTCTAGTTTTTTGCTTTTTTCTGTTAATATTCAAACTTAAATAAAGAAAAAACGAAAGTTGTAAAAGAAAATAAATGCAAAAACATACTTACACAAGTACACAACGCATAAAATAAGGTGCTATCGATTAGGAGTCCAACACTAGTGTAAGTGTTAAAATTCAAAATGGCGACACGTAAAAGTCAAGGGTATAGATAATAAATGTTGACACTGCAAACGTTTGTCTGGAAATTATGCATAATTTTACACAATGAAACGTAGGTAATACCTACTAGAATAATATTTTAGAAGTTATATTTCGATTGTAGTTTTAAAAATGTCGCCGGGACTGTTTTTCATAATTTTGTCTAGACTAATAGGTGACCTTGTCAATATTTTTATCACCAACGTTAGGTCTGTAGTATATGTTTGTGTAGATTGAATTTTAGGTGACATAATCATTTCTTATTTATTTCTTTATTGTCGGAAGGCTTACAGACTAATAACACAATACAATAACAAAAATATAACCAAAATGCTAATTACAAGCGTCTACTTACAGTTAAATAACAAAACTTTATAATCTAGTACAAATGTCTATTTTTTTTTTAAATTATATTTAATCTTAGACTAAGCTGCACAATTCTATCTTTTGCATAGCAAAAAGGTTAATTAAGCGTAGGCAGGTGCTACTTGTTCAAAAACTGACTTTGCTTATAACTTCCTTAAAGTCTATGCATTCGTACAGAAAAGGTCCATGCTTTCTTCGCAACAAATTTCATTAGAGCTGCGACTAGCTCTTTGAAAGTACGCATTGCGCCTATAATTAGTAATTGCACTCTCGCACTTAATTGTATTCTTTCTTAAACACACAGCCACAGTTCGGTCGAAGAAAATTCGAAGTCTAACTCCAGCATGCATGATCATAGCAGGGTTTTTCGAGGGAATAATCAACAAAGTGACAAATGGTAGAAACTTTTCTGCCGATTATACAAGAAATAATGCTCGATGTTGTAGACTATTGTTGACTGAAGAATTTACACATTCCTTCTCTTCATTCTTGACATTGTCGTGCTCAAAACAAAAGAAATGTTTCTACTGTGACAGTTTGTCATACTTACCAAAAATAAAAAAAAAATGGTTGCCATCAAAAACACGTTCCAATATTAAATTCACCACATTTCTCCGATGACAGCGACATTAACATTAACCGTGGTAAATACCTCACAAAACGACAGTAACAAAAACTCAACCCGCATAATTTACCATTATACGCCAAATTACGTGACGTAAATGTAATTAATTATTTATTAATCCTATTTAAACGATTCATGCCATTGTAATTTAAATTCATAGAGCAGAGCCGGTATTTTTCAAGGTCCCTGTCACCCCTTTTGAAAGTACTCTTTACACCTTTTGACTTTTTTTTCGCTTCTCTAGTTACCGGTATTGTCATCTCCCCTTGTGTTTGCTAAATTATTTTTTCAAGGTTGGCTGCTGTCAAAAATCCCACGGTGTGCGTCTGTTTTAATTTAAAATAGGAACGGGTTTGATCATGACATTGGTGTATTAGAAATGGTGTGACCAACGCCTTAAATTGAAAAAAAAAGAAGATGCGTTGTGACATTTTAGACTTTTTTAGATATAATTATGAAAAATCATCGGATTAATAAATAGGTTCCAGATTTCTATTTTGTACAAATTATTAACTATTCCTAGAATGCCAAGAATCGTGCCAAAAGACTGGTGTCGCATAAACGGGAAGTTGTGGAGAAAATAGGTTATTTTATAGTGAGAGCACTACCAAGAATTTTCTAGCAGACATCGGAATATTTATAAGTTGCACCTGGCACCGAGGCTGCATTTCTCAAAGTTATATTATCCACATGAATTTATACAGAACATAAATAATAGAATGCACATATTTTCTGACTCTCCTAAGCTTTATAGCTTTTTAATCTTTTCTTTTGTCTCCTATTACATGGCTATTTTAAGAAACCCGTGTTCTTTTCTATATGTCCTTTTTAAAGAACATCTTAAATTTATATACAGGTACCGTTGCGTTGCTCAAGCACCTCGAAGTTTTTTTCGAACGCGTTCCTAGCGATACTTAAAATTATAATTCCGAGAGTATCTTTATCTGGCTGTCTGTTTGTTTTTTCCTGCCTTGTGATTAAGACATGGAAACTTTTATGTCCCATGTCTTATGCAATCCCGTGGACACGGGATTGCATAGTAAGCAGGTATTATGGATTTATAAGTATGGATGTTATTTACAGCAATGAGTTTTTTTTTTGTTTCACAAAGCACCAAATTAATTATCTCTGTCGTATTTAACAAAGTAAACGCTTGTTATATTTATTTTTAGCACGTAAACAGAGTAATATAAAGGCATTTATTATCTGTGCGTAATGTAATATTGACACAAAACATACGCCCAGTATGTTTATCTACATTCATAGATATGAAACGTCTACATTTTTATCTTACGTGCTTACCTACTTAGGTACTGTGATTGGGTTTGATGGATGGTGAGAGCTAAATCTTAAGTGTAAAAAAGTTTCTATTGATTTATCTAGCCTGATAGCGTCTTCGGACCATTTTTGCGGATACTGTCCTGTGTATAGGACATATTCGAATAAATAGAATAAATCATCATCTGCCTAGCCTTTCCCTAACCATGTAAGGCTTGACTGCCTATTTGACCTTCACATCTTATTAGTTACTGGGTAAAGCATCAGCCATTTGTAAAGCTGGTTGTCAAACTTTCGGGCTTCTGCCTGAACGAAGAAAGAATGAATAAATGCGAAAATAACTGATTCCAAAATGTTTTCTTAAAAAGTTATTGTCAAATATAACAGTATTTTTATTAACGGATCTCCAAATGAATACAGGAACTCAAAACATTTCACGAAACGTTTTTTCCCCACATAAAAATGATAATTGCCAACAATAAAATTAACATTGAAACCGTTAATTGTATGAAAAAGGTAATCGCGTCATACTTTAATTAAAATTACGGTGTCCATGTCCCAGATGGTGAAAAATTTTAATCGTTAGTATCCGGAAATTGGGGGTACTTTACATACCATGGACTTCCACAAGTTGTATAAGAATTGAAGGCAAGTCAAGTAAATCTTCAGTGTTGTCCTTTGAGATATGGGATTCTCATAGTTTGAAGGACAGGGGTCTTACGCGTTTGCAATAATAGCCACATATAAATTATAGATTGCTAAAACTTTTTTTGACAATAATAGGTATTTTTTTTATTTCTAAAATTCCTTGTCTATCTCCCTTTTAGTGCTCCATATTTAGGTTAAGAAACAAATTTATATAAAAAAGTAAATAGATCTGGTAATGGATTAAGGAACTGGATATGGAGACGAGAGTTTAGTTGTAAGACTTTATGAAAGGTGTGATCTCCGTAGCTGTTCAAAGTCAAAGTCGAAGTCAAAGTCATATCATTAATTTATTAATAATATATACCGCCATTAAAATACACTTTTGAACGTCCAACTCACAAGTTCTAGTAAGTAAAGTAATCCCTTCCAAAAACTCCATGTGAAACTATATCGAAGAGTACCTACTAAGGGATTTATGTTTAGTGTTATAGTTAGTAGACGAGGCAGAAGATTGTAAATTATATTTCCATATAAAAAAAATAAGAATCATTTGATAGTTCACCATTCTAGTTTATTATCCTGTAAACTAAAAACACCTTAAAATGGAGTACGAGAGCCAAACTCGAGCGAACATGAAGCGACGTTTCAATAATCAAGAATGGAACCAGTTATGATAATTATTCCGTTCACTCAATATTCAATACTGGCCAGTGAATGAGTTGGAATTGGAATTTCGGGTTCGACGTTCGAAATTCAAAATATATAAATGTAGTTTTACGCATGGAAACGAATGTAACGTGCTGCGGAACAGATGGTAGTTCCATTTTTATTAAAATTAGGCTTTTGTAACTGTCTGGTTATTACTTGTTTAAAACATTTAAAAAAGGAACATGACGTTTAAGGTAACAGTTACCGCCTATTTTTAATGTGACGTACCTACGAGAACTGAGAACACAGACTCGATACACTGTGCTAATTCGAACGCCAAACTGGGCCCAACGAAGCATCTAAAATAACAGCAATCGCATATAAACACAATTTAATTCAACAATTCTCTTCTAAAATTGATAAAGTTGCAATAAATCGTTGCATTGAAGAGTCCCTTTATCAAGAAAGTCGCTCCACTGACCTGTGACACTCAACATATTTCATAATAACGATATTATTAACGTTAGGAAATTAATTCGAACGAACAGTAGTGTGTTTTGTAATTTCTTTCTTTGTAGCAGTATGTCAACGATAAGGCAGGTTTTAATACGTCATTTACTCAGTAAATAAATCTTATGCAATTTCACAGTTAGTCTAACTGTCTAGGAGGCTACAGTACTTGATACTAAAATTTGTGGCCGTCAAAAGTGCGTTAAGCGCTTTACCTCTGTCAAATACGTCTTTTTCTATACGTCATTTATGTCAAAATACCGATACGATGACGACCACTCTTGTGCACGGAAAACGCGTTGACAATGCCGCCTCTACGTTCCGGTCCTGTCAAAATTATTTTAACTTTGACAGCAACCTTACGCCAACTACCTAGAATAAAGACTACTTACTATACAATAGCAGCAGACACAGGTTTATCCATAGACATAGAGAATGGACTGAGAGTTCCTTATCTAGCTGTGAAGTAAATACTAGTAAGAAAATGTGAGAGAGATAAGACGAACGTGCGGCCAATAGTTGTCTCTTTCTAGAATTCTGATTAAAAGAGAAAGAAAGAGACAGGTATTGGCGGCACAGTCCCTGTGTCTTTTTCTAGGGAGAGGTCAATTTTGTGCGGGTAGGTATTGCTCAGTCCATTATTTATGTCTATGGGCTTATCCGCGCTCTGTGGTCTGCATTTGTTAAACGTCAATCTGTATTTTTTTTTTATAAACTTTCAACTCAATTGCAAAAGACTAAGGTTCATGTTTAACTGGGAAAATTTTACAGTTTGGGATAGCTTGATGTGCTGGCGTCTGAGTAGCTATCATGTATTGCCAGCTTATTTAGTTAAAGGAAAAAAGTTGGTTTAATTAGAAATTTAAAACGCAACTAAGTACATATTAAGAGGGGCGATAGGAACAGAATTAACAGTTAGGCAGAAAGTGCCAAACATGCCTAAAACAGTAACTAAGTATGCCAATTGTAGGCGGTAAATTAGCAGATAGTATCGAAAATGTAACGCTAATAAGTTTCATTTTCGTACCATGATTCATAAATGTTTCAAATGCGTGTAGAATGTAGTGCTAGTTCACTTTGAACATCACTCAAGTTACCACGCCACAAACTTTTAAAATGCAATAGTGAAGGAATGCGAGGAAATGTCATAGAAAAACTTGTATCCCATGTCTCAGTAACGCCATCTAGAATAATATAGCAATATTAGAGCGGCAGCGGAGCGAACTAAATTAAACTCATAGACGTCTTGTCTATAGTATCTACCTAAGTATTGAATGTGTTTGCCACACCACGTTCATTATTTTGTTTAAAAAAAAATCATTGCGGATTTACAACTGGAGAGCGTTCTAAATTCGAATAACACTAATATTCAGACTCATTGAAAATGGCCGGTATATTTACCGGTATTTCACTTGACAGCTGTCAAATCCATTTGTGCATCTGAAAGCACAAACTTGGCAAGCAGTGTTAGTTTGCATGTACATTAAGCAGCGTGTCGCAAACTGTTCTACTATCTAGTCGGATTGGTTTACGGTTTAATTTAATAATGGCATTATAATATTTGTGGCTAGAAGGTAATTGAAAGTTTAAGGCAATGGTTCTAGGTTCTATTTGTAAATCTTTGAGAAAATAGTTATGGAGTGTCAGTAGCCGGAAAGTCAGTCGACTAGTTGTTGGTTAGACTGAAAGCCAAAAGCCAAGTAGCAGCAACAGCTGTCAAACTAGAAAAGTCATAAAATGACGCTCTTAAATTGGAGATAAAACAAAAGCAGAATAAACGGAAACTATGCAATGATCTTTGGTCTCCATCAGATTAGTTTATCTCGTCATAAAAAGACATAGTAAACATTTCCTTACTGACCTAGGTTAGAATAACTAATTAGGTATAAGTGCTGATAACTTACGATTGACTTATCACTTCTGTATAAGTAATTACTTAGTAAATAGGTGACAAGTTAACAGCGGGGTCACTAGGCGTTAGTTAAGCTAATAAAGACATTATTAAGTGCCAACATTAATTACCAAAATATACTTTAGTATAGTGTCAAATAAACCTGCATCACATTTTTTGGAAAGGATCTAAATTATTTTGAAAGAAATTCCTAATACATTGCTTTTATAATATGTAAAGTTCGTCTCCTATACAACGTTAGTACGGAAATGGATATTGTTGAATTGTCAAAATTAATAGTAGGTACCTATTAACAAGAGGGTATCACTAACTTTTGACCAGTTATGGGTATGTCTAACTTTATAGAGAGAGGCGGAAATCTGTAGCCATTTACCGGGAACCCATCCGCAAATGTTTTCTCTAAGATTCAATAACTACTTAAACCAAACAAACCAACCAATCAAAGGTTGTCTGTAAGAGATCGCTTTTAGCGATAAGGCCGCCCATTGTAACACCCTATGTAGCCCTTAAAGTTATAATTTGTAAGTTTTTTATGGTGTATAATAAAGAGTATTCCAATACTTTACGTTAACATAACATCACGCCTGTAATCCCCGAAAGGGATAGGCAGAGGTGTACCAACCTGTAATAGTACTACACCCACATTTCACCAGTTATGTTTAAGTCCCATCGGGCACAAGTCTCGACTCCGGGCTGCTACTGAGAAATTGCAGATGGAAAAACTTAAAAACACTTTGCCCAACCCGGGGATCGATCCCGGGACATCATGCTCAGCAGTAGCGCTTGCGACCACTGGACCAGCGAGGCAGTCAGTATCGTATTCTCTTCTACTTTTTCCGTAATCACGCCTCTTTCATCGACAGTCCAAGGTCCCCTTAAACCTTAAGGGAAAAGCTCTAGGGCCAGAGATAACCAATGGCCTATGTCTATGGTGTACATTCCAGGAACTAGGTACATAAACATGATATAACATTGTAATATATCAAACGAACAATCGATAACTTATCACGTTTTGCGTCAGTAAACGGTATATACTTAATGCAATGGATAACGCCCTTTTTTTACGTAAAGGTTAGGACTTCAGGCGTGTAGGGGACTATGATGGGATGGAATGTAAATAGCCCACAGGATATGCTAAATAAATAGGTTCGATAACAACTGACAGTATTGTACTGTTTCAGGTTTATACTCATACACAGCTGATATAGTGCTGTGACCGACAGACTCGTTCATTTTTCTACCAAACGACGTTACAACGTTGTGTCGTTGGGTTTCTTCCGATATTAGTAACTTAACTGAATCCCAAGAACCATAAATAAAATATTTTGACACCTGTCAAATTCAAACTTATTCGAAATTATTTGGGGAGTAATTAAAATTGGAATGGAAATAATAAAAAGAAAATTAGGTTCGTTTTTGAAATGCAAAGAGAGATTTAGATAGTATAATAAAGAGGATATGCGAAGAAATGTCGCTCCGCTGCCGCTTCAACATTGCTATATACACGAGCGGAACTTTAGGACACGTCTACCTCGCAGAAACAAAACTCTTATCCAAAGAGTATAATAATAATATTATGGGCGCTCTTATCTCTCAAAATACAGTGCTATGTGATGAATCCTGGGTGATACTACTACTATTATGCTAGTTCGCGTTACTGAGACATGGGATCATGTTTTTCTATGACATTTCTTCGCATATGTCCTCTCTTAAGTATTTTTAATCTCTTTGCCTATAGATATTGTGAACTATCAAAATGAAAGAGATTGTGGAAAGGTGAGTGACGCAATAAGCGTTAGACTAACGCGAGGTTACTCTAGAGAAGCGCTTACTTTAAAATGCCGGATGTTTTGCTCACATTGACTTCTAGTATCTCGATTCACGCGCGATTCTATGCACGCGTATCCGTAAGCGCATGAAACGCCTTATCTAGACCAGCTCTATGTTATTATAAACGCAATATTTTTATGATAACTCCAGTATAATAGCAATTAAAAATATTATCATCATTCTAACCTTCCTCAAATTACAATGACTAAAATGAATGTCGTGTTAGTTCAGAAATGAAAGCGCTTATCCCTCATACACGAGTTTATAGTACATACAAACCCAGGCAAATAACAATTTGCCTTTTTCAATTCCTGTCATGTACTTTCTAAGTTTATCTTAGACATCATTGACATCCGTGAAGGAAAACATCGTGAGGAAAACAGCAGACCTACTAGCCATATTACAAATTCTATTTCTATTATAGAAAGAAAATGGCGTATATGGAATCAGCTGTTTATCAACTGTCAAGTGTATTTTATTTTCAGACATATTACAAATTCTACTCGTTGACACTTGACAGTAGACACTCAGCTGATTCCATAGACGCCATTTTTAACCCCCGACGCAAAAAGAGGGGTGTTATAAGTTTCACCGCTATGTGTGTGTGTCTGTCTGTCTTTCTGTCTGTCTGTCTGTTTGTCTGTCTGTCTTTCTGTCTGTCTGTCTGTTTGTCTGTCTGTCTGTCTGTCTGTCTGTCTGTGGCACCGTAGCGCCCAAACGGGTGAACCGATTTAGATGCGGTTTTTTTTATTTGAAAGCAGGGTTTCTTGCGATGGTTCTTAGACATAATTTATCAAAATCGGTTCAGCCTTTTCAAGGTTATCAGCTCTTTTGTGTTAGCTACCGTTGCTATTTTAGACGTCTATGGGTATTAACTTTACTTACAAACATATGTGTGTCTTAAAATTTTACACACCCATGTGTGTAATATTGATAAGCAAGATTATGGTGTATTTGGTCTG
Source organism: Euplexia lucipara (assembly GCA_921972225.1). Lineage (NCBI taxonomy): Eukaryota > Metazoa > Arthropoda > Insecta > Lepidoptera > Noctuidae > Euplexia > Euplexia lucipara. Next base: position 4,057,915 of record OV179168.1, on the reverse strand, counting down.
ATGCAGCCAGGATATCTAGCAGACTAATACACTCTCGGGAAAATAACAGCAGATATGTCGTGTTTGGATTCATTTTAACCTGCATTTGGTTCTGCACACAATGCACTGATGGCAACTGGATGAGCTGATGCTGCAGCCAGGCTATCCAGCACACCAGTAGGTAGACTCTTGACAAAATAATAGCAGATATATCGTGTTTGGATTCAATTCAACCAGCATTTGATTCTGCACACAATGCCTTGATGGCAACAGGATGAGCTGATGCTGCAGCCAGGCTATCCAGCACACCAGTAGGTAGACTCTTGACAAAATAATAGCAGATATGTCGTGTTTGGATTCGTTTTAACCAGCATTTGACTCTACATACAATGCACTGAATAATTCTCATAACTGTAAGCTCTATAAAACAAAATTAATGCGTTTAAAAATTTTAAAATAAAAATTTAATTAAAAATTTAAAAAACCCCCATCGCAAAAAAGAAAAAACATTTAAAAAGTTAAAAATAACACTTTAGCCATGAAATTTTACGTAACGTCGGGGTACCGTTAAAAGAAGTACCTACCTACATACCTACAAGTACTAGGAACATTCCTTACTTAAGCGGTACCACGACGTGAAGTAAAATTTCATGGCTAAAGTGTTATTTTTAACTTTTTCAATGTTTTTTCTTTTTTGCGATGGGGGTTTTTTAAATTTTAAATTTAATTTTTATCTTTCTATTGTCGCCGTATCGATTACGATAATAGAAATAGAATTTGTAATATGGACTGCTGGAATTTTCTACACTGTACACTAATTTTATAAAGATTTCTATTTTTGTATGTTACGAAAGAACCTTAAAGCTACTAGACGGTATTGAAAAATTCTTTCACCATTGGGTAGCTACACTATCCCCGGGTGACATAGGCTACTTTTCATCCCTGTATTCCCACGGGAACGGGAATTACGCGGGTGAAACCGGGTGACGTCCTCTGGTAATTAATCTAAGACAGAATTCGGTAATCTGTCTTGAGCAAGCGTAGAGATAAAAACTCGTGCCTTCTCTGTATAAGAAGAAGCTTTTACTCTGCAGTGGGACAGTAAAAAGCTGGTATTAATATACCAAAGTCAACTGGAATAATTATGACATTAGGTGACGTGCCAGACAGTGTAACTAAAATCTATCGAAGACTCCTCGCAACAGATTTAGGTCACTAGAGTACTAAACCACGGTCAAACTGTCAAAGTAAATAGATATACAGACGGACAAGCAAACAAATCCAATGCCTTGTTAACTTTTAGTGTGAAAGAGATAGCGGATTAGTAAGAAATATGTTAATTGTGTTGGTCTAGTATAGTTTGTGGCCCTGACTGATATGCCGGAGCTCGTGGGTTCGATTGCCATTCAAGCCAAATGTTTGTGTGATGAGCACGATCATTAGTTCTGCGTATTATATTATTATACGTATTTAGAAATATATAAATATGTTCATCAGTTGTCCCTTAACACAAGCTCCGTTTAGCTTAGGACTGGATGGCGTGGTGTAAAAGTTTTGGAATATTATATTATACTTAGCTTCTGCCCGCGACTTTGTTCGCGTTTAAATAGGAATAATTTCGTAATACTTGATTCTTGCGTAATTTAAACCGTTTACGCAGCGCACGCAACGGAAGCTTTTTTCCCGCTTGCAACGTTTCTTATTGCTGCTCCGCTCCTATTGGTCATAGCGTGATGTGATATAGCCTGTAGCCTTCCTCGATAAATGGACTATCCAACGCAAAAAGAAATTTTCAATTCGAGCCCGTGGCTCCTGAGATTAGTGCGTTCAACCAAACAAACAAGCAAACTCTTCTGCTTTATAATATTAGTACCGTATAACGGGGTGGATAGAAACTCAAGGGTGAATAGAAACAAAACTTTGAGGACGATTTTTACGCTAGTTTAATATTGTTTGATACTAACAAGGTGTCAAAACTAATTATCTAAATTATTTAAAAGTATTAGAATCCTCGTACGTAACAAACAACTTTAAACTTACGCGAATATTCTCCTCAAAGTTTTGTTTCTATTCACCCTTGAGTTTCTATCCACCCCGTTTTACCCGGTATAGATTTATTTATTCTGCATTGAAACTTTAGTTATTAGAATTGAACCGAAGAAGGGGCAGGATATAGGTACCTAATTGTTTGAGGGGTTTTTCGCTTTGATGTGGTTAGTGCCTAATCTAGCGTCAGAGACTCTCTGACTTGGCATCACATGCCGTCGAGAAATACCTCTCATGCATGCCGGTTTCCTCACGATGTTTTCCTTCACCGTTTTTGAAGCAAGTGATAATTATACAATCCGCACATGAATCTGAAAAGTCAGAGGAGCGTGCCTTGGGTTCGAACTCGAGACCTATGATTAGGCAGTGTGGTAGATTACAGTCTACTACCACAGTATAAATATTAATACAGTAGGACGACGCCTTTGCACTCTGGAAAAATGCCGACAACGTCTACACGCGTTATTCCACGCGTGACTGGCCTGTTGGTCTAGTAGTTAGTGACCCTGACTGCTATGCCGGAGGTCGTGGGTTCGATTCCCACCCAGGACAAATGTTTGTGTGATGAGCACGATCATTTTTTCTGTGTCTGGGTGTAATTTATCTATAATATGTATACACATACATACATACATACATAAACTCACGCCTTTTTCCCATGGGGGTAGGCAGAAACTACAGAGCGCCATATGCTACGATTCTTACATACTTCTTTTGCTTCGTTTACATTCATACATGTTGTCATACACACACGCCAATATGTATGTATTTAGAAATATATAAGTATGTTTATTAGCTGTTTAGTACCCATAACAAAAGCTCTCAAGCTTAACTTGGGACTAAAATGGCGTTGTGTGAAAAAGTTGTGGAACATTTATTTATTATTTATTTATTTATGTAGTATTTCAGAATAATACCTCCCGAACTACGAACATCGTTTTGTTCGCAGTGCGGGAGCGGCTTTCCCCCGTCTCGCCCCTCACACCCCGCACGATTGCGCTGTCTAGACAGCTTCGTCGGACGACTGTAGGTTTTTAGACTGTGCTACTACTTTTCACAGAGTGAAGGCCTCTGACACAGCAGTGGCTTGGTATGATATCATTTTCTTTGTCTCCTTGAATAACACAAATCCCGCTCAATTTATCACAGACAAGAATGTTTCCAGTCTATTTCCACATTTAATAAGACAATTGTTAAAGCCGTTCTCATCATCAGGGTCACGGCCATGGAGTTCAATGGGACGTGAACCATAGAGGCTGAAGGTCAGACCATGGCGTCTGCGGGCTACGGATGAAGTAGTTACGACAATTGTGATAATATTAATATTGTCATTTGTAATGGTGGAATAGTTAAGAGCGCGGATTATGTAATGTTGGTGGTACAGTATGTTCTCTTCAGTCAGTATTTACAGAAATTAAGTGACGTGGAGACTGAACATGTGAACAACTACTTTTTAACCGACTTCAAAAAAAGGAGGAGGTTCTATGTTCGTGTGTATGTATTTTTTTTTTTTTTATGTATGGTGGACCGATTCTCAAAATTCTTTTTTTATTTGAAAGAGTAGACTCCCGAGGTGGTCCCATTTTAATTTGGTGAAGATCTGGTGCTGATCTTCGGAGATATACAATGGAACTCTCCAAAAATAGACGGCAAATTTGTCGTGATTGCTGTAATCGCTTGGATGTTTATTGTTTATACAACATCATGACGTATCATCACGCCTGTATGCTCTGAGGGGTACGCAGATGTGTACAATATACCTAGATTTCGAAAGTTAGGTATGTTAAGTTTCATTTGATAGGGATAAGTAGATAACCCTATTACTACGACATGTATTGTTAACAATTAACAATATTAAATAAATTCATGGCAAATGTTTGTATGGGAACAACTAAAAATGGAAAAATAAAAAACTTTTTTGCAAAAAATAAAACCGACTTAAAAAAACACTAACCGGTGTAAAATAACTCTAAATTCGGAAGTCGGTGGCCCATCATGAATAAGACAAAACCACCAAAGCCACAGACTTCCAAATTAATTGTCATTTATAATGGTGGAATAGTTAAGAGCGCGGATTATGTAATGTTGGTACAGTATCTTCTCTTTGGTCAGTATTTACAGAAATTAAGTGACGTGGAGACTGAACAAGTGAACAACTACTTTTCATACACTCACACTAAGAATAACGTGCTTCGCGAGCTGGCATAGCTCACTGCTATTGAGATAAATAAATGATTTACATAGACGTTTAGATACAAATGGAAATAATTTCGCCAGTTTTACTTAACAAAGAAACTTTCACTCAATGTAGCGGTCTAGTCTAGGCTTTGCTATCGCGAGAACACGATCTAAAGGAAACAAAGGTTTTAGCCAAGAAACTTGCTTATAGCTCTTTTCAGACTTCGCTATAATATAATAACTAGCATATAGCACGTAGTTCATAGCACACAAATATCGCGCACCATACATTATTATAGACACGTTCACAGTTAACTGTACGATAGTTATTATTGGCTTACTATACGCTATAAAATTGAGCGTGTGCTCAGATCATGCTGTGCTATATGTGCTAATATCCTCCCTCACCCCCGGCATTTTTCTTCTTTCGTAGCATTAATGACAAGATGAAATCAAATTCCGCTTTGATATCATTGCTCGATGAGCTTTCAAGACTATTCAGTATTAAATCCTTCGTGTCGATCATGTGAAGAGTGTCTTCAATGATCGCGATCAACAAAGCTTACCGTATACTATAAATGCTTGCGATTATATCGCGTAATGTGAACGCCATGCTATAGGTAAAGTTTAGCAATAGGACCTTATTTGCTCTTCTATATATCGCGCTGAAAAGCGTCTGGGCGAAACTAAAGAAACAATAGAGTACTTAATAGATTGCTTTCTAGTATCTGAAGTGATCTGAATAGATAGAGGCATTGTGATAAAACTACGTTGTGGTTTGAAGAATGTCGCGAAGATGAATGAAACTCCTATTTTTTAGGCACACGTATCTTGCCTAGAAGTCCCTATTCACTCTTGACTTAAATACCCCTAGGTTGTAGCTATCAGGAAATACCGACTCAGAGATCCACACCTTTGCTGTAGGTACGCACAATGAAGGTGTTCCCAAAACGAAAGGTGGAAACGTCTGGAGGGAACGCCTTAAAAGGACATACTTACACAGACTGGGTGTGTAGTATTCTCAAACAGCGTACGTGTATGACCAAATGTTTGAAAGTAAACGAAGCAAAAATAGAATAGAATAGAGTAGAATAAATTAATTTTCTTAAAATATTGTTGTTCTTATTTTAAAATGTTATGAGATGAGTTTTTACTATAAATTAAAGCATGCCGAATTAAGTAGCTATCGCTTTTATTATATACAAAAAATATAACATCATCCCTGTTATCCCCAAAGAGTTACTAGGCAGGGCAGAGGTGTAGCTGTACTACACCCACAAACAAAAAAACGAATAGTCAAAAATGTATGTGGAAAAAAGAAAATTAATTACATGCACATACAAATAGGCAGCCTTAAAATAAGCTCATACTAATGAGCATAAGCTTGTGCAGCCCAAAATTAAATTAAAAATTTAAAAAACCCCCATCGCAAAAAAGAAAAAACATGTGTTATTGTGTTATTTTTAACTTTTTAAATGTTTTTTCTTTTTTGCGATGGGGGTTTTTTAAATTTTTAATTTAATTTTTATTTTAAAATTTTTAAACGCATTAATTTTGTTTTATAGAGTTTACAGTTATGAGAATTATTCAGTGCATTGTATGTAGAGTCAAATGCTGGTTAAAACGAATCCAAACACGACATATCTGCTATTATTTTGTCAAGAGTCTACCTACTGGTGTGCTGGATAGCCTGGCTGCAGCATCAGCTCATTCTGTTGCCATCAAGGCATAGTGTGCAGAATCAAATGCTGGTTGAATTGAATCCAAACACGACATATCTGCTATTGTCAAGAGTCTACCTACTGGTGTGCTGGATAGCCTGGCTGCAGCATCAGCTCATCCAGTTGCCATCAGTGCATTGTGTGCAGAATCAAATGCAGGTTAAAATGAATCCAAACACGACATATCTGCTGTTATTTTCCCAAGAGTGTATTAGTCTGCTCGATATCCTGGCTGCATCAGACCAAATACACCATAATGTTGCTTATTAATATTACACACATGGGTGTTCGAAATTTTAAGACACACATATGTTTGTAAGTAAAGTTAATACCCATAGACGTCTAAAATAGCAACGGTAGCTAACACAAAAGAGCTGATAACCTTGAAACGGCTGAACCGATTTTGATGAATTATGTCTAAGAACCATCGCAAGAAACCCAGCTTTCAAATAAAAAAAACCGCATCTAAATCGGTTCACCCGTTTGGGCGCTATGGTGCCACAGACAGACAGACAGACAGACAGACAGACAGACAGACAGACAGACAGACAGACAGACAGACAGACAGACAGACACACACACATAGCGGTGAAACTTATAACACCCCTCTTTTTGCGTCGGGGGTTAAAAAATAAGCTCATGTGCGTACGTTCTTAATTCGCGAGCCATCCTCCATTTCACTGACCGATTAAAATTTTTCACCGTCATATCTGGGACACGGCAATTTAAATTTAATTAGGACTATACGCGTTTTTATTTCATTCAACATCAAGGTTAGTGGTCACAATTGTTCACGTTGAGTACTTACTTACTTATTTAATTTCAGGAAGAAAAATAAGTGAATTCCTGAAATGTTTTGTGTTCTTTCTTAACTGACCTCATTGGTGATGTTTTTTTTCATAAAGGTCAGGTCATCAGGTATGATTAATACATACGTATTACATCCATACATAAACTCACGCCTTTGTTCCATGAAGGGATGCAGAAACTACAGTGAACCTTATGCTACGATTTTGCTTCGTTTAAATTCATACATGTTGCCTTTAATTTAAATTATAATTAGATAACCGCTTTTTAATTAAACAAATCATTATCTTTATAGTAATAATGATATATTAAATAAATAAATAAATATTCCACAACTTTTTCACACAACGCCATCTAGTCCCAAGCTAAGCTAAGAGCTTGTGTTATGGGTACTAAACAGCTGATAAACATACTTATATATTTCTAAATACATACATATTATAGATAAATTACACCCAGACACAGAACAAATGATCGTGCTCATCACACAAACATTTGTCCTGGGTGGGAATCGAACCCACGACCTCCGGCATAGCAGTCAGGGTCACTAACTACTAGACCAACAGGCCAGTCAGGCCGGCCAGTATTGCAAACTATAAATATAAAAAGTGTTGACATAACTAATATCTATCACTAAGTATTATAACGTAGGTTCAGTATCGTATTAGCCTAGTTTACAAATTGCGTGAGAAAAACATAATGCCGTCCATTACCTACATCTTACTATAATCTTATACATCTTAACTTAAATTTTCTCAATTTATAGTCATAAAGAACCAAGATCATGTATAAAGAATTCATTTTAAATTAGTTTTCACCAATCAATGTTTAACATTATAAAACTTTTGTACAAGCCCGTTATTTTCGAAAATTAGTAGCATCCGCCATTTTGTGATAGTTAGTTGTGATGGTCCAAGTTGTAAGAGGAAGGTAATTCAAAGTAAAATAAAACTTCAATCCACGTTTAATTAAGCGATAAATATGCATTTTTTGGCCCAAATAATAACTGTCAAATTTTACCAATTGAACATGAACCTTATTCTTTTGTAATAAAGTTTAAAAACCAAAGACATTCAATACCTATAGACCGGACATCACAAACAAAATTTTCGTCCGAAAAAGTGTGTCCTGCTGGATACAAGTCTATGAGTTTTTTGTAGTACGCTCCGGTGCCGCTCCAATATTCATATATTATTCTAGATGGCGTTACTGAGACACGGGATCAAAGTTTTCTTTGACATTTCCTTGACATGCCCGCTCTATAGTATTTTAAATCTCTTTGTTAAAAACTAACAAAGAAAGACAGATGGGTGCGGGCCTCTGTATCTACTAAGTACTTATGGTCATTGCATCTCTGTGGTTCTAATAGTCTCATGATTGACTAATAATTGCAACTATTGGGTGGTGTAGTTCGGTCGAATAAGTATCTAAGAGACATGATCAGTCACTTAGAAAAACATAATCATTTTTATTTGTCTTAGTCTTTATCATCAGTCAAATCAGCACTTTTTGAACGTCAAGAATGACAAAGATATTCCCCAAAGCGCCCACTTCCTAGAGCTTATGCTAGGAAGAAGAAGTGGCGCAACTCGATATCCGTGGGCGCAACAAACTTCCCATACAGTTAGCTCTTTAAAGAGAATGGTCCGTAAAATAACTTTTGTGCCCTACACTAGGAATTTCTCCTGTATTGTAAGTACGTCTACAAGAATTAAAACTCAATACACAAATAACACCTTTATTTCCAAACTACTTTCCATTATTTAAAACCTACTGCTGATGATTCTTTAACCACAAACTTAAACCTCTCGTCACTTGCACCACAACATCAATATTTATTAGACAAGATACGCAATAATCACAACATAATTAAAGCGCCATGGGAACCATAGGTCCAAAGAACCGGTTTTGTGACCTCAAATTATATTGCACCATTAAATAAAGTAAATTCGGACAACAAGAACAAAGGCTTGTACTGCTTCACATCTTGTCTGCACGATCTATATGGGTCCGGTTATCGAATGTATATCTCAGTCTTCTGTATGTCTACCATCAAGATCTCTTGTATGTCTCAGTCTTTTGTTTGTCTCAGTCTTTTGTTTGTCTCCTTTTTCGGTCTTTTGTGTTTCTTGCATTTCAATTACTTATTTCTCACGTCCCGGTGTCCTGTAGGTATTTCGTCATGAATATCTACCTACTCGGTCTGTGGTACTTTTCGCATCTTTTTTTCTTTCTTTCTTGCTTCTTGGTCTCCTCTCCGTCCTAGTGTCTTAATATAATATTGTTATTCATCTCAAACTCTGGTACCTTCTTGATTTCTTGCCTCTCTTGCTTCTTGGTATCTTATCTTTCTCGTATATCGGTCTCCTGCTTGTCTTCCGTTTTAAGTGTTTTGTATATCTCCCTTCTCGATCTTTCGTCTTTCTTGCGCTTTGATTTCGAGTTTTGGTTTCCTATAGCTTTTCGCTTTAGTCTCTTGTTTGTCTCCCTTTTGGTTCCCGTTTGTATGTCTGCCTTCTCGGTGACTTCTCTTCTCGCACCACGATCTGCCGTTTCGGCTTCTATTATCAATTCGGAAGAGCACCCTTGGCAGACAATATAAATTATACCTTCTAACTACGAAGTAGCTAGCTACAAATTGAGTTTACTTAGATATACCCTTTGATATATCGTGTTGGTAAGGCAACCACGTTTACCGTAGATAAACTACATAAAAGGCTAATAAAACCCTCAACGTGGAAGCAAAATAAAAAGGCAACAGGTTGTTAATCCATTACCTATATCTTCTAGTACATTTGACGTAACACTTTCCCTAGATCGCCTTTTACGACGCGTTCCATTGATAAGACGTAGATATGGTCTACAGTTGGTTCGAGCACGTCAGCTATTTATTTCTTTCATTCAACTAGCACTTATGATCGTTCAATTTACTTTTCTGAATAATTCAATGTTATAGGAATCTTTCTATTATCATCAGTTGATTAGACTTAGAATTTTATAAATTAAAACAACGAAATTCAGGGCCCATGTCAGGCCTTAGGCCCTGGGCACGTTCCTCGTGAGTTCTTAAGGTATAGATGGAACTGACTGTCATCAGAACGCTAGGAAAAAGAAGTCGACGCCGACGTAATAACAGTTAAATCATGTAAAAAATAATTACTTCAAAAACATCCAGACACTCGAAACCAAACATTGGAATCTATAGCGTTGGAAGAAGACTAGATCCAAAACTACGGTTAGAATCTAGCTTTAGGTAAGGCAACAACGCATTTGACGAATCTTTCTAAGAGAACAACCGAATAACTCACAACCGTCATAACTAATATCTTGATCCAGCCAAAACACAATATTTTTATTACCGAGTACGTTCCTATAATTAATAACCCATCTTGAACGAGGAAGACGGTACTTATGGCACTGTTGGTTAAAAATAACTAAGGAGTTATTGGTTTAGGCCTTCCGTCCGTTCGTCCCTTTGATCTTGAAGCCGTTATTGTATCTGATGTTAGTTGGTTGAAATGTTTTTGGATACAGTCTTCAGTGTACGGTCAATTGATTACTTTTCATTTCATATTTAATTCTGTTCTGAGTAATGAAGCATTGTGTTGGATTACTAAGTCATAGATAATGAATTTGCGCCCAAGGTCTCTGTCTTTTCCGATCCACGTTCTATGAAATAGCAAATGCAAGATTCTTTTAAATCAGAGTGGGAGCTCTTGAGATCAAACAAACAAACGAAGAAAAAGCTACGACTTTATTCTATTAGTTTGTTTATATTATACGAGTATGTTACAACAAAAAAATAATTTATTCGAAACTCATAATATTTTGTTTTTTTTTTCTTGTGATTAGCCACTTACCTGGTAGTAGATACCTAAGAGTTCTTAAGCCGCTTATAGAGCTCTGATTTGGCTTCAAATGCCGTCGAAAAATATCTCTCAGGCATGCCTTTACTGCATTTAAAGCAATTGATAATCCCAGATCTGGCCTATTACCTAGTATAATAATCAAAAACTTCTCTAGAAACAATACATTTTCTAACTACCACAAGCAAAACCCAATATCCACAACAAGTCATACTTGACCCGCAACACATACATTACAAAAGCGACTACATAAACATAGTCTAACAAGATACTGTGGACTGACATTGTGACACCGCTAGACACGTCGGAAAGATACGACACGACCCGATAGGCTGTTGGTGTATGTATTTATACTGTTATACCTTATAGGTCAGGTTAGGATAGCCCGAGAGTGCTTGGAGAAATATGGCGGTGTATTTTTGATTGGGAATGGTAAAATTGTGGGTTTAGAAGCGGAAATTGAAGTACAGCCGTTCGATTTAGTTTACTAAATTCCTACATTTGCTGTCCTACAATTTCCGTTTTAAGCTTTAAAAGTAATTTTGTCTATTTTTAGATACAAAGGTAAGCAATAGTCTTTTTTGTTAGTACAGACGCCAGCACATCAAGTTACCTCAATGTGTCAAATTTTCCCAATTGAACATGAATCTTATTCTGTTTGTCATAAAGTTGAAAAACGATCAAAGAAATTTGACACATTGGGGTAACTTTACGTGCTGGCCTCCTCAATAGCTACAATCTAAAAGATAGTACATAATTATATTAGTCTCCTAGACTTTTGTTAAATGTGTTAAAGAAAACTGTTTTGATCTAGCCTTTTTTTTTAAACCGCCTCAATATCTTTTTCCAAGAAGGTTACCTTGGGCACTGTTGATTTAGTTATTCATACGTAGTAAGTCTGTGAAATTTCACCAATTACTTTAATTTAAACTTATGTGTACAATACAGACGCCAGAACATCAAGCAAACCTTAACCGCTATATGTTTCAAATTAAACACGAACTTCATTCCATTGTAATAAAGTTGAAAAACTATCCAAGAATTTTGACAGATTGATGTACTTATAAGTGGGTTTTGAAAGGTCACAAAAATATTGTTATAACGTAGATAAATAGAAAATGGTGTGTTAAGTAAAGCAAGTAACTACATGTAGACGAGGAGGGTTCGCCTTCTGTGGGGGCAGGGGTTCACTTCCCGTTTGGGGACAAATATTTGTTCAGGCACTTGGTCCTCTATGTTTTACTACAGCAGTGTTTGAAGTTATCTTCTAATGTTTATAATTATGTATCACAGTGTTTGTAACAATACTCCTCCGAAACGGCATGACCGGATAAGACGGGCTCGGCTAGTTTTAGTACCATGTAATATTAAGGCAAATCTCAATGAATGCAAATGTTCAAAGTCTAAGTGAAAGACTCCAAATGTAATTTATAATTGCTTCATCGCTAATCAATCAATATCGACGTCGTTTTAGGAACTCCAGACTTGTAAAAACAACTATTTAACCCCATTTTATGTTAAGAATAATTACTAATATAAAATATCATAACAGTACTAAAAATATATCGTCCACAAATAATGTATATTCTGGCAATAAACGTGTTTATTACTGGCTATAATTTAGATGGCAACACTTAAGAAGTTGGGGGGAACACCATTAAGGTTTTATACTTGCTACGTTTGCATTTTGAACGGTTTTATATCTGTGGCATTTAGTTTACTTTTTATAAGATTTTTTTTAGGCGTTTATGGTAACATTTTTTTCTCCAATTTATAGTTTAATTTGTTTTTAAAGGTACTGCAACTTTATTTTTAAAAATTTAGGTGGCCAGTCTTACAGTTAACAATTCCTAATTTGACATTCGTTTCGGTTACAGCTTGAATCTTTCTAAACTGCAGATCATGCAACTAGAAATTCCTTATACTTAAATAATCTCTCATATAAATAAATTAGCATCGAATGAGTTATGTTTATAAGTCTATAACAGTCATGTATGCCATTTATAATGTGTAATTTTTTATGTAAGCAATCAAATGATCGACTAAATCAGATTATTTTAATAGATGTTCGCTAACGGCAAATTTTATTGGTAGGTAGGCCTGTTTTTTATGCTATTATTGATTCTATACGTGGTTAAGAATATACAGTTAATGATTTGTGTGGACAAATGTATGGTTTTGAATAAAAAGTTGACCTAACAGATTAACTGTAAAGACATATTTTTATTAGAATAAATATCTGGCCAAGTCCTTTTCTGTTTCAATCAAAATTTATTTTGGAAAAATAACAATGAAAATATTGCAATAAGCTAAAAATATTTTCCACGCTCATTATCGGTTTGGATAACTAATAATGTAATCTAATGAATTGATTAACGAATTCGTAGGAAGTAGGTATTTAATTAGAATTTTGTGATACCGCTCCTCCACAGCAACAAAATGCACCGCCATTATTATAAAACATTAAAACTACATTTAACGGGAACGTATTCGAAAAAGGAACATTGAGATCCGTATTCTGGAACATCTCGAAAAAATTAATCTCGAATCAATGAGTAGATATTTTCTGACCTAGTCTAGTAGTCTGTGGGACTTGTTGCTAAATAATATTAGCCACACGGGTCGATCTAAGATGGATGGGTGACCAAGCATTACAAATTAAGAACCCTCCGTGTCTCGGAAAGCACCTTTAAGCTGTTTGTCCTAGCTGTCATTCGTATGTACATCTTTGACAGTTGTAACGGGTAGTGGGAACCCCGAAAGTCTGACAACCAGTTTAATCAAAGGTATTGTGTTACCCAGTTACTGGGTTGTGGAGGTCAGACAGGCAGTCACTCCATGTAAAACACTGGTATTCAGCTGCATCTGGTTAGACTGGAAGCCGACTCTATCATGGTTTGAGGTTAGGAAGATGATGATTTTCTGACCAAAGCTGTCAATTTTATTGATTCGAGATTTATCTCTTTCGTTGTTGTAAAATACGGAGCCTACACACACCCAAAAATACTCTTTAATTTTTTTTAAATTAAGTTTTTCTTTTACAGATTTTATACGAAAAAGTGCCTGAATTACGAAGAAAGGAGTGCCTTCAGTGATTGTGCCAGTGTTTTAACAGTTTTTAGTCAGTTTTAGTAATTTTTGATTACTAAGTGAACTGTATAGTGTTTTTTATTTAATTTCTAAGTGATATTTAGAAAAGCAGCACTATGGAGATAAGGAAATTGACCATTTGTATGGCGCTGTTCGTGTTAGCCGTCTCACAATGTTCAGGTAAGCGTTTTCATACATTTTATAAACGAGATTCTTAGATTTTAATGCTTGATGAACCCATTTTATATTGGCATTTTACATCATGAAACGTATTTGAATCATTTCGAAACGTATGATTGAGCACCGGTCACTATAAAGACGCAAAAAAATATGAGTTTGAGCAGGTTTTTTTGACAAGCGTTTGTTATTTTCCGTATGATTCATTCAGAAAAGCAGTCATTCACCGGACGTCTACGTTTTATTTGACATGAACCATTGTGTACACAGTTTTCTCACACCATTAAAAACATATGACACAAAACCTACACAGCAATAAATCTTTAACCCAGTAATCTAGACAGTGGCATCATCAAAAATAAAACAATACCAGGAAATTTAAAGTTCTAGGATGAGTAACAGACTACTTTTGAATTCTAGGTCGCCGTGACCAGCCAACTGCGAGTACGTAATGACATGGCAGTTGTAAAATATGAGGTCGAGTTTTTAGAAGAAAAAGAAGTTCGATGCTCTAAGCCTGTATTCAATTTAAGAAAGACTCTTTACTTTTGAATATAGAATTAAAACAGTCACTATAAATCGAGACACAAGTTTGAGCATCTCTAATTCAGAAAAAGGACATTTGCAGTGTGGATGCGTGAAAAACATTTGGATTGATTTTTAATTTTACTATAGTAACACTGAGACCATTCTGTCAATCAGTTAAAAATAGGACATTTGACAGCTCTCAAACGAACGTTATTAAATTTCCAAGATTTTTTAAGATCAACATTGATGACAGTTAAGTAGTTAGTAATGTGTAACACTTATCGCGTGTTCGTTCGCAAAGTGTAAGACAAACACGATTGTACGAGTATGAATGAATCATTGATAAAATGATATTTTTCAGTGTTTATTCAGAGAGACACATACTTGAGTCCTGTTAGTTTCACTTTAGAGTTCATTGCTCTTTACTTATAAGTAACTGTGGCATAATATTTACCTTTAAATATTGATCACTTTTGAAGGAAAACGCCCATTTTTTAGACATGGTCCTTAGTCCTCACTGCTTTGCTTACTCATCATCTGCCTAGCGTTTTCCTAACTATGTTGGGGTCGGCTTCCAGTTTAACCGGATGCAGCTGAATACCAGTGTTTTACATGGAGCGACTGCCTGTCAGACCTCCACAACCCAGTAACTGGCTAACACGATACCCCGTGGCTAAACTGGTTGACAGACTTGTCGGGCTTCAGACTATCTGTAACAACTGTCAACAATCTACAAATGACAGCCGGGAACAACGGCTTAACGTGCTGCCCGAGGCTCGGAGGAATCTTGATATGTAACGAATTGTTACCCATCCACGGATCGACCTCGTCAAGAGTAGTTTAACCTTCGATAAATCTGTGAGGCTGGTATTATTTAGGCTCAAGCTATTCCTTTGCTTATTAAAAGAAAACAATATTGCAAACTAGATACCGATGTTAGTATGTAATAAGGCAGTTTGTAATGTATTGCATACTAGACTAAATCTTAGGAAATATCGATTAATTGTGTTGCATTTCACATCCCTATTTTTGACGTAACTATGGTCCTTTATCATTGTCAAAGTCACTTAGGTGTCAAGATATGTAATTGGATTCTTGTTTGATTCTTTCGCGAATCATGTTGATTTTTAATTAACATAATATTTTTATTATCTGTGAAAAATTGAACTGTCTATCTTTTACTTACGGTTTATGAGACTTAGACATACTGTCCGTATGATAGACGGACGGAAGGACAGCTAAAAAAGTTAATCAGATTAGTTTCCTATTTTAAAACGTAAATATACGATTCAAAACAAAGAACGTCACGCTAAAAGTAGTATATATTTTAAATGTTCTCTATCAATAGTTAACAATAAAAAAAAATAAAGAGTTACGAATCTCGCGCCTATTTTTAGTCAGAGTCAACAACTCTTTGAAGGTTAAGGCAAGTTAATAATTCACTCGGCCGACCATTCAGACTATTTCTGAATGAATAAAATATAAATACAAAATGTATGATGTGCGGGTTTTTAAGATGTAAAAAAGTTTGTATTTTTAAAGTAGGTATTCGTAGTTATGTGATCAAAATCAGAATGAGGTTCGACCGAGATCGTGATGATAACATGTTTTATATGCCTAAGCTGTCTTGATGCTCGGTATAGACCTCCCCTAAGTCCTTCCAGGGACTTCTCTGCTGCATCGCGCCACCTAAAATAAAAAATCATCATTTAATCGCAATACGCAACATTATATTCTCAGCGCCCGCCATGAAGAAAACTGTTTTTTGCACAGGTTCAGTTAATAGTATGTTATACCATAAATAGGTGGTTTTGATGGCATAAAACAAAGTAAATCAAATAGAAAAAAAACTTATTTTATTCACGAAAAATTAGAAAGTACAAAAATAAAATGTATACATTTATTGTGCCCAAATCTGTCCACAGTTTCGTTCAATCGATTTCAATCAATCTGTATTAATACTGACTTTCATTGTAAGCCAACAAAACAAATAAAATGTATTCTCGCATTCGAAGTGCAGACATTTTAAGTGCAGTATTAACACAGATATTTGTAGCGGGACTCTTAATTGCAAGCTCTCATTGACGGCCGCTGTCAAAATGATTGTCTCGACGCCTGTCAACATGACAGATGTCAACTCGAGGGTTCTTTAACGTGTGCGCTTCGGAAGATTAGTTTTTGGGTCACGTGATTAGGTTTTTTTGAGATCGGATGTAGTTAGGAGCTAGGAATTCGTTAGGCTTTTTGTACATAAAAAATAATTGCTACATGGTACGAAGTAGATTAGTTCCGTCTATATTTTATCATAATACTAATTGATTAGGTAATAACAATGTAGGTGGACTTAATTCTAGCTATAACGATATTGTTAATGTCTATTGTAGCTCAGCAAAAAAGTAAAACCTACAACGACTATAAATAAGACTTTTTTTGTCGGAAGTGGACGTATTCAAGGCTAGCAATTTGAATAGACGTGGCTTAAATCTATTATCTTCTATAGAGATAGTTTCAGATAAGTTTTGTTCCAAATACGTTTGAAATTGATTGATGGTTCACGTTACGTGATTTCCAAAGGCATTCAATACTTACCTACTAAATTTTGTTCTTGATGTCTCATCTACCTAGATGAGACATCAAGAACAAAATTTTCATCCAATATTTTTGTGTCCCAGTGGATACAAGTCTATGCGTACGCACAGATGCCGCTGCCGCTCCAATATCGCTATATTGTGCTAGAAGGCGTTACTGACACATGGAATCGCAGTTTTTTATGTCATTTCTTCGCATGTCCTCTCTATAGTATTTTAAATCTCTTTGGTGATTTCGAATGAATTCAAAAGTGGAATACCAATCATAGACATTGTAGATATTGATTGTAATATTGTTTTAAAGTTCAATGTCACTAAGGAAGGAGTATTTTGTTGATTTCTATTTTTTTTGTTAAGAATTGATAATCTTTAAATGGAAACTGGTTCAGTAGGTACCTAAACTTGTTATGTTTACCTTATTTTAGCTCACAGACAAGTGTTTTGTCTGTCTGAGTTCAAACAAGATAATTTCCCTTAAATACGAGTAATTTATTCATTTAAATTACTATGCTGGCCGGTAATGATACAAATTGCGATGGTAAATACACTTATTGGTTAAGTTAAACTGCAGTTATTGCTCTGATTCCTAGTTGAGAGAATGATTTACACTATACATATAAGTGATCGCCTAGTGGTTGAAATTAGACCATTTTATGCAATTTACCAAAATTAAAAAAATACTAGTTCAGCGACAGATAAACTATAGATAGCTCGAGATTAGATTGTATGTATCGGAATTAAGGTAGCTAGTATTTTAATTCGTTGCAATAAAACTTTATATTTCATGTTTTTTAATACTAACTGTCACATTTCCGACTCGGCCCTTTCTCATAAAGAAAAACATGAAATAAATGAACAGAACTGTCCCCTATAATCAAAGCATAACGACGATGCACTTACAATTTATTTGCACGACAGTGTAATGGCGATAATAAAAATGTAAGGTACTCATTACATGTAATTTTTTTAACCAATTACCATCGTCAATGCTGTCAGGTTTTTTTATTTGTAAGACTTTTATGGACTTGTCAGACAGATAGGCGGTCGATTCTTTTTACATTATTTATCATCTGACATTTATCTACTTTTTGCGTGTGAGATTCTTTTGGGTAAGTAATTGCTTATTTAGAACAACAACACGGGCCAATTGAAAGTTCAACTATGCTGCGTCTGTGAATGGGTGACCAACTGACCATTCATTACAATATGTTTTTGTTACAATTACCTACACAAAGAGATTTAAGATAGATACAGCTTTTTTCTTAAATTTTTTTTAGGGTTTATGACCTCAGTCCTTCGTCATTTATGGGCCGATTTTCATATTTTTATTTTATTTGATAGGTATGATATAACGACGATGCACTTACAATTTATTTGCACGACAGTGTAATGGCGATAATAAAAATGTAAGGTACTCATTACATGTAATTTTTTTAACCAATTACCATCGTCAATGCTGTCAGGTTTTTTTATTTGTAAGACTTTTATGGACTTGTCAGACAGATAGGCGGTCGATTCTTTTTACATTATTTATCATCTGACATTTATCTACTTTTTGCGTGTGAGATTCTTTTGGGTAAGTAATTGCTTATTTAGAACAACAACACGGGCC
Source organism: Euplexia lucipara (assembly GCA_921972225.1). Lineage (NCBI taxonomy): Eukaryota > Metazoa > Arthropoda > Insecta > Lepidoptera > Noctuidae > Euplexia > Euplexia lucipara. Next base: position 4,039,323 of record OV179168.1, on the reverse strand, counting down.
AATTGAAAGTTCAACTATGCTGCGTCTGTGAATGGGTGACCAACTGACCATTCATTACAATATGTTTTTGTTACAATTACCTACACAAAGAGATTTAAGATAGATACAGCTTTTTTCTTAAATTTTTTTTAGGGTTTATGACCTCAGTCCTTCGTCATTTATGGGCCGATTTTCATATTTTTATTTTATTTGATAGGTATGTGCCTATTTCTTCGCATGTCGTCTCCAAAGTAGCTCAAATCTCTTTGCTACTACATAACGAAACGAATATCTTTGGGCTTCTAACGTAACTTTTAAGTTTTATAAGAAACAACAAATTTTCTTAACAAAACAGATTGGTTTACTTACATTTTATTCGTCAGAACACGAGGTATCATCGCCCCACGGTCGCCCAGGGTTCAAGAAACCCATACAATTAATTAGCGTTGTATTATCGCCGGTACATTTGTAAGTGTCAACGGTGGCGTAAGAAAATTGGATGCGGCATTTATAAATGGACTTTCTTTTTATTTTTGTTTTGAAAGTAGTGTGGCGTGAAGTGTTTGAGTATTCATCCTCTAGATATCATATAAGTCCGGTATAACAGACTATAATTATCTGTAAGTACATCTGTCTGATGAAGGTCCATTTTTAGGGTTCCGTAGTCAACTGGGAACCCTTATAGTTTCGCCATGTCTGTCTGTCCGTCCGTCCGTCCGTCCTCGCTTAATCTCTGTGACCGTTAGCACTAGAAAGCTAAAATTTGGTGCCAATATGTGTATTACTCACGCCGACAAAGTGGTAAAATAAAAATTGGAAAAAAATGTTTTATTATGATAAGTGGGAAGTGATTTTTTTTTTAATTTCAACCCTAACGTGTGATATATTGTTGGAAAGGTACCTATTTAAAAATGAATAGGGGTTTACAAATAATTTTTTTGATAATGTCAATAATTTCAGAAATAATCGCTCCAAAAGTAAAAAACAAAGTGTGTCCCTCCTCTAACTTTCACCATAAGTTTAGAAAATATGAAAAAAAACTGAAAAGTAGAACTTTACAAGGACTTTCTAGGATAATTATTTTGAACTTTTTGTACAAAAAAGACAAAAAGTTGTACAAAATAATTTCTGGACTAAGTTTGTAGTATAATCGTATACCTATGCAAGCATTTTTTTTAACTTCATTTACATATTCTACGGAACCGTACACTGAGCGTTGCCCGAAACGCAACAGTTTTATTCATCTGATAAAAGTAATCTGACTTTTGAAAAATTTGGTCTTAATGTGAATTTTTATAACTATTAGTTGTGTTTATGGTGGGTGTTCGATCGTCTTTGCTTTCTGTTGCTTTTTTTCCATAAAAACGATATACCTACCACGATCGATCACCGTCTATTGCCAGTATGGCCACCGACGAACGATCGCGTTTTGTGTCGTGTATCGCGCGTCGATGTAAAAGGTTGCATACGTTGTACTTCGAATGTCGTTGATCAATATAGGTATGTGTTCTGACTCCATAACAATAATACCTACTTTCCTTGCAAATGTTCTTACTCTAATTTGTACCCAACCACCGCATCGCATTTCCTTCGTATATACACGGCTATAATCAAAACGGGCTTGGCAGCGTTCATGGTTATCAAACACGCACATTTCGTGTTACAGTCGAAATTCTTAAAACCTATAATAACTGATGATTAGTGATCACACTTAGCGTAATTTGGTTTCTGTGAAAAGATTTCGCGATTAGCATTCTACCGCGATAAGTAAAACCTAAGTCAGATTGTATTTAGATGATAGGGATTTGCGTTTATTTAGTCAATAAATATGTCGTTCTGGTTTAGTCGTCAAGGCCTTGCCTCTGCTTGCTTTTAGGTTCAAATCTGGGCGAGTCAGAAGACTATTTAATGTAAAATACTTTTAAAGTAGCAGCATTTGCCTAGCCTTTCCGAAATGATGGGATCGGCAACACAACCTCTGGGTTGGGTGCGATAAGCAGTAGAATGTGGATGTGAAACATGAAGCAAAGGCAAATAAAAAAATTAAATAAAAAATTTAAAAAACCCCCATCGCAAAAAAGTAAAACATTTAAAAAGTTAAAAATAACACTTTAGCCATGAAATTTTACTTCACGTCGGGGTACCGCTTAAGCAAGGAATGTTCCTAGTAGGTACTTGTAGGTATGTAGGTACTTATTTTAACGGTACCCCGACGTTACGTAAAATTTCATGGCTAAAGTGTTATTTTTAACTTTTTAAATGTTTTACTTTTTTGCGATGGGGGTTTTTTAAATTTTTTATTTAATTTTTATTTTATAATTTTTAAACGCATTAATTTTGTTTCATAGAGTTTACAGTTATGAGAATTTTTCAGTGCATTGTATGTAGAGTCAAATGCTGGTTTAAACGAATCCAAACACGACATATCTGCTATTATTTTGTCAATAGTCTACCTACTGGTGTGCTGGATAGCCTGGACCAGCATCAGCTCACCCTGTTGCCATCAGTGCATTGTGTTTAGAATCAATTGCTAGTTTAAATGAATCCAAACACGACATATCTGCTATTATTTTGTCAAGAGTCTACCTACTGGTATGCTGGATAGCTTGGCTGCAGCATCAGCTCATCCAGTTGCCATCAGTACATTGTGTGCAGAATCAAATGCTGGTTGAAATGAATCCAAACACGACATATCGGCTGTTATTTTCCCAAGAGTGTATTAGTCTGCTAGATATCCTGGCTGCATCAGACCAAATACACCATAATATTGCTTATTAATATTACACACATGGGTGTTTGAAATTTTAAGACACACATATGTTTGTAAGTAAAGTTAATACCCATAGACGTCTAAAATAGCAACGGTAACTAACACAAAAGAGCTGATAACCTTGAAACGGCTGAACCAATTTTGATAAATCATGTCTAAGAACCATCGCAGGAAACCCTGCTTTCAAATAAAAAAAACCGCATCTAAATCGGTTCATCCGTTTGGGCGCTACGGTGCCACAGACAGACAGACAGACAGACAGACAGACAGACAGACAGACAGACAGACAGACAGACAGACAGACAGACAGACAGACAGACACACACACATAGCGGTGAAACTTATAACACCCCTCTTTTTGCGTCGGGGGTTAAAAAGAACCTGAGCGAGCGAAGCGAGCTCGACGTTTTTTTTTTTGGACTTCACCTCGGATAGGTGGAAAGAGGTGCCTGTCCTACACTGGGCGACTTTCACGGTTGCCCAGTACCTCTGAAGCCGCCGCTGGTTGGAAACTCATGTGGCTTTGATATTGTCTATCAATTTGCCACTGATTAGGACTCTACTTTTTTTTAAATCTAATTAAACGTGTTTGGAGACGTATAGTTATTGCATGGCTAACCGACAAGATTTTGAGCGAGAGCGAAACGAGCTCGATTTTTTTTGCATTTTGCCGCAGACAAGATCGGAGTATAACGATTTTACGGACTTGGCGCTCTGGGTCACTGTCAAGGTTGCGTAAAAATCCAAAAGCCAGTACTTTTCTTTGATTAGGCTTCCACAATTTTATTATTTAAAATGTTTTATATTTTTGGGGCATGTATTGCATCGGCAATCCAAAAGAATCTGAGTGAGCGAAAGGAGCTCGTAAACTATTGGTACTCTACCTTTAGTTCATTTTTAATTTTTAAAATTGCGTACGGTCTTTCTTGATACCCTGACACAGTAAAAAAAACATTGTAGCAAGTAAAAAATTTTTGGTTGACCATGCGTCCTTTTCTGACTATTAAAAATTATTGCGCCTTCTCACTTGGTTTTCTAATTAAGTAGTCGTAATTAAAATTCTTTTATCCAAGTTTGTTTACATTATTAGAACAAATGAAACGTATGGCAGGTTGCCATGTCTCTTCTACTCATGGTAGCGGTAAAAATAAAGGATCTTTTACACAATAGATAGGTAAATAATAATATATCATCTGCCATCTGCCTAGCCTTTTCCCAACTATGTTGGGGTCGGCTTCCAGTTTAACCGGATGCAGCTGAATACCAGTGTTTTACATGGAGCGACTGCCTGTCTGACCTCCACAACCCAGTAACTGGGTAACATGATACCCCTTGGTTAAACTGGTTGTCAGACTTTCGGGCTTCTGACTACAAGTAACGACTGTCAAAGATCTACAAATGACAGCCGGGACCAACGGCTTAACGTGCTTTCCGAGGCACGGAGGAGTCTTGGTATGTAATAAATGGTCACCCATCCACGGACCGACCTCGTCAAGCGTAGCTTAACCTTCGATCGACCCATGCGGCTGTTATAATTTAGCCACAAGCTCCTCCTAGGTAAATAATAATAATAAATAAATAATATTCCACAAGTTTCACACCACGCCATTTAGTCCCAAGCTAAGCTTCAGAGCTTTTGTTACGGGTACTAAACAGCTGATAAACATACTTATATATTTCTAAATACATACATACTATAGATAAATTACACCCAGACACAGAACAAATTATCATACAGCCTTGCAATATACGTCTCCAAAAACTTAAATTAGATTTTTTTAAAAGGAGAGTCCTAATCAGTGACAAATTGACAGATAATATCAAAGCCACATGAGTTTCCAAGCAGCGGCGGCTTCAGAAGTACTGGGCAACCAGGACTGTCGCCCAGTGTAGGACAGGCACCCCTTTCCGAGGTGAAGTGCAAAAGAAACGTCGAGCTCGCTTCGCTCGCTCAGGTTATTTTTATTTACCTTTGCATCATGTTTCCTATCCACATTCTGGGTTGTGGAGGTTAGATAGTTCGCTCCATGTAAAACTTTAGTAGTCAGCTGCATCCTACATCCCCTAGTAAGATAAATTGTCTGTGACTAAAACAAAAATAAAATATGACAGGTGACATTTGACGTTGGTGTTTCTTTCTACTGTATCTTTCAAACTATTCATGCTTGTACATCATTAATATGTTAGCTCCCATAGTAGCACGTCTTTTTGTCTCACTCACTAAACACTGTGTAAATGAAACTTTAAACAATACACCTTGTTCTTTCCTCGCCTCTATAGCAATATAAATTACATTTGACTAATTAATTAATGTAAATAAGATCATTAAAATTCCACGTTTAAGCCTACAGCTTGCATTGTCTTGCAATACTTCAATTAATTACAATTACGTATATATGTTACCTGCTAGTGCGTACTAACTGTTAACCTATTTTATTTATTACTTCTTTGATCTGAAGACAATAGAGTTGCAGTGTGGTCTATGGTCGCAGCACATTAATTGACACTGACAGTTGACACTTTTGACAGTTTTAGACAATGATTTTTGATGCACCCGCACCATATTTGACAGCTACATGCAATTTGCTTTTAAATTAGTATTATTCAACCAATTTTATTTTAATTTCGATTGTGTTTTGTAATAGGGACGTTTATATTTTAAAAGAGTACTTGTAATTGCTAGCCAAAACTTTTCCATACTCAATCATTTTTTAGAATGGGTATCCCAAATCATTAATATTATGTTTGGTTGTTTACGTTTAAATGTACCTAATTTTGACGTTCTATAAGCACTGATATTTAGCCTAATTTGAATTAATTACCTACTTTTGAAATTTTGTTATTTTTTTTAAAGACTTTGTTTAAAAAAAAAGAATCTAAACGAGGGAACAGGGGTAAGTAAAGAACAAAACGGGTGGTATTCTATAGCTTTTACATACTCCCATAGAAAAGGAACGTGAATCTGTCTGTTAGTTATGTACCACTCTATGTGTTTAGCCTCAAATGTTAATGACGAAACAATTTTTATAGCAGCCAGATAGAAGACAAACTTGTTTTTCGACAAACTGGAATCTCATCTTGCGTAACGTTCGTGATTTGATAACGCATGACTGATAAGAGACTAGTCGCTATCTCGGAGACTTTCTTTGCAAACACGACTTGGTTGCACGTAGCCACAAAATTCAAGTGAATTTTGTATGTCAAATGTTATCTATTATAGTCAAAGAGATTTAAAATACTATAGAGCGGACATGTCAAGGAAATGTCATAGAAAAACTTTGATCCCATGTCTCAGTAACGCCATCTAGAATAATATATGAATATTGGAGCGGCAGCGGAGCGTACTATAAAAAACTCATAGACTTGTATCCAGCAGGACACACTTTTTCGGACGAAAATTTTGTTCGTGATGTCCGGTCTATAGGTATTGAATGTCTTTGATTATAGTTAATTATTTTTATTTTTGAGTTTATCCATCTGGAATTTAAAGGCTCTAAAACATGCAGTGTTATTGTTACTCCACTAGGGAGTGGTTTTCTGCTTCTCGTTTAAACAGATTATTTCGTAATCTAGCTAGGAGAACAGGGCTTCACCCATTTGTTCGTACAACATGTTTTTTTTTTGTTCTGTTTTTCTTTTATAATGTATAAGCTCATCCATGTACTACAAATATCCTTGTATTATTTATTAGCATCAATAAATTATTATTATTATATTTATTTATTTGCTGAATACAGGTGTATATAAAGATCTTACAAGTCATAACAGTCATAAGTTATACAGTTTCTTAAACCATATTCTACCATATTGAACCATATTGAAATCTTGATTTTTCTTCTCCTTGAGGAGAGTTTACGACCTTACACACGGGCCGGAACCAAGTGTGTAAGGGGAAATTTATATTGAAAATGTAGATGACAGTGTAGAAGATGTTAAAAATTTTCGGGTAATGCGACACGTGTTGAGTATAGTTGCTTTTTGGAGCATGTAAAGTGTGTGAGATGGCATGTGTGTTATTATTATAATTTCTCACTAGCAGCCCGGAGTCTGGATTTGTGCCCGATCGATGGCAATAGACTGGCCCCTACATGGGACGGGACTTCAACACTTAACTGGCAAAATGTCAACTGTCTGGAAATAAAATCGTACTTTTGACAGATTGAGAGTAAGACTGACATTGAAACCCATTCGTGATTAGTAGGCACGGCAATAACCCCTCTAACAGTTAGTCAGTTATTTTAATCTTCCTAGTGGACAGAAGTCGATTAATCTAGTTTAGTACGCTCTGCTGCCGCTCCAAGTATTACTATATTATGCTAGATGGCGGTACTGAGATGGCGGATATTGGGATCATAGTTTTTATATGACGTTTCTTCGGAAGTTCTCTCAATAGTATCTTAAATTAAATATCTTTGTATTTAAACAACAAAACAAAACACAAGCGCGTTCCAACTAGGGCTTGCAAATATTCGATAATTTTGCAATTCGAATATTCGATTTTTTTTTTGGTTATATTCGAATAATTCGAATATTGTTCGAATATTAAATAAAAAAAATAAGTTTCATAGAAATCATGTCCTTTAATTTCTAAAAAGTCTTTATTCTCTAAATCAAAATAATACTAGTTAAAGCTAACGCAGTGTTACAAAAACAATTAAAATAAAATAAAAATCTGTTTGAAGAACACGAAGGATTAGAATAGCTAACATTACACTGCAAATAATCGACTAGTTTCTTCAAATAACATAGCTAACACAATAATCAACGTATTTTTTTTTTAAAGAATTTTAATGGTCAACTTAATATTGGACTGATGATATTAATACACCACAATGTTATTCTAATATAATATTCACAAAAATTAGAAACAAATGCTTAAAATGTTTTAAAATAAACAATAGTTAGAAAAATAAACGAATCTGGTTTTGTTTTTCAATCTTGGACACAAACACAATACAGTCTTATAAAATCGGTTATGACTATTGTAATAATATAATAAAATCAAACAAAACAATAACAAGTAAGTAACGCAATTAAACTTTTGATTCAAAATCGTTTTCTTAATGTTAAATTGTCAATGTCACACCAACAAAGTGTGATATTGATAATTTAACATTAAATCTTAGTGATAACAAAAATAATAAATCACGAGATCAGATCAGATCTAAGTAGCACGCTACATTTAGTACAGAAAATTACAGTACGTTTTTAATCCTATCATATACCTTTGTCGTGTCCTTCAACGTTTTCCCTGGAAGTGGGACCTAAGGAAACTTAGAGCATCCATGGAATCATCGTTTAAGGCACATCTTAGATGGTTGCAAATATACTTGCTGGAAGAAAACACCCTTTCACATTCTACACTTGTAGGTGGTATACACTGCAGAAAGTCGTACGCTTGGCTCAAATTTACTTGTCTAGGACCTCCTCTATCAAATAAGGCCATTTGCATTAGGATTGACGTTTCCAACTCTTCTCTGCATGATAAATTTGCGGTAGATGTACAAGAAGTTGCTAAAACGGTCTCATCGATCTTTTTTTGTAGTTCTTCCTTGAAGCTTATTGCAGTTTCCTGAATTACTTCATTTTGTCGCTGTCGCTGCTGCTGGTGATCAACTAAGGATCTATCTTCATTGTCATCAAAGTCTTGTATTTGACTAAAGTATCTGACGTTAATCTCAGTTATAACTTTAGCAATCGTGTCGTTTCCTGGAGATGGAAAAATATCCGAAGGTGTCTCTGCGTAATATGTTCTGGGATTGTGTAGATATTTTAACGTACACACTAGATCTAGTAAGCGTCTCTCAGTTATTCTTTTCTTCAGAGCCTGGAGTAGCTGATCACTTGTATAACTGTTTGTCGTCTGAAGTTTCACAACCATGAATTGTAGAGCTGTCTCTGCAGTAAGCAAATTTGCATTTTCTTGGCACAACGCCTCGACTGTTACCTTTACAATATTGAGAGAAGTGGACAATTCTTGGAGTAAAGCTAGCTCAGCGGAACTAAATGTGATTTCGTTCTTTAAATCAATAAGAGCCTTCAAGATAGGCTCTTTTAGTACCAAAAACCTTGTGATCATATCAGCCAAGCTACTCCACCTGGTTTTACAGTCTAGGATCAAGCCAATTTTTTTCTGTTCTTCTGGAAGGTAGTTATAGAAACACTCAATCTTGGTGGGTGATTTCCTAAAAAATTTAACAATTTTTCTCACTTTATCTATAACATTTTTTAGATTTACATCATCGTATAAATGTTGGTTCCTGTTCAGTTGTCTTCCAGTACCAACTACAAATCCACCTTCTTCTTCATCACTGTCAGAGTCATCATCCTGTCCTGTCGCCCCTGTGTCTTCTGTAGATTCATCCCATTCTTCTTCTTGGGCATTTTGTGTCTTTTTGTAAATTACATCCAACACTGCACATTGGATGCCGTGTGCAAAACATAATTGATGGTACGACGGCAACTGTCGACCCATAGCACACATCACACTTGCTCCGTCAGTTACCACACATGCTATGTCCACTTCTAGAGTAAGGTTATAGGATGATAGTTTGTCCTTCAAAATATTGGCACAACGTTCTGCTGTTCCCCGGCCAGTTATTCTTGCTAGTCCCAGATTCCTGAAGCTCTTGCCTGCAAAGTTTGGACAATGAATGTTGACGTTCATGTACCGTCGGTTACGGGTTGAAGTCCATTCGTCTAAAGAGACGGAAAACTTCTGTCCTTTTACTTTCAATTTCTGCAATGTTTCCTTAAGTTCGTCTTTTAATTGCTCACTCTTTTCTAGCACGATCTTTTTAATAGTATTTGGTGACTTCGGTAAGTCTTCATAGCCACTTTTTTTAAAAAGATTTCGCAAGGAATCAGAAGTGCAGAACAAACTAAATGGAAGACCATCACAAGCAGTCATTTTTGCAACTATGTTTTGCAGATTATCAGATTTTTGAAAGAAGTCGTCAATCAATTTAACTTTCTTCTTCTTTGGCTCATTTTCCTGTAGGTTCGTGTGTGTGCCCGATGTCCCTGGCGCCGAAAGTTCATCAACAGTAACCCTAGTACTCTCAACAGGGTGAAGTTTCTTATGGTTATGCAGACATGTAGTTGTGTTTCGGCATTTAATTACTTTCTTGCACATTTTACATTGTGCATGAACTCCATCTGAAGTTCTTAAAAAAAAGTTCCAGACTGACGACTTATCTCGCGTACCTTTGGTGTACTCTTTAAATTCTAATTTGTTTTGCTCCATGTTTTAATGTTTAAGCTAATACCTGAAATGTCGAAAAATTAACCGTCAACACACAGTATTTAAACAAATCTTAAGAGAACACAAATGAGAAGTAAACGAGTTCACAAAATAAAAGCTTTAGCTAAGTTAACTAGTAGAAAAGCTGCATTTTTGAGGTTAGAATTAGTATTATAATAAAATCACTATCACAAGTCAGAAATGCAATGATAGTAGCTACTTACATTAAAGCACGTCGTAACTGATTCACTGGATTGTCGTTGGGTATACAACTATACATTAAATAAAACAACGGGCACACTAAACAAAATAAAAACGTCTAACACAAAATAATAACAACCAAACACGCGTGCAAATGGCGGACAAATGCACAAAGGTGAACCACCCCCACCCACCGGACCGCGCCTGCCGCATCTTCCGAATGTTCCCGATCGTTGCCGAATCCTTTCGTAGCACTCGTAACGCCCGCACGTCGAACGATATTACTTTGTTTGGACGGCGTGCATGAACGTTGATTTTTTTTGTGCACATCAGATTGTCGAGTTTTGTTTTCTAGTAATCTGTCGAATATTCGAATATCGTAAAATTTCTATTCGAATATTTGAAACAGTTGATTATTCGAATAATTCGAATATTCGAATATTCGAATGCAAGCCCTAGTTCCAACATTCTTATCAAACAAATGAGCATGCGTGACGCATAATATTAAGTAATAAATTATTATCTACATGTACTTTAAATATTACAAGATTATGCGATATTTCGCAATCTCACTAGCTCGACGACATTCCTAAATGAAGTGCTCGGTTCCCATTTTGTCATCAATGTGTAGTCATAATTATTTAATGGCGTAATTTTGATTATGTTAAGGCGAGGTTGCGGTAATTTAAACCGTTAAATTGAATTGTAACATACTCTTCTCAGAGATGTAAACTATTCCTTAGTTGTCATCCTACCTTGTAAAAGACTGTACCCCTTTTGTTGAATTAAAGTACTAAAGTATTTTTAATCTTTTGAACCTTTGTATTTCTAGTCAAATGTAAATAATAATAATAATAACTCATTTATTTATCGAGTGATAAGGACTCATTAGAACTCAGAAATTAAACATACAGCACACATTACACACTAAAGCACACTGAATACGTTACAATATGGTACAACACAAAAACAATAAACATACAAAACAATTTATTTACATTGACAGCTGACGACTGTAGGCCACGTGCAAGTCACTACAGCGTTTAATGTATGGACCGACCTCACCTTCTAGTTAAAAAGATTTATTTAAGACAGTCGAGCCAAAAAATAACAAAAAAAAAATATACTTAAATGAAAATAATATATAAAGTTGGAGATTTGTGAAGTCAATAAAAACCGCATCATACTTCTGCCCTAATCCCATTTTATTACGGGTTATACTTGCAAGACTTGTTATTCTTCCATACATCTTTAATTGCCGTTATCTCAATACTCACACCTAGCCATAATTAGTGTCTGTATGTCTTTCTAGGGTGTCCCATCCAGATCTACTTCTACAGATCAGATTTGGGTAGATTCTACTCTTCTTATTGTGTGGTCAGTGACCAACCTGGTGTCATAGTTTTAATGCCCCCTCATGGGCACCTGACTTGGCATCACATGCCATCGAAAAATGTCTCTCTGGCATGCCGGTTTCCTCGCGATGCTTTCCTTCACCGTTTTTAAAGCAAGTGATAATTAAATAACCACTCGCTTCGCTCGGGCGTCTAAATACCTCGTATAGGAATTAGGAATTGATTCCTTTCGACCCTCGTGTAACAATCTAATATTTCGCACGGATGAACAAACATGCTCAAAATAAGGATTTCAAGTGGTCATACCTGCCACATATTTCTGGTAGTTTGGTGCAACTGGCCTTTAACCTTTCAATCGTGTCAATTAGAGACACAATGGAAAGACAATGACAGCGCGAACAGCGGTGTCCTCTTGGAGTTTAATGAAATTAAAGGCGTAACTCTTTTTGTTTTTTTTTTAATTATTTAAGTACTATTTTTCGCTGTGAAACTAACCAATACAAGCCTTTCGAGGGCTCGTACACGTACTGGCAATACATTTCTCGTTTTGTTGCAACTGGCCCTTAATGGCGTAATTTCGATAATGTTAAGATGGATAAGAACGCTTTTTGTTTGCGCGTGGGTGGGATGTCTTGAGGCAATAATGAGCGGTTTGAGGATATGATTTATAAGCTGTTAGGTTAAAGTTGTTCATTTTTGCCCTTGACATGATAAGCGTGCGTTTATATTATGTGAGTACCAGAACAGACTCAATAAGCTTCATCAGTTTTAGATTTAAGGTAGGTAGGTCTTTTCCTTGTTTTACTTTGTTTATATCTGACCTCCACAATCTAGTGTCTAGGTAACACGTAGGTACCCTTTAGTTAAACTGGTTGTCAGACTTTCGGGATTCTGACTCGTTACGACTGTCAAAGATCTAAAAATTACAGTCGGGACCAATGGATTAATGTACTTTCCGAGGCACGAAGGTGTCTTGAATATCGTAAATGTTCACCTATCCACGGATCAACATCGTGAGGCGTAGCTCAACGTTTCTCAACCATAAGCTAGATAGAAATAGATAATTATAGATACTGTTTTAAATATTCATGAGCGCAGTCAACGCAGTGCTGTTAGGTTTTCTTATCAATCAGCGCGTCTTAACATAAAAAATCTACATGTTTTATTGCTTGGAATTATCAAACTATTTCCGATAACAAACTGAATAAGGTAAAGAGACCACAATAATCTAAATAGAGCAAAGAAAGCATACCAAAGCATTGCAACAACATATCGTTCCGCATCCGTATTGATTTAATCCAAGATAATGCGACCAATCAAAACTGAATCGCACATTCATGAATCAAAACCGACGTAAATCGATTGATGGATTGATGAATCCATTAAAACTGAACTGGTATTGTTTATATTGTAATTTCATTGTGTGTGGTAACGTGTTATTACAGTTATAATGAATTTGAGCGACCCAATTCTGTTGGTCCGTTTGAATATATGGGTATTGTAAGGAGATCGATTTTAGAACGAGCCGGCCGTATTCGATATTTTATTGTGTGACGGGCTGGTCAAAGATCAAAAACAAAACTCATATTTTCACACTCTGGAACATTATATTTGTGTATTTTTTGTATTTTTTATAAACTTAATAATTTAATTCGTAATTTTGTACTCCTTTCAATATTGAGTTTTTAGTGGGTAAGCACATTATTTGTATTTGTAATTTTAAGGGTGTAAGCCTGGCGATCCGTCACACAGGTCTCGACCTAGTATAGACTCCAGCAGTGCTATCACTTCGAAAGTCATTTCGCAAATCATCTCGAAAGTCAGTAGGTATGACTTTCGAGATGATTTGCGAAATGACTAATTCTACGTTTCTCATGTCGCCTGTACAAGTTTCGGTATTCACATGTCAACGTCAAAATACTCACCCGATTTAGTTCGACTCACTATGATCATCACTTGGTGGCGCCAGTGTCGAAATCACTCCATTTAAGAATACGATATTTTAATTTCACATGATTTCACTGCGGTTTCAGAAGCGATTTCGCAAATAAACTTTTCAGAATAGCACTGCAGCTGCTCTCACAAATATTGATTGTTACAATAACTACTAAGGAAACCGGCGGCATGCCTGTGACTTGAGATATTTTTCAATTATCAGAAATTTGACAGATTGAGGTTCCTGTCTATATAATCTGTCACTTTGCCGATTCGTCTGTAGACAAAGGCCGTTTCTTCGGTGTTCAATGTGTTCATGCTACGCAGGCAGTACAGCCAAGTCAGAGGGCAAAATTCTGACACTGGGTCTGTCAGTAAGCTAAGAAGACTTATTTAGAATCAACACTGGTACTTGGCCAGACGGTTCCAAACCCAATCATACGTAGGTAATAAAGGAGACGCCAGTTAGCCGTCTGTATCCAGTCGTTATTGGTCGATTCTCAAGAGGATTTACAACCATACATCCAATGCGGTGTCAGGGTAATGGTTTTAGCTAAAATTAGACTGTACCAATGTTATTTATGTAACTTCGTGCGTATCGTCCATTAAATTAAATTTCTGGGTTTCTTGGGTGCGTTAAAATGAGTGAGATATTGGTTTAATGACTGTTATTTAGAAGACTAAATGAACATTTTTACTGGATCATGGAAACCCGGTAGGTGTTTCATTTTTCGATTTGGTTGATATTTTAAGTAGTATAAACACAATGTCATCTTGTGAATAAATGGTTATGATTATGAATGCAGAGAAGTAATTTCCGGCTTTTTTTGAAGAATGTTTACATTCAAAATCAAAAAACGTTTATTAAAATTAGGTTGAGCACTATAGAAAGTCAAATTAGCATTATAGAACGTCAAAAAGGTACACGAGAAAAGTACAAGTCCTTTATTTAGAGACCATGTACACTTACAAAACCCGGAAGATGTGATTTTGGGCGTGTTATCAAACATGTCGTAATAACGATAAGCATATCTGGGGCCCTTACTACTTGTATTGGGTACAGACACGTGGCGATAGTTAGAAAAAGAAAGATAAAAAACGAGTATGTTTTAGACCAGACGATTGAAGTAAAACTTCTTTAGTTTTCTTTTTCTCTTGCTCCTACAGTGTGATACAGACAATAGGCCTGCACTGTGTCTTAGATACACGAAACGTAACTAGCTATGAGAGAAAGAGAGCAAGAAAATTTGTGCTCGCACCTCTCTGCTTTACCCCCTACAGTAATTTACGAAACTTAACTTTGTTTTTCTATCTTCACTAACTTATATGCCTCCCAACTTCCGTTCGCTTCGCTCGATCACACTTTTCGTAACGCTCTCATCACGCATTCACCAGCTAACCCCCCAAGTGAAGCTTGCGTAAAGAAATTTTACTTCAATAATTTTAGATTACACATCACGCCTTTTAGACCTATATTTCGCAGAATTTAAATTTAAGGCGAGTCTATTGCCTTAACCAGGCACGGATCAACTCCGGGCTGCGACTAAAAAATCATAGATGGACATGGACAAAAGGCGGACTTTTTGCGGGAATATTTTTTCTTGGTGGAACTTATTACACTGCCTGAGCTAGAATTGGGAAGCGAAACCGAAGCTGGAATCGGGGTTGGCGCTTCGAGGAATACCCCGGAATTGGGAGCCAGGACCTCACACTAAGCAGTAGCAGAATTGTCTATTACTATTATTCGTATAATCTGTGCTATTTATCTAGTTTTAAAGCTAATGACGTCAATAAATATTTAAGTTTGAGAATATGGGACCATTAATATAATACGTAAATATGGAATGTTTTTGCCGCCATATTTGATATTTGCTAGTCTATGACTAATGCTAATAAAGTGTGTGAAGGCCATCTTATAGTTTTGGTAAACAGAGATAATCTTATTCCATTCATTTAAATTAAGAATTTATTTGAATTAGGTTCGAAAATTTAAATTATGATCGAATTAACATCTTAATTTGAATTGAAGATGAGAATACGGGCAAACCTATTATTAGACAAAAGTATTTAGTGATTATGGTTATATTCGCGGCTAAATTACAGCGGTAGTGGTCGATCTTCAAGGTTAAGCTTCGGTTGCCGAGGTCAGTCTGTGGATGTGTGATCATTCATTAGTATATTGGTACCTCATCGTGCCGCGGAAAACCCGTTAAGCCATTGATTTGGTCTTGATTGTCATTCATAGATCTTTGACAGTCGTTACCGTTAGTCAGAAGCACGAAATTCTAAAAGCTAAGAAAGATATATCGTCTAGACTTAGTCGTGATGATAAGGTAGGCAGCTTCATGTAAAATGTATAGTATTTATCTACAAACAGTTAGACTGGAAGTTAACCCCAATTTAATTCGGAAAAGACTAAGCAGATGATGATTTTACTTACAAAAAAAAACCCGCTTCGAATGCCACATTAAAAGCAAACAGTTACTTTCCTCAAAGAGATGATATCAAAAACCATTTTCAAGGCTTTTCCTGTCATATTTTACGCGGTAACTTCATAAATCCTGAGTCAACGACAAAAATTCAGACATTTTAAAACTTCAAACTCCTTGAGCCAATAAACCACACAGATCTTAAAAAGAAAAGAAAAATAAACCAAGCCGGCATTACTTCTCAAAATCACTTTCCGTTAAGCTAAATATACGAGCCACTGTGCGAATGAAATAAATCTCTATTGTGTGAGCAATAAACGTCAAAATCGTTTGTATACAATGGGCTGGTCGTTTTGCGAAAACAATTTGCACCCTTTTGTTTTTTTAAGCACCGTTCTTAATATAAATGGGAGCGTTTACACCGAATAATGCGTCTTACTTAAATACGGGGTGAAAGGAAGGCGCATCAACGCACATCTGGACATCATGACTTCTGTAATGATTCTGGAACCCCCAACGCCATCATGTTAGACTAAAAGCTGATCCTAAATTGGGTGGGAGGAAGGTTTTTCTTCCACTTTACGTGTGGTTAGTTTAGCTTTACTAACCTGGTATCAGAGTTTATTTATTTATTTATAAAGGTTTACCAACTAAGACACGTAAAGACAATCTTAGAAATATAACAAGCAACAGTTAATGTATGCTCTAATATAAACTACGGGTAGGCTCAACATTATTCATATCAGTTTTATTACTTCTGACTTGTCATCACATGCCGTTGAGATATCTCCCAGGCATTACGCTTTTTTTTTTGCTATTTTTGGATCAAACTGTGAAGAACCATGAAAAAAAAAACATCATTCTCGTCTTACCCAATGAGGCTTATCCTTTAAAGTAAACAAGACCACAAAAACCACAAAGTTCTTGCCTGTCTTTTGTCCTACTCTATTAAGTCCATCCAAAAGTTGTATGTCAGAGATCGCTTTTAGCGATAAGGTCGCCCATTGAACTACGTATGTAGCTCTTAAAGTTATAATTTGTAGGTTTTTATGGTAGACAATAAAGAGTATTCTAATCTATTCTATTATAAGTCACTTGTCTCATTTAAACACTCATTGCAAAAATCACTTAAAATCTATTTGACAAACCTTACACGTCGGTGTAAATGCAGCCGAGTCTCTCGTTGCAAAAGCCCGTAAAGTACACAGGGATAATATTTTCAGTGGTGACTCACCGTTGACTTACTTAAGTCGAAGCTTGAGTACGTCGATAGCCAACTTAAAGCCCTTTATGATGTATGATGAAGTATGCGTGGATAAGAATTATGATGTATTTTAATAGGGGTAAAAGTACACTGACGTTGAGTCGAAGAGCATCGAAGCGTCAATCTAACAGTTTTCTTTTTTTTTAATTTATTTATTTCCAAAACACTTCGCCCTAGTTTTAGCCATACAACAAAAATCTATGAGGGTTTATCAGTGTACTGGCAAGCACTTTATTTAAACTTGACAATAACTTTATTTGCTACTATATACATAGGTAATCTGTATAACGACAATAATCAATAAGAGGTAGGTAAATTAATAGACAAAGATACATTAGGAGAAATGTTGTGTGACGAAGCGTTTTGATGTAAACTTTCAACGTTTTGAACCCGTTTTCATATAGTATAATGACCCAAGGGCCCAAGGGCCAAACCCCAAGGACCCAGTCACCGTAGTGTGCTTTAAAATTAAGGATACAGAATCGTTGCAAAGCGTCAAAAATACCTGTACCACAATTCTATTACGAGACCATTGAACAATCAATGATCGACCGGCATGAATTTATCAGCTTACGAAGTTTTAGCAAAATGAAAGGGGGATCCCCCTTTCATTTTGCTGGAATTGGAATTGGTGTTGGAATGACAATATTTTTAATAATAGCAGACTTGAAGCCCTGTTCCTTTGTAAAATTTATGGCGGTAATTTATGGAATGGTCCTATGCTTTAGAAGTGCTGAATTCCATAAGTAAGTTTCAAATTTATCGAATTTCAGAGGTGGCCCATCCGCGGACTGACCTTGTCAAGTGTATATTAACCTTCAATGGAATCTTGCGGCTGTTATTGATAAGAATGTTACTCTTTATTGTACACAATAAAACCTTAAGAATGATAACTTTAAGGGCAACATAGGGTGTTATAATAGTCGGCCTAACAGCTAAAACCGATCTCTTACTGACAACCTTTGCATGGACTTGATAGTACAGGTGAAAATACAGTACCTAAACAGGTAATTTGTGGTGTACTATTTGCATGTTGGTATCACAGACAAATTAGTTGGTATTAACCAAAGACATTCAATACCTATAGACCGGACATCACGAACAAAATTTTCGTCCGAAAAAGTGTGTCCTGCTTAGGGTTGCCAGGTCGCCAAGCCTAATAGCCGGACAGACCTGTCAGTTTGGCCGGACATTTGGGTAAAAAGCCCGGACATTCTACATCATTGAGTTTTTGTGTCTCTCTCATAAAATGTTGTGTCTTAGAATTGTTTTTTTCATTATTACTATAAAAAATACGTTTTCTTAAAAAGCCGGACACCGTTTATTTTGGCCGGACACGCAATCAAAAAGCCTAACTATGTCCGGCTTTATCCGGACGCCTGGCAACGCTAGTCCTGCTGGATACAAGTCTATGAGTTTTTTGTAGTACGCTCCGCTGCCGCTCCAATATTCATATATTATTCTAGATGCCGTTACTGAGACATGGGATCAAAGTTTTTCTATGACATTTCCTTGACATGCCCGCTCTATAGTCTTTTAAATCTCTTTGGTATTAACCCTTAATAGACTTCCTTGAAATTTAATAACTTATAGGAACTCTTTTTCATTGTATCTCATTTCGATTAAGAGTAACAACAAAGAAATATCACGACATTTAGTATCTTTAAAGTACATCTCAATTAAATACCATCGTGATAAATGAACGGTGACATTACCCACAGACATGTTTAACTTGCCGCTTCCGCCATTTTGAATTTAAACAACTGATTTTGTTCCGTGCTTTATTATAATGTTCACCTATACGTTTATACACTTTTCATACTTATAAATTACTTATAAAAATTATAATAAAATAGAAATTCACTGTTGTTCAGCTAAATTCAAAACTAAAAACACTGACACATGCAAAGAAAAGAAAGAGAAAAAAAAAGAAAAATGCGTTAATTGGCGTTACAGCAAAATGTACCTTCAAACTATAAAATACAAAGATTGTATAGCCAAAAAGGGGTTACCTCAGCTTAATGTCAAATGAGAACACAGAGTGTACTATCGGACGCTGATTTTCAGTTGCAACCCATGAGTGCCAGCATCAATGATATTAGGTATAAGTAAAAAGCTTTCATATCATCTTATAGCCTATTATAAGTTAAAAGTACCTATAGGTTATAAGCGTCCAGCAAGCGACACGTTAAAATGTGGCTAACTAGCCACACTTGACCTCAGTGTCGCGTCGCGCCGTCAACGGACTCGTGTGTCGGCGTTTTTGAAGATCGAATGTTGTTTAGGTAACCTATCTACATCTTTTTACTTATAATATCATTGGCCAGCATGCAGCCCGATTCTGTGAAAATCACCGCTTGAGAATGTAGGTGCGTAAGGCGAGTTGAGCTGTTATTCCATACTATTGCTAGTCAAGTCATTGACAGTTCACTTCAGTCAAGTTTTCACGGAGTGATTCTTACTGGATCGACCGGCAGGTTAGTCAGTAATACGAAAACAAGAAGAAGATTCCAATAAATAGCAATAAAATCAACATCATTCCTCATCGAAAAAAACTCTAATATAAAACAGCTAACGCTAATAATTTCCCTGAATATTATTAATCACCTTCAAAAAGTCCCCTACATTAGTCGCAGACTAAACAATAATACCGTTAAAATGAAAAATGTATCCTAATTTTTTAATATAAATTACGACCGTAACGTAAACAGTTTTGTTAACCAGTTTTAATTGAACCGTTGTGAAATAAAATTAGGATTATGGTTATTATCGGTACGTGGTTTTGTATAAAAATAACTGTATTTTTGTTAACGTGTGATGTAAGTTTTAGGTAGCGATCTGTGTGGTCCTTTGTGTACAGGCGGATAAAGTCTCAAGCAAACTGCTAGTCAAGTACAGACGCCAGCACATCAAGTTACCCCGAACTGTCAATTTTTTCCAATTGAACATGAACCTTGTTCTGTTGGTCATAAAGTTTAAAAACTATCAAAGAATTTTGAATCATTGGGGTAGCTTCATGTGCTGGCCTCTGTACAAAGGCGTTTCGTAAAACTGAAACTTTAATTAATGTACCTCGTAAGCATTATTAATTACAGGTGCTAACAAACCGACAGTAAACCATTTTATTTTAACACTTCGTGTAAACAATTTTCGTGTTTTAATTATAATATTGCTTCGTAGTTCTCTGATAAAGCGTAAATGCGTTTCGGGTAATGAGTTTTGTGTAGAAAGATTAATGTTTACACATGTCACGGTAAGGGGGATTAAATTGTTATTTTTGTCAGGTTATTATAAAGGTAAAAAGTAACAAACCATTTTGGCCAAATACATATTGTTTAATTGTTTATTTATAAAATAAAGTCACGCCTTCTTTGAAATTTTTGACAGGTTAATTATTAAAGTAGCAAAGAAAGTGGCAAAACGTTTAGTGTGAAGGTAAAATAAGTGTGTGTGTTTTCTATTTAATAAACTTACGCTTTTTTTTCATGGGCTTATGCAAAAATACAGAACACTAACTGCTACGATCCTTACATACACCTTTTGGTTTTGTTCATAAATCTGGTCATACACGCACGTTGGTGTAAAGTACTATGCACCAGACCCAAAGAGATTTAAAATACTATGGACATGTGAGGAAATTTTTGATCCCATGTCTCAGTAACGACATCTAAAATAATATATCAATATTGGAGCGGCAGCGAAGCGTACTAAAAAAAGTCATAGACTTGTGTCCACCAGGACACACGTTTCGGATCAAAATTTTGTTTGTGATGCCCCGTCTATAGTAAACTAAGTATTGAATGTGACCTGACATTTTAGAACGTCAATTCCAAGTTTGTATTTTTCTACGTAAAAAAAATCCCAAGAACATCGTGAGGAAATCTGGACTTATTCTTAAATTATAGGTAAAACTGAAATAGCCAATACGCCGTGAGCAAGCCTGGTGATTAAAGCTCGTGCCTTCTTTATATAAGAAGAGGCCCTTGCCGCTTTGTTTTTGCATTTGGTGGAACGAAGTTTGTCGCAGGAGCTAGTATTTCTAATGTATATCGTTAGGTGTAATGTGTCTGTAGGTATTCAGGAAATTTAATATTATATTTACCCTTAATTCATGAAATCCCGAGAGAACACCGGTGTCCGCGCTGGCATTGTCTTTCTATTGTGTCTCTAATTGACACGATTGAAAGGTTAAAACACACACGTCTGTGTTTTTCTAACAAAGCGTTTTCAATGACAAAGCTTTTAACCAAAGCTTTTTCTCTAATTAAAACAATGGTATTGTTAATAATCAAAGATCATTAAACTGCAGTTTCCACAAAAATTGCTTATCGGAATTGCGAGTTCCTGCGAATTTTTGCTGTTAGCAAAAATACAGGTACCTACAAGACGACGTATCGCGAATTGGAGTAGGCCATTGAATCCTTATCGCATATTTTTCGGAATTGTTAATGTATTTTGTTGATTATTTTCGTCTAGGAGACGTTATATTTCAGTGAATTTGTTTACCCACCAGTCTTAATGTTATTTTTTTCTGTTTCAGGTAATTTAAGGTTGCTTCACTACAGTCACAAATTATTCAGTAAGTTGTAATAATTCAAGACTAAACAAATAAATCGTTACGTACCATAATCTATGGTCCAGAATCTACTCGTCTATAAAAAGAGGAAATGTTTGATTGTTTGTTTGCATTGAATAGGCTCCGAAACTACTGGACCGATTTGGAAAATTCTTTCACTGTTGGGAAGCTACACTATCCCCGGGTGACATAGGCTACTTTTTATCCCTGTATTCCCACAGGAACGGGAACAACGCGGGTGAAACCGCGGGACGTCTGCTAGTATTTAATAATGATATAATAATAATTGATTTTACAACCGTTGTTTTTTGATATCTCTGTTTAACTCGAGGTTTATATTCTATAATAAACAATACAAACCTAGCTGTTTGATAGTTAAACGTTGAACACTTGGCGAGTGACGATCATCAGTATGCACTGTCAACGAAGATACGCAATTGTACTGCTGGATTTACATATTATATCCTATCTTTGTAACTTTGACAATTCTAGCTACTCCTTCAGCTGTTTTACGTAAAAGAATATCAACCTTAACCCCACTGACAGAGAGGCCCCAATTCTTCTAGTGTTAGCCCCTCTACAAACCACGTGCCTTCGCGGGGGTGGTTGTCTACCCCCGGCATGACATTCATTCTTGTCGGTTCACGCTCATTAAATAATTACTACAAATAATAAGCGTATCATTTTTGTAATGAATGACCTATTGGCATGCAAATCGTGACTATTGTTTTGGCTTGTGAATGAAAGTCGTCGGTACTAAGAGAACTGTACAGTTTTTTTTTTTTTTTTTTTTTTTTTTTTTTTTTTTTTTTTTTTTTTTTTTTAGTTCATTGTTTAAAAGCTTTTATTACTGTTTTCTGCTAGTTTACGTGTGTCGTTGTTCTAGTGGTCGCAAGCGATACTGCTGAGCATCAACCTCCTGGATCCGATTCCTGGATGGGGCAATTTTGATTGAGTTTTCTGTCTGGGCTTGCCCGGAGTATAGATTTGTGCACAATTAATTGCAATAAGCCCTCCATTACACGACTTTAGACAGCGTCTACCCCAAGCCCCGGTCTAAAATCAATATTATCCTCAACAGATCACCTTGACAGCAATAAATCACATCGAACCTATCAACACCTGGTCTAAGGCCTCATTAGACTCAACACTCTAACAAGCTTTAATTTGCATGACACGATAAATTTATACTGCATAACAATTACTTTTATCGTGCGTGCTCAGAAGCGTGACAAAGATGGCGGTTCGGCGCGAAATTTGACATAACGCTACTAGTTGATGGAAATGTTGTCTATGGTCATAAAAAGTAATTTGGGACGTGTGAGAGAATGTGTTTTACATGGTTTTGATTTTATGGCTAAATTGTTTTTCTTTTTTCAACGGATCCGCTATTCAAGTATAGGAGCTATTTTACTTCGATAAAATCTAGGCTTAAACTATTGAAACAGTGTGTTTTAACTAACTGTCGACATTATATCCATTTGGGAACGTTACTTTAAAAAGAATTAATTAATATTGAGGTATAGGTGGTCTAAATAACTGAAAACCAGTCTAAACAAGGAGTATTGGTGTTAGTTACCCAGTCACTGAGTTGCAAAGGTCAGTTTTTTTTTTTTTGAGGGGTGGAAAATCCTCATGGATGTCCACCGCCCGGGGACGCGGAGGGGTGTGTCAGACTCTTACTGACTAAAAACCACCCCGTGTTCCTTCTCACACCTGCGGCCGGGGGTCACGGGAACAGAAGATACTTCCGCGACCCCCGACTGATGTCGGCCCCGCGGGCCTCGTCAAGTCAGCGACGGGAGTGAAGTGTTAGACTCCCCTCGCGACGTCTAAGAGGGGCGCGCGTGAACACGACGCGCCGCCACCTCGGGTCCATGTACGTGGGGGCGGCGGACATCCCCGCGTCCGTCGCCCTGGACCCATTCAGGGGGGCTGGAAGAGGGCGTTGTCCACCCTCCGCCTGCGCCCTGTGCGTCTGCTGTGGGCAGGGTGAGTGGAGGTAATCTCCCTCTCCCTTTCCGCAGCCTCCTTCTGCGAGATGACTGTGTCGCAGAAGGACACCACCGCGTAGGCAGATGATGATCCAGGTTTAACCCATCAAAACTAATTTTGAAAAAATCTGGTGAATCTCTCTACTGTCCGATTTACACATCTCCCCGCTACATAAAACGGAGTCACTACTATCCAATTGCTACAAATAAGATACTGTGAATCATATACATCAATTGAAGGTGCAATGTTTATTGATACTGATTACTTGCAGAGGTCAATGTCAATATACACAAGGTTACATTTTGGCAGACTTTGTAACAAAATATTTTTAAAGAAATTCCACTAAGTACTTTTTATAATTTCAGTCTGTTAAATGAAAAATTATGTTTTTTTGTTAATACTATAAACCAGTGCTTGACTGCAATCCCACCTGATGGTAAGCAGTGATGCAATCAGTGATGGTGAAGCGCACTAGTTTATTAAGGACCTATTCACTCTAGCCTTGAAGACACCTAAATTATAGTCGGACGGGAAGACCGCAGCAGGCAAGATGTTGATTTATGAACAGTAATTTTTAGAGTTCCTATTGCCTATGATACAGGCTTATCCTAGTAGGCATCATTATTTTGTAATGCCCATTTTAATTCTAAGATTAAATACTGTATTTTCCAATTTAGTTATTCGAATATCATGTATAAAGTAAAGTATAGTTAAGTACTTTAATTTGGTATAAAAAAAAATTAAAACCGGCCAAGAGCGTGTCGGGCCACACTCAGTGTAGGGTTCCGTAGTTTCCCGTCCGTCACCGTAAGTGTTCAAAATGCTTGCATATACGATTATACTACAAACTTAGTCCAGAAATTATTTTGTTCAACTTTTTGTCTTTTGTGTAAAAAACTGTTGTTTCCATCCAAGTTCAAAATAAATTTCCTAGAAAGTCCTTATAAAGTTCTACATTTCAGATTTTTTTCATGTTTTCTAAACTTATGGTTCAAAAGTTAGAGGGGGGGGGGGGGGGGGGGACACATTGTTTTTTTACTTTTGTAGCGATTATTTCCGAAATTATTGACATTATCAAAAAATGATTTTAGTAAACCCCTATTCATTTTAAATACCTTTCTAACAATATATCACACGTTAGGGTTGAAATTAAAAAAAAAATCACTTCCTACTTTACATATATACCCTTGAAGTGTATAGAGCAAAATGGCGAAATGAAACGGTGGTTTGAACGTTATCCTTGTATAATTAATTTCTCAACACTTCTGAGTCGCTTAAGGCTACAATTAAGTTAAGACGACAGCGGGGAAATTACTGGACACAGACAAAAAACTAAGGAGACGATATCGAGTCAACTAGCAGAACTTAGGTCTACGAGCAAGTCTAGATTTGGTTGTAAGTTCAAGCGTGTACTGTTCGGGAGGTCAAAACGAGTACTGATCTACATGACGATGCTTTATCGCTATTAGGCAAGTCATATGCTCCGATGAAAGCCGAGCTTTGCCGAACGCGCCCGAAGTTGCGTTCGGAAAGGCAGCGACCAGAACATTACAATTTTAAGCCTATATTTTGTATAGTGTAAATAATTATGCGTATTGTTAAATTTGTAAATAAATATTATGTGTGATGTAAATATAGCAACTAAATAAATATGTAAATATACTTCTAATAAAATATGTTAGTTTTCACCCACAGACAATGATCGTGTTTTGTGTTTGAAGTTTTTTGGTCTTTGGTTTGACGTTTGTTCAAATTTGACAGTTCGGTGTAACGGGACAATAAGGAAAAGTTTTGTATTGTGGAGTGTTTACAATTATAAAAAGTTTAAATTAATATTACGAATTCATACGAATTCCGGTGTAGCTGTGACCGCTACACTACTCCCCCCCTGAGACCGTGGCTACTTAGCTACGGGTGATAGTAGTCCGGGAAGCGAACGGTGCGGCCGGAGCGTGTTTTCTTCTCGACGGTGGGCTGCGGTGGCGTTGGTGCTGTGTTTGCGACCGTTGGTGCGCTGGTTACACCGGAGGGACTGTAGTCTGCGTTATTGAGGTAAGCGGGTTTCAACCGATCTATGGTTACTGTGGTTTCCTTTCCGTTTACCTCAATACGGTACGTTTTGTCGCCTCTTTGCAGGACTCTGTAGGGGCCGGTGTACGGCGGGTCTAGCGGTCGGCGAACGGCGTCATGTCGCAAGAATACATGAGACGAAGTTGACAAGCTGTCGGGCACGTAGAACGGCTTGTTGCCGTGTCGACTCGCCGGTTCTGGAGACAGCTTCGCCATGTGATGCCGGAGTCTTGACGCGAAGTCGGTGTAGTCGACTGTGCTGGTGAGTGTGGGGGCGATGAACTCGCCTGGGAGTCTTAGGGGCTCGCCGTAAACGAGCTCTGCCGCTGATGCTTTGACGTCTTCCTTCCAGGCGCTGCGGATGCCGAGCAGCACCAGGGGTAGTGCTTCGGTCCAGTTGGTGTCTGTGTGGCAGCGGATGGCTGCCTTCAGCTGGCGGTGTAGGCGTTCCACCATGCCATTACAGGCTGGGTGGTATGCTGTGGTTGGGCGGTGCTGGCTACCGAGGGTCTCCGTGATGGTGTGGAACAGCTTGCTCTCAAACTGCCTGCCCCTGTCGGTAGTGATGCGCTGGGGGCAGCCAAAGCGGGACACCCAGCCGGTGATGAAAGTGCGGGCGCATGTCTCCGCTGTGATGTCCGCGATGGGGTACGCCTCAGGCCAGCGGGTGAAGCGGTCGACCACAGTTAGTATGTACCTGTAATTTGATGACACGGTCAGTGGCCCTACTATGTCCATGTGGACATGGGAGAAGCGTTGGGAAGGGACAGGGAAAGCGGAGGTGGGACTGGTTGTGTGCCGCGAGATTTTGTTCTTCTGGCACTCTACGCACTCTCTGGTCCAGGCCCTGCAGTCCTTCTTTAGGCCAGGCCAAACGAAACGCTCAGAAATCAGTTTGACTGTGGCCTGTCTGCCGGGATGGCTCAGCTGGTGTAGTTTTTGGAACACCTGCCTCCTGAAGGGTTCTGTAACATAAGGGCGGGTGTTACCAGTGGAGACATCACAATATAGCTCAGTGCCTGAGTCCGTGAAATGCACTTTACACAGCTTGAGTGACGTGCTGTTGTTATTTAAGAGCCCCTGCAGCTCGTGGTCTGTTTCTTGGGACTGTGCAAGAGCTGTGTAATTACACGCCGGTACTGCCACCGACTCCACACGCGACAGCGCGTCTGCCACAATGTTGTCCCTGCCTGCGACAAACCTGATATCCGTGGTGAATTGAGCAATGTAGTCCAGGTACCGGTATTGCCTCGGTGAACAGTTGTCACGGTTGTGTGCGTACACATATGACAGGGGTTTGTGATCCGTGTAAATGGTGAAGTGCCTACCTTCAACCATGTGGCGGAAGTATCTGACTGCGTCGTAGATGGCTAAGAGCTCCCTGTCATAAGGGCTATACTTTTTCTGTGAAGCTGACAGTCGCCTAGAGAAAAATGCTAGTGGGTTCCATGTGACACCTGCCTTCTGCTGTAATACTGCACCCATAGAAGTGTCTGAAGCGTCTGTAAATATCGCGAGTTCGGCGTTGGGCTCTGGGTGAGCAAGCAGAGCTGCCCTAGATAAGCCACTTTTACAAGCGTTAAAAGCGTCTAGCATTTCTTGCGATAGATTAATTGTTTGTGTTCTCTTTGTTTTAGGTCCTGCCAGAACTACGTTGAGTGGCGCTTGTAAGCGAGCGGCATCTGGGACAAAGCGGCGGTAAAAATTGAACATACCCAGGAAGCGACGCATCTCCTTGACAGTCTTGGGAGCTGGGAAGTCCTGGATTGCCTGCACCTTCTCCTGCAGCGGGCGAACACCTTCTTCGGATACTTCGTGTCCTAGGAAAGTTATGGTGGTACGGCCAAACTCACACTTTGCCGAGTTAATAATAATTCCATACTGGGATAACCGCTTCAGAAGCTGATGCAGGTGCTCGGTGTGCTGGGCTGCTGTCTCTGAGAACAAGAGAATATCGTCTAAATAACAGTAGCAGAACGGCAGCCCGCGCAGCACCTCGTCCATGAACCGTTGGAACGTTTGAGCGGCATTCCTGAGGCCAAAGGTCATGAATGGAAATTCGTACAGTCCGAAAGGTGTTGTGATCGCTGTCTTGTGAACGTCGGCTGGCTGGACTGGTATCTGATTGTATGCTTTAATGAGATCGATTTTGCTATATATTCGGCTGCCAGCCAGCTGATGTGAGAAGTCCTGTATATGCGGGATGGGGTATCTGTCCGGAACAGTACGGGCATTGAGTGCCCTGTAGTCACCGCATGGCCGCCAGCTGTTGTCCTTCTTAGGAGCGAGGTGAAGTGGGGACGACCACGGACTCTCTGACGGCCGTGCTGTGCCGTTAGCCAGCATAGCCTCGAACTCCCTCTGTGCTGCCTTCAGTTTGTCTGGTGCCAGACGGCGAGGTCGTCCAGTGATAGGCGGACCTGGTGTAGTGCGGATGTGATGTTCGGTACCGTGACTGACCTGTTTCTGTGTTCCAGCAGGCCGCGTGACTTCCGGGTACTGGCGAAGTATCTCGTGGTACTCCGTGTTGCCTCCTACGGACTTCACTGAGGCGATCATTGCTGCTGATTCGGCCGCTGGCGACGCCGGCGAAGACAGTTGGGTCAGCCCATCGATTAGCCGGTGACTTTTGAGGTCTACCAAGATGTTATAATGCGCCAAGAAGTCGGCGCCTATGATTGCCTTGGTGACGTCTGCAACCACGAACTTCCACGTGTACACGCGGCGAAGCCCTAAATTCAAGTGGAGCTCCACCCAACCGTACGTGTCGATGGCAGTTCCGTTTGCCGCGTATAACTGGTACGCCGTCCTGCTGCGCTGCTGTCGTAGGGCTGCACGTGGGTATACGCACAGATCGGACCCTGTGTCTACTAAAAACGTGGTTTTAGAGTCCCGATCTGTTACGAATAGGCGGCGTGGTTTGTGAGGGCAGCCATTTGCCGCTATTTCCGGCTGCCGACGGCGTTTCCCGCGTACGTACATGGCGACCTGCACCGCGTGGCCCTGTCACCGAAACTGTTGTGGTACCAGCAGTGAGCGTCGTTCCACGCGCTGCTGGAGCGCGAGCGACTGCGGCGTCGGCTTGGGGTCGGTTCTCTGTCACCACGCCGGTACCTATCTGTGGAGCGCGATCGATGGTGTACCTGACCTTGCTTTTGTAGAGCCGCCACCTGTAGACATAACTCCGCCATGCACTGTTTCAGCTCCGCGATGTCACTGCTGGTGCTCGTGCTCGCCACGGCGGGAGGTGTCGTGAGCGCTGGCCGCGTTGGCGCGATCTCGTGCACGCGGTCGGCCAAATCTGCGACAGACTGAAGCGGAAGGTTAGGCTGGGAAGCTATTACCGTCTGTATGTTCGTCGGCAACCTGCTCGCCCACAACGTGGCTAGGAATGTGTCTGGAACATGTGGTCCGGCCAAAGTCTGCAGGTGCCGCAAGAACTGTGATGGCTTCCGGTCGCCGAGCTCCTCTTGAGTGAGGATTTGCTGAACCCTTTTTTCACGCGAGTCGGATAGTCGACGTATGAGCTCAGCCTTCAGCTTGGCGTACTTGTCCTGTGCTGGTGGGTTCTCTATTATGTCCCGAGCTTCTACCATGTAGCGATGGTCTAGCTGACCCACGACCGTGTAGAATTTTGTGGTGTCGGCGGTAATGCCGGCTATTGTAAACTGACCTTCTACTTGTGCAAACCAAAGTGTCGGCTCCTCAGGCCAGAATGGCGGCAACTTCACGCTGACTCTGCACACGTCCTGCTTGACCATTGCTGCGTCCGCCTGCGCTCCCTGCTCTGCTCCGGTAGGCATCTTTGCTCCGCGTGGCTACTGTGCTCTTTGACGGGGTCACCAATGAAGTGTATAGAGCAAAATGGCGAAATGAAACGGTGGTTTGAACGTTATCCTTGTATAATTAATTTCTCAACACTTCTGAGTCGCTTAAGGCTACAATTAAGTTAAGACGACAGCGGGGAAATTACTGGACACAGACAAAAAACTAAGGAGACGATATCGAGTCAACTAGCAGAACTTAGGTCTACGAGCAAGTCTAGATTTGGTTGTAAGTTCAAGCGTGTACTGTTCGGGAGGTCAAAACGAGTACTGATCTACATGACGATGCTTTATCGCTATTAGGCAAGTCATATGCTCCGATGAAAGCCGAGCTTTGCCGAACGCGCCCGAAGTTGCGTTCGGAAAGGCAGCGACCAGAACATTACAATTTTAAGCCTATATTTTGTATAGTGTAAATAATTATGCGTATTGTTAAATTTGTAAATAAATATTATGTGTGATGTAAATATAGCAACTAAATAAATATGTAAATATACTTCTAATAAAATATGTTAGTTTTCACCCACAGACAATGATCGTGTTTTGTGTTTGAAGTTTTTTGGTCTTTGGTTTGACGTTTGTTCAAATTTGACAGTTCGGTGTAACGGGACAATAAGGAAAAGTTTTGTATTGTGGAGTGTTTACAATTATAAAAAGTTTAAATTAATATTACGAATTCATACGAATTCCGGTGTAGCTGTGACCGCTACACCCTAATAAAACATTTTTTTCCAATTTTTATTTTACCTAGTGCTAACGGTCACAGAGATTAAGCGAGGACGGACAGACGGACGGACAGACAGACATGGCGAAACTATAAGGGTTCCTAGTTGACTACGGAACCCTAACTAGATGTGGTCATTGCTAGCTGACTTAAGCTGACTACTTAGAGAAGTTTCCTATCGGTGTTTCTTCGAACTCAAAGACCACAGTATCTTCTTAAAGTCCAGACAAAATATTCCATAGCCTATCTGGAGTTTCTCAGTATCAGTCCAGAGTCTGGATTTGTGCCTGATTGATGGCAAATCTTGTGTCTGAATACTTGTGGGGTTACCTCGCAACTTCTCAAGAGTTACCTTTGTTGAGACATAATTCAAAAGTAAAAGAAAAAAGTTTAAGTACCAGTATTATTAAAAAAAATATTAAATATACCGGGCTGGTATCCGCAACTCCACATCAAAGCGCGTATTTTGCGTAAGGGCTATATTGCCACGCGGGCCCAGTGCGAATTGGTAGTTGTCACATGTCTTCGAACTTTTTGGTTCTAGGACATGCCGGTTTCCTCACGATGTTTTCTTTCACCGTTTTTAGAGCAATGGTGATGAAATAAATTACTCAAAGTAATGCGCCTGCCGGGTGGCTTTGAACCCACGACTTACTGGTCGTATGTCGGAGTCGCCACCACTGGGTTGCTGCTCTCACACCAGTAGTATACGAGTATTACCAAATTGAAAAATAATATTGTAAGTAGCATTTTTAGGTACGTGTGGTGTTTGTGTGTGTGATCACCAGTCGTTCAGTCAATCCCCTAGGCACTGTTGGCCTTCTGCAGTAGTTCTGTTGGTATGCTCTATTTTAGCGAATGAGCGTTAGTTAGCAGTTGTAATTAATTAATTGGCACGACTGTAGGCGCTTCCGTGTTTGAAGAAAAGTGAAGGTCAATTAATTGCGACTAGAATTGGGTAATATTATACTGTGCTAAAAGAATCATAATACTGCGGTTTTAAGACGTTCGAAGACAGGCGCGACGCGACATTGAGATATAATTTTGCAACGTCTTTTAACTGAAATTTTAAAGATCATTTGTGTCAATCAAGTAGTAAGATAAAACTAGTCGCTCATCCCAAAGATCTGGTAAAATTATTTTAGTACATTGCTAGTACTCAAAAAATACTAGATCTCTCTAGATGAGCTGTTGTAGAGGCCCATGGCCGCCATACAGACTCTGACACCAAAGAGGGCAATTCCCGTATTTTAAGAATGTTCATCTCAGTCCCTATCTGTCAAAAATAATAAATTAATCAATTATTTTCCCTACATATTGACAAGTTAGTGACATTAGATTGTCTTTGAGATGGTATTGCGAATAGATGTAAACTTTTTTAATGACGACAATACTGGCCTACATGTTTGTCCCTTTTTATAATGACTCGTGAAATATTGGTATTTATACTTTTTTTGCTTATATTAAGGAAAACAGACCCAATCCATCCAGGATCAAAAAAATGCCACTGAATCATGACTCACACATCACCATGATCAGCTGTGAAGTTAACCCCATAATGCTATGAGCGATACAGCAAACAAACCGTAAAATAACCGTATCGTTCGTCACTTAATACGTAACTAGGGTTAACGAAGCGAGCCGTCAGCGCGAGAGGGTTATAACCCTTTAATGTTGACGTGTGGTGCAAAGTATCGAGTAAAGTGATCATTATGAGATTTTAACAGAATGTAATGGCTTCCATGAGGTACTTTATATGTACAGACGCCAGCACATCAAGTTACCCCAATGTGTGAAATTTCTTTGATCGTTTTTCAACTTTATGTTAAACAGAATAAGGTTCGTATTCAATTGGGAAAATTTGACACATTGGGGTAAACTTGGCTTAAACAGACAAACAGACAGACTTTTTTTTTTGGATTCGTGCTCTATTACTGTTTCTAAACCCCCCGCAATTATTATTTTTTAAATATATTCAATGTACAGACACAGTTTTTTTACTGTTTTATTAGATGTATAGATTATAAAATGTATAGATAAGACCAAGCAAATTTAGCTGGACTGCCCAGAATGGGAAAATTCTTAATTTTACATACGGAGACTGAACCAAAATGGTACCTTAATGTACTATTTTTAACCCAGGACCACACAAAAACTGAAATATTAACGTCATCGCTCACTACATACTAAGCAGCACCCTTTTTAAAGAAAGTAAGACTTATTTTTAGCCTAAAACAAACCGTGGAATTAATTTGTTACTCTTTGTCTAAGTTTGGTTTTTTTTTGTCAATATGTCATGAAGATGTCACTTCAGCATTTACGGGTTAGTGATTAAGTTAATTAGATGACAAAAGAGTTCAAATTAATTATAAAACATTACTCAGGGTGACACGTACATTTTGCCTTTTTGACTACCCTAAAATAATCTTTATAATTAGAAGGAAAGACGACGACGAAGGGGGGCGACAAGGTGATGAGAAGACTTCTTTTCTCATTGTAAAGATTATTTATAATAAAAAAAAATACCAGCCTATTACTGTCCCTCTGCAGCACAAAGGCCTCTTCTCATACAGAGAAGGCTCGAGCATTGATCACCACGCAAAAAATAATCAAATCAAATGAAATTATTTATTTGCTTGAGTACATTCTGCCCAATATTTGACATGCTAAAATTTATTCAACAAATGAAATATTGACAAAAAATAAGAACATTGAACACAATAAAGGTGAATTAAAACTAAAATTAACGCTTTGTCATAAATTAAATGCTAAATTTTGTGATGTTTTTAATTCCAGAAACCAGGCGTAGTACGTACATATTTTTTTACCTCCTTTCTTTGCCACAGTAATTAAGTTCTAAACCAACAACTTAAAAACACAATATTGTCATCCAAAATGTTTTTATAAAAACGCAAAATACAAAACCTTTTTGAATGCAATATTAAAGTCTTCTTTCATTTCTTCAAAGAATAGAATGGAATAAATTTCTTCTTTTTATTGTACTCGATAAAAAACTTACAAATGATAACTTTAAGGGGTACATAGGGGGCTTCTTACTACAATATATCAAATTCATAATCTTACGACAACTTCAATCCCTCGCAGACTCCTATAAATACAAAATCGAATACGAACTTTCGCCCCTACAACTCACGGACTGAGAAGGAAAAAAACTTACATAGAAAGGTATGGTAATAGAAGCAAATAAAATATCTCCCACCCCATAAACAGCAGTACGGTCTAACAAAATCTCCCCAAAATATCTAGTGAAGACGGACTTAACGAAGTGTATGATAAAGATGTTGCTACACCTAATGCTATGGTATGCTATATTTAAAAAAAATGTGATTAACGGCGCACATACATCAGCTGTTCGAGTTCTCGTTGATATAAAATGAAATACGCAGTCTTTTGATATAAATCTTTTGTTAAATAATAGTTCTTCTTAGTGCAACTTGATGGTTGTGATCGTTTTTTACTGGCCTATTTGGTCTAGTAGTTAGTGACCCTGACTGCTTTGGCGGAGGTCGTGGGTTCGATATCCACCCAGGAAAAAATGTTTGTGTGTTGTGCACGATAATTTGTTCTGTGTCTGGGTGTAATTTACCTATAATAATTTGTATGCATTTAGAAATATACTGTAGGTATATTTATCAGCTGTTTAGTACCCATAACACAAGCTCTCGAGCTTAGCTTGGGGTTAAATGGCGTTGTGTGAAAAGTTGTGGAATATTTAGTTGTTATTGATTTATTTATTTGTTACTTATCTGTGGAGTATTTAGCTGTGTATGCTATTTGAGGTGGAATAAACTTGGAAAGCCCAACCAATCCCATAAGCTTACATCATCCTCTGCCTAGTCTTTTCCCAACTATTATGGGGTTGGCTTCCAGTATTTTATATGGAGTGGCTGCTTGTCTAACCTCCACAACCTAGTTACTGGGTAACACAAGTCCCCGTTATTAAACTGTTTCCCTGATTTTCGGGCTTCTGACTATCTGCAACGACTGCCTTAGGGCGGAGTTCACCGACTGTCATTTGATCAATGTTTAAGTAATCGCCTGATTATTTCCTGAACATTGGTTAACCAGCCGGTTAAATATTCACTGTTCACCACGAATATTTTAACCGTGGTTAATAAAGTAGTCGCCATACTGCTGAGAATGGTTGAACGAATGATATAAGACTACTCATTAGAGAAGTCACGTCGATACGTTTAGCCAAGACCCGTTTTGGTGGCTTCTTTATTTAGTAGCATCAGTTAAAATGCTTTCAGCAGTTGTTCATGTGATAATCAGCCGTTTAAAAAGTTGGTGAACTCCGCTCTTAGTTCTACATATGATAACTGGCACCAACGATTTAACGAGCTTTCCGAAGCACGGAGGGGTCAAGACCCCTCATGCCTCGTGCCTATATGTATAAATGGTCACCCATCTACGGACCAATATCGTCGAAAGTAGCTTAACCCTCGATCGGATCGAACCAAGCTTCAAATAACTCCTTAGTTCTCCTTTTGGCGCAGCCGTGAGACATGTAATTTTTGTGTCTCTTTTTTGTGTTATCATGTTTTGTCTTTCTCAAAAGCACTTACTACACCACAACCTTTTCATATCGCAATAAATCTTCTCATAGCATATCAACAGCTACATCTCCAATATCGTCACTGAATCACTGCCCAAGAATGCAGATCGAATTGACGTGACTTTCGTAAGGGGGAGAGATGTATGTATGTACAATGTAGACATTGTAAATGTCTGCAACGAATTTGATGTGGTTTTTTTATAGAACAAATTTACTTTTAGTGGGTTCAATTGACGCTGATTTGTGGTCGAGAAAATATATTAAGTATTATAAAGATATTGACGGTATCTTCTTGAAGTAAAAAGCATTGTTCTAAATAATTTAACTTCAATTTCTAAACAATTTTACTAGTCTAATCAAATACTATTTTAACTGATGTCTTGCTGTGCTGTGTCACACTGAACTTTTCTAATTCTTATTACTTTAACTGTTGAAATTGGGCCACCAAGATACAGGCTGTGCCTAGTTTGGGGCCCACGGCTACTTCTAGTTCTGCCCTACCTTAATGTTTTCTTTTGTCTCTACTATGTTTATATGCTATCCAACTTGTGTGTGTCAATAAATACATTATTATTATTGACTTCGTATGTAATTCGCTGGATGAATTCTGCCTCTTTCTCTTTCTCAAAATTAACAGCTACGCGGGTCAATACGAGGTGAACCTACCCTGGCCAAGGTTACCATATTCGCAACATAATTGATAAGCTCGCTGTCAGTTCCAAATCATTGACAATCGTTACGGGTAGTCGTGAGCCCGACACTCTGACAACCAGTCGTAATTGAGTTTTGCTGCAGTCGCTCCCTGCTAAATACTGTTATTCAGTTGCATCTACTGCCTTTTTTTTTAGCCTACAGTACTCCTATAACCGTCACTGCAATGGCTTTGAAAAAAAAAACAAAATCAAAAGTCGTTTATTCAAAGGTTGAGGATCAATACCTTTACGTGACTGTCTTGTTGGTTTTATCGAATTAAGTAGGTAGTACAGGATTTTTTCTGTAGTAGCCCGCATATATTTGTGCCCGATTGATGCCATTAGGCTCGCCCCCCGTTACATAGGACTTTAGCTTAACTGGCGAAATGTGGTTGTACAGGTATACCTCTGCCTAACCCTTTGGAGACAACAGGCGTGATGTTATACAGTGTGTCTCATTCAAATCGGTCAGTATGGGAAAGTCTGAAACTATAAGACATACGAAGATCTGTTCTGAGGAACCATGTCATCGATTTTAATAACAAGAAAAACTGCATTCATACATTAAAAAAAAAACATCTGTACTCCGTTCGGGAATCGAACCCGGTTATTTTGAGCACCTACTAAAATAAATTAAAGTATGTGGAAACAATGCATTTTATTCATTTTAGACATCATGTTTCATACAGACATTTACTGCTTATGACCTACACAATCGATATCTAAATAGAAATAGTGTAGGTTTTTTTTTTCAAAATAACCGGGTTCGATTCCCGAACGGAGTACAGATGTTTTTTAAAATGTACCTATGCATGCAGTTTTTCTTGTTATTAAAATCGATGACATGGTTCCTCAGAACAGATCTTCGTATGTCTTATAGTTTCAGACTTTCCCATACTGACCGATTTGAATGAGACACCCTGTATAATGATCAGTGCTTTTCGTAAGTCTCTTAAAACGCCCGCCTCTAGCCTCTACCTGGTACTTTTGCAGGGAGGCGAAACAAATTCTCCAGCTTATTTATCGACCAATTTTTCTTTAATAACACTGAAAGCTGATCCCAACTTAGTAAGGAGAAAGCTAGACAGATAGGACTCTTAATCTTTTCAAAATTAGAGGTCCCAACCAAGCACCAAAGAACTTGCTTGAAAGCGGCTGAAAGTAGCACCATAATATTAAAATAATTCTCTGTATCAAACCTGAGTTAATAAACAAAACTTTCTCATAAAATAAACTGTTTATGCTAAATTATGGCGACCATTGATTTATGTTAAGTTATGCCATGGTGTTAAGGAAAGTCTTTAATTCGCTGAACTTGACCTGACCTTATACCTTGCTCATAAATTTATGGCTTTCTCTGTAGCAAGGATATTATTATGTGTATGTGATGGTGCACAGGATGAGTATGTTGCGACAATGTACCTTATTGAAATACTGTTACATGAGTTGAGTAGTGCAGCAGTGATAGCCTAGTGGTGTGACCGGTGGATTGTCAATTCATAGGTCTCGAGACCGAACCCAAGGCACGCACCTCTGACTTTTCAGATTCATGTGCGGATTGTATAATTATCACTTGCTTAAAAAACGGTGAAGGAAAACATCGTGAGGAAACCGGCATGCCTGAGGGATATATGTCTCGACGGCATGTGATGCCAAGTCAGAGGCCCATGGGCGGCATTAAAACTCGGACACCAAGTTAGTTACTAACCACACGATAAGAAGGAGAAGATGAGTTCTGCCGGTCGATCCAGTAAAAATCACTCCGTGAAAACTTGAGTGAAGTGAACTGTCAATGCCTAACATTATGGTATGACAGCTCAATAAATAAATAAAATAAATAAGTATTCCACAACTTTTCACACAACACCATTTAGTCCCAAGTTAAGCTTGAGAGCTCATTACACCTTCAATGCACCTACATTCTCAAGCGGTGATGTTCACAGAATCGGACTGCTGTAGGTACTTGATTCCCCCAGCATTAATTTTTTTCTAATTCTGAATTTCTAATTATTTATCTATAATATGTATGTATTTAGAAATATATAAGTATGTAAATCAGCTATTTAGTACCCATAACACAAGCTCTCAAACTTAGCTTGGGACTAAATGGCGTTGTGTGAAAAGTTGTGGAATATTTATTTATTATTAATGAGTTTCTTGCTTTGATTCATTCAACCCCAAGAGGACACCAGTGTCCGCGATGTCATTGTCTTTATATTGTGTCTCTAAATAACACGATTGAAAGGGTAAACTGCGGGAAATGTGGTGTGACAATAAATGACGGATTGAGATGATTAGATGAAGCAACGTTGTGGTTTAAAAGAAGATGATGTAGTGGAAGAAATCGAAAAGACTATGCTTAGATGGTTTGGTCACGTTTAAAGGATGAAGGAAAGGAGACTTACGAAAGGTATAAGTGGGAGCGTCGGGAGGGGACACTAGAAGTACATACATAGACTTTATTGGTGAGGTTCTTCAGAAAGGTCCGGTGCGTAGTACTCGCAACTGGCGTGTGTGCATGACAACATGTTTGGATGTAAACGAAGCAAAAGAAGTATGTAAGAATCGTAGCAAATCGCGTTCTGTAGTTTTTGCCTACCCCTATGGGAAAAAGGCGCTAGTTTTTAGTTATGTGCGTATTAAATCGTAATAATCAAGATGACGTGCTACAATGACCCTTACACCTTGTATAAGGGGCTGATGGTTTATGATGATAATAATATACCTTATCCATTGTCTCATAGAACCGCCTTAGTTTTACTTGTGTAAAACTTTTACTATTATGGGTCGAATATTGAAATCGCGACAAAATATTTGCTGTCCCATACAGTCGAGTGAGTGTCGAATAACATAAAAGTACTGCAGCTAGTGTTTATTCGCGATATTGATCTATTTACTGTAAGCTATAATTATAAGAGACCAATAAATTGTCTTGCACCTACATCGACATTCTTGAAACCCATAACAACATTTATCGGCACAGTCGGTTAGTAACTTCCCGTCTCAACTATTTTTTTTTATCTTTCGCAAAAGGTATTGCAATAAAATCTAATTGTATCAGCTATAAACTCTCTACCAGCATCCGGTTAATATAATGCGAGATAAAGATTGTTTGTCGAGTGCGATTTTCTCAGAAACAGCGAAGATTTAGATAGTATTGTTTACAGTTTTACATTGCGGTGCTAAAAGGATATTGTTAGTTAACACTTCCAAAATGATGTTAGTAGCGTGATTCATGAATTTAGAAGTGGATTTTGAAGATTTTGCAGCTAATAAAATATGTTTGAAAGGAGAGGTTGTTTTAAAATCTGTCGTTAAAGATTGAAATTGTACTGTCCGACTTATACATTGGTCTCGAAGTAATTTTTTGATTTTATAAATGTGTTTTTGTTCGTGAATACGTACATATAACAATTTACTGAACTCCTACTTTCTTTAATTTGTTATACCATATAGGTTTTACAAAATAAACTATGCACCTATATACATATACCTTTTATAATATAGGTTAATTTTATTCGTGGTAAATCATTAACCGACTTTCAAAAAAGGAGGAGGTTCTATGTTCGTGTGTATGTATTTTTTTTTTTTTTTTTTTTTTTTTATGTATGTTACCTGATTTCTCCCCCATTTGTGAACCGATTCTCAAAATTCTTTTTTTATTTCCAAGAGTATACTCCTGAGCTGGTCCCATTTTAATTTGGTGAAGATCTGGTGCTGATCTTCGGAGATATACAACGGAACTCTTCAAAAATAAACGGCAAATCTGTCGTGATTGCTGGAATCGCTTGGATGTTTATTGTTTATACAACATAATGACGTATCATCACGCCTGTATGCTCTGAGGGGTACGCAGGTGGGTACAATATACCTAGATTTCGTCAGTTAGGTATGTTAATTTTAATTTATTAGGGATTAGTGGAAAACCCTATTATGATGACATGTATTGTTAATAATTAACAATATAAAATAAATTCATGGCAAATATTTTTATGGTAACAACTAAAAATGGAAAAATAAAAACTTTTTTGCAAAAAATAAAACCGACTTAAAAAAAAAACACTAAACGGTGTAAAATAACTCTAAATTCGGAAGTCGGTGGCCCATCATGAGTAAGACAAACCCACCAAAGCCACAGACTTCCGAATTTAGAGTTATTTTACACCGTTTAGTGTTTTTTTTTGAAGTCGGTTTTATTTTTTGCAAAAAAGTTTTTTTTCACATATTATTCTACATTATAAATATCTCTAAAGAGTGTGATATGTGTACAAAAAAAACTATGTTAAATGAACTTATCCAAACGAACTACCTTTTGGCAGGGGCAATTACAATCATTTTGACATTTAATTTAACTTGTTAGTTTAATAATTTATGATAAATTCTATTAATCTCTCTAAATTGGTTTGACAAACACTTTTACTCATCATTTTTATCGTGTGAGGTGAGAATCCGTGTGATACGGATATCTATGGAGGTGAGGCCAGTATTTGACTTTTAAAAGCGCCATTTTCAAAACTCTAACTGAAATAAATGATTTAATAAATAATAAATAAATATTCCACAACTTTTTCACACAACGCCATCTAGTCCCAAGCTAAGCTAAGAGCTTGTGTTATGGGTACTAAACAGCTGATAAACATACTTATATATTTCTAAATACATACATATTATAGATAAATTACACCCAGACACAGAACAAACGATCGTGCTCATCACACAAACATTTGTCCTGGGTGGGAATCGAACCCACGACCTCCGGCATAGCAGTCAGGGTCACTAACTACTAGACCAACAGGCCAGTCAAAATTTAACTTTGACTTTGACAAATGTTCCCATGGTTTTTATCACCTAGACTTATTAAATGTCACTCAACGCCTATCAAATTAGCTTTTACTGCTTAAGCACTTTATATTCAAAACAAACGAACGCAATTGACTCAAATTTCTCCTTAACTAAACACTATGACACAAACAAAGTGCAATAAATACTATTTAAACATACTTTCCCACGAAACTTCAGGACTATGGCTGTCCCGTTCACACGTACGTTAATAGACAGGGAAAAGCATAATGAGTTAGTACCATTTATTATAATTAAAGATGCTTAACTCGTTTTTAGGTTATGCGGGTGGAAAACACAGTTTTTGGAGGGTCCTAACAGAATCCTGCTGAGTGTAAATTAGAACATGGTGAATTTGGGTCAGCTTCTAATGTTATACAAAGCACAGGTCCGTTCGTGTGTGGAGTACTGCAGTCACATATAGGCTGGTGCTGCTAGTTGCCACCTGGTAGCTTTGGACTCAGTGGAGAGGCGTGCAAAGAGGCATTGG
Organism: Euplexia lucipara; assembly: GCA_921972225.1. Classification (NCBI taxonomy): domain Eukaryota; kingdom Metazoa; phylum Arthropoda; class Insecta; order Lepidoptera; family Noctuidae; genus Euplexia; species Euplexia lucipara. Next base: position 3,998,358 of record OV179168.1, on the reverse strand, counting down.
TGACCCTGATTTGGTTCAAACCAACCTGCGAAGCCTTGAGCACAGGCGTAAGGTAGCTAGCCTTTCGGTATTCTATAGGATACATTTTGGAGAGTGTGCACGGGAATTACATGACTTGATTCCGCCATCACCTTTCTACCATCGTATAATCGTACGGCGAGTGTCCACCCTTACTTAAATCGTTGGCACTTCCACGATTCGGACAAAACGTTTCGCTTTGTCATACATCGAAGGACTGGAACAACTTGATGCTGCGGTCTTCCCGTCCGATTATAATTTAGGTTACTTCAAGGCTAGAGTGAATAGGCTCTTAATAAACTAGTGCGCTTCATCATCACTGATTGAATCACTGCTTACCATTCAGCTCACTTATTATTATTATTATTATAGTATTTAAAAATAACACGAAGTATATACATTTCTTTCAAATCTAAATAGCCACCAAGCCCCATTGATTCGAAAATGGCTATCTAATCAATAGAACTTTGAAAGTGACGGTCTATCGATAGCCATAAAAATGAAGATATCGGCTCCCCTATGAGACATACAATCGTTCAATTAGCTAACTCTATGGGGCGATTGTGAGGGAGGGTCAAATTCAGGGGGCTAGTTAGGAATATATTTTTGTATCAATAAGCAAAAATAGCAGAGTCAGTAGATTGGGTCGTTTGAACTGTGTTGAATTCTTGTATGTATGTAGGTATGTTAATATAGGTATGTATAATCTGAATCTCAAAATCGACTCCAACAATTTTCATGAAATAAGTGGAAGAGGAAAGGAGGAGGAGGAGGAGGAGTGGTGAATAAGTGGTGGAGTGGAATTCCCTGCCTGCATCAGTGTTCCCGAGTTCATATGACCCCAATCTGTTTAAGTCGCGAGTTAATAGGCTTCTTATGGGTAAGCTCGTTCCATCGTCGACCTCTTCTCTGACTGCAGGACAAGATTGAGGTCAAGAGTAGACCCATTATATATAATAAAAAAAAAAATGTAGTATGCAGGGTTTTGGGGGCAATAAATCGAACTAGCTAGGCAAGCCTATTGCCGTCAATCGACCTCACCTTGTAGTTAAAAAATGTCATGTATAAGTGTTTGTATGAATATACATACAGAATAGAATAGAATAGAATACTCTTTATTGTACACCATAAAAACTTACAAATAATAACTTTAAGGGGTACATAAGGTGTTACAATACATATAATTACAGAAATTTTGATTCGTGATTTTATTTATGGTTTAATCGGGCACGGATACTATCTATATCTATCTCTATAGATAAATTTCAAATTACAGAAACTTGGCAGAAAGATATATTATTCTAACTTCAGTTACACATTACATAGTTGTGAAATTTCGAAAGAAGTATTTTTGGTTGGCACTTCCCATACATTTAAGCGTTAAGAAATAATCAGTGCATTTTATAATTTATTTTATTCGTTCGTATCGACATAACCCATTATTTGAAAAATATTTTAAAAATAAGATGTTTTTAAAAGACTTAAAAATTAATCTCGACCGATGAAACCCTTAATTTCATGCCCAATTATTTATTTACGGAATTAGAAAACAAGCTTATACAAGGTGTTTTTTTTATATGCCATAACTCTAGGGTTATAATTCTGTAGGTAAAAATAATACTAAAACTCCTAGAATAGATGGTCCAAAAATGCATAGTTTCGGAGATATCATCAATCATAATCAAATTATCAGTTGTTTAGTACCCGTAACACAAGCTCTGCTTAGCTTGGGACTAGCTTGCTTAGATGGCGTTGTGTGAATAGTCGTGGAATATTATTAAGTATTATTAATATTATTTTTTTACCTAATTAGTTAAAAAATTGTCACCAGTACGACGAATCTTCTTTCTAACGTCACTTTTCTTTCACGTAAGGGTGTTTTACATTAATCATCGTGACTTTGTCGAATTATTTTGTATGATAGTAAAAAAAAAGGATGATTGAAACATAATTCATATGCCAGTTGATTCTTTGATATGGTCTCAATCATACCCTAGAGTTATGGGATATCAAAAACACGTTTTATATTCCAATACAGAAAAATATCCTTGAAACTAATTCAAACTTTTCTGTTACGTTACCTTTGAATGGCTTGGTGTTGTCATTCAAAACCCCATTTTTTAAGTAAGTTATATGAGTCAAAATAATTTAATTCTGACCACAAACAATGTTGTTTGTGGTTATGTCAGCATTATGATTGAAAGTTTGTTTATAGAACGTCGTGCTAATTCATTTTGTCTTTGGGTCATTCAAAAATAAAATGACACGTTCTTTATTTAACCTTATTGCACGTCTTAATCAACTGTATTTCCATACTTACAATATATTCCCAATTGATGTTATTCCCACTCAAAGACATAATATCAACTTTGCGCTCGTCTAAATGAAGTCGATTTCACAATGAATACTTAGTATTATTCTTAGACTTAAAGAAAATAATTCCAAAGTTGTAGGGTTGTAGTGTGAATTAGACTTTAGGTTGAGCTGTGCTATTTTGTAAAAATAACTATGTGAAAATATAGGTGTAGTGAAGGTGAAATAAATAACTAAATAAATACTCCACAATGTTCGCACAACGCCATCTCGTCTCAAGCTAAGCAGAGCTTGTGTTATGGGTACTATACAAAATAATGATAAACATACTTATATATTTATTTCTAAATACATTTTTCACCCAAGTGCTTGTTCTTGGAATCCCTTTCCAAAAACTTAAAGCGCTCGGACTCCGATATTTGGCAGACTTTTAAATTTAAAGAAGAAGTGTAAATAGTTACCTACCAATAACAATCGGTCACTAGGCGACCTCTAGTAAAAAATACATAGCTTAAGAATTGTAGAGGTGTACCAAAAAACCACTAGAAGCTGTGCAGTCCCTGTAGTTCCCACTTGGTACTTAAAGCACCCATCAACACCTCGACTCTTGACCCACGGCCCCTTAACAGCGGCGCATAACGGTCCACACCTTCGCGTTTATTTCTGCTATTCATAAGGTCATAACTTACTGTCATTTAGGTTAACATCACTTCATACAATCACTCATACACGTAAACTTTTAAGGTGTACACGTTTATGAGTTTTCACGGTAAGTTGACAATTAATGTTCAAATGGACGAATTTATTTTATTCATAAACTTAAATCCGTATGCTGCAAGGTAGTTGTATTATAAATTTGAAATGCGTTCCAATTGACATTACGCTTGTCAGGAGTCCGTAATAGCACAGTCTAAAATATACTGTGGTAATAGGGCTGTTTCAGAGCGCAAAGATTACGTTCGGAAACGGTCGGGGCTCTTCGTTATTTTGAGAGACGTACAGAGCTTTTTCTTAATAGAGCATTCAAAGATGTTGAGGAAATACACAGAAAACAGTTAGAAAATAAAAATAACCTCAGAAAAAGGTAACATTTGTCTATGAAAGGTTTACCAAAACAAAATGAACGCGATGATTGCTCATAAACTCTAGGACACAGCCTTACACAATATCGCTTAGTACCTAATTGGTAATATTCAAACCTAACAACTAAACACATGCTTAGTTCATCATAAATATTCAATTAATTAAGTAATTTGTTGATAACCACATAAAATAAACAATGTACCTACTTACTATGTAATTACTATCGCTAGTAATATACCCGGTGACTATGCTAAGTAATTAATTGTCAATCTTCATGTTAAAGGTGTAACGAGCACCCAAAGCGAGTAATAAATCGAATGATCGAGTAATCGATAGGCTGATCTAATTAGTATCGAATAATTACAGTAGTTTTTTCAAGGCCTTGTTAGTTTTGTTAGTAACCCACCTTTAGGGTTCCGTACTAAAGGGGACCCAATTACTAAGACTACACTGCCTGTCTCTCTGTAACGAGGCTGTATATCATAAGCCGTGATAGTTGAAACTTTCACAAATAATCTATTTCTGGTGCCGCTGTAACAACAAATACTGAAAACGGAAAAATATAAATATTTGAATGGGTCTTCCTTATAGCGAGTTTTTTTTTATAATACCTAGTAGTAAATGCTGAATAAAGCTGTGGCAAAATATTATAACAAAAATATTAATCTTTAGTTACTGTCCCACAAAGGACAAAGGCCCATCCTTATACAAACTCAAACTCAAACTCAAAATGTTTATTGCAATCATGTGTAGGTACATTTGTTGTTACATTTAATTATATAAGATCCAACATGAAACCCGGTTGGGGCACAGCAACATAGTACATAAATTGGACAAAAACTTACATTAGGCACGAGAATTGATCGTTTTGCAATCCATAGTTTAAGACAAAAAAAAGCTGTTGCATGCCTAGTGCAGAATATGGTGACACTAACAAGTTAACAACTTTCCTGTTCTTCAAAAATCCACCCGTATAACTACCCATATTTGCAATAACTGAATTCGAATTTGAATATAGCTTAGCCGTATGTTTTTTTCAATTCAATTTTTTAATAAATTTACATAAATTATGTTTGAAAAAGTAAAAAAGCTCTACAACTTCTTTCTTAACAGTCTACTAACATAAATTGGTAATTTAACTGCAATCCATTAAGTATTTACACAAGTATTGCCATAATAAATGTCTCTATATTTGTTCCCCCGGGCAAATCTATTAAATTCATTGGTCGGTACATTTCAATCTGCGGGCTTGCCAATTTATACAAAGTGTTGGTCAGTCAAATATGTACAGACGCCAGCACATCAAGTAACCCCAATGTGTCAAATTTTCACAATTGAATATAAACCTTATTTTGTTTGACATAAAGTTGAAAAACGATCAAAGAAAATTGACACATTGGGGTAACTTGATGTGCTGTCTGTACCTATGTCGGAATTGTAAAGTGACACGGGTCATATCCCCTATAGCAATTCGTGGCAACTCAATTTGCTCAATTTATTTGCCATTTAGGTGTTGCAAGTGGATATATGCTTCTATTTCTATTATTGTCTGTGGTGTGACTCAAACTGTCAGGTTTTAAATAAATAGAATGTGAGAATTTTGTTTTAATTGCGCGCTTAATTTTAATGACGTCGTAAATTTCTTAAATAAATACAGGAAACTGCGTTGTATATGATTCATAGAGTATTTTTCTTATAAACGTCTATAAAATGATGACTAATTATTATGAATTCTTAATCATTTTATTTACGTAATTAAGTAACATTACGCAAGTTACGTGACTCAATTAATATTCTCAAAGGAAAAAAAGTTCTGCAACCAAATTACTCTTTTTGTTATGGTATGGCTGATATTCTGTAACTGCTATTTCTAACTTTCGTGCTATTTTGAATAAAATCATATCGAGAAAATTAAGGTGAAGTAAAGGCGAATTGAGCTGTTATTCCATAGATTTGATACTAATGGAATTTAACAGTTCACTACTGATAATTTCTAGCATTAGCATCACATCTCTCTTGAGTGAATTCAAGTTTTCCCGGGGTAAGTTTTATTAAATCGACCGGCTGGTAATGATTTTTACATAACATCGCGTCTATAAACTGAAAGTTGTTTGTTTGTAGGTAAGTTTGTGTGTGGGACGTTATGTCCAAAATGTTTCGAGCGATTAAACAAAAAGCTATCCCTCCCTCTTAACATATTCCTCCCCAGAACTGCTTGTGGCGTTGATAGTTTTTATCCGTCACAATAACATTAAATTGTGAGTTGCTGCCATTGAGCTGTGTGTCTGAATGTGGTATAATCGTAACAGTTATAATATTTATGTACCTTTATTTTATATTTGTTTCAGTCCCATACTAACCCATAAAGATCTACATTGAGTTCAACCATATCAATTGAAGTTTTTAGTGCCTAGTTTTTTACACACTTGCTTTTCAATTCACTTTAGACATTGGCAGAATAGTCGACATCGGTTTTGTTTACCATAACAAAAAATAGAATAGAATAGAACAAAAATCTTTCACTAATGGAAAGCTAGATTTTAGACGAGGGCTATATGTGTAGGTAGTAAGTAGACCACCTTGTGTACAAAGTCGCGAGCATAAGCTATTGTGTAGACACAGTCGGTAAAACAGTTCAATCTAATTGTCACACTTAGAACATACACGATACACAAATGTTTGTTGTCCGCAATTGTTTCTGTTAGCCGCACAGTCGGCCAATAGGCTTGTTTGCCTATTACCTGAACGAATGAAGGTCAGTTCCGAACAAATTAGTCAATATTTGTCTTTTAGTTTGTGACTGCATAGTTTCCATGAGGGAGTGTCCAATCTTAATTTACTACAATTTGATAGCGTTGGCATATTAAGCTACCCCAAATTGTCAAATGTTCCCAATTAAACATGAACCTTATTGTAAAAAAGTTGAAAAACTATAAATGAAATTTGGCACATTGGAATGGCTTGATGTGCGCTGACCTACCAAGGAATTAGTTCTTTACTGGACTGGTTTTTGCAAACTTTATTTTTAGATAATAAATGAATTAATTCATTTGTAACCAGCTCGGTGAAGGTCATTCTATAGCGGCATCCTATATTAGGCGTCTTTTTAACAGTCGAAACGAATTTCTAAAATCAAAATTAAAAGTCATTTATTAAAATTTGGATCAGCCCTTTTTGAACGTACATACATACATGCATACATACATAAACACACGCCTTTTTCCCATGGGGGTAGGCAGAAACTACAGAGTGCCATATGCTACGATTCTTACATATACTTCTTTTGCTTCGTTTACATTCATAAATGTTGTCATACACACACGCCGGTAGCGAGTACTACGCACCTGACCTTTCTGAAGAACCTCTCCAATAAGGTCTATGTATGTCCTTCTAGGGCGACCCCTCCCGGCGTTCCCACTTACATCTGCCTTGTAAATACCTTTCGTTAGTCGCCTTCATCCATTCTTTCAACGTGACCAAACCATCTAAGCATACTCTTTTCAATTTTGAACGTGTCCTTTAAAAAGCCTGCACTTCGCCACTTGCCTTTGCTGGGAAGATTAGTGGCGGAACAAACTCCCCAATTATGGAAATTATTTTAAAGTACGGCCACGTAATCAAAGATCCCTACGCGGCTTGGGAGCGCGGTGTTAAAATCATGCATTCTGTAAATTACAAAGCCCATTTCTACCACAAAAAAAAAACTACGATTCATAATATACAGTCAGTATATGTAGTCATGGACGCAATGTGAGTTGCTTTTATTAAATATTTTGTTTTTTTTTTGTTACAGGTAAATATCGATGAATTAGTCAACTTGGTTTATGTTTTTCTGGTGGCATAAGCTCGCGGCAGCAGGTATTTATATTGCTCCTTAAATTTTTCATAGATTTGGCAGAAGAGAATATCTTATGTTCTCGTTTTATTTGTGTTAATTTGAACAAAAAATAGGTATAGTGCTAAGCGGAAAAGCGGTATCTCAAAAAAAAAACATATATCATGCATTTGAATGACATCAAAAAGCTTAAAGAAAGACACATCCAATAAACTAAGCTAATTAGCGTTAGGTATCTTATTCAAAACTTATGAAAAATCCCTTACAAAAGTTTAATCAATCTATAAAGTAAGTAATATTCACAAAACTTAAATTTTTAACCGACTTCAAAAAAAGGAGGAGGTTCTCAATTCGGTTGTTTTTTTTTTTTTTTTTTTTTTTTTTTTTTTTTTTTTTTTTTTTTTTTTTTTGTTGGGTTTGTTACCTCAGTACTCCGTCATTTATGGACCGATTTTCAAAATTCTTTTTTTGTTTGATAGGGTATACTAACAGATTGGCGATTGACTCATACCTGATGAGGGATCTTCGAGGAATTGAGGGAACTCCTCAAAAAATAGCAAGCATTTTCATTTAGAAAGTATCATTTGGTAAAGAAAAACTGATGAAGAAGACTGGCAACGGAACTCTTCAACGCTTAACAGCAAATTATTCGCGATTGCTATAGTCAGATGTCTATGCTGAGCTTTTGTATTTCCACAACATAACATTACGCCATTCTATTAAAAGGGGCCGGCAGAGATGCAAAAAAAAAACAACCGACTTCTTAAAAAAAAACTAACAGGTGAAAAATAACTCCAGTTTCGGAAGTCGGTGGCCAATAATGAACAAAACAAAACCACCAAAGCCACAGACTTCCGAAACTGGAGTTATTTTTCACCTGTTAGTTTTTTTTTAAGAAGTCGGTTGTTTTTTTTGTAAAAAAGTTTTCTCAAAACTAGCTTTTCCTGAGTTACCGCTTTTGCGTTCAGTACGGCAGTATTGGTAAATTCCATTATAATAATGATAATTTATTTAATTCAGACACAGTCCATACAAAATTTATAAAATTATGAGAAGTCTGCATAGCGGAGGCCTAAGTGCAAGTCATCCACAGTTATCATCCCTAAGTGAGAATCTTCATAAGGTGAACTAATGAAGCGAATAAATAATGCATGGCGAAGTACAGTCAGCCTCATAAGTCGATATACATATCCATATTTCCTAAACTCATGAACACCTTAGCTTACACAAATTGCTAAACAAGACTAGTGAATTTTGAACCCTTAAGACGTTAATTAAATTCTGTCAGGTCTCTTTTGAAGTAAGACATTATCTTGGTCAAATCATGTAAGAACCATGCAGATTAGTATCTGGAATGGTCTTTTGAGGAAAGAAACACACAGATATGAGGGGACCAGATCAGTCAGTGCAAGCATTTGTCAGTAATCGTAAGCTCAACTCGGAACTTAAGGAGCTCCACGTGCTGACGAACAAAGAAAAACAAACAAAGAAAGAACATTGCGTTGAATGCGTTGGTCCCATAGAGTACTCTAACTGCCAGACAAAAAGTTAGAAAAGAACATACAAAGGACATGGCTAAATTGAAGTATGGACGACTGCCCCCGCAATGAAAACGCATGTATAAACATTGTACCTAGCAATATATAATGCTAAATAGCTGAAATTAGTTTTTTGTAATTTAAAAAGGTTCAGGAACTTTTAATATTTGCACAATCCTAAAAACAAAATCGCGCAACTCCTACGACAAAGGTACAAAAACTTCAAACAATGACATTGCTATAAACTTTTATCTAGGCGTTTTAATGTGTCTGCGACGATTTTTATTGATAATTGTGTCCAATAAACAAGCGAGGGTCAATGAAAATCCAAAATAAAAAGCACAACGAACAAGTAAACGGCAGAGCGTTCAAACGACGTCTGACGTTTTTTTTTTTTCATAGAGTAGAGATGGAATCTGATTTAAAATGTAACGAAATCGATAAAATAATCGAATGGACTGAAAGAAAAAAGAATTTTTTTTTGACGACCTCGGCGGACAGAAAATATATATTAAGATTGTGCGCCTGAAGTGTTAGTAATATGCTTATCCAGATACAATTAATCAATTAAGTAGTTTCAGAAAATAAATCGTTTTGATAACTGTTATTAAATATCGATTGAAGTTCAACTTATTCGATTTGGCATTTTGGTAATGCAATATGTCTCTTCCCTAGCTGTCAGTATTCCTTGACCTTGTCATGTCAAACCAACACAAAGCATAAATACAATTAAGAAACTTTTTTATGTTTATTAGTTCTCGAAAGTTATAAGAAATTATTAAACACTAAATAATTCATGAATTAATATTTAAATATTACTGGTTAGTGTGAGGTTCCTATTCGTGCTAGTCATGTTGGGGGCAGTCGTTTAGCCATCTCTTTTAGAAACGAGATACAACAAATAAAGATCCACATGGTAATATTACCTATACTCTAAAGGTTAACATTTCCTGGACTCATATACTTAATCAATCATGGTATAAAGTGTACCCTATATCCCTTCCGACTTGTATACTTAGGTACCTTAGTTAAGTTGTTTTGATACAAAAGCTCGTAAAAGTCCGCAACATTAAACCCGATACGTGCGCATGCGACACTCAAGTATTATAGCAAATCAACTCCAATAGAGCTTATTGAACGTTCAGTTCCGCGTTCTTGATGCGTCTGAGTCATTCAAACACACAGTCATGCATACAAGTCATACATACATAGTACTTGTTTTGTTAGACGTGTCACACACCCATGTATGGCTCTTATAGGTAAATATAGGTAATTAAACTGACATTTTATTCTATTTACTTCATTTAATGTGTCAATATTGTCATTGAATTATAGTTGCGCTTGTTTTTCTTCCTGCATTTTTTGTATTGTGTATTATTATATATTTTTGTGTTGAACCTGGTGGCAGAGTTTTAATGCCGATCATGGGCCTTGAACTTGGCTTCACATGCTGTCAAGATAAGTATATCTCTTAGGCATGCCGGTTTCCTCACGATGTTTTCTGTCACCGTTTTTGAAGTAAGTGCTAACTATACAATACGCACATACATCCGAAACGTCAAAGCCTTGTATTCGACAACCCGCAGTTGTGGAGGTTGTAACACAAATAAAACTAATTTGAAGGTATTCCTGGACTGGCCTGTTGGCCTAGTAGTTAGTTATCCTGACTGCTATGCCGGAGGTCCTGGGTTCGATTCCCACCCAGGACAAATGTTTGTGTGATAAGCACGATCATTTGTTCTGTGTCTGGGTGTAATTTATCTATAATATGTATGTGTTTAGAAATATATAAGTATGTTTATCAGATGTTTAGTACCTACCCGTAACACAAGCTCTTAGCTTAGCTTTGGAGTAGATGGCGTTGTGTGAAAAAGTTGTGGAATATTTATTATTTTTATTTTTATGTTTTATTCCTCGTAAAACATATACTTATAATATAAGTATTTGTTTACATTTTTGGAACTTAATAAACAGTACAGCAACAGGTAAAAGGCTTAACTTTATCTATACTAAAACATATTGGAAGAATTTGTATCTTTGTATGTATATAAGGAATAAACTTAAAAACTACTGGACCGATTTGTAAAATAATTTCACCGTTGGGAAGCTACATAATCCGCGGGTAACAAAGGCTGCTCTTCATCCCTGTATTCTCACGAGAACGGGAACTCCGCTAGTTCATAGTAAATATACACTTTACGCTATTGAAACTGAAAGCGCTAATTACTAATCGTAACGAATCTTTACAAACATCGAAACCATGATAACAGTCGACTAATCTTACTAATGATCAGCGTTAATCTAATTAGCGCTTAAAACCATGTGGTAGACCCACACGATCTCAAAATTTGTCTCAACTTTGTCGATTTTTTCTTAGTTACAATTGCCTAATGTGCGAAATTATTAAATAGTTTATTAAAAGACGATTAGGCAGGTCAATATACCCATAAGCCTGTTGTAAACACCAATGATATTATAAGTAAAAAGGTGTAAATAGGTTACCTAAACAACATTCGATCATCTTCAAAAACGGCACACTAACGCACGCACGCGTCCGTTGACGGCGCGACGCGACACTGAGGTAAAGTGTGACTAGTTAGCCACATTTTAACGTACTTATCGCTTACTGAGCGCTTATAACCCATCTACACATTTTTACTTATAAAATTATTGGTAAACACACGTTTTTTCGCCTTCAAAATCTACGGCACGATAACTGCGCCGGCGCCGCGCCAAATGCACCGTGCGTGTCAGTTTCCATCAATCGAACTCTTATGACCGTGTCAATACATGGCCCAGAAACCATAGATTTATACGACGATAAAAAATATGTGAACAACAGGCCTTAGCCCCATCGCCTATCCACTCTGGAAATACATACATAACATACATAAACTCACGCCTTTTTCCCATGGGGGTAGGCAGAAACTACAGGGCGCCATATGCTACGATTCTGACATACTTCTTTTACTTCGTTTACATTCATACATGTTGTCATACACACACGCCCGTTGCGAGTACTACGCACCTGACCTTTCTGAAGAACCTCACCAATAAGGTCTATGTATGTCCTTCTAGGGCGTCCCCTCCCGGCGTTCCCACTTACATCTGCCTTGTATAACTTTCGTTAGTCGCCTTTCATCGATCCTTTCAACGTGACCAAACCACTCTGGAATTTTATTATTTATCGCCATTTTATTTTAAAAGCCATGTGCCACTTCAGTTTGGATAAATATTTCGGGATCAGCAGCATTATGAAACCTCAAGCTTTTGTTTGAATTGTTGGGAGAAGGCTAGGTAGCAGACATGTTGGGAGTTTGTTCCGCCACTTCTTCTTCCCAGCAAAAACACTAAAAAGGACACGTTCAATAAGTACTGATCCTTTACCTATTTTGTATCAATGCATCTTGATTTTAGATAGATAGATAAAACATTTATTTAATACACACAAAAGACACTGACAAACACACAATACAAAATCAAAAGTGATTTAAAACAATGAACGATGAATGATAGACGATGATGATGATGATGATGATTTTGACGTCGGTCCGTGAATGGGTAACCTTTTAATACATCCTGACACCTCGGCTCCGGAAAGCATGTAAGGCATTTGGTCCCAGCTGGCATTTTGTAGATCTTTGAAAGCAGTTACGAGTAGTCACTTCACTCGTCACTTGGTTGTCGTGTTCAGATTCGCAGTCGGTTCATTTGTCTCTATGTATTAAAATATTGTTGGGAAAGTTAAGCCTTTTATAGTAACATTGTCTGAGGTAATTTTTAGTCTAGTTTTAGAGCTACTAACAGTGCTTGTTGTTGTAATATGGATAGGTAATGTCCGAAGTGAATGTTTATAATTAAACTAATGATGTGATTTTGGCAATTTTCTTACCTGCAAAATCTTGATAAACAGCCCAGTTAGCGCCATTTTTTGACGTGTGCGTCTTTCAAACAAGCGTTCAATGCAACCGGCCCTCAGAGAAAGTGTGTCTAATATCTTTGCTTAGTGATTAATAAGGAGTTTCACTTTGTTCAGTTCACTTTTGTTAGTGTTAATTGCTTACGTCTGGTTTGATTTAAAGGGCTTTAGTTACACGCCTTACATTCAGTGAGGTAGGTAGGTAGAATAGAGCATAGTTTGGGAGATTTTCGAAGAGAGAATCCGACATATTTGTATGGATGTTCGTTACTGTTTCACGTAAAAACTGCTGAACGGATTGTGATGAAAATTTATAGCTTACTAGCAGACGTCACTCGGTTTCACCCCCGTAGTTACCGTTCCCGTGGGAAATGAGGGACAAAAGTAGGTAGGTTATGACACTCGAGGAAGCTACACTATCCCCGGGCCGGGAATAGTGTAGCTTCCCAACGGTGAATGAATTTATGAAATCGGCATAATCATTTTTGAGTTTATTCATTACAAACAAACACACACAAAATACAATTTTTTCCTCATTATATTCTTTAAATAATTTATGATCAGCAAACAACACAGTAGTTTCTGGATTTGAAAAGAATCCCTGGCTTTCTTTGTGTGAAACTATTACTTAAGGGTCCTCTAAAAACTGCTAAAGGTTTTTGTACAAAAAAAACAAACACCAATTGATGGTTAAGTCAAGAGCGCTCGTAACTAAAATGCACTTTATAAGTTCAATGAACCCAAATTAACAAAAGCAGTGTAACTAACACGAAAACAAAGACTTCACTAAAAGTACTTGTACAAATCAAAAGTACAGGAAAAGTGCAATATTTCAAAAGGTGTGACAATTAAAATCAACCATTTGTAACGTGACGAGAATTCATTCAAACGCATTCAAATTCGACGTCCATCTTTTATTTCGTTGCGCGCGCATTTTTGTTCAAACGTCAAGAGATTTATGGCCCACTTCCGATGCGTTCAGTTTTTTTTTTAACTATTTTTTATACAATAACTCATTCTAAATAAGTAACACGTAGTTTTAGGTAGTTTTAATTTGTATTTGATTTATTTGGGATTGGTTTAAGCTTTATTTCCTTATTAATTTATTTATTAAGTTGAAAATCATTTCCCTTCGGCTTAGTAGCCTATAATTTATTAACTTATCTATGGATAGACGACTTGTTATTGTAATTAAACGCCGTGGCGCCATCTTATCGTGGGTTAGATGTGCCATAATGCATATTGGCGTCCTTTCCACCTTGCCTCTATGTAACTGATATGACACTGACCTCTATACTCTATAGTAAACTACGACACAGAGTAGATATTAACAGAAGTGCGGCGCCTTATAACGGATACCGGCACATACGTGTAGCAAACTATTTAATTTTAATGGTTGATTTATAATGTTAACCAAGTATACAGCATACATTAAACTTATTCCAACTTATTAAACAGACGTGTTGCTGGAGAGATTATTCTGCCTCTTCTTTTTTCCAGCAAAAACACTAGGAAGTGGCCAGGGGCGGGCTCTTTGGGCGATTGTCTTAACTCCCAGGTCCCGAACGAAAGCCGGCTTTCGCGAACAATAGGTAATTTAATTGTGTCCGGGATTTCGGTAGTCAACGAATAAATTTTGACGAGAAAAAAAACTCACCAGTACGGTGAGTTTTTTTTCTATTTTCGATGTTCGAAAATCACACGCGTTTCTATAGATAAATTAATCAAAATGAAAACAAAGAACGTATTTATCATTCCCATCATCGTATTATATTTTAATGTGTCTATTTTTCTATAAAAGCCATTCAGATCAATATAGCGGTGATCATTGAAACCAAGTCACCAGGATGACGCGACACAGTGAATCGACTTTTTAGAATCGATTTTAACAATCGATTCTGTCTCGCACCACTGAATCGAGTTACAATGATCGATTGGTATGCAAATCACCCTTTAGTGGCCATTAACATAACTATTATGGTTTTTTTTCTAGTTTTTTTATATTACGTTGAGTCATTATCTAGATGTGATGAAGGGGTAAGCAGACATGAGTTATAGCTGAAGCGTTTTTTTTTAATACTTAACCCAATTTCTTCATATGTTCACCATTTTTTGAGCTCACGATGGCTGGCACATACATGCTGCTTGCCCAAATTGTTTCAGGCACTTTCCTCAAAAGGCTAAACCAAAGGACACTGTTCTGCATGGTTCGTTACACGAAAATTTGGTTAAGTAAGTAATATATTTTTTAATGTCTGGATTTGAAAAGAGACGATGATTCCTGAGTTTGTTTCGGCTTTTCTTCTCAGAGGTAGTCTGTTAGGAAATGCCGACTTCAAATAGCTTTAAAGGAAAACATGACGTGTAAAAGTAATTTCCATATCCTACTTGCATAATAAATAATTTCATTTCATTTCAGTTCACGACTGTCAAAGATCCACAAATTGATCATCAATCCATCTGTTCCACGGACTCGGAACTTTTCTTAGTAGTAGTTTAATTCGTTTCGTTTCTTACCCAATCCTACCGTATTTTACCGAATTTTACGAAAGTAATTTTACCGCTTTACATCCCTATACACAGTACAATGGTCAGCGTAAACTGGAAATTTGGCTCGTAATGTCCCGTATAGTAAGTATTAAATATCTTTGATTGGAAATGGCTGCAAGTTCAAGAAACATCACATCATATCTCTCAAGAAAACAAGACGTTTGCCAAATAATACAACTTAAAACCCAAGTCACATTTCTTCGTCAAAAATAAAAAAATAAAACCACAAGAAAAAAAAACGTAAGAATCTACATCAAAAATTCTGAGAATAAAAATCGAAATAGCGCCATTGTTACCGTCAACACTCAACTGGAAATGACTTAAGTCTCAAGTTTGAAATATTTTCATGTAGTCATAACAACATCTTACCTATATATTCGTCGTGATAGCCTAAAGGTTAAGGCGCCTACCTCTCATGCACGAGGTTGTGGTTTAAATCCAGGCAAGTACGAATGTGACCTTTTCAATTCATTTATGTACCTACTTTCTAAGTTTATCTTTGACATCGTTGAAGGAAAACATCGTTAGGAAACTTGGATTTAGACTTAATGCAAGTTTGAAATGCGTGGTGATCAATGCTTTGAGTCTTCTCTGTATGAGAAGAGGCTTTTGGCCTGTAGTAGGACAGTACACAGGTTGGTAGGTATAATAGAAATAACACCATAATCGATTCATGATTATAAATCCGTTTTGTTGGCACTTGCAAAATGTATTATAAAGAAACTTAATAGTTATTGATATGTATGAAAAATATGAATATATTAATTGAGAGTATTTTACAAGCTTTTCTTTTATATTGACAAAATTCAAAATAACTAAGTCACTTTACTTCAACATATCAACAATAACAACAATATCGACATTTTTTAAATATGATTAAGTATGTTAAAATTAAAAGAGTTACATCAAAATCACAAAATTAATATCAAAATACAAGATTAATGTCAAAATTACATTATTGATGCAAAAAAAATAACACGCTGTTAAAATTACAACCATACTGCATTGCTGTTAGTATTTTGAATTGTATCTCAGTATATACAACGTACCTCAAGTTACAAAGTTAAAATTTCTCCAAAATTCACAGTAGCTCGCTTCCCGTTAAAGTTCGAGTGATTTGATTTGGTTATTCAGTTATTCGAGACCAGATAACGTTATTGACGTCGTGTGACGAATAGATAATAGATAAACGGGTTTTATTGACTAGTAATGGTTTTAATCCATGGTTTGATCGTTGTGTGAATAGAAATTGAAAGAAATTTGTCATTTAGATTGCTGGAGCTCACGAACACCGATGGTCGACACGTGAACATTGAGGCAATTCAGCTGCTAGACAACACAGACTTAGTGCGTAGGCTAAAAAGAACTAAATCTATTAAATTAGTGTACTGTAAATTTAACTGAGATTTAACTAAGGCATATTGTTACCCAGTAACTGACAGACTGACTGTGTCCTCCGCGGGGCGTAGGACATCCATGGGGATTTTTCACCCTGAAAATAAAAGGCAGTCGCTCCAAGTTAAACACTAGTATTCAGCTGCATCCAGTTCATCCAGTTCATGCTGCATCAACTGAAAGCCGACCCCAACATAGTTGCAGATGATGATGGAAGTCCGTCGAAGTCCCTTACACCCTGTGTTTAAAACCGGTTCATTTACACATAAATAAATGATGAAATGAAATGATGATGATGAAATTATATTTATTTCTGTAAGTAGATCTTCCCAGATACTTTTACATCTAATTTTTTTAAACTTAATGGCACTAAATGGCTTTTCCAAAGTGACTGATCCCTGAGAAGAAATGCCGAAAAAAACTGAGGGGTCATAGTCTCTTTTAAAGTCCAGTCATAAGATTATATTAATTTATTATGCGAGTCTCACGATGCGGGGCAAAGTCTGGAAAAGCCTTTTGAATAAAGAATCAATTCAGCTTTGAGGTGAACTGTCCCGACAGACGGCATGCATGCTTCAGTCATCGTGTAGCTCAAACCTATTTCAGGGAGCTCGACGACCCACCACATGATGCTATCTACCGGTCATTTCCGCTACAATACACTAAGCTAACGCCTTTTTTCTATTATGGTAGGTAGAAACAACAGAACGCCGTCTGCTACGATTCTTACATACTTCTTTTGCATCGTTTATAACATTCCGCGCCGGTTGCGAGTATTACGCAAATACGCACTTGATCTTTCTGAAGATTACCTCTATTGATATATGCGTATTTTATGCGAGCAGTTTGTGTAGCTTCGATTGTAACATGCGCTCTCCTTTGACGCCCTCCATTCTCAGTAATTATGTTTTTAAAACTTTCCTTCGACATTCTTTTCATGTGGACCAATTTATCGGTTCGTTATGATTCACACTTTATCTCGGTAATCAATCATTCTTGTCGCTGTGGTGGTCAAGTGGTATAGTGGTTAGTCATTACATAGTTACTATAAAGGTCAGTCAATCTCATACGAAGCTTTTTTGGAGGTATGAGGAACAGGGTGTAAAGTTCCTCATCCGCCATTGAAAAGGGAGGATCTTCCTCGCAGACGGGTGTTGTGTCTGGTGGGCTAACTACTGCCCGACGTTTGTAGTCGGGAACTTGTATACGTTCAAGTTGCGCAGATAACTTTAATACCGCGTTGTAGGATAGTTCGTATGTGGCGAGATAGATGTTGCTACACTTTCAAGTACCTAGTACATAATACAATATCACGACTGTGTTTCAGTGCAGCCTAGGCAGGGAGCCTAAGTAAGCGTACTAGAGTATGGCCTGACTACATTACCAATATGGCTTTCATTCTTTTCTGCTAATAAAAAACCTATCTGCTGCCAGCAATGAGCATGCAAAGCAGTGATGAATATATTTTAGAAAAATAAAAAAGAGACTCACTCAAAAGGCTGGAGTTCAGATTTACAAAAAAAAAATACAGCAGCACTAGGGTTGGCAATAAAAATACTTACTAATGAAGGTACCAGTTTCATTTTCTTGGAATACATACTTTTAACACGATCGACAACCTTATTGGATTATCGCCGATGTGAATAAACGCGTTCACACATTTCAGTACTAAATGTCTGAGATCTTATAAATGTTTAGTTTCAGAAGACTAATAATTATTTTGTTTCTTTATTTTTATTACAAGACTGTAAGCGAGAGAGAATGATGAGTGTGTGAATGATAGATGACATTAGATGACCTTTAGATTCATCATACTTGTTTAGATTTTGTTTATTAGTTCGCACTTGAGGTTCAGACGAAACAGATTGACGAATGATAAGGATTAATTTTGGGTAAATTTATGGTGTGTGAATCATTTTGTAATGATCAAGACAAGATACATCTCAAGTAGAAAACCTTTTCTACGAAAGATTTGTGTACGTGCGTTGTGTCACATACCTACTTAGTAATAATGTAACGGGAAAAGTTATTCTTTCCAAATATTTTTGTTAAGGTTTGTCTAATTCTAATAACAGACTGATACACATGTAAATTGGTGCATTAATGACATTGACAGGCGGCCATTTGTAAAATGGTATTGAAAACCGCAAGATGGCGACGTTTGTTCCGATTTCAAACAAAAGACGACTTCAACGTAGTTTTGTAAAGGTAAAGCAGATATTGACATAGATTTTTCCAATCCGATCCAAATCGTATACTTAAGCACAATTTAGCCAAACACAAACCAAGCACAGGGTGATGTAAAACAGCGCAAAAGAAAGTAATTAATATTAGCAGCATACTAACAGACACATCCTGTAGCCACGAATAAACATGCGTGGCACACTTTCTCTGGACACCCGAAACATGAGTGCGAATGTAGGGTGACCATGATTCGGGTTTATCGTACTCCATGGCATAATGACAGCTTCAGAATGGACAGAATTATAATAATTTGTTTTGATCAGAATCAGCGCTTGTCATCTTTGATGAAATGTCTTCTCAGTCCATTATCAAGAGACAATTTGAAATTTGTCAGAGTAAGCTAAAAATAAGCAGGTACATAACATAAATTTGTTCTGAGTCGAAACAAAGTTCACCGGGCCGCTAGTTTGAAATATTTTTGACACGATTCAAGCTCGTTTCATCGTCGACCTCATCTCTGAACGCAGGACAAGATTGAGGTCAAGAGTAGACCCATTACATATATATAAAAAAAAAGATTCTACATATCACAGGCAGCTAATACAAAAATAATCCAAATTTTTATAAAATACAATGATCCATAATTTACTTATTTCAAAAAAAGATCCAAACCCGATCCTTAGTCAAATAATTAAAACCCTGTACATAAATCAAAATGACGGACGATGTCCCAAAAATAAGTTGATATTACATACTACACAAACAAAGCTGGTAGCCATAGCAACGCGTCGCGTCATGTCGGCGCCGTCAAAACGTGGGGGCTTAGGAAACCACCCCTGAAAACTGAAGGGAAGTAGGAACGTAATAGCTTACACAGTAGTTAAGGAAGAATTTTGGTAATATGCGAAGGACATCTCAATCAATGGTTGTCTTGATACAAGTGCTGAAGCTGTCGAACGAACCGAAGATGAATGAAATTATTTAACACCACATTTTGGATACGCTATCTCTGTATTGTTGCATAGAAATAATAGTTAGTTAATTGTAATTTAGGTGTCTTTAAGGCTAGAGTGAATAGGCTCTAAATAAACTAGTGCGCTTCACCATCACTGATTGCATCACCGCTTACCATCAGGTGGGATTGCAGACAGGCACTGGTTTATAATTTAAAAAAAATATAAGTATATATCTACACGGCACGGGAAACTTTTTTTTTAAGGATGGGAAATCATCAAAATACTCCTCTTGCTCTGGGTGAAGCGGAAGGGAGTGTCAGACTCTTACTGACTAAAACCCATCCGTGTTCCTCCTAATTCCTTTTGCAATCCAGGGCCGCGGTGACTCTTTCGAAAAAATTCCGCGACAAGTCGGAGACCCATGGCCGGCATAAAAACTCTGACTACAGTTTAGTTACAATTCAAGCAACAATAAGAGAAGACTCTATAATACTGTCAAACTCTAAGGAAAAAACAAGTAACATATCTACGGACTTGAATCCCTACTACTAATTGAAATATAATCTTATTGTAGACTAGCAAACAGCGCCCGATTTCACCCAAGTAGTTCCTGTTCCTGTGAAAAAACAGGGATAAAAATTAGTCTACGTCACCTGGGGATAGTGTAGCTTTACAACGGTGAAAGAATTTTTCAAATCGGTCCAGTAGTTTCGGAGCTTATTCAATTTAAATTTATGAGTATAGAAAACATAAAATCCAGCACCAAAACCCATGGAAGAAACTTATCTTTCCCAGTCTAAAGTAACTTTTAACAATACTAAAGCACGTCCAACATGGCCCATTCTGTACACACCAATCGCCAAAACTGAATACAACATAAAACCTTTCATATTGATTATGAAAGGCGAGTGGAACTAAAATAGTCTATGTCTATAGGAGATTTTATTACCAGTTATGTATGTCAGGGGTTATAACAGGCGTAAGTACTGGTCACCCCATTTTACTTTACAGGGGTCGTTTGTTTATGTAAGTTTAGGGAGTGACTGTATCCATAGATAGAAATATATGTAACTATGAAGAATACCAGGTTGTCGTTCAAATCCGGGCGAGTGTTAATGCGACTTTATCAATTAATTTGTACTTTTTAAGTTTATCTTAGACATCATTGGCATCTGTGAAGAAACACATCGTGACGAAACCTGGACTTATAATGAATATACGCCTGAAATAGCCAATCGGCCTTGAGCAAGCGTGATGATCAATGCTCGTGCCTTCTTTGCAGTGGTACAGGAGGACAATACTGCGGACGATGCAGTATTATAATATAATGTTTTGTTGAATATCTTAAACATATTTCGGCAATATTCTCGGCACACGCAAAGTTACATTTACGTCTTCGACAAAATTCGATCACGTACTCATTACTCTGAACCGAATACTGCCATTGAGTTTATTATGCAGAGGTTATGTGTCTGTTCCTTTTTTATTCTACGCAGAAATTCTGCATGTAGGTATGATGTATGTATTTTATTTTGTACCCCTTGCGAAGACAAGATCGCTTAGCACCCTTTTCACACCAGAGATTGTAATGTATTAATCAACTCGATGCTACAATATTTTAATACTCCTCTTCACTGGTTTTTTAGCTCTAATTATTTTTTTATTTACTATTTCTTTAATACTTCAAGCACACTAATGTATTAAGGCGGGCTTAATGCCATAGGCATTTAATTAAGGTAGGGTTTTAATTATTTAGGTTTTTAATTTATTTTCTTTTGTACTACTTTACTAACTAGATTGGTATGTTTAACCGTATGAAAACAGGGAATCTTAGTGTGGGTATCAAGAGACCTGTTAGTAACTTAACGTTTAAAGCACATTTTACACTAAAAATATTTTTGAATTTTTCATTCTATTTTACATTCTGTTTTCAAGAAACACACCCAAAACTCCTACAGTTATATCATCATCATATCCAAGATGACAATCTTGTATCAATCTTAGACAACAATAGGCTCAGCTGAGCCTCTATGCTCTATGGTCTTTATGACGTCATAAATTAAAGCGACAATGGTACCCATGAGTCACAAACCCACGCACCATACATGTATGGGAAATTTTACTATAGGATTATGGCAAGACCTTGTAAGCTGTGTTTGAAACGAGTGTCTTTCTATTCTGTTAGATGATGTAAGATAGTATGAAGCCACAATGGGGTTTGAAGATAGATGAAATGCCAACTATTTGAGTGCTGGACATTTTTAAGTATTTATTACTGCTGTCCGGAATTTTACGAGGGATTCAAGGATAATGTTTCAAAGTTTGAAAGCTATAAATCGGGATTTAGCGACACGTGATTTGGGAAAACAGTACATATTTTCGAAAACTGTGCTGAACCTATATAAAATGTTTTTATCAGATTTAAGGATTTACACATATTTTTTTTAAGGACACACATTTTAAGGACTTCATTATTTCACCAACCATTTTAACTTCATTCACATCAAAGCCAAGAATCCAATTCAATAAACCTTTCTCAACACTATTATGGATGAGATTACACCTTGGCAACGAAATGACATCTCCAAAGGTTTTCAGCAAATCCGAATAAAGAATAAAATAAATAATTTCCTGTTACATCTTCCCTGCAAATTTAATGTCTGTGGTCCGCGCCAAACGTCATTTGGAATCGTTTTTTTTTCAATCAAAAGACGAAACAACTTTTTATACTATACATAGTAGTTACAAAGAAACACTCATAGTATACATGGATGATAAATGTTACTTCGAATTTTCGTGACGACTTATGAATGGCAATGTATAAAACAATATGTCGTAAAAAATGTGGGACAACATTCGGTAGGAAAGTTTGTATGCAAAAATGAAGGAAGGTATGCTAATCAGTTCCTTTTATTTTAATTCGTGTGGTTTGATTTGTGGGTCAGATTAAGAGTTTGTGTTGTGAATATTGAAGTTTGTGAAGGTTGTTTTTTATCAGTTTGATATATACTGAACAAGTGAACATATCATAGTATCGTATCGCATAATTATGTATCGGGTTACTCAGTCAGTGCGTTTTGGAGGTCAAATATGCAGTCGTTCCATGTAAAATACAGGTATTTAGTTGCAACCAGTTCGACTCACAGCCACTCCTGACATAGCTGAGAAAAAGCTAGGCAGATGATGATGATTATTTGCGCACAAGCTAATCCTTTGTGCAATCATTGGTGAGCCTTACACGTTTAACGGACAACTGGTCCAAACATTTAGGAATTAGCAACCAGCAGCACCTAATGATCTAAACCTAACATGAAGATCATCAAGAAAATTCTGCAAAAATATAAAATCATGATCGTGACCTTAATCTTTATTTCAAACAACTGCCATTCGGATTTTTTTGTTTAATTTTAAGCTTCCACACACAGCATTCCTCTGCTTAATCATTTGTAACTTTCAAGCCATGGCTTCAAAAACAATATGGCGTCAACATCTGCCGCATTTTGATTACAATCGTCATTACAACTTATGTCTTCATTAAATGTGTTGGGGGCCCAGCTTTGGGGTTCAAATGGTTATCATTACAAATTATTATTAATATTTCATGCGTTTATGGGTATTATGTCATTTTGATGTGTAACCTACTTTGTATGGCTGAATAGTGTTTTGTGTCGTGGTTACAAATACAAAGACGAAATTGCTTCCTTTGTAGTATGTCTCAATAGTAGTTAAGACCATGGACTGCCCACTGCAAGTTAGTAATTTTAGTGAAGTAAATCCAAACTTCATAGAGCCTATTCAAACTCAAAGTTATCAGTTGTATGGCAAGTGAGAGGTTGTTCTTATTTTGGCGTACCAATTATAACAGTTAGTGTCTTAAGAAAAAATACTGTAATTAATATACTTACAATGCCGCGAAAAGTGAGCGTTTTAGGGGACTATGTTATGTATTTTTTAACGTTCCAGTGCTGATCGGCAGCCTAATTTGAATGAATGACTTTTGATATTGATTTTTAATGGTTCAAAACTTTTGTTAGCTTTAAGGATCTGGAAATTTTTGTCTTCATTTTTACAAGAGTACTTTCTAGTAGTTGAAATATCCTTACGTTTTGATCTTCAACATTAATTTTGACAATGACATCAGTCAAATATAGTCCCACTATATCAGAATAACCTTGTCAAACAAAAATGACGTCACCGCGAAACATGCCATATCGCGAATTTCCTGAACGTGCGCGCTAACGGGCACATACCGTTAGAGCAGGCAGCTGTTCGAAACTCAAACAGATATCGTGCAATATTGTGTTACCGATTGTTAGTCTGCATTGTTGGCGCCATGCGATAAAGTCTACTACAGAGATTGGATCGGGTCCTGATTTATGTAAAAACTGCTTTGTATTGAGAGTAGGTAATTTATTTTTAATAGAGGGAGAATTGGATTAGGTAAGAGGTATTGATAGATATCGGATTTCTGGTGCTTAGAAAAGACAACAATGTAATAAAAAACAAAGATATTGCAATTTGGTAAATGAGATGATACGAAAGAAAGAAAGAAAGAAAGAAACAAAAACAAAAACATTAAATGGGTACAGGTTATAAATTATACTAAATTTCAAACATGTAATGAAGATGGGATGACAGACATCTATGAACGAGGAAGAGATAGGTACGATGCTTAAGACTAAGATCTTATCCAGAAGAAACAACATTTCTTCAAGTTAACACGTTATTTAAGTCCAATGCTATGAATGTTTCAATCGTTATTTTCAGAGCTACTTAGTAATGAGTTCTGAGTTAAGAATTCATAGTTAAGAGTTCTTAGTTAACATCTAGATAAGTCTTTCAAGCTGATACTTAAGTTTGTATAGAAATGTTAAAGAAATGATAAGAGTTATATATGTCGCCCAAGGCTTAATAATATAACGGACAGAAACAATACCCATTCAAACAAGTATTCATCGTTGAAACGTCAAAGCCTCGATCAGACGATACCTCCATCATTTTGATATGTGTCTAATTAAAAACCTCTCTTGCCTCTTGGGACGGCACGAAAGGCAATGAATGGGCAAGTTACGATATACTCCACATGTCATTACTGACCGAATTTAGGCCTACGCTTGATTAACATAATTAAATAGACGTTGTGGGTTTTTGAAATGGTGATGAGTAGACTCATCATATTGTTATCGTATCCATCAGTTTTATATTTGGAGTGTATTAAAAGAGTGTGAAGGTATTTATAAGGCATATGTAAGTGAACACGGAACGCCTTAGAAGTACATGCACAGATCTTATTGATGAGATTTTTCTGAAAGGACAGGTGTGTAGTGGCGTGTGTGTATGACTACATGTATGAATGTAAACGAAGCAAAAGAAGTACCTACCTATAGAATCGTAGCAGATGGCGCTTTTTAGCTCCTGCCTACACCCATAGGAAAAGGCGTGGGTTTATGCATGTGTATGTACTAGAAAGATAATGAAAAAATACTCGTATGTAAAAGAGTTCATATTTTTAAAAACTAACTTTTGACTTTTTCTTTTGAATTATGACTTATGACTTCATTCACGACTTGGTCCTCGTGAATTTCTTACTTTTCCCATCGATTTATAATATTTAAAAAATAAAAAATTGGCCTTTGTAATTCTTTAATAATGTAAGTAGCTTTCTAACGATGCAAGAATTGTTCATATCAATTGAGGAGTTTTTGAGTTTGATCCCTAAAAATCAAATCTTTGATTTTATAGTAGTATAGATTTAGATAAAGTAACAAATATTAATCGAATTAATACGAAAAGGGTAGGAAAATCTATCCTAACCAATAAAGGCAATATTTCACAAAAATGTATGTTAAAAAGGTCGAATTTACTCGTATTAACCTATCAAGCGTGCAATTTGATATAAAACAGTATTAAAATAAAAAAAATGTTTTATCGTTTGGATACAACATGCACCCTGTGGTGATCGAATTAGGAGATACCGTAAAATATCCAATTTTTTGGTTGTTTAAATTTCGAATTCTTTTGTTTTTTTTTCTTCTTCATATTTATGTTAGATATTGTAATCGTGTCAACCCCTTGTCTTTTATGATTTACTACTTAAAAACTTGAGATTTTGTTATTTTTTTTGCGACGGTTGGGTTAAAATCCTCTTAGCTTGGTGAGATTGTGGTTACAAAGTGTTTTTGGGTTAGAATATCTTTTTCTCTACATAAATTCTCACTGTTGTGTTAATTTCATAACAAGTTTGCTCTAAATTGCTATCGCTTGAGTGTATAAACCTGATTTTAATAGTTTTGTATCGGAGATATGCAGTGAAGTCTACCGCAAGTGTAATTACAGTATAAACGCGAAGGGCTAACAAGCTGATCGAAATTACACACTCCTCTATCCTAAGATAAGTGTACGTCATCTTGAGATAATTACAACTAAAATTGACAAGAATAATAAGTATGAAGAAGTTCACTGTAACACAAGAATTGTGGTGAAAGTGATAATTATACCAATTAACGTTCACTTTATTGCTTTCATATTAAAAGTTCTGTCAGTAGTCCAATAGTAATGGGCTATTATCTACTAAAAAAGATCGTTGTCACATCTCTTAGTATTTTAGAAGTGCAGTAAAATCTCGAGAAAGCCATCAAACTTTAACGGGCATTTAGCAAGACCAATTCACGGACTTGTTTGTGATAAAAACAAAATACAGTCGAGTTTCTTTAAAACATCGAAAAACTCGAAAAATTACTTTATTTTAAACAACATTCGGTTCAAAACCGAATGTGAGAAATCCACTGAGTTTTTGTCGTGTCCAATTCATATTGTATTTCTTTTTAAAATGTCGATAAAATCAGTACCAAACATCGAAGTTTGCCCATTTTGTATAATCTTTTAACTTTTCGGACCACAAAAGAAACCGCTGGTTTTTGCTGTTAATTTTTTCTTTCACAAATTCCTGAGACGTGATACCTGATCGGAAGGCAAATAATCAAGGTGTTGCAAACAAAAGAACATTTTAGTACAAAAGGGTTAGAGTTTATATTTGTCCGATTTCGCATTTTGACTGGAACATAGATTTCCCGCCTTATAATTTGGTGTGGCGCCATTTTTGGATATTTTATTTTATTTTAAAAGGGGTTTCAAAGATTCTTTGCGATTGTGAGTTAGTGGCTTTTTGGGATATTACAACATTATTACAAG
Organism: Euplexia lucipara; assembly: GCA_921972225.1. Taxonomy (NCBI): domain Eukaryota; kingdom Metazoa; phylum Arthropoda; class Insecta; order Lepidoptera; family Noctuidae; genus Euplexia; species Euplexia lucipara. Next base: position 3,971,376 of record OV179168.1, on the reverse strand, counting down.
TTAAAGGCCGAAAGATAAAGGGATTTATTGAATGTACACAAACTAAGAGACTTATTTATGGAAGTTGCTAAAACGATTTTATGAGCCTAGTGGGTTTTAGTGGGGTGGGCGATAGTTTAAACAAGTCATGATTAAGTTCTCAAATATGTTTGTACAACCTTTCAAGTGATCCTCAAAGGTGTAGGTAGATACGTAGGTTTTCTTTCATGTGTGGTCGACCGCAAGCCTCGGGTTGTTTTTAGTGGGTGTGGGAAGATAATCAAGGATTATTTAAGTTTTGAGTTAAGCTGCGACGTCACTGACGAATGCGTGCACTGATTAGACACGTACACGAAAATCTCTGTGGCTATTTTTCCCCAAATTTTACCCTTTTTTAAAGTTTAGGTATTTTTCCCTTTTGATACTAATCTGCATGGTTCTCATATGATCAATCTGACTAAGATAATGTCTCTGGACTTTGAAAGAGTCCATGGGTAAGCCCATGGTCTCTTATAGTACACGCTAGTTATAGCTTTTAACTGTAAATAATAAATAAATTGCACAACGCCACCACTACCTCTGCATCACTTTAAGGTTGGTAGAAAATACTAATGGCATTAGATCCGCCTTTGTACTTATTTTTATTACTATTAAAAGGCTTGCGTTTAATCACTATCTCACCTGATGGTAAGCTATGATGTGGTCGAGGATAAAGCATGCTTGCTTAGAAGTAACCTATTTACACTTGTTTTTAAGACCCCTCGGTTGTAGCTATGTGCATAAATGTTTATTAAATAAAAAATTAAATACACGAGAAATGCGAAACTTAAAAAAAAAAGGAAACACTTTAATTAAGTAGTCATTTGTTTTGAAAACACCTCCCATTTAAAATATTTATTATCTACCTTAGATGGTATATTAACCACCTTTAAAGAAAAAATAACCATGCTTACACTTTTGAAAGAAACAAAACGACTTAGTAAGCTCTCAGTATTTCGCTCTTTCATACAAAGAACTAGAACGTTCCAAGACGGTGTTTCCATGAAACGTCAAAGAAAGCTGTGTATCACAAAAGAACCCGGCACTGTAAAGGTAACTTCAATTGGTACTATTCATGTATGTTATAATGACTATAGAAAGGTACTCAGTGTGGCCATGATAAAGAAAAATTAAGGTGAGACATTTTGTTAAAAAAATTATTTCAAAAATATCCCAATAGTTGATCCAGCTTATAATTAACTAATAGCACTTCGTACTTTAATTTGCCCCCCATACCCCACTCTTAAAATATAGCCTATGATTTTAACAAATAATGTGGCATTCTATTGGTGTAATAAATAATAAAATAAATATTCCACAACTTTTCACACAACGTCATTTAACCCCAAGTTAAGCTTGAGAGTTTGTGTTTTAGGTACTAAATAGCTGATAAACATACTTATATATTTCTAAATACATGCATATTATAAATAAATTACACCCAGACACAGAACAAATGATCGTGCTCATCACACAAACATTTGTCCTGGGTGGGAATTGACCCCACGACCTCCGGCATAGCAGTCAGGGTTACTAACTACTAGACAAACAGGCCAGTCCGTCAGGTCAGGTCAGTTAACTTGCCCTCCATATCCCACTCTTAAAATATACCCTGTGATAATAACAAATCTATTGGTATACGAATCTTCGTAATCTTTTTTTTAGAAATCGGTGTAGGAAATCCAGAGATTAAAATTGTAACAGTTGATGTTTATTTTTATGTGATTTTAGAGTTGGTGTCAGCCATAGAACAGTGATAGTTGTTCAATTGATAAGTAGCACACCCTGCAAAATTTTTGTTAGAAATAAAAAAAAAAATGTAAAGCATGGTAAAGTATATTCGAGTACAAGAGTACTTAGATATAACTTTAGTGACTTTGTACACATGCAAAGTCACTAAAAATGCTTTCAATTCATGCAAACTTAACTTACACGTCAATGTAGAACATGCAAGTATTCAATAATTATGTAGGGTGGAGCTTTAAGTAATAGACACTTAGTATATCTAGACTGAAATCAGACAAATAAATGTTTGCATGAGAAAAAAACATTAATATAAAGGGCGTCCTGAAAGTCGTTGCCATGAAGTGTTATTAACACGAAGTTCTAATTAAATTAATTACACTGTCTCATTAGTGTTTATTTTTATGTGCTAGAATAAAACAAGGGAATGTTGTAGAGATAACATTCACGCAAAAATAAATGCTGAAATTATACTGAATTGGGTTTAGTTTTTTTTCAAGCGAAACTAAATAGCTGTTGGTTTTTATTATTTTGCAACTCCCAAACGAACTTTAAAAAAGGGTAGTTTCTTACACAAAATAAAAATGATAGTTGTTCCAGGGCGTGGTTGTAAATATATTATGTGAGTTTAAATATTTGGAACTCATTCTGGACACAGGAGAAATTTCTAGTGAGTGGCAACGTTTAAAAAAAAGAAATATAGTTTGAGTATTTCTAGTTATTTTTGAAACTTTAATTTCTCCCAGCTAAATGTGCCCTAATGTTGTGTGAGTAGTTTAATATAACACAATTTCTTAGATAATACTGCTTAGCTATTTACATGCATTAAACATGAAATAAACAAAACAATTTAAGACTAAACTTAACTTAAGAGCTTAACCTTACTGACGCTCATACTGAGCTAGAATTGATTTAAAACTGTTCGCTAACATCAGGAAATGTCCCACTTTTTTTTTCTAAAACCATAGATACACTACCCAGCACGTTTCTATATCCATAGAATCATGCGCAAGCGCACCTTTACACCACCCGCCCGGCGGCAGGTGATGGACGCACGCGCGGTCTTTTGTTATTTGGGGCTCAAAGATGGATGGGTGACGTAGACGAATGAACGGTGGCTGGATGAGATGAAATCTAATACAGCCATGGATACATTCTTAGTAGGTCATTTTTGTTGTTTCTTTTTTAACTAGGCTAGTATTAAACAAGACTTTAAAATGAAGGCTAAATTACCGGTGCACGCGTTTGAGCTGCTTATTTTTTTATTACAGAGAAAAAATATGAAAAACTTTTTACCAAAAAAAAAAACACAACCGCACTTCATGAAAAAACACTAACAGGGGGTCGAGTCTGCTATTGCAATCGTGTCTCAATGACCGGTCAATGACCGATTTTTGACGAATAACGTCAAACTTATGACACATTTCCCATAGAAAAACTGTCAAAGTTGTCAAATATTCGATCAATGACCGGTCATTGAGACACGATTGCAATAGCAGACTCGAGCCCCTGGTGTAAAATAACTCTAGTTTCGGAAGTCTGTGGATTTATTGGTTTTCTTTGATTAATTTATTATTAGCCTCCTCTGATTAAAGTCGGTTAAAAATAGTGTTGTGATGGCCCATTATAAGCCTATCTCCCATGTACGAGGTTGTAGTTGAAATCCGGCCAAACCAACGTGACTTTTTCAATAAAATTCATATGCACTTTCTAAGTTTATCTTGGTTTATCTTTGGTGAAGATTGAAACATCGTGAGGAAACCTGGACTTTTAGTTAATATAAGTCATTCCACCTTGTCTAAGTGTGGTTCAATGCTCGTGCTTTCTCTATATGAGAAAAGGCCTTTGCCCTGCATTGGGACAGTAACAGGCTGGTATTATAATGTGAAAAAAAAAGAAAGCCCTAAGTATATTTTATAAAACCATACAATATTTTATGTTAGCAAATTTTACATGGTTTTCTCTGATTAACATTCGTTTTTAGGGTTCTATATCAAGGGTCTTGTTTATCATGTAAACACGACAAGGCTATAGAACCCTATGTACCCCTTAAAGTTATAATTTGTAAGTTTTTATGGTGTACAATAAAGAGTATTCTATTCTCTTCTATTCTAGAACATGTTTTCTAGAAAGTTCACAATAATCCTTATTCAACAGTCCACATGCAACATACAACAAAGGCATGATTTACCCGACTTATTTGGGTTTTTTTACGTTTTGGAGAAATTTGAAAAAAAAAATCATTTCAATGGACGCTTCATTGAAATAAAGATCTTGTGAACAGCTCGTGGTCACGGCGATTATATCCACTGTCACGAACTTGTAAATGGCTTCAGGGAGTTCACGATGTTTTCTGTAAGGGAATGTAATGTCTAAAGTATGGAGAGGGTAAATCGCTTGTAGAATAACTAAAGATTTTAAAAGCGTCATCGAGAAACAAAAGGTGGCTTCTCTCTTCTCAAATTCGCTTCAAAATCTTAACGAAATACAATATTAGGGTGCAAAACAGTTTGGAACGCTGACGGAGTTTGTGCATAAATTTTTCTTTTTCTCTTTTACGTTGGGGATGAAATTATTGGAAATATTTAAACTGATACTGTAATTGCACCCACTTTCTTCATCTTCGTACGTACATACAAATAAAACCAAACACATCTAGAGTAGACCAAAACCTAACGATTATGAAAGAAAGAAAGAAGTAATATTTATTGACAACAGGTACCTAATACATGCATGCACTGTAAAACATAAAATTAACAATTAAATTGGCTTGCTCGTACTCCACTGCCTAGAGGCTTTCGGCCATATTATGTGATATACTAATATTATAAAGAGGAAAAGTTTGATTGATTGTTTGTTTGCATTGAATAGGCTCCAAAACTACTGGACCGATTCGAAAAAATCTTCCACCGTTGGGAAGCTACACTATCCCCGGGTGACATAGGCTACTTTTTATCCATGTATTCCCACGGGAACGGGAACTACGCGGGTGAAACCGCGTGACGTCTTGTGATATAAAATTAATCATACAAATTACAATGTTTATAACTTAGAGTGATAGCCTCGTGGTGTATAGATCTAGCGGATTGCTAAGGTTCAAACCTCAGGCATAAACCTTGGCTTCTCGGATTTATGTGCGTATTGTACTGACGCCAGCACATCAAGTTACCCCAATGTGTCAAATTTCTTTGATCGTTTTTCAACTTCACTTCAAACAGAATAAGGTTCATATTCAAATGGGAAAATTTGACACATTGGGGTAACTTGACGTGCTGGCGTGCTGGTCTGTACAATTATCACTTGCTTCAAAAACGGCGAAGAAAAACATCGTGAGGAAACCGGCATGCCTGAGAGATGTTTCTTGACGGCATGTGATGCCAAGTCAGAGGCCCATGGGCGGCATTAAAACTCTGACACCAGCCTGCGTAGCATGAACACCGAAGAAACGGTCTTTGTCGTGTCTCGGAAGAAAGAAATTAAGTGTTCATGCTACTCAGGCAGGTGTATAGAAAGAAATTTGACAGATTGAGGTTCCTGTCTATATAATCTGTCACTTTGCCGATTCGTCTGTAGACAAAGGCCGTTTCTTCGGTGTTCAATGTGTTCATGCTACGCAGGCAGGTAAGTCGCTAACCACACGATAAGACTTCGTTGCAATAACTTGTACACAGTATCAAGCTATCACAAAAAAAATACGACAGGGCCCACAATGATGCATATTATTATTATATCCTTATGTACCTACCACCTAAGTTCACATTGTGGAATGCAATAAATATATAGAGTATTGAGTATTGAAATCCAATTAAACATGAACCTTATTGTTTTGAAAGAAGGTTGAAAAACTATTAATGAAATTTGACAGTTTGATGTGCATGCGATGGTAAGTACAATCCCCAATAATAATACCGTGTTACAAATTACCATTACCATGGTTCCAAGACCACCAGTGAGGTATCATCGTACACAGACATGTTTAAACGTCAAGATTATGGTAAGAACCTTTCTTTTTGAAGTCAAATGGGTTCCGTGGTCAGGAATCGTAGCAATTACTTTTGTTAAGGAAATTATGTATTTGAATTTCAAATTGTAAGTTTTGTGGGGAGTGTAGTTATTAGAATAAGCAGGTAAGGGCTTGGTTGAACCATTTTTCAAGGTCCTTTTTGTTCCTATTGCTTATGAATACATTTTTGGCTCTAAAATATTACATACTAGGAGACGTCCCGCGGTTTCACCCGCGTAGGTTCCGTTCCCATGGGAATACAGGGATAAAAAGTAGCCTATGTGTTAATCCAGGGTCTCGGCTAACTCCATACCAAATTTTATGAAAATCCATTCAGTAGTTTTGACGTGAAAGAGTAAAAACATCCTCGCAAACTTTCGCGTTTATAATATTATTAGGATTAGTAGGATTATAATATAACAATTTGATATGTTATTACGAGTTCACATAAAAAATTGAACAGATTATGTAGAAAATTTTGAAGTTATTACAATATTACATAGATGATTTTCACTTTGAAAAAAAAAACCGGTAGATTTTGGAAATAATATCACGCCTGCAATTTTCGAAGAATAATGTTTAGTTTTGCGCTCTAATCATGAATGGTCTAGCTAACCGTTTAAAAATATCTGTAAAATTTAAAAAATAAAACACAGAAAATATTGTAGTATTTCTACAAAATCTTCTGTGTATTAATTTTGTAGATTTACATCTCCAATAAAAATAATAACTTCAACCAATTTTCTTTCCAACATTACCATAAGTGTAAGATATGTCTTCAAAAAGCCACCTTTGCCGCTCAACCATTGTTTTTAATATTTTAATGACACACAACCTGTGAGTTATGGCACTAAACATCATAGATCCTTTTATCTATGGTTTACGTGCTTTTTAAGTTGTATTTTTGACTCCTTTATGCCTCTGGGCATAATCCTGTTAAGTTAAAGATAATTGTATGTTAAAGTTCATAGGATTTTTTTTGTATGTGGGTGGGCCAAGAGATTAAGATGTAAGTTGATATTATTTAGGTTTAATTTGAGCTTATGTTACTGCATTTGTTTTGTTACTGAAGTGAAATGTTAACCTTTTATTATGTGTGCAATTTGTTGTCGGTCTTGCTCTGTAATTATTATTTTTCAGAATTATATAGTTTGTGCAATATTATCTTTGTATTTTTTCGTTATGAAGAACAAATTGGATATATTCCATATAATGTTATACAAGAAAAATACTTTATACTGTAGCGACATCTATCTCGCCACATACGAACTAACAACTGACATCCTACATCGCGATGTTAAAGTTATCCGCGCGATTGTATACAAGATCCCGACAGCAATCGTAGGGCAGTCAGTGGTCTTAATTATTTTTTTTGTTAAGTCATCTTCCCAGGGATGCCCGGTTAAGCTGTACACGTCCTCTTCTAGGACACGACAGCGAGATGCCCCGAAAAAAAAACCGTTATTTATTTATTTAGATTTATTTATATTTATTTGGTCTACCAACAATTGTTTACACAAACAGCTTGCACATACAAATAATAACATTAAAACTTATTTTGTGTAACAAAATTACTTAAAGGTAAACACCACATGATGATGTTATAGGACACAACACTGATCTGAGGATCCTTCATTTTCCATGGAGGATGAAGAACTTTATACCCACTTTATAAGCACAATATCCTTGTTCGCGTCCATGTTTTAAGCACATTGCGTGCACTGATGACATGTGTGGGTGATTTGGCATGGTTAAAGTTTATATTGACGAGCTAAAACAGTTTAATTTCTACCATTGGGTTACCACAAGTACTACATAACAAGCCTACCTTACGATCCAAAATCTCGCATGGTATTTATTCAAATCAACCTTCTCAGTAAAATCCATCACAATAGTGACAACGGTGCAAAAGAATCTGTAACACAATAAGTGGCAGACGACAAAAAACCGCACACTCAGTCTATCCGTTTACCTGGACATTTCTCGGAAACTGACCGGCGCTATCAGATTCGCTACATTGTATGTTCATGCTTTTTTTTGGTTGGAAGGCGTCAGCAGAATAAGAGAACGATGGGCGGTGGTTGTATTATGATGAATAAACATCCTATAATAGTACTTAGGATTGCTTTGTTAGTTAGTAGTCGTGCTGGGCATAAGGTTTTAGGCTGAATTCCCAATTCAACAAAGTTCAGATACTTTGATAAACGATAATAAAATAAAATTATTTATTACGAAAGTAGGCTATGGAAATCAATTTTACACGTCATTTTTTCTTTTAACCTACTTGAAGTCGGCATTTCTTAACTGATTACCTCTGAGAAGATAGCCGAAACAAACATATAAACGTATCACACGACTGAATGGTAGCACCGCGGAGAGTCCCGATCTAGCCCTGGAGGCGGCGAGACGTTCCCGTTGAGTCGTAGTGTGCTTACTGATGATTTGGTTGTTTAACTATAAACCCGAATCCCTAACAAGTGATTCCTAGTGAACACAACAGGGATCTTCGTCTCTTTTTAAGTCCAGACATTAAATATATTACTCGTATCGACATTTTCATGTAACGAGCCGTGCAGAGCTGTGTCTGGTTTTCGCAATTGCTAGAAGAGATAGCCTTGAGTCAAGATATTGAGTTGGTTGATTGGCTCTCCGAGGCATTTAATCAATTATTTTTGACGGTTTCGTACCAAAGACATATCAGAAATAGAAAGGAATAAAGGAATATTTAGGTATTGTCTAGGTAATATAAAAACACACTTGTATAGAAAAATAAATGTTAATTATGTTGGATTTCTGAACACAACACAATCAATATGTCAGCTTGACGTAATAGATCTCTATATATGGCTACCAGCGTTTGCTGTAACGTACCTATGAGCTCTTAATTAAATCTGTGTTAATCAAATCTAATACTTTGATTTTCATAATCCCATAATTTATTACCAATAAACAGTGAGAGTACTTATCATTAAAAGTTTTTTTAGTTTTGCCAGTGAGCCCCAAACTCGACAGATAGTCTGTAATGAGAGAGATCCCAGTATCTTGCTTGTTACTTAATGTTGCTGTGCCCTTACAGGGTCCATAACTGTACCTACTATAGCTATAACACCTTTATCTGACATAATGGTATGCAAATAAAAGAAAATGAATATGAGTATGATTTACAAATTCTTTGGCTTTACGCATTTTCAAGAATTACGGTTTGACCTCAAAACAAGGAAAGTCAAGACTACAAACACACCCAGAAACAAAAACAAAACAATATTCATGAACAAGAACTTATTATAAAACAGATAGGGTGTTCTTTATTAAGTGTGAAAGAGTCGTTATTAAGCCGATAACTTTAATGAATGACCCTATTTTGTGCCCCATTCTTAATAAGGGACCGTCTGTGTAAAAGAAGTAAAGACACAAATTCATTAGTCTTTTTCTTGTTGTATAAATTAGAATTTTGGGTTATAAATCTCGGTTTTTCTGGCGTCCAGTTTTGTTTTTTTTTTAGTGTGATTCAAGTCAGAGACCGAAAAGCGGAATAAACACCAAATCAGACACTAAACGCACGATAAAAAAAAATTGAAATCGGTCCATAAACGACGGAGTACTGAGGTAATAAACCCAAAAAAAATACAACCGAAATGAGAAGCTCGTCATTTTTTTTAGGTCGGTTAAAAAGAAGACCAGTTCACCCGCGATTAGTGATGATTTGGAAGCCATAATTTATGTGGAACGACGACATAGTACCTACTTTGGTTTTATCATCATCTGCCTGGCTTTTTAGCTACTATTTTGGGGTCAGCTTCCAGTCTAACCGAATGCAGCTGAATACCAGTTTTTAACATAGAGTGACTGTCTTTCTGACCTCTACAACCCAGTCACTGGGTAAACACGAAACCCTTTGCCTAAACTGGTTAAATTTTGGGCTTCTGACTACCCCGAACGACTGTCAAAGCTATGCAAATGACAACCGGGACTAACGGCTTTTCTAGGCCCCGAGGAGTATAATTGATTAATGTGCTTTTGTCATAAAGGCTACAATATTATTATTAAATTAAAGAATACAGATAAAAAGATCATAGAATATTTCTGTTCTTTGCGATGTTTTAGGATTTTGTTGTCAAATGTCGCCACGGTTGGCGTAGCGTAGCGACTGAGCGATTGGCTGCTGCGCTGCGTGTCTCGGGTTCAATTCCCGTCTACAAGCAGTTGTTCCGGGTCTGGTTTTTGTTGTATGTGAGTTTAAATGCTTCTAAACGCACCCACGAGAAATTCCTAGCGTATATCAACGTTAGAAAATGGTTAATAAGACCCTTATAATTTTAGTATTTTTAATTTGTTTATAACAATAAACATCATTATTACTATGGCAATATCTAATAATGCATTTTTCTTTTGTTGACAGGTAAGAAAAATGGCATCTTCACTACATTACCATCATTCATCATTAACATAATGTAAGGAAGCAAAAGTATTTCAATAATTACTTACTACGTTATCCGGTAAGTACCTACCCATTGTCTATTTTGTCCGACCTGGGAGCCGAACTTAGTAGGTACCTCATGCTCAGCAGTAACGCTTGTCAGACGAAAGAGGCACGTTGCGAAATCTCGTTGATTGTATTAGGTGTCTATACTCTACAGTCGACAATCGACATACATAATACGTACCTCTCACGGGTTAATTTCCCTCTGATAAGAAATACACAGAAATATTTCTGTGGAACAGCTGATAGTCTAACAAGATCTCAATCAATGGATCATTCGTCACATACTGAGAGTAAATTTATTTGCTTGTATATTTTAGTTTTTCTAAAAATAAATCTTTAATATACAAAACATCATAACATAAATGATCACGCCTGTTAACGGAGAGGCAGAGGTTTACTATGTATTAAATCCGCAGTAATATTAGGGCCTATGTTTATCAATCTGGCACGAATTAAGTCTCCATGCTGCTAATGAGAAATTCTGAGATTCTTCAAGAAAAAACTGAACAATGCTTTGAAACTTTTTAAAACAAAAATAAATTCATTAAAAATCTCTTTTCAATTACTTACAAATATTTTTTTTTTCAGTTTGGCACGTTCGTACTTTTCCGTTTAAACTTTGACATTCCCTCTATACCCTCGCAAATAGTACATAGCCTATTATGTTACTTAGTAATAACCCAGCTCTCTAAAGGTGGATGATTTTTAAAAATCGATTAATTATTTGGAGTCAGACTCCTACTTAGAAACAAATATTTCCTCAGTATAATAATAGTAAAGATTATAGACAATTCGTTCGATCTACCGTTACATAGTTTATACATATACAGTATACACACCGTGGCTTAGTACAAGGCCTACAGTTATTTTGTTAATTTAAACCCTTTTTTGTTTTCAACCATCACCACAATATGTTTCAACCAATTTTGATTTTGACTGACAACATTCATGTTCCTAAGGTATTTTTAATTTTACGCCTCGTTACGCATTCTGATCATTAATCAACAGTATTTTATCTGTGCCTACCTCTATAGACTCTAGCGTGAAGTTTACGCATTAATTATCTTCTACAGTTAAATTGACTGGAATTTAGGACAATTATCTTGAAATATGCAGGTTCATAATTGGGTGTTTTGTAATTTAGCATTTGGTATTTCTGAGCAATATTTACAATTGATCGTGATGGCCCAGAGATTTAGGCGTCCACCTGTCCCAATAGAAGACAAAGACCTCTCTCTTCTCATAGAGGGAAGGTACCCCACGCATTACGCATTGATCACCCCGCTTGCTCAAGGCGGATTGGCGATTCCAGACTTATAATATTATACTATCAGTCTAAGTTTTTAACCGACTTCAAAAAAAGGAGGAGGTTCTCAATTCGCCGGTATGTTTTTTTTTTTTTTTTTTGTGTGTTTGTTACGCGATTTCTCCCTCATTTGTGGACCGATTCTCAAAATTCTTTTTTTATTTGAAAGAGTATACTCCCGTGGTGGTCCCATTTTAATTTGGTGAAGATCTGGTGCTGATCTTCGGAGATATACAACGGAACTCTTCAAAAATAGCCGGCAAATCCGTCGTGATTGCTGGTATCGCTTGGATGTTTATTGTTTATACAACATCATGACGTATCATCACGCCTGTATGCTCTGAGGGGTACGCAGATGTGTACAATATACCTAGATTTCGACAGTTAGGTACGTTAAGTTTCACTTATTAGAGATAAAAGGACAACCCTATGACCGTGATATGTATTGTTAACAAATAACAATATAAAATAAATTCATGGCAAATATTTGTATGGGAACAACTAAAAATGGAAAAATAAAAACTTTTTTGCAAAAAATAAAACCCACTTCAAAAAAAACACTAACCGGTGTAAAATAACTCTAAATTAGGAAGTCGGTGGCCCATCATGAATAAGACAAAACCACCAAAGCCACAGACTTCCTAATTTAGAGTTATTTTACACCGGTTAGTGTTTTTTTTGAAGTGGGTTTTATTTTTTGCAAAAAAGTTTTTTCTTACGATGTTTTCCTTCACTGACGTCAATGATTTCTTAGATTTTGGAGGCATGCATGAGGAACAGGGTGTAAAGTTCCTCATCCACCATTGAAAAGGGAGGATCCTCCGACCAGACGGGTGTTGTGTCTGGTGGGCTAACTACTATTTGTGTGTCAAACTTAGTAATACCATAGTATAAATATTAATACAGTAGGACGACGCCGACTCCTTTGATCTCTGAAAAAATGCCGACAACTTCTACACGCGTTAGACTTGAATAATACCTCCCGCACTACGAACATCGTTTTGTTCGCAGTGTGGGAGCGGCTTTCCCGCGTCTCGCGCCTCACACCCCGCACGATTGCCCTGTCTAGACGGCTTCGTCGGACGACTGTATGTTTTTAGGCTGTGGTAATACATTGAGCAATAGCACCCACTCATCCATATTTTAAGAAGAAAACTTGTCGATGAACCAATCGGCCAAAAAGAAAGTGTTTGCTCTATGGAAAGTGAAAAGAAAAGCTTTGTTTAATCGTTGTTTGTGGTAGACGGTGTGGATTTGTATTGTGTCATCTTGAAAACTGTGTTAACACGGTACTCATTGGTATTTAGTTTAATGATTAACTTATTGGCATCTGGTCTGAAGATGTACAGACGCCAGCACATCAAGCTATCCCTATGTGTCATATTTCTTTGATGGTTTTTCAACTTTATCACAAACAGAATAAGATTCATGTTCAATTGGGATTTTTTTTGCAGTTAGGGGTATCTTTATGTGCTGGCATAAACAACTTAAGAAATAATTACTAAACTACATAATAACCAGCCTTTTACTGTTCCACTGCAGGGCGAAGGCCTCTTCTCATACAGAGAAGGCACAGGTGGATTGGTGATTTCAAAATTATGTATTAACTATAAGTTTGACTGGCCTGTTGGTCTAGTAGTGAGTGACCCTGACTGCTAAGCCGGAGGTCGTGGGTTCGATTCCCACCCAGGACAAATGTTTGTGTGATGAGCACTATCATTTGTTTTTGGTCTGGGTGTAATTTATCTATAATAAGTATGTATTTAGAAGTATATAAGTATGTTTATCAGCTGTTTAGTACCCATTACACAAGCTCTTAACTTAGCTTGGGACTAGATGGCGTTTAGTGAAAAGTTGTGGAATATACATTGTGGATTTTTCATTTAATTTTATTTGTTTAGGTTTTCTCACGATGTTTTCCTTCATTGTGGTCAGTGATGTCTAAGATTAACAGATTTGAACCGCGACCTAAGCTCGTGCCATCTCGACACTAGTTCATCGGATCGACTTAAAGTCCAATCGGATTGTTAGTTCAAAGTTGGATTTAATACAATTGGTTAAGGAAAACAAGAAAAACAAATGAAAACAAGTATAATTTCTGTCCAGTCACTATCTAATAAAGATTGAAGATATAAAGTACAGGGAAGTGAAGAGTGAAAGGGACCTTATTAAAAATCACACGCACTAGAAAGGGTCAGAGCATCTGCACTTGATTGCTCTTTGATTGTGCGTTCCAGTTTTATAATTAAAAAGATTGAAAATAAAAAGTTTTGTGTCCAATGAGTTTTTAATACAAAATTTCTTATTCCCGTGACTGATTTTTAACAACTACATAATGTTTCTAATCTTATATAGATAATCTTTGGTTTTTTTTTAAACATTACGTAATAGTTTTGATTTATATATTTCATCATAAACTGACAGTGACCGTAGAAAAAATGTATGAGCGGGATGTTTTGTTAGCTAACTGATTCGTTTTCAATTGGGGCTTTTCTTTTCTCTTCTTTCTCTTTTTGCTTTTCTCAATAATATTATGAAAAGGAAAAATTTGTGTATGTATATTAATAAATAAACTCAAAAACTACTGTGCCGATTTCAAAAATTCTTTTACCATTGGAAAGCTTTCACCCTGAGTAACATAGGCTACTTTTATCTCCGTATTCCCACGGGAACGGGAACTCCGCGGGCGAAACCGCGTAAGTCTGCTAGTATTCTCTATAATAAGAAGCCAGATGTTCACTTATCATTATTGCCACGTTATAACCGCGCCAAAATCTTCACATAGCAGCCAGACATAGTAATTTAACATAGTGATATATTTAAGCATTCTTGGCTATCGAATTACAATTCCCTTTCAGTTTTCGTTACAAGATTGTATCTATGCAGTTGGTTTCGTCAATTTGCCAAAGGTTTTGTTGTGTCTGATAGACATTAAACACACATTTAATATAAAGTAGGTACTATATAGGATAACTTTTTGTGCCGTGTGCAAATGTTTACAGGATGAATTACTCATGAATATGAACAACTTTCACTAAATGAAGAATTCAGTGCCCTAAGTGCGAGTTGTTTTTACGCTAACGCGATCGAAACGTTCACCGCGTTTGGCTCTCTGATTGGTTAAAAGCTTGGAGCGGCACAATCGGAGCGCCGAACGTCATAAACGTGTCGATCGCGTTAACGTAAAACAAACTCGCACTAGGCGCTCTGAAATAAAAAAAAAAACAGTTTTATACATTTTTGTCATATAGGTATTGAACTTTTCTGTGAAACCACTGTTTTTAATTTTTGATTTATTATATTACTAGCTGGTGCCCGCGACTGCGTCTGTGCAGGATTAATACTCAAAGTACCTACCTTATTTTTTTATGAACTTTTAAAAGGGAACAATTCTGTCATATCTACATGATTTTTGCGAAACTTTAACCGTTTACGCAGCGCACGCCAAAATAGCTCGGACCTAGCAGAATTTTTACCTACTTACTTGACACTTATATTTTGAACAATTAACACAATATCTTTACAAATTATAACCCATGTCCTATTCTGATATATAAGCTTTATTATTGTAAATTTTCATTAAAATACGTTTAGTAGTTTTTGCGTGAAAGAGTAACAAACATTCAAACAAACATTCGATATTAGTAGGGTTTTGACGAGTTTTATTCGAATATTCTCAGTTTTAAAGGACTAACAGACAACTCAATGGGCCATACCGTCTAAAATTACTATCCGTGACTGCAATACAAAGTCAAAAACCCTTTGTAATGTTAAAAAAAAACCCATAAAAATTATGGCCCATTCGCTTCCCTTGAATTAGATACCATCGCCTCTTTCATCAAAGTGTAGCCGACAGTTCTTTGTCTCTTTCACTCGTATAGACATTGTCTTGCGTCTCTTTCTCCCGATGATTTGATGTGGTGGACCATCGTGAGTAAGTATTTTATCTTTTCGACTGTTTCCCGTTTCGGGGTAGGCGGAATTCCAAGTGTACTTAATGATACATAATGTTTTTTATTTTGTTTAATTAATACTTCCTTAGACATATTATGTTCTAAGAAAATTATGAGAGTTGGCAACATTTTAAAAACTGACCAAACGCATGTTAGTCTCCTACACGCAAGATTATATACCTACGTAATAGCTTAAAGATACAGCAATGAGGTCCAGAATTTAAATTTAATTGCTTCGAATTTTCGCAAAAATTTCAACTGTCTACTATTACGGTTCATGACATATAGCTCGCTGACAGACAGACGGATAGATTCACTAACGCGTAGGCACGAGCGGGCGCACGAACGCGTACGTTTCGAGAAGATGCACGAGCGGTTGCATGGACGCGCACTTACGAGCGGATGTCCGAGAAGACACACGGACGTAAATGCATGAGCGAAAGCACGAGCGGTCGCACGGACGTGAATGCTCGAGCAAATGCACGAGCGGTCGCACGGACGTGGACGTCGTCGATCGGAAACCTAAAAATAAACCCTTACGATGATGTACAAGCCCAATTTTTAATTTTATCTACACAACCTAAATTCTTTTAACGATTAATAGAACAACATTCTCAAAAAGCTTCCGTATACATTAATTTACCAATAACTAGTCTGTCCGTCTGTATAAAAATAACTCTGGATCATTGCATAAGTCTGGAACGAAGCCAATGACAATATGCACAATTATAGAATTATAATAATGCATTTCGATGTTTTATTTGTAGTAAAACTTGTAAGGTCGCTTGTTAATGCGTTTCTAAGAAACAATTTTAAATAATAGTAGAGTTTTAAATATTATGGCAGGAGACTGTAGCTCATTCATAAGAATACATTTTACTTTAGTTGTATAAATAATAATAATGTATAATGTGTATGTGTATGTAGTAATATTTATTCAAAAGTAAAATAGGTACTTAAAATAATATACAAAAGTCTTTAAAATAATTAACAAAGGTATAAATGTTAGATGACCTCGACAAATTTCGTTCCGCCTAAGAATCAATCTGTTTCTTGTTACCTTCTTAATTTTAGCTTAAGACAGCAAAAATCAACTGTTGCATATCTTTTGGTCGATATTATTATTATAATACTTATTAAAACAGAGCTGTAATTTGCACAAAATCAAATTCCAAAATATTACGTACAAAATATTAAGTCTTAAAATAATAATACAAGCGAAATACTTTTCATAATAATTAATTTATACACAATATACAAAATACCGGTTTCCGCTCATATTTAGTTCCAACTGACCTATTATTTAACATAGTTAGTTTCGCTCTGCTCACCTAATATGCAAAAGAGGGCGTGAATGTACAACCAAAAGGGCGTTAGGCACGTGTACGTTTGCATATAATTTATATTTTTGAAGTTAATTAATGTAATTAGTGTCCAGTACATAGTGGTTAGTGGAACACGTGTAGGGTTAGGGTGACCATTTCCGTTTGGGCGCAAGTTATAAGCGTCAAGAAAATTCTAGGTCTTGCCTACACTAATACTCCTGCAAACCGCAATCACGACACGACATCTAATTTTTTATCGGTTATATTTCGGAGAGTGTGTATCGGAATTGCGCGATTTAATTCCACCAAGCCCTTTACATCAAAGGACCACCAAACGTACAGCACTGCGCCACCGGTACATGGTAGATATCCCAACCATACGTACTAAACGCTATGGAAACACATTCATTGTGCGAACAGCCAAAGAGTGGAATTCCCTGCCGGTGTCGGTGTTTCCTGATAGCTACAACCTAGGGGTCTTCAAGTTAAGAGTGAACAGGTTGCTTCTAGGCAAGCGTGCTTCATCTCCGACCACATCATCGCTATCAGTTATAAATAAAAAATTAAAAAAAAAAAAATTTAAACAAAAAAATATCTATTACAAAGAGGGAAGATTTAATGTTTGTTTGTTTGCATTGAATAGGCTCCAAAACTACTGGACCGCTTTGAAAAATTCTTTCACCGTTGAGTAGCCCCCGGTATACCCGGGTGATATAGGCTACTTTTTATGCCTGTATTCCCAAGGGAACGGGAACTACGTGGGTAAAACCGTGTGACGTCCGTTTGTTTGAAATAATGTTGATTACAATTCGTGAGCGGAAAGAAAAATGCCCACTTGCTGAGGAAACTTTGACCAAATGATGCACATAGAAGACACACATGATATTCATTAAAATTGGCATTACAGATAAAGAAACGACGGCTGTTTTTCACATAAGTAATTCTTGGTGGGACTTTTTTTTATTAAGCTTCGCAACTCCTACCTTGAGGTACTTACTACCAAACGGAAATATTAGTATGCATTTGAGTGTCATATAAAAATGGACTTTTGATATCTTTGTACTAATTATAAACTGGTAACAACAATATTTAAGTTACTTCATTTGTTTTTTTTTTTTTGTATTTGATACACAGAGAAAAAACGTGGCGAAAAATGAGCATTTCCCTTTATTTCTTGATTTTTATTTGAATGAAAGAAAGAAAAGCATTTCAAATTTGATTAAACATTTAAAACAAACAAAAAATACACACTTTTTTAAACAATTCATAAAAAAAACAATCTTATAGTAGCATTTTCTACCCACAATTTAGTATGCCGACTCTCTCCACTTATATCTATCTAATTTTTGAGACCAGTCCTTCTCAAAAGAGTCCAGCCCAAGCCGCCATATTTCTGAACCTGCCTCAATGTCACTTGCCGTGTAAAGAAACCCATTTTGTCGTTCATTTGGTCCATGCTTTAATCGCTTAATCTTATATTTTGTACCACACCCCAAATGCTCTCGTATCCTACAAATATAGAATGTTACGTCATCTATACATAATATAAGTAAGTCTATACATAGTATAAGTACAATGTATGATTAAGTGTAACTTCTTTAAACAATACGAACTGATAAACTCTGCGATCTTTCAAAGAAATATAATTAGAGAAAAAAGTTTTAACATGTCATTATATTCTTGGTAATTGTAATTAGTAATTTATGGAGATAAGATTCGTGTTTAGGTAACGACATCATACAAATAATTATTAAAATTTTCAGATAAAAATAAGTCTTGCAATAGACAAATTATTAATTTACGCTGCTTATGCCCTCGGCTTCGCCTGCGTGTTCGCGCCGAACTTCCAAAACGGCTTATTTTTTCCGCCGACACCTCTTATAAATGTCATTATATTTAACCAATGTATACACAAACTTGACAAAATCTATTCTAAAACATTCCGCGATAACCACTCTACCCATTGGTAAAAACAACATAAAAATGGGTGCAGGAGTTTTTGAGTTTATCACGGTGGAAAGTTATCATTACCAACAGATAGCTGTAATAAGCTGTAGTTGTACTGGTGTCAACTAAGAATATTCAATAAGCACTCACAGCACAGTTAACGGAAAATAGGTACTTTATAATCGAGTTATAATAACAAACATAAAATAAAATATTGCCGGTACCTACATAATACAAAAAAATAAATGATCAAGGAAGTGAAAGTAATTTTCCGCATGTTTTCCTGATTGCATTTTGATGATGAAAAAGAAAAATAAGTATGAGTAATATTTCCGTGTGATTTACGGTAAAAAGTATATCTACGTACAGTGACAAAAGTCCATTAACATTGGCCACTTGTAGTTCTTATTGCACATACATAAAACTCGTTAGCTACTGTCTTGACTCAGCAGAATAAGTAAAGTAGAAGAGTGGAACTATTAACTATTAAAATCTTTCCTCCATTAAAAGTGATGTGAGTCAGTAATCTATACTTCTATAATCTATAATCTATAATAATATTATAAAGAGGTAAAATTTGTAAGTTTGTATGTTTGTAAGTTTGTATGTAGGGGGTAATCTTCGGAACTAATGATCCAATTTTAAAAAGTATTGTACGGGTAGAAAGCTACACTATTCCCGGTGGACATAGGCTACTTTTTATCCCCATATTCCCACGGGAACGGAAACTACGCGGGTGAAACTGCGTGACGTCTGCTAGTCTATAATAATATTATAAAGAGGTAAAAATTGTTTGTTTGTTTTTAAGTTTGTATGTAGGGCGTAATCCTCGGAACTAATGATCCAATTTTGAAAAATATCGCACTGGTGGAAAGCTACACTATTCCAGGATGACATAGGCTACTTTTTATCCCTGTAATCCCAAGGGAACAGGAACTACGGGGGTGAGTAAAGTTTAAACAAAAGGCTTTTATTATCATAGACATGGATACAAATAAATAAGTATGGCGCGTAACGTAATGGAAAATGTGACAAAATGACCCGCCCGTAACAGAAAACGTTACATTGCTATAAAATTTTCCCATACGTCGATGAAAAAGTTTCACATCAATAATTATTATTAATCCTATCCTACTTACATTACAAATGGGAAAGTTCATAAATATGTTTCAATATAATATGAATGTTTGTAACTCATTTACGCGTAAACCGCTGAACACTGCAGCTGAATTTAGCTGTATAAGTTTAATACTGATGCTAGACATTGACGGTTCACTTCACTTAAGTTTTCACGGGGTGACTTTTATGAAATTGACAATTAGATAGACCATTTCCGGATGAACACGTAGGTAGGATACTTTTTAATCCGGTACTTATAGTGTTCTTTTTTGATAATCTTAAAGAAGTTACTTTAACGCAAGCGAAGCCGCGGGCATCACTTACTTTTAAATCATGTCTTCGTCTTCACACATCACTTCACCGTTGCTAAACTTTGATATTTACATTTTACGACGCCAACGGGTGTTCTATTATTAGTTCGACCACAGGACATTATTGACAGTAATGATTTATTGTCAGATATTCGCATTTGCAGCTGGGAACGATTATAGAAGAGCAAAAACATGTGTATTTTTTAAGCCTGGTTCTCCTTAAGCGTTGAAAATAGTGCTTAATTTTATTTTTATTTTATATTACTTTTAAACCAACTTCAAAAAGGAGGAGGTTCTCAATTCGGTTGTATATATTTTTTTGGTTTTTTTTAGGGGTTTGGTACATAGTTCCTCCGTCATTTATGGACTGATTTTTTTAAATAGTTTTTTATTTGGTAGGGTATTCCACCAGAATGCACCCATTTGTAACAAAATTCAGATCTGATGAGGATCCTCCAGGAATTGAGTGAATTACTCAAATAATATATGTAGAAACATCTAGGTACAAATTAATATCAAACATTTTCATTCAGAAAGTATCATTTAGTGAAGAAAAACTGATGGAAGTCGGTGGCCAATAATGAATGAAACAACACCACCAAAGCCACAGACTTCGGAAACTAGAGTTATTTTACGTCTGTTAGTGTTTTTTAATGAAGTCGGTTGTTTTTTTTTTGCGCAAAAAAAATTAAATTGAAATAAGTCATGTACTACAACTGTCACGCCTATCACCAGACTCACGTGTTGTATCGTTGCTCATAAATGGTTGAATGTGAAGCCCACGGTACATTGATTTGTTTAATGAATATTACATAAATGATACTCAGAAACCACAAAAGCAAAACGGTATTTATTTTAAAATTAACCCTAATGCAACAATAACTCTATCTGACGGCAATTTGTGTTATTTAAATAACGTTTTATTACAAAAGCACAGGAAACGCAGTGCGATAGTTTGTTGTATAGAACATTAAGCACTCTATGGTATGTCAATTGTCACAACTTGCGGGAAGTTCTATAATTATTAGGGGGGCCATGATTTGAGTTTGTTAGGGATTTTTGTTTATAAAACCTGTGACGAAACAATGTTGGTCACTGTCCCTCATGCCATTTTGCAAAAAAAAAAAAAACTTGAGAGGTGTCAAGGGACACCCGAATGGAACGAAGTTCCCTTCGATTGATTAGTGAACTATTCAATCTTCTCTCTCTCCCCCTCCCCCTCCATCTTCCCCCTCCCGTCCCCCTCCCTCCCCCTCTCCCTCCCTCCCCCCAACCCTCCCCCTATCCCCCTTCCCCTCCCCCTCTCCCACACCCTCTTCCTCTCCCTCCCTCTCTCTACCCCCTCCCTCTCTCCCGCTATATCCCTCTCCCTCTCCCTCTCCCTGCGAACATGTGACGCCGCACAGCTTACAATAGCTTACTATAGCAAAAAGTGTCGTGACAACTTTTCGTAAGATTTTTTTCCGTCTAGCCCCCTTTCACAACGCGCGATAAGGAACTTCGTTCCAAAAATCTTCGACATCTCAATTTTCTTTAGTGGTAGTCGGAAGTTTGAAAATTTGAAACTTAGTTTTACCAAGGAGTAATAATATATGGCCCAGTCACAAGGTTGCCTACCGGCCGCCCCAACATAGTTAGGAAAAGGCTAGGCAGATTCTGAAGATGCTTTAAGAAATGTACCTCCATGTAGACAAAGTCGCGAGCAGTATCTAGTAGTGAAAAAGACACTATCTCCAGTACCGTGTTTCCTCTTCATTCAATCGATTCCCTTCACAGTCTACGTAATGTTCCTTATCGATAGACTAGAACAAGCGCCGTTTAATCTAAGTTCATTGACAGCCGTCGAACTTCGCATAGCAATTGCTAGTTTAGTTAAATAATGTACGAACTGTTTATATTAACTGTTTGTCGTTCGCGCGAGACATTGTAATTTTGTTAATTGAGGAATTGAATAGAACAGTTTTATCTATTTATTTAAGAATGATGATTTTAAGAGCTATACCTACACCACTAATTTTTAATTAGTACAAATACTTAAAGGGCTTATTTTAGACGGTCTTCTCATTATATTTGTAAAGTATCAATAAATAATATTCATTAACAGCAAAGTTATTAGCGTTTGTTTATATCCCAAAAACACACAATTTATGGAAATAATGTACAGGCTGTTCATGACATAGTAGTATTCACCAATCGTCATCTCTCGCTCACGTTTGCGTGATTTTGCTCAAACATGCCCCGGCTCCAACAGCTGTTTTCGTTATTTAAGTTTAACTAAAAAGTGACATATTTAAAAAATTGAATTTAGTTTTTTTTACTTTTGACTACGCAAATATGATCAGTAACAGGTACGGATACAGCCCATTTTTTTGTACTAATTAAAAAATAGTGGTGTATACATTGGTTGCTACAATGCGCGACCTTACCGCTAAGAGCAATCGACAAGACATTAATTCTCCAAACTTTGGTGAGAAAATTGGCAAAGAATTAAGTGCTAAGCCTTAATAGGTTAATCCTTTCCTTTTAGTACCAATTCTCACTATTAACCATTAACGTCAATAAATAATCCTTTAACTTAAGACTATATAGTAATATTTTGATCCAGCAGATCAGAGATATATCGACCGAATCAAAAAGAGCCAAAATAATTATGATGTACAAAATCAACTTGACTATGTGTGCTAACTATCATATGGGTCAACAGTCAGAAAAAAATATTGCGTAACGGTAATGTCAATAAATAGGGGTATCAGATTAAAACGAAAACCACTATTAATCAAGCCCTCATTACAAAACTAAATGAAAGGCACGCTTATTCATACCCATATTTGCATATTTAAAAATTAGGATTATTTATTTAAATTCCTCAATGAACATATGGTCACCCTACACTACAATGTACGTAATAATGTGTCCACATTTGCTGGGCTATTAACTTCGGACAACGGCGAAAGCAATAGAGCGAAAATAGTTTATAAAAAAAAGAAAAACAATTTTATATAAACACGAACGGCTTGTTAAATAACAATTTGTGGCGATGGTAAAGATTATATTTGGGATATTGAAAAATTGGTTTTAATTGTTTTTAGTGGGTTTGGGTCTTCCTGCACTGTGAGGGGTCCAAAGTACTTCTCGGAGCGAGGAGGTGAAATATCATTAAAATACGATTATTTAGGGCTTTGTCTGGAAATAGCTATAGTTTTTGGAGATTTATAATTTACTAGCGGACGTAACGCGATGTCTCCCGCTTAGTTTCCGTTTACCTAAGTGTTTAGCGATTAAAAAGTAGTCTATTTCACCCGGGGTCAGTGAAGCTTCCCAATGGTGAAAGAGTTTTTTGATTGAGCCAGTAGTTTTTCAAGTTTATTCGTTACACACAAAAATACAAACCTTTTTTCTTGATTTTTTTTTAGTTTCATTCTTTTTTTTTACCTATTTTTATTTTTAACGTGTGCCTGTGTCGTGCCAAATAAATGCTTTTTCTTTCTTTCTTTTCTTTAGTATTAGTACAGATAATATGTATATGTGTATTAGCGGACGCGACAGACGTCGCCCTGTCCGAATGTTGGCTTCAAACCCGATTGCAGCGCCATCTACCGGGTCCAATTGTAAATCTTGTCCATCCAGGGACTCACAAGCACTCACACAGAGTTTCCTCACGAATACGAATAAACAAATGAATGGAAATATTCATGAATGAATCAGTGTTTGAAACGGTACAGGAAAACCGCAAGTACCTCAGCAATTACTTTTATCTTACTGCGGTTTTCTGTACCAGGAATTGTGGGAGTCTTTTATTGTTAAACTAAAGTTTATTGTCTATATCTCTGCGAGTGATGTCATCTTATCTTCAACATAAAGTAGCTGTCTTTTACAGTTGTAGATATGTGTCTAACGATTTCTGTCACAAAGTTAGGATCGTTTGTGTAATAAGTGGCTGCTCCTTGGCTGACTTCCAGATTCTTGTTGGTCATTGAAGAAACCTTCTCTAATAATAAAAACTTTCTAAATTTCGATATAGGCAAAGAGATTAGCGTATGTAACCAAACTAGGCAAAGCCTGTATTTTGGCTATCAGCACCATTCCCCAAGAGTTATAATACAATAAAAAGGTGCCAAGCAGTGGATGAATATAAAACAATAAGATAAAACAAAAAATACTTTTAATTTGAGTTATACGATTACCAACTGAACTGGTTCACTCAAATCTTTACGGTTTATTCCTCAAAAGACCATATCAGACATCAATAGTCCTTCTATGCTTAATTTTCCTTGATTTTTCCGTACCTACTACTGTGCGAGACCTATGAGTTTACTTTTGTGTGTGTCAGTCAGGAAACATTGACCTCATCTAGTTTAATAGATAAAAACAGCTTGTTATTATCCCACTGCAGGTTAAAGACCTCTTCCTGTACAGAGAAGGCACGAGCATTGAAGTTAATAAACATGAAAAAGATGAATTTACTTGAATATACAGGTTGTCTCATTCAAATGGGTCAGTATGGGAAAGTCTGAAACTATAATGTCATCATCAAAAAGGCGGTGGTCACTTCGAGCACCTACTAAAGTAAATTAAAGTATGTGGAAACAATGCATTTTATTCATTTTAGACATCATGTTTCATACAGAAATTTACTGCTTAAGACCTACACAATCGATATCTAAATAGAAATAGTGTAGGTTTTTTTTTCAAAATAACCGGGTTCGATTCCCGAACGGAGTACAGATGTTTTTTAAAAAGTATGAATGCAGTTTCTCTTTTTATTAAAATCGATGACAAGGTTCTTCAGAACAGATCTTCGTATGTCTTATAGATTCAGACTTTCCCATACTGACCCATTTGAATGAGACACCCTGTATATTAGTTCATGTCCGATTCACATAGTAAATATCATTTATCACAGATCATATGTATCATGTTTAAAAATATCACGGCAGCTTCAATTCATTCGTTCGGTCGAACAGTTTCAAGATCTAAAAGTAATATAACACAGACGGCAATGTAAATATTCCGCCCTTCAACCAACAAATCAGACTCATCGATCACGTAGCAACACAAAAACAACCCAAGCCACAAGTTACTCCCCAGACATACTAAATAACACCAAAATACCATGGAGGAATCCGTATCACCGAAATGGTAAAACCATCAAACAAAATATTCAGGCCAATAGTTCAACGCTCTCCATCGTTTTTTCTTCTATAAATTTTTCGCAGGCCGCTCTCGAAATTTATAAATATTTGTATTGGATCATTCTGTTTTAAAGTTTGAAGTAAAGTGGGTTAGTCTGTTTTCAGTGGTTTTGATATTTGGTACAGATTTTGTGCTAGGAGAAGATCGTGGCCTAATTTGAGAGAGAACGTATTTTTGGAAGTTAAAATTTAGATTTATTGTAGAATTTGTCTTGATTTTCAATCTGGGTTATGTCGAAATTAATTTGCCTTGATTTTAATGGTTTATTCCTAAGGGGCCAAATCTGGAACCACGTTAAAAATGGCTGTTTTATACAGTTTAGTCCAGTTTATATTAAATTGTACGAAAATGTGTTTTTATTTCAATATTTATGACGAAAAAATCCCTGTAAGAAATTGTATAGTGATGAAAAAGTAGCTCCGGTAGTCACCAATAATCTGCTTAAAATGTATCCCAACATAAATTGGTTCGTTTGTGCGAAACTTGATGACGCAAATGAAAATGTTTTCTTTCTTTTCGCGAATTTGAATGGTTTAGTTTTATGAATAGAATTATAACCGTATTCTTTAACTACCACTGAACACGTCATCTCTATTTCTGACTTTTATTTTCATGAAATATGCTTATCAAATTCGGATTGAAAACATTTTCTTTTAATGTTCACTTAGCCTGGTCTTTCTCTTATTTCAGGCTTTACCTCGTGTTTCTCCTCTTTTTGTAGTCACTGTTTTAATGAAACTAGATTCACCTTAAATATTTAACTCACCTCAATGACGTAAACAATGTTACTAAGTCGTTACTTAATTTTCAGTGCATGTTGTGACATGATTTAAATTTCTTCAAAGTTCAAACGCGTAAAAATGTGATAAAACCCGCATTCAACACTGTTACAAAGATAGTCCGATTCATATCTTGGAATTCGCAACTGTACTATCTTACATTGTAATCATATATTATACGATATCTGATAAGCCATCACCATCTGTGACTAGACAAAGTTCACTGTGAAATGTGTAGTATGCATTGGTAATCAAATTGTTGATATTATCATGGTTGTATAACAGACTGTCATCGACCCGCACCGTGGAAATGATAAAATAGAATATCAACTAGGCTATTTCTATGCCACTCATCTATACTTAGAGAGTCTACAGACATCGGACGGCTTGTTAGTTCTATAATTTACAATGACAACACACAGACACTGTGAGTTAAATAAAAGCTAGTAAAAGGTGAATGCTTCGCTGGTCTTGTAGTCGCAGGCGCTGAGGTTGATGTCATTGTCGGGTAAGGTAAAATGATGTTAGGTTGAATTTGATGAGGATTTTTTCAATAGCAGCCTGTATTCTGAATTTGTGAGTCGTGAATGGCAATGGGCTAGCCCCATATTACATAGAAATTAATAACACAACTGACGAAATGAGCATGTACCATAAGGTACACCCGTTCCTAATAGTACTCCGAATGCTAGCGTGATCTTAGATGGATTTAAAAGGTTACGGGGTTAAGGTTAAGGAACGGGCGGGGCGCATTGCACAAAATGCCTGTCTTGATGCTTCAGCCTACAGCTATTAACAGCAGAACAAGTTCTCTAAACGCTTGCCATTCACCTCGTTCCTCGGCTACTCCCACTTAGTTGCTGCCAGTGAACCAGGTATCAATCAATCTTTGGTGCTAATTTCCTTGTTTAGAAACCGAATTTATATTATAGAATGGACATGTTGTGCATTAAACAACGGCCAGAGATGATTTTACCTTTCGACATGTTCTTGCTCGATGCGTTTAAAAAAATCAACTACGTCTTTATGGATGGATGCTCTAGTTCAACAAAAGTTGATTGCTCTTATAAACATCTGCCCCCTTAGAGAGAAAGAAATGCAATTAGTCTCACTCCAGATTAACTTGTGGGCAAGAATATTGTTACTACTGTCAATTTAGGTGAAGTGACAGTGTGAAGTCGTCACATCCTACATTAACCGAATCTTAGAAAGGTATCTAAACTATTCAGACGCAGGTTTAAAGTTACTCTACTGTTACAATCATGTGCTGTGTCCTGGTCCTAGTGCATTTATTACCTCGACCCACGGAAGAGATAGGACTTTGTTCTTTAACGAGCTCTTAAGACCAAGGTAAATTTTGATCTTTAGACCAACAGTTATTCCTGTGAGGTTTATGTTTGACTGTGAGCCTTAACTGATTAGGTTGAAAGTCGATTTAGGCAACTGTACTCTAAGACAGGATTTTGTTATAGGAAGGACTACATAATTATCAAAAAGACTTTTCCCGTGAGTCCCAGTTAAAAACATCAGAATACCACTTGCTACAATTCTTTCTTCCACTGCTTCGTTTATGTTCATTTAACAAGACATACATATTACACATTTGGAAGAGTGTTCTTAAAAATAACTATTGCCACTTAGATTCTGTTTTTCATCCTCAAACTTTATTATAAAAATACCAATTAACTTTATTGAGATCAATTTTTCTTTGATTATACATTCACCGTGTTAAGATACACACACGATTTCAACACGAAACTGAAATCTGAACTAATGTAGCAACTGGTGCCTTGCCAAATCGATCACAAGTTCGCTTTACCAATTTCACATGAGGTAAATAGATCTAAATATTTTCCAACATGACTAGCCAACAATAACACAATTACAAAACAAGATTAATTCAGGAATTACTGATTTTATGATGATGAGTTCATCTATACTTCTATACTAATATTATAAAGAGGTAAAATTTGTTTGTTTTGTAAGTTTGTATGTTTGTAAGTTTGTATGTAGGGGGTAATCTTCGGAACTAATGATCCAATTTTAAAAATTATTGCACTGGTTGAAAGCTACACTATTCCCGGATGACATAGGCTACTTTTTATCCCTGGAATCCCACGGGAACAGGAACTTACGCGGGTGAAACCGCGGGAAGTCTGCTATTGGTAATAATTTAATACCATATTGTAAAATTTACTTCTAAGCTCACTCAAGTGCACAACTTCTGTTTGTCATCATGGTGAATTCAGAACCAAAATTAATCAAAACAAGCGACACGATAGCCCATGGCTAAAGCGTTGGGTTGGGACCCATTGCACTATTGACATCAACGCACACTAAACAAAAGGATATTAAAATTTAGCTTAAAGTACAACCCTCATCGCTAGTAAGCTTTTAAAAAAACATGAAGAAAATATATTTAAATTAAACATTAACATTGACATCGCTAAGCGGTTGGTCGAATCTTCAAGTGGCTAAAGGCCACCCTTTTGGCTACTTGAAAGTTTGAGAATCAGTATTGCCATTTTTCCAATTGACAACGATGCTGATGAAGTTTTTGATGCTCTATAAAGAAATTCAATCTGTTTTTGGAATTCCTCAGTAAGTCAGTATGTTTTACAAGCTTATCCCAGATTTTCCATATACTAAATCTTTGAATTGGTCTGGTTAACAGTTTCAAAATGAACACTTATATCAGAAATCAAAATGTAACTTCGGCTAACCGCTTCAATCTCGTGCCGTTACTCCCATTTACCGGCAAGGCCAGGTATATAGGTCTACTAGATTTATCGTCAGGTCAGACCTAATTCCGTGGAGTGTCGATACTAACATCATTATTAGCTTTTAGCACTCATTTATAGAAGTTCTATCCAATTGATTTGTTGTTTTGTACTAATTTACGGAATTACCTTCCAGTCGTAGATTTTTCTTTAGCCGGATTCGATGTTTGTTTAGCGTTTATTCTAATTTTTAATGCGTTTTGGTGTTAGGTTAGTTGTTTTTTAATTGAAAAAAAAAAACATCTTTTTGCCTTTTTTTCTTAAGTTTTTAGTCTTGTCATGGTAATTTTCTAATCGATAAATACTTCTGTTTATTCTCTTTTATGCCGTGACCATTAGGAGTTTCCAGTTTTACCTGATGCTAGATACTAGTGTGCTACTGTTTATTTCCAACCTTATTTGGTCTCATTTTATTATCACTCATATTTTCTCCAATGAAGTATAAAGACGCATATTTCTTCATTTATATTATTTATTTTATTAGTAGGTCGGCCAAACATTCTGTGGCAAATATATTGAACTGTGTTTAATCATTTGATTGAAGTAATTACGGGCATTCGCAAACACATTCTCTCAAACAAATATTTGATTATTCTAGTAATATGCCAATTGCATTCCCAGACAATATTCCACAATTCAATAATATAAATCTTAGATATAAACTAAAGCTACTAGATTTACAGTTTCCAATACTGAATTACATATTTTCATAGGAAATCCATAGTTGAGTGTGCCTGGCTACAGATTTATGTTCCTGATTTACTAGATCAATGTTTGTTCTTGACATAGATGCGCGTGCGCTCATCTGTTGTTTACCGGTTTTGTAAGCACAACGATCTGAAGATATTACAGTTTTTTTTTTATGTTCAGCTATGATATTTTTTTATGATTATGCGGATGACTTTGATCGGAGCTTTAATCAAGTTGTACCTACTTGTTAATTGATAGAATTGACTGAAGCATTTGAACTATTATATTATGATGTTTGTCTTATCGAATTTAGTAAGATACTTATGGTTTTAAATTTACAGTTTTGGTCACCAGATATATTGCTGAAAAATTTAGATAAACATACCTATACATCTTTAATTTTTGTGTTCTTTCTTTTTCGCTTTCTACAATTTTACTTCTTTACCCCAACTCGTATTGTGAATGACTATCTAAAGTTTATATCTTGTGTTATTTACTACTTTGACAAAACTTGTATTGTAGTAATTTGACATAATTATTTAAATAACACACTCAAACGCAAAGTAGTGTATTACTGATATACCTATGTGTTTTGCATTTGAATATATTGTTTTGTACTATGCTATTGTGTTTTAGATCTTAATCTTCTATTACTGGTTCTTGGTTTTATTGAAGTGACGCATCCAAAGAATATATTTATGAGTCTAATATATGGACACAGTTGAAACAATGAACAATTTTAAAACTATTCGTCTTTTTTAATTAGTACTATCGATAGAAAGTCATAAAATAATCCATTTCTCCAGCCTATAAAAGGTAATTGATACAAAGCCAATAATTTACAATTTGGGGGTCCACTTTGATCAAACTTGACCCCATAAAGAGGTCACGCTGCCCAGTGGTCCGAAGCGACATGTGCTTGAACAAAAAATGTTCCGTTACAGTGGGGTTCATGTGGCCATAATTTCGGGGAAATAATTTGGTCTGCCTGGCCAAAATATTTTTATGAAATTACTGGTAAGAATGTTGCTACTTCCTATAAGTAAGTTGAAAACTTTGGCTACACATGTATAGTTCGGAAGGTTCATAAATTTTTACGTAATGTAATAAAATGTCGTGATGGCCCAGAGGTTAAGACGCCTACTTCTCATTGCCGAGGTTGTGGTTCAAATCCGGGCAATTTACTTTCTAAGTTCAATTCATATTTACTTTCTAAGTTTATCTTTGACATCATTGACATCGGTGAAGGAAAACATCGTGAGGAAACCTGGACTTATAGTTAATATAAGTTTAAAATCGCCAAACCGCCTTGAGCAAGCGTGGTGATCAATGCTCGAGCCTTCTCTGTATGAGAAGAGGCCTTTGCCCTGCAGTGGGACAGTAACAGGCTGGTATTATTTATTATTATTATTAAATAAATATATGTTTACGAAATAAAAAGTGAGAGAATTGGTTCTTCTTGGTCGTCAAGAAAGACAGGTTCGTTCAGAAAACCATCATCATCTGCCTAGCTTTTTCCCAACTATGTTAGGGCTGGCTTCCAGTTTAAGAGGATGCAGCTGGATACCACTGTTTAACATGGAGGGACTGCCTGTCGGACCACCATATCCCAGTAACTGGGTAACACGAAAACGACACAATACGTTCAGAAAATAATTCCTTGTAATTGTAGCAACTTTACATAAATAAATATGAGACTTACACGGTAATATCCTTTGGAATTGGAATTTGTAATATTCCATTGTTACGTATGTATAAGCTTAAAAAGGATCGAAGTTATTTGCAACTGAGAATAATACCTATATGAAGGTAGTTTTACAAAAAAAAATATGGGATTTTTGGCATTTGTTTCTTCCTAATTTAACTATTCAGAGGCACAAGATTTTGACACCTATCTGTCAAGTTTTAATTCAACCAATAAGAACTATAATTTCATAAAGGATTATGTAATAAAATAGTATGTGCATATATAATAAGAAGTGATAGGTAACAAATGTCTCGCCTACGTTATCTATTCAAGACATATCAATAGTTGATTCTTATCAGAAGAGTGGGAAGCTAAAGCCTGTTGTAATGTGTCGAAGTTATCGTAGTAAGTGTAATTCGGACAGAATTACATTCAAAGTTGTAACTTTATAGTAGAGCTTTGCATGATTTTGTACTATAATAGTTAATATTTATACATACTGAATTGATTTTTTACGTTATCTCTATGTAATACGATTAGTATGTTACTGAATTCCTCTTAAATAGCTGGACAGACTACCTCATTAAGGCCGCGGGAAAGCGCTGAATGCGAGCCGCTTCCAACAGGTCTTATTGGAGATCTATAGGGGAGGCCTATGTTCAGCAGTGGACTTCCTATGGCTGAAATGATGATAATGAGCTGGACCTATTTGGATAAAAGTTTTAGTGTGTGTTTGAATGGTTTCCTGGATAGTTCAGATTTACAAGTGAAACCTGTACCTAGTAGTTAGGATACATTAACCACACACAGGTACTAACTATTTAAACTAAATGTATTTCGAACTCACTAGCCATATAAAAGACATAGGCTTCTGTGTTTATTATTTAAAGTAATATTATGTACTAGGCGATTTTGGACATAAATATTAAAAAAACCAACGGATTTTATGCCATGATTTTAGTCAGTTTATAGAGAAGCTACAGAACGCCATCTATGTTTGGTATATGATGATATATATTGACACAACTTATCACAGACATTTCCTCAGTTATTTTTAAGCTCATGTGCTCATGTGTTATGGAAACGACCCTATTCCCACCAAACGGGCACAAAACCAGACACCGGGCTGCTATCGAAAAATTATTGATGAAAACACGAAATGAACCCAGGAGCACTTCTTGACCAACGAGTTTGTTAAAATGAAGCGAATTAGCTGTTCCGCAATCGATGGGACATAAAAATATCGGTTCCTTCGTGTCCTGTCAGGTGCACGTCACAGAATCTGATAGACGCTGATGACG
Source organism: Euplexia lucipara (assembly GCA_921972225.1). Lineage (NCBI taxonomy): Eukaryota > Metazoa > Arthropoda > Insecta > Lepidoptera > Noctuidae > Euplexia > Euplexia lucipara. The sequence continues at coordinate 3,938,738 of OV179168.1, read as the reverse complement.
GCGCCAAACTAGTATCCGAATGCTAACCAATTTAAGTTAGATTGCCATCGACACGTCAACAAGAAGAATAAAGCAAAAACTTTTCTAACAAATTCTCTCTTTTTTGTTCCAGGTAAGGACAGTCCTAAAAACTCGTCAACTCATGCTGAACTGCCCCGATATCTTTATTTGCTGTTCACGCTTGACGGCACGTGGGTGTGCTCCAAGCTCAATTATTGGTAATAACGTTTTGTCGCCTAAATACGGTCAGGCAGGGTTGTCGCACTTGACAAGGATACATTTTTTTAGTGTGTAACTGTCTTTCTTTTTCTTCTTTTCGCGTGGTAATTTAAGTGACTAACCAGCCAGTCGATTCAGTAAAAGTCACACCGTGAAAACTTGAGTGAAGTGAACTATCAATGCCTAGCATTAGTATGGGATGACAGCTCAATTCGCCATCACTACGCCGTCATTTTCACGCGGTGACTTGACCAGAATCGCAATGCTAGTGTCAGAGAGATTGTGTGCCGCCCATAGGTCCTCTGACTTTGCTTTACATGCCGTCGACAAGTATCTCACCGGCATTTTAATTCCCTCACTATGTTTTCCTTTGCCGTTTTTAAAGCAAATGATAAATTATACCATATGCAGATTAATATGAACAGCCAGAAGTGCGTGCCTTGAGTACGAACTCGGGGCCTACGACTTGGCAGGCCATCGGTTACACCACTAGGCTATCATTGAATTGAAATTGAAAACAGTTTTTCTTTTAATGATAGAAGGGAAAGATAAAGAGATAAAGATAAAGGAAAGAAAGAAAAGGAAATATAAAATTGTGAAATGCGGTTTAACATGTTTAAATATTGACACTATCTTGCATGCAATGTACCCTATGTTTAAACAAATAAAATTAAGTTTACTTTAGTTTACTTTAAAAAAAATAGGATTAAAATAAATTAAATGAGAGAATGATTTGAAAAAATGAATGAGTGATTGATCATCATAAAAACCTTACAGATAATCGTGTTTCCTCGATTTCGGAGTGAGTGAGCTAAGTTTATTGATAATATAACAAGTCAGATGGCGAAATAGCAGGAATTAATATTGTACTACACTAAAAAACATCTAGTAAGAATGTTTGATAAAAATAGGTTGACTGTAGGTTAGGGACTGCTGTAAGAATTTTTATAGATCGATAGCTTACAATGATCCAGAAGTCGTGTTTGAAATGCTAATATTTTTTATCCTTAACCTATGTCTACAACCGTTTCTTTTTGCTAAAATATACCGAACCCCTTGTAATGAGTGTATGTTGTACGCTGTGGTACCTGTTGACACGTTAAGTTTTTTTTTTCAGTTTCCATTTTTTTTTTTGGAAGCTTGGCAACCCTATCAAGCAAACCAAAATGGAGGTAGTTAATTTTTGGCTGTAACAACTTTTTGTACCATTCAGTTGTTTTGTCGGTCAGATCAGGGGACAAGTCTTAACTGAACACGTATTTTTGTTCCTTTTTGGGGTAAGCAGAAGTCTTGACGGTGCCTATTTTAGGCGTAATATCGTTTCATGGTAATGCGAAGGTTATTTTTATCTTTACAAGGAATTAATGATTAATTTGGCTTTTTAAGTTGGTTTGTGGAACGAAATGGCGTTTTTTTTAATATGTTTTAGATTAAATATAAACTTGCAAAGTACAATAACTTAAGGAACTACATGGGGTGTTTACAGTGGGGGGGCTTTTTTGCAAAAGCAATTTCCCATAGAAACCCTTTAGAGGAACTTGAAGAGAAAGAGAAAAGATATTTAATTTACGTACACTTTTTCCAAGTCCTACTAAGAATACAAGTGACGAAGAAGAGTGAGTGAGTGAGTGAGTGAAGTGAGTGAGTAAGTAAGACTGGAAGTCGACTGTTATCTAGTTGGAAAACGTATAGGTAAACGCATAGGTAGGTAGGTAGGAGGTCGTGGGTTCGATTCCACCCTGAAAAAATGTTTGTGTGATGAGCACGACCATTTGTTTGGTTGACTGGGTGTAACTTATCTATAATAGGTATGTATGTATTTAGAAATATATAAGTATGTTTATTAGATGTTTAGTACCCATAACACAAGGTCTGCTTAGTTTGGGTCTAGATAGCGTTGTGTGAACGTTGTGGGAATAAATATTTATTTAATTAATCTCAAAAATAACTCCCCTTTCTAAACTCAAAGAAAGCAAAATTATTAATAACTCAAGTACCACAAAGTCCACTGCTCATCCCTTTCCAAGTCCCCACCGTGATTATATACGTACATGACACGCTTGTAACGTCCCATAAAAACAGGAAATCAACAACACATCGCAGAAAGTCGCCGACCTAATTTCTGTGTGAAGTTTATCTTATGGAGTGCGTTTCCGTTGTGTCACGGAAAAATGACGGACGTCTTTTTTGTTTTACTTACGGTACGATATTTGTGGTGATAGAACTATGTTGCACTCATCATCGTCATCAGCCTACAGTAGTCCACTGTTAGACATAGGCCTCTCCTAATGCGTGCCACAGCGCCCTGTCTTAAGCTTGCCGCATCCAGCATCGGATAGTCTTTCGTTGGTCTTCATTTCACCTAGCCGGAGGGCGTCCTAGGAACACTACGTTTGCCAAGACATGGTCTTCACTCAAGAACACGTTTACCCCAGCGTTGGTTGGTTCTTCACGAGATATGGCTGGCCCACTGCCATTTCAGCTAGCTAATCCTTTGAGCTATGACAATAACATTGGTTCTCTGTCAGATATATGAAACCCGAAACTGTCAAATTTACCCAATGAATTTCGAACCGTATGCTTTCGCAATAAAGTTGAAAATTTATTGAAGAAATTGGACTGATTGCAGTTGGTTGATGTGCTGGCGTCTGTACAATATGGTACTAAATAAGATACGATATTGATATTATAGAGATTATGTGTGGTATCTTTGTATTATAAGTTTGTCATTAAGTTTTATAATTAACATTTTTATTTATTCAATTTATAATTCTTTCTTTCTTTCACCATAATGTCGTATCCACTAAACAATGTGAACAAACACTCTCTGCGTTTGCGCAACCCGTCTAACGTTACAGCACATGTGCGCCGTATACGACTATAATATAAATTATTTCAGGATCTGCGCCAGCCGACTCACGCGCATGAATCGAATGCTATTTCTAATATATTGTTACTGTTACTGTTTGTGTAATAGTTAGGATTGCATGAAGGTTAGTTATTAATGTTTTATTTGATCCGTAATATAATTTTTGAAGATTGGGTGCAACCTTGAAGATCACAGTAAGATACTGATTTTCTCAGCATCTGCTAACGTAACGTATGTACAGAGGCCAGCTAATTAAGCTACCTTAATGTGTCAAATAGTTTTGATGGTTTTTCAACTTTAAAATACAAACAGAATAAGGTTCAATTCGGAAAATTTGTACGTACTTCTACGCAGAAGCAAGAAGAAGAAGAATATTTATATTTGATCAAAAGTCGTAAAATAATGGTAACATCTAATGAATTGTCCAAAAAAAACCAAATCGGATTACAAACTGTTCATTTCAGAGCACATAAAAAAATACATCCAGTTTTGTAAGTCGGTTTAAGAAAGAGCAGAATATTTAAAAGATAAGCCCAGCAAACTCCGTTCCACCTTTTTTTTCACAAAAAAAAAGTTAATATCCTATTCTCAGACCTACAGACTGAACATACCCTCAAAGGAACCTCTTTCATAGGAATCGGTCGATTCGTTTCGGAGGAGTATTTGTGACTCTAGAATTTAATATACTTATAAGACAATATAGTTTGAACTCCCCTATAAGCTTGTCATTGTCAATTAATGTACCTACGCATCATTTCAATTGAGGAGGTATTCCTCGAAGCGCTACTATTTTGAGGCGCTCCTAATGAGGCGCTCCTGTTTTATTCCTCCGAGCGCACCTATTGATAAAAATATTTCTAATTGCTATCGGGAGCGCTCTCAAAAGGTGCGCTCGGAGGAATAAAATAGGAGCGCTTCATTAGGAGCGCCTCAAAATAGTAGCGCTTCGAGGAATACCTCCAATTGAGACGTTAAGTAACAACAAATGACAGCGTCCACGGATGCATCACTCGTAAACAAATGAATAGCGACCAATCATCTGCATTGCGCTAATTGATGTAAACCAATTAGTTTGTGAATTCAGACGCACATTGCCAAAGTGCTAGTAGGAAGCATAGTGCTATTGGGTTTTTTCAACAAGCATTTATTCAGTTTTTAAACACAGGAAGCTCTTCTTCATTTTAATCTACGTTTATCTTAAACATTGCACTTCGTATGACGTACAAGATCTTGAATGTACCAAACTGACCTACTAAGCGTTCAATATTTTTCTCCGAACTGTTTTAAATTGTAAAAATATTAGTATGTTCTTATACACAACAGGATGGAAGGAGTATACTGTTTATGTAACCTTGACGCGGGGTATATTTCGGTGCAGGATGCTTTGTGTAAGCTTTCGATCGATTGAGAACTGTTGCTATGCTGAGTACTAGATGCTGTTGTTTTAATAATAGAAATGCATGAAGACATCGATAGAGGGATAGATGACCTAAGACATGAAAGCTCTGCTTCAGCATCAATGGAAATAGTAAATGTCGCCCCTACATGATTTGATCAGGCTCCTAAATAGTTAGTCGTTTACACAATCATTGAACTGTTTAAATAGAGAGAGCTGGCCGATTCTGTAAAAGTCACCTCGGGTAAACTTAGGTATAGTTAACTTTCAATGATGTCTAGCATTAGTTTGATTTTTCTAGCAATGGAAGGACAGTTCAATTCGCCTTCAGTTCACAAGGTGATTTCTGTTAATAGAATTGCTGAACAGACAACAGATTAAAGACTAGAAAGGGACCAGAAGCAAGTTAGGGACCTGAATAATCTTCACAATAGGATCGAAACAGGAGACCAAAAAAAGAACCACAATTAAAAACAGAAAAGGGCACAGAAAGCTTGATAAAACAATCATAATTATGCTGCTCCGAAATTCTGTCTTTAGCGATCAAGGTTAAGAACAGAGATTGTCTCAATAGGAATTATTTAGTAAGACAGTCTAGGTGTCCAGAGTTTTCCTATAGAATTCAACAATGCTATCTGAATGATACCATGATAACCAATAATAGCTTAGTGTTGTGACCGGCGGATTTCCAAATCAGAAACTTCGATTATCACTTCCTTCAAAAACGGTGAAGGGAAACATCGTGAGGAAACTGACACTGAAATGCCTGAGAGATATTTCTTGAGGGCATGTGATGCCAAGTCAGAGGCCCATGGGCGGCATTAAAACTTTGACATCAAGTCAGGCACTAACCATATTATGATGAGAAGAAAAGTGATACTTACAACAAAAACAACAGTACCAAAACATTATCAGCACATAGGGAAAGTCCGATGCAACCACCAATGTTATTTCCTCATCACAAAAATAGCCCCTATCACCGAATTCGCAGTACGAAAAACGGTTGTTTTATAGCTAATAAAAGTCAATAATCATTTGTTATCTCAACGTAATGTTTATCGATATAACGGTAGTGATGTAACCGCTATTCCTCGTGTGGCACACTGCCAGTTTGTCTTTTACCATCCGGATGATTGAGCCTACGCTTTCCGTCGACTGAATCTGAGCTGAGTGAAGTTTTTTTGACTTGTTTTGTACCGAAAAGTCGCCTTGCAGTCTCTAGATTTTGCTGAAATGGTTTCCATTCAGTTACTGATTTAGCTTTTGAGGTTATGAAGAGGGAAATGGGTATTGAAGTAAGTTTTGTAAGCCTTGTTCATCATCTACCTAGGGGAGGCATTTGTCCAGTGTTGTACGTCTTTCGCGCAACGCAACGTCACGCCTCTATTCTTCACAGGATCAGCCTGCGTAGCATGAACACCGAAGAAACGGTCTTTGTCGTGTCTCGGAAGAAAAGAAATTATTGTTCATGCTACGCAGGCAGGTGTATTGAAAGAAATTTGACAGATTGAGGTTCCTGTCTATATAATCTGTCACTTTGCCGATTCGTCTGTAGACAAAGGCCGTTTCTTCGGTGTTCAATGTGTGCTACGCAGGCTGGTAAAAGTTTACCGTTTTAGTTTTGTGAGTCTTATATAATAAAGGGCGCGTTTACTATCACCAAACATCCACAAATTCAGACTCTGGGCTGCTTTTGAGAAATTCCAGTAAACCGAAACGCCCTCTGCCAGGACTTCATGAGACCAACGAAGCAGTTAAACAGGTTGAATATTTTCATAAAGCCTAAAGTGCTGCATATTTTGCGCTGCCTTTAGCATAATTAAATCTAGACTGGTGGAGATCACGTAGTCATTTTTGCAGCTTTAGGTTTATTGGACTGGCCTACACGATCATCATACAAAACTACGTCATCACATACAATGATTTGTCCAAACAACACGCAAATACAAATACCATAACAAAAATCAGACAGACAAACAGAAAATCCATTCACCTACATAAATGTTCAATTGTCACAATCATGGGAACGAACTCAAAAAGACAACGAAAACTTTAAACAATGGTCTATTACGACCAGCGGCTGAGCTCAAGTAAATTGTTTTATAAAAATAAAATAGTATAAAAATGTGTTAAACGGGTGGAGCGTGGTATGTGTGTGTAATGAGACCATAGAGTAGTGTGGGAAACAGAGACTTTTGTCTCATACATTTTTGGGAACATTTATTTTGGCACAAACACTAAAGGTAAATATTACACAATCATCATTTTTATTCTTCTGCCCTTATCCTAATTTACTTGGGAGTCTGTGCAGCATGTTTTCTTCTTCCATACCTACTATAAGATAAACTTAGGTAACTTACTTAATTTATTTACGGCGCGCTTTTTGCCTTTAGCTGGTTACAAATCAAGTCTCAAGCTCCTGAACGTATTTTGATTTCAGATTTCAGGTCATTGCGACTCTTCAAATTTTAAAGAGTAAAATTAAATTAAACTCAATCTACTAACAAAGAAACCATATGATTTACTTCTAAATAAATATTAATATATCTGCACAGACTTGCCGATTTATAAAAATGGCTCGTGAGCTTTGATTTTTTTAGTCCAAAAATTTTTGAACGATAAAAAAATAATCATTTTAAAACAATAATTTTTCAAAAATTAATAATTTACTAATGCATTTAGTCTCTGTTCCGATCCTACTCTGTGCATGCAGCCATATGCGCGAAGGAATGCATTTTACTACGCGACGAGCCTAACACTTGTGTTAACATTAACACGAAATAACGCCATATTTGAATAACTCAAATATGCATGTAATTATATGCTAGACAGGTTCTTGCAGTACTAATCGGTATGTGCACTCGGAAGCTTGAAGTCAAATAAAGGTTGAATAGCAGTCACTTTGAAATATATGCTATTTTTGGTTTTCTTCACTGGGTTTTTATGGAAGGAAAATCGACGCACATCTGAGCACCAAATTACATAAAAAATAGAAAAAGCAGACAATCCAGGATTATGTATAATGTACTGAACTTGGTGTGTTCTGTGCGTCTATGTCACATTCACCACATAATTATATGACGGGGCGTATATCAAGAACCCTCCTTGCCGCAGAAAGCATGTTAAGCAGTTGGTCCCCTGACAGCAGGTGGAGCCCTGACACAGCTTACAAGACGTTTGAGCAACCCCATAAAAGATGGTGGGACGAGCTGGACAAAACAAACGACCCGTGATCCCCGATCGGGTGATCCATGGATCGAAGAAGCTGGAAGTCGTGGGGGCCTTAACAGTAGTAAGAAACCCTTAAAACTTGTAGGTATTACCTTAACACACATCGACTGTTTTTTTTCTCTCCTATACTTTGTTAAGACATTGACATCGCTAACACCATTTATGGGGTAAAATAATGACTTATCCATTAGCAAAATGGAACAGAAACCTAGATTTTAATATTCTGTTCTTCTAAGATAGAAATCTTCGATTGTAATGCAAGTTTTATTAAGTCAATTGGCATTAAATACTATCTTAATAGATTAACAGGCGTACTCTTATAGTACAAAAGAGAATAACATTTGAAATGTAGGATGTTTGATGAATTTTGTGTTGGATGTTTAATGGAGCGGTTTGTTAACTTAATGCCAGAGATATTTGAGGTCCAACTTTCACGAGTTGTTTTTCAGCTACCTACTTTGTAGTCTACGTTTTTACCGAAAAAAGGGTCAAATATTCTAAAAAAATTATAACAAGCACAAAAAGCTTAGGTACTTATACATAATTTGGTGTTTGGCAGAAGTGTGCCTGTACATTACGCTAGTTATAACTGTTTATGTATCATGTGATAGAGAGACCAGCCCCTTGCCTCCAACCAGGCACAAAAATGTGCTTCGAAAATGGAAACCCTTAACAATGCTTTGTCCGACCTAAAAATAAAACCCCAGGCCTTATGCAGCATGTTGTAGCGGTCACAGCTACACCGGAATTCGTATGAATTCGTAATATTAATTTAAACTTTTTATAATTGTAAACACTCCACAATACAAAACTTTTCCTTATTGTCCCGTTACACCGAACTGTCAAATTTGAACAAACGTCAAACCAAAGACCAAAAAACTTCAAACACAAAACACGATCATTGTCTGTGGGTGAAAACTAACATATTTTATTAGAAGTATATTTACATATTTATTTAGTTGCTATATTTACATCACACATAATATTTATTTACAAATTTAACAATACGCATAATTATTTACACTATACAAAATATAGGCTTAAAATTGTAATGTTCTGGTCGCTGCCTTTCCGAACGCAACTTCGGGCGCGTTCGGCAAAGCTCGGCTTTCATCGGAGCATATGACTTGCCTAATAGCGATAAAGCATCGTCATGTAGATCAGTACTCGTTTTGACCTCCCGAACAGTACACGCTTGAACTTTCAACCAAATCTAGACTTGCTCGTAGACCTAAGTTCTGCTAGTTGACTCGATATCGTCTCCTTAGCTTTTTGTCTGTGTCCAGTAATTTCCCCGTTGTCGTCTTAACTTAATTGTAGCCTTAAGCGACTCAGAAGTGTTGAGAAATTAATTATACAAGGATAACGTTCAAACCACCGTTTCATTTCGCCATTTTGCTCTATACACTTCATTGGTGACCCCGTCAAAGAGCACAGTAGCCACGCGGAGCAAAGATGCCTACCGGAGCAGAGCAGGGAGCGCAGGCGGACGCAGCAATGGTCAAGCAGGACGTGTGCAGAGTCAGCGTGAAGTTGCCGCCATTCTGGCCTGAGGAGCCGACACTTTGGTTTGCACAAGTAGAAGGTCAGTTTACAATAGCCGGCATTACCGCCGACACCACAAAATTCTACACGGTCGTGGGGCAGCTAGACCATCGCTACATGGTAGAAGCTCGGGACATAATAGAGAACCCACCAGCACAGGACAAGTACGCCAAGCTGAAGGCTGAGCTCATACGTCGACTATCCGACTCGCGTGAAAAAAGGGTTCAGCAAATCCTCACTCAAGAGGAGCTCGGCGACCGGAAGCCATCACAGTTCTTGCGGCACCTGCAGACTTTGGCCGGACCACATGTTCCAGACACATTCCTAGCCACGTTGTGGGCGAGCAGGTTGCCGACGAACATACAGACGGTAATAGCTTCCCAGCCTAACCTTCCGCTTCAGTCTGTCGCAGATTTGGCCGACCGCGTGCACGAGATCGCGCCAACGCGGCCAGCGCTCACGACACCTCCCGCCGTGGCGAGCACGAGCACCAGCAGTGACATCGCGGAGCTGAAACAGTGCATGGCGGAGTTATGTCTACAGGTGGCGGCTCTACAAAAGCAAGGTCAGGTACACCATCGATCGCGCTCCACAGATAGGTACCGGCGTGGTGACAGAGAACCGACCCCAAGCCGACGCCGCAGTCGCTCGCGCTCCAGCAGCGCGTGGAACGACGCTCACTGCTGGTACCACAACAGTTTCGGTGACAGGGCCACGCGGTGCAGGTCGCCATGTACGTACGCGGGAAACGCCGTCGGCAGCCGGAAATAGCGGCAAATGGCTGCCCTCACAAACCACGCCGCCTATTCGTAACAGATCGGGACTCTAAAACCACGTTTTTAGTAGACACAGGGTCCGATCTGTGCGTATACCCACGTGCAGCCCTACGACAGCAGCGCAGCAGGACGGCGTACCAGTTATACGCGGCAAACGGAACTGCCATCGACACGTACGGTTGGGTGGAGCTCCACTTGAATTTAGGGCTTCGCCGCGTGTACACGTGGAAGTTCGTGGTTGCAGACGTCACCAAGGCAATCATAGGCGCCGACTTCTTGGCGCATTATAACATCTTGGTAGACCTCAAAAGTCACCGGCTAATCGATGGGCTGACCCAACTGTCTTCGCCGGCGTCGCCAGCGGCCGAATCAGCAGCAATGATCGCCTCAGTGAAGTCCGTAGGAGGCAACACGGAGTACCACGAGATACTTCGCCAGTACCCGGAAGTCACGCGGCCTGCTGGAACACAGAAACAGGTCAGTCACGGTACCGAACATCACATCCGCACTACACCAGGTCCGCCTATCACTGGACGACCTCGCCGTCTGGCACCAGACAAACTGAAGGCAGCACAGAGGGAGTTCGAGGCTATGCTGGCTAACGGCACAGCACGGCCGTCAGAGAGTCCGTGGTCGTCCCCACTTCACCTCGCTCCTAAGAAGGACAACAGCTGGCGGCCATGCGGTGACTACAGGGCACTCAATGCCCGTACTGTTCCGGACAGATACCCCATCCCGCATATACAGGACTTCTCACATCAGCTGGCTGGCAGCCGAATATATAGCAAAATCGATCTCATTAAAGCATACAATCAGATACCAGTCCAGCCAGCCGACGTTCACAAGACAGCGATCACAACACCTTTCGGACTGTACGAATTTCCATTCATGACCTTTGGCCTCAGGAATGCCGCTCAAACGTTCCAACGGTTCATGGACGAGGTGCTGCGCGGGCTGCCGTTCTGCTACTGTTATTTAGACGATATTCTCTTGTTCTCAGAGACAGCAGCCCAGCACACCGAGCACCTGCATCAGCTTCTGAAGCGGTTATCCCAGTATGGAATTATTATTAACTCGGCAAAGTGTGAGTTTGGCCGTACCACCATAACTTTCCTAGGACACGAAGTATCCGAAGAAGGTGTTCGCCCGCTGCAGGAGAAGGTGCAGGCAATCCAGGACCTCCCAGCTCCCAAGACTGTCAAGGAGATGCGTCGCTTCCTGGGTATGTTCAATTTTTACCGCCGCTTTGTCCCAGATGCCGCTCGCTTACAAGCGCCACTCAACGTAGTTCTGGCAGGACCTAAAACAAAGAGAACACAAACAATTAATCTATCGCAAGAAATGCTAGACGCTTTTAACGCTTGTAAAAGTGGCTTATCTAGGGCAGCTCTGCTTGCTCACCCAGAGCCCAACGCCGAACTCGCGATATTTACAGACGCTTCAGACACTTCTATGGGTGCAGTATTACAGCAGAAGGCAGGTGTCACATGGAACCCACTAGCATTTTTCTCTAGGCGACTGTCAGCTTCACAGAAAAAGTATAGCCCTTATGACAGGGAGCTCTTAGCCATCTACGACGCAGTCAGATACTTCCGCCACATGGTTGAAGGTAGGCACTTCACCATTTACACGGATCACAAACCCCTGTCATATGTGTACGCACACAACCGTGACAACTGTTCACCGAGGCAATACCGGTACCTGGACTACATTGCTCAATTCACCACGGATATCAGGTTTGTCGCAGGCAGGGACAACATTGTGGCAGACGCGCTGTCGCGTGTGGAGTCGGTGGCAGTACCGGCGTGTAATTACACAGCTCTTGCACAGTCCCAAGAAACAGACCACGAGCTGCAGGGGCTCTTAAATAACAACAGCACGTCACTCAAGCTGTGTAAAGTGCATTTCACGGACTCAGGCACTGAACTATATTGTGATGTCTCCACTGGTAACACCCGCCCTTATGTTACAGAACCCTTCAGGAGGCAGGTGTTCCAAAAACTACACCAGCTGAGCCATCCCGGCAGACAGGCCACAGTCAAACTGATTTCTGAGCGTTTCGTTTGGCCTGGCCTAAAGAAGGACTGCAGGGCCTGGACCAGAGAGTGCGTAGAGTGCCAGAAGAACAAAATCTCGCGGCACACAACCAGTCCCACCTCCGCTTTCCCTGTCCCTTCCCAACGCTTCTCCCATGTCCACATGGACATAGTAGGGCCACTGACCGTGTCATCAAATTACAGGTACATACTAACTGTGGTCGACCGCTTCACCCGCTGGCCTGAGGCGTACCCCATCGCGGACATCACAGCGGAGACATGCGCCCGCACTTTCATCACCGGCTGGGTGTCCCGCTTTGGCTGCCCCCAGCGCATCACTACCGACAGGGGCAGGCAGTTTGAGAGCAAGCTGTTCCACACCATCACGGAGACCCTCGGTAGCCAGCACCGCCCAACCACAGCATACCACCCAGCCTGTAATGGCATGGTGGAACGCCTACACCGCCAGCTGAAGGCAGCCATCCGCTGCCACACAGACACCAACTGGACCGAAGCACTACCCCTGGTGCTGCTCGGCATCCGCAGCGCCTGGAAGGAAGACGTCAAAGCATCAGCGGCAGAGCTCGTTTACGGCGAGCCCCTAAGACTCCCAGGCGAGTTCATCGCCCCCACACTCACCAGCACAGTCGACTACACCGACTTCGCGTCAAGACTCCGGCATCACATGGCGAAGCTGTCTCCAGAACCGGCGAGTCGACACGGCAACAAGCCGTTCTACGTGCCCGACAGCTTGTCAACTTCGTCTCATGTATTCTTGCGACATGACGCCGTTCGCCGACCGCTAGACCCGCCGTACACCGGCCCCTACAGAGTCCTGCAAAGAGGCGACAAAACGTACCGTATTGAGGTAAACGGAAAGGAAACCACAGTAACCATAGATCGGTTGAAACCCGCTTACCTCAATAACGCAGACTACAGTCCCTCCGGTGTAACCAGCGCACCAACGGTCGCAAACACAGCACCAACGCCACCGCAGCCCACCGTCGAGAAGAAAACACGCTCCGGCCGCACCGTTCGCTTCCCGGACTACTATCACCCGTAGCTAAGTAGCCACGGTCTCAGGGGGGGAGTAGTGTAGCGGTCACAGCTACACCGGAATTCGTATGAATTCGTAATATTAATTTAAACTTTTTATAATTGTAAACACTCCACAATACAAAACTTTTCCTTATTGTCCCGTTACACCGAACTGTCAAATTTGAACAAACGTCAAACCAAAGACCAAAAAACTTCAAACACAAAACACGATCATTGTCTGTGGGTGAAAACTAACATATTTTATTAGAAGTATATTTACATATTTATTTAGTTGCTATATTTACATCACACATAATATTTATTTACAAATTTAACAATACGCATAATTATTTACACTATACAAAATATAGGCTTAAAATTGTAATGTTCTGGTCGCTGCCTTTCCGAACGCAACTTCGGGCGCGTTCGGCAAAGCTCGGCTTTCATCGGAGCATATGACTTGCCTAATAGCGATAAAGCATCGTCATGTAGATCAGTACTCGTTTTGACCTCCCGAACAGTACACGCTTGAACTTTCAACCAAATCTAGACTTGCTCGTAGACCTAAGTTCTGCTAGTTGACTCGATATCGTCTCCTTAGCTTTTTGTCTGTGTCCAGTAATTTCCCCGTTGTCGTCTTAACTTAATTGTAGCCTTAAGCGACTCAGAAGTGTTGAGAAATTAATTATACAAGGATAACGTTCAAACCACCGTTTCATTTCGCCATTTTGCTCTATACACTTCAATGTTTCAAATAAAATCTGTATTAGTTTCCAATAATGCAGTCGTTACCAAAAACACGAACAAAGAATTCTCAAATTATCCAAAGATTTACTTTATTTCTCTATGAATACGGCCGTTACAATATTAATATTAAAAATGACCATTATACGTCTGTCTGTCCTACTTAGTTCTGTCCCAGTTGTCTCCAGTGTAAGTGTCACAGACCCTATATGGGCGACAGCCTAGTCTTAGATTTCTGTTCTTACCTTAAAGGGTAACTAGTGATGGGATTGCAGATTATAGTCGATAGCTTCTACGTATATATGATTTCTTATGGGTTGATTCATAAATGAATAATGTTAGTGGTTCAGGGTTTGGGCACACCTTTATTTGATTTGAATTTTAATGATAGTAAGTTTTAGATCATAACTCTGAGAGTACCTAAACTTTTTTTTATTTTACTACTACTACCCCGGATAACTTTGTTCTAACCTATGCTCAAACCAAATGAATACAGAATATAGACACGAAATTTAATAAAATCAGTGAAGCTGTTTCGGAGCAGTTTTGTAACAAACACTATGACACGAGTATTTTTTATATTAGATACTCTACCGTACTACCTTTTGGTAAAGGCTCTTCTTCAATCATTTTGTTTGGAACTCACTTTAACTCATTATAACACCACATAAACAGATTCGCGCTATGAAATTAATGCATGAATTCGTTTCTATGATGTCCAAGTTACAACTCAATCGCTACATCATAATAATACACCCACAGACACACTGGTAAAACCTTTTTACATGAATAAAAGAAAATAAAACCAGACAAGCTGTTTGTAATCAAAGTTAAAAGGGCAATAAAATTGATTAAATCGTTCACTAATATCATTAAATTATATACCATCGCGATTCGATCGCCATTTTGCTATTCTTTGCAAGCCTACGCCTCCTCTTAAAATTATATAGATTATCTGTTACTAAATTGCTTGGTTATTTCACAAATGGATAACCTAGATTGGCTGGTAATAATTTTTATGAAGAGGTTTCTTTCTTAAAAAATGCTTTTACTTAGGTTTTAGTTTAGTTTCGTTTAATTTACAAAGGCAGAAAAAATCTATTCAATAAGGAGACAGGAACGTTGAATTAAAACACAAACATTGCTAGGGGTGGACTTAATGCCATAGACATTTCCTACTGATTAACCTTTAGGCAATGCAGTGACACACAGTGATAGGTCTTAATTCTGTAAACTAGCCGATTATCCATTTATTGAAATTACAAACCAATAAGTCAAAAAACCCTCATCTAGATAACAAGAAAATATTGGACACATATATTTTTTTCTTTTTCAAATTGATGGAAAACTGCTTAGATTAAGCGCATTAAAGTTGAGGTGTGGGAGCTTGTAACGTCATTAGCTAAAATAAACTGTACTGGCTAGTGACGTCATGCGACATTTTAACTCGATGTATCGCCCTTATTTTTTGATTACGTGAAAAAAGAAAAAATACGTGTCGAATATTTTCTTGTCTAAAATGTTGTCAAATAGCCAGTTACTTCAAAAGTGTTAACATAAACTTCACGCATGTATTCCAAGATGAAGTAGGTGAATGTGTATCTGTAGTACACCCTTAATATGCCAGTTATGGGGGCCAGTCTTTTGGCACCAGAGCCGGAATAGAGATAGAATTACCCAATACCACAACCCAGCCGGGGAATTTAATCGAAGAGCTCACACTTAACGTAGCACTTTCGACTACGAGACCAACGATTAATTTCAAATATCAAGTATCTAAAAACTTAATACATCGATATCGATAACATTATTCCATCACATTCACATCACTAGTCGCCTTGTCACAGCGTCCCATATAAAATAAATAAACTAGTACTTATTGCTTTTGTCCATAAAAGGAGTAATGGGTATTTTTATATTAATTGATCAATGAAAGCGGTTTCTCCGAGCATTTTTTTCTAATTGCTTCGCGACTTAGAACTGTGGTAGTTTATTATACTTTCAGTTGGTCTATAAAAGGTGTGATCAGATGGTGGTCGGCCCATATAGGAAGAATGAGTCAATGAGAATATGGAAGAAAAGTGTTGCAAGAAAAGAAAAGTGGGCAAACCTTGTGATGACAATGTGGGTGAAAGATGGGTAGATTTCGAAAAAAATAAAATCCACAACATGTGTTTAATTAGCGAGGACCCTAATTACCTATACACATATTGAGGATTTTATTTCTTCCACTTTGACTTCATCGTCAAAAAAGCAAAAACGTGCCCAAGGCGCCAAGCTACGAATTAATCCTTTATATACGTCATGTAGTCGTGACGCCTGGCGTACTGGACACAATTTAGCTTGTCATCATATATGTCCGTGGCGGTCAAAGTGTTATATTATAACTAGCTGCCCCGGCAAACTTCGTTCCGCCTCCGAATCAATTTATGTTACCTATGTTGCCTTTGTAGTTTTAGAAGCAGATGGAGGAACAATCAGGGCATCGTATACCGAAGAGTCAAGAGTGGTTCGGATCTGGTCGGACCAACGTATTGGGATGCGTCCACGAGGCCTGTTCCCATTCACTTTGCCGGTCACGATGAGCCTTTCGAGATTACCACCGTCTTTCCTTGCTATGTGACCGAAGTATTGAAGGATCTTACGTAGGCAGGCACTCGGACGACAACCGCGAGGAGATCTTGAATTCTCGCAATATGGATACGTTAGAGTATAGTTTTAGCTTAAGACTTGTCAAATGTCAAATTACCACCTGTTATTGGAACGACATTTGGAATCGAGGTGTGACTCAACAACTTCCTTCAGAGATATTGCATATCTTCGTTGACAGTTCATAGTGATAATTACTGGGTAAAGTATTCAACAATTAACTGTCAAACAGCTAGTTCCGTATTGGCTATCTTCATGTGTGTGTCTAGGATGACGTCAGGCGCACCACCAAGGATGTGACGAAGCGCGCAGCACCCCGTCCGATAGTCGACGTAACTTGAAGTCCACATTAAGTGCAATACCATTTTTTTGTAAATTCTCAGTGTTCATCAAAAATATAGCCAAATAAACCCTGCTAAAAGCATTGTTATATAGAACATGTAGGACATCCAGCGATCTCTCAGTGTAATACCACAGTCTAAAAACCTACAGTCGACCGACGAAGCCGTCTAGACAGGGCAATCGTGCGGGGTGTGAGGGGCGAGACGCGGGAAAGCCGCTCCCGCACTGCGAATTAAACGATGTTCGTAGTTCGGAAGGTATTATGACTTGTAAGAATCCCTTATCAATAAAATACTATGACTATGACTTTTATTCAAGGCTAACGTGTGTAGACGTTGTCGGCATTTTTCCAGAGATCAAAGTCGTCGTCCTACTGTATTAATATTTATACTGTGGTAATAGGCTAGTGGACTTCCTCTCTCTTTCTCATCTATAGATTACTAGAAAATATGAGACACATTTTTTCTTTTACCACGTAATCAAAAAAATTACGGCGATACAACGAGTCAAACCCGTTCCGAGTTATCCCATTCACTTTGCCGGTCACGATTACTCTTTTGAGGTTACCACCCCGTCCCGTGTACAAAAAGAAGAAAAAATAGAGAATTTCAAAGTAGATCTGTCTACCCCGTATTACGGCAAATTCCTTTCAATTAATTCCCTTTCCATTCATTACCCTTACTTGCCTCTATGGTCTGATCAATGGTGTTATCTATGCAGTCACGGTGGGCGGATACCATTACGCCACGTGCCATAACATATGGCCTGTTACATGTGGTGCGAGTGTGAATTGTATCATCCATGAGATGTATGGAAGTGTGAAGTGGGCGTAGTATGAAGTAGGTAAGTATTTTGTTCTGTGACTAAAAAGGACTTGCGTATAGTGAAAAAGCTTATTTAAAGAAAGATTAGAAGGTATTTAGGTTGGAGTGTAGCCTTAGTGGCACTATGGAGCAAGTACTTAGAATTTTTTTGCCAAAAAAGTGTTATTTTTGCAAATCGTTTATTTTCTCGATTCTATCGTATAAAACACCTAAATTCAAGGCTAAAAGTATATTGGTGTTTTTTGTCTCCGACTAACCGTTTGTCGCAAATACGATGTGGAAGGGATCCATTAGGTTAGGTTAGAACTGCGACCAACTACGCGCGAGCCGAGCGAGCGAAGCGAGCGCTGCCGCGGCAGCGGCTGGCGAGCGCTACCTCGAAATTGGTTGCGAAATTTTTCTAAGTATTTTTTTCATAGTGCCCCCAAGACGACACTCTGACCGTTACTTATAAGGTGAATAGCCGGTAGTTGACGCCCTAAGCCCTAGATAATCATCTAGTAGTACTAGCAACCGGCGCAGCGGCGTGTGTATAACTATATGTATGAACGTAAACCAAGCTAATGAAAGATTCTAACAATTGTAGCAGATGGCGCTCTGTTGTTTCTGTCTACCCTCATGGGAAAAAGTATTGAGTTTGCGCATCATTTACAATTTTTTTATAGTTCAGACGACTCGTGGCGTACTTCGTGCATTTTCTTTTTCATACTTTGAATCTTACCGCTCGCCGCGCCGCGCTTAGCCGCCGCTCACAGCACCAAGATCGTGAACGGGCCGTCATACCTGCGCTGGTGGTCACGGGAACAGAAGATACTTCTGCAACAGACCTTGGTACTACCAACCTACCTTAGCCAATTGTAATCGTTTAACAAATACAAAGAACAAGGGTATAAAGTGCACTAATGAAAGCTTCTTTTGTTAATAGCAACCCTAAAACAGACGAACAAACAGACATTTTATATGCCCAGTGATGAGTAATACCTGAGTCATGATGAAAATCGTAAAAATGTGTGAGATGTGTGGGTACCTATGTGTATGAGTACACATGTGTGAAACTGTAAATATCATTTCATTTTTTACGTTTGTTTTTCGTTTACACTGTATAATACGATGTACGGTACGAGTGTGTTTCCACTGTTTCGTAAGACAATAAAAAAACGTAATTGCTTAGTGTTCCTTTTTAAAATTCTTTTAGTAGAGGCAAAGCCATATATGTGGAGAAAAATAGAACTGTATTTAAAGTAAAACTTGAAAATGGTCCTAGGTTAGCTAGACATCGACGTCTCTTCTTTAGCAAAAGATTGTGAGTTCAAATTCAGACAACCCACCCTTACCCACCTACCTCACCTACCTTATTTCATGGAACATCATTGAAATTGGTGAAGGAAAACATCGTGAGGAAATCTGGACTTCATGGTTGATGTAAGTCGATCCAATTGCCAATCTATCTTAAGCAATTGCAATGGAAAACGGTAGTGCTTTGAACAAGAAGTGGCGTTTGCTCTGTATTGAAACAAAACAAGGCTTGTATTGTTACTATTCGGTATTGAATAAAATAGGTACTTATAAGATGTTCAATTAAATCACTATTAAAAACAGCCGTATTTTACTCTACAATAAAGCAACAAAAATCATTCTAGAACTTCACTTTCATTTCAATTGTGAGTGACATCATTCACGTCGTTACGAAAATACCGTGACGTACACGACAATGGATTCGTACGGTATTTAAATTTAACACGTAGGTATGATCACCTCCCGAAATAAGTGACATACATTATGAAAAACTGGAACCGTTTCAGGTCAGTGCAGTGTTTTCGCAGAACATGACTATTATTAAATGCCTACAGTGAATTTTTCACGGCCTTTCTATCAGTAACTGATGTTATAAAACTCAAAATTAAGCTTACAATTATTAAAAACTGATGTGGATGGTTGGAGGAGAGAAATATGTTCGAAAACTATTGAAAAGATAGGATACTAGAAATAAGTATTATGTTTATAAGTTTGTATGTTGGAGCTAATCTCCAAAAATATTTTGTTAGTGAAAAGCTGCATTAGCAAACAGTCCTTTAGAGAATGTTTAATGGTTTAGAAGAGTAGAAATACCAGACTATTATTATTATCCCGTTGTAGAACAAAGGCCTCTTCTCATAAAGAGAAGGTACGAACACTAATTGTGAAGCTTACAATGCGGTGCAGTGCAATTTCAGATTTATATTAATTAAAGGTTCAGGATCTTCCTTCACCGACGTCATTTACCTCTAAGATAAACTTATATAGGACCCACCTACGTATGAATTCATTAAGTCACATTGGATCTTATATTGCCGAGATTTGATGAACCCAACCATTTTATTTTCTATCAAGTCCATCTAAAGATTGTCTGTAAGAGATCTTATTTAGCCGCTCAGTGTAGTTCTTTAGGTTATTATTTGTAAGTTTTTATGATGTACATACAATAAAGAGAACAGGTATATTCTATTGAATCTATAACATAATAGAAATAGTAGGTACTTTCTATGTTTTACTAACTATTTGGGGTGTGACAAATATTATTAGAGAAGATAGTGTTTGCACGTGGCTTTTGGCAACGGTTCAAAACAGAGTTGAATAGTTTTATTATCCTGGCTTACCAAGCGAAGCTTTTGGTTTGGTATTAAATTAAAGTAAAAATAATAATTTGAGATTATTCTGAAAGAGATAGTTACGTAAGTAATTACTACTCAAAGATTTTTAACATATTTTTTTTTGTATTTTTTTTCCAAAAATCTTGAAATTGGAAATCAAACCCACATCCTGAGGAATCAGATTTCCAATCACAGATGAATAGATCGAAACACATCAAAGTCTATGGTATTTATAGAATGCAATGCTTTCCGGCCGTAGACTAGATAGAATGTTGGCTGTGGTCCAACGCGGACATCGGTTGTCTATGGAAATAGATTCGGCTTGTATTTCTTGATTGTCTATGGTTTTTGTCAACCTGTGAGTTAAGACTTGAGGGAGACGTTTAACGTGATGGAGTTAAAAGGGTTAAGTATTTATATCTGTTTGTTTGTATGTTCCATCGTACATTTAAAACTAATGGCTGGAAACGAGTCTATACCATATTGTGTGGTACGCGACTTAATAAAATGAGAAGGTGCTCAATTAAGTAAGTTGTAGTTTTGGTGTTTTTCACATTAAAAAGCCGTTTTTACAAACTGATTTAACAATTATATTTTTTTGCTTGAGAAGGCAAGGGTTGCGTTTTGTTCTACATACATGTTATTTAATAAAAATAGTTTGGTTTCTATATAAAAATAACTGGAAAAAATATGTCATCCAAGTATATGAAATGGTATAAATCTTGCTTTCCAATGACTTTTCAAGCAGAAGGCATTACAAAATGCTGCCCAATTAGCTTATAAGCGCTGGATACAATAACATACAATACAGTAGACAGTTTTTTATTGATATTTTCCTCATCAAAGCTTGAACCAATAAAACTAAAGTAGAAAGTAATGTAATATATTCTATCACCTACTTACCACCCATGTTAGAACTCGTATATCTTATTTTACGATATTTGTGGGCGATTTTACTACTTGTCATTATTGATAGATCATTGAGTGCTGTAATAAAAGTAATATTTGTAGTATCGATGTGTGTGGTACACGATTAGTTAATAAACTATTAATCTAGCATAGCGTTATATTGAATGTCGTGATGGCCCGTAGGTTAAGGCGCCTACCTCTCATGCACAGTGAAAAAGTCATTGATTAATAATCCGCTAAAACACTACATCAACTCATGCGCTTCCATATAAATTATAGATTATAATCAACCCTCCATTTGCCGCCCCATTGGATTTGGCGTTCCAGGTGCAATAACACATAAATAACTCACTGTACCCAGGTTTAGGGTTACGTGGCAATATTAATTTATTTTCGCACGTTAGTAATCTTGCCAATTACTATGAATGTAAAATATTTAGGGGTGTTTTTTTGTGGCAGATGAATCAACAGACGTGTGTGGTTTTAAAAGTAACAATGATGAATCAGTTTTGTTTGTTGAATCCATAGATTTCTATGGTTGAATCAGTAGAATAAAACGCCAAGGGAAATAGAATTATTTAAATCTATAATAGGTAGGTACTAAATTCGTGAAAATGTTCGATGTTTATTACTCAGTTACGCGTAAACAGATTCAAACAAAAATTGGCTTGAAGATTAGACTATCATGTTCAATTTTAATAACAGATTTGATTGTAGGCATTTCTAAATCTACTGAACCAATTTTTGTAAAATCTTCCATCTGAAAAGCTATATTACCACCAAGTAACATAGGCTATATTTTGTTTAAATTAAACTAAAAGGGGGCCGCGGGAATGTCTAAAGTTAAAGGGATAAGTAAGTAGGTACGCAATTTACGCGATCGCGCATTTTTTTTAAATATCGTGGCATCGTGCTGAGATAGTCTTTTTGGCCTCGCACATGTCTATGACTGTGTTAATTTAATTTAATTGTTAATTAAAGTTAATAATTATGTAAGAATTTAGTTTTTATTTTGAGCTGTTCAAATCCTGTGCGTGTCCCAAGTAAAAATGTTTTCTTTCCTTCTTTCTTTCAATTCACATAGAATCTACAAAGTCGTGAACAAAGTGCTTTTCGTTCAATATTTACAAAGCTCCAAAAAGTACAAAATTACTACATCCTCACCTTAACAAGTGGGTACCTTAACCTTGCATAATCTTCGAAAAGCATTTGATGCATTACATCATTCTAATCTTTGTAAATATTAAACTGTCATAATGTGTTTTTCTCAATCCGCCATGACACAATTTTATGTTTGTTTTTTACAAATGTTTACTCAATTACGAAGCACTATGTTGCTATTCCACGTGTGAGGTCACTTATATGCTTAATCTTGTTGACATTGTTGACTAGTTTAGTCTGCAGATTTGCTCATGAATTAACAGTTTTATACGTTTTGATTTGTTTTGTATTGAGCTAAACATTACCATAACATCTATAAAGTAATTTGTAAGTTACTGTAAATAAAGAAGTAGGTACTTAGATATGACTACAATAAACAACCTTTTACTATGAGATCGACCCTAAAATAATTTAAAAAAAGCAGCTGTATCATACATTTTCATCTGGTAAATATTGCGTTGTGTATGAATGTGTGATCTATTTTTTAATATTTTAGCCATTCTGAGCTTTGCCCTGCTCCCACACACCGGCATTCAACTCTGTCCACGTGACATTACCGAAAAAACATTCGCGCCATTTCAAAATGACAAGTAACGTCACGCTGGTCACCATAGACTCCGTACTAAGTTAATCAACTTCATGACTTATTATTCAAGAATATCGCTTTCCACGACTTACGACGACTTACTGGGACGTTTTAAAATTAACAATAATAATAATTATTACCAATTTTTTACGCATCAGCCATAAGCTCTTTAACTAAGGAGGCTCAAGAGCACTTGTGAACTTAAAAAGCAATAAGCTTAACTGCTTCACATATTAAAAGTGACAGAGTGACGACATCAGAGCCAAGTTAGAAAAGTGACGCAAGTCTTAACACACTGAGAAACATATGCAGGGCCATTGCCTATCACCGTTGACAGTTCGTAGTGATGACAGGCAAAAGTGATCAACGATTCACTGTCAAACAGCTAGTTTCCATTTTGGCTATCATCAGTGTGTCTGTGTATCTAGGATGACGTCATGCGCACTCGCAGGGATGTGACGAAGCGGACAGTACCCCGTCCGATAGTCAACGTAACCTAAAGTCCACTTAAGTGCAATATCGTTTTTTTTTTGTTACTTGCCACTGTTACATTTAAGATTTTGTCCCTCTAGTAGTAGGCGAACAAAAGCCCAAACGCAAGGTGGGTTGGTTGGTATTGATTCAAGGAAACAACAAACTTCTAAACAAAATAGTTTATTTGATGTAAAACGTTATAACAAAAAACAAGGTAAATGCCAGCCAGCTTTATTAGGTAGAACTAGGGTGGTGGGGGGTTGGAGATACTATTTCTTAGGTTTAAATTAAGTGTTAAAACTTATAACAAAAATCAAGGTACAACCTTCCAGTAATATATATAATATTGAATGGGCGCCAGGGACTTTAAGAGTCCCAGATCCCGGAGCCGACAAGGATGATCAATGTTCGTCCAGTTAAGTGTAGGCGTCGACCCGAGGTCAGTAAATTAAATTGGCTCTAGCTTGAAGACCGGACCGGTGATAATCTGGTTCTTATAGGAACCAGCCAATAGTAAAAAAATAAATGGGGTAAAATAATATATATAAAAAAAAGTTCGATGTGCAACTAGACACCAGTTCGTCACTGGTAATAAAATGATTGCCACGAGTCCTTCTGGAGCTAAATACCAATTATTACATGGACTTGAATTAGATCCCAACATATTTGAAAAAGTCTAGGCGGATGATTACCTTAAATATTAATAGCAATAAAAATAATATATAAGGTGCTTTCTAAATATCTGCCATCCTCTTAAGGGGTCATTAATACTCATCATTATAAACATCTTTTACTATTGGACAAACAATCAGCTGTTCCCTACATTTTTGGTCACGTGACTCGTCGAAATGTAGGGAACAGCTGATTTTATTTTCGCGATTTTGGAGTTTGTTCCATAGTAAAAGATGTTATAAGTATGTTTATCAGCTGTTTAGTACCCATAACACAAGCTCTCAAGCTTAACTTGGAACTAAATTAATAGCGTTGTGTGAAAAGTTGTGGAATATTTTTTTTTTTTTTTTTATTTACCATTTTTATTACCATTGCAGAAAATCAAGGCTTACCTCGAAATCCCCATTCCAAAATTAACCAGCAATAAATCCATTCAAACTCTAATACAATTTACTAATCTCACCCACTTCCAATACAAATAAAAGAAAAAAATCAGCGAAATATTGACCTAATAAAATACATACAAACTATCTGACCGCCGAAACATATGGGTCTTGTAAAGAAAACTGACATAACTTGAACTACAAAATAGATCTAAACATACGTTATTTAAGTCCAGGTCAAATTGGTTAGTCTTGTCTTGTATGGCATGGAAAACCAGTACCACGGGAGCTATAGACCTAATCCGAGTTAAGGCAAAGATAGGTCACGTTACGCTGGTGTTTAGGCAAGTCTATTTTCATTGAGTTTACTTTTCGTCTGAAAATTAGGTTTTTGGGTTGAAACGTTGTGTCTGTTGGTGAAGCCACGAAATAGTGATTGTATACTGTAATTATTATTTTAGTAGTAGGTACAGACCTACAGGTTTGTTCTGGTTCGAAACGTTTATTTATTTAATTATGTATCTTTAAATATTTTCTTGGGTGAATAAGCTGAATGACTTCTGAAAATGAGTCATATGGGTAGAGTAGTAGGAATATTAGAATTATTAAATACATTTTACTGGTTATTCCTAGCGGTTCCTTTGAAAAGAGTTGGGCTTTTAAGGCAACTAAGCACGTTTATACGACTTTTACGCAATTATGCGAAAGCGTGTCGCGTCCCTGATGCGGCGGGTCCGGGGCGGTGCCAACAGCCTCTTGGTCACCGTGGCCGATAGGGCTGAAGGTATTTATTATACTCAAGCACTGGACCAGAACACAAGTGATATCACCAAACCGTGCCTTGCAGTAATAATAAAGCTTATTGGTTCATGATTGGTTCAATTAAGTAATGTTTATTTTATTATTATTATTTTTTTATGTTTCTTTGATTATTATCATAATACGAATGGTTTTGACATGATTAGTAATTTTGACATTGTTAGATTTTGACATTATTTGTTTTTGACATTTTCTGATTTTGACATTATTATTGCTGATTGTTTTGACATTATTAGTAATTATTATCAATATTCTCCAAATGTGTGTTCCTACTAACATTAGTGCTTAAGTTGTAAACTCAGTACTAGCAAATTGGATTGTATGATCTGTTTAATAAATGATTATTATTATTATTATATTTAAACGTCAAAACATTTTTTTTTCTTTTCCAGAGATTTTAGCGCCTCCAAATAAAATAAAACAATAAATCACAACGGCTTTTGATTTGTTTATTTATTAAAACTTTAATCACAAGTAGAGTTTTATTAAATTTTAGATGCAGAAGAATCCTTATTAGTAGCGCTTGCGACCAATAGACCACAAAAAGTAAATCTATTTTAAATGACAAACTTCGTTCCACTTTTAAATCAATTGATCACTTTTATTTAGTTTTTATTAGTTTACGTCCTATTCTCAGACGTACTGAATATACACCCAAAATTTCATAAGAATCGGTCAAGCTGTTT
Organism: Euplexia lucipara; assembly: GCA_921972225.1. Lineage (NCBI taxonomy): Eukaryota > Metazoa > Arthropoda > Insecta > Lepidoptera > Noctuidae > Euplexia > Euplexia lucipara. The sequence continues at coordinate 3,912,749 of OV179168.1, read as the reverse complement.
CGGAGGAGTTTGGCAACAAACACTGGCACGAGAATTTAATATAAGTATAAAAGGTATAAGAGATTTTCTAGCTACACTATCGCGAATCTAGAAGCCTGAGTTAGCGATTACTTTATACACTTCCGCCGCCTTATTTATCTTACGAATGAGTTGCACACACAGATGTTTTATAGTCTGATGCTTGTACGCACATTCGATTTTTTTATCTGTAGTTTTAGTAAAAACATAGTAACGACACGTAGTAGTGTGTGTTTTATAAAACATAGCATCGATTGAGAAAATTGAAAAGGACGCGTGGCCGCCCGCGGCGCCGGGAGCACTCCAACGATTCCCCGCGTACAATTTTCCCAAGCAATACTGTGTAGGTACTTTATTTATGAAGATAAGGTTAAAAATTATTTGACACCAAAACTGCTCGCTGCTTCGCAGCCATTTCGGTGTGACTCAGCCCTAAAGACGGGAGAGTACCTATGTCAGACAAAGACCGATGATTTCAGACTTTGTCCAGAATTTGTCAAAATGTTTCAAATTTTATTGTAAGTCGTTAGCTTTTATAGTTTTGTAACAACACAGTTCCAACGTGTCTTAGAGCTTAAACTGTTTGTTAGTAAAGCTCTTTAACATTGTAAATCATTATAATTTATTGTGTTCAGAATGGTTCAGAATGTAATCCGATCACTTACGTTAATATTCCATGATTTTATGACTTACATGCTCGTGTTGTTTGTTTCTGGTTGTAGAAAATGCTTTTTGTCTTGTGTCCGGGGTTCTATATCCAGGTCGGGTTTTTATTGGGTTAGCCAGTACAGAAGCCCAGTCGACTAAGGAATTGACACGAAAATAATTTTTATTAGCAATTTTTCTACAGAAATTGGTAGTCACTGTAGTCTATATTTCGGTTTTCGGGATTCGAACACATGGCAAAATGCGCCATTTTGAATTTAATTGCGTAAGTATTGGTTTCTTGAATACCTACTTCTTTTGTTATATTCATACAAAAAATAGCGGGTTTAAAGGTACTTCTTGCAAAGTTGTTTTGAATTAAATTTCCTACAATTTTAGCCACATGCATTGTTCACTACGAGCGATATAGGTACCTACATATTTCATCGATAGCATCTACGCGTGTTCATCAAAACTCAACTCAAAAGTCAATTATTGCATTTCCATTAAAGTTATAACTTAGATTTGAGATCGTATTGTAAGAGTCAAGATATTACCATGTCTGTTAAGTTTCGCAAGATAAGCTAAACTGAGAGGTGGTTAAGCAACAAGTATGAGCGAATGCATGCAGAAAATTAATATATCAAAACTGCTAAAGCAAACAGCTTTACTTGTAGTGTTGAATATGCATATTCGACCGCCTGCACCTGTTGGTGGTAACATTTAGGCTTGCTTACACTTTCCTACTTACTAAAAACATCACGCCTGTAATCCCCGAAGGCTTAGGCAGAGGTGTACCTGGTAGTACACCCACATTTCGCTAGTTATGTTTAAGTCCCGTGTAATAGGGGGCGAGCCTATTGCCATCAAGACTTCAGATTTTAGACTCCGGGTTGCTAATGAGAAATTCCAGATGGAAAAACTCAATAACACTTGGCCCGACCCGGTGATCGACCCGGGACATCATGCTCAGCAGTAAGGCTTGCGACCACTAGACCAACGAGGCAGTTAACAGCAGCTTTTATAAAGCTACCTGACGGTAGCTTTATAAAAATCTCCTACAAATATTCACGGGGTGATTTTGATGAACTGAACTCATCGAGGTGCTTCGATGACCTTTGTAATCTGTTAATTTTTTGTGAAATCTATTTTTTTCGTAACTATCTTAAATCAATGTATAGAAGCAGATAGATTCTCACGTATCATTAACCCCTGGATTGCGTCAGTTTACATTAGCGAAATCCGTGTACACAGCAAGCCCTGCCACCGACGTACATAGAGGATATACTTGCGCACAATGTATGTACACAAAGTACAACAAATATTTGTCTCGTGAGAACTGCAAACAGACCAACACGGGGTAATCTTTTTAGCAGTGACGCCATATTAAAATGAAAACAGAAGGTGAAAACTGTCAAAACCAAGAAAAATATGCCGTTTAAAATGAAAGGCAGTCGCTCCATGACAAATTCGGATATTCAGCTGCATTCGGTGAGAGTGGAAACCGACATTGCTTCATAATTTTATTAAACTATGCTTTATAGTCTATCGTTATAATATTGTCCACTGTGCTATGTACAGACGCCAGCACATCAAGTTACCCCAATGTGTCACATTTTCCCAATTGAATTTGAACCTTATTCTGCTTGACATAAAGTTGAAAAACGATCAAAGAAATTTGACACATTGGGGTAACTTGATGTGCTGGCGTCTGTACGTTATTGTTCTTACACTTATCAATTTTACTGAACTATCGGTACAAATTACTAACTAACAATCCTGACATTTGGCACTAAGTCCATTAGTATGGATCTTATAAAACGTGTAACAGTTTATCAGCGAACACGGCTGTCACGGGCTTTCTTTGGATTACATCTGTTTCCTTAACAGAAACGTTCTCACCTCACCGAGACTCTGCTGAAGCGATGGTACTTAGCCAAAAGAGTTTATCGCTTTCATTTTAAAGTATCCATATCGAAGATCATGCGAAATATATACTAGATGTACGTCTAATGATACGTCATTTCAAGATGAACACACTCCTGCTTCTGTCTAGGCTGTCCTGGGATTGGGCGAAAACCAGTCAAGACAAAAAAAGGAGTGGTCCTTTTTTAAAAGAAACATGTAGAGTTGACATTCTGATGTTACTTATTTAGTGGTGACGACGTAAGTGTAATTAATTCGACTACTTTTGGTAATTGAGATTCAAAAGCTTTGTAATTGGCATTTTGGTTACTTTTAAGAGCTCTTTTGGGATTCTGATCCTAATCTCTTTGCGTTAGGGTTTAATTACACTTTTACAAGGTATTCGACTTCATTAAAACACACCGTCTGACTGACTTTATAACCCGACTACGGCAAAAAGGAGGGTATATAATTTTAAATGGCATGTGTGTATGTTTATTGTTCCCTTATAACTTTATATAGTTTATCAAATGGGGTAGATATAGTTGAGTTATAAATACTGATGTAGATTGAGTTATATTATTTATCCATTTTTTAGTTTTTATTAGTTTGTGTCCTATTTTCAGACCTACTGAATATATATCACTAACACAATTTCATAATAATCGGTGACGCCGTTTTGGAGAAGTTCTGTAACAAATACTGTGACAAGAGAATTTTATAAGTATAGAAGATGTAGGTAGTTGAATATTCGTAACTAATTTGTGTATTTTTATTTTTTCAGGTAAGAACACAATTCCTTTCGATAAGCCCGCTCTCCTACCAATCGTAAGTTTTATTACCCATAAATCTATCGAAACATCACGCCCATATTCCACGAAGGGTAGGCAGTGGTGTAGGTGTGGTTAAGAAGGTCAAACAGGCAGTTGCTCCATGTTAAACACTAGTATTCAGCTGCATGCGATTAGACTGGAGGCAACATGGTCTGGACTGGATTAGTTGAGAAAGCCTTGGCAGATAATATATTTTTTTTTTTTTTGCTAAGTTTAGTTATTGTTTTTTTTTAGTGTTTGTATAATATAGTTAAGGTTTTACAGAAATAATTAAATATTACAAAAAATAATCCATAAATATTCACACATCGCCATCTAGTACCAAGCTAAGCAGAGCTTCATAATGCGTGTCTTACAGCCGAATACTGAAACGCTACTCAAATCTCCTACTCATCTAAAAGCTACTTAAATTTAAGCATCCCTCAAATTTAAATGGTATACACAAACACCACTCAAGCAATTCGAAACCATACTTAAATAAGCAGCCCTCAAAATTGTTTTCAGCACGTTCTCATTTACCAAATAATTTCGTTTACGTCTCGTAATCGTTTTACGCAATCTTCTTCGAACAAATAATGTTTTCTATAATTATTTGAGACATTATTATCAGTTGAAATATAACAGCGTAATGTAAGTTTGGTTTGAATTATGCATTTATTTACTTATAAATAAGATGAACATCAAAAGAAGACATCCAAAGATTTTTTTTTTTTTTAGTTAATTGTCGTAGATTGGAACGTCACACTTGACATTTTACGCGGGATTAGTTAACTCCAAGTGTAGAAAGATATTATTATTTTTTAGTTTCTTTCTACAAATCAAAATACTATAGAAAATGGAAGAAAATAAAAAGAGACGTGGGTGTAATTACACAACTATTTCATTTTATTACTTTTAGGAAAACTTACAGCAAATACATTCAAATAAACAGCAGTAACATACAGAATAAGGCCAATTACAAGTTTTCACTTATATAAACATACATCTAAAATTGTCAAGACGGTATTAACAGCGTGAGAAATAAACATTACAACTGAAGAGATTAAATAAATATAAAATACATTTTGCAAAGTTATTACACCTCAAAGAAAAAGTTACTTAATTTTTTTTTTAGTTTTGTGACACTGCTCAACATCACGGCACACCTTATAGAACAAGAGATGTTGTTAGACCTGGTGAATAGCCCTGTTTCGTTTTGATAAAGGGTTTGATGTTGCTTCCGAAGACTGAATCCAAATATAAAACTGTTTCTTTGCAAACGCGGAACCGTACACGAAATTCCTCGTCGGTATATTTTTCGAAAGCATTCAGCTTTTCAGCGTTCCTGCGGCTCGTGGTGGGTCTTTCATGATCAGAAAGGGAAGATAACGACAAATTAGACATTTTAACACCAAAAACTAATCTAATTTAAGATTTAAGAGAGCCCGAGACCACTCTCAAATATAACACCTACTTAACTCGATTTGACAGTTGATGTGTCAGTTAAAAAGCGCTAAGTGACGTTCCAGTATACGGATTTTATACAGAGTTGAGTTTAAGTACAACTTAATTTGAGATCCTGTTAAATTTAATCAATGCTTTTAAATGACATATGAGAATATGAATTTCGACTATGAGAGCTTCTCAAACGTTTAAGTAGCCGTCAAATATTTGAGAGGCGTTTCAGTATTCGGGCATTAGTCTGTTAGAACTGCCTACTACGAGTATTGTAATAAATCTGTGGTTAGGCAAGAACCATGTCTAAATGCATAATTATAGTAATTACTGAAATCAACTACTTCACAATAGAACTACCTACGCAGCATAGCATATCTAAAGTTCATGCCTAACCATTTAACTATACTTTTTGTTACCGTACTTAGAAGCGTTACTTAAATACAAATAATACAATTAAAAGACACTTAAAACTAATAGGCTATTAGCATCAAGACGATATCATTACGCTATACAATAAAGGAACCAGGAAACGCCTTACCCCACGATCGCCTGCCACGGAGTAATTAACAAATGGAATGACAACAATAAACAGGGTGCAAGAGACATCGAAGACACAGTTCAGTAAAACCTCATTGGGTTGCATAGAAATCGGGATGTTTTAGCAAAAAAAAAAAATTCAAATGCAAGAGTTCCAGAATAGAGAGAGAGAGAGAGAAACAGAAAGGATGCCCCATAATCGTGTGTGCTAGAGATGAGCAGGAAAAATCTGTAACTCTGAACAAACTTTTGGGTAGTTCAGGAGACGGGGTGTGAGCTTTTATACATAATCAATCGCGATAACTTTTTTCGTTTGCTTTTCTATCAACTACTATAGGATAACTGTGTTACTTTTAATTGTCGTAAGACACAGTTTTTCAGTCGAATATCTGCACAAATCGAAGTTTGTTTTACGTATAATAATTGCAATGTCTTTAATTATTCTCTGAAAAACTTGTATTTCCATTTAAATAAATGTATTAATTATAAATACTCGTAAGCTTTGATTCTGGGTCACAGAACTGAGATTAGACTAGCCAAAACCTTCTAGTTTGTTATCGCATTATAAAGTACCTACCACAAAAAGAGGCTTAATATTTGACACTATGAATGAGCTCTCCATTTATGCACTACTCCATGTCCCCACATACCTTAGCGTATTCATATCTAATTCATCATAGCAACTACATTTCCCAACGAAGATCCCACATGACGAATATTAAACAGTATATTTATCAATGACCGCCTTGCATCATCATTCTGTAAGCATCGAAAATTACCATAAACAGATTAAATTGAACTCTCTCATCAAACACGGTGCTTTTCACTGCAGATCAACTAGTATTGGTTAAGTTTTGAATCAAAGTTATTAATTACGTAGCCAGATTTATTAGACCTATATTTGCACTTGAATTATTAAGCAATACAGATCTTGTTATGCTAGTCAAACCTTTGGACAAAGACCTCTGTTTTGGAATTAATCTTAAGAAAATACGGGTCTTTATTGACTGGTCAATAATTTACATAGATGGATATCTACCGCAGTTGCAGGTGTAAATACATTGGTTACTAAATGATAGTAAAGCCTATGATTATCATAATTGATTAATATTCAAGAGAGTAGTTGGAAAAAAACTATCGGTATAGTATGACTAAGGTTTTAATTAGATAAAGAGAAGTTATGTCTTTGTTTGGTATATACACAGTCTCTCTCCTGTCGGGAGTTTAAAAGAGACTGCGACCTCTGAGTTTATTTCGGTACTTCTTCTCAAAGTTCCTACTATGCTTAGAAAAAAATGACGTGTAAAAGTGTTTGAATAAAACAAATTACAGAAATAATTTTATTATCATTCATCAGTGTGAACAGATAAGCAAGAGAACCGGTCTCTTGCCTATCTTATATTATGGATCAATCGCATAAAATGGTTAACAGGAGGCTTGATTCCATAGGCAATTTTCTTCCCGTCAAGGTTTAGGTGATGAAGATACAAAACACGGAGAATAAGAATACTCTTTATTGTACCTACACCATGAAAACTTACAAATTTTAACTTTAAGGGTACATAGGCAATTTAAACTTTAAGGGTTATACAATAATATGTTTAATAATTTTAATGGCTACAATGAATTGACTAATTTATCAAATGTATAATACATAATTGTACGCCGTAAAGGTAAAACATGACTGTGATCCTTTCTAATTAATGTACTTAACATCTTGCATGCTTTGTGTGTATACTCACGTTTCTGACAAATAAATGAATAATGAACTTTGACTTTACAATAGGCGACCTTATCGCTAAAAGTGATCTCTTACAGACAACCTTTCACAAGCCCACCTACCAACTTTTTAGACAACGAGAGAGAGGAATAGGAAGAGAGAGAGAGAGAGAGACGTACATCTCGGTGCAAAATTGAAGAGATACAAATAATATTAGGGATTCATTTAAATGTTGTTTCTATGTTGTACAATATTATCTCCGTAGGCACGAAGGTAACTTTTGAGGAAAGCATTTTTCAATTTCAATTTCAAAATTTTAAGCAGTCTTTTGACCACAACGATTAATATCTCAAATGACTTTTTGAAGAAACCTTTTTTCTATTCCAATTTCAAAATATTAATTAGTCTTGAGTTTGACCACAACGATCAATATATTTTGAAGATCTGTGGACTTTTTAAAGAAATTATTTTTATTCTTATTTTGAAATAACAATAGAAAATCTTTCTTCAAAAAGTCCATTGAAGTGCTACTGCGTTGACAATTTACTAAACAACCAGTGACGTGCACATGACAGTTGCACCATAATGAGCCCAGTTAAATAAATAAGCGCTGCATTCTGGTTAAAATAAATTAGTTACTTGCGCTCTGGCCAATGAGGACAAGGTCGGTCTGTTTTAGCAAAATGCATTTTGACAGGGATATTAGCTGTAGTATTTAATTAGAGGCTAGAAGACTAATGACCTTCGCCTTGAAGGTTATGCTGGTATGCTGAGCAGGGTGTAAGGTTCTTGCCATATAAATGGTATGCGGAGCAGGGTGTAAGGTTCTTCATCATACCAGCCGTAGGATGTCCACTGTTGAATAAATGGCTTGGATACAGTGCATTCTAGTCAGTGATATTATAAGGTAAAAGGTATAGATAGATAGGTTACCCCAAAGAGATTTAAAATACTATAGAGCGGGCATGTCAAGGAAATGTCATAGAAAAACTTTGATCCCATGTCTCAGTAACGCCATCTAGAATAATATATGAATAATGGAGCGGCAGCGGAGCGTAGGTACTACAAAAAACTCATAGACTTGTATCCAGCAGGACACACTTTTTCGGACGAAAATTTTATTTGTCCGGTCAGGTATTGAATGTCTTTAGGTTACCCAAACAACATTCGTTTTTCAAAAACGGCACACTAGCGCACACACGCGTCCGTTGACGGCGCGACGTGACACTGAGGTCAAATGTGGCTAGTTAGCCACATTTTTAAAGTGTCGCTTGCTGAGCTCTTAGAACCTATCTAAGTACAACTTTTTACTTATAATATCATTGATTCTAGTAGCCTTTGGGTAAATATACTAGCGTTTTATTCACCGTCATTACCTTCCACTACATGTTAAGGGCAGAGAATATATATTGTAATGGAATATTTTAGCCATTTTCACATGCTGGTACTTTAGCAGATTCTGAGAATTGCTGAAATATTGCATTCAATATACCTATTCTCTTCCCTTGACATTTAGGGGAAGGTAATGACGGCGGGCGGTTGAAACGATAGTTTAGTACAAATTCCCTTTTACAAAATCGTCTGTCCACCTTACGGGTAACGTCCTAAGCTACTGTTACTAGTGTGGGGAAAATCCTTATGTCCCACGTTCGCTTACGCAACCTTTGCTTGTTTACATCAACAATACTGCCAAATTCAACAATAAACAATTCGACAAAGACCCATAGTTGTAAAAAAAAAACCGTTAAATTATTAACGATCAAAACAAAATAGTACGATGAGTCAGCACAAATCTATTCCCAGAATCGAAAGCGTCAAGCATCTGTGAAATCAATTAAAATAATTGAATCGACTAAGAATAACATGGCTTCCTTTGGCGCGACGATTGACAATGTGATTTCGGTGTTTCCCGCCTAAAGTCATAGACAAATTTAGTTTATACAGCTAATTTACCGAATTTAGTCGATTTTCAACTCTAACTGGCAACCTATAAAGTTTGTGTAAGAATTGTGTTGGAATTTGAAAAGGGAACGGTTGTACCATAGAGTGCGCTCCCTTTCTTTTGTTAGTAGTGATGTGGCTAAAAATAAGTCTGAATGGATGTATCGAAAGAAACTTATCGGTGTTTCGAGGTTGGTGTGTTCCTTATTATGGCAATCTTTTTATAGTTACGTTGTGCATCCGGTAGTATTTGTAGATCGTTCTGTTCTTAAAGGGTGCATTGGCTGGACATTGGGGCATTAGCAGGCTGTTTAATTGTATAAGTAATGCCTGAATGTTTTGGTTTATTTGATGTTAAATTGTCTTTTAATGCAACGCAACTAGAAAATAAACATATCTGTGGCTATTTATTGTTGTGACTAAAGTCTGTTGTCCTCTAAGTATTTGAATTTAGAAAGAAAGAAAGAAAAAGCATTTATTTTGTACGACACAGGCACACGTTAAAAATAAAAATAGATATGTAGGTACAAAAAAAAAGAATCTCAACAAAAAAGAAATGATTAACAATGAATGAATGAATTATTTACATCTAAGAATGTGAGAATATTTCTGTGGGTAATTTAAAACACAGTCAAGTAGATAAATCAAACAATTATAACCACCCAAGGGAAGTTATTCTAATTATATTTTATTTTTAAAATACTTCTTCCTGTCTTTATTTTTGCCAACCGTTTACTGTTTTTCGTCGGAAATACTTATAGCGTTATTAACAAGGCAATGTGCCAGAAAAACATTGAAATCTCAATCGTAACCCGTTATGTTCAAAAAATCTTTTTTGCAAAAAATAAAACCGACTTAAAAAAAACACTAGCCGGTCTAAAATAACTCTAAATTAGGAAGTCTGTGGCTTTGGTGGTTTTGTCTAATTCATGATGGGCCACCGACTTCCGAATTTAGAGTTATTTTAGACCGGCTAGTGTTTTTTTTAAGTCGGTTTTATTTTTTGCAAAAAAGATTTTTATTTTTTCGTTTTTAGTTGTTCCCATACAAATATTTGCCATGAATTTATGTTTATATTGTTATTTGTTAACAATACATGTCATGGTAATAGGGTTATTATCCAATTATCCCTAATAAATGAAACTTAATATACCTAACTGTCGAAATCTAGGTATATTTTACACATCTGCATACCCGTCAGAGCATACAGGCGTGATGATACGTCATGATGTTGTATAAACAATAAATATCCAAGCGATTCCAGCAATCACGACAGATTTGCCGTCTATTTTTGAAGAGTTCCATTGTATATCTCCGAAGATCAGCACCAGATCTTCACCAAATTAAAATGGGACCACCTCAGAAGTATACTCTTTCAAATAAAAAAAGAATTTTGAGAATCGGTTCACAAATGGGGGAGAAATCGCGTAACAAACACACAAAAAAAAAAAAAAAAAGAAAAAAAACATACCGTCGAATTGAGAACCTCCTCCTTTTTTTGAAGTCGGTTAAAAAGTGTGATATAAACTACTAATTGTTTTAATATAAAGAAAAAAAAGAGATAAATATATCAAACAGTTTTGCCGCACACACAAACATACACGGTGAATTTTATAAAGTGTACTAAAATGGCGTCAATATTTAGACAGCATTTTTTAAATTATTACTGACACGGCGACATTATTTAGCATATTGAATGCCACGCAATAAACACAAAATGAAAAGCTATTGTTAACTAATTATCAAATACTCGAACCTTTATGTATACCTACATTATTAGCAAATAAATGATTGTTATCACGAGTTGACGCGGATTACGGCTGTGTTTATATCATAGATCTAAAAACATACTAGTTCACACTTAGTTATTACGAATATTCTCCGAAATAAATGCTTGTTATTATCACTAGAGCAATCCGTTTAGGTTGCCCAGATCTCAAGATATACAATAAAAAAGTGAAATTCATAATTAGAACATCAGAACAGCATCGGCACAACCATAAACAAAAATAGTGAGGAGGAAACAAGAAAAAAACATGTAAATAGTATCGATTGTGCGTAGGAGCGATCGCGGCGCGCCCTAGCTGGGTTAATAACCCTCTAACTAAAACAATATGGGCACGGGAATTTAGTAGAATGCCACTGTTTTACTGAAGCGGTATTCTAAGAGAAAGATTTGTTATTATAATCTATGGCTTGATTGTGCTATAAAGTCGTCACCATTAAAAAAAAGCTTTTTTGATTAAGTCGATTTTTTAAGGTGATCTTAATTTTTGTGTTATTTGAAGGTCTTTAAATGGTAATTTGTAGATCATTCAAAACTTTTCAGGGAGTAAAAATATTCATGATTATTAACAACTTTTACTACGGGACAACTCAAAAATACAAAAAAAAAACCCGTTGATTTATTGACAATGCAATATTTTCAGATAGAAATGTGTTTGTAACTGTTTTTTCCATTTCTGGGTTAGTTGCATCTCTTTATATTTATGATCCTTCCACTCCTTTATAGGTTTTAGTCTATATATATACTATCTATACTAATATTATGAAGAGGTAAAATTTGTAAGTTTGTATGTAGGGTGTAATCTTCGGAACTAATGATCCAATTTTAAAAATTATTTCACTGGTGGAAAGCTACACTATTCCCGGTGGACATAGGCTACTTTTTATCCCCGTATTCCCACGGGAACGAAAACTACGCGGGTGAAACTGCGTGACGTCTGCTAGTCATTTATAAACTGTCTTGTATATCAATATAGGAAACTTATTCATAAAACTAATAGGTACCCACTACTTACTTAATTAAGGAAATAGCCCAAAGATCTCTTAAACAAATTAAAATTAATTAACGATTCTCATTTCTAGAGACATTTTACTTTGTATAATTGCTAGTTTTATTGCCAAACGCCTGAGCTATCTAACATTCTAATCTTTAGTACTATTACTAGAACTGCAATACAATATAATTTACGCGTGTTGTAAAATAAACCTTAGTATAGCTTTTCTTAAGTAGGCACAGTAGACCACACGTCAGTGGTAACGTTGGTCACCTTGAGCTGCTCTAGACCACACATCAAGCTTTCCTAATCTATCACATTATTTTTCAACTTCATGACAAAAGAATAAGGATCCTGCTTAAAATAATAATTTAACGCATAGAAACCTAGTGCAAAAAGAGAGGCAACTAAAACTGAGCCAAGAATGTCTTCTTTACTTGGCGAGCCTTGTCAGTGGGCACTAAAAGTCACGTTACGTCAAACACAGCTCTCACACAAAGTAATTTTTTTTTTATTATTACTCATAGGCACGCGTTTGACCACTATCTCACCTGATGGTAAGCGATGATGTGGTCGACGATGAAGCACGCTTGCCTAGAAGCAACCTGTTCACTCTTGACTTGAAGACCCCTATGTTGTAGCTATCAGGAAACACCGACACCGGCGCGGCAGGGAATTCCACTCTTTGGCTGTTCGCACAATGAATGTGTTTCCATAGCGTTTAGTACGTATAGTTGGGATATCTACCATGTACCGGAGGCGCAGTGCTGTACGTCTGGTGGTCCGATGATGGAAAAGGCTTGGTGGAATTAAACCGAAATATAACCGATAGAAAACCGACAGGCTAGCAACTCGGCGTCGATGCTCAAGACTTTGAAGTTTTGACTCAACGAGTGCATCATTGCCGATGATCTTCTTGGCTCGTTTCTCAATAGACTCAAGCGCATCAAGCTGGTATTTGGCGGATCCGTCCCAAAGATGAGAGTATAGTAGATGAGAGTATGAGAGTGTAGTAGATATTAAAGTGGACACACGATTTAGCCCGTGCTTTGTACTAAACACGGCTTCTATGTATTATTTATCTACGGGTTCATGTTAATTGGGACAACTTTACAGTTTGGTATAGCTGGCTTTATTCTCACTCAGTTTACAAAAGTATTTTTGTAGTGAACCCAACCATAAAAAAAAAAACTAATCATTCCATCAATCAAATCCAACATTAGTACGTTTTTTTCTGACGTGCGGCATAGACAAATTAGTTCTTTTATAATATATTATATTGTATACCAATTAATAAGTCCCTTTAATTAGTGAGGATTTACAAAATGGACTTTTTATTTTACTACTTGAATTCTAAGACACGATACTTACATCGTTTGTTAATTGGATATCCTCCATTTTTACAGCTATTCATTAATTACCAATTTAATAATTACACGAGGATTTAGTAGTGAAGATTTTAATATTCTTGCTTCATCATGCCGTCATAATAGTTAATTTTCTAATTGAATTCTTGTTAGTCGATAAGGAATGTGATCAGAGAATTATACTTGTTAGAAAATTGTACTTAAAAAGTACTAAATAGTGATGTGATTTAAACTTATAAGGTCTGTTGATGTGTTATTTCTTTTGGACACAATTTAATTGCTATTTACTTGTTTGATTCATTGAGCCGTTGGCCCGGCTGTCATTTTGTAGATCCGTGACAGTTTTAGACAAAACCCCGAGAGTCTGTCAACCAGTTTAACCGAGAGGTGTATCATGCTACCTAGTAACTAGGTTGTGTAGGTCAGGTAGGCGGTCATTCCGTGTAAAACTCTGGTATTCAACTGGATCCGATTAGACTGGAAGCTGATCCCAACATAAGCTAGGCAGATGATAGTAACTTATTGGTTTATTGTGTACATCATAATCGTCATTAATTGTGTTAGACGGCACGATTGACGCAGTGGCTGAGAAATTAGCTGCTGCGCCGCGTGTCTCGGGATCGATTCTCATTCGGAACAAATATTAGTATGGCCTTGTTCCAGGTCTGGTTGTTTTTTTCATGTGAGTTTAAACATTTGTGAGCGCACCCACGATAAAGGATTAATTTCTAGCGTGGGGCAACGAATGGACATAAACGTTATGGAACTCAAATGGAACTCCGTTTATGTCACCCGTGGTACCTCTAGAAGCAACTTTCTTCAGTATTATATTCATAAAACAGAAGATAAAGCACGTAATTAATTAATAGTCTTGATAATTAACACAAGCAACGTCACCGTTGTACACACCCATGTTTCTTAATCACGCTCAGTATCTGTGAATATTGTTAGGGACCTTAAGGGATTACCGCGTCTAGCTAGGTGTTCTGCCCAACTGGGCAGAATACCTAGCTAGACGCGGTAATGGCCGGTGGTGTAAAGCTGTGACCGAGTGGCGTTCAAGAAACGGCAGGAGAAGTGTGGGGCGTCCTGCGGCGAGATGGGCGGACGACATTGTTGCCATTGCGGGAGTACCGTGGATGAGACTGGCACAGGGACGTAGAAATTGGTACATAAAAAGAGAGGCCTATACCCAGCAGTGGGTGAAGTCGGGCTGCGGATGATGATGATGATGTGGGGCAACGTATGTTACCTAAACAAAAAAAAGTGTATTACTTTTTTTACAGAAAACCAGTTGAATTTAATTAGCCTTTTACCAAAACACACAATCCAACCAGCTTTTACTCACTTTAATGAATTCCTTTGAAGTAAAAAGATATAATAGAAAGTGTAGGGTAATCTAACGCTTCCCATTTTATCATTTGGATCGCGTGCGCACGTGGGTGTTCGATTCCTTTTCGTTTTTGTATCTCTGAATGTGACTAGACCAGTTTTATTAGCGACATCTTCTGGGAAATAATCTTCGCTCACGATGTATTTTCCGTGAATGAAACTTTAATTCTCGCTGTTTGAGTGGATTAAAATAGTTTAAGCAACGCTAAATGCTTGAATTAGACGAGATTTAATCTGTGTATACTTAAGATGTAAGATTATTTAATTAACAAAACAGAAAACATTTTTTCTTATAATATATCTAAAGTATTATTATTCTGTCCTAATTATTATACATTTTTTACGTTTCTCATGGGCCTTAAGGTAATAAATAGATAAAAAATATACTTATTTAAGTCCTTTTACAAAAAAAAATATAAAACAAGACAAGGCTTTTAGATCTTAGTAGTTCCAAGTTATTTAAACAAAATACCTTAATGGCAAAGATATATAAAAAGAAGATTAATAAGAAAAAGAAAAAAAACCTACGAAGAAAGATTACTAAGTAATTACGCTAAAATGTAAATTAAGACAAAAAAAGTTATGGAAAATCTTAACGTCTTTATGAATTAACTTGTTCGAAACAATGCAACTTCTTTGTTCCTTTCTAATTGAACATTTTTACACTTTCCACGGGTCGTTACCAATAGAAATACCTACATTCTATTTGTTCCATTCCAGCCCAAAAGTAAAAAAAAACCATGTCTTCACTTCTGGGTCAATTCGACTATCAAAATGCCACGTCAGTGGTGTTAATGTGTTAAACAATTCTAATTTTAATCTAAATTAGCGGAGCGTGAAGCAACAATTGTTTGATGTTAACCTAAAAAAAGTTTTAGGTTACTTGAACCATGAGCTTGTGCAACAATTAAGTACAATGATAACGATAAAACTAACGGCAAACATTTTCTTGGCATTTCAAATCTAAGTGATAATAAAAAATTGAGCTTTTAGGTTATTTTTTTTATCGACTAAATTCCTACTAACCTTTTCCCAGCTCTAACATCGAGTTCCAAAACTTTTCCAACTGTGTTGAGGTCGAAATTTTTTATTTATGAAACATAGGCACAATTAGATAAAAGTGCGCTAGTCTAACCGAATGCGGCTAAATAGTAGTGTTTTGCATGAAACGACTATTGATCTAACTCTCACAACCCAGTTACTGTACTTCATTTACAATAGGACAGAAGTTAAAAAAGGTAATTTTTAAAGCACACTTTGTAACGAAAGTTCTATAAGCTAAAATTGATAGCAAATCTATGGTAAATCATTAAGAACATTGCTTAAACACAGCACCGCTAACTCTTATTTGGCTTAGTAGGCGACTCGGACGCTGAATCTCGTCCGATGCGGTCGAGACAGGAATTTCATTATTATTAATATTTTTGAGTGGTGTTTCGGACGCATCCTTTTTTAGAGGCAAAGTACCGTCAGACACATAATTAAATAATACATATTTTACCTTGTCGCTATGGATAAATTATTAATTACAAATAAAATAAACATTAAAACACATTGCACATTTTGCGAAAAAAAGTGGCATCAGTGACACGCAGAGTGAGGGGAAGCAGCAATAGCGTTCTGAAGGTATTTTCAGAAAGATTGGAAGGGTCTACGATGGATAGGTTTATCAAGCAAGCTGCATGTCAGACATGGGTCTTGATGAATCCTTCTCGAGTTGGGAGCTGTTTATTTTGCTGTGTATAATTTGTGTTCTTGTGTGTGTCTAGATGTTACTACTAACATAGTTTTTAAGTTATTTTTGTACTGAATACTAACACGCTATGGGCCGTCGACGCCTGAAAATAAATACTTTTTTGTATTTTTTATTAATGAGTGATGAGATGACAAGTATCCCTACTTGTCAGCTCACTCTTGCTTTGATACGATACCGATACATCGATATCAGTACCGTATCCTATTTTTATATAAGAGCATCGGCTCTTATAAAAAATATCTGCGATACTGATACCGTAACAAGACAGGTTATTATTTTAATAATATAAAAATAATAATAACAGGACAAACTGCAAATGAAATGAAAATGAAAATGTTTTATTTGTTTTACAAGTAAACTTAACAACTAGTGATTGGAGCCTCCTTTTAAGCAAAAAGCCTGTGTTAGGAGACTCCGCTCTTCCAAAACTTAAAATATTAACGTGAAATTACTTGTTTTAAGTGTTATAAAAACAGGTGATTCAAAATAAAAGAGAAAATTAAAACTAGACAAGAAGCATGCAAATGTGTGAGTGAGAGTAGGGGTGTGTGAATGTGAATATGAGGGTGTGTGAATGTGACTATGACTATGAAGGTGTGTGAAAGTGAAAATGGAGGTGTGTGAGTGTGAATACTGAGGTGTGTTACTGTGAGTATAAAGGTGTGTAAATGTGAATTTGAATGTTGAATGTGAGCATCTGTGCGTGTGAAAGTTAGGTGATAGTGTGAGGGTTTGTTAAATTTAATGTAAAAGACAAACTAAACAAAATCATTTGAAACTATAGACAGGTTGAGATTAGTTAATAGTTTTAGTAATTAAAATTAACATTGATGAGATTTTTGTATCAACAACAAAGTAGACGAGACAACACGCGCGTTTATTTTACATTTTCAAAGCGCGGAATTTAAAAAGTTTCGTTAAATCGGCCATAAAAATATCGCCGATGCCGATTTAACAGCAAGCTTCGAGTATTGCCGATATATCGGCATCGGTATCGGTATAGGATACATCCCTACGGATAAGTTGGTTATTGAATCATTGTTTTATGACATAATTATGTGAAAATAAATATATGGTGGTAATGGTGGAATATTTTTAAAATCCAAGACGACATGTACTTAATTTTGACATTGATTTTAAAGTAACGACTACCTAATTAAAATGATTCATATTGGACTTATTGTCAATCATTAAATCATATAATTAATTGTACTTAGCTATTTAAGGATGACATTTCAATATGTGTACACCATATGTTATGGTAGAGTTTATAGAACTTAAAAAAATATTAATAGCATACCTACCTACTATGTAAAACTACATTCTAAATATAATTAAATAAATTCTAATTCTAAATTCTGATATCTCACGAGTCGGTTAGTTTTTGACTTTTGGCATTTTGCACGCACATTGAGACATAAAAACTTCTAGTTGGTAGACATAGGTACACAAATGACCTTTTATCTCCCCGCGCCGATTCAGACACATGCCATGCCACGATTATGTATTTCAAAATTAACTTTTATACCTTTTTAGAAAGCTTACAGAATAGACAAGTTGTTTTATTTATTTGTACGATTAATGTCATAGAAATTTTTGTGACGAAGCAACATTTTTGAAGCGTAAAATGAAAATATTGGTAAGATAATAATATCTCAAAACAAAATAATTAAAATAATGAGCGATATGAGATAATTCTTGTAAAGTTGTTTGAAATATGCCCATAGTTTAATTAAAGTGCCAGCTACAACATCATTCTTAATGGTACCCATTCAAATATTTTTTTTTATTTGAAAAATTTTGGTTAAATATCGAAAAACCCTTAAAATTCAAATATCTCGAAAACTATTGAATTTCGGCCATAAATATGGGGGGTTCAATTTGTTGCATTTTGGCCCCCTTATCAGCCCCTCACGTCTAATTACCAGTAACCCTGTATAAGACTGATTATAGTAATTTACATTTAATATTCTTGTTGTACACGTTCCAAGTGATATAAAAGACTGACTATTGTTGTTAACATTTATAATTATTATTGTACGCTTTTAAATTGATATATAAGACTGATTATTGTGATTTATCATGTTTACTGTTGATTGTTGTAATTGTATATTAAACTTTATCTCTTTCTAACAATTCCCTACTTAAGTAATAAAACTCTACCCAAGGTTTTTCATTCTGACTGTACAAAATTTGCTTAAAAAAAAGTATCGTCCGAAACACCACTCAAAAATATTTATAATAATAAAATTCCTGTCTCGGCCGGATCGGACGAGACTCAGCGTCCGAGTCGCCTACTAAGCCTCTTATTTGTGGTACAAATGTGTTTTTTTTACAAATCTAATTAAGCATGTTACCTACGATAGACGCCGAATTTATTATAATTTATTTTCTTAGCCTGCAGCTGTCTTAGTTGTAATAGCAACAATTTATTTTAAGAAAATAAATGATGTCGATTTCATTTACTTACTTAGATTATTTCATTTTATTTGAAAATTACAGTGTCAATCATAAAAACCTAAAAGAAGCAGGGATGAACAATAATACATGACACATTCTTCGTTTCACTTTTATTCTTCTAAATTCAAAACAAAACAATTTGAATTAAAATTGTTTTCAAATATTTTTTAAAATAAAATGTACTGCATTCATGCTTCTCTGCGAGCCTCTTCTTTCGAATGCTTTTAATTTTAAACCTTATTCTATTTGTTACTCGTATAAAGTTGAAAAACTATCGAAGATATTTTTGACACATTGAGGTAGCAAATAGTCAATGTGCTGCCCTCTGTACATGGAGTATTTATCGTTCCTAAACATTATCATAGAAATTGATGACTCTTCAATTCTTCTCAAAAAGTAATTAGTAGAAGAAATAAATAACGAAAGTGTTGCCCTCTAGTTCCCGACAGACTAACTGCACACTGACGACAGATAAATTGTTAAACAAAAATAGACAATACCTTTCGTAATCTTTATTAATCGCTGACAGAACTTTGTTTACGTTTTCATAATTAATATTGTATTGTTTGAAAACTGTTATAAATCTGTCAATGTTGTTACTTCAAAGGGCGAAGGCATTTTGTTTATTTGCGTCATTTCATTACTTGTGATAGATGGTAGCTCGTGAGGTTACCAGAATGTAGATTATGGACTTGACAATTATAGATAAGTGACAGTGGTCTTATTAGTCAATTGTTTGATAGCGAAATATTTCGATCAATAGTGTCAATTCCCGTCTTGGTAAACGAAACTTAATTTAGTCTATATTCATCTTTTTCCCCATAAACGATAAGAAAAAGACGAACCTATTATTCAAAAGCTGTCAATTTGACTGACCTGTTGGTCTAGTGGTTAGTGGCCCTGACTGCTGTGACGGAGGTCGTGGGTTCGATTCCCACCCAAGACAATTTTTTGTGCGATGAGCACGATCATTTTGTTCTGGGTCTGGGTGTAGATTATCTAATACGTATGTATTTTGAATTATATAAGTATATATATCAGCTGTCTAGTACACATAACACAAGGTCAGCTAAGTTTGGGACTAGATTGCGTTGTGTCAAAGTTGTGGAATAAGTTAAACTTACGTTTTCATAGTTTGTCATTAGTTGATATTTCAAACGCATTAACTAAAAAATATGGCAACATTGAAAACAAAAAACTATGGCGTAATTCAAGGAAAAAAACTAATTTGACATCTCTAACTTAGTTTTTAGCTGTCACCGTCTGTCTCTAACCTTTTCAAGAGTTGTCAGTTCTCTAATTTTAGTTTAATTTTAGAACAAGGAAATTGTAACTAAAATCTAGATAAACAATCGCTTAACAGCTAAATTAAGACTAGGATGTAGAAATCGATTATCCTGGACATGGCACGCATTGTGAGAAATGTCTTTACTTTAGATCCCAAAATCTGCTATCAGGACAGTTAAGGGTAGCTCTGTACCCACCTTTTTATTTATTTATAACCAGTGCTGCCAATAAAAAATTCTCGATTCCCCGCGTAAGTGTTGTCAATTCCCCGAAATTCCCCGCTTGTTTTTGATTTATTCCCCACAAATTCTCCGAATTGATATTTTCGGAATAAATGCACAGTTTTATTCAAAATTTGTTTGATAGGTACTTACTACAAAAAGTTTTATAAAATACAAAAACATAAATAACAAAATTGGCTCACAGATAGTGGCCTTCATTTTAGTTGGAATAGTAGGATATTATCAGTAATCATATTTCGTTTGGTTCGAATTTTAGAAGATTCCCCACTTCAGATATAGAGCTGCACGTTTTAACCACTATTCCATAATTTTATTGAAAAATAAAAACCGAATGCACCAATTTAAAAAATCAACAATGTAGAAATGGATGTGTTCAGAAATACAAAATCGTAATCAAATGACAGTTGACTGTTGAGCAGGAATTTGAGTTGTGTTGCCATTAAAAATGTTGTTAGTAGTGTCGAGCTGTATCTGCCAAGTCCTTACGTGATTTTTTAGTCGTAGATATTACCCAACATAAAATAGTTTTAGCCAAATCGGTCTGGATTCCCCGAAATTCCCCGATTTATTTCATTCCCCGGGCTTTCCCCGCGCCAACCCTCTATTCCCCGCAAATCGGGGATTTTCCCCGCGATTGGCAGCACTGTTTATAACATGGAGGACTTACAGCTACTAAAAACAAACAAAAAATAAACGAAACCATTGTCACCAGAAAGCCAATTACAAATCCTCACGTAGGTATAACTTCAAGTCTACGTTAATAACGTTCCAAAATCAACATTAATACATAAACTATTACGAAAATCAATTTAAATCCATTCAATAAACCTACGTTTAACGATATTCTTTATGGTTAGAAAGTCTAGTCTGACTGAACAAGACATTGTCTATGATATTTATAACCCAAACAGAACCAGGGAAACGTAGGGCCATTGGAATGTGTGACATTTCGAGAATAACCATAATATTTATATAAAATGAGACCAGAAGGATGAAAATGTGCTCCAGAAATATTTGAATATATATTTGTTGAGATATGGGATTAAAGCAAGTACTCAAATTTATAACATCTTATTTAATCTGTATAGTTTGAGTCACTTGAACAATATTTATACAGGCATTGAATTGCTAATTGGTTACTAAGAGGCAGTTTAGCTATATTTTATTTATAAATAAATGTTTATAAACAAAGATTGTTATCTACTTCGTAAAAACCGTTTTGCATCTTGTAAAAATAAAACTGAAAGTCGAGTCATCTCGGCATAGTTGGCACCAACCAAATGCATTTCTAAGTGACATAAAGTAACCACTTGACAGCACTAATGACTTCTTAGTAACATTTAAGACGTCCCCTCCCTATGCTGATTGTCTATGACATCTTTTAACACGTAATCTTGAGATTCAAATCAATTTCATTTCATTAAAATTTCGACTTTACCAAGGCGTGCAAGCCCGCATGCTTTCGAATACTTTCATTATACCAATTGAATGAGTTTTTTGACCTCAATACACAAAAGGGATGAAATTTTAATTGTGTCAATCGAGATCAAACATCGATTACGATTTATCGATTCGATATTGGAAGAATGAGTGGTTATGATTGCTCGTTGTGACGAATGGGAAAATAAGTAGGTAGAGCGGGAATATTACCTATACTGCTATACACATTAAATACCTAATGCATTATTTTGTATGTTTTGTTAATAGTAGATAGTAGGAAAAGATGATTATTAATTATGGAAATCCTTTTAAAATTAATTTTAGTCAGTTTTTTAGTGCTGTAGGTACCTAGTGCGGATGTTAAAGACTTCAACCAAATACTTTCAGGAATTCAAAACATAGGTTACGTCTTCCCGGATAAAACCTTTTTACTTGGTCCTCAGTCCTCTACATCACATAAATTACTCCATATAATTATACACCATCCAATATACATGTACTTAAAACTAATTTATTACACACACCAGATATAATTTCAAGTGTCTCTCTTAGTCAAGTAGCCAATCTTTCAAAGTGAAGCATTTCTTTTGTACTTACAACATCAGGGTGGGCTAAAATAACAACAGGCTAACGTCATCATTACGTTACGTGTGAACTGTTTACACATTTACAATAATTTTCGAGGTTAGAAATGGCGGGCATTCTTTCGTTCTATTTTGACGCCATCTTGGGGTTATTGACCTGGGTTCGCGCGTCCCGTTCACGGGGAACGCTACTCAAACGAGTTGGTTGCATTTTGCATTCTGTTTAGTTTTGTTTAAATGGTACAGTCGTAGCATGCTTTGTGAATGTTGTTGATTTAGATTTATTGTTTTGGCGGTTTTTTATTCAATAGATAAAAAGTTTTTAAAACTCGTGTTATTTAACCAGTTTTTAGTAAAAATATTGAGGAATTCAAAACGTTTAGATTTCAGATTAGCTGTAAACTAATTTTCCTTAACAATTAAATGCAGATGCCTATGATTTTGTAGGATTAAAGAACTTCTGTTCAACCATTACGTCGTCTTTTACACTGAATCCGACCTACTAATTGTCTAGCATATAGTGTACTGCATAAATTCAAAAGAAAACGAATGTTTCTCTTGCATGCCAGACAGCTTGGCAGTAATAAGTGTCTCGCCCCACGCAAATCATAAAGTTGATTCCACTAATGGAACAATGTCATTATAGAATGAACTAGAGTGAGTATATTGCATGCAAGAAATGTGAGTTTAGTAAGTGGTAGGTATTAGTTGTGAATTTTAACTGTTGTGGTGTTTACTAATACGAATTAAGATATTTAAAAAAATGTGAATATTTGTTTTCGTATTAATCACTCAATAGTTTTATTGTTAGGAATTTGTCTGAGAAAAAATGTTATCCCTAGATGTGGTTAGGTAAAAGATTTGCTAGATTTTGGCGATCGTGATATTATGCTGTGTTTAAACAATCAATAAAACATTGTTATTTTGTAGCTTTACATACGTCTGTCATCTAATACCTAAGTGTGTTTGATATCGCGTCATAAATCTGGCAAATGTGTTTAAACCTTTAGGTACCGCACTATAGCTGAGCAGAGACCTTTGCCAGAAATACTGGCAAATAGTTATATCTTCAAAACTATTCAAAATTCAAATAGGTATTTGTTGCTATGAAATATTATTCCAACCACATCGCTCATAAAATATTTATTAAGTCCTTCAAAGATTTATTTCCGTTACACATCTGCTAGTAACAGAATCGTATATAATAGCAAAAAAAACAAATGTTGGTACCACAACCTTGACTTCTGAATGAACTCTTTATAGCCGAATTTATAGCCTGAAGCCTCAATTAGTCGAAAAAACTTATCTTTGTTACCAGACTATGAAATTAGTTTAAATAAGTCCAGCCACTCACATCTGCGATACATTTGTTGGTTAAACAGCATTAGGGTGTCTCATTCAAATCGGTCAGTATGGGAAAGGCTGAAACTATAAGACATACGAAGATCTGTTCTGAGGAACCATGTCATCGATTTTAATAACAAGCAAAACTGCATTCATACATTTTAAAAAACATCTGTACTCTGTTTGGAAATCAAACCCGATTATTTTGATAAAAAAAAAACCTACACTATTTCTATTTAGGTATCGATTGTGTAGGTCTTATGCAGTAAATGTTTCAAGTATGAAACATGATGTCTAAAATGAATAAAATTCATTGTTTCCACATACTTTAATTTATTTTAGTAGGTGCTCGAAGTGACCACGTTTACAATATTACTACAATAGTACAGATGTTTTTTTAAATGTATGAATGCAGTTTTTCTTGTTATTAAAATCGACGACATGGTTCCTCAGAACAGATCTTCGTATGTCATATAGTTTCAGACTTTCCCATACTGACCGATTTGAATGAGACAACCTGTATACCCAAAGATATTCAATACTTAATATAGACAGGACAACATGAACAATTTTCATACGATACTTGTGTCCTAGTGTACATAAGTCGATGAGTCTAGTTTAGTACACTCCGCTGCCGCTCCAATATTGCTATAATAGCTGGTGCCCGCGACTTCGTCTGTACAGGGTTAGCACGCCAGGTTACCACGCAGATAGCAGATTTTTTACCTGCTTAGGTACTAGACACTTATCTTTATATTTTGGACACTTAACACAGTAATATCTTTATAAATTGTAGCCTATGTGTTATTACGATGGTCTTTCTCCATTATTGTGAAGTTTCATTAAAATCCATTTAGTAGTTTTTGCGTGAATGAGTAACAAACATCCATTCAAACATTCACGTTTATATATTATTAAGGACTAGCAGACGTCCCGCGGTTTCACCCGCGTAGGTCCCGTTCCCGTGCGAATACAGGAATACAAGTAGCCGATGTGTTAGCCCAGGGTGTCAGCTAACTCCATACCAAATTTTATTAAAATCCATTCAGTCGTTTTTACGTGAAAGAGTAACAAACAAACATCCATCCATACTCACAAACTTTCGCGTTTATAATATTAGTACGATTAAGTACAATGCCGTAACTGAGACAAGGGATTACAGTTTTTCTATGACATTTCTTGTACCATTTCTTGTTTCTTGTAATAAATATCTACAAGAAAACAAGAATGTAAATATAAATAAATAAATCATGTCCTCTCTACAGTATTTTTAATCTTTTTAACTTTAACAGACTTATTAAACAATTTTTATGGGCTGAAACAGCATGTGATTTTAACGCTGTGTGGTGGTGTTGGTACTCCACATCCTGTACCTAAGTGCTAAAAGATGTGACTAATGTGTGAGATGGCTGAATCTTTGATTGTTGTAATAACGTGATTTGCTGCAGACTAACAATCGCATGCGCTTACGATTTTTTCACTTATTTTGCGTCTTTATGCAGCCGGACAAATTCAAAAGTCAACAGCCGGCAGCTCATGAATAATTTAAATTATTATATTTCTGTTAGCGAATCATTTGGTTTAAGTATTTGGGGCACTTATTGACCTCTGGCCTCAAAGATGATGAGGATATTGGTAGGGAGTGGAGGGCGCTGTGTGTGAGAGCAAATATGATTGCCTGCAGATTCAGGCGTGCCTCTAATGAGGTAAAACGCACTATATTTAGAGCCTACTGCACGTCTTTTTATACTTGCAGTCTGTGGGTACATTATACTCAAAAGTCATACAGCGCCCTTGGCGTCCAATACAATAACGCATACAGGGTGCTGATGGGGTTGCCCCGGTACTGCAGCGCGTCAGGGATGTTTGCTGAGGCACGCGTAGATTGTTTCTTTCTACACAGTGATGCGGAAGCGGTGCGCATCCTTGGTCCGTAGGGTAGGGGGCAGCGCCAACAGCATCCTGTCTATGATAGCTGGCGGGCTTGATTGTGTATTTGTGAACCATTGCTGCAAGGTTTCAGCTGGGCCTGTCACCTTGCGGCAATGAACATTCCGTTTATGTTATAATCTTTGTTTGTTACTAACTTAGTTTGTAAGTGTATTGTTACTAACACTGTGAGTCCTGTTACTTGTTTCAATAAATTATTATTGTTATAATATATTTTAATCAACTACACCCTGAAACTGAACGACTAATTGACAAAAAAACACAAGAAAATTTGAATTTCACGGACAACCTCATCCTCCTCAGGGGTTAAAACTTAACGCAGTAACCACAGTCTACGTCACAGTGTGATTAACTATGCGCCTCGGCTCCCAGTATAACCAGAAGTGGTCAAGTACCAGTATTTTACTCAAGCAACTGTTTTACCGCAACCCAATTAGTTGGTGTACTGATATCTTGCTTGAGGTTAGACTGTGTAATGTTATACAATATACGTTTATCTTTTTTTATATTACAATAATATTATTAAGTTGTTCCAAATATTTTTTTTTTTTTTTATTTTTATTTAAGTATCTGAACCGATTTAAAAAAATCGTTGTGTGATTAGAAAGCTACGAGGGAATGGAGAGGCTGTTGAAGTTTAATGGGAAAAGTAGGAAATTTACGGAGACGAAGACTCAGGCAAAGTGCTATAGTCTTATATAAAAATGTCGAGTTTCGTTGTTTGTCCGGGATAAACTCCGGAACTACTTAACTAATTATTATGATAAATTATATTTATTTCTGTAAATAAGTTCAATACTTAACTTACTTACTTAACTTCAATACTTTTCACTATCAGACTAGGAGTACAGACGCCAGCACGTCAAGTTACCCCAATGTGTCAAATTTCTTTGATCTTTTTTCAACGTTATGCCAAACGGAATAAGGTTCATATTCAATTGGGAAAATTTTACACATTGGGGTAACTTGATGTGCTGGCATGTACAGACGCCAGCACATCAAGTTACCCCAATGTGTCAAATTTCTTTGATCATTTTTCAACTTTATGCTAAACAGAATAAGGTTCATATTGAATTGGGAAAATTTGACACATTGGGGTGACTTGATGTGCTGGCGTCTGTACATAATAATGTTTGACTTACTTAAGTGTAATTTTATTAAATTTAAGAGATAGTATAGTTCTTTCTCTTCTAGCTCAATATTTTTTGATTGCAAATTAAATATAATTTTTATAATTAATTCCTTGCCTTTCGTAAAGATGGCAGTGTCAGTTTAATAATGGGTTAGCTAGTCTATATGTATGTATATAAATGTTGGCGTATATTCCTTATGGACTCTAAAATGGGTGTAACGAATATATTAAAATTTTGGGGTAATATTTAGACTAGCCCAGCGGGTGATTCTGCAAAGTTTGTGAGCGATCAGAGCAACGAACTTTTTTTAATCTATAGGTAATTCTGTGTGGTTATGTTACCTACAAATAAAATTAGATTATTACACGTGCGAAGCCGGGATAGTTGCTTAGCTAGTTACCACTTATTACAAACGTGTGACATTGAAATGTGATAGGGAGTCAAAAGTAACAACTTTTTGTACGTAACAGAGTAAAAAAACATACAGTAACCAAATACTGCTACTGTTTTGTTTTACTTTCAACTGTTTCTTTTTATTTGTAACAGAAACGAGGTAACAAATAAGAAAACAAAACAAATGTCTCATTGTCTTTTTTTAAATCCCGAAATGCTTGTACCTTGTTGGAGTTACGGCTTTATAATCCTTACGTGAGTTGTGCTGTCTCTTTCGCTCTTGAAGGAGACGTGGGCGTTGGATAAGGATGGAGGATCGGTATTATAAACCCGAGACAAACTGTAGTGTTCATTCACATAGAGTCACTGCACCGCATTCTGCAATAGTGCTGTTACGTTTATCGATAGTTTGTTGTGATTTTGTTGTTCTGTTTTCTATAACAAAAGTCTACAACCTTTTTTTTTGTTGTTTGGCTAGACATATTTGAATGGCTGTCTAGTAAGAAAGGTATACTTATAATTTATTTGCTAAAGGACGTGCATAGTTATTATTAGAAGATAAGTACACAAATTTATATAAACTACTTCACCAACACTACCACTGAAGATCAGCACTTTTTGATGACAAAATTATGTAAGATAGTTTTCCAAAACGCCCGCGCCCTTTGCCAATTCCTGGTGTTTTTGCTAGGAATGATGTCATCCTTCACCGCTTTTGATAACACATCCTACTTCCTACTAATATTATAAAGGTGAAAGTTTGTGAAGATGGATGGATGGATGGATGTTTGTTCCTCTTTCACGTAAAAACTAGTGAATGGATTTTAATAAAATTTGGTATGGAGTTAGCTGAGACCCTGGATTAACACATAGGCTACTTTTTGTCCCGGTATTCCCACGGGAACGGAACCTACGCGGGTGAAACCGCGGGACGTCTTCTAGTTATATGTAATAATACATACATTACCCTTATAAATCCGATAAGATAGAGGCGGAGGAGAGGGAGGAGAGGGGGAGGTTCGTGCCTTGAGTTCCAACAATAATAATTTATTATTGCGTGTCTAGGGGCTGCACCAAATGGGATTTATTACTATTTGGTACAGCCACTCTAGCTGTGCTATTTTGTAAAAACCACCCCATGAAGTGAAATGAAGGCTAATTGAGCTGTCATTCCAAGCCGATGCTAGATATTGACAGTTCACTTCACTCAAGTTTTTACTGGGTAATTTTTACTGAAGCCCTGATTGCCAGACCGCAAAAGCAAGACACTGGTCACATTAATCTGACATCTCTAGTGTAATCGAGTAGTTAGGAAGTCCGTTCCGTTAATCGATCATTGAATATTCAATAAGTCAGGCCGTGTTAGTGTTCATAGTCACGACTTGTGACTCTTTAAGGAGCAAATACCTATAAAATACAAATTCATTGTGGTTAAAATGGAGAATTTAACAAGAAATGTCACTAGTTTTGCAAGTTTTATGTCAAAATGTCATTTGGTGCTTGAATTAGAATGAGAGAGATATACTGAGCGTAATTATTTTAATGCCGTTACATGTTTTTTGTGTTGTGAATAGGTAACTGATAGCCTGATGTCAGACTTTATGTCTCCCATGGGTTTCTGACTTTGCTCCACATTCGGTTGAGAAATATTTCTCAGGTATTTTTGGGAAACTTAGACGCGGGACGGGGCTCGGAACGGGGAACGGGGCTGAGCAAACTATGACGCTCTTTGTTACCGACACGGCACACTATCACCTAATGTTCAGGATCATTAAATGTTTGGGCCAGAGGTAAAAGGCATATAAAAACCAGTTGTTTCATTTACAATTTGATTTTAAAATATTACATTCCATAATTCTCGTGATAACCCAGTGAAAAAGTCGTCTCATGCAAGAACTGGCGATCAAATCCATGCAAGTCCATTTGTGACTTGTTCATCTTTGTACTAATATTATACAAATGAAAGATTAGTATTTTTTGTATGTAACAAATAAACTTAAAAAGTTCTTTCGCCGTTGGGAAGCTACACTATCATTGGGATAAATAGGCTACCTTTTATTCCTGTATTCCTACGGGAATACTGCAGGTGAAACCGCGTGATGTCCAGTGTTATATCTAAGGTTATCTTTGACATTATTGATATAATACCGGTGAAGGAAAATATCGGACTTATAATTTAATGTAGGTCTGAAATTGCCAATCCACCTTGAGCAAGCGTGGTGATCAATGCTTGTGCCCTCTCCGTATGAGAAGAGGCCTTTGCACTGCAGTGGAACAGAGTAACAGGCTGATAATAAAAGCAGTCATAGCGTCAGAATGCACGATTGCGAAACAAATGTCACTGTTTTGGCAAATAATGTCAAAGTGACATTTTGATGTATGAATTCGAGTGAAAGAGATAATAAAAGAGTAATTTGTTGAATAGTGGAATAAAAGTGAATGTCAAGAAAATGTCTTGGCATTCATAGTGTTAGTAGTATGATAAAACTGGCGAAGAGTAAATTATTTTCATTTCGGTGGTTTTTACAGAGTTCTTTCAAATTTCTTTGATAGTTTTTCAACTTAATAACAATAGAAACAGGTTCATATTAATTTGGTAAAATTGTACACTTTGGTATAGTTTGATGTGCTAGCTGTCTCTGCCTGGGTTGGGAAAAACAATATTAGATTTATGTTTAGTTTATATTTTTTTTGTTTATGACTTAATTTATATTTAGGACTTTTCATACATACATAAATTATCTATTTACATAAAAAATAACAAGTAAGTACTTAGTATTAGTATACAAAAAAAAAACATTCTGTTAGCTGGATTTGTGCCCTATTAGTGGTAATAGGCTCGCACCCTACCTTCGAGCAATACAAGCGTTATGTTATGCATTGTGGTCCTACCTATAATTCTTTGTCTATAATCTTAGATCTAACGTACAATATACAATTCAAACTCAAAGTCGATATTCCGCTATCGATAGCTCTAACTATCGATACATTTCCCATCCCTACATCTCCGGGATAGCGAACCGGTTACCCGGTTCAATTGGCACACAATCCTTGTTTTTGTCTACACCCTGTATCACGAGATGTTTTTTACCATACGTATATGGCGAATATATTTCATTCATATATCCTTTAGATTAGATGAATGGGTTACATAGTAAGTAGATTGGTTTAATTTTTAATACTTTTCTGATAAACTTAAAGATATCATGTTAATTGCATAACTATTTTTCCTTGAAGGTGTAGCAGAGGTGCCCCTATTGAACACTTTTATGGGCTTTTATATTTTTAGTTTTTTAGGTTTTCCGACGAAAAATATCTTCCTGCTATTAGGTTTAACAGGAAGATTAATAATACCTCCCTAAAAACCACCAGCCATAACAATTTTTCGTTGGCTTTTCCGACGAAAAAAATCTTCCTGCTATTAGGTTTAGCAAGAACAAAGAGATTTAAAATACTATAAAGAGCGGGCATGTCAAGGAAATGTCATAGAAAACTTTGATCCCATGTCTCAGTAACGCCATCTAGAATAATATATGAATAATGGAGCGGCAGCGGAGCGTACTAAAAAAAAACTCATAGACTTCACTAGGACAGAAGCTTTGGATGAAAATTTTGTTCGTGACCGTCTATTGAAAGTATTGAATATCTTTGAACAGGAAGATTTTACTATATCTATACAACGTGTTTTTTTATATCCCATAACTCTAGGGTATGATTGAGACCATATCAAAGACTCAACTGGCATATGAATTATGTTTCAATCATCCTATTTTTTTATTTAACATCATACAAAATAATTAGACAAAGTCACGATGATTAATGTAAAACACCCTTACGTGAAAGAAAAGTGACGTCAGAAAGAAGATTCGTCGTACTGGTGACAATGTTTTGAACTAATTAGGTAATAAAAATAATATTAATAATACTTAATAATAATATTCCACGACTATTCACACAACGCCATCTAGTCCCAAGCTAAGCAGAGCTTGTGTTACGGGTACTAAACAACTGATAATTTAATTATGATTGATGATATCTCCGAAACTATGCATTTTTGGACCATCTATTCTAGAAGTTTTAGTATTATTTTTACACAGAATATAACCCTAGAGTTATGGGATATAAAAAAAAACACCTTGTATAAGTAATATAATATAATGTTCGTGTTTCCCTAAAAGACCACCAGACAGCCAAGCATACGCTTTGAATTTTATACGCTTTTAAAGTCATTTCAAAAGATCCTTTTCCAAGACTCTCTCTGGTGGGTAATAAAAGCGTTTCGTTTTAGGAATGGACCGGTTATCAACCCACGCAGAGGTTCTATTATTGTGGAACGTAAAGGTCCAGATTTCTAGGCGCATTTGTATCTACTGGTATAGTCCAAGATAACACGGGCATTACTCCCTCTTTCAACAAAGAACCGCTTGTTTAGCTCACTTCAGCTTTTACCCTTACACAACATACCTATAAACCAACAAATTTTATTCTCATTCTAAACAGCAGATTTGAATGGAGACTCTTTAAGTATCTGTTCAGCTTTTCGCGTCTGTCTTCGTGAAACATATCTTAACGCACTCGTCGATAATGTAGCTTTACATTAGTAGTTAAAAGAAATTTCGTAATTGGATTAGTTAGTTCGATTAGTTCCGGAGATTACCTTCTACGTACAAACTTACTTTCAAACTTTTATCTTTCTTTGTTAAATCGTAACAGATATGGGTTATTGCAGAGTTTTGCAGTCATCAATTGTACCTTTCAATCGTGTCAATTAAAGACACAATAGAAAGACAATGACAGCGCGGACACGGTTGTCCTCTCGGGGTTTAATTAATTAGCCACTCACACTTTAAAACAACTTAAAAACCCCAAACAGATTAAAAAATCATTAAAATTTTCACCAGTTTTTTTTTGTGGGAAAACAAACAGTAACATTTTAAATATCATGTTATTTATAAGTCCCATGTAAAAGAGCCTTATATACCCATTTATCGGGTACAAATCCTATACTACGTGAAGCTGCTGTTGCTTCTGTTCGATCCTACTGTATCATGTATAATTGGCATTCGATCTGGGATTCCCCGGATTTCATCAATTTTTATAACGGCATGGCATCCGGTCGGGTTCTATATTCAAAATGTTTGGGGAATAACCAAATCATTTCGGTTCTATAAAAATAGTAACCAGTCTCTTGACGCCTGAAAAACTTCTCGGAACTATGTCGCAATTATTATTTATGACTGTTTAGCGTATAAAGGCCATGTTCACACAACTGAATATATTTATACTTATAATATTATAATCGAAATCAAAAATCATTAATATTAATAATCTTTATGTCCAAATTTTAACAAGTTTTTTCGTAGTTACTGGCTAGTAGGTAACTATATTTTACATAAATATAATAGCATCCGTTGCCGAAATAGGTTGAGACCTGTATTTCAGCTAATATAATAGCATCAAAATTCTCATTTAAATCCAAATAAAATTAATAATTTGCATTATTTGAACAAAAACAAAGGTAGTTCCCGAAAACACTCGCCCTTCACCCCTTCGCAGTGTTGTTCTTCTATGTTCAGAGGCACAAACTTCTAGGAATAATTTTCCCAGCAAACAGCAAAATGTGTGTCAAAACATGATTTCTATGAGTGAGTTATTTCTGTTGTTAAAATTATTTTTATGCCTTATTTTGGGCTCGAACAAAAAATAACTTGTCAAGAACAATGATATAATATTGTAAGTAAAAAGGTGTAGATAGGTTAAAAGCGCTCAGCAAGCGACACGTTAAAATGAGGCTAACTAGCCACATTTTACCTCAGTGTCGCGTCACGCCGTCAACGGACGCGTGTGTGCATTTGTATGCCATTTTTGAAGATCGAATGTTGTCTAGCTAAACTATCTACACCTTTTTACTTATAATATCATTGGCTCATTATCTTTTTATTTAGAACTAGCTTTTGCCCGCGGCTTCGCCCGCCTGGATGACGAACTTCCGTCCCGTATTTTTTCCCTTTAGGGATTGGATTTCCAAAAATCTTTTGTTATTGGATACTTACTCTTTACAAAGAACACCCCTTCAAGTTTCATGTCTCTAAGACCAGCGGTTTGGGCTGTGCGCAGATATATCAACGTAATAATTTTAGCATAAAGCTTCCGGATAGACTACATTTAAAGTAGACCCTTCCGGTACGTATGCATAAAGATTTCTGCAACTACTGACCCGGGAAAGAGCGACGTACAACTGACCGTGTGAAAAACAACTGAGACTAAGATCTACTCCAGCAACGCGGAAAGTCTGACCCTGAGCTTTATTAATTGTCATTGCATAACACACCGATACTGGGAATTGCGTTCTTTTAAACTGAAATGGAAAATTATTTGGTATAATAGGAATTCTGGGAATAAAAACAATTTCACCGGTACCACAACCTGTTAGAATTTGAGCTTCTATTATGTTTTGTTGTAATTGAATCACTTTTAGTCGGGTTCCGTTGCATAGTTGTGGTGGTCTTAAATTTCGGAGTAAAATAATCGGAATACCTATTTTTAAATGAATTTCATGAGATGGAAGTCCTGGCATATTTAAAGAATTTAAAAATTCTATCGGATAGTTAGTGGCTTCTTGTTGATCGACCATTCTGTTTATAGAATAGTATATTTTAGTGTCGCCTTGTATATTTGACAATATATTGCTGTTTATATCAGATGCTTGGTCATTGCGAGGGGTCAAAATGGATCTTTCGCACAACCAAGTATTGTCCCTTTCAAATAGTTCTGAAAGGTCGCCGTAAACTGATGATATAAGATCTTGCTGTGATTGCACTCTGCAACATAAGGTAGGTGTTAAAATAATTTTTCCTCCGTGTTGTTGTGGATAGGTGCCTTCGCCAATTTTTAATAAAGTGTCCGAAAATTGATTATCATTCGGATTATCTCCAGTTCTTACTCGCATATTTGTAGTTAAATGCACCGGCTGTATATTACGCCACAAATTGGAGCTTTTCAGGCAAGCTCTAATCTCGTCGGCTCTTGTACCCCGTGGTATTACCGGCAAAATTTGTCTGAAATCTCCGCAAAATAGAACTGTGACACCGCCCATTGACCGATCATTTTGTCTTATATCCCTTAAAGTTCTATCAACTGCTTCTACTCCTTTTCGATGGGCCATTGTACATTCATCCCATATTATTAAACTACACTCAAGTAAAACCTTTGCTTTGTCGCTATTTCTTGAAATACTACAGGTCGGACTTTCCGTGCAATTTAAATCGATGGGTATTTTAAACATTGAGTGAGCAGTTTTACCTCCTGGTAGCAATGTTGCTGCTATCCCCGATGAAGCCACGGCAAGAGCTATTTTACGCTGATGCCGAACATAGGCTAAAATTAATTTGGTCAAAAATGTTTTTCCGGTTCCTCCGGGTGCATCTAAAAACCAAATGGTTCCCATATTATTTTGGACACTTTCACAGACACGGTCATATATTGAACGTTGTTCTGGAGTCATAATGGAGATTCCATTTTCTAAAACTTCCAGCAGATCCATTGAATTATAATTAATCTCTGCGATGTATTCTCTATTAGTACGCTCCCCAATCGAGTTTGGTGTTGGCATACCATATTCACTGAGTGATTTACCGGTTACTGCTGTTAACTCCTCTTGAATAGCTAATAAGCACTGATTTAAGGCAAATTCACGGGAACTGTCATTTATTTCGCCTTCATTATTATGAGATATATTTTGAAGGAAATCCTCCGCAAGCTTTTCTTTGTATTTTTCCCATAATTGTGCAGCATCTGACAAATTACAAAATGCCATTAAAGTTACAAATAAATGACGTAAGCGTCGTGGATTATCACTGATACAGGATTCAGCTAAAGCATCATCCCAATGCTGATCATTTTCTAACAAACGGTACGCTTGGCAAGCTGCATGATAAGTAGGATATACAATTCCGTCTACTGTTCTCAGATCTATAAATGATGTTGATCCTCGTACCGTATGTAATAATAATCGCAAATAGAAACATTCAGCATAGTTTGGATGAACCGTATACACCCTACCAAGTGCGTGTTCTTTGAAAATACCTGGTTCGCCATCAACTGGTTTGCCACGGCGTCTACGATTAAAATAACCATGTTGCTTATCGTAAGTATAATATGATGGAACTTCGTCGTACAATAAAGTTTTTGCAAAATCATCAGTTTGACAAAGTCGAAAGTATGCCAGTAAAGTTGTTTGTCTGGGGTTCTCTAATCGTTCTGTAACATTTTCTGCATTAAAATAAATTCGCTGACCGCCTTCAAGGTGAACATCCAAATGTGTCACGGGTGGATATCTTTCGTGAATATTGAAACTCAAAATGCGCCACACAGCTTCTGAAGAGCTAATATACCTGCCTGACTGAAATCTTGTAATTTCATCGTGTTCGTTTCTCAACGCGAATGTTGTTTGATCACTACCCTTGTTTATATACTTACAAATATATTTTATAGACTCCACGCTATTACACATTTCAACATTTATGTGAGCTTGAAATGTTCGGGATAAAATTGGCGAATACGGCACAACCCATCTATTATCTAAAGTAATCTGTTGACCATACACTCTTTTCTCAATAGTAAAGCCACCATCATCTTTTGAACGGCGGCGATACAACGGGTATCCATCATGACCTGTTACAGTTTGGACCACTAAGGCTTTTGGATATCTTTTAGTGCAACGACCGTTTTGCATGCAAGGAGCGTTTGCATTCAATGTACCACATGGGCCATGCACCATATGAGTTTTAATAATATCATATAACACGGGATCTGCAATGGGATCCGGAAATTCAGCACTGATTACACTATCTACATCATTAGGTCGAATCTTGTCTTTCAACCAAAGCAAAATGTGTGCATGAGGTAAGCCGCGTTTTTGCCATTCAACACTGTACATAAAACACAAAACTTCTCCAAAAATGTTATCTTTGGTAAGTAAATTGATCATTAACTTTAGTTTTAAATGGAAAATTCTTGCAATAATATCATGACGGTCATAAGACGCTTGACCCTCAAGAAGCTCATGAGTAATTTCATCCCACTTAGGATTTGTTGTTATAGTAATAAATAAGTCGGGACGTCCATACTTTCTTACGTAACAAAAAGCATCTTGAGTACGTTCGTGCATATAGCGTGGACCACCAGTGAAAGAAGAGGGTAAAATAACTAAACGGCCCATATTTACCGTATTATTATCTTGTTGCATTGCGTCGCGAAGGTGCACGTATTCTTCAGCGCGCAACTGCCTCTGATTAGACCGTATATAAACTAATCTTTCAGTTTCAATCTTTGCGTACATATCAACAATAAACTGATTAAAAAGGGAACGAAAACGGTGTAAATATAAAAAATTGCCCTGTCTTACTTGCAAATGGTAACAATAGAATTGAAGACATGAAATTTTTTTGTTATAATTAGGTGCGCCTGTTCGTGAATCAGTTTGGTATAAAGCAAAATTGTAACCATCTTCCCCACGACAGAGTATCATAGGATATTGCAAACTATCGTATGCCCTATGGGTTTCTAAAATACGTTGCAAGCCATTGTCTCTGGAACGAATAACTATGTCACGTCTATCACATTCCTGGTCGACCAATACCACAGCCACCAATACCATTTGTTGATGGGGCATTATATCGCCCAGGGTGTTCTTGAGTTGGACGTCGATCAGCATTTATAACAATCTTGTAATTGTTATCTGGTTCTTGAGGAAGAGCTTCTAACGCCGATTTAAAACTACATACATATGAATTAACCTGATGCAACATGTGTTGAAGTTCTGAAATCAATTCAGTATTTAAATTTGGAAAAATTTGATTACGTATAATTGATTGTTCATTGTAGTCGGACACAAAATATATTTGAAGAAATTTAGGATGGTCAGCTGGCAGTAGAGATCCTATTAAATGGTAAACTTGACCTTGTATTTTAAAAGTTGGCATGAATGGTCCTTCTGATATTTGTTGAGCACCAAAAGAAGTCATTTGAAAGGCACTGTTAAATTTGCGAATATTATCTAAGAAATGTTTTGAATGCGTATGTTCCCCTAATAACAGTGACTTCAAAGGTTCAGGCGGATCTTCGAACGTAGGCAAATTAATTTTACCTCCAGAACAACAAAATCCAGCCGACTCTTTACTCCACTTTAATGCATTGCAAAAAGAACATACTACGTTCATACCACCGATTTTTGAATATGATCGGTAATCAGTTGTGACAGAATAAGTGAACCCACTTTTATATTTGTTGGCCCACGGTAGTAAATTTGTAGGTTCATCTAAATCCTCTGTATGTGCATCT
This sequence comes from Euplexia lucipara, assembly GCA_921972225.1. NCBI lineage: Eukaryota > Metazoa > Arthropoda > Insecta > Lepidoptera > Noctuidae > Euplexia > Euplexia lucipara. The sequence goes on along the minus strand of OV179168.1, from coordinate 3,875,244 downwards.
AAGTTTTCAAAAATATGTCTCAATCTATCTGCAGAAAGCCTGGCTTCACGCTGCTCGTCCGTTTCTTGCGATCGAATATTATCAATTCGTTGTCTTTCATTTGCCAAACTTATTGTTTGTTCATGTCTCAAAGAATTGTAATATTCGCGGCCTGACTCCAGTCGTCGGTCATAATCAAGTTCGTCTTCAATTGATCGAGTTATGGCATGGTGTGTCCTATCAGCTGTCAGACGGTCATGATATTGAGTGTATGTTTCGGACTCTCGAGACAAAACGTGCCTTTCACGGTCAGCTGTAAGTCTTAACTCACGCTCTGTGTAGGTTTCGGACTCTCGAGATAACACATGCCATTCACGGTCACCTGTAAGTCGTAATTCTCGTTGAGTAGAGGTTTCAGATTCCCGAGATAGAATATGCCGTTCGCGATCAGCTGTAAGCCTTAAATGTTGCTCGGTGAACGTTTCCGACTCTCGGGATAAAACATGCCGTTCACGGTCAACTGTAAGTCTTAACTCACGCTCCGTGTAGGTTTCGGACTCTCGAGATAACACATGCCATTCGCGGTCACCTGTAAGGCGTAATTCTCGTTGAGTTGCGGTTTCAGATTCTCGAGATAGAATATGCCGTTCACGATCAGCTGTAAGCCTTAAATGTCGCTTGGTGAACGCTTCCGCCTCTCGGGATAAAACATGCCGTTCACGGTCAACTGTAAGACGTAGCTCTTGTTGAGAAAAGGTTTCAGATGCTCGTGATGTGGCTCTTCTTTCCCTATCGGAAGTTAATCGCATCTCTCTCTCAGAAGTGCTTTCATGTGCACGTGCAGTTGCGTTATTAACTATCATAGAGTTTAAACGATGTGCTCTTTCATCTGACGATTCCTGAGAACGCGCATCTCTCATTCTTTTAGCATTTCTCGAATTTCGAGATAAAGCAGATCGTTTTTTAGGTGGCATCGTACAGACTTGAATTCAAATAAAAAACAGGAGCAACACTTAATTTCTTATTCAAAAAGACGCTAATCTACTTAAAAAAAACTACGTACTATCATAAATGTAAAGAAAAAAAAATAAAAGTATCGAAATTAACTAATACCTATTTAAAACGAAAATCTCAAAACTACGTACCTACTATAAAAATAAAGAAAACAAATAAGGAATAATAATGGTAATTACCTACGGAATCAAAAGAATTAAACGAATAAAAATTATAATTATAATTTAAGTAATAAAATCTTCTACAAAATAATATCTAAAAACTACTATAATTTAAATCCAATCTTATGAAAAAGGCGAATATTAAATGAATAAAAGTCGTGCTTATTCAGAAGTCAATAAGAACGAACAATGCTTGGCACGTCCGTTCGCATCCACAGTCAAATAATAAGTGACGTTAGCGCGTGAACGCCCCGCCTTTTTATAGGTGCCGCGGTGGGCCGTTTCGCACGTTAGACAAAAATCAACCGTATAGCATACCTACCATACTGCCCGGCGAGATTTGGAAGTTTAAGTTCATCTATATCTTGAGTGTTTATAAACCGATGTCTATAATTTTTTTTTTATTAAATAGGTATAAAAGTGAACGTTCTGAATATGAAAGTTTGATAAAGATATATCTATGTATAATGCTATATTTTTTACATATTATTATACTTTGAAGAAATGCTTAACGATTAAACGTGTTATTGTGGCTAATTTATAAGAGATACATATATGTTACTGAGAACTTTTTTGTTGATATTTTGAAGATCAACATCTTTGTAATACATACTTTTTGTGTATGATCAACGTATGCGAGGATAGGAGCTCGAAAGCGCATATTTTCATCCGACTTACTTCGAATTTATCGTCACTGCTCGGCTCCTATGTGTCTTAGTGTTATGTCATATAGCCTATAACCTGCCCAGGAGTATGGATTACAATCGTACCAAGTTTGGTTAAAATCCCTTTAGTAGTTTTTGACCCATGCGTGCACATACAGACAGACAGACAGACAGACAGACAGACAGACAGACAAAAAATTTACTGATTGCATTTTTGGCATCAGTATCGATTACCAATCATCCTCCAATATTAATTTTGAATATATTTTCAATGTACAGAATTGACTTCTCTACAGATTTATTATAAGTAAGTATAGATATGATACACTTCAGACTAATTCAATGGGGAACACAGGTTTACATTTTTCGAATGTTTTAAAACTTCAACATAACCCGAAATTCCGTTTAAAAAGACTCCTTCTCGACTTATCACAAGTCGTGATGTTATATCGACAACATCACGACTTGTGATAAGTAGCCCCTATTGTAGGTGACTATTATGAGCTTTCTTATAAGCCCTGTGACTCAACACTTACTGACTTGATAACGCTCGCGCTGCTACTTAAAGTGGGTCACACTTTAATCTGAATGAACAGTTTTTTGATATGACTGGTTGATTGAACTTGGTAACATAAATGATAAATGATATTTATTTTTGTAAATAGGTTTTTACAAACACTTTTACACGTCGCCTTTTTTAGTACATGAGATCGGTATTTCACTATTTGACTACTCCGGGAAAGAAACACCGAAAGAAACTCAGAGGTCATAGTCTCTTTTAAAGTCCAGACATTATCTTGGTCAAATCATGTAAGATCCATGCAGATTAGTGTCTGAGATGGTCTTTTGGGGAAAGAACCACACAGAATGAGGGGACCAGATCAGTCAGTGCAAGCATTTGTCAGTAATCGTGAGCTCAACAAATCATAATTATACATGTGTCGAGCCTTTTGCCAGGTATATCTTTAGGTTTTTTTTTGTATATATAATATTATATTGGGTCTACTCTTAACCTCAATCTTGTCCTGCGGTCAGAGATGAGGTCGACGATGGAACGAGCTTACCCAAAAAGAGCCCATTAACTCGCGACTTTAACAGATTTGGGTATATGAACTCGGGAACACTGATGCAGGCAGGGAATTCCACTCCTTGGCTGTGCTTCGTGCGAATGTGTGGAACATCTACAAGGAATGGGTGATAACGATGTACGAAAGGAGATGGTGGAATGAGCTCGTGGAGCTCTAGAGCACACTCACCGAAATCAGTCTGTAAAAGACCGACAGACATGCAACTTTGCGGCGGTGGGCCAGGGTATGAAGCTTGGTACCCACCAGCTTTCCGTCACCAATGATCCTCTTAGCTTTTATATTGACTGGCTTTTGCAAAGATATTCAATATACTTACTTTCTGTAGCCGAGACATCAATATTCACGAACAACATTTTTATTCGATTCTTGTGTCTCTCGTGGACACAAGTCGATTAGTCTAGTTTAGTACGCTCCGCTGCCGCTCCAATATTGCTATATTATGCTAGATGTCGGTACTGAGACATAGGATCGCAGTTTTTATGTCATTTCTTCGCGTGTCTTTTCTAAAGTATATTACTTAAATCTATTTGAAAACCATAAATCCTAACTTGTTTACAATTCATATTTAACCAAAGACATTCAATGCATATAGACCGGACATCACAATCAAAATTTTCGTCCGAAACTTGTGTCCTGCTTGGACACAAGTCTATGAGTTTTTTTTAGTACGCTCCGCTGCCGCTCCAATATTCATATATTATTCTAGATGGTGTTACTGAGACATGGGATCAAAGTTTTTCTATGACATTTCCTTGACATGCCCGCTCTATAGTATTTTAAATCTCTTCGTATTTAACAAAAGCAACCGTAAAATTAAAATAATTTCATACAATTTCACGTCCCCATAAAACTGATACCAAGATTCCACTTATTAACCTCATAAAAGACTCTCTAGGAAAGGCCCAAAAAACCCATTTTTATCTCGCAAGCAACCTTATCTTGATAAAATGACCATAAAATCCTCACGATTTTATAAAATACACACAATCCTTTAGTCAACATACTTTAGATATCACTGTGTAAGTGTAACAATTTTGTGGAAAAAAATTGTTACACAAGTAGGTACACAACTCTTTTAAGATGGCGTCAGTGGATTTTGTAGGTATTGTTTTGATTATTTCTTTCAATTTTAAATTCAATGACTATAGGGTGTTAAAAATTCAGACTAATCTATATAAAATAAATATTGTAAAGAGAAAAGATTTGATTGTTTGTTTGTTTAGATTTTGACTGGCCTGTTGGTGTAGTAGTTTAGTTAGTGACCCTGACTGCTATGCCGGAGGTCGTGGGTCCGATTCCCACCCAGGACAAATGTTTGAGTGATGAGCACGATCATTTGTTTTGTGTTTGGGAGTAATTCATTAATAATATGTATGTATTTAGAAATATATAAGTATATTTATTAGCTGTTTAGTACCCATAACAAAAGCTCTCAAGCTTAACTTGGGACTAAATGGAGTTGTGTGAAAAGTTGTGGAATATTTATTGATTATTTATTTTTTAGGTACAGACGCCAGCTTATCAACCTAACTCAAACTGTAAAATTTTCCCAATTGAATATGAACCTTAATGTGTTTGAAATAAAGTTGAAAACCTATCAAAGAAATTTGAAACATTGGGGCAGGTTGATGTGCTGGCGTATACAGACGCCAGCACATCAAGTTACCCCAATGCGTCAAATTTTCCCAATTGAACATGAATCTTATTGTGTTTGGAATAAAGTTGAAAACCTATTAAAGAAATGTGACACATTTCAGGTTCATGTACTGGCGTCTGTACATGTTGAGTAGAGTCCAAAACTAATGGACCGATTTACAAAAAAAATTCATCGTTGAGAAACATTATCTATTAACACTATCCCCGGTGACAAAAGCTACGTTTTATTCATGTATTCCCACGGGAATGGGTGAAACCGCGTGACGTCTGCAAGTAAATAAATGAGAAACTAAACTCTTGTTTCTTTGTTTGTTTGTCGCAAAGAGATTTAAAATACTATAGAGCGGGCATGTCAAGGAAATGTCATAGAAAAACTTTGATCCCATGTCTCAGTAACGCCATCTAGAATAATATATGAATATTGGAGCGGCAGCGGAGCGTACTAAAAAAAACTCATAGACTTGTATCCAGTAGGACACACTTTTACGGACGAAAATTTTGTTCGTGATGTCCGGTCTATAGGTATTGAATGTCTTTGGTTTGTCGGCTTTTCGCGACTAGACGGCTGAACGGATGCTAATGTTTAGCAAGGAGATAGATCATATTCTGGAGAAAGACATAGACTGTCATTTGTCTATTAAAAACAAAGATAAATTAACAACAAAAAACATGGAGAAAAATCGTTTTTGAAAACATTTTCCAAATGCAGCGCTGTATTGGATGGCATGACAGGTGACAAATGTCTTTGTCGTCCATTTTATAGGTAACAATTTGACAATTTACAAGTTTTATGCTAAAACTAAGAAGATCATAAATTGTCACAAAATAAATAAGTAATTGTTTCTCTAAGGCGGAAACAACTTTACCGGGGCCGCTTGTATATTATATATCTATATATATAAAAGAAAGTCGTGTTAGTTACTTCGCTTATAACTAAAGAACGGTTGAAACGATTTAGCTGAAAATTGGCAGGGATGTAGTTTAGAGCCAGGAGAAGGACATAGGATACTTTTTATCCCGTTCGACATCATAAAAATAAATATCAAGAATATCGGTTGTCTCAAACATTTTTCAAACGCAGCGCCATCTTGGATGACATGACAGGAGTCAAATTTCCCAGTTCATTAACAGGTGACAATTTGAAATTGACAAGTCTTAAGCTAAACCCATGAAGGTAAGGTTGTCAATTTATAATACGCACCTACGTTCTGAAATTTATTTTGTTACTAAACTTAGAGGTTTTATGTAGCATAAAAAAGTCTTATATTTCAGAAATCAATTTACGTAACTAGCAATGATGACAAAGACGAACTTTAATAATTCTTTGCAAATAGAACTTATTTTACTGTTAGGACTTTAATTAAAGTAGACCGGGAAAACTATAGGCATAAATTATTGTATGTAACATAGAGGCAATAGTTCAGATTAAAATTATGAATTTAGTATTTTTTAGTAAGGTAGTTAGGTTAGATAGTTGGGTTAGCTATAGGATAGGTATGGTCAGTTAGGTTAGGGTATATATACATGTTGTAATTTAAAAGTAGTAGTAGTTATTATTGGTTTGGATCTATTTGTTGTCGTCTTATTAAACGTATGTATAACTAATACAAAAAAAATGATAAGAGCAATAAATTGACTCTAAGGCACAACGAAGTTTGCCGGGGCAGCTAGTATAATAATATACCTACTAGTGATCGCCTTGTGGTCGAAAATCGACCGTATTATTTATGTTTAATACATTTTTTAAACTTTGGTTTGTTTTTCGTCTAAGTCAATGTTAACTTACATACTGCTGTCATATTTTTGTTAGTTTCCAAAATGGTCTTGTTATAAACTTGATGTTGGCAGAAATGCTAAATGCGGAGAATGTACGTAAACAATGAATATTTTATTTCCCATATTTCTAACTGCTTATTAGGTTTCTGCACTTTACCTCCACATAAAATTTTAATATGCTAAAATCTCATACCTATTATTCCTTCTGCGCTTTTTTATAAATAAATAAATAAATATTCCACAACTTTTTCACACAACGCCATCTAGTCCCAAGCTAAGCTACGAGCTTGTGTTATGGGTACTAAACAGCTGATAAACATACTTATATATTTCTAAATACATACATATTATACATAAATTACACCCAGACACAGAACAAATGATCGTGCTCATCACACGAACATTTGTCCTGGGTGGGAATCGAACCCACGACCTCCGGCATAGCAGTCAGGGTCACTAACAACTAGACCAACAGGCCAGGCGTTTTTTATGAAAAAGGGATCCAAAAATTTCGCTTAGCTCCGGTAATAACAATATGGTAATATTCGTTTCTAAGCAAGTGTCTAAGTTATGTGATATTTTTGAAACATTGTTTAGGTCAATATTAAAACACAAGTAAAACATTGCTTGCGCTACAGATCTTATATACGTTTTACCCTTTAAATAACAAGTCGTTTTCAAACGTGCAACCACTCCGCTTTCCGAAGCACTTAACCCGATTCTCTAAATAACAACTTAGGTATTGAATTTTCATTCGCCATTCATTTTAATTTCACCGTTTACCGCTTCACTGAATGAAATTCATTTTGTACCTACTTTCAAAAGTTTTACAAGACAGTACCTACGGTAATGATTGGCTTTCTTAAATTTTATCTTTGCTGCATTTCTCGAGTACTTAAAGTATTTCAAATTGGATTGAGAATTAGCACTTTACGAAAGTCATTATAATTTCGTTCGACTGGCCTGTTGGTGTTTTAGTTCGTGGCCCTGACTGCTATGCCGGAGGTCGTGGGTTCGATTCCCACCCAGGACAAATGTGATGAGCACGATCATTTGTTCTGTGCCTGGGTGTAATTTATCTATAATATGTATATATTTAGAAGTTTATAAGTATGATTATCAGCTATTTAGTAACCATAACAACAAGCTCTTAGTTTAGCTTGGGACTAGATGGTGTTATGTGAAAATTTGCGGATAATTATTTAATTTATATAATTACTTAATTACTATGTGATATTATTCCTTAATTGCCTTGTGATTAAAGGCCTTAACAAATATATTAGTATGTTTATCTGCCGCAGATGATGATAGTGTGTTAGATATAAGTCTAGCCAATTCCAGTCTAGCAAATAAATATGAAAACTATCCATTACTTAAAGATATAGTTCTAGAACTGGGTTACGCTAAAGTATTTAAGTTCTTCTATATTTTTAAGACCAATGGAACTGTTTATAGTGTCCATTTATAGCATTTGATTAACCTAGTTCTAAAAAGCAATTGTCGCAGTCGATTTAAATTGTAGATCTCTGGGAAACGGTAGTCAGTTTTACTGCATTTTTATGTCTTAATCATACTTATATTACAAACTAGAAGATGTCCCGCGGTTTCACCCGCGTAGGTCCCGTTCCCGTGGGAATACAGGGATAAAAAGCCTATGTGTTAATCCAGGTTGTCAGCTAACTCCATACCAAATTTTATTAAAATCCATTCAGTAGTTTTAACGTGAAAGAGTAACAAACATCCATCCATTAATCCTCAGAAACTTTCGCGTTTATAATATTAGTAGGATGAAACAGTTGGTCGGTATGTTTGTTACTCCTTCTCGGTGAAACAGCTGTTCGGATTTGGTTGAAGTTTGTTTTGTGAGTAGCTCATACAGTGGATTAACACATAGGCTGTGTTGAATTCTGGAAGAGATAAGTATTCCAGTTGAGCGCAGCTAGTATAATATTATAAAGATTATGAGCAGGCTGGCACAAAAATGATTAAAAATTGCAATTGGGACGACGACAATCAGACACCTAAGATAAAAAAAAATACAAATTTCAATTACCTATACGAGTATTACGAGCGCGTGTTTGTTCCACACACGCACGCACGCACGCACTTCCATAAATTCTTAAAGGGCAAATAACTAGCTATTTAATTCAGCTAGAATTTATTAATAACTACTTGTAATAAAGCTCAATCTTTTCGAGGTAAGATTATGTGCGTTAAGTTTGAGTTTACTTGTTACTTACAGGTTTTAGTCCGTAAGTAGACATACACGCAATTCCCTCCATCCTATTTTTTTCGGGGTTAAAAAATACTTAGAGTTCGTTCTTCATAAGGCGATTTTTTCACTAACTTTAGTAGAAACTCTCCATTTTACTCATAGTTTCTACTCTCATATTTGTTAGTAACCCAGAAAGCACTACTTTAGAATTTATCCTACTTTACATACCATCACCATGACAGTACATATTACTATAATTATTGTTTAGTATCGCACGGAGCATCTGAGTGCATGTCACTACAAATCCCAACAGATTTGATGTTATGACAATATATTGTTACTTGCTGGTGCATTCTACTTGGGACTTGTGTTATGCCCAATTTTAGCTCGCATGGAGGTACACCCTGGAACGAATCCTATAGCACTAGTGGATTGGATAATGTAGCTTTTCATCGGTAAAATATTTGTTTAATTCGAAATCAGATAAATAGTTATATACAAACTAACAAAAAAATCGTACGTACTTATAATAATTGTAAATAAAATCTTGAAGAAAGCGTATTTTAGTAAAGTTTTGAAATGGAAGAAATTATTGAATGCTTCTTTGGTGTAATTATCGCAAGCACAACTGCTGGCCATGAGGTCCTGAGTTATAATTCCTGATTCGGGCGAATTGTTATTGGGTTTTTTCCATCTGACATATTTCAGTAACAGTAAACCCACACATGTGATATAAGGAGGTTAACCTCTGACCTTTGAAGATACTAGCAAGAATGGTAGAGGAACTGACTGCCCAGGGTATTCTGGAAGTACAACTAGACTCACTTGCGGTGCATCAGAAAGATAACAAAATACTTTAAACTCAGTACGCAATGCGTAAGAGACTTAAGGGTGAGGCCGACTGTACCTACGTACATTTATGACCACATAGAAAAGGTAAGGTCAAATAAAAACGTGATTTAGGAGACAAACCTGTAACTGGACAGATTTATATGACTCGATCTCTTGGTAACAAAACAAACAACATGTCTTATTTATTGGACATGCTCATAAATAAATAATGCAACCACATAATAGTTGCAATTCACTATGCGGTTCAGAGCACCTATAAGGATTCATGAGCAATATAACATAGAAGTGACACACAGGAGTGACTCATGGGATGAATGGACAGAATTAACGATGAAGGAGTGATTAAATTACAAGATGATACGAAGGAATGACGTAGGTCTGCACAGAGGCTGAGCTGACGTAACTTGTCAGAGACCTCATCCAACATTGACAAGGGAGGATCCTTCGACCGTGATCAGTGTCCGTGTCTGTTGAGCTACATTTGTACTGCCTGACGGTTGTTGTCGAGATCTTGTATACGTTCAATGGCGCGGGTAACATTAATATCGCAATGTCATCATCATCATCATCATTTCAGCCATAGGAAGTCCACTGCTGGACATAGGCCTCCCCTATGGATCTCCAATAATACCGGTCGGAAGCGGCTCGCATCCAGCGCGTTCCCGCGGCCTTAATGAGGTCGTCTGTCCACCTTGTGGGTGGACGTCCTACGCTGCGCTTGCCGATACGTGGCCTCCACTCGAGAACCTTTTGACCCCATCGGTCATCAGTCCTCCGGTCTATGTGCCCTGCCCACTGCCACTTCAAGCTGCTAATCCGCTGAGCTATGTCGGTAACCTTGGTTCTTCTACGGATCTCCTGATTTCTGATTCGATCTCGCAGAGAGACTCCGAGCATAGCCCTCTCCATAGCTCGTTGGTTATCGCGATGTGGCCCACATCTTTTAAGCGGCAATAGCCTAATGTCTAAGGCGTTGGACTAGCGATCGAGAGGTGTCGAGTTCGAACTCCACCAATTGCATTATTGACGTGAACCCACTCCAGACACAAGAAGATTCAGCTTAGTTGGAGGGGTTAACAAGACTACTAGTAATGTGAACACACATGCAATAAAAAAAATCGCCTAGATAATGTTACCCGGCCCTCGGCTTTAGTTCAAATGTGGTAAAGTAGTTGTCGCTACATTTTCCTCTGCAGAGCAAGATTTTGGACGTTTTTTTGAGACTTTTAGGCCTTTGTGTTCTCGTGAAGAACGTCACTAAAAAACACATAATGATAGCTGGAGCCAGTTGGCCTCGGAAGCATGCCATGTCCCAGCCATCCATCCAGCAGTCCCATCCACGAACCAACCTCGGCGTAGCTTAACCTTTGATTTAATCACGTTTCTGTTACTATTAATCCATTTAGATTTTAAAAGGTGAAAAAACAAATTCTCGCATGATAACTAACACCTTTGTAGTCGTAACATTACAAGCTAAGCCCATTTTAATATGCAACAGGTTCCAAGAGGAGCATACCACATAAATGACGCATGCATTTGACTCACGAGATGATGGGACTCAATTGAAAAGCTGAACCAACCGCGATTGACTGACTGACTCGCCGTTGACTTTGTGTAGGGAACAAGCGTTGAGATTCACGCGACGTAGATTTACATTTTTTTGTTGTGAGAGACTGAGAGGCGAAAGACACTCTACTAGTTTTTCTAGAGTTTGTTTTAAAAAAGTTGTAACTTATGGAAAAACAACTTTGAGAATGCACTACTGCTTTTATTTAATTGTTGTTTGGTGTAGAACTGACAATGGTATTACGTTTTTGTTGTGGTGTTAAAGAATTCCCTTAGGTCATTTCAACCCTGTGTAACGAAGTGAGTTGTAACGTCAGCATTTTCAATGCGTACGTTTCATATGAAATGTATTGGTTTTAAATTAATCTAAAGGTGGGTACTGACCAACGTTACGAAGTGTAATGTAACATTCGCATCGAACGTGTACGCATCGAGCATGTTACGCTGTGTTTTAAAATCGGCATAACATGCTCGTCAAAACTCTGTGCTCCGCTTTTGCCGTTAGTTCACTCAAGATGGCCGACAGTGAGAACGAGTAGATATTTGATTCTACTTAATTATTGTTTCATCCAAATTAAGAACAAAAAAAAAACGTTACTGGACATCAAACTTATTTAAAAACAAAGGTCATTGATAGCAATTTTAAAAAACCAAATGATTACTGGACAGTATAAAAACTTTGTACCCATGTTCTCCGATCTAGTTTGAAGAACTCGTGAATCGGCTCGTTGCTCGCTGGTTTCCCCGTAACACGACGTACTGACTGCACGAATGCTCGCGGTGTAACACGTTACATTACGCACCGTAACGCCGGTCAGTACCCACCTTTAGAGTACATTTTTTGATGAGAACATTATAGGTACACTGACAAGCTGGCAGTTGGTTAGTTCAAATTATTCACAAACTAAGTTGAAAAATTTAAATGACTCCCAATCCAGATTTGTAATGGGATAACTGCCAGCCATTCACATCTTAGCCTTTTGTTTATATAATACGTTCCAATGTACGTTGTAGGTGCCAATATAATTACTTAATAAAATAATAATATCAACAAACTCGCTATTAGCTTATCAAATGCACCACACACCCACTCACTTACGCGTTACAATTCTAACTTAAATTGTTCAAATAAAAATGCATCGACACTTATAAATTACACTTACTACTGGAGATAGCGACCAATGAGTTATGCCCATCGCTGGGCAAAGGTTGCCCACAACTGGGTAATTGGTATAAATTGTGACAGCCGTTAAGACGCGTTAAGCAATTGTTTTATGTAAAACCGACAATTAGCTGGTTCTTTGTAATCCTTCATTTGCGTGATTAAGGAGGATGTGTCATTGTGAGTGTGTGGCTAAAGAGTACTAATTATTATTGTTGCTGGTGTCATTAGAAGCCTGCTCTTTGGCACAGCCGTGAGATTTACACTCTTTTTCGTGTTTAGTTTATTTTTTACTTTGTTTTGTGCACTTGTGGCGTGTGTCCAATAAATATGTTTTCCTACTTTCTTTCTTTTTTTCTTTCTTTCTTTTTTTCTTTGTGTTACCTTCTTAGTTTTAGCTTAAAACTTGTCAAATGCCTAGTTGTCACCTTACAATGGACAAGGAAGACATACATTCTATTAAAAGTGCTTGCAAGCAATGATGTCATAAGTAAAAAGGTGTAGATAGGTTACCCAAACAACATTCGTTCTTCAAAAACGGCACACTAACGCACGCACGCGTCAAATGTCGACACTGAGGTCAAATGTGGCTAGTTGGCCACATTTTCATGTCTCGCGTGCTGAGCACTTTACACCTTTTTACTTATAATATCATTGCTTGCAAGCTTCTGATTTTCAAGCAAGCGTACGTAATGATGATAATTTCTCCATTTTATGAGAAGGGACTTTTATCCTGAAGTGGGACAATAACAGCTAACAAACATGACTTTAATTCATAATGTGTCACATTTGCGTGAAATCGGATAGTGATTTAAAAAAAAACACATGTCTGGTTTTGCGAGTAATAATTCATGGCAGACAAAACAAAGGATTGCGTGGCATGTTCGTAATTATAATATTTATGTCGTTCAGTATTTATTACAGTTGAAATGTGTAGGAACGAACAGTGATTAATCATATTTCGTAATTTTAAAAAAATATATGAGATAATTTTATGTATAATGTGTTTCAGTTATCTTGTTTAAAAATTATTTTAGTCAGATTTGATTTCAGCCAATATTCTGACTGTAATTTCGTGAACTTGAAGTCGTTAATTGACTTTCTTTAAACATCTTGCATTGAAAAGAAAAATCATTTTATCTATTTAACACACGTTGGCAATTAGGTAGGAACTACTTAACAAGGAAGTAGTAGTATTTAATCAGTAAAAAAGATGTAATCCATCCATAATTTATAGAGTCTGTTGCAAAAATCTCATGTAATCTCATGTCGTAAGTATTTCAACACAACACAATAAAATTCACCCATATCTAGTTTTTAAATCTCTTTGCCCATCACACCAATCAATTTTGACACAAAAACTAACTTACCATATTTAAATGGACAACCCATAAATCTATGTCTATTGAGTCAAGCTTCGTGACTGTGCCTAACTATATCTAGACTTTTAAACCATTGTAATGCCTAGGCATGATTTTGTGCCTATTTGATATTCGTAGATATTGTCTCTGTGACGTTTTGTTTATGGTTATTATCTATAGACAATAGGCGATACTAAAAGACATAACATGACAGAGAACTGTCTTTGTCTAGTACTGCCATTTTAGGTACCTAGAGAGATTTGATGCCTATGTGACAATAATGCATAGGACTTAATTAAAGTTAACTGGTATGTACTAAATCGATAATAATTGGATCGATAATCGAGAGTCAATCGGGCAAATAGGGTAAACGGGCACTTTGTAGTGGTGAATTGCGGGCGTTTTGGCGACTGTTTTATGTAAAATTTTGAGGTTCAAAAAGTGCTAATCCTCTGTTGAATTTTGATTTGTTTTGATGTTATGTTAAGTATGTTGTAAATGTATCTATAATACTAATAATTACTATTCTTTTGTTACAGGTAATATACAAAAATCAATGAAAATGAAGCTCTACTTTAGAATATGGTAATCAAGAAGGTTTTTTTAACTAATAAGCTCTTTATTCGCGACTTTGTCTGCGTAAACTTGGTGCTTTTTATTGTACAGAACGTCAGCACATCAAACTACCCAAATGTGTCAGATTTCTGTGATAGGTTTTCAACTTTAGTGCAAACACAATAAGGTTCATGTTCAATTGGGAAAATTTGATAGTTTGGGGTAGTTGGATGTGCTGGCGACCTTTAACATCCTCTCCGCCCCCTTGAATAATAAAATATGGCCTAAGGCCACTCGGTAATATTGGTGAGACATTTTAAATCCGGTGAATTGCTTTTTGACTTAGTGTCCTTAACTAAACAATTAATTTTTCCTCTTCATAATATTAGTATAGTAGTTGTTCCAACTTATAAAGCTGTTAACTAACTTTTCTCATCCAGAGTTTCGTCACTGAACCCCAAATACCATAATTCATCTCATACCGCCGACAAATAAAAGTCAATTGGTTGTCTATGGAAGATATACAATGTAGTGTTTGACCCAATCAACTGCTGACTCCCCGCTGTGTCCCGCGTGATGATTTAGCTGTATTATACCCTTGTGCTATCCCACATTATAATTCTGACTTGTAAGAGCGTGTGAAAATGATTGTTGGACATTTACCAGATAAACTTAAACTTTTTTCTTCTCTGTCGTCGTCGTCGTCTGGATTTGTCCCTAATTGATGGCAATAGGCTCGCTCTGTGATAAATGCTCGTACCTTCTCTAAATCTTTGAGAAGAAGCCTTTGGACAGTGGGACTGCAACAGTCTGGTATTAGACATCGGTAAATCAAAATGTACTTACTGTAATAACATTCTACAACTTTCACACAACGCCATCTAGTCCCGAGCTAAGCAGAGCTTGTGTTAAGGGTAGTTAACAGCAGATAAACACACTTAATTATACCTATACAGGGTTATTTGTAAAACACCAACAACCTCGCAGGAGTAGATTCCTAACATCATAAACAGCAACATTTGTTCTACGACTTTTTCGATAACAGACAAAAATAAAACGATTTTTCATACAAAACTCGCATCAACTGTTCGGATATATGTATGGAGAGTTGATTTTTGTTTCTCTGTTTTCGAAAAAGTCGTAGAACTAATGTTGTTGTTTATGATGTTAGTAATCTACTCCTGCGAGGTGGTTGGTGTTTTATAAATAACCCTGTATATTTCTAAATACATAAATATTGTAGATAAATATAACACCCAGACACAGAAAAATGATCGTGCTCATCACACTAACATTAAATGTCCTGGGTGTGAATCGAACCCGGAGTCGTCTCCGGCATAACTGAGTCCGGCCCACTGACTACTAGACCAATAGGCTAATCAACAGATCTGTTGATATTTTTGGACTGGCCTATGGGTCTATATCTATATACCAGTACTTTTTCTGATAAGCTCATCCGACACAACCATCACTGACGTCATCTATTCCCACTGTCAAAATATTTTCCCAGCCCAAGGCCCATGCTAGTAATAAAATTGGACATTGTCGCATCTTGCCCTCATTACCCGACACCAAGCAAATTTGTTCGACCACTATTAACTTAGGGCCAGTGTTGCCAGTAGGATAACTTGACCCGTCCTGCCCCATTTTTGGTGCAAATAATTATCTAGTCTGGTTAAGTCAACTGCCTACGACAGTGGTTTTCTGGGTAAACGAAAAGTGGCCTAAATTGCAATAAAATGAGGGCCAAGTCCAATTTCAATTAGGCACTTTTGAACATCTAATTAACAAGTTAAATTATATATCAAAATAATTTAGTCGTCGCTTTTTTAAAGGTGGTCAAATTATTTCTCACACTACACCAATAACAAGCAATTTACAACGTTACACTTTCAAGTTATTTAAAATACGAAAATTATTCTAAATACGACAACACTATCATTTTAAAGATTTATAAATCTAATAGTAATAATCTTTTACTCTCAATAAATAAATGAAATAAAAGAGCCTTTTATTTCGTAGCAGATTAGAAAATAAGGATATAGAAAAATAAAATTTTAGTGTTAGTCTTATACATTTTTGTTAATATTTCAGTTTAGTTCTTAGTTAAGTATTCCTTTAGTTAACAAAAAACTCCTCTGCAGATAAAGGCCTCCCCTGAAGTTAGTCCTCTTTTTATTGGGCTAGTTTAATCCATTTGGGCCCAGCTGTTTTTTTGAGTTCATCGTCCCAACTCGCTAAAGGTCTACCTCTTCTTCTTTTGCCTTATGGACCTGCCCATGTAGTCGCACTTTTGGTCCATCTCTGGTCTCGTAGGCGTGTCACATGACCGGCCCACTTCCATTTCATTTACTTTCAATTCTATAATCATAACCAGATCTGTAAGGCGGCGACATCCTACATCAGTCTGCCCTACATTATTTTTATGACTATGATATTTAACCTAGAAATATTATACACCATCATTACTTCCCGCTGTGACCAGCATATAAAAGAAATGACGTCATGTCCTAGACGCCTATTTAGCTCTTGAATGTCAGAAGACCTAAGTATAATGTAGGGTGGAGTTCATTAGAAAGACCATTATTTTCAAAATAAATAAATTTAATAAAAAATATATTCTATTAAGTCCAAATAGATGTCACCAGGGCCATCAGGTATACTTTTTTTTATAATGTTTCCAGATAAAAATAATTTCAATAAATAGGTAGTCCAATTACATATTTTTTTGCTATGCCGGAGGTCGTGGGTTCGTTTCCCACCCATAACAAATATTTGTGTGATGAGCACGATCATTTGTTCTGTGTCTGGGTGTAATTTACCTATCGATAATATTTATGTATTTAGAAATACATAAGTATGTTTATCAGTTGTTTAGTACCCACAACACAAGCTCTGCTTAGCTTGATCTAGCCAGATGCATCTAGTCCAGATGGCGTTGTAAAATATTTATTTATATTATTTCATTTCAATCGAAGACGTCTATTAGATTTTAAGAAAACTTCAACTATATCCGACCCTGGTAACCTATGTATTTCGTTGAATGTACCAACAAAATAGTACTTAAAAAATTACAGCTGAACTGACCGACTTTTTATGTATATTAAAAAAGGTCCAACCCACTTACATTAACCCGTAAGTTTATGGAACACTTTTGCACCCCATTAAGTGCTTCACAGCTTGAACTATTGACGTCACTTGTATGTGTTCATACATTACCTAAGTACATGAAACACCCATTTATTTGATAACCATGACCTGATTTTGCACGTGTACACCATATGGATGGTGTTCGTCAGGATTTTGCATGATTTTAGGATTTATATTTAGAGCACTAAAATTTTGTGTAAATATTTGATTTAGATGAGTAAAGCGAATGTGATGTAATGTTAGGTCTTGTTTAAAGTTAAATTATCATCTCTAGCCTAGTTTTTCTCTAACTATATTGGAGTCGACCTAGAAGGACATACACAGACCTTATGGATGAGGTTCTACAGAAAGTTCAGGTGAGGTAGTACTCAGTACCAGCGTGTGTGTATGAACGTAAACGAAGCAAAAATATATTCGTTTTTTTCTTTTTATTATTATTTCTAAAACAGGATTCTGCCCGCGACTTCTTTCGCGTTTCAAGAGGAATAATTTCGTAATACTTGATTTTTGCGAAATTCAAACGGTTAACGCAGCGCAGCTTTTTTCCCGCTTGCAACATTTCTTATTGCTACTCCGCTCCTATTGGACATAACGTGATGTTAAATAGCCTATAGCGTTCCTCGACAAATGGACTATCCAACGCAAAAATAGTTTTTCAATTCGAGACAGTAGTTCCTGAAATTAGCGCGTTCAACCAAACAAACAAACTCTTCTACTTTATAATACCTATTAGTAAAGATTTGCATGTCATTATGTCATGGTTGAACATGTTAAGCAACTTGTATTATTATTTTAAAAACTTATGTACTTAAACATATTTATCTGCAATTAAATCTTTGACTTTGACTTTGACTATGAAAATGTTGTTATTTTGTTTTATGTTCTGTGCGTCCAAATAAAGTATTTTCTTTCTTTCTTTCTTTTTACAACCGAGTGACTGGGTAACATGATACCCGTTGATTGAACATGATGTCACACTTTTCAGGCTCTGACGTCACGTAAAGACTGTCAAAATTTACAACTAGTCATTATTTGAACGTAAAATTAACTAAATTTGTTATTCTAACTAAAACAATTAAATTCACATCACAATATCATCAAATAGATTCGTCACTACTCCTCTTAACCCAATTCACACCTCGGTGTTGCCATATAAAATAACAAATAAATCCACCAAAACTGTCTTTACGATATACGTGGCCGTTGTAAAAATATCTAATGCCAATAAAAAGCGTATAAAACCAGCAATGTACAATGAATGAGGTGATAAAATCTATAAAAGTTTTCTTACAGGGCTCGGCTGTAAAAAAGAGCCATGTGTTTGAAGGATTTTATTATTTATTTATTTGTTTGATGACCCTGAAAG
The DNA here is from genome assembly GCA_921972225.1 of Euplexia lucipara. Lineage (NCBI taxonomy): Eukaryota > Metazoa > Arthropoda > Insecta > Lepidoptera > Noctuidae > Euplexia > Euplexia lucipara. Next base: position 3,856,678 of record OV179168.1, on the reverse strand, counting down.
TCTTTAGTTCTTTTATGGATTTAGGAGTAACATCATAATTATTTTTGGATTCTTTGATGGGTTGTTGAGTGTTAAAAATTATGTCATTATTAACATTGAACGTTAGCGAAGCAAAAGATGTATGTAAGAATCTTAACCTAAAGTAGTTTCTGCCTACCCTTATGGGAAAAAGGCGTGAGTGTATGTACTACATACACTTGGCAGCAAATAAATCGAGCTACTTGCTTTTTTCACGGATTATGGTTACCTTTTGTTTTTAATACAATACAACTCATAGATTTGAACGCACGCTGGTTGCGAATACTCCTTTCTGAATAACCTCACCAATAAGGTCCTTTAACATTTCAATCGTGTCAATTAGAGACACAATAGAAAGACAATGACAGCGCGGATGCCGGCGTCCGCTTGGGGTTTAATGAATTACGGACATCCCCTCCCGGTGAATGTACAAATTGTACAAACTTCTTTAAATACTTGAAAATAATGTTTAATTATAATATCGTTATATTTATTTCCCAATAAGAAGTCTCACAGAGAATTAAGCTCCACAAAAAAACCCTAGATCATTAAAATTATTATCGCACTGGAAATACCATCTAACATAACAGTTCAGAGAAAATTATTCGTCACCAGTATTACAACAAATTGAAGGACACTACTCAACTCGATTATTCCACGGCGTCCATGATGGAATCTGACGTCATAGCTTAAGCAGGGTACACATTACTGTACAAACAAGAAAGTACTTCGCGTGCTTTATTGAGTGGAAGAAAGTGAGTGCTATATTAAAAGTAGGTCGGATTAGTTAAGTAATATAGGTAATTATTTTTGGGTCATGGGAGTTAGTGGAAGTGTGTGAAATGGGTGGGTATGGGTTTTTAAGTAGGTACTCCTGGCTATATTTGTGACATACTAGCAGACGTCCCGCGGTTTCACCCCTGTATTCCCACGGGAACGGGACCTCCCGTTCCCGTAGGAATACAGGGATAAAAAGCCAAATTGGATAATTCGTTTTTTTTTGTTGTAATTAGGTTGCTCCCTAGATAGTTTAGTCTTATAAGAGAACCCGGTAGAAGACGCTGCGAGTAGGTGCAAAATCAACATTCGGGCTAGACAACGTCTGTTGGCTCCGCTAGTGCTACTTCCCACAAATATTGTAAACGCGAAAGTTTGTGAGGATGGATGGATGGATGTTTGTTACTCTTTCACGTAAAAACTACTAAATGGATTTTAATAAAATTTGGTATGAAGTTAGCTAGACACCCTGGATTACACATAAGCTACTTTTTATCCGTGTATTCCCACGGGAACGGGACCTACGCGGGTGAAACCGTGGATTGTCTGCTAGTAGTATTATAATATGCATGGTGGAAAAACCCATGCTTTTTAGATTTTATACAAACTTTTATTGTATGATTAAGTGCGATAGAGATAATTACGTCATAGCAATAAATGGTTCACTGTAATTTGGGCTTAACCCTGAACAATGAATGAACCACTCAACGTCTGAAAAGCCGTTAAGTTTTTATTTGAGTACTCACATATAACATCACGCCTGAATTCCCTAAAGGTTTAGGCAGAGGTGTAGGTACTTGTAGTATAAGATGACAATGGAATGGTATGTTTCTTGCCGATAAGAGAGGTTTAAATATGTAGCAAGCAGTGGATACAAATCCAGAATCAGACTGCTACTCAGAAATTCCAGATCAGATGTAAGACCCAGTAACATTTGCCCAAACCAGGAATTGCACCTTTGACCTCACGCTCAGCACTAGCGCTAGCTGACGCTATACCAAGAAGGCGGTATTACTGTAATAATCAATTTAATTAAATAAAAAATGCGAATTTGAATGATTAGATTAGCAAAAGTAATGACCCACGCTAAAAACTAATTAAAAACGACTTAATATTACATGTCGTACCTACATCATTCTCGACTAATTTCACAAATAGTCGATTATGCAAATAGTTAAATCTAATTAGCATTATTAGGTTTGTAAATTAGTTAATAATTATGTGCAGCCAATGCCAACATAATATTCCCAAGTGAGGTATTCAAAGTTATTATGCCCTGTTTACTTTCGGTGGAGTGGGTTATCCAGAAGTACTATCTTGTAAAACTCACCCTGTGAAAATGGACTCACCCTGTGAAAGTGAAGGCAGATTGAGCTATCATTCTATACTTATGCTAGTCATTGACAGTTAACTTCACTCAAGTTTTATCGGGGTGTTTTGTACTGAATCGAAGGGCTGAACTAAATTGTCAGGGAGTCTAGTATTGAAGTGTCATTACAGTTTCAATATTCATAGCTTGTTATGTAATAGTGTGGCTTAAAACAATTAATATTTTAATTGTCTTCATAGATTCGCTGGTGAAAGAAGATAGAAGAGGAATTAAAACTCCTATTTTATTTAACTTGTAAACTGACATTCAAAGGTGAAAGGTGGTTAAAGATGGTCTAATCTCTCTCTCCTGTTCAAATCATCTTATTTTATGCGACGAACAAACGCCTTACTGCAAATACATTACAGTAAGGCGTTGGTCTCTTATAAGATAACCTCTCCATGAATTTTCACTTAATTTTTTACAAAGTTTTTCACTTGAAACAAATCAAAGAAACTAAATTCATTAATTCAAATAAGACTGAGAATCAGCAAATATACGTCAAAGAATGACGTAAAACTGTCTCCCAAAAAGACCGCCCTTCACTACAAAATCTGGCCAGTTCAAACTCGACTAGTGTTTTATACCACTAACTAGATAGATTACTCATCCAATGCAAACGCTCCCTAGTAGATGTAGGTCGAGGGTAGTAGGAAATGGTGCCAATAGACCAAGTTTATGGAAAAAGGAATTTTATGACACCAATTAATGTATTTCGCATAAAGTATAAATGGCAATAAATTAGACGACACGATACTGGGGAGTGGAATATTTTGCTTATTCCTTGGGCTTTCAGATAATCTAACAATTTATTAAATTCTTTTTTACGGCAGAATAATATTTCTTTTGAAAGTTGTAGTACCTATTGATACTGCGCTATTGTAGAGCTGTGAACCGACCGGAACTTAGAACTGATTTTGGAACCCCTTAGTGCACATTTGTTCGTGGAATAGCCACCAGGTTGGATGGACAGACGACCAGAAAAAGGTCATTGATAAAAAAAATATTTTATTTCTTTCTTTGTTAACTATCCTTGGGGAAGGCCTCTATCCAGCAGTGGTCGTCTATCGGCTGATATGATGATGATGATGATGATGAGAGATGGTAAAATATAGTGCTTCGATATGTCCTATAGTTAATCGAGGTCGGTGGAATGAGGCTCGATAATGTGTACCAAGAGGCTCATTGGTGACGAAGAGCTGGCGGGCTTTACACCCTGGCCCCCCGCCCCGCAAAGTTGCATATATCGGTATTCCCAAGTTCACATGTCGCGAGTTAATAGGTTTTTTTTTAGTAAGCTCGTTCTATCGTCGACCTTATCAAGAAAGAAAAAACATTTATTTGGCCCAAAAGGCACAGGTTATTATATAAAAACAATAGCCAAGAGAAAAGTAAAATTAAAAGAAACTGAAGAACCAAAATAACAGGACAAAAAATTGTGTGACTTGCGGCAGCGCAAATAGGGTCCAGTTCAGCAAAAATGCCAGACAGCTTGTGCATGACGCTGGTTTTTAACTGGACCAGAGATCTTCCTCCTCAAGACAAGATTGAAGTCAAGAGAGTAGACCCATTAGATAAAGAAAAAGACCTATGTCCACTCAATGACGACAACAGACGTGACCTTTATAACAAAGTAAGCTGACTAAATATGACAAGAAATTATGCAAATATGAGGTCACGTATTCAAATCTACGGAAGTGCTAATTTTGTATTCAAACCTGTCAAATCGTCGCTTCCATCGTCATTTTTTCATTTCCGTGACGCGGAGACATCAGTTCACATGATAAAATTTCTAATATTAGATCTGACGATACGTCGTGTATGACGTCAAATCGCACATTGGTGTCCACGGCCGATCATGGGATTAAGCTTGTATTTTCGAACGAAGGGAAAGCATGAATCATGGTGCGGAATTGTTGAGCTCCTTAAGAACCGAGTTGAGCTCACGATTGCCTGCACTGAATAGACAGGTCCACTCATATCTGATCTCAGATTTGCCCAAGTTAATGTTTGTACTGTAAAAGGAACTATAGCCTCTAAGTTTCTTTAGGTGGCTCTTCTCAGACTAGCCAGATACTGAAACGCCAACCTCATTAGTTTAAACAAATATTTTGCTTATAATACGACGCGGTAAAGTATTAGTCAAACCTGATTCATTATCGGCCTAGCCTATTCCCTCATAATGATGATATACTAATGACAGCCAACAGCTAAAGATGTTTTCCGAGGCTAGGAGGAGTCTTGATAATTTACAATGTAATGGACAGTCACCCATCCTCGCTAAGCATAGCCTAACCTTCGATTGACACGTGAGGCTATTATCATTTAGCCACAAGCTCCTTATAGACCAGTGCCAAAGCCTTCAAAATTGGTAAAAACTGAAAAAAAATACAGTAGGATGAAACCCATTAGAAAAGGAGGGGAATATGATAAAAATGAAAGGAAAAATAAATTACGGTCGATCCGAGTTCGGGAAGTGGGAGGGAGGGCGGGTTTAAGGGTAAAAAATGGTTTATCTAGATTTCCGGCAAAACTACAAGTCCTATGGAAAAAAGTTAAATGGCAAAGTTGTAGGTAATAAAAAGATCTACAACTTTTGCATTGACAATTTTTTCACATAACCTCAAAATTTAGTTGAAAAGTTCAAATAACCAAGTTGTTGGTTTTTCATTTTTTTTTTTTCGCCTTATTTTAACTTAATAACAAAAAAGCACCCTAATTTTCAATCGAAAACTCTCCAGTCAAAATATCAGCTTTTTCCAAAAAATCAGAAAGCTTTTGGTTCGTTGAAATCTCTACTTTCTGATGGTGTAAAAAAATATACATTTCCATCGTAAATATTCTCAGAAAATGCAAAAAATAGAAAAAATACTCAAATTCCAAAATTTGTTTTAATCAGTACCTAATTGACCGAAAAAAATTTTTTTTTTGTAAGTTTTAAATTGCGTTGTTTTCTCTTTGCCAGATTTCACGTATTTAATTTAGGATATTACTGAAGAGTCAATTAAATATAGTCACCTTAATCTGACACTGACTCAAACCAGTAGGAAGCGTCGATCATAAAAGCTGACACCGCCATTTTAATATTATTACTGTTTATAATTAGTTTCTCTATGGGACGATATGTTGATGATATCACCACGGATGTGACGAGAGTTCTGTTTAGTCTATGCTTTACTGTGAGAATATGTAATGAGAATAGTTTAGTTTTTGCTAATATAGTAGGTATGGGATTAAACAGTAGTGTAAGTAGTGTTAAGTATACAGTGAAAATATGAATGTTAGGGAAAAAATTCTGTGACTTTTAGTCGGAAATTATATTGTCATAGCCTACTGATTTGTTTTAATTATCCTTGCGAAAATTGCCAAGACTTTTAAAGAATCGATGGGTGCTGGGGACAAGCAATTTTGTTTTGTATTGAGGTGAAGATTTACCCATAGCCGCCGAATTATAGTCGAATAACTACGAATTATAGTAGCATACCATAATTATAGTCATAGTAGTTTATTGGTAAGGGATTCTTACAAGTCATAAAGGTACAGATTAAATATATTGCAGATAAGAAATTGTTAAAATACCTACATTAATTTATTAAAAAAATGACAAATAGTACAAGATATACTAATAAAAAAAAAACAAATAAATAACAGGCAAATGACTGATAAAGTTTTCATCTAAAAGTTGTCTGTAAGAGTCTACAAGTGTTTTTAGCTATGAAGCGCACAATAAAGCGAATTGTATTATACTCTGAAACATAACATCACGCCACTAATCTCTAAAGGGTTAGACTGCAGGTACCTAAAATTCGCCAGTTTTTACACTATCACACTTATAAGATATAACTCTTGGCATTATTTTTGATCTGCTTCTTTTTGTAAGGTATAGTAACTAAACTGGGTGTCAGAGTATTTTTTTGCCACCCATATGGATCTCTTTTTTGCTTCACATACCGCCGAGAAATCTCTCATGCATGCCGGTTTAGTGATGGGCAATGATAATAATCCGGTTAATAGCATTTGGCTAATAATCGATTAAAACTCAGTTAATAGCCATTAATAGCCATTATGGATGATAACCCTGCTGTTAATGATTTGATTTGATTTGATTTGATTTGATTTTGATTTGAATGTTATTTTTGTGATTGAAAATTTCCCTTCATGGTTTTCAGGTTTAGACTTCATTCTAAACTTCATTTTAATCATATTTCTTTGTCGTGAATAAATTTTGCATATCTATATACTTTACTTATAATAAATATGTAGAAGTAAGAATTCTGTACATTGAAAATATCAAAAAACTAAATGGCAGGGGGTGTTACTAGCCCGTAACCGAACCCAAAAATGTGATTAAAAAAAATTTAGTCGGTCTGGCTGTATGTTCAGATATCACGCAAAAACTACCGGTTTGATTACAATGAAACTTGGTACACTTACTTGGTAAAAAGTAACTTTTTATCCCGGAAAAGTACCTATATACAATAAAAAAACAAACTTAATTTTGCGGTTCGATCCTTAGACCCGACTACTGTACCAACCGCAAATAATAAGTGTGTCGTAGGTTACGTCACCCGCAGTGGTGGTCTTAGCCGTGTGCAGCGCCTCTTGGTGAACTCCAGTTCACCAAGGGGCGCTGCACACGGCTAAGATAAAACTAAACTATAATATTTTATCTAAAGATACATTAAATAAATAAATAAAATAAAAAGCCTTTTATTGCTTGCATAGGTAAAATTACAAAACAGACTTCTTAAGAAGATTAATTGATTGATGATTTTATAGATAACTTACTTTTACCTTATTTTGTAATAACATTAAATATTAACAAGAATTTAAATTGATATTGACATTTTTTGATTTAAATAATATCTTGAGAGATCTATATCATAGTTTTAAAATAACTAAAAATCTTCGTAGTGTCCATTGAATTTTATGACGACCGATATTGTATCTTAAGATAAAATATTATAGTATCTCAGCCGTGTGCAGCGCCCCTTAGTGAACTCCACTGCGGGTGACGTAATCTACGACAAACTTATTATTTTCGGTTGGTACAGTAATCGGGCCTAGGGATCGAACCGCAAAATTAAGTTTGTTTTTTATTGTATATACTTTTCCGGTATAAAAAATACCCAGTGTGGTGCCCAAGATATTAAAGAATAATTATACCAAGTTCTTTGCGTGATGGCTGAACATATAGACAGACAGACAGACAACCATTTTTAATCACATTTTTGGGTTCGGTGTCGGTCAAGTAACACCTCCTGTCATTTATTTTTTTGATATTTTCAATGTGCAGAATTTTTACTTTTACAGATTTATTATAAGTGTTGGCGACTGGCTGGAGCTTTGTTATAAACCTTTTTTAATTATTTGTTTTTTTTTTGGTTTGTTCTTTTATAATTTTAAAACTGTGACTTTTACTTTGTCTTGGTGTCTGTCAACGTACTAGATTTGGTTTGCATAGTTTTACTTAATAAAATAATAAAGCTACTTAGTAATCGCCATCATTTCTTTTAATATCGTCAGTCATACAGTCCACACGCTCACCAACAGTAAGTATAGATAATTATGTTATATTTTTTTTATATTTATTATAATTATTATTTATTAATTTCGCTGTAGTGCAATTCATGCATCTCTTTCAGGCACGAATAAATATTAGCGCCAGAAAGAGATAGCTCGAAAACGGGGGTTCGGGGACGCACATGTTACCTACTAACCGCTCGGGTATTTTCCATTGTTTTTAATTTACCTACGTCGTCGTATTCACAGAAAAGACCTAATAAGAACTTACTTATTTATTTATTTATTATTTATTTAATACTTCAAGCACAAAAAAAAAATGTACAAAGGCGGACTTAATGCACCTACAGCTGCCTTATGCTTATTGTACCTACTTTACATTTTTACGTATCGGTTAAAATTTATTTGTATTTGTAGGTATAGGTACATAAGTACACTTACATATTTAGCTCACTTTGTTAAATTACAAAGCGATTTGTCAATAGTAATTGTGGTTTTATAGTTTTGGGTCTCTAAATTAACAAAACTGAATTTCCCAAAACACTTTTTCATATACAAAAAGTGAAAATAAATAAAAAGAATTACAATACATTTAATCACACTACAGATTTTACACTAAACAAAAGAAAACCTTTTATTTTTTTAACAATACATTAATAGCAGGGTTATTAGCCATTGCGTGGCTATTAATGGATACTTATGGATTATAATCGCTAATAACTCAAAGCAGCCGGCTATTTACCCAACTCTATGCCGGTTTCCTTTACCGTTTTTTGAAGTAAGTGATAACTATACAATACGCACATGAGTCCGAAAAGTCAATGGTTTGCCTTGGGTTTGAACTCGAGACCTATGACTTCGTGGTCCACCGGACACACAATTAGGCTATCACTGTCATAAGATCTCCACTGAATTAGTAATCTTGTTTATGCAAGCTGTTCCCATGACTCAGTGACTACCTACCTAATTACAATTACTGATAACATTCCTAGAACTTCCTGTTTAGGCTTGAGATACGTTTTCGTGCCGATTCATCTCGTAATTAGTCGTCAATTACTCATTTGAGAAATCAAAGGATAGATGAAAGAAAGAAAGAAAGAAAAAACATTCATTTGGCACGACACAGCACTACACAATCCTACTAATATTGTATACACGAAAGTTTGTGAGGATAGATAGATGGATGGATGTTTGTTACTCTTTCACGTAATAACTACTGAATGGATTTTAATAAAATTTGGCTAACTCCTTATAGCTAACGTCCTGCGGTTTCACCCGCGTAGGTCCCGTTCCCGTGGGAATATAGAGATAAAGAGTAGCCTATGTGTTATTCCAGGGTGTCAGCTAACTCCATACCAAATTTTATTAAAATCCATTCAGTAGTTTTTACGAGAAAGAGTAACAAACATCCATCCATCCATCCATCCTCACAAACTTTTGCGTTTATAATATTAGTAGGATGTAAATTACTTAAGTACTTGACTATGTAAGTATGTATTTTCATAAGTGTAACTCATCCATCACTTGTCCCCAAAGTTGCATTTTAGAACTAACTTCTGGCAGCATCTCAGCATGATCTATCTGGAATTACCGCTGAAATGAACCTTTTTGGCGCAGCCGTGAGACATTTTTGTGTTTATTTTCTTTAGTTTTGACTGGCCTGTTGGTCTAGCTAGTAGTTAGTGACCCTGACTGCTATGCCGAAGGTCGTGGGTTCGATTCCCGCCCAGAACAAATATTTGTGTGATGAGCACGATCATTTCGATACCGGAAATTTCAATTGTCGTAAAGGACAAAACACGAGTTTACAGCAGAGCCAAAAAACAAAAAACAAAAATGTTTTTGTCTTATATCTTTCTCAAACAAAGTGCTATATTCGTGACGTCAAAAGAAACCCTAACTATTTTTTCACGTTCTATCCATATTAATTAACAGAATAAACCAAACTTAATTATTTACCAAAATGAGCGTCCTTTACAACCCAAAAAAATAATAACTGTAGTACTTTACAGCCACGAAAAATTAGTATTGATAAAGTCAGATATGTCGTAAAACTCGTAAAGGATTAATCTTGATCATCAATGGGTAGTACAAGTCAATTAAATCAAAAACTAAAGGAGGTAAAAGGAACAAAAAACCGAAAGTTCTAAATACAAATGCCTACAATTGGTAGTAAAACCAAGAGTTTTTTTATTATTTTTTATTTATTATTCAAAGAATTAGTAAAAAGAAAGTAACAAAAATATTATTCTAATAGGAACTCACAATTTTATGCAACTTTTTTAAATTTAAATCTCTAGGAATCGTTGCGATGCAGAAAACAACTGAAGTTTTAGAATAATCAGCTAATAAACTTATCTACTAACTACTTTTATAAACTGAATCTCAAACAATAACTATCAGACCAGTCTGTTTATTTGCAGAAATCTTTAATTAATAAAACTTAAGTCATGTTTCTCAATTTGTTTATTTTAAACAAATAAACAAATTGAAAAACTTGACTGCCAAAAAAATAATTAAATTTAAAGTAAAATCAGCCTTTGAAATTATTAGCAATAAATGATAAAGGTACTGTTTATTTTTAATAATCACCTAATAAACTAATTTACTATTATTTTTTTTAACAATATTAGTGGAACTCAAACAACAGCACGGACTTAAACATAATAAACTTAAAATAAACAAAATAATAACAAATTTTGCCCTCAAGAGCTTAAAACTAAAAAAAAAATACATTCTAAAGTATTAACTTATTATTAAAGTAATAATGACAAGTATTTTCAGCCTTTTATTATTATGAAATTAGGTTCTTTCTTCTTTGTTAGTCTCACAAATGGTCAAATAAGTTGGAGGTCTAATTATTTGACCTTTTTGTAAGGCTAGTACTTTTAAGTGAAGTAACTTACCATAAATAATTATTTAAGTGACTTGATAAAAAAAATATTGTTAACCTTTCAAATTCCATGTATGTAGACATGGAAATTGAAAGGTTAAACAGTAAAATGTTAGAGATCATTAAACAGTAAAATATTAGAGATCATTTGTGTCGATTTCGTCTTCCTCGTCAGTTTCAGGAAGACTGTCTCTAACAGTTCCCAAGGACGGTAGATCTAAATACTCCTTATGAAATCGCTTTGGTATTGTTCCGTTAGTACATAAACGCTTTAAATCGTTATACTTGGCGACTGGTATAGGGTTAGGTTTCCCTCTTAATTTGTAGTAAAAAATATTATTATAATGTCGTATAAAAAGTTAAATGCAAAAATGAGGCTTACGACCTATAAAATAATTAAAACATGACTTTACGCTCCGTATTGAAAATTATTTTTACGATACATCCCAAATAGTAAAAAAAATCACGCTAGAAATGTTGAAAAGCCAGGTCGTAAGGGGCTTTCTTTTAGAGATAGAATTTTTTTAATACTACCAATCGATAGAGCTCGCGACGCTGATTCCAAATATATATATAACTCATTTTCGGCAAAATGTCCTTTACGACAATTGAAATTTCCGGTGTCGATTTGTTCTGTGTCTGGATGTAACTTATCTATAATATGTATGTGTTTAGAAATATATAAGTATGTTTATCAGCTGTTTAGTACCCATAACACAAGCTCTCAAGCTTAACTTGGGACTAAATGGCGTTGTGTGAAAAAGTTGTGGAATATTTATTATTATTTATTAATGCGGCCAGTCTTCTGGGCACTTTTCCCGTTGACAGCGAGGCGGATGAGTTTTTCGATGCCCTATAATAACTGTTTTAGTTTTGTTTGTTTATTTTTAGGTGTGTACATAATAGTTGTTTTCTTAATAAATTTTATAAGTATTATCATGTTTTACTGTCCTTCAAGCATATTTGTTTTACTACTGGTTTACAAACGATCTAAAAATAAAGAAAAACCTAAATGAACCATTCAAACTAACATATACCGCCAAACTCTAAATGGATGGTCCAATTCATTGCTTACTACAACCGCTTTTCATAGAAAACACCTAAATGGTGGCGTATCATAAACTTTTATGTGTAATAGTAAAAAGGTCATAAATAGCCTGTCGATATAAGGAAGTGTCCTATATTCGGACACATGTAGGTCGGTTGTGTACATGGTACATTTTATAGACATTTTTGGACGTCATAACTTATGCTTTCGATAGTAAAGTGAAGATTGATATGTTGTGTAAGTAGATAAATTGCATTTCCGAGCCCAATAAATAGTATCATTCTGATTCAGCTGCCTCTTAGTGACACCCTAAGCCGCTCCCTGAAATAGGTTTGAGCTACACGATGACTGAAGCGTGCATGCCGTCTGTCGGGACAGGTCAACTCAAAGCTGAATTGATACTTTCTTCAAATGGCTTTTCCAGACTTTGCCCTGCATCGTGAGACTCGTATAATAAATGAATACAATTTTTTGTCTGGACTTTAAAAGAGAACATGACCCCTGAGTTTCTTTCGGCATTTCTGCTCAGGGATCATTCACTTTGGAAATGCCATTTAGTGCCATTTAGTTTAAAAAAAATGATATTTAAAAGTATCTGGGAAGATCTACTTACAGAAATAAATATAATTTCATTTCAGTTCGAAATCTGGACCCCACAGAGGGTGCTATTAGCCAGGTGACTCATTAAATTCATGTGAAGGTACTATTAAAGTTTATCTTAGACATCATTGACATCGGTGAAGGACAACATCGTAAGTGTTGTGTCCGATTTATTCTTCTTCTACCACTTAGGATCACTGGTTCGACAATGAACGCGTACACAGTACACTATCTCCACACTCGCGCGCGTCTCTGGTGACGATCCCGTTGGCACGTTATTCCACTAAAGTGAGGAAACCTAGACTCAAAGTTAATATTAGTTTGAAATCGCCAATCCGCCATGAGCAAGCTTGGTGATCAATGCTCGTACCTTCTCTGTATGAGAAAAGGCCTTTGTCCTGCAGTGGAATAGAGTCAGGCTGGTGATATGCTCTAGGTACTAGATTTATTCAAATCAAATTTTTGCTCTTAATCCTACTAATATTAAAAACGCGAAAGTTAGTGACTATGGATGAATGTTTGTTACTCTTTCACGTAAAAACTTCTGAATGGATTTTAATAAAATTTGGTATGGAGTTAGCTGACACCCTGGATTAAGACATAGGCTACTTTTTATCCCGGTATTCCCACGGGAACGGGACCTACGCGAGTGAAACCGCGGGATGTCGCATTCCGAATTGTAAAATATGGCCATTGGCCAAGTATGTATTACCAATTTATGTAAAATAAATATCCCTTACTGTTCTATTCTATTCTAGAAAAGTCAAAGAAACTATTAAAGTGAGCGGTTATTTGAACGAAATACACTTGTAATGAAACCAAAAGATGGGGTCCAAGTTTATGGAAAAAAGCGTTTTGTGAAGCTGGTTTATAAAATTGCGGTCCGAACATGTTAATTGGCTGAAGATCAATTTTATCATAATTCAATGTTCACTAATATAATAACTTCAAATAAGGCAAAACGTTAAATATTTTTACAAAAAAAATAATCCGAATTAGTGGTAAAAGAAGTAGTTTCGAAAATCTGTGACTTTGGTGGTTTAGTTTCATTTATTATTTGCCATTGTCTTACGAAACTAAACTTATTTTACACCTTTCAGTGTTTCTTTTATGAAGTCGGCTGTTTTTTTATTTAATTGTATTTTCTAAGAATGATTTCTTTTGCACAGTTTTATGACACTAAAACCAAACTACATAATTACCTATGTTTTAAGGTATATTATGTTGTGGTAGCCGTGTGTTTACGACACAGGGTTATAGATGCAAATCGAGCAAGTACCAATGTGACGATTTCAAGACATGGACAAAAACATGAAGTCATTATATGTACTTATATTCATACTCATTTATTTGCATACCATAATTTTTGATAAAGGTGTTACAAAGGCCCTGTAAGGGCATAGCAGCATTACGTAACAAGCAAAATTACAATTGAATTAAAATTAAAATTAAATAACAGCTTGAAACATAACAATTCTTTTTATATTATATAAATTTTGATTATGAATAACATAAGACAATAATAATTACTGAGATCACTTTAAACCAATACATAAAATTTAATTGAGAAGTAATACTATTACCATCAGCAGCATTATTAGCTTTAGAAGTCAGGGTCACGTCCTCAAATTATGGTATTCAGCCGTAGGTAGCTGCCATATTGACTATTGACTGGCCTGTTGGTCTAGTAGTTAGTGACCCTGACTGCTATGCCGGAGGTCTTGGGTTCGATTCCCACCCAGGACAAATGTTTGTATGATAAGCACGATGATTTGTTCTGTGTCTGGGTGTAATTTATCTATAACATGTATGTATTTAGAAATATATAAGTATGTTTATCAGCTCTTTAGTACCCATAACACAAGTTCTTAGCTTAGCTTGGGACTAGATGAATGTGAAAAAGTTGTGAAATATTTATTTATTTATTTATATCGGTATTAAGTAATTAGAAATTGTTGTTTCTTTCATCTACAATCTAGTGAATAAATTACAAAAAAAAACATTTTTAATTCGGCCTCAATTCAAAACCGCCACGTCTTTATACCTTGTACCACACAATCACAGACAAATATTTGCCATCAAGCGCGATGGGTGTTACCGAAAATCAGTGAACGAACGAACCCGTTCTATTTGATCGGTCTCTGGGCCAAGACAGCCGTTCTGTTTGAACGGGCTGTAGGCCGAAAACTTTTAGGTGAAGGTTAGGCAAACAGGTAAATAGCAAGGAATGCAGTTTCGTAAGACAGAGGTAATGGATGCAGAAATATTTTAGGATTTTGTAATGGTAACCTAGTTTCCTTGGTGATGTGCCCGATTGATGGCAATAGGCTCGTCCCCTGTAACACGAGACTTGCGAAATGCGGTTGTAACTACTACGGAGATTACAGGTGTAATGTTAAATTAAGTACTAAAATCAAAATCAAAAGTCATTTATTGAAATTAGGCTGAAGATCAGCACTTTTTAAACGTCAAAATGACATAAGACAGGTCCCCCAAATAGATCGCCTTTCGCCACTTTCTAGTGTTTTTTTTTGGAAAGAAAGAGTGGTAGTAGTTTTTACGTGAAAGAGTAACAAACATCCATCCATCCATCCATCTATACATACTCACAAACTTTCGCGTTTATGTTATTAAACTAGACTCATAGACTTGTGTCCGCTAGGACACAATTATCAGATGAAAATTTTGTTGGTGATGTGCTATACATACCTACAATATAGTATCTATGTATGTATGTTTCGTATACTTAATAACTTCCTGTAACACTATCGACAAAGTTATTTATAGCTAGAACTTAGTTCAAGTGTTTCACTTGAATTAATATTGTGAGCACTTATGTACCCACTTTATATTCTTAACGTATTGATCAAAATGTATGCAATGCATCTATATGTAGGTATGTATTTAGAAATATATAAATAAGTATGTATCAGTTGTCTAGCACTCATAGCACAAGCTATACTCAGTTTGGGACCAGATGGCGTTGTGTGAAAGTAGTGGAATATTTATTTTTTATATATTTTTTTTTGTCGTTTAAAAATCCCATGTTTGGTGCATGGTTTCTTATGCAATAAATAACAATATCTCACGCATATACAATAGCCCACAAGCCTGTGAGTACGATAAAGGAACAAGATTATAGTGATGACGTGCGCACGCGCAGGAGTCCGTTTGTTGGTGTCCGTTTCGACTGCTCGGCCACTATGTCGTAGAAAAAAAAAACTTATGTCAGCATTTCGAAGGAATTTGTAAAAGATGAACAGTGAAAACCGCAAATTCGAAGAGTCAATAATCAGAAAGTTATGTGGGTTTAACCGTGGCCGCGCAGTCCGCATGAATTCAACTGCGCGGCCACCAGTTCTCTTAAACGGAGCGTTGTAAAAGTCTAATTCCTTTTGCTAATCACTGACAGGATTTCGAAGAAAATGTAGATCATAAAAATAATGCCCTACTGTCTGTAGTTCACGACCTACATCACTCCAAAGTTTGGCCGCGCAGTCCGCACAAAGCGAACCGCGCGGCCACCAGTTCTCTTAAACGGAGCGTTGTAAAAGTCTAAGTTTTTTTGCTAATCACTGATAGGATTTCGAAGAAAAAATACATTGTAAAAATATAGCTCTAAAGTTTGGACTTCTCGTTCCACAACACTCACGTAATGGCGAACCGCGCGGCCACGTGTTTCTTAAAGTGGAGCTTAAACGGAGCTTGGTACAGGTGTCTTTCTTTTTGCTAATCACTGATACGATTTCGAAGAATTTGTAAACATCATGAATGAAGTTCTAATGTTTGAAAATCGCGAGTTACAGAACTTATACCCTGTAACTAGAGTTAAAAGAAGGGTGACCATGATTTACGATGCGCTGACGAGATATTCCCATATAAGACGTTTTCATTGTCACGTATATTTCTATACTTTTTATCGTAACATGCAAATAGTTTTAGTCTTTTGGTTTGAAATTGAGTAGAGAAGCTAATTAAAAGGATATAAAGAAAAAAATGTCATCGATTGATTTATATTTCTATATCTTAAGTAATAGATAAAACATAATATTACTATAAACTATAAATCACATAATTTAAAAATCACAATTCGTTTTCATATTTATAATTACAATTTAAAAAATAATTGCTTATTTTCGTTGTTGTAACGATTAAGATCATAACTATATAAGCTAAAAAAAGTAGCTTATTTAAAAACTACACTAGATATACGAGAGCAACATCATGTACCTATATAACATAAAATTATAACTTTGTAAGTAGATAAAGTTTTATTAAAGTATACTTTAAATCACCTAATTCAACAATCACAGTTCGTTTTCATATTGCAATCAGAATTTAAAAACAAAATCTGACTTACGATAACAACAACATTTCTAAAACTTAAAATTATACAACTTACACCTACCTACCAATCACAGTTTAATTTGTTATTGTACTTACAATTACAATTTAATCAAGAAATAACGACCTACGTTTTTGTATCGATTAACATCATAATATTTTTATTACAAACAAATCAGTCATACTATAATCGTTATAGCAAAACTTACTACGATAAAATCACAAAATATTCCTATA
Source organism: Euplexia lucipara (assembly GCA_921972225.1). NCBI lineage: Eukaryota > Metazoa > Arthropoda > Insecta > Lepidoptera > Noctuidae > Euplexia > Euplexia lucipara. The sequence continues at coordinate 3,839,869 of OV179168.1, read as the reverse complement.
CCATGTAAATCACAGTGAATTTCGATATAAGCCTACTATTATCTAACATTTAACAAGTCTCTATATAATAAAAATCTAATTTTAGCTCCACTTTAGAGCAAAATTCTCACCTATTATCATGTAACTTAACTACCAATAAGACCATAAGTTAAATTGTGCAGTGTTATGGGCTGCACTGAACGTTTAAATACGCGCGGGCGAAGTACTTCGAACGTTGTACATCACGTTAGAAACATCAAAAATAACAGCCCCTATTTAATGGATTTTATTATTATACATATAAACCTTCCTCTTCTATCACTATCTATTAAAAAAACCGCATTAAAATCTATACATAGGGATATAGGGAGGGACAGAAAAAGCAACTTTGTATATTGTGTAGTGATGATATATTTATACTATGATATTGAAATGGAAAAAAGCCTGGATTCACACACTATAAATCTTGGTCACCCTATTTTTTCCTTCGATTATAGGTTTTAAGTTCTGTAGGTCTTGTAGTTCTTAATTATAGGATTTATTTATACTGTCTACATATTCTTCGAAATGGTGTCAGTAATTAGCAAAAAGAATGGGACTTCTACTAAGCTCCGTGTAAGGTCTATTAAAAAAAACTCGTGGCCGCGCGGTTCGCTTTGTGCGGACTGCGCGGCCAAACTTTGGAGTGATGTAGGTCGTGAACTACAGACAGTAGGGCATTATTTTTATGATCTACATTTTCTTCGAAATCCTGTCAGTGATTAGCAAAAGGAATTAGACTTTTACAACGCTCCGTTTAAGAGAACTGGTGGCCGCGCAGTTGAATTCATGCGGACTGCGCGGCCACGGTTAAACCCACATAACTTTCTGATTATTGACTCTTCGAATTTGCGGTTTTCACTGTTCATCTTTTACAAATTCCTTCGAAATGCTGACATAAGTTTTTTTTTTCTACGACATAGTGGCCGAGCAGTCGAAACGGACACGTTTGTTGAACTTGGCTCTTGGAAGGTGCTAGCGAGATTCGATAGCGAATAACGTGTCGAGAGTCGAAAGAGATGGACTTTTATAGAAATCATCACATGATATTTTCTTCTATTATTTTATCTGAAATGATTGATGATGTATTTTGGTATTACGTCATAAAAACTCTGACAGCAATTTAGTCACTAACAAAAAGAAGAAGGCTGCTACTTTATTTTTGACTTAAAATATTTGAAATGCTTGATATCTTAATAATATGTAATTATTGTACCAACACCTAATGGGCGAAATTCATTATTAGCTCCCAGACGGCTTATTTTTTTCCGACACCTCCAACAATCTTTATATATTTTAGCCAATGTATACAAAAGAATGACAAATTAAATACTAAAACCTTCCTCAAGAACTACTCTATTTATTAGTGAAAACAGGATGCTTAAAATCGTTGCAGTAGTTTTTGATTTTATCGTGAACATACTGACAGACACTGCGGAAGACTTTGTTTTATATTATGTAGTGATTTATTACATCTGTCACAAACAAACACAGAAATACATTTTGAATTGATTTGATTTGATTCAGAAATATCTAACTTTTACCCACATATAAACAAGACCACCCTAACACTACATTTCTATCGCCTATCTCGAAAACCGCAGAGTTCCTTACAACCCCAATTTATTACCATGTCAAAAGTCCCCGCGACCATTCTACACGGACCTGTATTTAACACCAGGATATTCCTTAGTTTTCCTTGATTTCTTTACGGAGAGGGAAGCAGGGGAGGTCATGGTTATCTGGTCTCCTTTTTTTCCACTTCTTACAGGAGATTTATAGGTTTGAGGACGTGAAGTAATGTGTTGAAACGTGGTTGTTTTTAGTATTTTTATTAGTGTTAGAAGTTTTTATTCGGGAAGAAATGTTGGTTGGTGGATAGTATGCTTTTTGATTTAGTCTGGAAATTGTTTGGTTTTCGATTTGATAATGTATTCCAAAGATTGTCCTTTGAAAGTTCCTTGACACTTTCACTATCCACAGCAATGATGTTATAAGTAAAAAGGTGTAGATAGGTTATTCATAAGCCATGTAATTACATATTCCACAACTTTTCACACAACACCATTTAGTCCCAATTTAAGCTTGAGAGCTTGTGTTATGGGTACTAAACAGCTGATAAACCTTATTTATATATTTCTAAATACATACAATTAATATAGTTAAATTACACCCAGACACAGAACAAATGATCGTGCTCATCACACAAACATTTGGTCCTGGGTGGGAATCGAACCCACGACCTCCGGCATAGCAGTCAGGGTCTCTAACTACTAGACCAACAGGCCAGTCACACCACTGTATTGAATAAATAATAACTTTTACGACTGAAACTAAGCATCTTTAAGCTTGAAAACAGAACCAGATTCTAAACTCCATTTTATGTCTGAAAAACAGACTAAAACGGAATACTAGCTCCGTTCGGTACCTACAGTAAATTCTAAATATAACGCCTTGTCAAAACGGAGCCGGGCAGTGAAAGTGGGCGTGCAGTCGGTGGCAGTAATATCTAATAATAGACAAGAAATAATTTAAACAGCTGCGCTTGCGCATGAATCATGGATTATGTAAATAAGTTGTAACAAGGGTAAACGATCTTTACGTGTGTAAGCCCTTTTGGATTGGGTGGATTATTGTAAATGTTGGGTAGGTATCTAAAGTTTTGAGTTATCATCATCTGCTTAGACTTTAAAAGATTAAAGATACCGGGCTGGTATCCGCAACTCCACGTCAAAGCGCGTATTTTGCGTATATGGGCTATAATCTACCACGCGGGCCCAGTGCGAATCGGTAGATGTCACATGTCTTCGAACTTTTTTTGGTTCTAGGACATGCCGGTTTCCTCGCGATGTTTTCCTTCACCGTTTTTGAGAGCAGTGGTGATGAAATAAATTACACAAAAAAAAGCACCTGCCTGGGTTTGAACCCACTACTTACTGTTCGTAAGTCCTCCGGGGACCTTTTCCTAACTATAAATTTACGTACAGACGCCAGCACATTAAGTTACCCCAATATGTTAAATTTTCCCAATTGAATATGAACCTTACACTGTTTGACATAAAGTTGAAAAACGATCAAAGAAATTTGACACATTGGGGTAACTTGGTGTGCTGGCGTCTGTATTAAACGTTTTGGGATCACATTCATTCTGCGTACCTACAGGTAAAGAGTGGAATTCTCTGCCGGAGTCGGTGTTTCCTGATAGCTGTTGGCATCTCCAACATTTTATTAATTATATTTGAACTCTTTGTAACCTTTATCTGTCATGTTGTGTCTATGCCATTATTTTATAGGTACCTCTCTCAATTCTACCAGCCAAAACCGTAGAAATACAGTCATACCACCCCAAACAATAGCTATAACCTAGGGGTCTTTAAGTCAAGAGTGCGTAGGTTACTTCTAGGCAAGCGTGCTTCATCGTCGACCACATCATCGCTTACCATCAGGTGAGATAGTGGTCAAACGCGTGTAGGCACGCGTTAGATCACTATCCCAATACTACCACCTATCAATAATACTAATAAAAGCCTTGAGAGTTATCAACGGACACCCGGATGGAACGAAGTTTCTTTCGAATGTTTACTGAAGGAATGGTAAAATTCCTTCAAGATAAATCTAAATCTTTCGTCTTCGTTACAACTCCGGGTCTTAATTCTCTCGTGTAACGTAACGTGTTTTCCGAGACACGGAGGAGTCGTGACATAATTACAATGAACCAGGGGACGTCACGCGGTCTTCCCGTTCCCGTGGGAATACAGGGATAAAAAGTAGCCTATGTCATCCGGGGATAGTGTAGCTTCCCAACGGTGAAAGAATTTTTCAAATCTGTCCAGTAGGACCGGAGCCTATTCAATGCAAACAAACCAACAAATCTTTTTTCTTTATAATACTATTATAGGTAGTTATCCCATCCACGGATCCGCCTCGTCTAGCGTAGCTTTACCTTCGATTGGCTCGTGCGGCTGTTATTATTTAGCAACAAGTGAAATGATAAAATCATTTCATTCTCAATCTCACTCTCTTACAAAAATATTAGGACTCACCGACTCAAATACACCCACCACAAGTTACTAACCACTATGGCGATTAGTTCTTAGTATTACAAACAAGCTTAATAAATCAGCCACCGACAAATAAATGCGACGTTGCCGTGATAATCCGCCATAAATAATGGCATATTTATGTGGCCGGCTCTATGCTCTATGGTCTAATTCGTTTATGCTTCATAGTCTATGATAATTGGGTCATGGACTCACAAATTCGTCAGAGCGACCTTTTTAATTATTAGTTGCGATTAATTTGCAACATTGGATGATGTGTTTTATTTTTTTTTTGTTCGTCGTTCATCAGTTTTTTTTTTCAGTTTTCTAATAGTAGGTACCTGTGTATGATAGTGTTAGTATCTGTCTTGTAAAAAGGAATATGGTCTATGGAGCATTATTACGAAAAACTTTTTAGAAAAAAATAAATACCTACGCAGAAAAAATAGGTAACTAAAATGTGCAAAACAACTATATCTACATTCGGAAGTATGCGGTTGTTTGCGGCAAGACATAGCGCCCTCAATGATCTAGGTACTATTTAAGAACTTATAATGTGCTTACCTATGTTTAATGAATGAATGAATTATACATTTATTTCCGAGAATATAACATACTAATAGCGTGCAGCATACATTTTGTGATCATTTACAGTATTAATAATTAAAATACCCCCTACTTAAATAATATTTTGGATAACAATGCAATACTATAAGTTAATAGTTATTTGTGCAACAAGAGAGCAAAGTCATTTTGTACTGCGAGTGCTGATTTTGAATCCGGAGTGTGGCAAGGGATTCAAAGGCACGAGATGCAAAAATCTTTACTCTCTACACGAGAGTTAAGTTTTTTGCATTTCGTGCCTTGTGTATGTACACACTTGTTTAAGTATCGGTCACTAAAAATTACCAGTGACCCTATATAAAACAGCATTAGAACAAAGAGGCTCGTAGAAGCAAAAATGCAGGTCATTTTATTTTAAAGGTCAGTAATTTATAACAATTTTAATTAGAACTGTTTTACTTTAAATTTAAAAGAATGAAAGTGAAACGAATAACGTTCATGTATAATATTGTTCATACCTCCCTCTTTTAGGTTTTTATCATTGACACAATAATTTTCATCTAAAATGAAATAATATTAATAAATGAAATCCGCATTATTACTTAAAATTAATTGTTGAAATGATTACAAACTACTTAAGTTTGACAGCTGCAGTGAAAATAGATGATAAATTCGACGTCTATCGTAATTGTAACATGCATATTGTACTTTCGTTGCAAAGTGTGCATTAAAAATAACCTTTTTTAACTTATGTCAAATGCTATTTTAAATGGAGTTTCCCTAAACATGTCTCTTTGTTAATTAAAACTAGGAACTAGTCACATCATGTATAAAGGAAACAGTCGTGCTCTAAAGTGCGCATGAGCGGGTTATTAAATAAGCGGAACCCGCCAATAGGGTTGCATAATAAAATGAATTATTTCCATACTGATTGAACAAGATGCTATTTAATTTTGTTTCTTTATGAAGAAAATTTATGATTTATGCAATACTTTATGCTAAGGAGATTTTATTTTGTTGTTTGAACACACTAAAGAACGTTGGCCCAAACTAGGAATTTCTCCTGTATGGTGAACATTTACAGAAACAGCAATATCCTCCCTGGAAAACCAACCTGTAAGCCATGCAAATATTTATTTCTAGCGAAAATCGTAATCGCAACAGCTACTGATCGATCGGCCATTACGCCAACCGTATCGTCAAGAGCTTTAGAACTGCCAGCTGCACTGGCAAACTTGGTTCCGTCTTTAAATTAAAATATAGTTTACGGATCAGACCTACTCTAAATTTCATAAAAATCGATCATGCCATTTTGGAGGACAGTCTGTGTATGTCCTTCTAGAGCGTCCCCTTCCGGCGTTCCTTTTGTTAGTCGCCTTTCCTTAATTCTCTCAACGTGACCAAACCATTCAAAGACATCTTTTAAACCTCAAAGTTGCTTTTTCATATTTGTTTCTCTTTCTTTATTATAATTTTCACGGTTACCTCAACAATTACTATGCTGCTATTAATATGCCATGTCCATCGCCGACAAGCTGTCTTGACCACCATAATATTCCCATTGATATTCACTCCGGAACCCGTGGGCACGACAGGAGTAAGCACTTTGTATTATAATTAAACTTTGTGAGTATACGAGTAGCGGTGGTGGCGTTTGAAGACGAAAATTTCATACAAATAGGAAATGTAAGTACAGTAGGCCTCACGTAAGTGGTAACAGAACCAGAATAGAGTATATTAGAATGGAATAATATATTGTCTACCATAAAAACTTACAAATAACAAATAAAAGGACTTTATCGGGGTTTACTATGGGCGGCCTTGCCGCTAAAAGCGATCTCTTGCATACGACCAATAAATGAATTGCCTACGTAAAAAATTAAGTGTTTATGGATTAAAAACTACCCTGGTGTTCTATCTCACACATGTGCCGGTAGTCGCTGGAACGTACGATTTTTCCGCAATATTGAAATCACTTTTTTTGTTGTCCTTCCCCTTGCCACCCCAGGGCGGTGGAGGGGTCTGTCAGACTCTTACTAACATAAAACCACCCCGTCCTTGTTCGGTCCTACCTGCACTGGTGGTCACAGAGGATACTTCCACGAACCCCGAACACTTCTGCAACCTCCGAATTGAAATCATCTTTACCTAGCCTTTTCTCTACTATATTACCGTTGGCTTCCAGACTATCATATCTCCTGTAGGTACTAAAGAGCTACTACTTATCTGAGCTCCATAGAACAGCAACACACCTACCACCACCAGCCACTTACCTAGCCTTGGTTCACATTCATACATATAAAAAAATCGCCTTTCTCCGATGAGGGTAGGCAGCATCTTCTACGATTCATGATTATTCATACATGTTGTCATATACACACGCCACGCCGCTGTTGTTGCGAGTAGGTAGACCAGGTACTACGCACCTGACCTTTCTGAAGAACAGCACCAATCCATTTATGTCCTTCTAAGGCGTCCCCTCCCGACGTGTCCATTTACATCTGTCTTATTACTACCTTTCGTTTGACGCCTTTAATTTCTTTGGTTATACTGGTAGGATCATAATATTTCTCTAGAAAGGAAACCGGCCAAACATTAATACAATGCTGCTATATGTATGAAGCTAGCATATTAAGCTCTTTAATGCCCACAGTCGGTCAAAAATAGGCTAATTAAACAGATGTACGAGTCTAACTGACCTATAATCCAAACTACCGCAAAACTGTCCGTCCGTCCGTTAATAACACTAATTGATATGCCCCGGTTTCGCCCGTAATTACATCGAGAGCGCTTCCTTACATTATGTGGTTATACTGGTTAGGGAAATGATGTTGGCAGTTGTGAATATTTGTTTGAAAATAAGTAAGTGGTATTATTGTGATGTCATTTGTAGATCTTTGACAGTCGTTACAGGTAGTCAGTACTTTGAAAGTCTGACAACCAGTTTAACCAAAGGATATCGTGTTACTTAGTAATTGTGTTTTTGAGGTCATATTATAGGCATTCGCTTCATGTAAACACCTGCATCCATGTAACCTTTCTGAAGATCATACATTATATGAACTCACGCCTTTTTTCTCATAGGGGTAATTAGAAACAGCAAACCGCCATCAGCTACAACTCTTACAAACTCCGTTTGCTTCGTTTATGTGCCTATAAGTGAGTACCACGCAACTGATCTTTCTGAATAACTTCACCAATAAGGTCTGCGTATATATGTCCTAAAAAAAACCATGTTAAACCTAAAAAAAATCCAAAACGTCCAACAACGCTATGCCCGATACAGGGATCGAACCGAGGCCTCGTGCACAGCAGTAGCACTTGCCGCAGCAAATCAACGAGGCAAAGTACGATAAATGCCATATCTGAGCTAACTTTCTAGCAACCAAAGTCTCTTGCCATGTCTTCAGACCCTTCAGACGTTAGAATTCAATGAATTCGCCTATATTCCCTTTAATAAACTAAAATAATGCTAAAATATGTCTGTATTTCTAAAGATAAAGTCTCGCACTGCCGGCATGTGTCAAGTCACTGCAGGGTACAGAGTTGGGGCCATGTCTGCGCGCGTCCATTGTAACATGTTGCGCCCCTAAATGGTAAAGCAAACAGAATTCAATTGGAATACAATTTTAGAACTATCACTGGTTAAATACCAGGCGTGTGTGGTGCAAACCTGGAGAAATGAGCGATTAAAACCTTTTAAAGGTTCACTCCTTGAATATACAACGTGAATGTGTCAATAAAAATCACCTGGGAACCCATATAAGATCACTTTGTTGTCCGTCACTCTGTCTGCCGGTCTGCTAAGACCCTTTATTTTTGGAATGCGTGAAGGTATCAAGTTAACATTTAAACCATGAGTACATGGTCCCATGAAGTTGTGACAAAAACAAACTTGTAAGTGATTCAGCAAAAACGCATATTTTGACACTATCAAGGGAATCAAAATTCAAAGGGTAGGTACTTCCCGTTGACCTAGAACTATGAAATTTGGCAAGTGACATCGTTATAAATCATAATTATAAGAAAACACCTTAAAACATTAGTAATTAAATGCACTCAGGAAAAGCTAATAACGGCGCTTCTTTTGTTTATTAAATTAATATCCATCCTTATATTTTAAACGATTTCCTAGGTGGTTCTTGTATTAAAAAGCTACCGGAATGCACAGTTTGTATTAATTGAAGAAAACTCTTAACTTGGACCATTATCCAACCTATTTACCGATACTGGTCTCAAATAACTGCTGCATGTTAACGAAAATAGGTTTTACTTAGCACAGAATCACTTCATTGGGCCACCACGTTGTGTCAAATGTTATCCGAAGCAATTTTACATACATACAAACATACACGCATACATAAATAAACTCACGCCTTCTTTCTATGGGGGTAGGCTGAAACTAAAGAGCGCCATCTGCTACGATTCTTACAAACTCAATTTGCTTAGTTTACATTCATACATCTTGCTATACACACACGCCGTTAACAAGTACTATGCACCTGACCTTTAGGAAGAACCTCACCAATAAGGTCTATGTATGTCTTCTAGGGCGTCCCCTCCTGGCGTTTTCACTTAAACATTCGCTAGTCGCCTTTCATCAAAGCAAGCAATTAATTCAAGCAATTTCCTTTATACAATAAGTGTTTTTTGGATACAATTATAGGCTGATTGTGCTAAATTAACGGCAAATTGTCTACTTGGTTACAGAAGCCCACTCAATGCATCGGAGGCAAACAGAAGACGAAGTCAACTACGATGAACCTCTCGGAGACGAAGCAATCGATGATGAAGCGATGAACGATACGGAACATTCAGGTAAATGAGAAGACAGTAGAGCTAGTAGCCGCACGCAGTGTGAGCTACAATTCCGTGTCGGGGAAAGTTATAAACATTTGATTATTAAATCAGGAATTTCTCGGCAGCAGCCTTGTGTATAGCTAGTGGCAGGTAAATGGCTATAGGTTCGCTCTTATGAAATGGGACCTTTGTTGCTTAACCCTACGGAAAAAATAGACGTGAAATATGACCGAGCATTCCTTAATATTTTTTTTGGTAAATTAAAAAAGCTAGAACGATTTATTGTCCCCTAAAACACAACAAAACATTGGTATTGCACTTCAAAGATAAAGTTAAAGATACCGGGCTGGTATCCGCAACTCCACGTCAAATCGCGTATTTTGCGCATGGGCCATAATCTACCACGCGGGCCCAGTGCAAATTGGTAGATGTCACATATGTCTTCGAATTTTTGATTCTAGGACATGCCGGTTTCCTCACGACTTTTTCCTTCACCGTTTTTGGCCCAGTAGTGGCGGCCACGACTTACTGTTCGTAAATCGGGGTCGCCACCACTGGGCCACCGCTGCTGTATTGCACTTTTAGTGGATTTCAAGTTACGGTGACTATCAGACCCCCGTTTGATAGTCACCGTATCTACTGGGCGCTTCGCCACATCTTTGCGAGTGCGCATGACGTCATCCTAGATACATACTGATGATAGGCAATACGAAACTAGCTGTTTGACACTTAATTGTTGAACACTTTGGCCAGTGATCATCACTGCTAACTGTAAAATGATATACGCAAGTATGGAATGACAGCTCAATTCCTGCCTTGCCTTCACGTCACTTACATTTTCACGCGGTGATTCTTATAGAATAGCACTGCTGATCCTCAGCCTGATATGAATTATTTGATTTTAATCATAATATACTCCAAAAATGCACAATAAGTAATTAATAGACTTTTTTTAAATTTTAGAACCGAAGCCAGAGCCTGTAGCTGCAACTATAGAGACGGCTCCTACACAGTATGAAGTGGAAGCTGGTGGCGAAGTACAGCTGGAATGCAAAGTTAATCCTGAAAGTGAGTATTATTGTACCTTCTACATTTTATTATGGGATTAGCCCTAAAAGCACAGTTGCTGAGATTTTGAGGGTTGGAAGTCAGAATCAAAAGTAACAGACGGTGAAAGAGACGACTCATGGAGTGCCACTCACACATGAAGTGGCACAAGGCTATTGCTTATTGCCAGTCCATGGGTCGATGATCACGGTAAAAGCAGATGCCGATGTGTGGCCTAAGTCATCGTATGGGCCGCACATCAGCCACACATCATTTAATTCTATAAACACATACGTGTTACGGTTGCAAATCATAGCTTGTTCAACACACAACCTAACACTGAACGGGAAGTTGTTGAAAAAAATCAAGAAAATTTGAATTACGTGGGCTTCCTTGGTACTTGATGGCAATAGCCAATCAACTGTCTTGGGCATTAAATTAGGTCTTCTTCTTCGGTCCCTCAATGCTGAGGATCGCGACCACAACAGCGAGCTCTCCATTCGCTGCGGTTGTTGCAGCTGTGGACTGCCGTCTGGATGTCCGGCCCCACAGTTTTCCTGATGGCATCCATCCATCTTGAGGGTGCTCTGCCCCTGGCTCGTCTTCCCTCCATCTGACCCACTATGATGTGCTTCTCCAGACTATGCTTAGAAGACCGCATGATATGTCCGAAGAAGCGAAGGGCCTTTTGGTGGCAGATTGCTGAGAGCCTCGTCGTGATGTTAAGCTCCTGCAAATGCTCCTAAATTAGGTACCTAACGGGAATTAAGCCGGAACACACACGAAGCTCAGGTCATACATGACATGCAAAAACATATTTAAATTCGTTCAAACTGCATAAAAATGCATCCTCCTTCCAAATTGATTTAAACACAACAACTCATTTCCTTTCCCTGTTCCAAATAAAATATCAGCCATCGTGATTCATTGCGCAATAAAAAAAATTTTAAAAACAAAATGGTAGGGTATCCGGTTGGCGCCAAAGCGCGTGCGCAAGTTCCGGTTAACTGTCAGACGGTTAACGGACGGATTTGGCTATCTTCGTAATTAAGTGCAATCGTAAATGGTCATGTCGGTGTGTCTGTCACAATGTTCAGAGTTATGTTTTATTGCTTTCACCGAGAAGGAAACCTGGTAATGTGTGGCAGACATCTTGGAATCAAACGTTTTCATTTGTGAAATTGTTTATTATAAAATATGAGCTCTCATTGGGGAGCGACTGCTGCGTCGCGTTGGGAGATTTCGATTCCTATACGAAACAAGTATTTGTATGGTCTATGTCGGGCTGAGAAATAATAATAGGTAGCAGACCGAACCCCTGTATGAAATAAAATAAAATAAAAATCTTAGCAAATCCAAATGGTCCATTGAGAAAATAATAAATAAATAAATCCCAAGCTATGCAGAGCTCGTGTTATGGTTACTAAACAACTGATAAACATACTTATATGTATATTTCCAAATACATACATTATAAAAGATAAATTACGCTTAGACACCATATTGCGCATTGCGCTCCAGGATAGCTTAATAAGTCACCACCAATTGGTCGCTTCGACGGTTAGCCTCCACCAGCCGTTCATTTCGGAAAAGTCACCAGTTGAAAACTTCAGTAGAGTGAACTGACAATACCTAGCGTTAGTAAAGTCGAATGACAGCTCCATTTGCTTTCACTTCACCTATATATTCACGAAGTGATATTTACAAAATGTGGATTTTTCTTTTAAAACTCGTTTTCTATGCTTCACAGAGGGTACCGTGGCCGTATGGCGTAAGAACAATATGGAGTACTTCATTGGAAACGCACCTGTGCACTCCGAGGGACCCAGATATACCATGTAAGTATACCACCTTAACCTTTCAATTGAGTCAATTAGAGACACAATAGAAAGACAATGACAGGCGGACACCGGTGTGCTTCCGGGGTTTAACGAATTAAAGAAAGCTATTAACTTTGCAAATGAGCTTCATTGGACTATTTTGTGGTCTAGTTAAATATAAAAAATATCATTGATGAAGAAAAATATCGCGAGCAAATCTGGACATTAGTTCATCCCAATAATCCTATCCTACTAATATTATAAACGCAAAAGTTTGTGAGAATGGATCGATGGATGGATGGATGTATTGATGTTTGTAACTCATTCACGTAATATTCTTTCTTTTACTGAATGGATTTGAATAAAATTTGGTATGGAGTTAGCTGACACCCTGGATTAACACATAGGCTACTTTTTATCCCTGTATTCCGACGGGAACGGGACCTACGCGGGTGACATCGCGGGACGACTGCTAGTAAATTATAATTTTGAATACGCTAATACGCCATGGGCAGGCGTGGATCAATGCTCGTGTCTTGACTGTATGAGACGAGGCATTTACGCAACAGTGTGCAGTTCTGGTTTTTAAAAAAAACGTGTCTATGTTAACATAAAGGAACAAATAAATAACGTAGCAAAACATCACGCCTGTAATGTCCGAAGGGCTAGGCAGAGGTGTACCTGGTAGTAGACCCACCTTTCGCGAGTTATGTTTAAGTCCCATGTAATACGGGGCGAACCTATTGTCATCAATTGGGCACAAATTCAGACTCCGCGCTGCTACTGAGAAATTCCAGATGGAAAAACTCAATAACACTTTGCCCGACCCGGGGATCGAACCCGGGACCTTTTGCTTAGCAGTAACGCTTGCGACCACTAGACAGTCAACAAATACATATACAGGAATAGTTTTTTTTATATATATTATAAACTAGGGCTTGACTGCAATCCCACCTGATGGTAAGCAGTGATGCAATCAGTGATGGTGAAGCGCACTAGTTTAATAAGAGCCTAATCACTCTAGCCTTGAAGACACCTAAATTATAATCGGACGGGAAGACCGCAGCAGGCGAGTTGTTCCATCCTTCGATGTACGCGGTATAAACGACGAAGCGAAACGCTTTGTCCGAATCGTGGGAGTGCCAACGATGTAAGGGTGGACACTCGCCGTACGCCGTTAATTTATTATCAACTACGTTTATTAAACAATTGCCTCCAATTTCAGAGTGTCTGGATCCAAGGATCTGATGATCAAGAACGCCCAGGTTGGTGATAGCGGAGTCTTCACTTGCGCTATGCCTCAGAAGCTCCATCCCGTTGCAATCAATCACACACTTCTGGTTACGCAGAAACCCATGATTATCAGTAAGTAGTTCCATTTCGATCTTGAAGCGACTAAACTTAAAACCGATGGGGATATTTATTCACGATGTTTTTGTTTTTCTGGGAAGAAGAAGTGGCGGAAACTCCCCAGCAACACATCTTTCTGAATCGTTTGAAGAAATTTGTGAAAATTTGCCTTATGTTTAACAATATACCCTGTCCCATGATTGTAGGGGGCGAATTATGCCTCTTTAATGAGATAGTGCTGGCTGGTATTATTTATTACTTACTATTTGACCTCACTAGCGACTGGCAACAGTTTTCAAATGTCTGAAAATCAAAATTCATTTCTAACGTCTAAATAACAAAATACAGTCACTAATGAGCCCGCCTAATGTATTTGCTGGGTTGAAGAACCAGCGGAACAAACTTCCCAGCAACACATCTGTTTGATTCTTTTGAAGAACTCAAGATTTTTTTTCTCAGCTCAGATTACAGAGAAATTAATTTAAATCCTATCCTACTAATATTATAAACGCGAAAGTTTGATGTGAGTATCGATGGATGGATGTTTGTTACTCTTTCACGTAAAAACTGCTGAATGGATTGTAATAAAATTTGGTATAGAGTTAGCTGACACCCTGGATCAACACATAGGCTACTTTTTATCCCTGTATTCCCACGGGAACGGGACCTGCGCGGTTGAAACCGCGGCACGTCAGCTTGTAATAAATAAAACAAAACCTCTAAAGCTTCAACTTTCTAAACATCTACACGTTTAAGTTTTTTTGACGGTTGAATTGTTTTGTGTAAAAACAGATTTTTAGTTACCAAGATCAGTCAGGATCAACCGAATAGGTACTGCCGTACAGTGGCAAAATATCCATTCAACTCGATAACTATCGGCTTCCCTTTGTGTGTCGTGATGGCCCAGAGGTTAAGGCACCTACCTCTTACGCACGAGGTTGTGGTTCAAATCCGTACCAATGTGACTTTTCCAATTCATATGTACTTTCTAAGTTTATCTTAGACATCTTGACATCGGTAAAGGAAAACCCCTGGACTTATAGTTAATATGAGTTTGAAATCGCCAATCCACCTTGAGCAAGCGTGGTGTTCAATGCTCGAGCCTTCTCTGTATGAGAAGAGGCCTTTGCCCTGCAGTGGGACAGTGACAGCACAGTTTAAAAACCTACAGTCGTCCAAAGAAGCCGTCTAGACAGGGCAATCGTGCGGGGTGTAAGGGGCGAGGCGCGGGAAAGCAGCTCCCGAACTGCGAACAAAACGATGTTAGTAGTTCGGGAGGTATTATTCAGGGCTAACGCGTGTAGACGTTGTCGGCATTTTTCCAGAGATCAAATGCGTCGTCCTACTGTATTAATATTTATGCTGTGGTAACAGGCTGGTATTATTATATTCCCTCTTAAGAAAAGTGACCCCTGGCTATAAAAATACTGCTACCGTAATAAGGTTATGTGTCCAACGCAGTTATACCGCTGCAATATTTTTTCCCACGACTTTCTCTCTCTCTTACAACTACTCTGTGCAAGTCGTGACACTAATAGCATACCTTCTCTTTCTAGACATGACAGCTTCAAACAATGGTAAAGCAGTAGTGGGTGGTGACCTGAAGCTGACATGCTACATCACTGCGTCTCCCGTACCGAGTGTACTGTGGTCGGTGACGAAGAAAGATCAAGTAAGTACCTTCATACATACTTACATAAATAAATCATTTATTTCGAGGGACAAGGACTCATTAAAATACAGAAATAATACATATAGGGTGACTGGTAGTTAGTGACCGATAATTAAACACGTGATTGTACTCATGGATAGGAATAACTTTCCCAAAGAAACTTTTTGCTATACTCATTAGCTTTCAATTAATTCAATTACGTCAGTACTGCACAACGGGAGCGGTGGGGGTGGCGGGGGAGCGAGTGACGCTACTACTACTAGTAGATTTTGCCCTGCCCGAGGTCAGACTATCAGCTGATAGATCGTGCCGATTCGTGCATACTGTGACAGGCGCGCGCGCGAGAATTTCAAACAGCGGTTTTGTTGATTATTGTGTTATAAGTTTTTGTGTATATAAAAAAAGTTTCTCTGGGAAAGTTGTTGAAATCATGAATACAATAACGTGTTGACGATACTTATTTATTTCTGTAAAACCTTAACTAAATTATACAAACACTAAAAAAAAAACAATTACTGAACCTGACAAAAAACAATTACAAAGCATCAAAAAATTCCTCTGCATCGCTGCCAGCTGGTAAAGTGCCCAAAAGACTGGCTGCATTGCCACGTTGAATGGCAATGCTTAGCCTCTGGCCAAAGTAGAGGCCAGCCCTTGGGTCACGGGAAGCGTCAACCAAACGTTTGAAGATGTCTTTGAACAGAAGACGAGCACTCGGACCCCACGGCCCAAGAGTTTCAACCCCAAACGACTCGAAAGTATAACTACTAACAAGGTATAGATAACGTGTTTAAATATCGGTCACTAATTACCAGTCACCCTATATAGCACACATTATACACTAAAACATACTGAATACATTACAATAGCCCATAGAAAGCAATTTATTTATATTTATAGCCGACGACTGTAGGTGACGTGCAAAGTCACTGCAGCGTCTAATGTATGGACAGTCGAGCCTGTCGGCTATCATCAACAGAACGCTGTTGGAGTTGCCGCGAACTCCGCGTATCAGGGACGCGCTCCGTTTACGCATCGTAGCACAGAAACGGTCGACGCAAACACACGCCTATTTTTCATTAGTCGCAAAGCAAAATTTTAGGGGAATATGGGTGCAAGTTGTTCCCATTACCTGCTGCCATTTCATCCACCCCTCTGAAAGATACTAGCAGCAGCAGCAGTCACCCCGTAAAAACTTCAGTGAAGTGAACTGTCAATGCCTAACATTAGTATACAGGGTGTAAAAACACCTATCACATAGCCAATAACTACACATTCTGTACATATAATTGAGTAACTTTGAACGAAAAATATTGCTAAACAAAAACTTTTTTTTTCCATCTTTAAAAGAGAGATGGTTTTTATTGCGCGCAATGAAAAGCGCGCAACTTTCGTACAGCTGAGCGTACGGCCGGCAGTGGCCGCTCGCGCTTGTTTGTTGAACCAACCGCACGCTTGTGTTTAGTATCTATTGCATTTTTGTAACTGCAAATGCGTAATTTGTTTTGAGAAATCGATAACTTTGACAATGTTTGTTCGGAAGAAAGTTTACTACCTAATGATACTTGGAATACGTTTTTGAAAAAAAAGACAAAATTATATTTTACTTTGACCTTCAATATCTCTAGAACCATTGAATTCCCAGGTATGTTCTAGACAAATTAAACTATCCCAGTGATGGGTAGAATATGTAGAATCACAGTTCACTTCACCTACATTTTCGCGCGGTGATTATAACAGAATCGCACTCCAGTTCCGTAATCCGATGGGCTGTTACCAAGAAACGTGAACTACATTGTATCTACAGATTGTACAGTACTCATTCACCAAGGGACATCGCGGTCGCCACTTTCTAGACGTTGTATTATTAAACTTGCCACTTCCGTTACTAGTCATAATAAGAACAAAATAATGCTAAGTTCTAACTGGCGACTGCTTTCTGAGAAACTGGAATAATATTATTTATGTCTCGTGTTGGTACATTTTAATGAATGAATGTTGGGCCTGAATTATAATAGTTGCACGGAAATCAGAGGGGAAACATTGGCTATTAGAATCTGGACAATGAGTCTAAAAAAAAGAGACAATAAATGCTACATTAATTTGGCATGCCTACACGACTACACCGCAGACCCGATATTTAGTAAATAAATAGATAAGACCTTGGAAGAGAAAATAAATTCTAATCCTGCGCAGATGAAGACGAAGTAGCTTGTAAAATCAACTCCTTTTTACTTTGTCGTAGGTAGTCGAGTAAAAAGCCGAAGTAGGGTAAAATTGGGGCTTCTGCATCACTCGCCTCGCTTCGCTCGGCTCATGATGCAGAAGCCCCAATTTTATACACGCAACGTCTATCCGATGAGGAGTACTCAACGTCTAACCGATACAGCGCACTTTTAGCACTGATGAATGCTGATTGAAGTGTGTGCACTTATAAACCGTAAAAATGCAAGCTATAATTGGGGCTTCTGTATCACTCGCTCTCGCGCCATCGCTCGAGCTGCGTGATACAGAAGCCCCAATTTTATAATCGATCGCGCGAGAGCGAGTGATACAGAAGCCCCAATTTTATAATCGAGAACTAATACCTATCATTGACTTGTCGATGTATTTTTATCCACTACGGTTTTTAAACTGATGAGCGAATTGTTGCTACCGTTTCTTTGTGATTGCCTCCAGTTCACAGCAGTTCACTCGAACGGTTGATCAGATTCAGAACTCCTCAATTTATACCGTCGCACATTATCGCGATCGTTGGCGTGGCGTCGAACTACAGTGGAGCAAAACTATCGAGCGTACTTTACAACAATATCATGTTCGATAGCTGCACCGCGTTAAACCGAAATGTATTGAGCGCTACAGCGTTCAATATATTAGCAACCGTGCAAGTTAATGTCATCGGTGCCTTGGATACGGATAGAAATCCAGAAAAGAATTGAGGATTGTTTTTTTTTTTTTTACTTAACTGTATTATGGAGATAGAGTAATTGATTATAATATAAAATAATGTAAAAAATCATAAAAACCAAGCTGGAACAAATATTCATTTGTTCTGTGCGGGAATCGAACCAGCAAAACACTTTTGACGCATTTGTTAAGGCATCTATTAAACCTACTATTTACATTGTGATGTAGCACTCTTAACCAATGCGCCAAATGTGTCTTTAGAGATGTGACAAAATATTGGACCACTTTGTCCTCTACTTAGTACTTGATAATATTTATAAATTATGATGGTGAAGTGACATCGTCTAACGGTAGCAAACAATTTATAGTCGTGATCAGATAGGATTGGAAGGGATAAAAAGCTATAAAAAACATATATTTTTAGTTTATAATTTTATTATCATGACACCATTTATTTATACATAATACATTTCTTAACGCACATACAGAATTATGATAAACACAATTATACACATCTTGAGACTGTTTATATTGATTATACAAATTTATTAAACTAGGACAACCTTTTTCTTCTAAATTAAATATATTACTATTACTATTTTCTAAAATATGCTTTAACCAGGAAACTTTTTCTATACCTTTAACGTAAACATATTTATCTCTTAAAATATTTAACACCAATGTCTGGTAATTAGAATATGGAATAAATCCTTCACTCCAGTATATCTTTCTGTTACGTTCAATCCAGCAAACTTGTTTCTTTTCTAGTCTTGTTAGATTTTTAAATGAAAATGGCGGCTCAATTAAAAACACTTGTAGTTTGCTATCACCCAATATTGCGATTTCTTTTGCTATAAATTCCTTGGCTTCTGTTTGAAAGCCTTGAATATCGACAATAACAATCATGATAACCTTCGCACAATGTTGCTTAAAGGTTTGTATTCTACAAGTCGATCGTTTATAATCAAACAATATGCAGTTGTCTTATCTGGTATTGATGTAGAACATTCAATTTCCAACCGCACGTCCACTGGACCTGTTTTTAGACTATCGTTTTGTCTTGAGCAGTCTATAATAAAAAGGGGAGCCTTTTCTTTGAAGTCTTTTAGATCTAGCAACGGATCTAATGGACTGTTGTAATACGACTGGCGAAATTTCACATACATTTCATATAATATACTATACTTGTTCTCAGAAAACTTTAAGCTCAAAGGTTCATAAGGATAATATTGAGAATTCAAAAAGAGCGTTACGTTGCTCACTTCGCAATGATCGAATAGCGAACTGTCTTTAGTTTTATTATTTTTCCTATTAGTTTGCAAGCAAAATATAACATATCTAGGCTTTTCTAATTGTGAAGCGGTCTTTACTGACCAAGAATGTTTTGTAGTTTTAGGAAGTAAAGGATACTCATATAAATCCCAATTTCTAAAAGCCATCTGAATAGACTTATCTTTTTCTAAGTGTTTTAAAAGTATTAATCGTTCTCGATCTGATACTTTTATATGTGGTACCCTCCACTGAACTCTTTCCATATCTATTTGAAAATGGGCAACATCGTCAGTAAGTATTACACTGTTTAAATTGGAGTTACTCCTAGTTAATATAAGTTCGTGTTTACAATTTATCACAATTTTATTGTAATCTTCTGCAAACCCTAAAACCTTGTTTAATGGTATCACAGCACTAAAATGTCCGTCACTGTGAAATCCATTTAAGTTCCAACCCCATATAGCTGCAACTTTATTTTCTGCTTGATTTAGTGATATGTATGATTTTATTGTTGACGTTATTCCGGAATTTTTTATACGGTCTATTTCTATACCATTCACTTCATATCTGATGTCTTGAAACAGATACATAACAGGGTTATTAGTGAACGCAACAGTTTTCTTGATCGGATTCCCATCTTTACCGAAGAACTTTGCTTGCCCTTCGATGTAAATCGAACTGGCTGATGGTAGCACGTATATGTCTTGTTGGTGTATGGGAATTCTGATTTCATCGTTTTCTCTAAAGCTGTTATTGTAGGGATTGTATGAATGGACTTCATAACTTTCGATTGAACTGTCAAAGTGTGGTGATTCAGTAATCTGTAGGATATTCATGTTTTAAAACCAAGGGCTTTAAGAAAGTTTTTATTTGCTTTGGTTAATTTCTTCAATTTATTCTTACGTGTGTGCCCCTTAGTAGTCCGCGAAGAAATAAGACGTTTTATATTCACTGATGTGTTTTTATTATAAACTATCATTTTGTTTTCCTTATATGAAGACGTAATTGAATGTGTTCTTCCCCAAAATTAATACTATGACCAAACTGATCAACAATTTTAACAGATATAGATGAAATGTTATTTTTGTTTATTGGAAAATATACTACGTTTTGCGGTATTTCTATGTAATGACGACCCTGAGCACTGTCATATAGAAATTCATGAATGAAATGTTTTGGTAAACCGTTGAAATATGAGCCGTATACAAGATCACATTCGATTCTGATCACAGACAGACTGCTTCCAATATTAGGAGCAATAGGTTTTGAATTCAATAATGAAAAGTAAAGCAAACCGCACTCATACTGATCAGATAAATGAAGTGGTGGTTGAAAGTATGAAATTAATTCTGATTTATTTCCGGAGATGGTAACCGTAATAGACATGCTTGTACACTAAACTCTTCTGAATAATCCCACTCATTTTATTACTTAACTACACCAAAAATTCTTTAAGAACTTTAAACAAAGATGTCCACAGTTAAAAGGGTGATCACGCTGTATATTATCATAATTATAGTGTACTTTATTACCGACATATTTTATAAATTCCTTTGGTGGTTTAAGATTTCCATAGCTATCGAAATACTCAATATAATCATTGTATTTTGCATAGGCTACCCAATGAGAGCCTGGATTTTTTGAGCTATCTAAATTAATAACTCCACATTCTTTTTTAAAAGGGTATTTAGGGAGCTCATCTCTCATAAAAACACCTCTAAAATGTGGAATATTAGTTGCATACTTTAAAATGTCAATATTAGTTAAAGCTCGTTTGGGTAGCCGACATCTTAGTTTTTTTCTTTTGATATGAAAATTCCGAGTCCATCTTTATGCGGTTTGAGGTGGAGGCCTTTTCCTACACAAAGAGCCTCCATTTTTTCGTTGTGTCTCTTTCTCTCAGCTAGTAATTTTTTTGCCATTTTAAATTCATTAATGGTTTTAGCAATACCAGCTGCACCGCCTGCTAAGGCGCCAACTGCAGATAATCCCGCGAAAATTGGAATCAAAGGTAAAACACCACCGGTTTTCGGTATAGGAATAACTCGAGGAAGTTTAATAGATGAATTACCCGATAATTCTCGGACAGCAGCCATAGCTAATTCTATTGCAACTTTTTTACATTTTGGTTTTAATTTTTTTATATGTCTTCTTGTTTTGGCTATAACCTTCTTAAAATTATGATTTAAACTTTTTCCATCTGTAACTTCACGAGAACACTTTTTGCTACGCTTTTTTAAGCCACAACCAGTTTTAATTTTTGTTGACATAATATTGCTTACTAAACGCGCTGCGAACTTTTCGCTTGGACTAGCATCCGAGGTAACTGCGCGCTCTTTTGCCATATTTAATAAAACTAAATCTGCCTTATGACGATCTTCTAAGTTTGAGGACTTATGATAGGCAATGTCGTGCTCTTTACAATATTCGTCTAATTTGTTAACACCCTTATCTCCACGTTTAAGCCTTTTGATTAATTTCGTGCCAGGACCGCAATAATTGTAGCCTGGTAAGTGTAATTCTAATGGCAAATGATTTATTAGCCAATTAAGAAGACTGCTCTCTCCAATACACATCATAAGACTGAAGAATCGGGGGATTAAATATTTAATAAATAGTTATTGTAAAGCTAAGTTACTCTGATTTATCTGTTATAATTTATTTGACTTATCAATCCAACTATTTTCAGTTGAAGGCAAACCTAGCCATTTCACTAAAACTCTGTTTCCTTTTTTTCTAAGAACTTTTTCCACTAGATACACGTTTGGATGTTTCGTTTTTTGAAGCTCTTGCATATAAAATGCCCCTAAAATAGGTAGACCTCTAATTGTATCTTCAATTAAATATGTAATAGGAGTTGTATTTTGTATTTTTTTAATTTTAAATATTTCTGTCGACCAGTTAGGGGTGTATCCTTTTTCAAAGGTCCCTTTATACTTACTGATCCGTACATAATCACCCACACTAAACTTGCTTTTATTATTTACATTTTTTGCCAAGCTTACATATTTTTCCAGTATGCGTATTTTATTTTTATTATTTACATTTGCTGGGACTTCATCAATTGTCCGATGATAAGTATGATTATATTTATACATTACATTATCAAGAGTTTTATCTATCCATTTATAGTTTCCTTTTAAACTAAATTCCTTATAAAGTTTAGATTTTAATGTTCTAATGAATCTCTCTACTATTGACGCTTTTTTTGTTGAGAATGTTGAGTAATGATTAATATTATGGGATTTCATAAGCTTTTGAAATAAGTTATTATAAAATTCTGTTCCGTTATCCGTTTGTAGATTTTTTGGAACTCGCCCTTTATCTAACAACATCTTGAAAGTATTACAGACAACGTCTTTAGTCTTGCTTTTCAAAGGAAAAGCCCAAGCGTATTTCGAAAATGTATCAATAACTGTGAGAATAAATCGAAAGTTTTTATTTTCTCCACTAATTGATTGCATATCAATTAAATCCGCCTGCCATAGATCATCTATATCTTTCATGATAACGTGTCTTCGAGGAAAGTTCACCCTCGCGTTTTTATGAATTTCGTTGACAATATCGGCTTTGCTCATGTTTCTTTTCTTTTTGGGACAAATTTAATTATATCAATATCAAGTCTTTTGTGATACTGAAGGAAGGGCGCCTTATTCCTACTATTTATTCTTTAATAACGTCAGCTTCTTTCAATTCTTCAATTATTGATAAAATTTCATTATCATGATTTGTGTTGCCGGCATCTCTTGACGCTACTAATAATTTTAATCTCTCGACTAATTCATTGGGATCATCCCAATATACCAAGTCAGTGTACGTTTTATATTTTTTTAGCTTTGGCAAACTACCTCCAAGTTTCATCTGATTTTTTTCAGTTGAAGTCTCGCAAAATAATGGCTTGATAATTTGTCGATACTTAGTTCCTTTATCACCTCTTATTTGACCACTGGGGTTAAAATCTCTCTTATGGGCGTTAGTTTGATGTAAGATATCTTTATAAACAAGTTTATCTATGTTTGTTATTAACTTTAAATCAGGTTTACTTCGGAGTAAAAGTTCTTTAAGTCCAGGGGTTAAATTATAAGTTTTACCACCAATTTTAACCAAAACTGTATTTTCATTGTCTAAACTACCAATTTTAGAAAATGAAACTATTTCTTTGCCCATCATTAAAGTTTTGTTTTCAGTTCTTATTCCAAAAGGAACATTTAATCCATCATAAATACCATAAATGTCTTTACTTTCCAATGAAGTTTCTAAACTATTTTTTTGTTTATTTTTAGGAGTGCTTGCAGAATTTAATACAGCATCGTGAAAGTCATCACATTTAGTCGAAGAGCTCGAACTGTTTTCGTCTGACTCGAATGCTATAGAATTTTCGGATATTACATTTTCCATATGGTTTTTGTTTTCTAGATTTTTTTTAGATTTCACAAGGCTATTGAGGGGCTCCGAAACAGGTTTGAGCATTTTATCTAGCGATAAGTTCACTTCATGTTCCTGATTTTTCATTTGTTTTATTTTTCTTTTTATGGAGTCGACAGACTTCATTAATTCCATTTTAATATTTTTCTCCATCTTCCTCTTAAACAAGTGAATTCAAGTAATAATAGATTTAGACTAAACTGTATTCTTATGAAGCTCGTTATAAATATGCAACTTCATTCAAAATTAAAGAAGGTATCGAAATTCTGTCTGTACCTTCCATTATTTATTGGGGACTCTTTGTTAATGATTAAAAAATTAAAAGGAGTTTTCCAAACTGTTTTGCAAATGTCTTTAAATTGATTCCATGATAAATCAGAGCTAACATGTTCTTCATATATGTGCTTCAGGTTCACATCATCTTGTTTAAATATTATTAGAAAATTAACATTATCACGCAACAATTGTTTCGGTATTTTTGAATAGGTTTGTGATAAGTAGAAGCAATCAATTTGCTTATGTCTACCCATAGAGAAATAATTGCGGATATTTATTTGATTTTCACACGCAACATCATCAAAAATAAATACAGAGTTCGGTAAAGCTTCACTCGGAGATATAACATCTTTATCATCATTGAACTCAAAGAATTTTATTTGAGGCACTCTTCTTAGCACCTCGCTTAAGAAACGATATTTTGACTGAAAACTTGTTTTTGAGTAAAGATAAACATTTTGAAATTTCATCCCGTTTTCATGCAGCAGCAAACTAATCATTGTGTTAGTTTTACCGCAGTTTGAAGGACCGCATATAACACAGCGAATTGTGTTAGGTAGTAAAATACTATGCCTGATTAGATGCGGGGATTCATTGATATTTATATTGTTAATTTTAAGCGATATGGGTTGCTTGATCAACTTCATTTTGCGTATTACTTCTATTTCTTTCTGTCCTTCAAATATATATTGATAAAAAATGTATATAATTAATACGTTATACCTGAATAGAACATTTGTCCGCAATATCAACAAGTTTAGACTTGTGTGTTTAGACGAAACTGTAATTTAAGATATTATTCTTAAATTACAATAATGACATCACATGCTCCATTTGTATATAATTTTTTAATGCGATCTCTTCATTGCGCTGCTGTCATTTACGTGAGCAGATCGTTTGTCCGGTCATTTATTTACTTTCGAGGTAAGAACAATTTTTTCAAATGTGTATTTTTTTTTATAAATCTTATTATATTAATATTGTTATCATTCTTATTTTCAGAATCATGTCAACCTCACCGTGCTACAGTCCTGTTCTAGATATTATAAACCATAATAGAACTTCAGTATTTGATGAAGAACCCGAGAGACCAAATTTACAGGAGGTAAGTGACAAGGTTATAAATATGTAAAAGTTATTATTATTTATATTTTTTATTTTATTTATAATGGCGTTTTTTTTTTTTTTTTTTTTACAGAATTTAATAGAAGACGATAATCCAATTACCAATCCTTTTTATTACGCTCAAGATAGAGAAAGTTGGTATGCTGAAGTAGCTGCCAAGGCTTGTGAAGAAAGTCGACAACAAAAAGCAGAGGAACAAGCATTGAAGAAGAAAAAAAAAATCAAATCAAAATCTATTACGAGAATAAACAAATCTTATGTCATGCGCAAAGAACCTGCACATGTTCGACATTTAATCAAAATTATGATACATGATTTGGATGGTCGTCCCATGGATAAAATAAAAGTGGATCCTGAGGATGCGAGTGTGGATGTGCAGTATTTAGTGACTAGTGATTATGATGATATAAAGACTGAAACTGAACATTTAGTTGGTAAAATAGTGAATAAATTAAGGCAATCGAATTGTCTATAATACATAATTATATTATGTTTTATATAATTTTTCTAATTTATTTGAATTGTCCAATGTTGTTTATGTTTATGCTGTTGTATACTTACGTTATTTATATGCAGTGTATATTATATTTCGATTTTGTCAATAGTTCGCATTGTCTGCCACAAATTAATTTGCTTTCGAGAGATTTTTTAGAATCTTTTCAATAATTGCTTCTTCTGAAATGTACTTTTTACTTTATCAAAAAGTTGCTATAATCTTAAATAACAAATTTATTTGTAACAGAACTTAGATCGAGGAAATAAAAAAAACAACTATTATTAAAATAAATGATATTTTATTCATTTTAAAGTGTATTAAATTTATTATAAGTTTACATTATTATATTTATGTTTTAATATATTTTCAATTTACAATAAATTGCATAATAACAAACAAATATTTGTTTCATTAACTAGTAAAAAGTTCTTAAAATTAGTTTTTCCCATTGTACTAAATAATAAAAAAATAAAAAAATGTACTAAATAAAAATATTCATATATTTTGTCATATATACTATATTTATTTAGTACAATGGGACAGACGTATACATTTAGCTTGAATTGAATGCTGGATTTATTATCTTACACATTTTTGTATGATTTTTAGTTAAATGTTCTTAACTTTATAATTATGTAGGTATAGGTACAAAAACATATTGCCATATAGTTCATTATCACCAAAAGAATCCGTGCCTTTGATATGTACATACCCTTTCCGTAACACGCTGTATGTTATAATCATTTTATACTTAAAAAGTTAATAAGGCCATGTATACCTACTTATTATATCTTAATAAATTTCTTATCATCTTAATATTTGTGTTTTATTCCTGTTATAAAGGGTTATAATCAGTCTGTTAAATAAATACACATCAATTTGTTTACATAATTTATTTAAACATTAGAAATTTTATTACACACATCAACATAGTACATACAGCTTAACTTCAAATACATTTTCAAGTAACTTTATTATGATTATGAATTATATACATTTTAACTTAATTAATTACATATTGGGAATTTTCTTTTACATACTAAAATGCATTTACACAGTTTACAGGTATTGATTGTAGATTTACATAGTTAATTATGTATTAAAAAACAGTTTTGTAATGTCCCCAAGGTAAAGTTTTATAATCATCTTCTAATATTTGTCTTTTATCATCATCTCTGCTAAGTACAAGTTTATTAATTTTTTGAGTAAATATATTATGATTTTTTGACCTAATTATACACATATTTTCTCTTAAATGTTCATTGTATCGTAAAGCTCTTTTATAATTGTTAATATTAAGTTTATTTGTAACGGTTTTTTTAATACCTTTTGCTTTTCTTATTGATGTGGTTACAGAATCTATACAATACAATTTTGCTCTTAAGCCCACAAACTCGGATATGATATCACCACCCATCTCATCCTTGAAAAATCCTGGTATTTTACTATTTACTTTTGGCATATCATAATTCTCATTTTCAAAGTTACTGGTGTCAAAGTACCTAATATACTTTTTCATGTCTTTATAAAAGTCTTCAGTGTATATTAAATACAAAAGACTATCTGTATCAGTATAACAAAGTTTGATAGACTCTTTATAAATACGTTTCATTACAGAATAGTGAAAATGATGTAAATGACTCTTAGCCAATTCCAAAATTGAAAATCCAATATAAATCGGGCGATCCAGAATTATTTGTGTCTGTTGCATCTGGATTGCAACCAATGACTCAGATAGCATCGACATATTTTTGAAATTCGGAGCACTTATATATTTTTCTGCTCCACAAACTTTATTAGTCTTATTTGATGTATCTTTCCATACATTAACCAATTTCACATCAACTTGTTTTCTTTTGTTTTCTATTGTTTTTCCGAAAATAGAATTATTTTGTTTTTTAAAAAAATCTCTTTCAAAATCTGAACTTGCTTCTTGACGAAGTGTTGTATTCAATAAGATGTATGGTGCTAAAAATGCATTTTGACTAAAAGTTAATATCCTATGAATCTTGAGTAAAATAAGACCATTTTTTAAACACTCTTTCAAATGAATGTAATGAATCACATATTTAAATTTGTCATTCAAGTTGGCAATTAGTTTATAATTTTTACTTCCCGGAGGTACAAATTTTTCAGCTGCAAATGGTAAATCAGAATGGTCATCATGAATTTCGTATGGATAGTGTAAATCTACTTCGAGAATATATCCACTATCACTATCATCGGAAACATTTATAATATCAAATGTATTTATTTCTTTTTCGCTCAAAAATTTAAAATTTCCCGCTGGTAATTTTTGCATCATTGCATAACCATATAAATTAACACAATCCAGATAAACTAGATAACTATTAGGTTTCTGACTATCATAATGTGGAAGATATTTATTATTTGCTTTAGCATATCTTAAAGAACATTGGGCAAGACCTCCTCGTATACCCTTTTCCAACATTTGATACATTTCAATATCCGAAATCAAGTCTAAATTAATATTAGTGTATAACAACATAGCGTCCCAACTTAATGATGGTGAAGAAACGTAATAACATGGATCAAGGTTGTAATATTTTAAACTCATAGCTCTAAATTTTTCAAATACATCGCATAAAAGAAGGACGTCACATTTTAGATACAGATCTGTATACTCTCCTAAATTGGAAATATGAAATGCGTCCCAAACTTTTAATGCATGATTGTAGTTTTCATCGGAAACAGTTTCAGATGTCAGATTATTATAAAATTTGATTTGATCTGGCAATTTATTTTCTTTGTAACGATCCCATGAATCAATATAGTCGTAACAATAAATACCTTTTCTCCGAATTAAATTAAATAAGTGTTCATCTTCGAAAAACTGTCGCAGACTTTGAAAATCCTCAGGTTTCATTGAGTTCACTAAATTATCAAGACTTGAACTCAAAAAATTAAAAGAGTCGATAAATTTTAATTGAGCCACATTTTTATCATTAATTGGTATAAATTTAGTAAAAGATATATATTTTTCCTTATTTTTAGGTATTAAATTTATGCGCCCGCAAATAGCAGAAAGTTCTTTTATAAACAAATGGCAATCATAACCTGAAAGGTTGTGAAATATTATAGGTATAAATGAACATTTTTTAGCATTTAAATTACATTTATCATGCGCTGGTCCTCTGTATTTTCCTGTGAAATGATCATGATCTGCGACAACTATGTCTGTATCACAGAATTTTTTCTTACATAAATAACATTTTTTTGCATTGTTAAAAGAATTACGTTCATCTTCACTGATTATCATGGGCTTTGAATCTGAAATTATTTCATACAATCTTTTCACATTTTTGGTAATTGATTTAGTAAACTTCTTTGAACAATCTGGCCCCCTGTATGATACGAACTTATTAAGTTCTGGTCGAGAATGGCAAAAAATATAATATGCAAAGCAACTTGCCTCGTGAATTTGTATGTTTTCAACATGTTTTGTTTTATTTTTGTCTGAATATTCGTGTAATAAGCTCTCAAAATCACCGTAAATAACTATGGGAATTCTTTGAGTTCTTTCAAAATTTGAAAAATATTGTGTCGTGTTATCTTCAGGGAGTATAGTTTTCACTCTTGCACAGTTATGATTTAAAAGTTTTTCTGATGTACTAAAATATGTGAAACACTCGTCACATAAATGTATCTTGGACTTATGTTTAGTTAATTGTTTATGTACAAGTCTGTCGAACTTTTTTATTAAACAGTAATGGTTTTTACCTTTTTTATTATTAATACAAAGTAAGTTGACGTGCATTATTTTTCTTTTTAAAGTTTTATACAATGGTCCAGTCACTTGATTTTTCGAATCTAAACCATAAATGTTTATACTCAAATTCGGATTTAGATTTTCAAATAATTTAATATCTGTAAAACTTGGAGGAAATGACATATTAGTTGTTTTCAAAACTTTTGAATAATGAGGGTATGATGTCACTCTATTTGGATTATTCATAGACGGATACAAATGAGCTACAACACTCCAAAGAAAACAATGTTCATCATTATTAACTAAATTTAGACAAGATTTTGTTTTGCGAATATTTTGAGGTAATGGAATGTAAGAACCAGCTCTTAAAGGGTTGTATTTTAAAATATTTATTTCTAAATGACTTATTCTCTCGATTGTCCAACCTGATTCACAAAGTTCAAACTCTGAACATTTGTAAATCATTTTTTCAGCACATGCTTTAAAAATGGATAGTAAATCGGTATTTTGCGATATTATTTCATATTTAGTGTTAAAAGATTTCAGAGATGATTCATTATTTTTAGGTAAAACATATGAAACAAACAGTTCAAAATTGACTTTTAATGATGTATGTACTTTCAGTTTCTCTTTAATAAGATAAGAACATATATGCGAAATATCATTTAAAAATAATTCAGGTGAAATATTAAATTTTTGAGAATCTATTTTGTAACTAACTATTTTGTTTTTAAAGGCACAAGCAATCATATGAACATTGTCAAATTCAGTTTGTAGCAAACAGTTAGATTTATGAATGTTGGATTTCTTGTGAGAAGAATGTTTTTTAACGTATTCATTACAGGGTTGGCAGAAATACATTTAGTCTTCAAAAATATTCAATTTATTCTGTGTTTATTTATACTAAACAAAGTTATTTATTTTTCTTGTTTCTTGGTTTTGATTTTAGTATTATTCTATACAAAATTATTTTTTTTGTTATAGGTTCTGATTTTAGTTTTATTAAATACAAAGTATAATTTTTCTTGTTTATAGGTTCTGATTTTAGTTTTATTTTATACAAACTTTAATTTTCTTGTTTTTAGGTTCTGATTTTAGTTTTACACAGTGTATTTTTCTTGTTTCTGGGTTCCAATTTTAGTTATATTCTATACAAATTTATTTGTTCTTGTTTTAGGTTCTGATTTTAGTTTTATTCTACGCAAAGTTTATTTTTTTCTTGTTTCTAGGTTCTTATTTTACTTTTCTGTTATACAAACTTTAATTTTCTTGTTTTTAGGTTCTGATTTTAGTTTTATTCTATACAAAGTTTAATTTTTCTTGTTATAGGTTCTCATTTTAGTTTATTCTTTATAAAGTTTAATTTTTCTTATTTTTAGGTTCTGGTTTTTGTTTTATTTAGTTTTTATCTACAGAGTAGATCCTGTAAGAAACAATGCATTTAATTATGTAAAAACATGAAATTACTATTCAAATTAAACATACCTACATACATGCATAAACTGATAAACCCAAAAATTATGTGGATATCGATAAACTAAGTGAGCAAGTACATGTTGATTAATCCTTGGATGGATACAAAATAGGTTTAACGTGACGAAAATTTTCTTTTATCGTGGAAACAAGCTGAGTAACTGCTTTCCAAGTTGGCGTTTTGTCATTTACTGCAGTTTTAAAAGTGATCAGGGAATGTTGCCAACGGTTGTTGGTAATTGCTTCCAGTTCACGGCTGTTCGAGATGCGAACTTCAATGTAATACTCGCCTCTCTTTGTGGGATCGCTTTGATAGGTTTTGCCAGAAGCTACACGTCGTGAAAGATAATTTTTTAATGTTGCTGCATGGACAGGTTCAGACTCATCATCCTGCCAACAACAAAAACAGACTTTGAATTATTATAAGCTCAAGAGCTTAACATCGTTACAACATCATATTAATATACGATTTAACTATCTACACGTTATTATACTTATATATAACGTATTAAAATAACATAGCATGTCTTTATTGTTGGATAACCAAAAACACTTTGTCCGGACTGCGAATCGAACACAGAACGAGATAGAAAATACAAGAAGCGGAACACACTTGCTACCATCGAGGTCATTTACGAGATAGATATGGGGCAGGCATCGAAATTAAAATTGTTTCTGCTCAGACTAATTTTCGTTAGAAACAAAACGTAAAATATTATGTAGATAAATGAACTCACCTCAGAATCGGGAAAGAGATTGATTTTACGCTTTTTGGTCACGTTTGCTGGTGTTGGATCAGTCTCTGATTCCGAGTCACTATCTAAATGATCCTGTCTTTTTTGTATCTTGCTTCGTTGCTTCTTGGGTTTAGACGGTTTGGTGGTCTTTTTCTTAGTTGATGTTGAAGGCGCTTCAGCGTCTGAATCGAAGGGATTTGAAGACCTGAAATACAGATAAAGTAAAGTAAACTATTTATGAAACGAAAACAGCAGTTATCAAAAAATACTAGCCCATCAGCACGCTGAGCAAACAACAACATTATTGCAACTGAGTTGCTTATGGGCGTAGGACCTAAGTATTACGTACATACTTGACCCCTTGGGAAGATATTCCACAGCCACCAATGAAGGAATGATGCCACAACCAATGTGTTATAAAAACATCTCGATGGCTCTATTTATACCCTAATATTATAAGGGAACGATCATTGTAACGTATTAAAGTTTTCGCTGACGTTTCAATTTAAAAATAATTAATTTTTATGTTTAATATTGAACACTATACTCATTGATCATTAGAACTATTATTGTTTCTTTATATATTACAAATTAGGTACTCAAGTGTGAACATCTCCTTTACTAAACTTATTTGGATGCAATACCACACCGACGCCGCAATGTCGCTGCAATTTGAGACGAAATTTTTATAAGGTAATCGTATGTACTCTCTAATAAATCTATAATTAATTATTATATTTAATATTGAACACTGTACTCATTGATCATAAGAATTATTATTGATTGTTTATATATTATAAATTAGGTACTCAAGTATCATCTCCTTTACTAATCTTATTTGGATGTAATACTACATCGGCGCCGCACTGTCGCTGTAATTTGAGACGAAATTTGTATAAGGTAATCGTATGTACTCTCTAGTAAATCTTAATATAAGACGTAGTTTAACTTAAAATAGAATTTAATAAAGACTTACTTAAAAAACATACTTACACCACTATCATTCGTTAAGGGTAGCGCATCCTAAGGCCAAGGGTCCCACTGCCAACGGGTCCACCATATGTTTCTCATCGAGCTGTATATTTTCAACGGCAATAGACTGTCACTTAAAATTTAATATAATACTTAAAATATTACGTATAACCAATATTATAAGAAATTACAAAATCTAAGATAGGACCTAGGTCTAGAGACCTAGTCCTCATACAAAAAGCCTCGAAAGAAAAAAATATTTTTCCCGTGTTATTTCTATACTACGGGTAATAACTAAATACAAGCATCAAACTTAGTATGTAGTTCCTTTTATAAATGTTTTTAATAAATGCTAGGAAAGTATGAAGATAGAAAATAACTTATAAGTTCCTACTACTAAAGATTCGTCACCCGTTGGTATTGCGAAACATTTGTGCTGAAGCTTGCATTTTTACGGTTTATAAGTGCACACACTTCAATCAGCATTCATCAGTGCTAAAAGTGCGCTGTATCGGTTAGACGTTGAGTACTCCTCATCGGATAGACGTTGCGTGTATAAAATTGGGGCTTCTGCATCATGAGCCGAGCGAAGCGAGGCGAGTGATGCAGAAGCCCCAATTTTACCCTACTAGCCGAGAAACCAAGAGCCAACTAAAAGCCCCGGTAACAAAACTATAGTTATCTCTTTCTCTATTACAGAACGAGCGTCTGACAGAGAAGGACGCCGAATTCCACGTCGAAGGCAACGTCTACTCCATGAATATCAAAAATATCAAGAGGGAAAATGCTGGAAAATATTACTGCTATGCCCTCAACAAGCTTGGAAGCCACCAGGCGGAGATCACAGTTGTTGTTAACGGTAAGGAAATAGCTAAGACATTCAATAATTACGTTATTAATAGGCGGGACATCACGAACAAAATTTTCATCCGATACTTGTGTCCTGTTGTACAAAAGTCGATAAGTCTAGTTTAGTACGCTCTGCAGCCGCTCCAATATTGCTATATTATTCTAGATGGCGTTACTGAGACTTGAGATCACAGTTTTTCAATGACATTTCTTGGCATGTCCTCTCTAGCATCTAGCTCTAGCATCTTAAGTCTCTTTGGAAAATAGTAATGATTGTTATACAGGCCAGAAAAGAAATTAAAATTCACACATCCGGAATTTTGATTGTGGAACGCAAAAAAATTTCGTTTAGTATTATGCATTTCAAAATGAGAATAGGAACGTCAATTACCTCTATCCGTCAGATGTCACTTGAATAGCACGGTCTGCAACGAAACCTTATTCGCGTAATCAATTATTTTTAGTTCTTTATTTTACCGAGTCGTAGTTTTTCAAAATGAAAAAAACGTCTTAAGTGAATTTAATCTTGTGGACCGTACTTTTCAAGTGACATCTGATAGATATAGGTCATTGACGTTCCTATTCTCATTTGAAACGCATAGTATTGTCCTAAAGGGAAATGGCCATTTCTGTCAATGTTTTTTTCTATAATATTTATTTTGTTTGGGGTAGCACAAAGAGATTTTAAATACTATAGAGCGGGCATGTCAAGGAAATGTCATAGAAAAACTTTGATCCCATGTCTCAGTAACGCCATCTAGAATAATATATGAATATTGGAGCGGCAGCGGAGCGTAATACAAAAAACTCATAGACTTGTATCCAGCAGGACACACTTTTTCGGACGAAAATTTTGTTCGTGATGTCCGGTCTATGGTATTGAATGTCTTTGGGGTAGCATGATATGCGCCTGTAAATAAACCTGGTGTAAATACTCGTACAACACTATTGTTACCATGTTGTTTCAAATTTGCGTGTTTTCTCTGCAGGCAAACCTCAAGTCCACGTGCCACAGACCATAGTAAACTCTGACATCCAAATCGAAGCAGTTCTGCAGTGTTCTGCTCATGAAGAAGCCGTGTAAGTAACAAAATTAGAACCGGGTCGTTAGATTTTGCAACCCCAAAAAAACCTGCAGACCTAGCCATATTACAAATTCTATTTCTATTATCGTAATCAATAAGGCGACAATAGAAAGAAAATGGCGTATTATGGAATCAGTTGTTTGTCAACTAACAGTCGCATGGGTCGATCGAAGGTTAAGCTACGCTTGACGAGGTCGATCAGTGGATGGGTGACCATTTATTACTCCTCCGTGCCTCGGAAAGCACGTTTAGCCGTTGGTCCCGGCTGTCATTTGTAGATCTCTGACAGTCGTTACTTGTAGTCAGAAGCCCGAAAGTCTGACAACCAGTTTAACCAAGAGGTATCATGTTATCCAGTTACTGGGTTGTCGAGGTCTGACAGGCAGTTGCTCCATGTAAAACACTGGTATTCAGCTGGAAGCCGACCCCAACATAAGTAGTTGGGTAAAGGCTAGGCAGATGATGATGATTTAGTGTTGAGATTCCAACATCAACAGTTAATACATTTGTCTTTCTTCCTTTGATTTCAGACCACACATCCGTTGGTACAAAGACAACGTGTTAATTGAAGACAATGCGTCTATGTACGTCATCAGCACCCAAGGACCGCACTCTAACCTCACGGTCGTACCCAGCAAAGATGATGACTTCGGTACTTTTACTTGCGAGGTAAGAATCTTCAATACAATTATGTACAGACGACAGTTACCCCAATGTGTCAAATTTTCCCAATTGAATATGAACCTTATTCTGTTTGACATAAAGTTGAAAACGTTCAAATAAATTTGACACGTTGGGGTAACTTGTTTTTTTTTTTAATATTACAAACTTATGCTTGACTGCAATCCCACCTGATGGTAAGCAGTGATGCAATCAGTGATGGTAAAGCGCACTAGTTTATTAAGAGCCTATTCACTCTAGCCTTGAAGACACCTAAATAATAATCGGACGGGAAGACCGCAGCAAGCAAGTTGTTCCAGTCCTTCGATGTACGCGGTTTATACGACGAAGCGAAACGCTTTGTCCGAATCGTGGAAGTGCCAACGATGTAAGGGTAGACACTCGCCGTACGCCGGGTTGTCCGATGGTAGAATGGTGATGGCGGAATCAAGTCGTGTAATTCCCGTGCACACTCTCCAAAATGTATCCTATAGAATTGCTGGACTCACGCCTATTTTCCATGGCCAGGCAGAAACTACAGAGCGCTATCTGCTACGATTCATTCAATACTTCTTTTGCTTCGTTTACATTCATAATACATGTTGTAATACACACGCCGGTTGCGATTTTTCGTATGAACCAGTGTTTCACAAATAAAGAGTTTGGAATGTGAGCTTAAACTCCTCGCCTTACCCAAATGTGGGTGGTAGATGAGAATTTCCCAACGTTAATAAAAAATGCCTTTAATAATTTGTGATTAAATAATATAATACGTTTATTATCTCTACAAAAGTTATGTACAGACGCCAGCACGTCAACCTACCCGAATGTGTCGAATTTCTTTGATAGGTTTTCAACTTTATTTTAAACACAATGGTTCATGTGCAATAGGGAAAATTTGACAGTTGATGTGCAGCTGGCATCTGTAATTACAACAAAATAATATTTAAAGTGAACGAACGCAGAGCTAACTATGTGAGGTACCTACTGGTGCCTAAAGTAGGTTTATAAAAACCTGTATTCCAAGTCACCAGGGACTTCCCTCGGCTAGATGCCTATGACTAGAAACATCATACCAAAACGGTATACATAACAAGAAAAAAAAATGCCAGACTTTGTGTGAGTGTGTGTGTGTATGTATGTATGTATGTATGTGTGTGCGTGTGTGTGAGTGTGTGCGCGTGTGTGTGTGTGTGTGTGTGTGTGAGTAATTGTAAGAGGTTGTTAGAGTGAGTGTGGTGAAAGTATATATTTGGTATGTGGAAGCAGTAAAAGAGATGAAAAGCAGATAGAGAAAGTCTATCTTACCCAAACTTCAAACTTCAAATATTTATAGCGATCATGAGTAGATACATAGGGTGTTATAAAAGGTAAAAGTACATACATGATACCCTGTTAGGGCGCAGCAACACAATTTCAATATAGAAATACTTACACACT
This sequence comes from Euplexia lucipara, assembly GCA_921972225.1. Lineage (NCBI taxonomy): Eukaryota > Metazoa > Arthropoda > Insecta > Lepidoptera > Noctuidae > Euplexia > Euplexia lucipara. The sequence goes on along the minus strand of OV179168.1, from coordinate 3,803,111 downwards.
ATTTAATCAATCTTTTATTATATAATATTCTTGGTATTTATATATTATATTAGTATATTTATATATATACCTATATTATTATTATTAAATTATTATATTTATATAATATTTACGTTTCACACTGTTTTACAGTTTAGTTTTGTCCTCGAAAAACTCTTTTATACTGTAATAGCTTTTTTTTGTCAAGTAGTTTTTTAATTTATTCTTGAATTATTCCCAATATATACCTAAGTAACACCTACCTAACAACCTTAATTTAGTACCGTTTTTTATCTATTTTTTTTTTCGATTCCAGGCTGGAAACGACTATGGCACGCACAATCGTTCAATTGAGCTGGTCCAGAGCCCTGTGATCGAGGACCTCGATGTCGATGGACCAAAATTGGCCTGGACAGTGAACTCACATCAGCCAATTGAGGAGATGGAAGTGCAGCTTAAGTCCACCAACGAGGTAAGCAAAGTTAGCTTTTAATCTTCAAAGACCTGTACAGATAATTCAGGTGGAGTAATCAGAATCACAATTATTTATTCGTAAACATAGGTAGTAATAATTACTAACAAGATCTTAAAAATTAGTTAGTGCGCTATGTTTTGCCAATTAACATGTAAATCATTTACAGAAAAAAAAAATAGTATTAAATTAAAATTAAAATTCGTCTTGATTTAAGAATATGCAAGTGAATAAAATTTCAATAGTTATTTATAATCAATTTCATTTAATGTCGAAGTTTGTAGTCAGTTCAGAAGATTAATTTTAAGATAAAATAAGTAAAAAAAAAATTCATATCTAATGTCAAGCTGTATATAGCTTGTAGATAAATGGTAACACCATGGTAATGGTGACTGCCTCGTTGGTCTAGTGGTCGCAAGCGCTACTGCTGAGCATGAGGTCCCGGGTTCGATCCCCGGGTCGGGCGAAGTGTTATTGAGTTTTTCCATCTGGGATTTCTCAGTAGCAGCCCGGAGTCTGGATTTGTGCCCGATCGATGGCAATAGGCTCGCCCCCTATTACATGGGACTTAAAAAAAAACATAACTGGCGAAATGTGGGTGTACTACCAGGTATACCTCTGCCTAGCCCTTCGGGGATTACAGGCGTGATGTTATGTGTGTTGTGTTGTGTATAAATGGTAATAGCCTCACAGATCGATCGAGGGCAAAGCTACGCTGGATGATGTTGGTCTATGACTTATTCATTGCATTTCAAGACTCCTCCGTGACCGCTGTGCACGTTACACCATTGGTCTTGGCTGTCATTTATAAATCTTTAATAGTCGTCTGACAGGCAGTTTAACCAGGAGATTTAATTTTATCCAGTCACTCGCTTGTGGAGAGACAGGCAGAATTCAGCTGCCTTCGGTTAAACTGAAAGCTGACTCCAACATTGTTGGGAAAAAGCTAGGCAGGTTATGACTGCACATGTAATTTAATCAATTGAGTCATAATATCAACTAACTATACTGTATAAATTCAAGATCGTTTGTTCCGCCACTTTTTCTACCCAGCAAATACATTAGGACCTGGTGAGGGTCAGGCATTTTAGGGGGAATGGTCTTATATAATGTTTGACATTCAAAAAGCGGGACCAACTACTTCCGAACCTCTCAAGTTCTTCCCGAGGCACGGCGCTCCATGCCTCCAAATCCTATAAGTGTAGCCATCCATCCGCGGACTGACCTCAGCCAGTGAGCTTAACCTACACTCAACCTGGGAGGCTTTTATATCACAACAAGCGCCTCATTTTTGTGTAAATTGTCAACTGTAACAGCTGGGGCTTATTTTGCATAAAACTTACTTCCTTTGTGATGGATGACCATGCACTAACCTTGACCAGTTAGTTTAACCTACTGTTAAACTGCAGGCTCATGGTAAATTAACTATGAGCTTCTTATTTTTGTGTATTGTCTTATGCAACAGCCGAGGCCGATTTATTGATGGTTGGATTTAGTGATGGATGGTCTATCGCAGACTGACCTGAGCCAGTGTGTTTAACCTACCAACGACCTTAGCCACTAGCCCCTCATTTTTGTGTAGGTACATTGTCAACTGTGGCAGCCGGGGCTTAATTTTTTCTATATTAAATTGCAGGATGGCGAATGGACATCGTTTAGCGTACCAATTCCAGAAGGCAGGCACCATAAGTACGACATTAGCTATACCCTTGAAGATAAACAGCTTCAACCTGGTGAATACTTGGCCATCGTGAAGGTCAGGAACTCCAAAAGTTGGGGAGGTTCCGACGAACCTGCACTTATTACCATCCGTAAGTATTTTAGAATCAGTTTTTCTTTGTTCTTACAAGGTTTGACTGTCAATAATTGGGACCTAAATGGGAGGAATACCCAAAGGAGATGTTACCTATGTTTTCTAATTACTTTCTTATATAATTGTGCTCAAAATTTAATCCGATATGTTTATTATTTTTCGATTGTTTTTTTTTTGTATTAACTAAATGACTTCATTTCCTTTTTTTTTTGTTTTTTTTTGTGACGAATAACATGTTTTATTTTGCTTTTTCTTTTGTTTTATTTAGAAGATCCTCAGTCGCTGTACATCCAGACCGCTTCAGGTAATTAGTGTTTCTTTTATGTTTTTTTTTTAATAAATATAATCTAGTTACTCTCAATTTAGGGAAATCGTACATTGAAGTAATTTGTAAAAGGGGCCACCAGGGTTTATATTTTATTTCGACATTCTAAAGTGTCATTTGATTGTCAAATTATTATGACATTGACTTTGACAAAATGTTATTGAAGTTATTCTTCTTCTTCTTCACACCATCACTATTGTCAAACTTTTAGTTTTTTTTTTCTATTAAAACTTAAGATAACGCGAACGATTAAAAATATTTGAAAAGATTTATTACGCCAAAGAAGTATAACTTCTAACGCGTGTACACACATTTTTTTATAAAGGTACTTAATTTTTATTTTTTTATTTTTAGTGTTTCGTGAAAACAGCGCAGCGCATTCCACCCGACCAGTCTACACTGCACTATCTACGATCCTGATGTATCTCCTTGTCCGAATGCTTTAAACTAACTAGCATAACTTATTTATTGTTATCAAAAGTATTCGATGTTTATCCGAGACAAAACGATATAACTACGCTGTTAAAATTATTAGACGCTTCAAAATTCGCCCCTCGATTAACAAAAAAAAATGTAAAAATAGCAAAAACAAATTAAGTAAAGATTATTTCTGTCACTTTTTCTTTGACATTTTTTTTCTTATTGGTCAGAATTTTTATTATTGAACAGTTTTCTTGTTTGTTTTGTCTCTGTTCCATGAGTTTTCATTATATATTTTTGTACAGAATAAATGGTAAGGAAAATAATTTTTATTTTAGCGTAAGTGAAAATTTGAAACTTATGTAAAGCGAAGATACTTAAAATTTGATCATTTTTGGCACGAAATTATTAAAAAAACTCTTTCTTCGACTAAAAAACAGATTTTCAAAACTATCTGTGAGTTTCGTTCCAAACTGACGCAGCATTTTAGGCAATATGCAGCTTTTTATTTTAATAAGAAAAATAATTTTGATAAATGACAGCTCCTCGAACCAGTTTTAGTAATGTAAATATTTATTATTAAAATTTATTATAATTTTAATATAACAGTGATTTTAGTAATACTAATCACTATTTATCTTTTACGAAATTGACGTTCCCGTTTAGTATTTTTTTCGTTCCCCTAAAATTGGAAAAGAAATCTGCACCTTTAAAGGATTTAGTATGTCTTTTTAGTCTGCTATATAGTTCTTTTAGTTTTATAATTTAGTCGATTTTTCTCACATTAGTATAGTTTTTTAATAGGTAAATATTACCAAAGTGTAATTAAGATCACATTAGTTATATTTAAGCTTATGTTAATTATGTATTACAATTATTGAAATGCTTATTAATTAATAAAACAATATTTAATTTGTAGATTAAAGTACCATTCGCTTTTTGATAATGTTGTTAAAGACGGTCACACTACGATGTTTTCTTCTATTTTATGATGCTAACGCTTTCTATGTAAATGATTTAAAAGTACATTATTAATAGTTTACAATAATTTCTGGTTAAGTTATTTCTGGAGATAAGTGTAGCTTTAGGAAAAAAACTACCAAACATACTTACTGTTTTGCTTTTTATTTAAAAATCTACAATGAATCACTATTTTAAAGTAAAGTTCTAGCTTGTTAATTAAGAAATACTAATACTTTTAATACTTCTTTTAAAAAATTGGTCAAAATTTTCTTTTAATTTTTTCTTATTTTAAAAACATAATATGATGCATCCTAAAGCTAAACTTGTCGATACTTTAAAAATAAATAGAGACTAAATATTTACAAGTCAAGTAAGCTGCCATACTACCTTTGAACGCACAAGTTTTAAAATATCTCCTTTTTATTCACACAGTTAACACAAAAACGTTTGTTGGATAAAGGTACTTACTTTGTTTATTTTTAATAGTCAAACCTATCTTATCACTTGTCTTGTAAATTTCATTATTTTGTAGACATTTAAATTTACAACTTACAGTGATTAACTTTTAAAACAGTGTTTTATTTTTTAAATATTTGCTATTTAATATTAAATCTTTTGCTGAAAACGCGTTCAAAGTGTTAATCGAAATAATAATAAGAATTATATTACCAGTTATAAAATGTAGTTTTTAATAAAAAAAATGTGCCTGTAATTAATTATAATTACAATAATACAATAGTTCCATACGAGGTGCTTACTTCTTTACAAATAAATAGAAAATCACTTCCATTTTTAACTTAAAATATTACTTAGTACTACTAGTCCTATTTTGTATTACAGCAAAGTTTTTTAATAAGTAAAAACAGTACCAATAGACGTAGTTTTGGGAATTATTAAAATTACGTAGACAAAGTAATTTCATCAGCTAATGTATTATCGTCCTTCGATTAAATGGACATAGACGATTTTCAAAACAAATATTTAATTAGTTTTCCTATACGATATAATTTAAAATTATTTATATTACCAGTGAAATAGAGTTAATTTAACATTACCATCACAACAAAGTTATGGAGCAAGATTTTCTGATTTGGTGATCCTCTGTATGTTTGTCTTATGCCTATTTTCACTAAGGCTAGGCGATATCTAAAAGAGATGCTTAAAAAAAAAATGCATTGAGGGATTTTCAACTGTCGGCTTAGCACTGAAAGTTGAAAATCGCAAATCCCCTGGTAGTAGTGAATACGGGCATAGGTACGAGTCGGTATCGAAAATTATGTAGCTTCCTAGTTTTAAACCATTGATTCACAGGGTCGAAATATCTGATTATTTTCTTCCTTAAGAGCTCATTTTTAAATAGCCAGATAATTTTTATCTGAATAATAAAAATGGAGGTTTGACACCCATACAAAAATGGTCACACCTGCATTTTTACGCCTCAAAGTTGTTTGACGATTGACAAATCGGCCCTAAGTCGAAAAATTAAATAGTTAACATTACATACAATAACCTCAAAATATTTTATTTTTACCAACCGGAAATTTTGACCCACATTGAATCATGGTAACAATCAAGTACAATAATCGATTACACGTTATCGATTACATTTTTGTCAATACAACAAATCGATGTATTGTTAATTATAATATGTTCACGTAAAATACTGTGCCTTCTTTATATTAAAACGAAAAGAGGGTTATATATTTTTTTCTTTATTGAATAAACGATTATTGTTTGTAAATATAATTAAACTCATTGTTTCATTTTTGTTACCCTGCTCATGTATTTATTTTATACACACTACACACCCACACGCTACACACACCCTACACAAACACTACTATCTGTGTGGTTTTTTAATCATAAGACTACCTCAGACACCGATCAGCATAGATATCACATGATCCGATCACGACCATGTCTAGACTTCGAAAGAAACATAGTCTCGTGTAGTGTAAAAGTAACCGTTAAGTCAAAATCAAGGTCAAGGTCAACCAAAGGTCATCCACAAAACAGAGAACGTTTCTCTCCGGGGGGCGTGTGTACATAGGGGGATACCAAAATTTCATTAGTTTTTGCCTAGGACATCCCGTTTCAGAGATATGAGCTGAAAAGAGGATTACTAATACTGACCAGCAAAAAACTCGGCTTTCGTCGGCTCGATATTCTAGCGACCTGTGACGTTATCATTGCTGAAAATCGTAAGGCATCGCCTTGTTAAGGGATTTCCAGGAATTTACTGACTTTTTTCATGAAATGCAGTATAAGTGGGAGTGGGGCTGCCTCGGTAATCTAGCGGACGCAAATTATACTCCTTAGCGTAGGGAGCTTACGATTACTGATAAATGTGACCCGACCAAGACGATGTCTAGACTTCAAAACAAACATAGCCTCGTGTAGTGTAAAAGTAACCGTCAAGTCAAAATCAAGGTCAAGGTCAACCAAAGGTCATCCACACAATAGAGAACGTTTCTCTCCGGGGGTTGTGTGTACATAGGGGGGTACCAAAATTTCATTAGTTTTTGCCTAGGACGTCCCGTTTCAGATATATCAGCTGAAAAGAGGATTTCTAATAGACCAGCAAAAATTGCTATCAAATAGGACACAACTTTCGTCAGCTCCATATGCTGGCGACCTGTGACGTTGTCATTGCTGAAAAACCTAGAACCTGAGTTAGGCATCGCCTTGTTAAGGGATTTTCAGGAATTTATTGACTTTTTTCATGAAATGCAAAATAAATGAGAGTGGGCCAGCCACGGTAACCTAGCGGTTGCAAATGCTACTCCTTAGCGGAGGGAGTTTGCGATTACTGATAAATGTGTGTATTAACTAGGCAAGTCTACTCTGTGTATGGTTCTTCTGTCATAAGAACACGTCAGACACCAATCACCATGGTTCACACGAGACCCGACCAAGACGATGTCTAGACTTCAAAACAAACATAGCCTCGTGTAGTGTAAAAGGAACCGTTAAGTCAAAATCAAGGTCAAGGTCAACCAAAGGTCATCCACACAATAGAGAACGTTTCGTCCCGGGGGGTGTGTGTACATAGGGGGATACCAAATTTTCATTAGTTTTTGCCTAGGACGTCCCGTTTCAGAGATATGAGCTGAAAAGAGGATTACTAATACTGACCAGCAAAAAACTCGGCTTTCGTCGGCTCGATATTCTGGCCACCTGTGACGTTGTCATTGCTAAAAAACCTAGAACCTGAGTTAGGCATCGCCTTGTTAAGGGATTTCCAGGAATTTATTGACTTTTTTCATGAAATGCAGTATAAATGAGAGTGGGCCAGCCACGGTAACCTAGCGGTTGCAAATGCTACTCCTTAGCGTAGGGAGTTTACGATTACTGATAAATGTGTGTATTAACTAGGCAAGTCTACTCTGTGTATGGTTCTTCTGTCATAAGAACACGTCAGACACCAATCACCATGGTTCACACGAGACCCGACTAAGACGATATTGTCTAGACTTCAAAACAAACATAGCCTCGTGTAGTGTAAAAGTAACCGTCAAGTCAAAATCAAGGTCAAGGTCAAGCAAAGGTCATCCACAAAATAGAGAACCTTTCTCCCCGGGGGGTGTGTGTACATAGGGGGATACCAAAATTTCATTAGTTTTTGCCTAGGACGTCCCGTTTCAGAGATATGAACTGAAAAGAGGATTTCTAATAAACCAGCAATAAATTCTTTTAAATAGGACACGGCTTTCATCGGCTTCATATGCTGGCGACCTGTGATGTTTGTTTACAATGCTGAAAAACTTAGGTCCAGAGTTAGGCATCGCCTTGTTAGGGGATTTCCAGGAATTTACTGTCTTTTTTCATGAAATGCAGCATAAGTGGGAGTGGGGCTGCCTCGGTAATCTAGCGGTCGCAAATGCTACTGCTTAGCGTAGGGAGATACGACTACTGATAAATATGTATAATATATATCTACTCTCTGTGTGGTTCTTCTGTCATTACAATACCTCAGACACCGATCAGCATGGTTCACACGAGACCCGACCAAGACAATGTCTAAACTTCAAAACAAACATAGCCTCGTGTAGTGTTATAGTAATCGTCAAGTCAAAATCAAGGTCAAGCTCAACCAAAGGTCATCCACACAATAGAGAACGTTTCTCTCCGGGGGGTGTGTGTACATAGGGGGGTACCAAAATTTCATTAGTTTTGCCTAGGACGTCCCGTTTCAGATATATCAGCTGAAAAGAGGATTTCTAATAAACCAGCAATAAATTCTTTTAAATAGGACACGGCTTTCATCGGCTTCATATGCTGGCGACCTGTGATGTTTGTTTACAATGCTGAAAAACTTAGGTCCAGAGTTAGGCATCGCCTTGTTAGGGGATTTCCAGGAATTTACTGTCTTTTTTCATGAAATGCAGCATAAGTGGGAGTGGGGCTGCCTCGGTAATCTAGCGGTCGCAAATGCTACTGCTTAGCGTAGGGAGATACGACTACTGATAAATATGTATAATATATATCTACTCTCTGTGTGGTTCTTCTGTCATTACAATACCTCAGACACCGATCAGCATGGTTCACACGAGACCCGACCAAGACAATGTCTAAACTTCAAAACAAACATAGCCTCGTGTAGTGTTATAGTAATCGTCAAGTCAAAATCAAGGTCAAGCTCAACCAAAGGTCATCCACACAATAGAGAACGTTTCTCTCCGGGGGGTGTGTGTACATAGGGGGGTACCAAAATTTCATTAGTTTTGCCTAGGACGTCCCGTTTCAGATATATCAGCTGAAAAGAGGATTTCTAATAAACCAGCAAAAATTTCTTTTAAATAGGACGCGGCTTACATCGGCTCTATACGCTGGCGACCTGTGATGTTTGTTTATAATGCTGAAAAACTTAGGTCCAGAGTTAGGCATCGCCTGGTTAAGGGATTTCCAGGAATTAACTGACTTTTTTAATTAAATGCAGTCTAAGTGGGAGTGGGGCTGCCCCGGTAATCTAGCGGTCCCAAATGCTACTGCTTAGCGTAGGGAGATACGATTACTGATAAAAATGTATATATCTACTCTCTGTGTGGTTCTTCTGTCATTACAATACCTCAGACACCGATCAGCATGGTTCACACGAGACCCGACCAAGACAATGTCTAAACTTCAAAACAAACATAGCCTCGTGTAGTGTTATAGTAATCGTCAAGTCAAAATCAAGGTCAAGGTCAACCAAAGGTCATCCACACAATAGAGAACGTTTCTCTCCGGGGGGTGTGTGTACATAGGGGGATACCAAAATTTCATTATTTTTTGCCTAGGACGTCCCGTTTCAGAGATATGAGCTGAAAAGAGGATTTCTAATAGACCAGCAAAAATTGCTATCAAATAGGACACATCTTTCGTCAGCTCCATATGCTGGCGACCTGTGACGTTGTCATTGCTGAAAAACCTAGAACCTGAGTTAGGCATCGCCTTGTTAAGGGATTTTCAGGAATTTATTGACTTTTTTCATGAAATGCAGTATAAATTAGAGTGGGCCAGCCTCGGTAACCTAGCGGTTGCAAATGCTACTCCTTAGCGTAGGGAGTTTACGATTACTGATAAATGTGTGTATTAACTAGGCAAGTCTACTCTGTGTATGGTTCTTCTGTCATAAGAACACGTCAGACACCAATCACCATGGTTCACACGAGACCCGACTAAGACGATATTGTCTAGACTTCAAAACAAACATAGCCTCGTGTAGTGTAAAAGTAACCGTCAAGTCAAAATCAAGGTCAAGGTCAAGCAAAGGTCATCCACAAAATAGAGAACCTTTCTCCCCGGGGGGTGTGTGTACATAGGGGGATACCAAAATTTCATTAGTTTTTGCCTAGGACGTCCCGTTTCAGAGATATGAACTGAAAAGAGGATTTCTAATAAACCAGCAATAAATTCTTTTAAATAGGACACGGCTTTCATCGGCTTCATATGCTGGCGACCTGTGATGTTTGTTTACAATGCTGAAAAACTTAGGTCCAGAGTTAGGCATCGCCTTGTTAGGGGATTTCCAGGAATTTACTGTCTTTTTTCATGAAATGCAGCATAAGTGGGAGTGGGGCTGCCTCGGTAATCTAGCGGTCGCAAATGCTACTGCTTAGCGTAGGGAGATACGACTACTGATAAATATGTATAATATATATCTACTCTCTGTGTGGTTCTTCTGTCATTACAATACCTCAGACACCGATCAGCATGGTTCACACGAGACCCGACCAAGACAATGTCTAAACTTCAAAACAAACATAGCCTCGTGTAGTGTTATAGTAATCGTCAAGTCAAAATCAAGGTCAAGCTCAACCAAAGGTCATCCACACAATAGAGAACGTTTCTCTCCGGGGGGTGTGTGTACATAGGGGGGTACCAAAATTTCATTAGTTTTGCCTAGGACGTCCCGTTTCAGATATATCAGCTGAAAAGAGGATTTCTAATAAACCAGCAATAAATTCTTTTAAATAGGACACGGCTTTCATCGGCTTCATATGCTGGCGACCTGTGATGTTTGTTTACAATGCTGAAAAACTTAGGTCCAGAGTTAGGCATCGCCTTGTTAGGGGATTTCCAGGAATTTATTGACTTTTTTCATGAAATGCAAAATAAATGAGAGTGGGCCAGCCACGGTAACCTAGCGGTTGCAAATGCTACTCCTTAGCGTAGGGAGTTTACGATTACTGATAAATGTGTGTATTAACTAGGCAAGTCTACTCTGTGTATGGTTCTTCTGTCATAAGAACACGTCAGACACCAATCACCATGGTTCACACGAGACCCGACCAAGACGATGTCTAGACTTCAAAACAAACATGGCCTCGTGTAGTGTAAAAGGAACCGTAAAGTCAAAATCAAGGTCAAGGTCAACCAAAGGTCATCCACACAATAGAGAACGTTTCTTCCCGGGGGGTGTGTGTACATAGGGGGATACCAAATTTTCATTAGTTTTTGCCTAGGACGTCCCGTTTCAGAGATATGAGCTGAAAAGAGGATTACTAATACTGACCAGCAAAAAACTCGGCTTTCGTCGGCTCGATATTCTGGCCACCTGTGACGTTGTCATTGCTGCAAAACCTAGACCCTGAGTTAGCTATCGCCTTGTTAAGGGATTTCCAGGAATTTACTGACTTTATTCATGAAATGCAGTATAAGTGGGAGTGGGGCCGCTTCGGTAATCTAGTGGTCGCAAATGCTACTCCTTAGCGTATGGAGCTTACGATTACTGATAAATGTGTGTATTAACTAGGCAGGTCAACTCTCTGTATAAGAACCATGCAGAGGGTCGGGTCACGTGTGAACCATGGTGATTAGTGTCTCACACGTGACCCGACCAAAATGATGTCTAGACTTCAAAAGAAACTTACACGTGACCCGACCAAGATGATGTCTAGACTTCAAAACAAACATAGCCTCGAATAGTGTAAAAGTAACCGTCAAGTCAAAATCAAGGTCAAGGTCAACCAAAGGTCATCCACACAATAGAGAACGTTTCTCTCCGGGGGGTGTGTGTACATAGGGGGATACCAAAATTTCATTAGTTTTTGCCTAGGACGTCCCGTTTCAGAGATATGAACTGAAAAGAGGATTTCTAATAAACCAGCAATAAATTCTTTTAAATAGGACACGGCTTTCATCGGCTTCATATGCTGGCGACCTGTGATGTTTGTTTACAATGCTGAAAAACTTAGGTCCAGAGTTAGGCATCGCCTTGTTAGGGGATTTCCAGGAATTTACTGTCTTTTTTCATGAAATGCAGCATAAGTGGGAGTGGGGCTGCCTCGGTAATCTAGCGGTCGCAAATGCTACTGCTTAGCGTAGGGAAATACGACTACTGATAAATATGTGTATATCCACTCTCTGTGTGGTTCTTCTGTCACTACAATACCTCAGACACCGAGCAGCATGATTCACACGAGACCCGACCAAGACAATGTCTAGACTTCAAAACAAACATAGCCTCGTGTAGTGTTATAGTAACCGTTAAGGCGAAATCAAGGTCGAGGTCAACCAAAGGTCATCCACTCAATAGAGTTCGATTCTCTCCGGGGGGTGTGTGTACATAGAGGGATACCAAAATTTCATTATTTTTTGTCTAGGACGTCCCGTTTCAGAGATATGAGCTGAAAAGAGGATTACTAATACTGACCAGCAAAAAACTCGGGTTTCGTCGGCTCGATATTCTGGCGACCTGTGACGTTGTCATTGCTGCAAAACCTAGACCCTGAGTTAGGCATCGCCTTGTTAAGGGATTTTCAGGACTTTACTGACTTTTTTCATGAAATGCAGTATAAATGAGAGTGGGCCTGCCACGGTAACCTAGCGGTTGCAAATGCTACTCCTTAGCGTAGGGAGTTTACGATTACTGATAAATGTGTGTATTAACTAGGCAGGTCTACTCTCTGTATGGTTCTTCTGTCATAAGAACACGTCAGACACCAATCACCATGGTTCACACGAGACCCGACCAAGACGATGTCTAGACTTCAAAACAAACATAGCCTCGTGTAGTGTAAAAGGAACCGTTAAGTCAAAATCAAGGTCAAGGTCAACCAAAGGTCATCCACACAATAGAGAACGTTTCTCCCCGGGGGGTGTGTGTACATAGGGGGATACCAAAATTTCATTATTTTTTGCCTAGGACGTCCCGTTTCAGAGATATGAGCTGAAAAGAGGATTATTAATACTGACCAGCAGAAACTCGGCTTTCGTCGGCTCGATATTCTGGCGACCTGTGACGTTGTCATTGCTGAAAAACCTAGAACCTGAGTTAGGCATCGCCTTGGTAAGGGATTTTCAGGAATTTACTGACTTTTTTCATGAAATGCAGTATAAATGAGAGTGGGCCTGCCACGGTAACCTAGCGGTTGCAAATGCTACTCCTTAGCGTAGGGAGTTTACGATTACTGATAAATGTGTGTATTAACTAGGCAGGTCTACTCTCTGTATGGTTCTTCTGTCATAAGAACACGTCAGACACCAATCACCATGGTTCACACGAGACCCGACCAAGACGATGTCTAGACTTCAAAACAAACATAGCCTCGTGTAGTGTAAAAGGAACCGTTAAGTCAAAATCAAGGTCAAGGTCAACCAAAGGTCATCCACACAATAGATAACGTTTCTCTCCGGGGGGTGTGTGTACGTAGGGGGATACCAAAATTTCATTAGTTTTTGCCTAGGACGTCCCGTTTCAGAGATATGAGCTGAAAAGAGGATTTCTAATAGACCAGCAAAAATTACTTTTCAAATAGGACACGGCTTTCATCGGCTCCATATGCTGGCGACCTGTGATGTTGGAGGTAAGGGATTTCCAGGAATTTACTGACTTTATTCATGAAATGCAGTATAAGTGGGAGTGGGGCCGCTTCGGTAATCTAGCGATCGCAAATGCTACTCCTTAGCGTAGGGAGCTTACGATTACTGATAAATGTGTGTATTAACTAGGCAGGTCAGCTCTCTGTATAAAAACCATACAAAGGGGCGGGTCACGTGTGAACCATGGAGATTAGTGTCTCACACGTGACCCGACCAAGATGATGTCTAGACTTCAAAAGAAACATAGCCTCGTGTAGTGTAAAAGTAACCGTCAAGTCAAAATCAAGGTCAAGGTCAAGCAAAGGTCATCCACAAAATAGAGAACGTTTCTCCCCGGGGGGTGTGTGTACTTAGGGGGATACCAAAATTTCATTAGTTTTTGCCTAGGACGTCCCGTTTCAAAGATATCAGCTGAAAAGAGGATTTCTAACACTTATTAAAAAAAAGTTGCTTCTTAAATAGGACACGACTTTTATCAGCTCCATATTCTGGCGACCTGTGTCGTTGTCATTACTGAAAAACCTACTTTTGAAAACCTTATAAGTAAGTAATTATTGTTCAGAGGGCAAAAAATACTAGCATTCCAATTGTTGCCTCTTTCGAAGTCATCGGTCTACCTACCGCCCTGAATATGTTTGGTGTAAATACCATGTTACATTTAGCCGTACTAGAGTCTGGCTAGTCTGGAGTGTTGCTCTTCCGAACCTCCAAAGGGAAAACGATGGGAATCCAGTTGACACGTTGCTCCTGGCAAGCCAGTGAGTAAAGGAAATAAATTAAAATGCGTTTATAAATCCGTTGTTATTATTTAATAACACATTTGCTCAAGGTGGATAGGAATTAATATATAATAATAATAATATTAACTTTTATTTTCACAAGAATCAAATACAGATTTCACAATGTAGACTATAGACAGTTTAAAAGAGCTTTGTTAGTAACACAATACAGTACAATCTAGGAACTAAAATCTGTACACAATAAGGAAAACCCTGCCTCTCAAACTAGGTCACCTGTATTTATTTATTTATTTATTTATTGGTCTATCCACAATTGTTACACTTTTGAATCTATTAATACAAGCTAAATACATGCCAATTATACAATATAAAGCGATAGACACAGCATGCATAAACTTAACTGTATCTGTATCTTGAGAGACAGTGATTCAGCTTAACATTGATGCTATAGTATTTATAGTAGACTGTGTCGATCTACCCGAGCATTCTAAGGAAATACTATATAGGAATTTTCCTATATAGTATTTCCTTATATTTACATTCACTTAATATGTGTGTTTGTGTGTGAGCGTGTATGTATGTGTGTGGGCGCGGGTGTGTGTATGTTTGTGGGTGCGCGGTTATGTGTGTGTCTGTAATTGTGTGTGTGGGTATGTAATTAGAAATATGTACATAGGTAGTTAGACAACAAACTTAAGTAAAGCCTCTGTTTTCAGGCATTTTTAGGCTTATATCAGTTCTGTATAGTATACCACTAGCACGCGTAGCATGACCAACCGAAGACCCGGATACTGTCTACAGAAAAATCGACTAAGTGACAGATTGAAGAAACATTTTGTTTGTTTTGAGCATGATAATACATGTCAAAAATAAAGAGAAGAAACGTGTAGATTCTTTAGTCGACAATAGCCTACAATATCGATCCTTATTTTGGGTTCGATTCCCACCCAGGATGTTTGTGTGATGAGCACGATCATTTTGTTCTGTGTCTGGATGTAATTTAACTTATTTAGACAAAGTGTTTTTTTGATATCCCATAACTCTAGGGTATGATTGAGACCATACTATCTAAGAATCAACTGGCATAATGAATTATGTTTCAATCATCCTTTTTTTTTTTACTATCATACAAAATAATTCGACAAAGTCAGAACAGAAGATTCGTCGTACTGGTGACAATTTTTGAACTAATTAATAAAAATAATTAAATATAATAATACTTAACAATAATATTCCACGACTATTCACACAACGCCATCTAGTCCCAAGCTAAGCAGAGCTTGTGTTACGGGTACTAAACAACTGATAATTTAATTATGATTGATGATATCTCCGAAACTATGCATTTTTGGACCATCTATTCTAGGAGTTTTAGTATTATTTTTACCTACAGAATATAACCCTAGAGTAATGGGATATAAAAAAAAACACCTTGTATAAGTACCAATACCTATATAAGTATGTTTATCAGCTGTTTAGTACCCATAACACAAGCTCTCAAGCTTAACTTTGGACTAAATGGCGTCGTGTGAAAAGTTGTGGAATATTTATTTATTCTAATCGGCTAATTCGACAGTGATCATGCTATCGTGTAGACATACTGGCGCTGCGCCAGTGCATGGTAAACATCCCACCCATACGTACCAAACATTTCGGGAACACATTCATTGTGCGTACAGCTAAGGAATGAAATTCCCTGCCGGAGTATATGTTTCCTGATAGTTACAACCTAGGGGCTTAAGGTCAAAAGTGAACAGGTTGCTTCTAGGCAGGCGTACTTTATAGTCAACCACTTCATTGCTTACCATCAGGTGAGATAGTGATCAAACGCGTGCCAGATTTTTTTAATTTTATTTTTGGCTTGGTCACTTTGAAAGGATGGATGAATGGCGACTAACGAAAGGTATTTACAAGGCAGATGTAAGTGGGAACGCCGGGAGGGGACGCCCTAGAAGGACATACACAGACCTTATTGGTGAGGTTCTTCAGAAAGGTCAGGTGCGTAGTACTCGCAACCGGCGTGTGTGTATGACAACATGTAAGAATGTAAACGAAGCAAAAGAAGTATGTAAGAATCGTAGCATATGGCGCTCTGTAGTTTCTGCCTACCCCCATGGGAAAAAGGCGTGAGTTTATGTAAGTATGTAGATATAATATTTTTCTGTATGTAAATGCATTGTGCAAACAATTTTTGGTTGACCAAACAAATAAAATAAAAAAATGTAGGTATGTAAAAAAAATCAGTTTAAGTACATCACGATGTTAAGCTTCATATAAGATATTATACTTACTTGGAAAGTCTCATAGGAACCCGTTTGGATTTGAACCCATTACCTCGTGCATGAAAGACGCGAATGATCAGGAACTGAGCCTTGTTGTTTGAATAAATAAAATTAAAATTCAATTCTTTATAATATTTATTTGGGTTTGATTTTTTCTAAACACACTCCCGGACTAAAACTGCAGTAGAGCGGCCATATTGGTTGAACTTGCACGGATTTTAACAACATACGCCATCTGTAGGAGGAGAAAGAGAAAATTAGTTTTGAGAAAAATGGAGCTTGTAGGTAAGCTTGAGTTTAAGAGTAAAAGCTGTACGGAGCGATGCAGGTAAAGCTACGCTTGCCGAGGTCAGTCTTTGGATGGGTGACCATTTAATACTGGGTGGATGGGACATCCTATCCATAAGTCCACAATTTCCAGATTAAGCAACGAGATATTGGACTATTCTATACGGAATTTCTCAATGCAGCCTGGAGTCTGGATTCATATCCGATTGATGGCAATAGGCTAGCCCCCATACTATAGTATGAGGCTGAACATTAATTGTAAAACGTGGGATCAACATAAGATCACGCCTATTATCCCCAAATGGTTAGGCAGAGGTGTACCTGGTAGTGACACCCACATTACGTCAGTTATGTTCAAGTCCCATGTAATAGGGGGCGCGCCCATTGCCATCAATCGGGCACATATCTAAACTCCGGACTGATACTAAGAAATTCCAGTTGGAAAAATTGCCCGACCCGGGGATTGAATCCGAGACTTCGTGCTCAGCAGTAGCGCTCGCGACTACTAGGCCACCGAGGAAGACAACGGTCATCGACTGACCTGTTGGTCTAGTAGTTAGTTACCCTGACTGCTATGCCAGAGGTCGTGGGTTTGATTCCCACCCAGGACAAATGTTTGTGAGATGAGCACGATCATTTGTTCTGTGTCTGGGTGTAATTTATCTATAATGTAATTATGTATGTATTTAGAAATATATAAGTATGTTTATCAGCCATAGGTGGTTTAGTACCCATAACACAAGCTCTTAGCTTAGCTTGGGACTAAATGGCGTTGTGTAAAAAGGTTGTGGAATATTATTATCAAAAAACGGTCAATGTGGGATCAACTCTTTGGCGACAAAAGGCGTGATGTTAACTTATGAATATCATTACCTCTGGCTGTCCAATCTCACATAAACATGTCGGGACACGGTCCCATTGATAGCGATATCAGACCACAGACGCTCCGCTACCGCTGCCGCTCGTGGCCATAAGTGGTAGTCTAGATTAGCTGCAAAACATTATTAAACAGTTGTACATTATTATTATTGCTTTAATGGAGCACGACCTAAACCGAGTGTGGTTTAAATATTATTTTTATTTATTATTACGGTGTTGCTTGCTATGGGTTTTTATAACCTGAATTAAAGATTATTATTATTATTATTTTTATTCCTTGTTATTTCTCGGAACCCTTGGGTTCCGGACCTTTGGAAGGCGTACGAGGAGCCGAAGCCAACTCGCAGAGGCCCTTTGTCGTTTTTAAAGAATTGAGGCACCAATCGCAGATTTTCCCTGTATGCACTAGACAAGTGCACCCAAGGAAAACCTACGACTGGAGTAAGACTATTGCAGAATATGGTAACAAAAGTACTAGACTATAGATTAAGGTAGCTACAATGGACTGAATACCTAGAACTATGAAAGACTATGTGCCCCTGCCTTATCAATGTTACATATACACAGATTAAATGACAGGGGGTGACTTGCACACTCAATAATGGGCCCTCTAAAACGGCCGCTAGAACATAGTGACGTAGCGACAAGAGGGCAACATGTCCTGAGGTGCTAAAGGAGTGGAGCGGCATTCCACGGCTATCAGGACAATCCCGGAAGTACAATCAAGATGCCTACCAGCACCTTACTGGAATGCTTCCTTCCTCCGAGCACGTTTGCTCTTGCGAATCTCCACTCTAGCCGGCCAACTAAGGCAACAAAGAGGTGGGAGCTCCGTTCCTCGTCAGAGTTCACTCTGGTTAGCTTGTGGCTAAATTATAACAGCCACACGAGTTGATCTAAGATTAAGTTACGCTTGTCAAAGTTGGTCAGAGGATGAGAGACAAATTCATTACATATCAAGGCTCCTCGTGCCTCGGAAAGCACGTTAAGCCGTTGATCACGGCTGTCATTTGTAGATGATGATGATAAATCTGATAACCAGTTTAGCCAAGTAGTATCGTTACCCAGTTACTGAGTGGTAAAGGTCCGACTAGAGATGGGTAGTGGGTTAAAACCCAATCTTCTCATTCGAGTTAAAACTGGGTGATTTGGGTTGTAACCCAGTTTTAACCAGAAATATGTTCAAGAACAGAAATATTTTGTTTTCACCCCGCCAAACCACCCAGTGAGCGGAATGAAAGGGGTGATACCTGGGTTATAACCCAAAACTGGGTTTTACCCGGGTGATTACCCATCCCTAGTTCCGACAGGCAGTCGCTTCATGTAGAACACTGGTATTCAGCTGCGTCCAGTTAAATTGGAAGCCGACCCCAACTTAGTTGGGAAAAGTCTAGGCAGATGATGAGTAGCCAGAAGCCAAAACAGAGGGCGGCATTAAAATTCAGACACCAGCTGCAGGCCTAGCCATATTACACATTCTATTTCTATTATCGTAATCAGTAAGGTGACAATAGAAAGAAAATGGCGTATAGAATCAGCTGTTTGTCAACTGTCAAGTGTTAACGAGTAGAATTTGTAATATGACTGAAAATGAAATACACTTGACAGTCGACATACAGCTGCAGACCTAGCCATATTACAAATTCTATTTCTATTCTTTTGCGACAATAGAAATAAAATGGCGTACCTATATGGAATCAGCTGTTTGACAACTGCCAAGTTTTAACGAGTAGAATTTGTAATATGGCTGAAAATGAAATACACTTGAGAGTTGACATACAGCTGCAGGCCTAGCCATATTACAAATTCTATTTCTATTCTTTTGCGACAATAGAAATAAAATGGCGTATATGGAATCAGCTGTTTGACAACTGTCAAGTGTATTTAATTTTCAGCCATATTACAAATTATAAACAGCTGATTCCATATACGCCATTTTCTTTCTATAATAGAAAAAGAATAGAAATAGAATTTGTAATATGCCTAGGCCTGCTAGTTATTCACTAAAAACACGATTATAAAAGAAAAAAAAAACTGTTTTAACGATTTGGTCACATTTCTTTCCTCCTTCCCATTTGCACGCGTAGCAACATCACCCCAGAAACAAATATGTAGACGGAAAAAGCGTGACAGGATAGATGGTATCAAAACATATCTGCCGATTATACAAGGATTAATGCTCGATATTGTAGACTATTTGTAGACTGAAGAATCGACACATTCCTTCTCTTCATTCTTGACATTGTCGTGCTCGAAACGAAAGAAATGTTTCCACAATCTATCACTTTGGCGATTCTACTGTTGACTAAGTTCGTTTCTACAGTCGACATGCTACGCTTGCAGATTGTGATAAATCAGGCTGTGATTAAAAAGGAGATTTAGTGGCAAAAAATTTAAAGAGTAAGTATGCTTAACCTTTTAAGCGCTTAGCTAAATATTAATTGCCGTGCCCCTAGCGCCGGGCCAAAATTGCTACAAATCAATAAAATAATACATAAAGTAAAGAAGGAGAAACAATCGTTGTATCGATTATTAGTTTTTGTAACATAAATAATAACAACGGTTTTAGTTAAACCACAACGTCAGTATTTTGACAATAAAACAAAAAAGTCATACATGTTCTCTGCCGCAGAAATACGACACGCGCGGTAGGCGCACGAAAATATGACATATTTTCGTGCGCCTACCGCTTGTGTCGCATAAATATGACACATTGTGTCATATTTATGCGACACAAGCGGTTAAATGGTTAAAGCGGGTTAAATGTTTTGGTCACGTTGAAAAATGAAAGGCGACTAACCAAAATTTAAGCAGATGTAAGTAAAACTGCGAGATACGTACAGCTTGTACGGCCATATGTACACAAGTAGGTGTAACATATCTTTAAAATTGGCTTACCAGTATCGACAAGGTCTGTCCATAGGATGGCTTCGCCCCCCTCAATCGTGAGGGCCTCAAGGGTGCGCCAAGACTTCCAGGAATACATCTCTTGCCAGGTCCTGTCAACGAAAATATTATTAAAAGTCTCCCTGTCTATCGTTTTACTGCCTCGTTAATTGAAAGATACAAAGAAAGTGAGAATGAAAGAAAAAGAAAGAAGCAAACAGGCAAAAGAAACTAAAAAAAAGTACTTATATAGTATTTAATGTGTATTTGTGTTGTAATTGAGTAATTCCATCAGGATTTCCTCAGACGAGCCGGAGTTGGGATTTGTGATATATACAGGGTGTAACGGAAAGGGTATATACATACAAACAGGGTGAATAGAGTATTTAATAACGAGTCTTTCCTCAAAATTTCAGCTCCCAACTAATAACTTTGAAACTTCACGATATTATTTAATATCGACATTTTATTAAATGCAAAATCGTAACAAACGTGTCACCGCACTATGAGGGTCATAATCCTGTCCGGCAAGGTTCAAGTATATCTATCTCGGGTTCTGCGCGCCTAGTACAGACCTATCGGGCTCTGCCTAACCGACGAAGGCGCGACGGCGCGGGCGGGCTCAACTCTACAATTATGTATGTATATGTATAAAAACGTTGCCATGTCGTTTCTTATCACCAAGAGAATCCGTGCCCTTCGGATGTATATACCCTTTCCGTTACACCCTGTATATATGTATATGCTGGTTGGCAATAGGCTCGCCTTTTATTAGGTACAGGCATATTTTTATGATAAGTTTAAGTCAATGAGAAATGTTTTCAAAATTTGGGAGCCTAATTATTCTTACCTGTATCTCGTACACCTTTGCTTCTTCATCTCACAAGAAAGATCCCATTTGCTTGAATGAATTGCTTTGAATCTGCTTAGAAACTGCTCTGAGGGATTCGGCTGCCATTCTGACAGTTGCACACCAAGTCTAAAAAATCCAGAACACTGGGTAAAAACACTTTCTTGTTTAAAAACGTTTAAGTAACCTAATTAAACAGCCAAAGGGCCTATTCCTCGAAGCCTAACCATTTCTAAGCGTAACCATCGAAGCGCAACCGAATTATTCCGCAAAGCGCTACCACATATAAAACATGACGCCTGTAATCCCCGAAAGGTGAATCAGATCTTCGGGCAAAATGTAAGTGTAATATTTCGCCAGTTATGTTTAAGTCCCATGTAATAGGGTACGACCGCAGCGCTCACAAAATTATATTTTTATTCCTCGAAGCGCAACCATGATTAAAATTAGAGAGCAAGGGTTATTATAGATTTATCAAAGATATCGATAAATTAAAAATGTTTAGTATGCAACTAAGTGAGTAAGTATTAATACTAAGCCTGGTAAAACAAGACTCACCTACGGATATGATGTGTGCTAGTTCATATGTAAGAGACTAGTATATTGTTACCTGTCCCATGTCCTAGCTTCCAAATCCTTCGTCAAATGCGTCGTATACCAAATAATCGGTAATTTCGGTAAGAAACCTTTGTTCGCCAACTTCAACCTTTCTAGAGCCTTATCAAGGAACCCTTCTCTTTCCTCCATTAAATTGTAACAGTTAACTAAAGAAAACACGCCGTCACTCATATGGAACACATCGTCCACTTTCGTCATCTCCAAAATTTCAGAATATATAACCTGAAGTATATCAAATACTGAATCGTGAATACCTAGTCTTAGACAAAGAACATTGTTGCAAGTGAAGTTCTTGTCCTTAGTAAGGCAAGTTGCTTCAGGTATCCAAGACCACGCTCTTCCGACAGGCCCTGGGACCGCTACTTCTAAGAGGACTCTTATACCACGTATCCCAGCTCTCCTAACAACAGCTTTGACATCATCCTTGGTGTAAATTTGCCTTCTGCCGTAAGATCCATATTCAAAAAGTTGGGGGATTGCTGGTAGATATAACGGAAAGCTAGTGACATCAGAAATTCTCCAGTGAAATGTATTCAGCTTTACTGTAGCCATAGCGTCAATCGTCCTCATGATATCTGGGACTGGGATAAAATTTCTTCCTGTATCTATCATTAGGCCTCGATATTTGTAACTGGGAGCGTCTTTGATGATCATGTTTGATAATGTTATAAGGTTTCCAGTGGCCTGGTCCAGTAAAATTAGTTGGCTGAGAGTTTCCAGCGCATGTCTTAAGCCACAGAAAGACGCTGACAGCAGTTTTATCACGACTTGATTGGTTAAAGTTTCTACCTTAATTGTGTATGATTCATCTGTATCTTGCCTGATTCGGGGATCAGGATCAGTTTCTACATCCATTTGGATGTACATAGTTTTGATCATCAATTCTCTTGAAATGTTCATTCTTCGAGCGTTCAACGTGTACCTTTCTAGCTTCGCCAAGTCTCCAAGAAAGAGTTTGAATGCTTCTGCCAAATACATATGGACTGCTTCCGAAGGCACGGATTGGAATTTGTATTCAAGCTTATTCGTTGCAAGGACTACTAATTTTTTACTGTAGTAAGTGTAGCCAATTGGATGTGGCCATAGCTGTGGTCCCATACAAAGTAATATGCATCTACTTAAAGAAGAGTAAATATATTCTGAGGTTGGCTCGTAAACCTTTTGACACAGGCCCTGCTTGCAAATGTAAGAATTCAGCTGGAATATTCTGTGAAAACTGCAATGGACTGCATTAGGAACTACGAAATGATTACCTATCTTATTGAAAACAAATAACCGTATGTGCTAGATACTTTAAAGTAAATAATCTTTTGTCTTCAAAAAACCCTAATTTAGTCTAAAAGATATTATAGCTAGCTAATTATTTTGTTTTTGTAGTTCTCTAGATATAGGTCTTCTGGTCACACTTTTTATTTTTCTATTTTTGTGTCTCTTAATTTTATTTTTATTGTGACACTGTCATGCATTTACATGGTTACTATTATGCCATTTATCGATGTAATTTTTAGTTAAATTGTAAGTGACAGCCAAAGAGATTTAAAAGACTATAGAGCGGGCATGTCAAGGAAATGTCATAGAAAAACTTTGATCCCATGTCTCAGTAACGCCATCTAGAATAATATATGAATATTGGAGCGGCAGCGGAGCGTACTAAAAAAAACTCATAGACTTGTGTCCGGCAGGACACACTTTTTCGGACGAAAATTGTTTGTGATGTCCGGTCTATATTGAATGTCTTTGGTGACAGCGCTGTTGATCTGCTTATTATAAATCAATAAATAAATAACCGGTGTTATTTCAATTTGTATACCTGGCTTCTTGATGGGCAGTCATTTTTTCTACCGTTTGATGGTCAACAGAATGTTGAGTTTTAGGATTACTTTCAGACTTTAGTAAGAATACCAGCAATGCTATCATTGTTATTAATACAATCACTGCAGGCATCAGTATAAACTTTTTATTGATCAGAAATCTGTTATATCTGAAAGGAAACGAAAAATATTTTAATGTGGTCTGTGTTATGTCCTTCTAGGCCGTCCCTTGCCTGCGTTTCCACTTACAATTTGGCCTTTTGTGAGTCGCCTTTCATCCATCCGATGTGGTTGGATGTTTTCCTTCACCGTTTTGGAAACAAGTGACAAGTACGAATATTAATGAATCTATATATTTTTTGTGCTGATTCTACGTTCGTTTTCTTTACTGTCGTAGCGATTTTCAGCTAAACTCCGTATCTAAACTGAACCTATTTCCCTACCGTTTACACACAAACCACACATACAATATACCTACTCGTAGAGTGTAAAAATACCGATCACTTAGCTGACACCTACACATTCTGTACTTATAATTAAGTAACTTTGACCAAAAAATATTGCTGAGAAAAAACTTTTTATTGCCATCTTTAAAAGAAGATGTTTTTGCGTAATTTATTACGTAACATCGATAATTTTTATAATATTTGTTCAGAAAAAAGACCTTCAATATCACCAGAACCAGTGAATTCCCAGGTATAAAACTATCCCAGTGATGGGTAGATAATGTAGTTTTCGTAAACGATCTTTTTACACACTGTATATACACACACCACACATTCAACATACTCAAACACATAACGCAACATAAACGCATACCTACTTACACTTCACACATTTAATTTATGATGGTAAACTTAATTCAATATAATTATTATTTAGGAACACTCGCGATGGTAGTCTCTTTGTAATCATGAAATTCTGTCATGGGGACTTGGGGTGGCAAACCTTAATACAGGTTACCATGTAACCTAGCTAGAGCGCCAGTCATTTTTGTATTACCTTCTAACTTAAAAAAAAAATTATTATCATTACCTACTATTGGTTGTCGTTATTCCTAACCCAGCTCAATATTATTAGAAATCAGACGGCCACTCAAATGATTTGCTAGTGCTACTTACGGACATCGTTCACTCGCTCCCTTCTTCGGCTTGTCAGTCTGACGTACTGGTTGGACGTAATATACGTCAGAAGTGGATTCCATTGCTGTGTCTTCATTCGTATTGCAATTGTCTATAGAACCTCCAGGGTCCGCACAGCATTGTCCATTGGGGCTGCAT
Organism: Euplexia lucipara; assembly: GCA_921972225.1. NCBI lineage: Eukaryota > Metazoa > Arthropoda > Insecta > Lepidoptera > Noctuidae > Euplexia > Euplexia lucipara. The sequence goes on along the minus strand of OV179168.1, from coordinate 3,778,199 downwards.
CTACTACAGGCACAGTTCGACAAACATCGACGTTCTAAACCTAACAAGAAAAGAAAATTTACAGGCATTACAGTAAAATAAATACACCATAAAACTATAAAATAAATAGAAGACAAAGATCGTAATGCCGCAAGAGCCTCAGCTTAGTAATATGTCGCTAATTTTCAGTTGCAACCGACAAGTACGCAGGAATAACAAAAACATTATAAGAGAGTGCGTTACGGTTACAAAAAAAATATATAATAAAATAAATAAGTAAATTCCACCCCTTTCACGTAACGCTATCTAGTCCCAAGCTAAGAAGAGTTTGAGTCATGGGTCAACTGCTAAACATACTTTTATATATTTAAATACATACATATTTTCGATAAATCACACTCAGACACAGAACAAATGAATGAGTTAAATGAGATTTAAAATACATAATCAAAGAAAATGAAGTGAATTTTGTGTTTGAAAAGGATAAAAGAATTCGAAAAGGATGCGATCACTTTATTATACAAGTTGACCATATCTGACCCGCTGCGCCGCCATCTTCGTCATTTGATAGTTCTAATAAATTATGGCATTGTAATGTTATATCTACTTCAAAAAAATTGAAAAGTACTACACTCTAATATACCGCATTTATAACATAATTTTGTTTGTATAAGTGCCCCGTACCTATAAATACAACGTGTTGTTTTGCATGCTTGTGTTTTGAAGCTGTAATAATACACATTCCTAAATCATGAAATAAAACTACGTTGCCTAATCAAAAAGGAATACAATTGTTTTTTAATTACTGAAGTTTTAGTGTATTCCAGAATACACCATTCACAAGACAAGCAACTCATTTCAATTTAGAAATGTCTTTATTTATACATACATACATAAACTCAGGCCTTTTTTCATGTGCCAGAGCCATCTGCTACGATTCATACGTCATATTTTTACAAGTTTTATAAATGTAAAGCTACAAGAAACAATCTCACGCAGCTTACCAGACTCGACAGTTGGCATTTTTTCAACAAAATGTGCAACATTAACTTTGTCGTTAGAAATAGTCATATAGGGAGTCTTAACCTCCATGTCAGACTTAGAGCTATAATTCACCATGTAGTCGGTCTCTGAATATGATGCGTCAGTTGTAACGACTGACGGCAACACTGTGACTGACGACTTGAATTGAATAGAGTTATATTTTTTGGGCGATTTGCCTGAAGTCATGATGGAGATCACAGGCGGCGTTTCAGAGACTGTGCGAGATTTATATTTAGCTCCTTTGAACATAGCATTTTTCTTCTTCCGTTTGTCTGTTGGTAATTCGTCTACAGCCTTGATATAAGAGTAAGAAGGCAATGAGCATGAATCATCAGATTTGTGGTTAACTTTAGTTTTTGCATGCAAACTTAGCTTCAGGCTTGCTGTTGGAGATTTGTCTAAAGTCTTTGAGTCATAGGAAGGTCTTTCGACCGATGTATATGATTCGTAATATTCGTATTTAGCTTCTTTCGATTTATCATTTGATTGAATCCTCTCGAGGCTTCTTGTTGGTGAATCGACTAAAACAATAGAATCATACGAAGTCCTTCCGGCTGATGAGCATGACTCATAAGATTCATACATACTTTTGTTTCTAGATCGAACACTGGAATTTGGCTTTTTGTTTCCTGCTAGTGATTTGACTAAAGCTTTCGAGTTGTAGGAAGGGCTATCAGGTGTCGAGCAAGGTACATACGCTTCGTATTCCACTGATTTGTACGTAGTATTAATTTTTTGCCTTATACTTCCTGTTGGTGATTTGCTCAAAGTTTTGTTATTATTTAGAGGCAACTCAGACGATAAGCATGGTACATAGGACTCGTACTCAACCGATTTGAATCTAGCAGTAATTTTTTGCCGAAAGCTGCTTGTTGGTGATTTGCCGGAAGCCATGATAGAGCTAAATGGAGGTATTCCGAGTAATCCGCCTGATTCAAAAGATTCGTACTCAAGTGATTGAAACTTAGCATTATTTGTTTCTGTTACTGGTGTATCGGTAACCATTGAGTTGAAAGAGGACAGAGGCAGGTCAGATGTTGAACATGGTTCACAAGATTCGGACTCAACTGATTTGAACTTTAATGCATTACATTTTTGCTTCGTACCTTCTGTTGGTGGTGTATCATAAGCCATTGAATTTATTGATGATAAAGGCATTTCGGATGTTGCTTGTACTTCAGAAGATTTCGACGGGTCTGATTTAATGTTCAATAGTTTTTGGCTTTGATCAATCTTTTTGTTGAAAATAGGGTCCAGTTTTACTGAATCGCAGGCTTCTGTAATCACAATCATAATTCATTTAGTCAAATTAGGCTTGGAAACAGCACTTTCTCAACTTCAAAAATTACGTATGATAGTCCCCCAAAACACCTACCCTTAACCAATTTGGAGTGTCTTTTGCTAGAATAGGTAGAAGTGAAATTTTAATGCAAAATGCCGCTGTCGCCTCTTACCACGCGGCCGGTAACGTTATTTCGTGACAGAAAAATCTTAATACTTACCCAAAAAGTTTATTAAAGAAGTTTCACTTCAAAACTTGATGTTTCTATTATTGTTATTGAATACTAGCCTGAACTATCCCCATGCTGGGCAAAAGCCTCTCTCCATTCCTTCCATTGGTCGCGATTGCGGCAACCTTTCTGCAATTCTCAATATTAAGGATATAACATGTACAAGATGTTTTTTTTTAATATTGGGACTAACTTTCACAGGCTGTTCTACCCATAAATATGAACATATTTCGCTATTGGACAGACTAGGACATCGCGAAAAAAAATTAAAATGGTAAATAGCTGTTTTTTTGTCGCGGTTTGCATATTCAATCATTCAAGATTAAATCTGCCCATATTCATGAAGAACACCATGTGGAAATTTGCCCCATGATTAAAAAAGACACTTAATAGAATTAAAATTCTTACGTTTTATAGCCAGTTCAATATTATTACGAGTAACTTCCATGTCGGTCAATTTCTCACAGAACTTCAGGATCATTTCTTGTTCAAGTTTATTTAGGTTGACGCAAATGTCACCATCCACCTTTCCGTTGACTGAACTAACGCAGCAATGGAACAGTAAAATCGACGTCATCAAATACGTTTTCATTTGTACTTCTTTTACATCATAATATCTGGAAAAAGTTGGAAAGAAATCTTGACATTGTCTAGACTAACAGGCCTGTCACAAGTTGTCTTCTATGTATGGGAATGGTCTTTTGCCCTGCTGTGAAACAATAACTTGCTGGTAAATAGTAAATAAATAATTAAAACACATTATTATTTCTCCTTCGACAGACAAAGCCAGCCTACAGCCACTTCGATTTCCTCACTGACCTCCGCTTAACTTAAAAATAAACTGTCGTTCACCCACCTCAGTCTCAGTATCGGGTACTTATGTCTGACAAATGTATCAACATCGGAAGACAATATGGCGCCCTCAAAGTCATCAGCACAAATGTCCTCCTTGTATTTGTTTAAGACTTCCACCGTACTCCATGGATTTAATTCCTTAACAGTAGCTTTAGGATGCACGCATTTGTTTAGCTGTAACAATAATAAACAAATAAAATAAATATTCCACAACTTTCACACAACGCCATCTAGTCCCAAAAAAAGCAGAGCTTGAGAGTACTAGTCAACTGGTAATCTTCTTATATATAAAATTCTCGTGTCACAATGTTCGTTCCCATACTCCTCCGAAACGGCTTGACCGATTGTCATGAAATTTTTTATGCATATTCGGTAGGCCTGAGAATCGGCTACTATCTATTTTTCTAACCTGTAAGTGATAAGGGGTGTTCACCCCAAATTTTATTTTTTTGATAATTTTTATTTTTTTTTATTTTTTTATTATGTGGCATCAAAAAATACGTACAACTCTAAATTTGCACTTTCTTATCACCAACCCTTGCTTTTCAAAATATCACGAGGAGAGGTAAGAGGGAGGGGGAGAGGGGGAGGGGAGTTGGAGTGGGGATTGTGAGAGGGGGAGGGGAGATTGTGTGAGGTGAGGGGAGAGATTGTGAGCAGGGAGGGAGGGGAAGGGGAGGGGCAAGGGCAGCGGGAGGGATGGGGATGGGGATAGGGAGAGGAGGGAGGTCAGGACAAAGGGAGGGGGTGGAGAAGGTGGGAATGAGAGGGGGAGGAGAGGGGAAGGGTGAGGGGAAGGGTGAGGTGAAAGGAGAAGGGAATGGGGGAGGGGAAGAGGCAGGAGCCGGGTGGGGGAGGAAGGGGAAAGTGAGGGAGGGGTGAGGGGGGGTGAGGGGAGGGGCGTGGGAGGTGTGGGGGAGAGGGAGGGAGAGGGGGGAGGAGAAGGAGAGAGGAGCTGATAAAAAATGCTATGCAATAGCTTTACCGCGGCAGTCTCCAGTCGTCACGTTATTTTATCTTTTTTTTTTTAACCATTCAATCACAATGTGCCACAGCGAAGCGTGGCAGGGTACAGCTAGTATTTATATAACTATTTCTAAAAGATAAATTACACCCAGACACAGAACAAATGATCGTGCTCATCATTTTGGATGTGAAACGAAACCCACGACCTCTGCAGTGCGATTCTGGTCAAATCACCGCGTGAAAATGCCGGCGTAGTGAGGGCGAATTGAGCTGTCATTCCATACTAATGCTAGGCATTGACAGTTCACTTCACTCAAGTTTTCACGGCGTGACTTTTACTGAATCGACCGGCTGGTATAGTAGTCAGGGCCTACCTCTTTTTTTGGTGGAAAATCCTCATGGATGTCCCCCGCCCGGGGAGGCGGAGGGGTCTGTCGGACTCTTACTGACTAAAAACCACCCCGTGTTAGGGCCTACCTCTAGCCCAACAGGCTAGAAAAAATACCAGCCTGATACGATCCTGCTTTCATCTTCACGGCATGTGAAGTGAAATTAGAGGCCTATGGGGGGCATGAACTCTGACACCAGGCGAGGCACTTATCACACAATAAGAAGAAGACTATGACTACAAACAAAGTTAAGGCCTCTTCTCATACAGAGAAGGTACTAATCACCAGGCTCGATCTAGGCAGGTTGGTGATTTCAGGCGGCATAACTTTAGAAGGGCGAGGCAGGTTGGTAGTTGGAGGGAGGGGGAGGTTGACCCCTCCCCACTAGCACTACTCCCATGAAAAGATAACTCACCGTTTCTTAGAAAAAAAATCCTGTGTAACCTAACCTCAAAACACTCCAAAATGGCTTAAAAAACGTAGTCGACGGAGGCCCGCTGTGCGGGGCTCCTACTTTTGGGTGGTTTAAAACACAATAACCACGAAGGTGGTCCTTCGTGGTAATTTTTTTTGGAAACTCCTTCTAACCAGACCTGTCCGAGTCGGGGTGACCCCATGTCTTGAGTTCGCTTCGCTCGCTCCTGTATCTTAAGTTGTCTTAATAACACTAATAACCGCCTTTGAACTCATATAATAATGATGAGTGGGATTATACTTATTTTCTTCTACACAGAATATCTAGGACAGCTTTGGTTGACAAACACCCGTTCCCTTTTATCGGATTTGAAATCTTATATATAAAATTCTCGTGTCACAATGTTCGTTCCCATACTCCTCCGAAACGGCTTGACCGATTCTCATGAAATTTTTTATGGATATTCAGTAAGCCTGAGAATCGGCTACTATCTATTTTTCTAACCTGTAAGTGATAAGGGGTGTTCAACCCAATTTTTATTTTTTTATTTTTTTGATACTTGTCTTATTTTTTTTTTTTATGTGGCATCATAAAATACATACAACTCTAAATTTGCACTTTTTTATCACCAACCCTTGCTTTTTAATAGTCATAGCAGAACTTTTAATGCCTTTTTGAAATATCACGAGGAGAGGAAAGAGGGAGGGGAGTGGAAGGGGGAGAGGAGGGGAGTCGGAGTGTGGATCGCGAGAAGGGGAGGGCGGAGATTGTGAGAGGGGAGGGGGAGATTGTGTGAGGGGGAGGGGGTGACTGTAAGAGGGGAGGGAGGGGCAGGGGCAGGGGTAGCGGGAGGGATGGGGAGGGGATTGGGGGGAGGGATGGGTAGGGGAGTGGGGGAGGGATAAAAGGACAGGAGTTGATAAAAATGCTATGCAATAGCTTTACCGCGGCAGTCTCCGAGTGCCACACGTCATTTTCTCTTTTTTTTTTAACCATTCAATCACATTGTGCCACTGCGAAGCGTGGCAGGGTACAGCTAGTTATATTGTAAATTTCTATAAAAATATGCATTACCTTGTAATAAGAGTGGTATCGTTATGTAATCCACCCAAGCTCTACCAGTTTTGCCACTTTTTAGTTCCCAAATCCTGCCACACTAAACTAAAGTCAAGCCCTATTTAGTCCTAAGCTAAGCTTGAGAGCTTGTGATGGGTACTAAACAGCTGATAAACATAGGTACTTATATTTTTCTGAATACATACATGTTATAGATAGTTTGCCGGGGCAGCTAGTCAAGTTTATAAAATTCTCGTGTAAAAAATCAGCTGTTCCATATTACAAAAGTTTGATTCTCGACCAAAATGCATGTGAAACAGCAGATTTTCTTTTTCGCTACTTACCAGTTTTGGATGGAAATTAGCCCATGATAGAACATTTTCTGGTTAACTACTTTTATAGGATACTTTTAATACCGGTAATGTGTTCCCATGGGATTTTCTGGGCAAAGCGGCTGGCAAAAACTATAGTAACTATAATACAAAAAAAATATACCCAGTTCAATAATAGATTAGTCCATTGTTTCTCGACAAGCTCCAATTTGCAATCAGAGCAAGACATGCAATTGTTGTCGTTGGCATGCATTATTTTAATCAAATAATAACAATATACATCAATCTATGCAAAGGCAAAATAAAACGAATTTCTTCACTAAAAAAATACAAAAAGTGGCATTTTTACGCTGTCACTGTCATATTTTGACAGAGTGTGATAGACTAACTTCTAATAACTTCTACAGACGAAACAGGGTATTGAAATTCTTTCTTCTTGTGAGCTAATCTCTTCAATTTAAACTCTTCTTTAATGGCGTTTGTGGAAGGGAGACAGCACAATTTTGCCAATAACACGTAGGTACAGACGCCAGCACATCAAGTTTATTTGTTTATTTATTTAAATAAATAGTTACCCCAATGTTTTTCAACTTTATGTCAAATAGAATAAGGTTAATTTTCAATTGGGAAAATTTAACACATTTCGGTAACTTGTCTGTACTATATATATACCCCATCAAACACTGGAGATTAAATTAGTAGGTTATCTTTTCATTGCCAGGGACTAACTGGCATCCAGTTGCGCACTAAACATTTGTGATAACTGAGAATTTACAAAAACTTGGAACTTGGCTATTTGACAAAATTTCAATTTTTATAATAATGTCCGTCTCCAGGATATTATACAACATGTAACCTAATTAACGCACATACTGAAAATAGTTTGTTCAGAATCGTTTACTGAATCGATTTATATCATTTTTAATATAGGTAATTTTTTATCCCAAAAATAATTAAAACTACGGAAATTATTGTCATATTAACCTTGTACAGTCAAAACAAATTGTAATGGACCGTAAATCAAAGTAATAAGACTTTTAAAATCGCAGTTTTATTTGTATTCATACAAATTTCATAATTCAATACAAAATAAAGAAAATTAAACCTTATTCCTATAACTAATTTAGTAAATAACAATGCATATACATATTAAATTAAAAATTCAGTATATGTATTAAGATTATAACATAATATTCTAATTGGGGTGTTTGAGGGTGTGCGTTAATTACGTTACATGTTGTATACCTTCTTGCCAGATATCATTACAATCCGCTCAGCCATTACGTCGTGAAAAGCTGACAAACAGTTATTTTCTCAAAACCAATATAATAATAATAATATTCGTATCAAAGACATACAATACTTACTATTGACAGGACTTCGCGAACAAAATTTTCATCCAAAACTTGTGTCCTAGTTGGACACAAGTCTATGAGTTTTTTTTAGTACGCTCCGCTGCCGCTCCAATATTCATATATTATTCTAGATGGCGTTACTGAGACATGAGATCATAGTTATTCTATGTCATATCTTCGCATGTTCTCTATACAGCTGGCCTAGCCAGCTATATTACAAATTCTATTTCTATTTTAGAAAGGAAATGGCGTAAATGGAATCAGCTGTTTGGCAACTGTCAAGTGTATTTCATTTTCAGCCATATTACAAAGAGATTTAAAATACTATTAAGAGCGGGCATGTCAAGGAAATGTCATAGAAAAACTTTGATCCCATGTCTCAGTAACGCCATCTAGAATAATATATGAATATTGGAGCGGCAGCGGAGCGTACTACAAAAAACTCATAGACTTGTATCCAGCAGGACACACTTTTTCGGACGAAAATTTTGTTCGTGATGTCCGGTCTAATAGGTATTGAATGTCTTTGCCATATTACAAAATCTAGGTACTCGTTAAACACTTTACAGTTGACAAACAACTGATTCCATATACGCCATTTTCTTTTTTCTGTCGCCTTAACGATTACGATTATAAAAAAAGAATTTGTAATATGGCTAGGCCTGCAGTGTATTTAATCACTTTGTTTATAATATTTAGTATGGATGTAAAATAGCTATCAGCTATCGCAACGCTCGTTTTTAATTATTCGTTGTCAGATTTTTGGGCTTTTGCTTATGCTTAACGACAGTCTATTTATTTATTTATTTATTTATTTATTAAGGTAAACCAACAGCTTCTGTATACAGCATTACATAAGAATAATAGTAAAAAGTATCAGACGTCAGTCGCCAAACAGATCAACCTAAAGATCAAAAGATCAAAAAGATCAAATCAAATTAAAGTTAAAAAGAAAACATAATGAAATTACAAGTACATACATAATGAAATAAAAAAGAGAGAAAACAAATTTAAAATTAAAATAGAAACAAAACAAAATAAAATATTCACACCTAACAGAAAATAATGTCGTAAAAATTTCAAGAATATATAAATCGTATAATCAAATTATAATATAAATATTGAGTAGGTATTGAGTATTAAAAAGTCGAAAGACAGTTAGAGGTCAAAGATACGAATGTCAGTCGGCACCAACGGTTTTTCCCAATTTTTTGGAGTCCAATTTCAGTCAAACTGGAAACAGCTGAATGCCAGTGTTAGTAGGCAGACATGACCTCCACAATCCACTGATTGGTTAACACGATACCCCTTGGTTAAACTCGTTGTTATACTTTCGGGGTTCTGAGTTTCTGACTGTCTGTGTTCTTCATATTATGACAGCCAAGACCAACTTGTTATAGAATCTCCAATTACATAGATAGTAGGTCCCATGTGATGTTCATACAAATCACAAAATTACAACTTTATATTGTGTCTTGGTCTATATCCAGATTGATAGACAATTTTTTTATCAATCTACCTGAATATGGATGGAATCTATATCTCTTATTTCATAACACACTATTTTTGTTTCTTATAATTAAACACTAGGTACATACAACAAACAAGGCAAAGGCCATCTCTTCGTTCAGCAAATAATGTGTGATACGATACTCACATTCATTTAATACATATTTTTTTATCTTTAAAGTAATTAATTATCTGTAGGTATAGGAATACCAACGACAATCATCCAATTGATAAACTAATTGTATATTTTTGCATTTGTAACTGCGTAAAACCCACTTTAATTTTGATAAAACGTATTTTCGACTGCCATACTTAAAAGTTACGTAAAATGTAGTCAGTAATTGTTCTTGACTTAAAGCAATAAAATTGTAGGTAGGTACAGCACATTGCCTAATTCTTTAAAACTTGATCCATACTGCACAACTTTCAAAGCAAGTTTTAAAACCTTTTTTTTATTTTTTTTTATCTTCAACTAGTGAACTCTGAAATGTACGTATTTATATGCAGGTGTTTTCAATTGTAATAATTATTGACATAATATTTTATTTAATTAATTTATAGGAATCTTTAATTATTATTGTTTTATTTTTATAGTTATTGACATTGTAATAGTTTAATTTATTTATGGAAATTTAATTTATTCTAGTTCTAAATAAAATTGTGAATTTTTATTATTAACTATTTATTAAAACTTTATGAACAAGTAAAAAAAAACTGTACGAAGGTGGACTTATTAATGCCTATTATTATCAATCTGTTCGGCACAATTATGTAGAATAATTAAAACAGCGCATGTTGGAAGCTTTTGACGAAGTGAAAAGTGAGACGTGCCCGTCTTACCTGCCTATTGATAATGGTGGTGGACAAATCGATGGACAACATTAAAATACCTGTAAGTTTTAGTTTCTTAAATACGTAGGTACTTCAATTATTGTAAATTAATTATTAGCCGATTCAGGTCAGTGGGTAGTCTTAGGGTGAAACATTTTAAATATGCCACGATTTAGTTACTTAAATAACGAAAACAGCTGTTGGAGGCGGGGCATGTTAGAGCGAGAGCACGCGAACGTGAGCGAGAGATGACGATTAATGATTACTATGAATAGCCTGTACAATATTTTTTGGGATCTAAACAAACGCTAATATAACTTTGCTGTTTATGAATATTATTTATTGATACCTTCTTTACTAATATAATAAGAAGAACTTCTAGCAAAAGCCCTTTAAGTATTTGTACCTACTTATTAAAAATTAGTGGTTTATTGTTTTGAATAAAGATACTACAACTAATTAAATGTTAACAAGTCTGTCCAAACCAAAGAGATTTAAAATACTATAGAGCCGACATGTGAGGAAATTTCATTCAAAAATTTTGACCCTATGTCTCAGTAACGCCATCTAGAATAATATATCAACATTGGAGCGGCAGCGGAGCGTACTAAAAAAACTCATAGACTTATGTCCAGCACGACACAAGTTTCGGATGAAAATTTTGTTTGTGATGTCTGGTCTATAGGTATTGAATGTCTTTGGCCTAAACCGGTAAAAACCGACCTAACCTTAAATTGTAATAATGCTACAAAAAATTCACCCGCATCGCTGTCAGCTCGTTAAGTGCCCATTTAAGAAAATACTCTACTTCTCTTTCTACTTTGGCCCTTAAGGTCAAAGTGGAGGCCAGCTCTTCGGTACGGGAAGCATCAACTAAACTTTTTGGTATGGCTTTGAATAGAAAATTACTGTTATAGTTATAGTAATTTATTATTTGCCAGAAACACAACACGAAGTTGTTAAAATAAGTTAATAACAGTTTCCCGCTCTCGATTAAAAGAACTTCCTATAATATTTATGTAAAAATTATGGTGACCTCACAATATTAATGAATGTTTGTATGGGAAAATTTAAATGATCAATATCTTTGAAACTACGCAAAGTTTCTCCGTCACAAATTCAGGTTATCATTATCGTCCCCGTCACAAAAATTTGAACTCATTTAGAAGGTCGTAGATCATCAGGCAGCGGAGATACACGTGTCCAGCCTGCTTGAACTCAGGTTGGCTGAACACTAAGTTTTTATTGATTTCTCCTAAACTCTTCCATGTGACGCCATAAATCAAACGTTATTACTGCCACAAATTGCGTCACTAAATATTGGTAAAAGAACCATATCCGAAAACGCTCCCGTTATTGAGATTCGGAAGTGCCAGCCATAAGTTTTCTACGTAAATTCAAGATGGCTGGACACAGATTTTTGCATTTTTCTACGAAACCACTATACGTATCACACAACTTTTAGCTCGATGCCTGTCACAAATTTAGGTGACGCCCGTTGATATGAAAAGTCGTCAAAATCACTTCCGTTTCCAAGATTGAGAGACCAGCAAAAAGTGAGTTTTCAAGATGACTGGACACGTTTTCGATCGATTATCTAAGATTCAGTAGCGTCACAAATTCTGAAATAGGGGTGTTTAGCCGTCACATAATAGTGCCCTATTGACTTAATTAAATGCGAGCTATCTTGAAGATTTGTCCAGCCAACCTGAGCCACATTACAATAGTGGATAACTGAACAAACATAAGCGTGATAAAACCAAATAGAGGTCGGAACTTTCGGACCTTTCCATACTATGTAAAAATGCTGTTGGTTCAAAACTACAATATGTACAAATACACATTTAGTTTCTACAAATTTGGTTTGTAATACCCTTTGAGTATGCCCGCTATTTCTAATAGTTTCATACAATATCCATACGCACTTTAAGTTCAACCTATATTATATAGCGCTTAATGGTAGGCATTAATAAGTTACGAGTATTATCAGTTGACCTCTTAGGTTATCAAAACTCCTGATAAAGTTTTCTATTAAACATCATGTTTGCCATTTTTTTTGTATTCACGAAGCGAGCATCACTCAAGATCTACCTCTGTTAAAGCAACGATTTCTTGAATATAAAATGTATACTCAGTGTGTGTTGGCGTTTTTAACGCTGTACGTGGGGTTGGCGCACTGCTTCTCCTGGGGTGAGTAGAAAAGTGGCCTTTTACCCGACTTCGGCGAAGCACGAACAAGGGTTATCATTTCGACTGTGATGTACAGACGCCAGCACATCAAGTTACCCCAATGTGTCAAATTTCTTTGGTCGTTTTGCAAACTTTATGTCAAACAGAATAAGTTTCATATTCAATTGGGAAAATTTTACACATAGGGGTAAATTGATGTGCTGGCGTCTGTACGTATGTTTGTATGTTCATCTATTTTCTCATAACTTGCTACTTATCATAATTTGTCAAATTCGGTGTCTTTGGAAGTGTCTTGCTTGAGGCCTCAGTTTTGAAAAAGACTTAATTTCATTAGTTTTGCCCTTTTTCTTTCGTCGATTTATAAAAACAAAACTCAAACAAATGAAGTAAACACTAATGACTTAGTTAGGTAATTTGTAGACAGTAATTATCCAGTGGAAAGCAGACTAGCTACACATAGATCCACTGATAGTGAAGTAGGAGCAGCGTATTTTGTGGGAAAAATAAATTTCAATCAGTTAAGATTTGTATGTATGTTTCAGACATCGTTGTGGGTAATAAAAATGAACTGAAGTTTTATAATAACGGAACACTAACGCGCACTGAACTCATTCCATCGGCTGAAATAGCTTCGATTGTTTACGATGCAGTACACAACAGGGTGCTGTTTTCCGATAGCTCTAAAAACTCTGGAATCTGGAGTTTTGACATAACGACCAAGAAAATACAAGCTTTAGTAAGGTGTAAAGCTGACCATTACTTCAAGTTCGCCTATGACCCTGTCACAGAAACACTCTTTTGGATTTCATACGGTAGTATAAGTACATTGTCTCTAAAACTTGGAGACAACGTACACGGATCCACCGACAAGATTAAAGGGAAACATTTACTCAAGTTTGATGAAAATCTCTGGGGTATCGCCGTGGATAGCTGTGAAGGGTATGTATCCATAATATCGCTTTCAAACTAAAAAAATACATACATATTTATTTATTTTAATACTTCAAGCCCATTTTCTACCAGCCAGCCTTCAGGCGATGCTCAGTATGTATAAATATGTTCACTATAGATATAATTATATGCCGGCGTAAGCGATGGCTTAGCGATGAGCTGTCACCGATGGGGGTTTCGTGGTCCATAACGTAGAATAACAATCTTCATTGCAGTAATAACCTCACTTAACAATCGTAATCACAAAACATAACTCAAATAGGTAACTGACAGTTTCAAATCAACCTGTGCTCTGCCCAGCTCCCACACACCAGCACGACTCTGCCCACGTGACATTACCAAAAACACATTCGCGCCATTTCAAATGACAAGCAACATCACGCCTGGTGACCATAGACTCTGTACTTAATTTAATCAACTTCACAACTTATTATTCAAGATTTGGGGGGCACAGCAGTGCCCTCGCCAAGTCGAGCGCGAAGCAAACACTGTCGAACTAGCATTTTCAGGCCCCTATTTAAGAACCTGGATAAGACCAGAACGCAGAAATGTTCGTCGTTTTCGCTCCTACAGACTTGAAATTTTGGATTTTAAGTATTACCTAAAATATTAAGACTTAAACTAGGATAATCGAAGATCTAGAGTACCTGGTGACCCTGATTAGAAAACACAAGAGCCCAACCAAACTATTAGAGATCGACATACCGCCATTACACAAAATATTCAACTTGGTGGGCCGCTTCATTTGATATAAAAAATCGAAGGTCTGAAGTATCTGATGAAGAACCCTCAGTTGGTCTCAGCTGTATAGAGATATAGTAATGCTAATGCCCCTTTCTATTATTGGTACATAAAAAAATCGACTGTCATTGCAAAAATCCAGCGTAGTGGGACACATCTTCTTATTTAATCTAGCCTAGGCCAAGTCACACAACATAAGCTATAATAATAAAGAAATCGCAGTAAGGAACCTTAGACTTGGCACGACTTTGTCTCGATTTCATAACTTTGTAGAAATAAACAAGCAGCTCCATCGCGACTTGGCTAGTTTTTTACAGAATGTTTTTTGTAAAATATTGCTTTCCACGACATTTATACAATACATATTACACAAAATAATGTGAAAAAATTTAACACTGTAATGATACTACTGCCAACTTCTTTCGAATATGCTCACAAACTTTAACCTTTAATGGTAATCGGTTGGTAATGGTAATGCAGTACATTCTGATTTCCTGAAGGAGCGCGTTCCAAAAGAAAATAGACTGCACAAAAAAAAAGAGCTATGAATAAAGTTAGAACGGTGAGTGGGACTTGGAAAAATACGGTTATGTGTTGAGCGACGGTTTTTATTGTGGCTTTTTTTTAGGAAGGCTTACAGACTAACAATCCAGTGTATTAAGAATATAATATTATAAAAAATAGCTAATAACAAGCCTCCACATATAGTAAACAAAAAACAAAAAGTCGATTTAAAAGACAGTGCAAACAGGTAAACATTATAATTTGCTAAGAATCGATAAGTCGACTAGTTATCAAGAAAAAAAGACTGTGCCAAAAGCCGTCTTAAGGTCGAAACACGGGTGCAAAATAAGTCGACATTAAGGTCCCTAGGAAGTCTATTAAAACTAAGTGCACTTCTTATAGAGAAAACATTCCGCCTATAATTAGTCATTGCAAAAGGTACAGACGCCAGCACGTCAAGTTACCCCATTGTGTCAAGGTTAGATAACTAAGCGAACAGTAAAAAAATGAAAACACTGTGGTAAGCGCTCTTTGCTCTCTACAAAAGCGAATGGTTAACCACTTTAGCAGCGACCGCTGTACAGAGACATGATGATATTTACGCAGATGAAATTAAAACAAATCCAGTTATTAAAAAGACGGCCAAGTTTATATTACGGTTACTACGGTTTAGTTTTTACTTATCGTTTTATAAGTAGTCATTTTCTAATTTCAGGTTTATTTACTGGACCACTGTAAAAACCATAGAGAGGGCTCGGTTTGATGGCTCTAAGAGAGAAGTTCTAGTAAAAAGTATTGTTGATTGGCGAACAGACTTGGCCATAGACCAGAACACACAGAAAATGTACTGGTTTGATATAAACAATTATAGTCTTTCTATTAAAAGCGCAGATTTAAACGGAAAGAACGAAAACACATTACACACTGAATCAACTTCGGAGACAAGTGGAACATTAGCTTTATCTAAAGATTTTATCTACTGGAGGAGTTCCTATGTAAATAAATTTTGGCAATTGTCAAAGAATCGATCTAACGATGGCGTTGTGGAACGTAAACAATTTTCTTCCATGCCCAACTCAACTAGTAGTGGTTTATATAGTATAGCCGCAAACTACAAACTAGAAGATCAAATACAGGAAAGTCGAACCTGCGAAGCACTTTCAAGTCTTTTACCGAATGTTGTAAGCCAGCTTTGTGTGCACGGTACTAAAGTTACTGGGGAATCAGCTTGTAAATGTGCACAGGGTTACACCGGTGAAAGATGCGAAGTTTCTGTTTGTCAAAACTATTGTTTCCAAGGAAATTGTAGTGTCAGCGATGATCAACCAAATTGCAGGTAATTTCTTTTTTCTTTTATTTTTATTTGACAACATCATGAACGCGAGAAAAGTAAAACGGAAAGGACTGCAAACACACAACTAAATTTGCTCAAAACCGGAAAGTATGTTGGTACAGATACCAGCACATCAAGTTACCAATTCTTTGTTCACAATTGAAAGAAGACATCACATTACTTTGGATATCCTTAGGCAAAAAACAAATACTGAAACAGTGATTTATCGTCATCCCGCGATCCATCTATGGTTTCTTTGGTGTTCCTCAAATTTTGTACCTACTACTTTACGTTCTTACAACATGAACTTCGTTCTTTCACATCACATCTCATACGATTACAGTCGATTTCCACACAGCCCTCCTTGTTTATCTTTATTTTGTTATTTTAGATGTAATGCGGGTTACTCTGGGAAACGGTGTGAGGTCGACGCATGCCATAAGCATTGTCTGAACGATGGTGTCTGTTCCCTGGATGCGGAGAGTCAGCCTGTCTGTCAATGTACAGGAGATTATGAGGGTGACAGGTGTGATGTTGCCGTCTGTCGAGACTATTGTGTTCATGGAAATTGTAGTGTCAACTCCGAGGGGCAACCCAAATGCAGGTAAAACATTTTTTTTCCTATAACTATTGTAACCTATCTGGCCCGGCAAACTTTCTTCAGCGTTGCAATCAATTTATGTAGCGCTTTCTTAGTTTTAGCCTTCAAATTTGCCGCCAGGTGCCGCACGGGCGGCAGCGCGGCTGCAGTGCTACCGCGATACCGTCGCGATGCTTTGTTAATCCATATAAATAAAAAACGCGCTACTGCAGCGCTACACCCGCGCTGTGGCCGCGCATCGGTTCATCAATCGACTAGTGATGATGCGTACGTGTTTTTATTCAGACATGAACGAAAATCAGCTAGAACCATTTATCGATGAGGTCGAAACTAAATGTACAAACACTATGATGCTCGAACCTAGCGCTGTAGCCGCGCTGACACCGCGCGGCTCTTTGCGGCCAATTTGAAGGCGCCCTAAGACTTTTCAAATGTCAAATTGTCACCTAAAAATGGACCGGGAAGACATTTATCATCTGTCATGCCATGAAAGATGGTGCTGCATTTGAATAATGTGCAATTATTGTTAAGTTTTCATAAATTTTCTATAGTTTTGATCAGTTTTTCTATTTTTTCTTTTCATGAACCTTCACCTGACAATAACAAACCAAAAAAAAAAAGAATTAGCGAAATTGGTCTAGCCGTTCACGCGTAATGCCATGACCAAGGAAAATAGAGATTCATTTTTATATACAAATAGATACATGCATGCTTTCTATAAATAATTATTATTTATTTATGCACCCAGTCTTTAAAAAAAAAAAGATTTTCATTTTGTTTTGTACCATTAAACCAGTAATGGTTTGTAATAGTACCTACTCACATTCACTTAATTCGTAAAACCCCGGAAGAACACCGGTGTCCGCCTGTCATTGTCTTTCTATTGTGTCTCTAATTGACTCAATTGAAAGGTTAAAACACTCCTTAATCAGTAAAGTAAGTAAAAACTAAATGTAGGCACATACATTTAGTTTTTACTTACTTTACTGATTACGGCACAACCCGCAATCAGGGGGTCGAGTCTGCTATTGCAATCGTGTCTCAATGACCGGTCAATGATCGATTTTTGACGTATAACGTCAAACTTCCCATACACATTTCCCATACAAATCTGTCAAAGTTGTCAAATATTCGATCAATGATCGGTCATTGAGACACGATTGCAATAGCAGACTCGAGCCCCAGCTATTAGGCACCTACATGTTTTGAATCTGACCTGCTCGCTGTTTTAATAATTGCTATTAGTATTATAAAAACTGTTATTTGGCATAACACACTGATATTCATTTGTTTAGAATACTAAAGGACACAATTAATTACTTAGACATCAATTAGTTCCAATTAAAATGACTTCACGCCTTTCTTGCGCATTATTGAAGGTTTGCATCGTATACATACATAATTCTTTGCGTAGAAATTAAAGTACTTGTGTGAAGCGTTAGACATTAAGCGTAGTGCCACTATTATAGGGTAGGTACTTGCTGTTTTCAGTACTCAATACTCAATATCTGATCTCTCTATCTGTTGTTTTTGGGTTACCTTGTTTCATATCTTTATTATTTCAGATGTAATGACGGTTACTCCGGCGAAAGATGTGAAGACGACGCGTGTCGGCGGTATTGCTTAAACAGCGGTGTTTGTTCTATGAGTGAGGAGAAAGAGCCAGTCTGTCACTGCACAGGGGATTATGAGGGTGAAAGATGCGAGGTTTCCCTTTCCAACCTTTTCACGAAATGTTTCAAAGTAGCTCCGACACTTTCATCATTGAGGGACATCCTCAATACAGGTGAGATACGTTGTTATTAGTGTGAAAGCTGATCACTATATCATCTGCAGGGCTTTTGTGTAACTGTGTAAACAGTTCAAAGTGATGATGATCACTGGGTTAAGTGTTCAACAATCAACAAGTACCTGTCAAACAGCTAAACTCCATGTACCGTAAAACGGGGTGGATAGAAACTCAAGGGTGAATAGAAACAAAACTTTGAAGAGGATTTTTACGCTAATTTAATATTGCTTCATACTAACAAGGTGTCGAAAGTATTTATCACAATTATTTAAAAGCGTTACAGTCCTCGTGTGTAACAAACAACGTTTAACTTATGTGAAAATCCTCCTCAAAATGTTGTTTCTATTGACCCTTGAGTTCCTATTCACCCCGTTTTACCCGGTATAATAGTATTAAAACAAAGAGGCTCGTAGAAGCAGGAAAGCAAAACATTTTATTATAAAGATGCGGAAGGGGGAGGGGGGAGATTGTGACAGAGGGAAGGAGGGATTGTGAGAGGGGTGTGGAGAGGGAGGACAGAGAGAGGGGGTGGAGAAGGAGGGGGAGGGGAAGGGGAATGGGAAGGATGAGGTGAGAGAGGAGCGGAGAGGGGGAGGGGAAGAGGCAGGGAACAGAAGGGGAAGGGAGGGGAAAGTGAGGGAGGGGTGAGGGAAGGGGAGGGAGCGGTGAGGGGAGGGGTGTGGAAGGTGTGGGGGAGGGGAGGAATAGGGAGGGGGAGAGGAGAGGAGTTGATAAAAAATGATATGCAATAGCTTTACCGTGGCAGTCTCCGAGTGCCACACGTCATTTTTTTTTACTTTTAATATCATTGCTCGTTAGTATGTATCGTGCATCCAGTCTGACTGAGCGATGTAAAGCAGATTTGCTGGTTCAGCTTGATAAATTAATTTTTTTTTTTATGTTTTACTTACAGATGTAGCACCGGTTACTGTGGACAAAGGAGTTCTTCAACTGCTGTCTGAAAATAACGGTGCATGTGTTGTTAATTAGTCTAGTCACAAAGCGGTGTTAAAATTTTAACAATTTATTTATGGCCTTTTCTTAACACCCCTTAAAGTTGAGCTTGTTTAAGGTTAGGATATTCTTACTGCGTTATTTTCGCAAAGCAAGCGAGAAGGGTCAGGAAAATCAAAACTTACCCCAGTCTGGTACAATATCCTGAGATCGTTCTTCGATAGCACTGGTATTCTCTTGTGCGGTAAATACGGCAGTTTGTCTGGCCTCCTCAGGTGTATTTCTGCTGAAGGCCTGAGTTTACTTACATCTTAATTATCACCACTAATGTACAACTCAATAAAACAAAATGTTGCCTTAACCGAGTAAACTAACGGGTTTTTTTCTACAATTCCTATCGGGCGCCATTTGGGAATTCAGTTTATTTATGTCCGTATTTTTAACATATGTAGGTATATATTTGCCTAGCCCATGTACTATAGGGCTATTATCTTAGTGTTTAATCGTCAAGTTTATTTAGTTCATAGCACCACGTTTAATTAAAGTTTGTTTAAATATTGTGCAAGTTGTTTTATTTTTATTTTAAACTTGAACTTATTAGAACTTGAATAATATTTATTAGGTATGTCACCCTCACTTGTAATAATAATACCAGTCTGCTACACTGCGAATCAAAGTTCTCTTTTCATACAGAGAAGGCACGAGTGTTGATGCCTGCTCAAGGTGACTGGTTCAGACAAAAGACACACATAAAAAACACACATAAAAGAGACACATTTTTAACCCTTAATCAAACGGAAAGCTTCTTAAGAGATTTTTAAGAGATAAATAAAAACTGAGACTTGTTTTTAGGTAAGTTTTGTCTGTAGATTTCATAAATTTTGATAAAATTTTGGAAAAGGGTGGCGAAAGGGGGGTTATATTTCTAAATGGTTGACACTGTTTGAAATAGCCATTAAAAAAATAAAATTTATTTTGTTATTTCATACTAAGTGGGAAATAATTTCCCAGTATTTGATTAAGGGTTAAGTCACTAGTGATCGCCTATAATTATTATAGGCGATCACTAGTGGCTTATAAAAGAGACACAATAGAAAGACAGTCACAACGCGGACGCAGGGGTCCGCTTGGGGTTTAATGAATTAATCATGGTTGCGCTTCGCGGAATATAAATATAGTATATACTTACCTAATATTTTTATTTTGATTTTGTGACTGCAACTAACTTTTGCGCTTCGCGGAATTAGATAGTTGCCCTTCGATGGTTGCGCTTAGTAATGGTTACGCTTTGAGGAAATACCCCGCCTGTGTGGTCGAAATTCGACCAATATTAATGTTTCATAGAAAACTACAACTTTAACAATAGGTAATAAAAATATAAAGTGTGGTTCGGTTAAATTCCAGATGATAGCAATCTCATTGACCGCCATTTACAATAATAACAAAGAAGGCTCATAATTATGCGAACATGCTGCTTCGCAGGTTTGCACGTTGCTCAATTTCGGGTAAAATCAGGTCAGAGTGTCGTCTTGGGGGCACTATGAAAAAAATACTGGCACCGCTCGCTTCGCTCGCTCGGCTCGCGCGTAGTTGGTCACAGTTCTATCCTAACCTAACCTAATGGATCCCTTCCACATCGTTTTTACGACAAACGGTTAGTCGGAGACAAAAAACACCAAGATACTGGTAGCCTTAAATTTAGGTGTTTTATACGATAGAATCGAGAATATAAACGATTTGCATAATTAACACTTTTTGGTTAATTTTTTTTAAGTCCCTGCTCCATAGTGCCCTTAAGGCTACACTCCAACCTTAAATCACGCTCTTTCGAACCCCTGCAGCACCTTTTTTAACCGACTTAAAAAAAGTATGAGGTTCTTAATTCGGTTTTAGGGTCAAGCGGGGTAAATATAAGACACCCAACATTTCCTGTATGTTATATGGACAACAACGGATTTATTTTTATAATTAGACTTTATCAAAGCGATATTGAGAACACAGTTTGGCCCTTGATATCTGCACTGAGTACACAGTTAACAATTTTCCTTAAAGACGTTGTAAAAATTTATTTAAATTTCATTTTAATACACGTATTTATTTTGATATTTAATATGTAGGAACGATCGTAGCCGATAGCGATCTATAATTTTGTGAGATTATAAGTTTGTTTGTGACGTTTTATGACCAAGTGATGCACATGGAAGAAACAAAATGATAGACATTAGGATTGACATGAGATCAAGGAACAATAACTGTTTTTCACATAACCGTCCGTTCCCGTAACCGTTTCCGTTTTTTTTTGTTTTTTTTGTTTTTAATGGGACTATTTTGTTAAGAATTGTAGTCCCTATTTTGATAGCACTAACTACCGAACCGAAATATTAGAATGTAATAAACAATTTAGTGTCATAAGAAAATCTGCTTTTGATACCTTTGTACTCATCACAAATTGGTAATAGCAATATTTAAGTTACTAAATTAGTATATTTTTAATATTACGTAGATGGGAAAAACATGGCCAGAAATGGGCATTGCCCTTTAAGTTTTGGCTTATTTTTTATAGAAACATTCGCGGTATAGAACATTGTGATTATTGCTGTGTTAGACTATCAACGATGAAATCACATCTATATAGTACTTATATAAAAGAAAGTCGTGTTAGTTACACCATTTATAACTCAAGAACGGCTGGATCAATGTGAATGATTTTGGTCTTTTTGGATTTGTCTTTGTCCGGAATAGCATATAGAATAATAATTAATGGAAATGCCCACGAAAAAATAAATATCAAGAATATCGGTTGTCTCAAACATTTTTCAAACGCAGCGCCATCTTGGATGACATGACAGGAGTCAAACTTCCCAGTTCATTAACAGGTGACAATTTGAAATTGACAAGTCTTAAGCTTAGCCCAAGAAGGTAAGGTTGTCAATTTATAATACGCACCTACGTTCTGAAATTTATTTTGTTACTAAACTTAGAGGTTTTATGTAGCATATAAAAGTCTTATATTTCAAAAATCAATTTACGTAATTAACAATGACGACAGAGACGAACTTTAATAATTCTTTGCAAATAGAACTTATTTTACTGTTAGGACTTTAATTAAAGTAGACCGGGAAAACTATAGGTATAAATTGTATGTAACATAGAGGCAATAGTTCAGATTAAAATGATGAATTTAGTATTTTTTAAATCAATGCATTTTAGTAAGGTAGTTAGGTTAGGTAGTTAGGTTAGCTATAGGATAGGTAGGTATGGTCAGTTAGGTTAGGTTATATATACATGTTGTTATTTTAATTCTATCGAACACAAAATGTTGAAATAAGACCACAGTAGAGACTTGCTACTTAAAAAGTAGTAGTAGTTATTATTGGTTTGGATCTATTTGTTGTCGTCTGATTAAACGTATGTATAAATAATACAAAAAAAAATGATAAGAGCAATAAATTGACTCTAAGGCACAACGAAGTTTGCCGGGGCAGCTAGTTATTTATAAAGATGGGTACGTATCAAAATCCCGAAAGTTCATAATACCTATGATTGAAATACCGACGTCCAAAACACCGAAATTCAATATACCGAAAGTTTTAAATGCCGAGTCGTTATATCGAAACACAAAATACCGATGTACCGAAAGGACGAAATCCCGAAAGGACAAAATCCCGAATGGACGAAATACCGATGGACAAATTACCGATGGATGAAATCCCGAATGGATGAAATACCGAATATACGAAATACCGAAATTGTCACCGTTTCCGAGAAAACGAAGGCGAGCGAGCAAAGCGAGCGTACCGCGGCAGCGGCCGCTGAGCGGCAAATTCCCTCTTTTGCAAAGCAAGCATGCATGGTAGATTAGGTTTCCTAGTGAATAAAAAATTCTATATCGTATAATCATAATTCTAATCATTAAAATTCAAGTAAAACAGTTACTCAAAATGGAAACGGCTAGGTTAGGTTAGGTTAGAACTGTCACCACGCAGCGGCCGCCGAGCGTATCACACAACTTTTAGCTCGATGCCTGTCACAAATTTAGGTGACGCCCGTTGATATGCAAAAAGTCGTCAAAATCACTTCCGTTACCAAGATTGACAGACCAGCAAAAAGTGAGTTTTCAAGATAACTGGACACGTTTTCGATCGATTATCTAAGATTCAATAGCGTCACAAATTCTGAAATAGGGGTGTTTAGCCGTCACATAATAGTGCCCTATTGACTTAGATAAATGCGAGCTATTTTGAAGTTTTGTCCAGCCAACCTGAGCCACATTACAATAGTGGATAACTGAACAAACATAAGCGTGATAAAACCAAATAGAGGTCGGAACTATCGGACCGGAAAGGTCCGAAATTTCCGACCTCTATGTAAAATGCTGTTGGTTCAAAACTACAATATATACAAATACGCATTTAGTTTCTACAAATTTGGTTTGTAATACCCTTTGAGTATGCCCGCTATTTCTAATAGTTTCATACTCTCTCCATACGCACTTTAAGTTCAACCTATATTATATAGCGCTTAATGGTAGGCATTAATAAGTTACGAGTATTATCAGTTGACCTCTTAGGTTATCAAAACTCCTGATAAAGTTTTCTATTAAACATCATGTTTGCAATTTTTTTTGTATTCACGAAGCGAGCATCACTCTAGATCTACCTCTGTTAAAGCAACGATTTCTTGAATATAAAATGTATACGCAGTGTGTCTTGGCGTTTTTAACGCTGTACGTGGGGTTGGCGCACTGTTTCTCCTGGGGTGAGTAGAAAAGTGGCCTTTTACCCGACTTCGGAGAAGCACGAAGAAGGGTTATCATTTTGACCGTGATGTACAGACGCCAGCACATCAATCTACCCCAATGTGTCAAATTTCTTTGGTCGTTTTGCAAACTTTATGTCAACTTTGTGTTTTTGTTTTGTTATTTTCATATTTTAACAGTGTGTGCATGTTTTTACCTGTTGCCAATAAATCTTATTTCTTTCTTTCTTTCTTTCTTTCTTTCTTTTAAACAGAATAGGTAGGAATAGGTTCATATTTAATTGGGAAAATTTGACACATTGGGGTAACTTGATGTGCTGGCGTCTGTACGTATGTTTGTATGTTCATCTATTTCCTCATAACTTCTAAGCTACTTATCATAATTTGTCAAATTTGGTGTCGTTAGAAGTGTCTTGCTTGAGGCTATAGTTTTGTAAAAGAATTCATTTAATTAGTTTTGCCTTTTTGCTAAAAGATGTTTACTATTACATACATAGACCTTATTGGTGAGGTTCTTCAGAAAGATCAGGTGCGTATTACTCGTAACCGGCGTGTGTGTATGACAACATGTATGAATGTAAACGAAGCAAAAGAAGTATGTAAGAAACGATTCTTATGGCGCTCTGTAGTCTCTGCCTACCCCCTTGGGAAAAAGGCGTGAGTTTATGTATGTATGTATATATGTTTTCTATCGTTGATTTATAAAAAAAACACAAACAAATGAAGTAGGTAAACACTAATGATTAAGTTAGGTAACTTGTAGACAGTAATTATCCAGTGGAAAGCAGACTAGCTACACACAGATCCACTGATAGTGAAGTAGGAGCAGCGTATTTTGTAAGAAAAATAAATTTCGATCAGTTATGATTTGTATGTATGTTTCAGACATCGTTGTGGGTAATAAAAAAGAACTGAAGTTTTATAATAACGGAACACTAACGCATACTGAAGTCATTCCATCGGCTGAAATAGCTTCAACTGTTTACGATGCAGTACACAACAGGGTGCTGTTTTCCGACAACTATGTTAACGCAGGAATCTGGAGTTTTGACATAGCGACCAAGAAAATTAAAGCGTTAGTAAGGTGTAAAGCTGACGATTACTTCAAGTTCGCCTATGACCCAGTCACAGAAACACTCTTTTGGATTTCATACGGTAGTATAAGTACATTGTCTCTAAAACTTGGAGACAACGTACACGGATCCACCGACAAGATTAAAGGGAAACGTTTACTCAAGTTTGATGAAAATCTCTGGGGTATCGCCGTGGATAGCTGTGAAGGGTATGTATCCATAATATCGCTTTCAAACTAAAAAAATACATGCTTATTTATTTTAATACTTCAAGCCCACTAACATAAAAAGGCGGACTTAATGCCATAGGCATTTTCTACCAGTCAACCTTTAGGCGATGTTCAGTATGAATATATAAATATATACACTATAATAACAGATGTAATTATATGCCGGCGTAAGCGATGGCTGACACCGATGGGGGCTTCGTGGTCCATAACGTAGAATAACAATCTTCATTGCAGTAATAACCTCACTTAACAATCGTAATCACAAAACATAACTCAAATAGGTAACTGACAGTTTCAAATCAACCTGTGCTCTGCCCAGCTCCCACACACCAGCACGACTCTGCCCACGTGACATTACCAAAAACACATTCGCGCCATTTCAAATGACAAGCAACATCACGCCTGGTGACCATAGACTCTGTACTTAATTTAATCAACTTCACAACTTATTATTCAAGATTTGGGGGGCACAGCAGTGCCCTCGCCAAGTCGAGCGCGAAGCAAACACTGTCGTACTATCCTTTACTGGAACCAATTCGCAGCATTTTCAGGCCCCTATTTGAGAACCTGGATAAGACCAGAACGCAGAAATTTTCGTCGTTTTCGTTCCTACAGACTTGAAATTTTGGATTTTAAGTATTACCTAAAATATTAAGACTTAAACTAGGATAATCGAAGATCTAGAGTACCTGGTGACCCTGATTAGAAAACACAAGAGCCCAACCAAACTATTAGAGATCGACATACCGCCATTACACAAAATATTCAACTTGGTGGGCCGCTTCAATTGATATAAAAAATCGAAGGTCTGAAGTATCTGATGAAGAACCCTCAGCTGGTCTCAGCTGTATAGAGATATAGTAATGCTAATGCCCCTTTCTATTATTGGTACATAAAAAAATCGACTGTCATTGCAAAAATCCAGCGTAGTGGGACACATCTTCTTATTTAATCTAGCCTAGGCCAAGTCACACAACATAAGCTATAATAATAAAGAAATCGCAGTAAGGAACCTTAGAATTGGCACGACTTTGTCTCGATTTCATTACTTTTTAGAGATAAACAAGCAGCTCCATCGAGACTTGGCTAGTTTTTTACAGAATGTTTTTGGTAAAATATTACTTTCCACGACATTTATACAATACATATTACTTACACAAAATAATGTGAAAACATTTAACGCTGTGATGATACTACTGCCAACTTCTTTCGAATATGCTCACAAACTTTAACCTTTAATGGTAATCGGTTGGTAATGGTAATGCAGTCACATTCTAATTTCCTGAAGGAGCGCGTTCCAAAAGGAAATAGACTGCACAAAAAAAAGAGTTTTATATAAAGTTAGAACGGTGAGTGGGACTTAGAAAAATACGGTTATGTGTTGAGCGACGGTTTTTATTGTGGCTGGCACAGATGTATTGAAAGTGAGAGGTTAGATAACTAAGCGAACAGTAAAAAACCGGCCAAGAGCGTGTCGGGCGACGCTCAGTTTAGGGTTCCGGAGTTTCCCGTCCGTCAAAATAAGTGTTCCCACTTATGAGTATAAAGGTTGGTATCCATTATGTTCGCACTCCAGTAGCGCTCCGCGCTCCTGCAACTGCTCCAATGGATACGTTAAACTGTTGTTTCCATCCAAGTTCAAAATGATTTCCCTAGAAAGTCCTTATAAAGTTCTACTTTTCAGATTTTTTTTGATATTTTCTAAACTTATGGTTCAAAAGCTAGAGGGGGGGGGGACACATTGTCCCCCTACCTACGTTACGTAATCACCTACGTTATTCAATCTCTACATGGACGCGCTGATCGTCGCGCTGAGCAGACAGCACGTCAGCTGCCATGTAGACGATGAGTGTGTCAATAATTTAAGCTATGCTGATGATGTCATCAGCATAGCTTAAATTATTATTATTATTTTTATTAGCTTTTATTTCTCGGAACCCTTGGGTTCCGGACCTTTGGAAGGCGTACGAGGGGCCGAAGCCAACTCGCAGAGGCCTATTGTTGTCTTTAATGAAATGAGGCACCAACCGCAGATTTTCCCTGTATGCACTACACAAGTGCACCTAAGGAAAACCTACGACTGGTGTAAGACTATTGCAGACTATGAAAACAAAAGTACTGGACTAATAGGTTAGGGTGTCTAAAATGGACTGGATATCTAAAACTATGAAGGACTATGGCCCCTGCCTTACCAATGTTTTATATACAGGGATTAAATGGCAGGGGGTGACTTACACACTCAATAATGGGCCCTCTGAAACGGCCGCTAGCACATAGTGACGTAGCGACAAGAGAGCAACATAACCTGAGGTGCTTGAGGAGTGGAGAGGCATTCCACGGCTATCAGGACAATCCCGGAAGTACGGTCAAGATCCCTACCAGCACCTTACTGGAATGCTTCCTTCTTCCGAGCATGTTTGCTCTTGCGAATCTCCACTCTAGCCGGCCAACTAAGGCAAGAAAGAGGTGGGAGCGCCGTTCCTCGACAGAGTTCACTCTGGCCGGCCAATCAAGGCAAGCCAGAGATGAGGAACAAGACAACTCCCGGGAGATCAGGTCCGTGGGGTCGCTACTGCCCAACAGCTCGCCACAAGCTGCCCTGCGGATTTTTTTTTATTTTTTTTTATTTTTTATTATTATTATTATTTCGAGTTTTTTATTTTTCTTCTCTTTAAGGAGAGTTTACGACCATACACACGGGTCGGAACCAAGTGTGTAAGGGGAAATTATTTAAATTGTAAATGTGGATGATAGTGTACTAGAAGTTAAGAATTTTCGGGTAATGCGGCAAGTATTGAGAATGGTGGCTTTTTGAAGCATGTGAAGTGTATGAGGAGGCATGTGGAGTGTGTTAAGACTTTGTGTAAGAGCCTTTGGCACAACACCGGTGGAGGACAGTACTATTGGGACGATGTGCACGGTTTGTGCTCGCCATTGGGTTTTAATTTCTATGGCGAGATCTTGGTACTTACTAAGCTTCTCGGATATTGTAGTTTGAATGTTGTGAGAGTAAGGTATGGCTATATCTATTATGTAAACTATTTTATTGAGTTTGTCGTGAACGGTTATGTCTGGTCTATTATAATGTATTGTTTTGTCTGTAATTATTGTTCGATCCCAATAGATTTTATGGTTTTTGCTTTCTAATATGGTTTCTGGTTTGTATTTATAATATGGGATCATCTCTTCTTTAAGTTTGTATTTGTGTGCTAAGTGTTGGTGTATGATGGCGGCAACTTGGTCATGTCTGTGTTTATAGTCTGTCTGTGCAAGTGATTTACAGGCCCCTGTTATGTGTTGTATAGTCTCAGAAGCACTGTTACAATGTCTGCATGTGTCAGTCGGTTGATTGTGGTCTTTCATAATATACTTTCTATAATTGCGTGTTGCTATGATTTGATCCTGGATTGCAAGCATGAAACCTTCAGTTTCGGGAAAGAGTTCACCTCGTTTGAGCCATTCGTTCGACTTTATTTTATCGACGTGTGGCTGGCTCAAATAGGCCCGGTGTCTTCCGTGTAGAGCTTTGGCTGCCCATGCTGCAATTTTTTGCTGTGTGCTTACAAGGTTTTCATTAATTTGAGTGTCTCTGTTTTGTAGATTGAGAGGTGTAAGTTTTCTGTCTGCTTCGGTTACATGTTTGTGTAGTGGTGAATATTCTGATTTGTTGTGGAAGTAAGATCTGAGTGAAAGTATTTGTTTGTTGTGTAAATTGTGTATGTCGATTAATCCTCTTCCTCCTTCTTGGCGTGGTAGCGTAAGTCGCTGTATGCATGATTTGGGGTGGCGTTTTCTGTGTTTGGTAAGGAGTGTATTGATTGTGCGCTGTAGTTTTTTGATATCGGTTTTTGACCATCGTATGATGCCGAAAGAGTATGTGAGGATAGGTATTGCGAATGTGTTGATAGCTTTTATTGTATTTCTAGAGTTAAGATTGGTTTTTAAAATTAGGTTAATGCGATATGTAAACTTTTTGATCAGCTCTTGTTTTGTCATTTTTTGCTCTATTTGTCTGGATTGTTTGAAACCTAGGTATTTATAGGTTGAGTGTTCATCCATTGGCTCAACAGTTTTCACTGACTCAAGTGTATAACTATTATTTTGAAGCTTGCCTTTTACAATTGACAAAATTTTGCACTTGTCAACTCCAAATTGCATGCTGATATCATTAGAAAAAATTTGCGTGGTGTCTGCTAAACGAAAAAGTGATTTCTTATCTGGTGCATACAGTTTTATATCATCCATATACATAAGATGTGTTAAGGTGAATTGTGTGTTATCGTTTGTAAATGTGAATCCTGAGTTAGTTTTATCTAGTATGCATGAGAGTGGATTAAGTGCCATACAAAACCATAAAGGGCTTAGGGCATCGCCTTGGAAAATTCCACGTTTTATGTGAATTGGTTCAGTGGCCAGAGTCGTGGAGGTTTGATTTATTTTAAGTACGGTTTGCCAATTTTACATGGTAGCTTCTAAAAACAATTTGAGTGTAGGGTGTATATTATAGATATTTAGGACATGTAACAACCAGCTGTGTGGGACAGAATCATAGGCTTTTTGGTAATCAATAAACATGGTATGAATCTCTTTTTTGCTTTTAGCTGCGTTGTTCATAGCGATCGCGTCAATAGTAAGTTGTTCCTTACATCCTTGGCTATTTTTACGGCAACCCTTTTGTTGTTCTGCAATAATGTTATTTTTAGTTAGGTGTTCATGTAGTACTTCACTTAAACAGGCTGTGAGGATTTTATAGAATGTTTGTAAGCAAGGAATTGGTCGATATTTGGATGGGTTCGTGGTGTCATTAATGTCCTTAGGTATCATGTATGTTACTCCATGTGTTATATATGTTGGAAGTAAATGTGGAGATTGAATGAATGTGTTTAAGTGATTATACAAGAATGGATGAGTTTTAGTGAATTTCTTATACCAGTAGTTGTGAATATTGTCTGTACCTGGAGATTTCCAGTTGTGTGTGCGTTTGATGACGTCTATAAATGTGTTTATCGGTATGCATTCAAACTCCATATCGGGGATTTTGGGTGTTGCTTCATTAATCCAATCTGCGTGGTTATTGTGGTACACTGGATTTTCCCATATGTTTGCCCAGTACTCACGTAATCTTTCGGGAGGTGGTGTCTCTAGAGTTTGGTTACCGGTGTCCATATGGTAAGCTGTAAGATTTCTATAAAATGTTTTCTCATTATTGATAAATTTTGTGTTTTGCACTTTACAGTTTGTGCAAGTGATATATTTTTTAAGTCTGCTAGATGCTGCGTTTAATTTTTGTTTTAACGTGTCCAAAAAGTGTGATAACTGTGTATTTGAGTCTTCGTGTTGTGCGTGTAGTTGGTATTTTAGTTTTATTTCTTCTACTGCTGCTATTAACTTTCGGCTTCTGCTGCCATTAATGAAATGTGTCAATCTACCGATGTTTGCACTTAGATTTTTGATTTTCTTTTCTAAACGAATCTGCCATTTTGGCTTTTTTTGTTTAAATGCCCGACCGTCATTTAGTGTAGGGTATACTATTTTGGCTCCGTTGCATGTAGCTGCTGTCCATGCTGCACAGTAAATTAGCGTCTGTAATTGTATGAATTCGGTGTCTTTATTTACGTACCCAGAGAGACTGACATTGTTTATATATGTGACTATGGTAGAGAACTTTTTAGACTTCTTCTGCTTGGGTATATATGGTCTGTTAGTAGGGTGTGTATTAGAAAAAAGTTGTTGAGCTTGCTGGAACGTGGCTTCTATGTATTTCTGCATTCGTTTCTGGGGGTGTATCAGAAATAGTTTGCATAGGTTCATTTTGACCAATGTCTATGTTAGTCAAAAAATTGTCTTCGTCTGTATTTACGTGAGAGTCAGATATGATGTTAGTTTCTATGCTATTATTTAGGCATATATTTGTTGTGAGTGCAGGTGTATCAGCAGTATGAGTATTAGTGTATTGAGTATTTAGTGTAAGGATGTATTCATCAGGTTGTTCTAATTCGTTTTGTGGTTGTATTGTCCTATAATCGTTATAAATGTTTTCAATGTTGGAGTATAGCTACCTGGTTCTTATTTTCTTCTAATTTATTGATGTGTATATATTTGTTATTAATAATGGCTCTAACTTGATCAGATAGTCTTTGCTCTGTGATGTGTGCTAATTCTGGATATAAATTTGTAAATTCCTCGTGTAACTGTTTTCTATAGGCTGTTTTATTTGTTTCTAGTTGTGGGGTACTATAATATATTCTTATTAGACTTTCATTATATTCGTTTGTCCATTTCATGCGTTGGCCAGAATGTGTAGAGTATTGCTGTATTTGTGTATGATCCACTTGTAATTCAGCTGAGACCTCCTCATAAATCTGATCTATTGTATTCTGTGGTAATAATTTCTTTTGAATTATGGCTCTACGCTGGTCGCCTATTCTTTGTCTGCTGACTTGCATAGTTGGAAATTCTTCTAAAAACTTAGTGTGAAGTAATGGGAGGTACTTATGCATTTTTATCTGTATCCATATCGGTGAGATGAAGATATGTGCGTAGGATGAATTTATTCATTTCAATGCTCCATTTCCTACGAGCTGTTGAAGTCTTAGTGGTGGGTACAGTATCGTCGACAAAATTTGTCTCCTGTACAACATCCAGTGACTTAATACTAAAAGATGGTGATAATGGTGTCGAAGAGACGCGGAAAGACTGTGATGATGATGAGATTGATGGAAAAAGAGATGAAGATGATGACGACGAGAATTGTGAAGTTTCGTCATTCATCTGAGGCAGATTTGCCTGAAGTTGTTTTTTTGTTTTAGATCTAGTATTCATGTTGTTCCCACGAGTAGCTAGGGACTTAATAAGTCGACCACAGCAGAGGCCTGCGTTCACTGCGGCAAGGGTAGATAAAACTGGATGTCCCTATTATCCAGAGTTGGCACACTAGCGACCAGGGCAATCCCCCGGCCACGCAGCCCTCGGCGTGTGCGACCTTGGCTTTGATTGTATCTCTTTTAGTCTGGCTCTTCAATCTAGATCTATCTCAGCTAAGTAAACTCAACTGGCACAGACCTAGAGATCATTGGAGCACGCAAGCCCCACCACGTCGTCAACGTAGAGATACGGCGGTGGGGTTATTATTATTATTATTTTGTTCTGCTGAGCGCGCCGATCATCTGTGGCCTAAGGAGGTTGTGAGGATTACGCTGTGAAACATGGACTTGTATATAACATTAAGAAAAGCCAGTACATGGTTTTTGAGGCCGGCGGTGCTAAATGCCCGGACTATGTACCACCGGTACGTCTGAATAGGGTATCCTTAGATAACATACATACATAGCTAACATGTTGGCCCTGTTCGCGAGTTGTTCGGATGACGGGAAAATAGCTCTTTTTTCGAGTATTTTGCACGTCCATGTACACGTGCAGCCTGTGGGCTAGTTACACGCAGAAAAGCTACAACGCCCTTCGCGTTCAGTTTAACAACGCGTTCAGGGCGGTGTTGGGTCTGTCTCGCTACTGCAGCGCGTCAGATATGTTCGCATGGGCACGCACGGACTGCCATTCCATGCGACCATGCGGAAGCGCTGCGCGTCTTTTGTGCGCAGGGTGCGGGCGGGCCAGCTCCAATACTGTTCTGAGTATGATTGCGAATAGGTTGGACTGTCCTTATGTGCGACACTGCTGTGACAAACAAGTTAGGTACATATAGTGTCGCACGTAAGAGAACTATATAATTTGTATTTATTGATGTTTTTATTATTATTACTATTATTGAATATATAATTGTGTGTAAAAATCTTAATATGGGTTGTACCTACCTGAAATAAATGTTTTTTTTTTATTTTTTTTTTTTATTGTTTTTTACTTTTGGAGCGATTTCCGAAAATATTGACATTATCAAAAAATGATTTTAGTAAACCCATTTTATATACCTTTCCAACAATATATCACACATTAGGGTTGAAATAAAAAAAAATCACTTCTCACTTTACATAGGGGGGCTCCCCTATGTAAAGTGAGAAGTGATTTTTTTTTATTACCCTAATAAAACATTTTTTTCCAATTTTTATTTTACCACTTCGTCGGCGTGATTGATACACATATTGGTACCAAAATTCAGCTCAGAAATAAAAAAAAAACACTTCTCACTTTACATAGGGGAGCCCCCCTATGTAAAGTGAGAAGTGATTTTTTTTTATTACCCTAATAAAACATTTTTTTCCAATTTTTATTTTACCACTTCGTCGGCGTGATTGATACACATATTGGTACCAAAATTCAGCTCAGAAATAAAAAAAAAACACTTCTCACTTTACATAGGGGAGCCCCCCTATGTAAAGTGAGAAGTGATTTTTTTTATTACCCTACTAAAACATTTTTTTCCAATTTTTATTTTACCACTTCGTCGGCGTGATTGATACACATAGTGGTACCAAAATTCAGCTTTCTAGTGCTAACGGTCACAGAGATTAAGCGAGGACGGACAGACGGACGGACAGACAGACATGGCGAAACTATAAGGGTTCCTAGTTGACTACGGAACCCTAAAAAATGAAAACAGTGTGGTTAGCGCTCTTTGCTCTCTACGAAAGCGAATGGTTAATAAAACCACTTTAGTAGCGACCAGCGGTCGCTGCTTAAGTAAAGTTCAGAGACATGATGTAATTACGCTGATGAACACAAAGCTAATCCAGTATTAAGAAGACGGCCAAGTTTATACTACGGTTACTACGGTTTAGTTTTTACTTATTGTTTTATTAGTAGTCATTTTCTAATTTCAGGTTTATTTACTGGACCACTCGAAAAACCATCGAGAGGGCTCGGTTTGATGGCTCTAAGAAAGAAGTTCTAATAAAAAGTATTGTTGATTGGCGAACAGACTTGGCCATAGACCAGAACACACAGAAAATGTACTGGTTTGATGTAAACGATTATAGTCTTTCTATTAAAAGCGCAGATTTAAACGGAAAGAACGAAAACACATTACACACTGAATCAACTTCGGAGACAAGTGGAACATTAGCTTTATCTAAAGATTTTATCTACTGGAGGAGTTCCTATGTAAATAAATTTTGGCAATTGTCAAAGAATCGGTCTAACAGTGGCGTTGTGGAACATAAACAATTTTCTTCCATGCCCAACTCAACTAGTAGTGGTTTTTATAGTATAGCCGCAAACTACAAACTAGAAGATCAAATACAGGGAAGTCGAACCTGCGAAGCACTTACAAGTTTTTTACCGAATGTTGAAAGCCAGGTTTTTGTGCACGGTACTAATGTTTCTGGGGAATCTGCTGATACACAGGGTTGCACCGGTGAGAGATGCGAAGTTTCCGTTTGTCAGAACTATTGTTTCCAAGGAAATTGTAGTGTCAGCGATAATCAACCAAACTGCAGGTAATTTCTTTTGTCTTTTACCTTTATTTGACAACATCCTGAACGCGAGAAAAGTAAAATGGAAAAGACAACAAACACACAACTAAATTTGCTCGAAACCGGAAAGTATGTTGGTACAGACGCCAGCACATTGCCGATGGGATTTCGGACCCCACTTCCGGTGGCTGGCGCCCAAGCTGTTGGGCGCGGCCGGGGCGCTGTCAACGCTGCTTCCCAATCTGGGGGGCCCGAGCGCCGCCTGTAGGCGGCTCTACGTGGGGATCGTGCGATCGATGGCCCTTTACGGGGCCCCGATCTGGGCGGCTGACCTGACAGCCGGCAGCATCGCTGTCCTGCGGAGACCGCAGCGAGCGATGGCCGTCAGAGTCATCAGGGGCTATCCAAGATCTCCTACGAGGCGGCCGGAGTACTGGCCGGATCCCCGCCCTGGGACCTGGAGGCGAAAGTACTCGCGTCACTGTACCGGTGGCGCGAGGAAATGCAGGCGCGCGGCGAGCAACCGATGCAGCGACACATAGAGTTGCGTCGGTCGCAGCTGCGCGAGGTCCTGGTGGCGGCATGGCGGGACAGGCTTTCGAGCCCTACCGCCGGCCTCGTCACGATCGAGGCAGTCCGGCCGGTGCTCGAGCGCTAGCTCGGGAGGAGGCACGGCTCCCTGTCGTTTCGGGTGGCGCAGATACTTTCTCGGACGGTTGCTTCGGAAAGTACCTGTGTCGCAAAAACAGGGAGCCGGACGCCCGGTGTCACCACTGCGTCGACTGTCGGGAGGACACGGCGCGGCATACGCTGGCAGAGTGTGCCGCTTGGAAGGAGCCGCGCCGTGCCCTCGTCTCTGGAGTAGGCAGTGACCTGTCGCTGCCGGCCGTAGTCGAGAGGATGGTCGGCAGCGTCGAGTCCTGGGACGCGGTGGTGTCCTTCTGCGAAACGGTCATCTCGCAGAAGGAGGCTGCGGAAAGGTAGAGGGAGATTACTTCCACTCACCTGGCCCGCAGCAGACGCACCGGGCGCAGGCGGAGGGCGGACAACGCCCTCTTCCAGCCCCCCTAAATGGGTCCAGGGCGACGGACGCGGGGATGTCCGCCGCCCCCACGTACATGGACCCGAGGTGGCGGCGCGTCGTGTTCACGCGCGCCCCTCTCAGACGTCGCGAGGGGAGTCTAACACCTCACTCCCCTCGCTGACTTGGCGAGGCTCGCGGGGACCAGTCGGGGGTCGCGGAAGTATCTTCTGTTCCCGTGACCCCCGGCGCAGGTGTGCTGAGAAGGAACACGGGGTGGTTTTTAGTCAGTAAGAGTCTGACAGACCCCTCCGCCTCCCCGGGCGGGAGACATCCATGAGGATTTTCCACCCCTAAAAAAAAAAAAAAAAAGACGCCAGCACATCAAGTTACCCCAATGTGTCAAATTTTCCCAATTGAATATGAACCTGTTTGACATAAAGTTGAAAAACGATAAAAAATATTTGACACATTGGGGTAACTTGATGTGCTGGCGTCTGTACATTGTTTGTTCACAATTGAAAGAAGACATCACATTACTTTTGATTTCCTTAGGCAAAAAACAAATACTGAAACAGTGATTTATCGTCATCCCGCGATCCATCTATGGTTTCTTTGGTGTTCCTCAAATTTTGTACCTACTACTTTACGTTCTTACAACATGAACTTCGTTCTTTCACATCACATCTCATACGATTACAGTCGATTTCCACACAGCCCTCCTTGTTTATCTTTATTTTGTTATTTTAGATGTAATGCGGGTTACTCTGGGAAACGGTGTGAGGTCGACGCATGCCATAAGCATTGTCTGAACGATGGTGTCTGTTCCCTGGATGCGGAGAGTCAGCCTGTCTGTCAATGTACAGGAGATTATAAGGGTGACAGATGTGATGTTGCCGTCTGTCGAGACTATTGTGTTCATGGAAATTGTAGTGTCAACTCCGAGGGGCAACCCAAATGCAGGTAAAACATTTTTTTCCTAAAACTATTGTAACCTATCTGGCCCGGCAAACTTTCTTCAGCGTTGCAATCAATTTATGTAGCGCTTTCTTAGTTTTAGCCTTCAAATTTGCCGCCAGGTGCCGCACGGGCGGCAGCGCGGCTGCAGTGCTACCGTCGCGCTGCTTTGTTAATACATATAAATAAAAAACGCGCTACTGTGTTACTCCATATAAATAAAAAACGCGCTACTGCAGCGCTACACCCGCGCTGTGGCCGCGCAACGGTTCATCAATCGACTAGTGATGATGCGTACGTCTTTTTATTCAGACATGAACGAAAATCAGCTAGAACCATTTATGATACAACACTATGATGCTCGAACCAAGCGCTGTAGCCGCGCTGACACCGCGCGGCTCTTTGCGGCTAATTTGAAGGCGCCCTAAGACTTTTCAAATGTCAAATTGTCACCTGAAAATGGACCGGGAAGACATTTTGTCATCTGTCATGCCATGAAAGATGGTGCTGAATTTGAATAATGTGCAATTATCGTTAAGTTTTCATAAATTTTCTATAGTTTCGATCAGTTTTTCTATTTTTTTTTTCATGAACCTGCACCTGACAATACAAACCAAACGAAAAAAGAATTAACGAAATTGGTCTAGCCGTTCACGCGTAATGCCATGACCAAGGAAAATAGAGATTCATTTTTATATACAAAAAGATACATGCATGCTTTCTATAAATACCTAATTATTATTTATTTATGCACACAGTCTTTAAAGAAAAAATATTTTTGTTTTGTTTTGTACCATTAAACCAGTAATGGTTTGTATTAGTAGGTACCCACATTCACTTAAAACACTCCATAATCAGTAAAGTAAGTAAAAACTAAGTGTAGGCACATACATTTAGTTTAAACTTACTTTACTGATTACGGCACATAACCATTTAACCCGCAATCAGTTAGCAGGCACCTAAATGTTTTGTATCTGGCCTACTCGCTGTTCTAATAATTGCTATTAGTATTATAAAAACTTATTTTGATTTAGCACACTGATATTCATTTGTTTAGAATATTAAAGGACATCACAATTAATTACTTAGACATCAATTTGTTCCAATTAAAATGACTTCACGCCTTTCTTGCGCATTATTGAAGGTTTGCATCGTATACATACATAATTCTTTGCGTAGAAATTAAAGTACTTGTGTGAAGCGTTCGACATTAAGCGTAGTGCCACTATTAATAGCTTGGGTAGGTACCTACTTGCTGTTTTCAGTACTCAATACTCAATATCTGATCTCTCTATCTGTTGTTTTTGGGTTACCTTTTTTCATATCTTTATTATTTCAGATGTAATGACGGTTACTCCGGCGAAAGATGTGAAGACGACGCGTGTCTGCGGTATTGCTTAAACAGCGGTGTTTGTTCTATGAGTGAGGAGAAAGAGCCTGTCTGTCAATGCACAGGGGATTATGAGGGTGAAAGATGCGAGGTTTCCCTTTCCACCCTTTTCACGAAATGTTTCAAAGTAGCTCCGACACTTTCATCATTGAGGGACATCCTCAATACAGGTGAGATACGTTGTTATTAGTGTGAAAGCTGATTACTATTATCATCTACAGGGCTTTTGTGTAACTGTGTAAACAGTTCAAAGTGATGATGATCACTGGGTTAAGTGTTCAACAATCAACAAGTACCTGTCAAACAGCTAAACTCCATGTATAATAGTATTAAAACAAAGAGGCTCGTAGAAGCAGGAAAGCAAAACATTTTATTATAAAGATGCGGAAGGGGGAGGGGGGAGATTGTGACAGAGGGAAGGAGGGATTGTGAGAGGGGAGTGGAGAGGGAGGACAGAGAGAGGGGGTGGAGAAGGAGGGGGAGGGGAAGGGGAATGGGAAGGATGAGGTGAGAGAGGAGCGGAGAGGGGGAGGGGAAGAGGCAGGGAACAGAAGGGGAAGGGAGGCGAAAGTGAGGGAGGGGTGAGGGAAGGGGAGGGAGCGGTGAGGGGAGGGGTGTGGGAGGTGTGGGGGAGGGGAGGAATGGGGAGGGGGAGAGGAGAGGAGTTGATAAAAAATGATATGCAATAGCTTTACCGTGGCAGTCTCCGAGTGCCACACGTCATTTTTTTTTACTTTTAATATCATTGCTCGTTAGTATGTGCATCCAGTCTGACTGAGCGATGTAAAGCAGATTTGCTGGTTCAGCTTGATATATTAAATTATTTTTTTATGTTTTACTTACAGATGTAGCACCGGTTACTGTGGACAAAGGAGTTCTTCAACTGGTGTCTGAAAATAACGGTGCATGTGTCGTTAATTAGTCTTAATAGTTTACTTACATCTTAATTATCACCACTAATGTACAACTCAATAAAACAAAATGTTGCCTTAACCGAGTAAACTAACGGGTTTTTTTCTACAATTCCTATCGGGCGCCATTTGGGAATTCAGTTTCTTTAAGTCCGTATTTTTAACATAATTATGTATATATTTGCCTAGCTCATGTACTATAGGGCTATTATCTTAGTGTTTAATTGTCAAGTTTATTTAGTTCATAGCACCACGTTTAATTAAAGCTTGTTTAAATATTGTGCAAGTTGTTTTATTTTTATTTTGAACTTTCATTACTAGAACTTGAATAATATTTATTAGGTCTGTCACCCTCACTTTGAATAATAATATCAGTCTGCTACACTGCGAATCAAAGTTCTCTTTTCATACAGAGAAGGCACGAGTATTGATGCCTGCTCAAAGTGTCTGGTTCAGACATTTTTATGGCACTTGTGATCGCCTATAATCTATAATTTAACCTTTCAATCGTGTCAAAGAGACACAATAGAAAGACAGTGACAGCGCGGACGCAGGGGTCCGCTTGGGGCTTAATGAATTAATCATGGTTGCGCTTCGCGGAATAAAAATATATTATATACTTACCTAATATTTTTATTTTGATTTTGTGACTGCAACTAACTTTTGCGCTTCGCGGAATTAGATAGTTGCCCTTCGATGGTTGCGCTTAGTAATGGTTGCGCTTTGAGGAAATACCCCGCCTGTGTGGTCGAAATTCGACCAATATTAATGTTTCATAGAAAATTACAACTTTAACAATAGGTACCTAATAAAAATATAAAGTGTGGTTCGGTTAAATTCCAGATGATAGCAATCTCATTGACCGCCATTTAAAATAATAACAAAGAAGGCTCATAATTATGCGAACATGCTGCTTCGCAGGTTTGCACGTTGCTCAATTTCGGGTAAAATCAGGTCAGAGTGTCGTCTTGGGGGCACTATGAAAAAATACTTAGAAAAATTTCGCAACCAATTTCGAGGTAGTGGGATCCCTTCCACATCGTTTTTACGACAAACGGTTAGTCGAAGACAAAAAACACCAAGATACTGGTAGCCTTAAATTTAGATGTTTTATACGATAGAATCGAGAATATAAACGATTTGCAAAAATAACACTTTTTGGTTAAAGGTAGTGGCCCATTTAGTGTGAAAGATATACCCACGGCGTACAGAAATATAATATGGCGGGAATCAAAGACAAATGATTATGCTTTTCAATGCATTACTTTGGCTCATGGGGATCATGAAAGAATAATAATAAAAAAAAATCTACCTAGTATGAAAACTTACCTTATAACTTGTGGTTTTCGAGTTTGCTTTAGGTGTGATGATATTTTTATTTAACAAAACAATGGCTAAATAAGTTTGTTTCTTTCATTTTCAAGTCTAAACCACTGAACCGATTTTGATTAAATTGCGGTGTAGAGATATACAGGGTGGCAGGGACATCGACGCACATCCGCTTACCATGGATTCAGTACATGATTTTGGACCCGCCTGCGTTGAAATTTTTCGTCGGCTTTTCCTTAAATTTTACGTTTTTTTCTGCAATTTTTTGAATTGTAAACGGTATAAAATCATTATTTTTACCTAACCCAATAAGATTTTTAATGAAGAAGTAGTAAATTCACTTGTTTCACTTAAAACAGCAATGAAAGTAAAACTCGAAAGGGCTACCTGATCAGCTGTTTTTCTAAAGTTCATATGCGAGGTCAACACTAACATGTAGGTAGGTCGCTATTCGCTTCTAAACGCCGACAAAGAGAAAAAATATATATTTTATGTGTTTACAGACCGCCGAACAAAACAATCGGAGCAACAAATTCTTTCTTTTTAATTTTAAGTAAAATATTGGATAAACTATGTAAAAGTAAAAAAATAATTATTTGTGGAGATTTCAACATAGATATTACAAACAAATCTAAAATATCTAGTGAATTTGTAGAGCTACTGTTAAGCTTTAATGTGACCCTTCAGTTTAACCAGGCAACACGAAGCGCCAGTAATACGTGTATTGATAACATAGCTCATAACATTAAGGGCTGCAAAGGTGAAATTAGAGATTTTGCGCTCTCCGACCACACTGCACAAATAATTAAGTGTCCGGTAAAAAAGTGTAGTCCAATTGAATATTGGTATGTATATAAACGTAGTTTCACTAAAGAAAATAGATGTTTATTTGCTAAATATTTAAGACCAATCTCGTATAATAGTGTTTACGAGGCTACCGACCCTAACAGTGCCTACAATTCATTCCATGACATATTCAGCTTGATCTATGACTTATGCTTTCCTATAAAGAAAATTCGTATTAATAATATTTCGAGACCTAAATGGCTATCAAAAGGAATAAAAATGTGTAGTAAGCGTAAACGCGAACTTCTCTGGAAGTATAGAAAAAACTCAAACAGCGACAATAAAATGAAGTTTAAATCTTACGCTAAAAAATATAAAACAATAATCTCGCTCACTAAAAAGTGTCAGAACAATTATTTTATAAATACAGCTGTTAATAAATCCAAAGCAACGTGGAAAGTAATAAACGACACTAAATACAACTATCCTAAGGACGGCATTGAGAAACTAATAATCAATGACGAAGTACTTACGGATCCTAAGACTATGGCAAATACCTTTAATAACTATTTTGCTGACATTGTTAAAAATAATAATAATAATAATAATATTTTCTCTGACCCAACACGACCATATTCTTCTAACTTGACATTTAACTCTAAATCAATATTCATGCCCCCAACAATTCCTCCAGACATTCTTAAAATTATTACTTCTCTGCGGAATACAAATAGCGCAGGATATGACGGTATTAATACAAAGATCGTTAAGGATGTAGCAATTTTAATTGCTGCTCCTATAAGTTACATTATTAACTTGTGCATAGAACACGGTATTTTTCCAGATAAATTAAAATTGACAGTTATAAAACCAGTACATAAAAAAGATGAAAAATCTTCCATCAGTAACTACAGGCCAGTTGCTTTAATAACGATTTTCTCTAAAATATTCGAAAAAAACATATATAGCTGCCTCTACCCATTTCTCGAAAGTAATAACATATTTACCCCATGTCAATATGGTTTTAGGAAAAATAAATCGGTTAATACCGCAATATATAACTTTTTACACAAAGTCCTTCTAAATATGGACATTAGGTCGCCTGCCATAGCACTGTACATGGACATGTCAAAAGCATTCGACCGAGTCAGCCATAAAATACTATTGAATAAGTTATATGCATTTGGAGTAAGAGGTAACGTATACAAACTCATTGAATCATATCTAAGTGACAGAAAACAGATGGTAGAATTAAAAAGAGTCTCCCTAACTACCAGAACTGAAGAAACCGTTCTTTCTGAGGTTAGAATTATCCTTTCCGGTGTCCCTCAGGGCAGTATTCTAGGCCCACCACTCTTTCTAATTTATATAAATGACATGTCGACACTTACAATGCACCATATGACCTTATTTGCTGATGATAGTACTATATTGTTTACCGGTACTGACATAAATGATCTAAAACTTGACATAAATAACACCCTAACAACAATTATAGAATGGCTTGATAAAAATGACTTAAAAATAAACCTAGAAAAATCAAAAATCATGAATTTTAAACAGCGAGTACAACCGGATGCCAACCTTAATATATCTTGCTCTGAAACCAGCATAGAAGAAATAGATGTAACCAAATTTCTGGGTCTCTATATTGACAGCAAAGTAAATTGGAAGTCACATATTGAGCAAGTCTGCAAAAGGCTTAGTCAGAGCTCTTATGCTCTTTACAGACTAAGGAACACTGTCAGTCAGTCTGCACTACTAACTGCCTACCATGGATATGTTGCTTCAATCATACGCTACGGCATCATATTCTGGGGCAACTCTGTAGAGAAGGAGCATGCTTTTAGAGCTCAAAAACGGTGTATCAGATCGATGTGCAATATACACCAAGTAGATTCATGCAGACCACATTTCATAAATTTAAAAATATTAACTCTACCTTGTGTATATATATATGAAGCTGTAATGTTTATAAAGTCAAACCCAAACTTGTTTGATTTTTGCACTAGGGCCAGACACAAAGACAAGCTGCGCATCATAGCCAGTAAAACAAAGCTTTTGCACCAAAGCATCTTTTGTATGGGTCCACGTATCTTTAATAATCTTCCACCTTTTCTCAGAACTATGAGCGATATATATACCTTCAAAAAAAAACTACTTGAATTATTGATAGATAAATGTTATTACTCCGTAAGAGAATTTCTAGATGACAATACATTGAAGCAAATCCATTGAATGAATAATTTGTTAATTTGACTTAAATATTGTACTAGTTTAATCATAATGTATTGAATGACGATTAGATTGGAATTATTATAATGTATGTATATATCATAATGTATTGAATGACGATTAGACAGTAATTTAATTTAAATATATATTTACCAAACTTGTGACGTATGATCCAAAATGAATTATTTAAATTTGAAGTCCGTTAAATGATTTGTTAATCTGACATTAATATCTTACTATATTGACATTAATATCTTACTATATTTCCAATTTAATCAAAATGTATTGTATGACAGATTTGATGTATTGTAATTT
This sequence comes from Euplexia lucipara, assembly GCA_921972225.1. Taxonomy (NCBI): domain Eukaryota; kingdom Metazoa; phylum Arthropoda; class Insecta; order Lepidoptera; family Noctuidae; genus Euplexia; species Euplexia lucipara. Next base: position 3,734,524 of record OV179168.1, on the reverse strand, counting down.
TTATCTTAATTTTATTGTAGTTTGATCTGAATTTTATTTTATTAGTTAATTTCTAGTATTGTATTGTTTTTTTGCCGAACTTGTTATATAAACTTTGTATGCCGCAATGGCGGGACATAGCTGACACCTGTATTTAACACAACATCTTATGAACCTATGATCCACAATAAATTATTTGAATTTGAATTTGAATTTGAAAGAGAACGCGGCACGGCGGCGACGGCACAGTCGCGCCGCCGCCCTCTTTGTCGGTAAATCGCGATTTATCCCAATGCATCTAACAGTCGCGCCACTTGAGGAATTTTAATCATCTACATAAATGAATGACCCGCATTTACTACTTTTATTTTAGATTCATTATGGTGGATAATAATTTTTTTTGAGCTTTGTCGTGTTACGTAAAGAAGATTTTAAAAAAACGAGTAGACGCGTATTGATAGTCACGTAATTGTTCGACTATTTTTTGTTATCAACATTAATTTTAGTTTTGAATGCAATTCAACAACGTAATTTATTGTTTCATAAAAAAAAAACACATCCATTATCGCAATTAACTTCATGAGGAGGTAACTAGGTACAACTTAATGTGTTTGTACACTCTATCATTTTATTGATCTGTACGTACACCGACGCACTGTAGGCACAGAAAAAATAATAAATAATAAAGTGCGGCAAATTGAAAGAAGACTAAATTTAAACCTACATTTCTTTTGTATTTCTCCGATTTTTGTCAGTTCCTAGATTTTGTTGATCGCAAGCGGGCGTGTTGTTCGTCGCGAATTTGTGATCATAACGTATAGGTAGATTTTAAAATCAAAAGTTTTTTTCTCTGTGCGTGTGTGTGTGTGTGTTTGAGAGTGTCAATTGGAAGATTCGGTCCGCAACCATGGCCAGCTCGCTCACAGGACTTGACCCCATTAGATTTTTTTATGTGGGGTTACGTCAAGTACAAGGTGTCTGTGACCGAGTGCAATACCGCAGCAGAAATGAGAGATCGCGTTGTGAAATGTGAATGTGTTTGCGACGCTGTGTGAGGAGTGTGTCCAGGATCCCACTATTTTACCCCGTGTCCACGCAGAAACTCTGCGCCGCGCTCAGATCTGCGAGCGACCACTCCGAACCCTATCTCATTAGGAATGAGCGAGATAAAGGTAGGTAAGTTAATTAATTGAACATTACTGTATCGCTAAGTTCTAATCAAGAATCTTTTTTGTTATCAATCCTTATCGGTATCGCTATTTTATGAGAATAAGCTTAAGTATTGTTAGTTTTATTTCTTTTTAAGTAACTACCATCAGTTATCGAGACTAATTAAACAAGATTGTATGTGTTATGTAACTATCAATGTTGTCGTTCGGCGATATTTCGTAGGTACGTTCACGTTCGTCCGGCAGCAGAGGCGCGCGGCGGCGGTGGCGCGCGGTGTAGGGGGGGCCGCGCTGTCGACGTATGTGTGTGTGTAGGTCAGGTAGCACACGCGCCTTCCGCAGAGCGTTTTGATCGCGTTGTTTGCAATACATTGCGCACTCAAAAATGTCAATTTTTTTAACCAGCCATTTCCGAGATGAATGACCTTCGTAATTTCATTTATGGCATTAGGTGTAACCTCTTCACGACGTTTGCGCGTCGATGTCCCTGCCACCCTGTATTAGATTTGGAGTCGGACATTATACTTTTTGTCCAAGTGACATGTTTCCATGGATGAAATAATTTACAGATAGCCGAAACCGCTGGTGCAGCTAATTATTATCCAATTTTATTTATTTATTTCACAACACATCTATCATAACAGGTTACCCCAAATCGGTAGTGTGGCATTTTTTTATTGGTCTGCTGCAAGATTTCTCCAACGAATTATTTTTTTCTTTTCACATTTGAAAAGTGGGATAAACCTGCATTTTTTACTACCATTTTCGTTTTTGGACAAAAACATTTTTGAACCGGGTCGGATTATGGGCCATGACCTTTTTTTAGTCCCTGCTCCATAGTGCCCCTAAGGCTACACTCCAACCTAAAATCACGCTCTTTCGAACCCCTGCAGCACCCTTTTTAACCGACTTAAAAAAAGTATGAGGTTCTTAATTCAGTTTTAGGGCCAAGCGGGGTAAATATAAGACACCCAACATTTCCTGTATGTTATATGGACAACAACGGATTTATTTTTATAATTAGACTTTATCAAAGCGATATTGAGAACACAGTTTAGCCCTTGATATCTGCACTGAGTACACAGTTAACCATTTTCCTTAAAGACGTTGTAAAAATTTATTTAAATTTTATTTTAATACACGTATTTATTTTGATATTTAATATGTAGGAACGATCGTAGCCGATAGCGATCTATAATTTTGTGAGATTATAAGTTTGTTTGTGACGTTTTATGGCCAAGTGATGCACATGGAAGAAACAAATGATAGACATTAGGATTGACATGAGATCAAGGAACAATAACTATTTTTCACATAAAACTTGAAGGGACTATTTTGTTAAGAATTGTAGTCCCTATTTAAAGCACTAACTACCGAACCGAAATATTAGAATGTAATAAACAATTTAGTGTCATAAGAAAATCAGCTTTTGATACCTTTGTACTCATCACAAATAGGTAATAGCAATATTTAAGTTACTAAATTAGTATATTTTTAGTATTTATTACGTAGATGGGAAAAACATGGCCAGAAATGGGCATTGCCCTTTAAGTTTTGGCTTATTTTTTATAGAAACATTCGCGGTATAGAACATTGTGATTATTGCTGTGTTAGACTATCAACGATGAAATCACATTATTTATAAAGATGGGTACGTATCAAAATCCCGAAAGTTCATAATACCTATGATTGAAATACCGACGTCCAAAACACCTAAATTCAATATATCAAAAGTTTTAAATGCCGAGTCGTTATATCGAAACACAAAATAATGTACAAATGCCCGAAAGGACGAAATCCCGAAAGGACAAAATCCCGAATGGACGAAATACCGATGGACGAATTACCGATGGATGAAATCCCGAATGGATGAAATACCGAATGGACGAAATACCGAAATTGTCACCGTTTCCAAGAAAACGAAGGCGAGCGAGCAAAGCGAGCGTACCGCGGCAGCGGCCGCTTAGCGGCAAATTCCCTCTTTTGCAAAGCAAGCATGCATGGTAGATTAGGTTTCCTAGTGAATAAAAAATTCTATATCGTATAATCATAATATTAATCATTACAATTCAAGTAAAACAGTTACTCAAAATGGAAACGGCTAGGTTAGGTTAGGTTAGAACTGTCACCACGCAGCGGCCGCCGAGCGTATCACACAACTTTTAGCTCGATGCCTGTCACAAATTTAGGTGACGCCCGTTGATATGCAAAAAGTCGTCAAAATCACTTCCGTTACCAAGATTGACAGACCAGCAAAAAGTGAGTTTTCAAGATGACTGTACACGTTTTCGATCGATTATCTAAGATTCAGTAGCGTCACAAATTCTGAAATAGGGGTGTTTAGCCGTCACATAATAGTGCCCTATTGACTTAATTAAATGCGAGCTATCTTGAAGATTTGTCCAGCCAACCTGAGCCACATTACAATAGTGGATAACTGAACAAACATAAGCGTGATAAAACCAAATAGAGGTCGGAACTTTCGGACCTTTCCATACTATGTAAAAATGCTGTTGGTTCAAAACTACAATATGTACAAATACACATTTAGTTTCTACAAATTTGGTTTGTAATACCCTTTGAGTATGCCCGCTATTTCTAATAGTTTCATACAATATCCATACGCACTTTAAGTTCAACCTATATTATATAGCGCTTAATGGTAGGCATTAATAAGTTACGAGTATTATCAGTTGACCTCTTAGGTTATCAAAACTCCTGATAAAGTTTTCTATTAAACATCATGTTTGCCATTTTTTTTGTATTCACGAAGCGAGCATCACTCTAGATCTACCTCTGTTAAAGCAACGATTTCTTGAATATAAAATGTATACGCAGTGTGTGTTGGCATTTTTAACGCTGTACGTGGGGTTGGCGCGCTGTTTCTCCTGGGGTGAGTAGAAAAGTGGCCTTTTACCCGACTTCGGAGAAGCACGAAGAAGGGTTATCATTTTGACCGTGATGTACAGACGCCAGCACATCAAGCTACCCCAATGTGTCAAATTTCTTTGGTCGTTTTGCAAACTTTATGTCAAACAGAATAGGTAGGAATAGGTTCATATTCAATTGGGAAAATTTGACACATTGGGGTAACTTGATGTGCTGGCGTCTGTACGTATGTTTGTATGTTCATCTATTTTCTCATAACTTCTAAGCTACTTATCATAATTTGTCAAATTCGGTGTCTTTGGAAGTGTCTTGCTTGAGGCCACAGTTTTGAAAAAGACTTAATTTCATTAGTTTTGCCCTTTTTCTTTCGTCGATTTATAAAAACAAAACTCAAACAAATGAATTAAACACTAATAGAAAGAAAGAAGAAAGAAAATACATTTATTGGCAACAGCTGGATACACGCAGAGTAAAAACGCCATAACACAAAAAAAAAGAGACAAAAAAATGGCATGTCTCACGGCTGCGCCAAAAGGTTCATTTCAGCGGTAATGCCTGACAGATGCTGAGATCCTGCCTGACGCTGATTTTCAAAAGATCCTAATGACTATTTGTAGACAGTAATTATCCAGTGGATAGCAGACTAGCTACACACAGATCCACAGATAGTGAAGTGAGCAGCGTATTTTGTGGGAAAAATAAATTTCAATCAGTTAAGATTTGTAAGTTATGTTTCAGACATCGTTGTGGGTAATCAAAATGAACTGAAGTTTTATAATAACGGAACACTAACGCGCACTGAACTCATTCCATCGGCTGAAATAGCTTCGATTGTTTACGATGCAGTACACAACAGGGTGCTGTTTTCCGATAACTCTAAAAACTCTGGAATCTGGAGTTTTGACATAACGACCAAGAAAATACAAGCTTTAGTAAGGTGTAAAGCTGACGATTACTTCAAGTTCGCCTATGACCCTGTCACAGAAACACTCTTTTGGGTTTCATACGGTAGTATGAGTACATTGTCTCTAAAACTTGGAGACAACGTCCACGGATCCACCGACACGATTAAAGGGAAACGTTTACTCAAGTTTGATGAAAATCTCTGGGGTATCGCCGTGGATAGCTGTGAAGGGTATGTATCCATAATATCGCTTTCAAACTAAAAAAATACATACTTATTTATTTTAATAGATACTTCAAGCCCGGACTTAATGCCATAGGCATTTTCTACCAGTCAACCTTCAGGCGATGTTCAGTATGTATAAATATGTACACTATAGATGTAATTATATGCCGGCGTAAGCGATGGCTTAGCGATGAGCTGTCATCAATGGGGGTTTCGTGGTCCATAACGTAGGATAACAATCTTCATTGCAGTAATAACCTCACTTAACAATCGTTATCACAAAACATAACTCAAATAGGTAACTGACAGTTTCAAATCAACATGAGCTCTACCCAGCTCCTACACGTGACATTACCAAAAACACATTTCGCGCCATTTCAAATGACAAGGAACGTCACGCTGGTGACCATAGACTCTGTATTATGTTAATCAACTTCACAACTTATTATTCAAGAATCAGGGGGCACGGCAGTGCCCGCCAAGTTGAGCGCGAAGCAAACACTGCCGTACCATCCTTTACTGGAACCATTTCGCCACATTTTCAGACCCCTATTTTAGAACCCTTGGAAAAGACCAGAACGCAGAAATTCGTCATCGTCATCTAGTAAGCTATAGTCACATACTTAAATTCCAAAATTTCAAGTCTGTCGGTAATTTAGTTCCGAAGTTAAGCGAAAGTAAAGTTCGTATTTATGACACTCACTCACTCACTCACTCATGATCATCAAAATAAAACTAGTAGGTAGTTCCCATAAACTCAGTGAGCTGAAATTTAGTACGATATGCAGCTTTATCAAGCCTACAATTGACTGGTTGTTGAATCCACGTTTTCCAAGTGGCAATTGTCCATCGTCAATGGGTATAGCGGTTCTGGCGACAGATTGGTTTAATGGGGTCATGGAGTACCTGGTTTTTGTACCCTTGTGTACCCTTCAACGGCCAAGTCACACAACATTAGCTATAATAATAAAAAAAACGCGTTAGGCAACCTTAGACTTGGCACGACTTTGTCTCGATTTCATTACTTTTTAGAGATAAACAAGCAGCTCCATCGAGACTTGGCTAGTTTTTTACAGAATGTTTTTGGTAAAATATTGTTTTCCACGACATTTATACAATATGTATTACACAAAATAATGTGAAAACATTTAACGCTGTGATGATACTACTGCCAACTTCTTTCGAATATGCTCACAAACTTTAACCTTTAATGGTAATCGGTTGGTAATGGTAATGCAGTACATTCTGATTTCCTGAAGGAGCGCGTTCCAAAAGGAAATAGACTGCACAAAAAAAAGAGCTTTATATAAAGTTAGAACGGTGAGTGGGACTTAGAAAAATACGGTTATGTGTTGAGCGACGGTTTTTATTGTGGCTGGCACAGATGTATTGAAAGTGAGGGGTTAGATAACTAAGCGAACAGTAAAAAAATGAAAACACTGTAGTTAGCGCTCTTTGCTCTCTACGAAAGCGAATGGTTAACCACTTTAGCAGCGACCGCTGTTCAGCGACATGATGATATTTACGCAGATGAAATTAAAACAAATCCAGTTATTAAAAAAACTTTTTTGGAAAAAATAAAACCGACTTCAAAAAAAAACACTAAACGGTGTAAAATAACTCTAAATTCGGAAGTCTGTGGCTTTGGTGGGTTTGTCTTACTCATGATGGGCCACCGACTTCCGAATTTTGAGTTTTTTTACACCGTTTAGTGTTTTTTTTTAAGTCGGTTTTATTTTTTGCAAAAAAGTTTTTTATTTTTCCATTTTTAGTTGTTTCCATAAAAACATTTGCCATGAATTTAATTTATATTGTTAATTGTTAACAATACATGTCATCATAATAGGGTTTTCCACTAATCCCTAATAAATTAAAATTGACATACCTAACTGACAAAATCTAGGTATATTGTACCCACCTGCGTACCACTAAGAGCATACAGGCGTGATGATACGTCATTATGTTGTATAAACAATAAACATCCAAGCGATTCCAGCAATCACGACAGATTTGCCGTTTATTTTTGAAGAGTTCCGTTGTATATCTCCGAAGATCAGCACTAGATCTTCACCAAATTAAAATGGGACCACCGCAGGAGTATACTCTTTCAAATAAAACAAGAATTTTGAGAATCGGTCCTCAAATGGGGCAGAAATCAGGTAACATATATAAAAAAAAAAAAAAAAAATACATACACACGAACATGGACCTCCTCCTTTTTTGAAAGTCGGTTAAAAAAGACGGCCAAGTTTATACTACGGTTACTACGGTTTAGTTTTTACTTATCGTTTTATAAGTAGTCATTTTCTAATTTCAGGTTTATTTACTGGACCACTCGAAAAACCATAGAGAGGGCTCGGTTTGACGGCTCTAAGAGAGAAGTTCTAGTAAAAAGTATTGTTGATTGGCGAACAGACTTGGCCATAGACCAGAACACACAGAAAATGTACTGGTTTGATGTAAACGATTATAGTATTTCTATTAAAAGCGCAGATTTAAACGGAAAGAACGAAAACACATTACACACTGAATCAACTTCGGAGACAAGTGGAACATTAGCTTTATCTAAAGATTTTATCTACTGGAGGAGTTCCTATGTAAATAAATTTTGGCAATTGTCAAAGAATCGGTCTAACAATGGCGTTGTGGAACATAAACAATTTTCTTCCATGCCCAACTCAACTAGTAGTGGTTTTTATTGTATAGCCGCAAACTACAAACTAGAAGATCAAATACAGGGAAGTCGAACCTGCGAAGCACTTACAAGTTTTTTACCGAATGTTGAAAGCCAGGTTTTTGTGCACGGTACTAATGTTTCTGGGGAATCTGCTGATACACAGGGTTGCACCGGTGAGAGATGCGAAGTTTCCGTTTGTCAGAACTATTGTTTCCAAGGAAATTGTAGTGTCAGCGATAATCAACCAAACTGCAGGTAATTTCTTTTGTCTTTTACCTTTATTTGACAACATCCTGAACGCGAGAAAAGTAAAATGGAAAAGACAACAAACACACAACTAAATTTGCTCGAAACCGGAAAGTATGTTGGTACAGACGCCAGCACATTGCCGATGGGATTTCGGACCCCACTTCCGGTGGCTGGCGCCCAAGCTGTTGGGCGCGGCCGGGGCGCTGTCAACGCTGCTTCCCAATCTGGGGGGCCCGAGCGTCGCCTGTAGGCGGCTCTACGTGGGGATCGTGCGATCGATGGCCCTTTACGGGGCCCCGATCTGGGCGGCTGACCTGACAGCCGGCAGCATCGCTGTCCTGCGGAGACCGCAGCGAGCGATGGCCGTCAGAGTCATCAGGGGCTATCGCACGATCTCCTACGAGGCGGCCGGAGTACTGGCCGGATCCCCGCCCTGGGACCTGGAGGCGAAAGTACTCGCGTCACTGTACCGGTGGCGCGAGGAAATGCAGGCGCGCGGCGAGCAACCGATGCAGCGACACATAGAGTTGCGTCGGTCGCAGCTGCGCGAGGTCCTGGTGGCGGCATGGCGGGACAGGCTTTCGAGCCCTACCGCCGGCCTCGTCACGATCGAGGCAGTCCGGCCGGTGCTCGAGCGCTAGCTCGGGAGGAGGCACGGCTCCCTGTCGTTTCGGGTGGCGCAGATACTTTCTGGGACGGTTGCTTCGGAAAGTACCTGTGTCGCAAAAACAGGGAGCCCGGGACGCCCGGTGTCACCACTGCGTCGACTGTCGGGAGGACACGGCGCGGCATACGCTGGCAGAGTGTGCCGCTTGGAAGGAGCCGCGCCGTGCCCTCGTCTCTGGAGTAGGCAGTGACCTGTCGCTGCCGGCCGTGGTCGAGAGGATGGTCGGCAGCGTCGAGTCCTGGGACGCGGTGGTGTCCTTCTGCGAAACGGTCATCTCGCAGAAGGAGGCTGCGGAAAGGTAGAGGGAGATTACTTCCACTCACCCGGCCCGCAGCAGACGCACCGGGCGCAGGCGGAGGGCGGACAACGCCCTCTTCCAGCCCCCCTAAATGGGTCCAGGGCGACGGACGCGGGGATGTCCGCCGCCCCCACGTACATGGACCCGAGGTGGCGGCGCGTCGTGTTCACGCGCGCCCCTCTCAGACGTCGCGAGGGGAGTCTAACACCTCACTCCCCTCGCTGACTTGGCGAGGCTCGCGGGGACCAGTCGGGGGTCGCGGAAGTATCTTCTGTTCCCGTGACCCCCGGCGCAGGTGTGCTGAGAAGGAACACGGGGTGGTTTTTAGTCAGTAAGAGTCTGACAGACCCCTCCGCCTCCCCGGGCGGGAGACATCCATGAGGATTTTCCACCCCTAAAAAAAAAAAAAAAGACGCCAGCACATCAAGTTACCCCAATGTGTCAAATTTTCCCAATTGAATATGAACCTGTTTGACATAAAGTTGAAAAACGATAAAAAATATTTGACACATTGGGGTAACTTGATGTGCTGGCGTCTGTACATTGTTTGTTCACAATTGAAAGAAGACATCACATTACTTTTGATATCCTTAGGCAAAAAACAAATACTGAAAAATCTATGGTTTCTTTGGTGTTCCTCAAATTTTGTACCTACTACTTTACGTTCTTACAACATGAACTTCGTTCTTTCACATCACATCTCATACGATTACAATCGATTTCCACACAGCCCTCCTTGTTTATCTTTATTTTGTTATTTTAGATGTAATGCGGGTTACTCTGGGAAATGCTGTGAGGTCGACGCATGCCATAAGCATTGTCTGAACGATGGTGTCTGTTCCCTGGATGCGGAGAGTCAGCCTGTCTGTCAATGTACAGGAGATTATGAGGGTGACAGGTGTGATGTTGCCGTCTGTCGAGACTATTGTGTTCATGGAAATTGTAGTGTCAACTCCGAGGGGCAACCCAAATGCAGGTAAAACATTTTTTTTCCTATAACTATTGTAACCTATCTGGCCCGGCAAACTTTCTTCAGCGTTGCAATCAATTTATGTAGCGCTTTCTTAGTTTTAGCCTTCAAATTTGCCGCCAGGTGCCGCACGGGCGGCAGCGCGGCTGCAGTGCTACCGTCGCGATGCTTTGTTAATCCATATAAATAAAAAACGCGCTACTGCAGCGCTACACCCGCGCTGTGGCCGCGCATCGGTTCATCAATCGACTAGTGATGATGCGTACGTGTTTTTATTTAGACATGAACGAAAATCAGCTAGAACCATTTATCGATGAGGTCGAAACTAAATGTACAACACTATGATGCTCGAACCTAGCGCTGTAGCCGCGCTGACACCGCGCGGCTCTTTGCGGCCAATTTGAAGGCGCCCTAAGACTTTTCAAATGTCAAATTGTCACCTAAAAATGGACCGGGAAGACAATTATCATCTGTCATGCCATGAAAGATGGTGCTGCATTTGAATAATGTGCAATTATCGTTAAGTTTTCATAAATTTTCTATAGTTTCGATCAGTTTTTCTATTTTTTCTTTCATATGAACCTTCACCTGACAATAACAAACCAAAAAAAAAAAGAATTAGCGAAATTGGTCTAGCCGTTCACGCGTAATGCCATGACCAAGGAAAATAGAGATTCATTTTTATATACAAATAGATACATGCATGCTTTCTATAAATACCTAATTATTATTTATTTATGCACACAGTCTTTAAAGAAAAAATATTTTTATTTTGTTTTGTACCATTAAACCAGTAATGGTTTGTATTAGTAGGTACCCACATTCACTTAAAACACTCCATAATCAGTAAAGTAAGTAAAAACTAAGTGTAGGCACATACATTTAGTTTTTACTTACTTTACTGATTACGGCACATAACCATTTAACCCGCAATCAGTTAGCAGGCACCTAAATGTTTTGAATCTGGCCTGCTCGCTGTTCTAATAATTGCTATTAGTATAATAAAAACTTATTTTGATTTAGCACACTGATATTCATTTGTTTAGAATATTAGAGGACATCACAATTAATTACTTAGACATCAATTTGTTCCAATTAAAATGACTTCACGCCTTTCTTGCGCATTATTGAAGGTTTGCATCGTATACATACATAATTCTTTGCGTAGAAATTAAAGTACTTGTGTGAAGCGTTAGACATTAAGCGTAGTGCCACTATTAATAGCTTGGGTAGGTACTTGCTGTTTTCAGTACTCAATACTCAATATCTGATCTCTCTATCTGTTGTTTTTGGGTTACCTTGTTTCATATCTTTATTATTTCAGATGTAATGACGGTTACTCCGGCGAAAGATGTGAAGACGACGCGTGTCGGCGGTATTGCTTAAACAGCGGTGTTTGTTCTATGAGTGAGGAGAAAGAGCCAGTCTGTCACTGCACAGGGGATTATGAGGGTGAAAGATGCGAGGTTTCCCTTTCCACCCTTTTCACGAAATGTTTCAAAGTAGCTCCGACACTTTCATCATTGAGGGACATCCTCAATACAGGTGAGATACGTTGTTATTAGTGTGAAAGCTGATCACTATAATCATCTGCAGGGCTTTTGTGTAACTGTGTAAACAGTTCAAAGTGATGATGATCACTGGGTTAAGTGTTCAACAATCAACAAGTACCTGTCAAACAGCTAAACTCCATGTATAATAGTATTAAAACAAAGAGGCTCGTAGAAGCAGGAAAGCAAAACATTTTATTATAAAGATGCGGAAGGGGGAGGGGGGAGATTGTGACAGAGGGAAGGAGGGATTGTGAGAGGGGTGTGGAGAGGGAGGACAGAGAGAGGGGGTGGAGAAGGAGGGGGAGGGGAAGGGGAATGGGAAGGATGAGGTGAGAGAGGAGCGGAGAGGGGGAGGGGAAGAGGCAGGGAACAGAAGGGGAAGGGAGGGGAAAGTGAGGGAGGGGTGAGGGAAGGGGAGGGAGCGGTGAGGGGAGGGGTGTGGAAGGTGTGGGGGAGGGGAGGAATAGGGAGGGGGAGAGGAGAGGAGTTGATAAAAAATGATATGCAATAGCTTTACCGTGGCAGTCTCTGAGTGCCACACGTCATTTTTTTTTACTTTTAATATCATTGCTCGTTAGTATGTATCGTGCATCCAGTCTGACTGAGCGATGTAAAGCAGATTTGCTGGTTCAGCTTGATAAATTAATTTTTTTTTTTTATGTTTTACTTACAGATGTAGCACCGGTTACTGTGGACAAAGGAGTTCTTCAACTGCTGTCTGAAAATAACGGTGCATGTGTTGTTAATTAGTCTAGTCACAAAGCGGTGTTAAAATTTTAACAATTTATTTATGGCCTTTTCTTAACACCCCTTAAAGTTGAGCTTGTTTAAGGTTAGGATATTCTTACTGCGTTATTTTCGCAAAGCAAGCGAGAAGGGTCAGGAAAATCAAAACTTACCCCAGTCTGGTACAATATCCTGAGATCGTTCTTCGATAGCACTGGTATTCTCTTGTGCGGTAAATACGGCAGTTTGTCTGGCCTCCTCAGGTGTATTTCTGCTGAAGGCCTGAGTTTACTTACATCTTAATTATCACCACTAATGTACAACTCAATAAAACAAAATGTTGCCTTAACCGAGTAAACTAACGGGTTTTTTTCTACAATTCCTATCGGGCGCCATTTGGGAATTCAGTTTATTTATGTCCGTATTTTTAACATATGTATATATTTGCCTAGCCCATGTACTATAGGGTTTATTATCTTAGTGTTTAATTGTCAAGTTTATTTAGTTCATAGCACCACGTTTAATTAAAGCTTGTTTAAATATTGTGCAAGTTGTTTTATTTTTATTTTCAACTTTCATTATTAGAACTTGAATAATATTTATTAGGTATGTCACCCTCACTTGTAATAATAATACCAGTCTGCTACACTGCGAATCAAAGTTCTCTTTTCATACAGAGAAGGCACGAGTGTTGATGCCTGCTCAAGGTGACTGGTTCAGACAAAAGACACACATAAAAAACACACATAAAAGAGACACATTTTTAAGTCACTAGTGATCGCCTATAATTATTATAGGCGATCACTAGTGGCTTATAAATGTGTCTCTTTGACACGATTGAAAGGTTAAATTATTTAACCTTTCAATCGTGTCAAAGAGACACAATAGAAAGACAGTCACAACGCGGACGCAGGGGTCCGCTTGGGGTTTAATGAATTAATCATGGTTGCGCTTCGCGGAATATAAATATAGTATATACTTACCTAATATTTTTATTTTGATTTTGTGACTGTAACTTTTGCGCTTCGCGGAAAATATTAGATAGTTGCCCTTCGATGGTTGCGCTTAGTAATGGTTGCGCTTTGAGGAAATACCCCGCCTGTGTGGTCGAAATTCGACCAATATTAATGTTTCATAGAAAACTACAACTTTAACAATAGGTAATAAAAATATAAAGTGTGGTTCGGTTAAATTCCAGATGATAGCAATCTCATTGACCGCCATTTACAATAATAACAAAGAAGGCTCATAATTATGCGAACATGCTGCTTCGCAGGTTTGCACGTTGCTCAATTTCGGGTAAAATCAGGTCAGAGTGTCGTCTTGGGGGCACTATGAAAAAAATACTGGCACCGCTCGCTTCGCTCGCTCGGCTCGCGCGTAGTTGGTCACAGTTCTATCCTAACCTAACCTAATGGATCCCTTCCACATCGTTTTTACGACAAACGGTTAGTCGGAGACAAAAAACACCAAGATACTGGTAGCCTTAAATTTAGGTGTTTTATACGATAGAATCGAGAATATAAACGATTTGCATAATTAACACTTTTTGGTTAATTTTTTTTAAGTCCCTGCTCCATAGTGCCCTTAAGGCTACACTCCAACCTTAAATCACGCTCTTTCGAACCCCTGCAGCACCTTTTTTAACCGACTTAAAAAAAGTATGAGGTTCTTAATTCGGTTTTAGGGTCAAGCGGGGTAAATATAAGACACCCAACATTTCCTGTATGTTATATGGACAACAACGGATTTATTTTTATAATTAGACTTTATCAAAGCGATATTGAGAACACAGTTTGGCCCTTGATATCTGCACTGAGTACACAGTTAACAATTTTCCTTAAAGACGTTGTAAAAATTTATTTAAATTTCATTTTAATACACGTATTTATTTTGATATTTAATATGTAGGAACGATCGTAGCCGATAGCGATCTATAATTTTGTGAGATTATAAGTTTGTTTGTGACGTTTTATGACCAAGTGATGCACATGGAAGAAACAAAATGATAGACATTAGGATTGACATGAGATCAAGGAACAATAACTGTTTTTCACATAACCGTCCGTTCCCGTAACCGTTTCCGTTTTTTTTTGTTTTTTTTGTTTTTAATGGGACTATTTTGTTAAGAATTGTAGTCCCTATTTTGATAGCACTAACTACCGAACCGAAATATTAGAATGTAATAAACAATTTAGTGTCATAAGAAAATCTGCTTTTGATACCTTTGTACTCATCACAAATTGGTAATAGCAATATTTAAGTTACTAAATTAGTATATTTTTAGTATTAATTACGTAGATGGGAAAAACATGGCCAGAAATGGGCATTGCCCTTTAAGTTTTGGCTTATTTTTTATAGAAACATTCGCGGTATAGAACATTGTGATTATTGCTGTGTTAGACTATCAACGATGAAATCACATCTATATAGTACTTATATAAAAGAAAGTCGTGTTAGTTACACCATTTATAACTCAAGAACGGCTGGATCAATGTGAATGATTTTGGTCTTTTTGGATTTGTCTTTGTCCGGAATAGCATATAGAATAATAATTAATGGAAATGCCCACGAAAAAATAAATATCAAGAATATCGGTTGTCTCAAACATTTTTCAAACGCAGCGCCATCTTGGATGACATGACAGGAGTCAAACTTCCCAGTTCATTAACAGGTGACAATTTGAAATTGACAAGTCTTAAGCTTAGCCCAAGAAGGTAAGGTTGTCAATTTATAATACGCACCTACGTTCTGAAATTTATTTTGTTACTAAACTTAGAGGTTTTATGTAGCATATAAAAGTCTTATATTTCAAAAATCAATTTACGTAATTAACAATGACGACAGAGACGAACTTTAATAATTCTTTGCAAATAGAACTTATTTTACTGTTAGGACTTTAATTAAAGTAGACCGGGAAAACTATAGGTATAAACTGTATGTAACATAGAGGCAATAGTTCAGATTAAAATGATGAATTTAGTATTTTTTAAATCAATGCATTTTAGTAAGGTAGTTAGGTTAGGTAGTTAGGTTAGCTATAGGATAGGTAGGTATGGTCAGTTAGGTTAGGTTATATATACATGTTGTTATTTTAATTCTATCGAACACAAAATGTTGAAATAAGACCACAGTAGAGACTTGCTACTTAAAAAGTAGTAGTAGTTATTATTGGTTTGGATCTATTTGTTGTCGTCTGATTAAACGTATGTATAAATAATCATCATCATCTGCCTAGCCTTTTCCCAACTATGTTGGGGTCGGCTTCCAGTTTAACCGGATGCAGCTGAATACCAGTGTTTTACATGGAGCGACTGCCTGTCTGACCTCCACAACCCAGTAACTGGGTAACATGATACCCCTTGGTTAAACTGGTTGTCAGACTTTCGGGCTTCTGACTTTCTTCTTCTTCTGACGTATGTATAAATAATACAAAAAAAGAATGATAAGAGCAATAAATTGACTATAAGGCACAACGAAGTTTGCCGGGGCAGCTAGTTATTTATAAAGATGGGTACGTATCAAAATCCCGAAAGTTCATAATACCTATGATTGAAATACCGAGGTCCAAAACACCGAAATTCAATATACCGAAAGTTTTAAATGCCGAGTCGTTATATCGAAACACAAAATACCGATGTACCGAAAGGACGAAATCCCGAAAGGACAAAATCCCGAATGGACGAAATACCGATGGACAAATTACCGATGGATGAAATCCCGAATGGATGAAATACCGAATATACGAAATACCGAAATTGTCACCGTTTCCGAGAAAACGAAGGCGAGCGAGCAAAGCGAGCGTACCGCGGCAGCGGCCGCTGAGCGGCAAATTCCCTCTTTTGCAAAGCAAGCATGCATGGTAGATTAGGTTTCCTAGTGAATAAAAAATTCTATATCGTATAATCATAATATTAATCATTAAAATTCAAGTAAAACAGTTACTCAAAATGGAAACGGCTAGGTTAGGTTAGGTTAGAACTGTCACCACGCAGCGGCCGCCGAGCGTATCACACAACTTTTAGCTCGATGCCTGTCACAAATTTAGGTGACGCCCGTTGATATGCAAAAAGTCGTCAAAATCACTTCCGTTACCAAGATTGACAGACCAGCAAAAAGTGAGTTTTCAAGATAACTGGACACGTTTTCGATCGATTATCTAAGATTCAATAGCGTCACAAATTCTGAAATAGGGGTGTTTAGCCGTCACATAATAGTGCCCTATTGACTTAGATAAATGCAAGCTATTTTGAAGTTTTGTCCAGCCAACCTGAGCCACATTACAATAGTGGATAACTGAACAAACATAAGCGTGATAAAACCAAATAGAGGTCTCCTTTCGGACCATTCCATACTATGTAAAAATGATGTTGGTTCAAAACTACAATATATAGAAATACACATTTAGTTTCTACAAATTTGGTTTGTAATACCCTTTGAGTATGCCTGCTATTTCTAATAGTTTCATACTCTATCCATACGCACTTTAAGTTCAACCTATATTATATAGCGCTTAATGGTAGGCATTAATAAGTTACGAGTATTATCAGTTGACCTCTTAGGTTATCAAAACTCCTGATAAAGTTTTCTTTTAAACATCATGTTTGCAATTTTTTTGTATTCACGAAGCGAGCATCACTCTAGATCTACCTCTGTTAAAGCAACGATTTCTTGAATATAAAATGTATACGCAGTGTGTGTTGGCATTTTTAACGCTGTACGTGGGGTTGGCGCGCTGTTTCTCCTGGGGTGAGTAGAAAAGTGGCCTTTTACCCGACTTCGGAGAAGCACGAAGAAGGGTTATCATTTTGACCGTATGTGTCAAATTTCTTTGGTCGTTTTGCAAACTTTATGTCAAACAGAATAGGTAGGAATAGGTTCATATTCAATTGGGAAAATTTGACACATTGGGGTAACTTGATGTGCTGGCGTCTGTACGTATGTTTGTATGTTCATCTATTTTCTCATAACTTCTAAGCTACTTATCATAATTTGTCAAATTCGGTGTCTTTGGAAGTGTCTTGCTTGAGGCCTTAGTTTTGAAAAAGACTTAATTTCATTAGCTTTGCCCCTTTTCTTTCGTCGATTTATAAAAACAAAACTCAAACAAATGAATTAAACACTAATGACTATTTGTAGACAGTAATTATCCAGTGGAAAGCAGACTAGCTACACACAGATCCACAGATAGTGAAGTGAGCAGCGTATTTTGTGGGAAAAATAAATTTCAATCAGTTAAGATTTGTAAGTTATGTTTCAGACATCGTTGTGGGTAATCAAAATGAACTGAAGTTTTATAATAACGGAACACTAACGCGCACTGAACTCATTCCATCGGCTGAAATAGCTTCGATTGTTTACGATGCAGTACACAACAGGGTGCTGTTTTCCGACAACTATGTTAACGCAGGAATCTGGAGTTTTGACATAGCGACCAAGAAAATTAAAGCGTTAGTAAGGTGTAAAGCTGACGATTACTTCAAGTTCGCCTATGACCCAGTCACAGAAACACTCTTTTGGGTTTCATACGGTAGTATGAGTACATTGTCTCTAAAACTTGGAGACAACGTCCACGGATCCACCGACACGATTAAAGGGAAACGTTTACTCAAGTTTGATGAAAATCTCTGGGGTATCGCCGTGGATAGCTGTGAAGGGTATGTATCCATAATATCGCTTTCAAACTAAAAAAATACATACTTATTTATTTTAATAGATACTTCAAGCCCGGACTTAATGCCATAGGCATTTTCTACCAGTCAACCTTCAGGCGATGTTCAGTATGTATAAATATGTACACTATAGATGTAATTATATGCCGGCGTAAGCGATGGCTTAGCGATGAGCTGTCATCAATGGGGGTTTCGTGGTCCATAACGTAGAATAACAATCTTCATTGCAGTAATAACCTCACTTAACAATCGTTATCACAAAACATAACTCAAATAGGTAACTGACAGTGTCAAATCAACATGAGCTCTACCCAGCTCCTACACACCTGCACGTTTCTGCCCACGTGACATTACCAAAAACAAATTTCGCGGCATTTCAAATGACAAGGAACGTCACGCTGGTGACCATAGACTCTGTATTATGTTAATCAACTTCACAACTTATTATTCAAGAATCAGGGGGCACGGCAGTGCCCCCGCCAAGTTGAGCGCGAAGCAAACACTGCCGTACCATCCTTTACTGGAACCATTTCGCCACATTTTCAGACCCCTATTTTAGAACCCTTGGAAAAGACCAGAACGCAGAAATTCGTCATCGTCATCTAGTAAGCTATAGTCACATACTTAAATTCCAAAATTTCAAGTCTGTCGGTAATTTAGTTCCGAAGTTAAGCGAAAGCAAAGTTTCGTATTTATGACACTCACTCACTCACTCACTCATGATCATCAAAATAAAACTAGTAGGTACTTCCCATAAACTCAGTGAGCTGAAATTTAGTACGATATGCAGCTTTATCAAGCCTACAATTGACTGGTTGTTGAATCCACGTTTTCCAAGTGGCAATTGTCCATCGTCAATGGGTATAGCGGTTTTGGCGACATATTGGTTTAATGGGGTCATGGAGTACCTGGTTTTTGTACCCTTGTGTACCCTTCAACGGCCAAGTCACACAACATTAGCTATAATAATAAAAAAACGCGTTAGGCAACCTTAGACTTGGCACGACTTTGTCTCGATTTCATTACTTTTTAGAGATAAACAAGCAGCTCCATCGAGACTTGGCTAGTTTTTTACAGAATGTTTTTGGTAAAATATTGTTTTCCACGACATTTATACAATATGTATTACACAAAATAATGTGAAAACATTTAACGCTGTGATGATACTACTGCCAACTTCTTTCGAATATGCTCACAAACTTTAACCTTTAATGGTAATCGGTTGGTAATGGTAATGCAGTCACAGTCTGATTTCCTGAAGGAGCGCGTTACAAAAAGGAAATAGACTGCACAAAAAAAAGACCTATGAGTAAAGTTAGATCGGTGAGTGGGACTTAGAAAAATAGGGTTATGTGTTGAGCGACGGTTTTTATTGTGGCTTTTTTTTAGGAAGGCTTACAGACTAACAATCCAGTGTATTAAGAATATAATATTATAAAAAATAGCTAATAACAAGCCTCCACATATAGTAAACAAAAAACAAAAAGTCGATTAAAAAGACAGTGCAAACAGGTAAACATTATAATTTGCTAAGAATCGATAAGTCGACTAGTTATCAAGAAAAAAAGACTGTGCCAAAAGCCGTCTTAAGGTCGAAACACGGGTGCAAAATAAGTCGACATTAAGGTCCCTAGGAAGTCTATTAAAACTAAGTGCACTACTTATAGAGAAAACATTCCGCCTATAATTAGTCATTGCAAAAGGTACATTCATAGATGTATTGAAAGTGAGGGGTTAGATAACTAAGCGAACAGTAAAAAAATGAAAACACTGTGGTTAGCGCTCTTTGCTCTCTACGAAAGCGAATGGTTAACCACTTTAGCAGCGACCGCTGTTCAGCGACATGATGATATTTACGCAGATGAAATTAAAACAAATCCAGTTATTAAAAAAACTTTTTTGGAAAAAATAAAACCGACTTCAAAAAAAAACACTAAACGGTGTAAAATAACTCTAAATTCGGAAGTCTGTGGCTTTGTCTTACTCACGATGGGCCACCGACTTCCGAATTTTGAGTTTTTTTACACCGTTTAGTGTTTTTTTTAAGTCGGTTTTATTTTTTGCAAAAAAGTTTTTTATTTTTCCATTTTTAGTTGTTTCCATAAAAACATTTGCCATGAATTTAATTTATATTGTTAATTGTTAACAATAATGTCATCATAATAGGGTTTTCCACTAATCCCTAATAAATTAAAATTGACATACCTAACTGACAAAATCTAGGTATATTGTACCCACCTGCGTACCCCTAAGAGCATACAGGCGTGATGATACGTCATTATGTTGTATAAACAATAAACATCCAAGCGATTCCAGCAATCACGACAGATTTGCCGTTTATTTTTGAAGAGTTCCGTTGTATATCTCCGAAGATCAGCACTAAATCTTCACCAAATTAAAATGGGACCACCGCAGGAGTATACTCTTTCAAATAAAACAAGAATTTTGAGAATCGGTCCTCAAATGGGGCAGAAATCAGGTAACATACATAAAAAAAAAAAATATATATATACACACGAACATGGACCTCCTCCTTTTTTGAAAGTCGGTTAAAAAAGACGGCCAAGTTTATACTACGGTTACTACGGTTTAGTTTTTACTTATCGTTTTATAAGTAGTCATTTTCTAATTTCAGGTTTATTTACTGGACCACTCGAAAAACCATAGAGAGGGCTCGGTTTGACGGCTCTAAGAGAGAAGTTCTAGTAAAAAGTATTGTTGATTGGCGAACAGACTTGGCCATAGACCAGAACACACAGAAAATGTACTGGTTTGATGTAAACGATTACAGTCTTTCTATTAAAAGCGCAGATTTAAACGGAAAGAACGAAAACACATTACACACTGAATCAACTTCGGAGACAAGTGGAACATTAGCTTTATCTAAAGATTTTATCTACTGGAGGAGTTCCTATGTAAATAAATTTTGGCAATTGTCAAAGAATCGGTCTAACAATGGCGTTGTGGAACATAAACAATTTTCTTCCATGCCCAACTCAACTAGTAGTGGTTTTTATTGTATAGCCGCAAACTACAAACTAGAAGATCAAATACAGGGAAGTCGAACCTGCGAAGCACTTACAAGTTTTTTACCGAATGTTGAAAGCCAGGTTTTTGTGCACGGTACTAATGTTTCTGGGGAATCTGCTGATACACAGGGTTGCACCGGTGAGAGATGCGAAGTTTCCGTTTGTCAGAACTATTGTTTCCAAGGAAATTGTAGTGTCAGCGATAATCAACCAAACTGCAGGTAATTTCTTTTGTCTTTTACCTTTATTTGACAACATCCTGAACGCGAGAAAAGTTAAATGGAAAAGACAACAAACACACAACTAAATTTGCTCGAAACCGGAAAGTATGTTGGTACAGACGCCAGCACATTGCCGATGGGATTTCGGACCCCACTTCCGGTGGCTGGCGCCCAAGCTGTTGGGCGCGGCCGGGGCGCTGTCAACGCTGCTTCCCAATCTGGGGGGCCCGAGCGCCGCCTGTAGGCGGCTCTACGTGGGGATCGTGCGATCGATGGCCCTTTACGGGGCCCCGATCTGGGCGGCTGACCTGACAGCCGGCAGCATCGCTGTCCTGCGGAGACCGCAGCGAGCGATGGCCGTCAGAGTCATCAGGGGCTATCGCACGATCTCCTACGAGGCGGCCGGAGTACTGGCCGGATCCCCGCCCTGGGACCTGGAGGCGAAAGTACTCGCGTCACTGTACCGGTGGCGCGAGGAAATGCAGGCGCGCGGCGAGCAACCGATGCAGCGACACATAGAGTTGCGTCGGTCGCAGCTGCGCGAGGTCCTGGTGGCGGCATGGCGGGACAGGCTTTCGAGCCCTACCGCCGGCCTCGTCACGATCGAGGCAGTCCGGCCGGTGCTCGAGCGCTAGCTCGGGAGGAGGCACGGCTGGGACGGTTGCTTCGGAAAGTACCTGTGTCGCAAAAACAGGTAGCCGGACGCCCGGTGTCACCACTGCGTCGACTGTCGGGAGGACACGGCGCGGCATACGCTGGCAGAGTGTGCCGCTTGGAAGGAGCCGCGCCGTGCCCTCGTCTCTGGAGTAGGCAGTGACCTGTCGCTGCCGGCCGTGGTCGAGAGGATGGTCGGCAGCGTCGAGTCCTGGGACGCGGTGGTGTCCTTCTGCGAAACGGTCATCTCGCAGAAGGAGGCTGCGGAAAGGTAGAGGGAGATTACTTCCACTCACCCGGCCCGCAGCAGACGCACCGGGCGCAGGCGGAGGGCGGACAACGCCCTCTTCCAGCCCCCCTAAATGGGTCCAGGGCGACGGACGCGGGGATGTCCGCCGCCCCCACGTACATGGACCCGAGGTGGCGGCGCGTCGTGTTCACGCGCGCCCCTCTCAGACGTCGCGAGGGGAGTCTAACACCTCACTCCCCTCGCTGACTTGGCGAGGCTCGCGGGGACCAGTCGGGGGTCGCGGAAGTATCTTCTGTTCCCGTGACCCCCGGCGCAGGTGTGCTGAGAAGGAACACGGGGTGGTTTTTAGTCAGTAAGAGTCTGACAGACCCCTCCGCCTCCCCGGGCGGGAGACATCCATGAGGATTTTCCACCCCTAAAAAAAAAAAAAAAAGACGCCAGCACATCAAGTTACCCCAATGTGTCAAATTTTCCCAATTGAATATGAACCTGTTTGACATAAAGTTGAAAAACGATAAAAAATATTTGACACATTGGGGTAACTTGATGTGCTGGCGTCTGTACATTGTTTGTTCACAATTGAAAGAAGACATCACATTACTTTTGATATCCTTAGGCAAAAAACAAATACTGAAAAATCTATGGTTTCTTTGGTGTTCCTCAAATTTTGTACCTACTACTTTACGTTCTTACAACATGAACTTCGTTCTTTCACATCACATCTCATACGATTACAATCGATTTCCACACAGCCCTCCTTGTTTATCTTTATTTTGTTATTTTAGATGTAATGCGGGTTACTCTGGGAAATGCTGTGAGGTCGACGCATGCCATAAGCATTGTCTGAACGATGGTGTCTGTTCCCTGGATGCGGAGAGTCAGCCTGTCTGTCAATGTACAGGAGATTATAAGGGTGACAGATGTGATGTTGCCGTCTGTCGAGACTATTGTGTTCATGGAAATTGTAGTGTCAACTCCGAGGGGCAACCCAAATGCAGGTAAAACATTTCTTTCCTATAACTATTGTAACCTATCTGGCCCGGCAAACTTTCTTCAGCGTTGCAATCAATTTATGTAGCGCTTTCTTAGTTTTAGCCTTCAAATTTGCCGCCAGGTGCCGCACGGGCGGCAGCGCGGCTGCAGTGCTACCGTCGCGCTGCTTTGTTAATCCATATAAATAAAAAACGCGCTACTGCAGCGCTACACCCGCGCTGTGGCCGCGCAACGGTTCATCAATCGACTAGTGATGATGCGTACGTGTTTTTATTCAGACATGAACGAAAATTAGCTAGAACCATTTATCGATGAGGTTGAAACTAAATGTACAACACTATGATGCTCGAACCTAGCGCTGTAGCCGCGCTGACACCGCGCGGCTCTTTGCGGCCAATTTGAAGGCGCCCTAAGACTTTTCAAATGTCAAATTGTCACCTAAAAATGGACCGGGAAGACAATTATCATCTGTCATGCCATGAAAGATGGTGCTGCATTTGAATAATGTGCAATTATCGTTAAGTTTTCATAAATTTTCTATAGTTTCGATCAGTTTTTCTATTTTTTCTTTCATATGAACCTTCACCTGACAATAACAAACCAAAAAAAAAAGAATTAGCGAAATTGGTCTAGCCGTTCACGCGTAATGCCATGACCAAAGAAAATAGAGATTCATTTTTATATACAAACTAGCTGTACCCTGCCACGCTTTGCTGTGGCACATTGTGATTGAATGGTTAAAAAAAAGAGAAAATGACGTGTGGCACTCGGAGACTGCCGCGGTAAAGCTATTGCATAGCATTTTTTATCAACTCCTCTCCCCCTCCCCTCCCCTCTCTCCCTCCCTCTCCCCCACTCCTCCCACACCCCTCCCCTCATCCCTCCCCTCAACCCTGCATCCCCCTCCCCTCACCCCTCCCTCACTTTCCCCTACCTCCCCCACCCGTCTCCTGCCTCTTCCACTCCCCTTTCCTGCCCCTCTAATTCCCTCCTTCTCAACCCCCTCCCTTTGTCCTGACCTCCCTCCTCTCCCACTCCCCATCCCTCCCCCATTCCCCTGCCCCTCCCTCCCCTCTCACAATCTCCCCCTCCCCCTCGCACAATCTCCCCTCCTCCCCCTCGCACAATCTCCCCCCTCACCTTTCACTATCTCACCCCTCCCCCTCTCACGATACCCACTCCGACTCCCCTCTCCCCTCCCACTCCCCTCCCTCTTCCCTCTCCTCGTTATATTTCAAAAAGTCATTAAAAGTGCTGCTATGACTATTAAAAAGCAAGGGTTGATGATAAAAAAGTGCAAATTTAGAGTTGTATGTATTTTTTGATGCCACATAATAAAAAAATAAAAAAAATAAAAATTATCAGAAAAATAAAAAATAAAAAATTGGGGTGAACACCCTTTATCACTTACAGGTTAGAAAAATAGATAGTAGCCGATTCTCAAGCTTACTGAAAATGCATAAAAAATTTCATGAGAATCGGTCAAGCCGTTTCGGAGGAGTATGGGAACGAACATTGTGACACGATAATTTTATATATAAGATAGATACATGCATGCTTTCTATAAATAATTATTATTTATTTATGCACACAGTCTTTAAAGAAAAAAGATTTTTATTTTGTTTTGTACCATTAAACCAGTAATGGTTTGTATTAGTAGGTACCCACATTCACTTAAAACACTCCATAATCAGTGAAGTAAGTAAAAACTAAGTGTAGGCACATACATTTAGTTTTTACTTACTTTACTGATTACGGCACATAACCATTTAACCCGCAATCAGTTAGCAGGCACCTAAATGTTTTGAATCTGGCCTGCTCGCTGTTCTAATAATTGCTATTAGTATTATAAAAACTTATTTTGATTTAGCACACTGATATTAATTTGTTTAGAATACTAAAGAACATCACAATTAATTACTTAGACATCAATTTGTTCCAATTAAAATGACTTCACGCCTTTCTTGCGCATTATTGAAGGTTTGCAATTATTGATGTGTGCCTACTCCTCTTACATTTGTACGCCGTTCAGGCAAAACATGACTGACATAAGTATAATAATTTGATATAACATCCTGCATGCCATGTGTGTGTATACTCATGTTTTGGACAAATAAATTATCTTTTATCTTTTTCTTTTTTGCATCGTATATATACATAATTCTTTGCGTAGAAAATTAAACACTCGTATGCAGCATTCGATAGTGCCACTATTAATGGTTTAGGTACATGCTGTTTTTGGGTTACCTTGTTTCTTAAGTCATAAGTCATAAGTCATTTATTTCGAAACAATGTAGGTACATTGTGTAGATATTTGTAAACTAAAATAAAATAAAAACCAGTATCATTAAAAAAAAAAAAAAAATACTATCTTACCTACTAACAATCATTTTCAATGTATTTCAAGATTAATTTAAAATTCAATAAAAAGACATCTTATTAACTGTGTTTAGTATTAAAAAATTTGAATGTCAAATATAAAAATAAAAAAATAAAAAAAAAACAAAATAATAATAATAAAATAAAGATCAAATTGTCACAATTTAATGCACAAATTAATGTCAGAAATAAATGTCCTCTCATTGCAAAAAAAAATACATGCTTAGTCAAAACATAATGTCAAAGATAATATTTAATAGTTGATCAACATACTTACTATTTAAAAACTTAAGATAATGTAGAACGACAATTTTATAAATAAAAAATTACAGCTGCCGCTTATCATCTAGGTACTCATCGACACTGTAATAGCCTTTCCTCAGTAAGTATGATTTTAATTTGTTTAAATAAGTTTGGGCTATTTATGCTTTTAAATTCTACGGGAAGCTTGTTGTAAAGAAATACCGATTGGTACCTAGGACTATGATGTACTACGTTAATTATACTCGTCTTTGTTTCATTCTCAATGAGATAGGTTTACTTGTAGTACGGTTCAGTTATGTCCCCTTCGCCTTACATATTTCACAGCATAAAACTGAACGCCTGCTCCCGTGTAACGTGCACCTGTCAGTTGTCTGTCAAATATCTTCATTGGTTTTTTATGTCACCTAATGGCGTCATCTTTTTCCTTTATGTTTTAATATTTTGTGTTGTGTTGTGAAAATACTGTTCCAAATAGCATAAAAATGGAAAAAAGGAATTCACTAGACAAAATTAGAATATAAAAACGACTGTGAGATCTCTCAGTCGTATAAATGCTACTTGCTAGAACTTTATTCAAGTCACGAAGAAGGTAAGAAGATGTCAAAAATGGCCGCTTTTAAGCTGTTTTCTGTAACTGTTTTATAAGTAAACTGATTCAAGAACTTGCCTGACTATAACAAATCAAGACCCTGTGTGCGATATCGCTAGTGAATATGAAAACATAGGGTGCGCTTTGTGTTTTTTTGCGTTATGCACGTGCTAGTGTGCTTGCAACCTACAAGTGCATGTCTGACCTGTGGGACGTTCTGCGGGAACGTACGTGGTCAACAATGGCAGTATGGGCAGTGAATAGCCCAACCTGTGGAGTGTTTGGAAACGCATTTGTGATGAAAAATGGCTATACAGTGAGCAACTTGCCTAGAACCTGTGGGGCGTTCTGCGGGAGCGCACGTGGTTACAATGGCTATGTTGTGATTTAAGCAATCTGTGGGGTGTTCTTTAGGGACACACGTGGTTGACTTTTTTCTTATAACCTTCAAGGGAAGTTCTGTGGGAACTTACATGGTTATATGGTACAATGTTTGTTGCCTTTACAGCATAGACTGTTTTCTCCAGACACTGTAATAAAATCATTAGAACAATTCATCTGAAATGAATGGAAAAAACAAAAAATGTTCTCCGGAGTTCATAGAAAATCTTCAAACTAAAGTTGTATTATGCAGATTCTAATTAGTAAATGGAATGATTGAAGAACAGGTACCTCTGGAAAGACATAAGATGATCAGATTCACAAAATGCTAGATGTGGATTCTCAACTGGAGAAATCAGGAAAAGATTAACCAAAATAGATAACCCAGGTAGGTACCTATCTAATACTTACTAAAAAGCTTAACAAAATATTATGTAAGCATAGAGAAGATAAAGACAACATCAGGGCGTCATCACCCTGCCTTGTATTGAGTCAGACTTTCAAATGTGTCTAGATACTCCGGAGCATAAAAGTTACAAAGTTGAGTGATACTTTAAGGTATGATATACAGAGGGACTTATTTTCCCTGCTAGTAACAGTCATAAAGACATCAAGCGTTTTCTGCCTCATTCTGAGTCAGAAACATACTTGTTTGGTGAAGACCCAATACTTCCCAATAAAGCAGTTTTTAACTGGTGGAGCCAACCTCACTCCAAAAATGAAAAAAAAAAAAAAAAAAAAAGGGGGGGGGGGAGGCCTCGTCTGAGACACCAGTGGTAGAGAGAACATGAGAAGACCGGAGGATTCATCTGCGCTGCAAAATATACCCACAGGTGGGTATTTTAAAAATTAATTTATGTGATTGAAAACTAATCATCACTACTTTGTGGTTATTATTTTTAATAAGATTGTAACTATACAACTTTATTTCATACTAAACCACACCAAAGTTACTCTTCATTGAAAGAAAAACTCTCCAAAGAAGAATCTTTTCAGATAATATCTGTAATTTATAAATACTTTCTGAGCAATAGAAATTGGTCAGACTACTAAAGCTTAGTTAACCAGTCTTTTATTGGTAAAAAGCCCATTGGAAACTTTTCATTAATTTCTAAATTAAAGAAGTTGAAGACTTTTGTTAAAACAAAACATTTGAAATGAAAAGTCTACCGCACAATAAGCGATACTAAACAGAAAAATGACTTTCTGATAGAGGCAGTTTTTTAAACAGGCTTATTGCCTGGTCAATATTTATACATATAAAACATTATATACCTACTGTTCAATGGAAATGGCAACAATTAATTGTTTTATGTTTTTTGGGTTAATATATGATCAAAATTTACAAGAAATGTGGAAGATACATGCTAAATAGAGAGGATATAATATATCAGTTTGTTTATTCAGAATTTCTGCTAAGAAATCAGTTAATTGTAGATAAACAAGGAAAAACAAGATTCATAACTAACAAACTAAATAAGTCTTATAAGTTTGTAAAGAAAAATCATGTCAAGTCAGCTATAGTCAAATTCCACATTCAGATGAATGGAAATTTTACATCCACTTGATGACACCTATTGAATATCTTGTCTTTTATTAAGTTAATAATTAGAATGAATTATTATGGAATAGATACTACCATGAATACTGCATGTTTAAACAAGACCTTGAACGGTAGTTCAAAAACACTGTCAGAGTAAAGAATATTTTAAAGTTAGAACATTTATTTTATTTTTGACTGGCGTGTTGGTCTAGTGGTTAGTGACCCTGACTGCTATGCTAGAGGTTGTGGGTTTGATTCCCACCCAGGATAATGTTTTTTGTGATTAGCACAATCATTTGTTCTGTGTCTGGGTATAATTTATCCCTAATATGTATTTATTTAGAAATATATATGTATTTTTATCAGCTGTTTAGTACCCATAGGCCATAACGCAAACTCTGCTTAGTGTGTAACTAAGTGGCGTTGTGTGAAAGTTGTGGAATATTTATTTATTTACAAATGCCTTTTCCACAAGGTAATTTCCAAGAGGTTATGGGTTATGGAGGCATGTAAGCAATGGACTGAGAATGAAGCTAAGCTTCAAATTATTATTTTTTTTATATTCAATTGCTGCCTACTTAGTCTGTAATGCCTTGCCAGACACCCAACAGATAGTGAAATCTGATAGAGAATGTATTATATGACTACAATATCATACAATTGATTGGGAGGAGTTCAATATCCTACCTATCTAAGTATATACCATTACTAAAAATAATTGGCAGCGGTGGGATGAAAACCAAAGGGTTTTTTGTTTTTGGTTTCTACATGACTACATTTTAATTAATAGCTTTTTGAATCTAGAAGAGAAGTAAACATTACAAAATGACTAAAAAGTAATACAAATTGTCAAAAGATTACATATTTATTTGGCGAAACACCAATTAATTTGTGTACTTCCCAGATCACCACAAAAGTTCCAAAGTACATGCTTTCTGTTTTGCATTGGTCTCAATCATAAGAATTAAGTTTTATGATCTCTCTCCGCTCTCTTTGTACTCAAAACTATAAAAAGGATAATTAAAGACAAAAGCACGAGGTACTGTTTGTACTTCGTCTGTTGATCACTCAAACCATGGTTATCGATATTTCAGAGATTGTTGATACAGGTCCCTGAGACATTTTAACCCTTTAATTATCTCCTTGGCACTATCATTCTAGATTGTTACATGTCCTTCACAGGAAATTGGAATAAGCGCCAAGCATAGGTATAACAGACCGAAAAGTAGTCCATATTGGACCGTAAAGTTAGTTGTACAAAATAAAATGTTTTTATTTTGATTTATTTATTTTTAAAAGTATAGAATACTCTTGATTATCCACCTTAATAACTTTAAAATAATAACTTAAAGAGTTATATGGGCTGTTTACAATACGCTGATTTATTACTCTTAATATAAGTGATCTCTTACAAACAACCGTTGAAGAATATTGTCATTTGGAGTACCTATGAACAAGCAATTGAAAATTCATTATGTTAACTGTAAATTGTAGCAGTACCAAGCCTACCATAACTCATGCTGATATATCATAATGAGACTCCAGGAAGGAGTTTTTTCCTATGAAAGTTTAGTTTATATTTGATCTGCTCTAGCCTTGATAAAATAGGACCGCATAAGAGGATAAAATGAAAAGACTATTTAAAGGCTTCATAATAAGACCTCTTAAACCTAGATATACTTGGGATGTTTTTTCATGTTTACTTAACTATATTTTAAATAATTACATGCAACAAGGTGATTTATACTTTGTTACCAAGAAGGTTTTTTGAGTCTACTCACGATAGATGATAACAATCTCCATTATAAATATAGAGTGATCCATCCAATTAGATTCAGGTAATCATAATTGAAATCCATAAGCATAATAATTATCAAGATTAATAAGTTAGAAACTGTAAGTAATAACCAAATATCCAAACTTTATTTTATTTTACAAAAAAAAAAAAAATCAGCTAATACAATTGATATGATGATGCAATAACAATAAATTAGGAGATGGAATAATTACAAGTTTTTTCTGTTTTTTGTTAACTGCTTTACAAAACATTGTAACAAAAACACTGAATTGTAAGCTCCAGTATCAGCCGTTGGACTACCAGAGCTATGGAAGAGAGAGTGAACTTAATATTAGCGCGTTTTTTTTTTTTTTTTTTTTTTTTCAACATTCATTACATTCATCACTTATGTAAGAACTTCAGCCGGTAAGGGGGTTTTTTAATATCGAGTTTTTTATAAGTTATCCATGTGAACTGAAGGGTTAACCATTCCTTCCTAAATTTCCAAATGGACATATTAAGAATAGACATTTTCTATTTTAGTTATGACGATTATGATTCTATTTAAATTGTAATTCGATGTTGTG
Source organism: Euplexia lucipara (assembly GCA_921972225.1). Lineage (NCBI taxonomy): Eukaryota > Metazoa > Arthropoda > Insecta > Lepidoptera > Noctuidae > Euplexia > Euplexia lucipara. Next base: position 3,703,879 of record OV179168.1, on the reverse strand, counting down.
TTTTTTATTTTGATACTTTTGAAAGATTTAAAATAACTCATTGTTATTTTTAATTCTTTATTAATTATTGATTGCTTTTACAACTTGTCTTTAAACATCTACAAGTAAACCTATCTCATTGAGAATGAAACAAAGACGAGTATAATTGAATAGTCAAACGAACTTACCTGTAAGTGAAGTTCGACGATAATTATACGAAGTCTTTGTTTCATTCGAAAATGAGAAGAGTCCCACCCGACCCAAACAATTCATGCTATCTAAATACAATTTTGAGCATGGACCCCACGTTGTAAAACCAATCATTTGCTGTGAACTTAATGAAGATATTTGACAGACAACTGACAGGTGCACGTTACACGGGAGCAGGCGTTCAGTTTTATGCTGTGAAATATGTAAGGCGAAGGGGACATAACTGGGGGTCTACTCTTATACTCCGAAACGAAACTTCGCAAACGAACGAAATCCAAACGAAGTTTCGTTAGTGAACCTACTCTATTTTGTTTTCGGACAGGCCCACGAAATTCGGATCCATAGACAATTTTCGTGACCGACTAAAATGAACAATATAGTGTGGGTCTTTCTTGATGTCATCTAAACTAAGTTACGGTTTTCACTTTAACTACGAACTAATAAACTATTTGGCTTTATTTATTCTATTTACTAATTACAAGTTGTTTATTAAATATTTCTTCTAATATTCATGCAAGAATTCAAATTTAAAGATGGAAATACTATTTTTGACAAATGGTCACCCAGACATTAAAATAATAATCTTTGACGGTCATGCTAACCGACTAAATAGAAGAGAACTTTTTAACGTTAGCAATGGTGGTAAAGTGTGACAACCAAAACTATTTGTGTAATCATACGTAATATAAACATTTTAATTATAACACGTCAAGTTACGATTGTTGATTTGTTAACATTCTTATTTCTTAGAAAATGTTTCTGAAGTTTATTGGATGCCAAGTGCAAGCTTTGCAATCGTGATACTTATTCTATAATTAAGTTTCAAGTGAAACTGTCGCAGTCTATATTTTGGGTTTCCACAAGTTTTGTTTTGGATTTAAAAACTATAAAGACAAGTAAGTAGGTACTTAATATCATGTATTTGTTTCTTTAATATCACTAAATATTATATTACTTCTTCTTAATAATAACCATTATTACATCTTTTCAGTTTTAAATAATGTTTGGCTACTCTGGATCAAATCAGCCCTTCTCAAATTTTGGATGAACAAAAGGATTCAGCCAGGGGATTATTGAGGAGTGATGAAGAAGCTGTGAAAAGAATTGTGAAGTATTCTCATTTCCATAGGCGGTGACACTAATACCAATAAGCAGTGGCAAAAAGGTACCTAGTGTTTTATTAATTAATTATTAACATTATAATATAGTGACAATAAATCTTAATGTTCCTGTGGTATTTACAGTAGGTAACAGATAATACAGATTAAACAAGAGTTTAATTGTTTTCTACAGCAAAGTTAAGAGGTTAATATGGGTGAGGACCAAATTTTTGACGGATACAGACACGCTGTGGTGTCCGGCTCACTTGTGACAAAATATTGCGTACAATATATGCTCTAAAATAATTTTGGATTTTTACTAATTATGTCTTAATCTGTTATAAACAGTTTAATTCATCAAAGAACTAAACTCGAAGCTTAATTTCTTCAAAATAAAATATTTTACCAAGCTCAGTGTCTTTTTACGCTATGTAAAATACGCATGTCCTTGCTTGACTACTAAGAATATTTTGCCGCTGTTTTTTTTTTAACGTAAGCTAGCATCAATAGTTTAATATTATTAAAGCCTTATAAACACCAGTAATCGTTTTTATAAATAATACCACAATAACCATTGTTGTTTTAATTTTTACAAGCAATTTTACAAACATCCCAAAATTGTTTCCGTTGTAATACTCCTGTTGTGCGACATCATATCTTCGAAACCAATAAACGTGTGTGGAAGTTTCTTGATTATTTAGTACGGCAACATTGGCTTCAAGCTGGCAACAAAATTTCGGATACAAACCGCCATGTGTTTTTACTGCCAATTGAGATTGTGTTTGTGTCGTCAGCGCGTGTCGTTAAGATTTCCTGACTTTAGGTGAGTAAAACTATAATATTTTTACGACTTTCTAAATAAATATTATACATTTATAAATCCACTTTAACTTTATTTTTAAAAGGGATGCATAAGTGTTCGATTAATGGTTAAATTTGTGAGTTTTTGCATCTATAAGGTTGGGTCGTGAATAATTTTCATTCCGTTGTGCGATTTGTGACACGAAATTGTACGACGTGTCACAAGGGAAAATTATAAAGCTGTGTTTACAATCATTCTAATCTCATTAGCTACCTATTTAATTATTATATGATTCTTTAATACTTAGATTATTGTTTAAACATTACTAAAATAGTTTTAACTTTCTACGCCACTTCCTAAGAGGGTAATGTTTTAGAAGGTTTGTTTTGTACGCCTGTCTCTATAATTTCCTGCTCTTTTTTTCTATTTTTTGTTATTTTATCTAGAAGGCAGCTTCTAGATAAAATAACAAAAAATAGAAAAAAAGAGAAAAAAGTTTGGTGAGCTTTTAGCCTTAGGAATAAGTTCATTTAAATAGTGAAAATCCTAGATTTTAAGTCATTTTGATAGGTTTATAATGCTTTTTCTCGATACTTTTTGTGATGTTAGCTTGTCCAAGTTAGCAGTTAGTATTGGTGTTTTTTTTGTAGACCGTGTACCTTTTTCTTTTCAGATGCCTCTATCATCCGCAGAAACATGTCGCAAGGCCTGTAAGGTTTTTAGTGTTTTACCAAACCTTATTGGATTCTATTTGAAAGTTTTGGTTTTGTAATATAATTTATTTGGATTGTACCTACTACTTATTAAATATTTCTCGAAAAGTAATGTTTTTTTTATTTATTCCACTTAGGTAGGTACACCTTCCTATAATCTTACGACTATTTACACACACCTTAATAATTCTATTGTGCTACGTTCATTTTCTAGTGTGACACATTCCGTTGTGATATCCGTTGTGCGATTACGTCAAAAATTTGGTCCTGACCCATATAGTGATTACTGATAGGTACCTACTTACTTGTATTTACTTTAACACTGAAATGTGTCCATTAATTCATTAACGTTTCTATCATGTCAATTAGACACACAAAAGAAATACAATAACAGCACGGACACCGGTGTCCTCTTTGGGTTTAATTGAACTGGGCAGCGGTGTCCGCACTGTTATTGGTTTTCTATTGTGTGTCTTGAATGGTTAAAAACAAAAATAATTATTATGATAACAATATTTACCCTTTCAAGTGTATTAGGTAGGTACCCACACAAATTTAAATTGGAATTTTGTTTTGCAGGGTCACAACCTACTTTTCTCGAAAGAACTCATTCAGCTTCAGCATCTATGTCAGAAGCAGGAGGTATGAATATGAAGAGAGAACAAGTTAGGAATACTAAACTCCCCGCAGGGCATAATAAAATGTTTGACCATGGAAATCAAGCTCTTGTTACATTTAATTGATATTTATGTTTTGTTACCTAATATAAAGGATTATAAAATAAAAATATGTTAAGTTTATGTACATTTCATTGTTTTATTATTGACTGGCCTGTTGGTCTAGTAGTCAGTGACCCTGACTGCTATGCCGGAGGTTGTGGGTTTGATTCCCACCCAGGACAAATGTTTGTGTGATGAGCACGATCATTTGTTCTGGGTCTGGGTGTAATTTATCTATAATATGTATGTATTTAGATATATACTTAAGTATATTTATCAGCTGTTTAGTACCCATAACACAAGCTCTCAAGGTTAACTTGGGACTAAATGGTGTTGTGTGAAAAGTTGTGGAATATTTATTATTGTGAGTCGGGGAAAAGTCATGTTTGATTAAGTACTAAAACTGATTTAAGTATATAATCAAACATGTCTTATGTGAATATGGATGTTAATGATATATTACATCCATGTAATGATTTTTTACATCCTCACTAAAGACTGTCCACCAGACCGCTCACCCTTCACTACTCCACTGTTTGGAGGTAATATTATTTACTCTTCTAATAATAATTTCTGTGTCTGTAACTTCCTACAAGCTAAGACGGGAATTTGCGTAATAATAGAAGTTGATTGCGCAGGTGATGCCGGTTCCTTTTACGTTCTAAACGTTCTTCACGTAGATCAGCATTAATTAAAAGTATTCTTGTTGCCGTTTTCAGCAACTTAATCGCAAAATACATACAAACGAAAATCAAAAGGTAACACTTTTGGTTTCGTCAAATTTGAGGTTAAAATTCCGAATATTCGCCTGTCAAAATCAAATTTTCGTTCGTATCATTAAGAATTAGAGTAGGTTTAGAGAATCTAAATGTCAAATGATTTTCGTTCTGACGAAATTTTCGGAACGGATGGAACCGTGGTAGGAAACATGCGAAATTTCGAACGAAACTTCGTTTTTCGTTGAATAAGAGTAGACCCCCTGGTAAGTTCCGCATTGGCTCCTCTTTGTGAATGGCAGGTTCATGACGATCCTATGGGAAGTTATCACTACCCAACCCAGGTAGTTTTAAATGTAAAGCCATCAACATATCGACGGTAAAAAGGCAAAAGGGGTCAAGCGCCACATTTTGCGATCTTAACTTTTTTATTGACCCCAACTCCTCTATTTTTTCTCTTTCGAATGGTCATAGTATCGTTTTTCTAGCATGAAAAAAAATCACTTGCACCAAAGAATTATTTGTACTGAATTGCTAAATCGATACTTACCAAAAGTGCTCAAGCGACACCGACTTTACCTTGCTTGGTTGAAGGACCATTTTGTATATTACGTTTTTGTATCGCCTTGTCATTTGGCATAATTTTAAAAACAATATTAGAAAAAAATATGTCGTTTGTATCCATATTCCTTTTATTTGTTTAGTAATCATTTTTCACTTAACACTATTGATAAGAAAATGAAATACTATAACGTCGCTTACACCAATATTGATTGATTTTCAACTAAACATAATTGGCGCTTGGCCCCTTTCTTAAATAATTTTATCTTCATTACGTTGCATTTATTTTGATTCACTCAGTACGCGCGCCAGCGCCGTTGCAAGTGGGTGTATGTTTTGCGTGCGTGAAAGCAAGTTCAAGCGTGTTTGAAACGCGATCGCAGTTTTTAACACAGATTAACATTTTAATTATAAAACATGTCTGCAACTCCCGAAAACGTGAAATTGAGACGTATTTTAGACCGAAAAAGACTGTTGCTCGTACGAAGAAGGTTATTACTTGATTATAATGATAGCAATAGAGAGGTCGATGAAATTCAAGATGACGTGATTCCCGTACTATCATCGGTAAGTTCAACCTCATTTTATTTATTTTATAAAAATAAATTTAACGTTTCTTAGGATACCCGTGCCCAAGAAGGGCAGTCGAGCTGACCCGGCTAACTACAGACCCATCTCTGTAACGTCCATCCTCTGTAAGAGTATGGAACGGGTGCTTAACACTAAGCTCCTGGCATACCTAGAAACTAATGACATCCTCAGTGATCGGCAATACGGCTTTCGTCGAAATCGGTCTACAGGGGATCTTCTAGCGTATGCCATTCACATCTGGAGTAAGGCCATCGAGAAGCATGGGGAAGCGCTTGCCGTCTCCCTCGATATCTCGAAGGCTTTTGACAGGGTCTGGCACAAAAGTCTCATTGGTAAGCTTCCTTCTTTCGGTCTGCCCACTGGTCTATGTGACTGGATTGCTGACTTCCTGAGTGGTCCATCCGAGTTGTAATTGATGGCTGCTCATCCGGTCAGTTAGACATCAATGCTGGGGTCCCTCAGGGGACGGTACTCTCGGCAACATTATTTTTGCTACATATTATTGAACTGCTTAAGCCTTATTACCTTTGGGTATGCAGACGACAGCACTGTTGTCGAGAGCTACATGTCTTACGCACGGGCTAGTGGGTCACAGATCCAGTCTCTCCGAGAAGCTATGGTCGAGCGCTTGAACTTGTCCTTGAAGGCAGTCGCCGAGTGGGGTGATGCCAATTTGGTCAAGTTCAATGCTGCGAAAACCCAGGCGTGTCTGTTTTCCGCCAAGCGGAGCCTATTTTACCCGGCTCCATCTTTTCGGGGTGTAACCGTGCCGATAACCGACCATCTTGATCTACTTGGTGTAACGTTGTCATCCACTCTCAATTTTAGCTCTTACATCGAGGCAAAGGCTCAAATAGCTGCAAAAAATTTAGGTATCTTAGCAAAGGTGAGACGTTACTTCACGCCGGAACAGCTGCTCAACCTCTATCAAGCGTAAGTTCGGCCGTGTATGGAGTACTGCTCTCATCTTTGGGACGGATCCGCCAAATACCAGCTTGATGAGCTTGAGTCTATTGAGAAACGAGCCAAGAAGATCATCGGCAATGATGCACTCGTTGAGTCAAAACTTCAAAGTCTTGAGCATCGACGCCGAGTTGCTAGCCTGTCGGTTTTCTATCGGTTATATTTCGGAGAGTGTGCATCGAAATTGCACGATTTAATTCCACCAAGCCCTTTCCATCATCGGACCACCAGACGTACAGCACTGCGCCACCGGTACATGGTAGATATCCCAACCATACGTACTAAACGCTATGGAAACACATTCATTGTGCGAACAGCCAAAGAATGGAGTTCCCTGGCGGTGTCGGTGTTTCCTGATAGCTACAACCTAGGGGTCTTCAAGTCAAGAGTGAACAGGTTGCTTCTAGGCAAGCGTGCTTCATCGTCGACCACATCATCGCTTACCATCAAGTGTGATAGTGGTCAAATGCGTGCCTATCAGTAATAAAAAAAAAGTAGCAACGGGATGGTAATAGCCTAATTAAATACTGTTATTATTAATTTTTCAGACTGACAATCAACTAAAACCAGCGCACATTAACGAAAACCAATTTACGAGTATTACACAAGATCAAAGTGAAATACAGAGTGACATAAACAATGTAAAGGTATTTTACATGCTTTTAATTTGCTTATGATATGTGGGTGTGTGTTACGCCTCTGCCTACCCTTTCAGGAAAAAAGTCTTGATGCTATGTGTGTATGTTAATTAGCTTGACTATACTATGTCTGTGGATTCAGAAAATACTCAAATAAAATTAGTTTTCCCGGATATGAAAAAAAAATTGCTGCTTTGTACAAGGAACCATTACTAATCAGTAAAGCAAAATACATGGACTAGTCCGCATCAAACTAAAAAAACTATGTGACTCTGGAGTGAAACCGAGAAGATATCATGAAGAATATCTGAAAATGCCTTACGAAACGGGAAAAAGGGACGAATTGGATTGAAACTGATGAAGAGGATGAAGAAGAAAATACTCATTAATAATAATTGTATGAAAAGAGATTGGTTAATAATTTTTGATTTTCACTTTGTTATTGTAGTAAGAGATAAGTACCTACCAAATTATTGTGGTTTATTTTGGATAATAACTGTTGATTTTTTATTTTTTTAAGAATTAAGTACCAAATTATTGTGGTTTATTTACTCAAATAATGTGATAACATGCTGATGTATGTACTAACAGTTAGGTAACTGCTGTTTTTTGGATCTCAGTTTTGTTCCTTGTATTGTTTTAGTTTAATACATAATTCATAGTTCTATTACTTACCTGCTGTGCCAAATATAAAATAATACTGTATTAAGATATGGTAGCTTAAGCCCAAATCTGAATTAGTTCTATGATCTGTTGTGCCAAATAAAATAAAATATTACTATATTAACATGAAGCTTAGGCCAAAATCTAAATATTCTAACATTAAATATTGTTACTTGACCCCTCGCAAATGCGATAAATATGTTAAAAACCTGGAGTCAAACGACATCTATCTTTGAAACTATTGATGTCAGGCTTATCTTGATGTAAAATTATTAAAGAACATTGTATTTTAGTAAACTTTTCTAAAGATTGTAATGTGATTCAATAACGCAATAAAGAGATATTTTTTTTTAAAACTTTGTTTTTATTCTCCTGAACAATATGATCTGTGGTGCTTGACCCCTTTTGCCTTTTACCCGTCGATATGAAGTCCGGCCTGTGGAAGAAAAATATATTTATAGTAAAGCAGATTGGTCTAAATATTATGAATTATCAGAAACCAGTTTCTCTCATTTAGACATTGATAATATGGAACCTCTTCATCTGTATGATAATTTTGTGAATATTTTATATGATATAAGACTAAATACAGTCCCAAAACGAAAACCTAACCAAACTATGCAAATTTTAAGAAAACCAGCTCCTTGGTGGAACCAAACATGTAATGAGGCAGTTCAAAAATCTAAGGAAGCTCTGTTAGAATATAGAACATCACCAAGCATCCCCAACTTCATACATTACAAAAAGCTTGATGCTCAAAAGAAAAGAATATTAAAAGAGGAGAGTATCAATTCATGGCATGAGTTATGTAGTAGTTTTAATAGAATGACACCTGTTGCAAGAATATGGGGTTATATTAAAAAGTTTAAAAGGATAGGTTCTTCTTCTAACAAATTTTTAAATGATGATTGGGTACCTGAATTCTTAGAAAATTTATCAAACTCATCAATAATGAATGAAAATAATATAAATGATATTTTAAAAGAATCTGTTGAATCTGAAACCAACTGCTTTCTTAATAGTCCATTAACAATAAACGAATTGCACATAGCTCTTAAGAGTAGGAAAGATACAACCCCAGGTCTGGATAACATACCATACATTTTAATAAAAAAGTTACACCCTAATGCCTTACAAATTTTATTAAATGTTTATAATAAACTTTGGGATACACTACTTATACCAAAGTCATGGAAAACTCAATGCGTCATTCCAATCTTAAAGCCCAATAAATCTGTAAGTAGTCCATCATCATATAGACCTATATCATTATCATCTTGTTTGGGTAAACTTTTTGAAAACATGCTTAAGTTACGTTTAGATTACTTTGCTGAAACTCAAGACAAGTTACCAGATATACAGTATGGATTCAGAAAAGGCAGAAGTTGCTCTGAAAGCTTTGTTTCATTTATATCAGACCTAAAAAAGGCTAAACTTAGTCATTCTAATGTTATATGTGTTTTTTTGGATGTAAAAGGTGCTTTTGATAATGTTAATATTGAATGTCTAATTCGTGTTTTGCATGAATTGGGCTTACCAAGTAAAACATTAAATTGGATTTTTAATTTTTTGTACCAGCGAACTTTGTATGTTAGATTCAATAATAAGCTCCATGGCCCTAGGTTAGTTAGTAAAGGCACAATGCAAGGAGCAACACTTTCACCCCTGTTGTATAACTTGTATACATCCCAGATTCTTAAATATGTAAATACTTCTCAAGTCAAAATATTACAATTTGCCGATGACTTGCTTTTATACACAGTAAATCAAAACTTGAATATGGCTGTTAACAATATTAATACTGCATTGGCTCAATTACAATATTATTACAGTAATACTTTAAAACTAGATATAAGTTCTGAGAAAAGTTCAGTATTATTATTTAGTAAAGATTCATTAGCACAGTCCACTGTAAATATTGTATATAACAACAATGTTATTCCTATTGTTAATCATCACAAATTTTTAGGTGTTATAATAGATGATAAACTAAAATTTGATAAGCACATTGACTATATCTGTCAAAATGCCATGAAGAGCATCAATGTCCTTAGGAGCTTAGCAGGAACTTTTTGGGGATCTGACCCAAAAACACTTAGCATGTTATACAAAAGCATAGTCAGAAGTCATTTTGACTATAGTTGCTTAGCCTATATGAATGCAAGTACCACATTGTTAAGAAAACTGGATGTGATACAAAATATGGGCTTAAGAATAATTAGTGGAGCAATGCGCACCACCCCTATAAATTCTATGGAAATTGAAAATGTTATACCTCCCTTATCTATGCGACGTTTACAGCTGGCTGAGAGATTCTGTCTCAAAGAGTTATCTTGCAATAATAGTACAGTTCTTGATAAAATTGAATTTCCTCTAGAGGTCACACAGTCAGCTGTCACATCCTCCATCTCAGCAAATACTTTTATTTCTGGTTCACTGCCTGAAATTTCACCCATTCTAGTTAAAGTTAAGAACCAGACAAGAGACATGTACATCAAAAAGAAGTGGCCAGTATATGAATTCCCATATAATACTTTAGTAGCTTACTTTGAAATCAAGTGTTTTTTGGATACTGTCAAAAATAAATATGATTTCTTAGAATTTTTGAATGACAAATCACATTTCTATATCATTTACACTGATGGATCTAAAACCGTTGATTATGTTAAAGCAGCATATTATGACCCACAAAAGAGAATAACAAAATGTTTTAAAATGCCAAATAGTTGTAGTATATTCACTGCAGAAGGTTGGGCTATACTAGCTGCTCTAACATATGTAAATACTAATGAACATGGTGTAAGCAAAGATGTAAATAGTGTAAATAATGTACTAGTTGTAAGTGACTCCAAAAGCGTTTTAACTAGTTTAAGTAATTGTAACTTTAGTTATAAGCAAAATTATATTGTACATAGAATTAAGTACACTCTACAAAAGTTGGGAAAACATGTAGAATTTTTGTGGGTTCCATCTCACAGTGGCATAGTTGGTAATGAGGTTGTAGATCTAGCAACTCGTCAGGATCACGACGAGGATATTACAGAATCTTTCAAAGTCCCTTTCACGGATTATTATGAACAATTTAAAACATTATTTAGGACGATATGGAAGGATTATTGGGACGCAACAATAGAAACAAAAGGAAAATGGTATTCAGAATTACAGCAAGACTTACCAACAATGCCGTGGTACAATAAATTCAAATACTCTAGCAGAAAGTTCATAACCGTCATTAATCGCTTGCGATTTGGCCATTGTTTAGTCCCAGCTCATCTCTGCAGGATGAGAATCATCAGTGAAAGCAAATGTACCTATTGTTCTGAAGAAAATGCGGATATAAAACACATTTTATTTGATTGTGAATCGTTTGCCATGCAAAGACTGTTACTTGTCAGTGAAATTAGTGAAATAGTGACATAGCAGAACAAAAGTACAAAACTCTTTAACCCTTATTAAAACGCTGGGAGCTATACTTCCCACATCTCAGATTGAAGTAAATCGTGTTTTATTTTTTTATGCTTAAACTTAGAGCAATGTAATATTTATCTACGCAATCTTAACATTTCAGAGAACTTTTTTTAATGGCAACACTTTTCAGAGAATTATTACATGTCATGGTAAACACACGTCAAAGTCAGTTGACGTGATTTTGCCGCCAAAAACGACCGTTATTTTTTAGTTTTTTGTGTAGTGCTGAAAAAAAATTAGGTGAGTAGATTTGAGTTTTAGCTATGTAAACTAGACTATAATACGGTTGCGTGAAACGTCAGAACCTTTCGTTTATACCTTGGTAGAGTCGATTGAAATTGAGCCTCTAAGTGGGAAGATATCATCCCAGTGTTCGTCACTGCACACTACATTCGGAAATTCTATATATAAAATCCGTGTCTAAAAAAACTTGGTATATGCAACTTATTTATTATTATTCGTTATTTCCTGATCAGATAATTAGACATCTAGTCTCAATACATTAGAATTTATTGTTTTTATTTTGTTTTAGAAAAATGCCACCTAAAAAACTAACTGAAAAGTTGATAGAAAACATTTTAGAAGAGGATGATTGGTCCGATAATGATTCCGATGATGATTTAGTTTACGGTGATTTTATAATAAGTCCTTCAAGGTCATTTTTGCAACAAAATGAGGAGGATAGAATCGAGATGCGGATAGAATTCTTCCCTTAGTAAAAGAAACTTGCATTGATGAGTACTTACACCTGCTTTATTAAAAAATATGATCTATTTAATTTTTTACGATAAAATTTAATTCACAAGTGGAGTCAGGGCAACTAGCTAGTGTTTTAAAATTTTGATGTCATACTGGACACTGGGAGCTATAGTTCCCACCTTTCCAACCTTTTTACAAGAGAGAACAGACGACGGGATATATACTTCCCACCAAAAAAAGGTTACTTCCCCCCCACTAACCCCTCTTTTGTGTGTATTTTTGAAATCTACGACCCAAAATTACCCAGGAACGTATCTTACTTTTTTGTTAACTCCTCCACAGGCTCGCGTTTGAATAAGGGTTAAGTGTTCCCCGCCACGTTCAGGAATTACTTTCCAAAACGGTTTATTATAATCCATTATTTAGATATATAATGAGTACTATAGAAAAAATTTAATTGTTTGTTTTTTAATTGTTTCATATTTATTTTTAGTTTAATATTTTGTTGTTGTTAATTAGATAATTTCATCGCCTCTCAGATGTACTTAGCTCATAAGAGCGGTAAACACTTGATGAACTTGTTATTGTTTTATATACTTTTATTAAGCTTTATGAGTAGTATGTTTAAATGATTACGACTGAAGGACATGTATCCATGGTCATGAATAAATTGAAAAAAAAAAAAAAAAAATAACAATCTTTGACGGTCATGATAACCGACTAAATAGAAGAGAACTTTTTAACGTTAACAATGGTGGTAAAGTGTGACAACCAAAACTATTTGTGTAATCATACGTATTATAAACATTCTAATCATAACACGTCAAGTTACGATTGTTGATTTGTTAACATTCTTAGTTCTTAGAAAATGTTTCTGAAGTTTATTGGATGCCAAGTGCAAGCTTTGCAATCGTGATACATATTCTATAATTAAGTTTCAAGTGAAACTGTCGCAGTCTATATTTTGGGTCCCCTCAAGTTTTGTTTTGGATTTAAAAACTTTATAGACAAGTAAGTAGGTACATAATATCATATATTTGTTTCTTTATCACTAAATATTATATTACTTCTTCTTAATAATAACCAATAATACATTTTTTTCAGTTTTAAATAATATTTGGCTACTCTGGATCAAATCAGCCGTTCTCAAATTTTGGATGAACAAAAGGATTCAGCCAGGGAAATATTGAGGTGTGATGAAGAAGCTGTGAAAAGAATTGTAAAATATTCTCATTTCCATAGGCGGTGACACTAAAACCAATAAGCAGTGGCAAAAAGGTACCTAGTGTTTTATTAATTAATTATTAACATTTTAATAATAGTGACAATAAATCTTAATGTACTTGTGGTATTTACAGTAACAGATAATACAGATTAAACAAGAGTTTAATTGTTTTCTACAGCAAAGTTAAGAGGTTTATTATAGTGATTACTGATAGGTACCTACTTACTTGTATTTACTTTAACACTGTGAAATGTGTCCATTAATTCATAAACGTTTCCATCATGTCAATTAGACACACAAAAGAAAGACAATAACAGCATGGACACCGGTGTCCTCTTTGGGTTTAATTGAACTGGGCACCGGTGTCCGCACTGTTATTGGTTTTCTATTGTGTGTCTTGAATGGTTAAAAACAAAAATATATATTATGATAACAATATTTACCCTTTCAAGTGTATTAGGTAGGTACCCACACAAATTTAAATTGGAATTTTGTTTTGCAGGTTTTCCTACGTTTCTCGAAAGAACTCATTCAGCTTCAGCATCTATGTCAGAAGCAGGAGGTATGAATATGAAGAGAGAACAAGTTAGGAATACTAAACTCCCCGCAGGGCATAATAAAAAGTTTGACCATGGAAATCAAGCTCTTGTTACATTTAATTGATATTTATGTTTAAAATGCTGTTACCTAATATAAAGGATTATAAAATAAAAATATGTTAAGTTTATGTACATTTCATTGTTTTATTATTGACTGGCCTGTTGGTCTAGTAGTTAATGACCCTGACTGCTATGCCGGAGGTCGTGGGTTCGATTCCCACCCAGGACAAATGTTGGTGTGATGAGCACGATCATTTGTTCTGGGTCTGGGTGTAATTTATCTATAATATGTATGTATTAAGATATACATAAGTATGTTTATCAGCTGTTTAGTACCCATAACACAAGCTCTCAAGCTTAACTTGGGACTAAATGGTGTTGTGTGAAAAGTTGTGGAATATTTATTATTGTGAGTCGGGGAAATGTCATGTTTGATTAAGTACTAAAACTGATTTAAGTACATAATCAAACATGTCTTATGTGAATATGGATGTTAAAGATATATTACACCCATGTAATGATTTTTTACATCCATATTCACTAAAGACTGTCTACCAGACCGCTCACCCTTCACTACTCCACTGTTTGGAGGTAATTAAGGTACTTTTTCGTGGCAGAACTCTTCTAATAATAATTTCTGTGTCTGTAACTTCCTACAAGCTAAGACGGGAATTTGTGTAATAATAGAAGTTGATTGCGCAGGTGATGCCGGTTCCTTTTACGTTCTAAACATTCTTCACGTAGATCAGCATTAATTAAAAGTATTTTTGTTGCCGTTTTCAGCAATTTAATCGCAAAATACATACCTACAAACGAAAATCAAAAGGTAACACTTTTGGTTTCGTCAAAGGAGATGTTTCTTTTTCGGCCACCAGATGTACGTATGTCGAAAAAAAAGGAAAAAATACCACGAATTGGGGAAAAATAGTATCTGGTGAATTAGAGTCTGATTTGTTGTGTACAAAAAATAATAGTTTTTCAATTATTGCCATGTTTTATTCAACATGGCGTCTCGTTTGCTTGCATACTTCATTCGTTCTGAAATCATTTCTCATCAAATCCATTAAACATAGAAAATAATTAAAAAATGTGTGTATTCTTGTACGGTTAAAAATAAATTACTATTATTCTCTTGTACATATTTTGAGTAAATATAGTTAAATGTGATGATTTCATCGTTTCAAAAATCTTTAGTCTCGATTTTGGAACTGTGTTTCTGAACGAACTAAAAAAACAGCTCTAATTGAAACTCATTTATGTCACTTGTCAAGTTGTCATTGTCAGTGAGAGTTTCGTTCGACTCGATTAATCGATTTGATTTTGGCTTTCGTGGTTTTCAGTGTTATTTTGCATTTTCTCAATTTTATACTACTACAACTTTGATTTTGTGATACCTGCTCATTCTTGGATTGACTTTGGCTTCGTTTAGCGGTACTCGAACTCAGAAATCTGCGATTTGAATTCGTCTGCCCATTGGAAATCTTGTTTTTACTTACGTTGAAGGTAAATTATTGAAAAATATTTGTAAATCAGCTGGATTAAGTTGGAAACACAAGGTTTACCTCATTGTTTTTTGCAGATCCTTTGGCTTGTTGGAAAATGGCTTGTGTGAAGTGCAATAAAGGGATACTCAGTGATGAAGTCATTATATTGCAGCAGATTTAGGTCCAGAGCTTATGTTTATTTTTTTAACAAGACATGGCTCAAGAGGTAAGAATATAATTTTTAAACAAACAGTTTCAAACATGTGCCACTCAACATATAATAGGTATCACTTATTTTCATGTTGGAACTTATATTAAATGTAAAAACAAATGTTAAATACAAACACATGAATGCAATAAAGATTTTGAGTTTGAGTTTTATCCTTTCAACTGTCAAATGACTATAAACAGTTCTTAATATGTTAGTTAACTATTATGAACTTGTTTTCAGAGTATATATAAGTATGTTTTCAGATTGCTCCTGATGCTGCATTATGCAAGGCATGTTGTAACTCAATTACTAATCTTCTTGAGAGTACTCATAGTAGTACTAAAGTAAAGCAGGATAATGGAATAGGACCTATCAGTGAAACATATGAATCAAATGTATGTGTCTGTGTCATAATGTATGTGGTGCCTTTTATCTTTAATCTCAAGGAGGTCGCATAATTTAACGAGAGATGCAATATCTAATTTAATTTCCCCAATACAGGTACCTATTATTTGCAAACAGTTCACTTTGCTTTTTTTTTGGCTTTAACAATAATTTATAGTATCACTAACATCATGATAATAATTTCAGATACCAGATGGTGCCATTGTTTGCCATTGATGTTAGGTCAATGCCTGCAGGCTGGTAGATGTATCTACCAGATCTCTCTCTCTCAGAGAAGATCACACAGTATTCCACATGGTCCTGAGAGAGATGAAATCACAGCCCGGATAACTCCACAACAGCTGCCTTATTCTAAACCGTTCGATTGGTTTCCGTGTCGGTAAGGAACCGTTTTCGACAATCTCATTTCCGAGCCGAAGAACTGCCAAAACACTATTCACAGATCCGAACGGATACGTTTTTTTTTTCTATACGATTGATCATTGTATTTATGGGGAACGCTACAAAATGGTAGTAAAAAGATCAGCGTGGTAGAAAATTTAAAGTAGTAAATAAAATTGGTTTATTTGAATGTTTCGATCCGTTTAATTATAGAATATACAGCTAGTAATTTAATAGGCAGCAAACGGTACAAAATGATTTTATTATCAATCAAACAAACTGTATTTCGAATAAACTTGCTTTGTAAACAGCCGTCTGTCAAACTGGCAATGCCAGTTTGACAGACTTTTTTTGCTTTTTAAACTTTTTTAAACATTGCCAGTATGGCAATGCGGATGCGGAAAAAGGTTTTATTTGAAATAAAACTATGGATTTCTTTTTATTATAACTTTGCTAAAAAAAATGCTAAATTACTCTAAGTATTTGATATCAATACACAAATCTTGCTATTTGCTCATTGTCAAACAATAACACGTACCTACAACTAT
Source organism: Euplexia lucipara (assembly GCA_921972225.1). Taxonomy (NCBI): domain Eukaryota; kingdom Metazoa; phylum Arthropoda; class Insecta; order Lepidoptera; family Noctuidae; genus Euplexia; species Euplexia lucipara. The sequence continues at coordinate 3,687,204 of OV179168.1, read as the reverse complement.
ACGAATAAAGTAATTCAAAGTGTAATTATGTAGTTCTACATAATTACACTTTGAATTTATGTAAATGCGAAAGTATCATTGAAATACGGTCAATACAATAATAAAACTTCATTTACTTATAAGTGCAGTGTTTTAAAGGTTTACAGTGTTTATATTTCTCTGAATTATCCTGGATTTATGCAAAATAAATCGTTTAAATTTTTTTCGGTATGGCTCCCGATAGCAAACAGCTGTCGGAAAGATTTGAGTCTTCTTATCGAATTTGAACTGTCGAAAAAATCGGTTTCGGGTTTGTGAATTGCGTTTGGATGACATCTTCGACATCTTAGACGTTCGATTCGGTACGGAATCTAGTCGAATGGTTGTGAATAAGCCAGCAGGTCTGTTACCTACTGTATACATGTGTTATGTCTGATTTTTATATATGTTAAGATTACACTTACAATTCTCCTGCAATAGACTGATTCATGCGATAAGAAAGTAATGATTGTCAATTGTATGGGAAAAATACATAATAAAACTATGAAAATGTTTTATCAAGCTTGGTAAAAATCCTAACAAATGTATTATTTTTAGATACCCTCTGGAGGCAGAGTATGTTATTCATGCTGGGTATCTGCTAGAAGAAATGTACAGCGTGCAGCCAATCTTCACCTTAATAGTAGGAATGTTTGTGTTGTATGTTCAACATCAACATTGAGACGTCGCACACATTTGTTTCTGAATGCTCCAGAAAGAGATGTCATTTCTAGAAGAATATAACCTAGACAGGTGTGTAAAATAGTTAACTGTAAATCTATGTAGTATGTGGTTTTTATCTGTATATGACTTGTAAGAATCCCTTATCAATAAAATACTATGACTACTATGTATTGATCTGTGAATGTGTGAGTTTATTCTGTTTTGTTTTTACAGGTCAGTTATCGTTCATTGGTGTGCAATGTTTGTTGGACTTGGGCTAGAAGTGCTGTTTGTTTAGAATATGAACCACCTATCGTTGAAGCTGACTCTAATCCAAACTAACCTCCACAGGTTTTGCCCATTACATATAATTATACTCATACAAAAAAGTTGGTATATCTAGTTCGAGTTTTGTACCAGGTTGTACAAAACTAGAACGACACATAGTGCCTGTGTACTTGATGATGTATCAGTAAGAGAAGAAGAATAAAGTTTTAAATCCTGATTTGTTTTTTATTTTCTTTTTTTTGGAGAGTCGCTACACTTTTTCTGTAGTTCACCAAAGGTTTAATATCCCTCAGAAAGCATGTTAAGCCTAATGGCTTATTTATTGATCTCCATCGTCATTTGAAGATATTTGACAGTTGTTATGGATAGATAAAAGTCAGTAGGTAAATCTGATACCAATATTTACAAATGGTAGGTACCATTTTACCCAGTTACCGCACTCTTTATAATCTGCGGCATCCAGCTTAACTGGAAGCCGACCCAAAAAGCAATGACCCTTTCTCCAATGGTTTTGGGGTCGGCCGGTACCTTGTTCTACAATTATGTACCTACTTACATTTTTAATTTCAATCTTACTAGTACCATACCAATCTATTCAATAATTACAGCATCATTATAGCATATTCTGTATAACATTAGACAAATGAGACCGGTTAGCTGAAGGAAATGTATTGAAATAAACGCATCCAGCAGGGATTGAACACAGTAGGTTTTAACTTTTATATGATAAGCCAATATTCCCTACAGAAATGATTCTTGATCTTGCTTTAGTGAACCACTTTTGTCTAATATTTTTTATGAAAGATCACAGTAATTATGATCTTAGACTATTAATGATTTATTTGTTCGATGAACAAAAACTAAACAATTATATTATAGGTTAAGTAAACGTCATCTCTACAACCTGTCATGGATGGCTGTCAATAACCCTTAGGACAAACGTCAAACTTTTTCAATTTTAATTTTGTACATAAAAACCATGAGATATTATGTAAAATAATTAACTTTATTCTATTCAGGGGTAAGTTTTGCAGCTTCGCTGACGACGTACATGTTATGGCCGGAGGCCCATACAAAAATGAAACATGTCCTTTGAGGTTAAAATTCCGAATATTCGCCTGTCAAAATCAAATTTTCGTTCGTATCATTAAGAATTAGAGTAGGTTTAGAGAATCTATATGTCAAATGATTTTCGTTCTGACGAAATTTTCGGAACGGATGGAACCGTGGTAGGAAACATGCGAAATTTCGAACGAAACTTCGTTTTTCGTTGAATAAGAGTAGACCCCCTGATGTCGAATTCTATAAGCCCGGGGACGGGAAATCAATGGGATGCGCGAGACGATTCAAGATGTTCCAGATTTTTTATTTTTGTTGGTCAACAGGAAATGCCATCAGACTTAAAAACTTTTGCTAAGACGCCATTTCTATTATGTATATGTTATATTGTCTCTGGGCTTTGGAGTTCCTACAGGTGCTCCAGATCTTCAAATTTAGTCTCACAGCAAAAAACACTCTTCACCTGGAATAGTTTTTGCAATGGCACCATTTTTATATCTCTTTTACTTTAGGTGTTCCATTTTCCAAAATAAATTATAGCCTATAATATGCTGCGTGACGTTCACGATCAGCGGTCAGTCGCGCATCTCCTTCCCCCACTTATCTCTAGAGTCGATGCGTATATACGCTGAAAACTCAAGCGTCATGCTTTTTCCGTGAACGTCTCCAACTCGCGAGACAGTGCATGATGTTCACGGTCAGCGGTCAGTCGCGCACATATTCTTCACTGGTCTCTAGAGACCTGGATGTAGATGCGTAAATACGCTGAGAATGCAGGCGTGCTTCGCGATCCCAAGAAGTTTCCACGGAGCGAGTTGCAGCCTCATGTTCTCGAACAGCATCAAGTCTCTCCTAACGCTCTTCGGTAGATTGTTGGGATCTTATGGTCTTTAATCATTTAGCACCTTTGGAACATTGGGAAAATTTTGACCTCTTTCTAGGCATGGTTATAGTTTTATTGTGATGATACCTGATCAATTAAAATCTAAGTGGCTGCTCCCCTGCGTTACCGGGTAAGCTACCGTGTAACGAAGATAAATGGAAAAGGAAATTAAACACTCAAATAACATAAGCCCGAAGGCATACGATAAATAATGGGAGTTTTAGCCAGTAGAGTCTAATTTTCAACAATATACCATCGTCATCGAAAATCTGTCCTGAACTGTTCCCGCCTTCACCGCGTAGTACCTCCTACTTATGGTATTTTATAATTATGCAATGAAATACGTGATAGTTTTAATTTCTATATCAAATGTTTCTGATCTTCGATTTTTATACGTCAACAGCGAGTGCTCATAAGGCTGAACAACTCTTGCTAAGACGTCATTCCAATATATGTTATAGTGTAGCTGGGCTCTTGAAGTTCCACATCAGGTGTTCCGGATCTTCAAATTTATTCTCTCAGCAGAAAATGCTCATCACGTGGAACAATTTTTGCTATGGGACCATTTTTGTATCTCCTATAGTTTAGCTGGTCTGTTGCGGTTCTGCATCAGGTGTTCCGGATCTTCAAATTTATTCTCTCAGCAGAAAATGCTCATCACGTGGAACAATTTTTGCTATGGGGCCATTTTTGTATAGCCTATAGTTTAGCTGGTCTGTTGCGGTTCTGCATCAGGTGTTCCGGATCTTTAAATTTATTCTCTCAGCAGAAAATGCTCATCACGTGGAACAATTTTTGCTATGGGACCATTTTTGTATCGCCTATAGTTTAGCTGGTCTGTTGCGGTTCTGCATCAGGTGTTCCAGTTTCCAAGATAAATTATAGCCTATGTGTTGCCCAGACTTAATATCTATACAACAAAAAAAAATCATTCAAATCCGTCTAGTAGTTCCGAAGATTAGCGTGTGCAAACAAACAGACAAACAGACAAACAGACAGACTTTTTTTTTTGGATTCGTGCTCTATTACTGTTTCTAAACCCCCCTCAATTATTATTTTTTAAATATAATCAATGTACAGACACAGTTTTTTTACAGTCTTATTATATGTATAGATGTCACCCTCACTTGTAATAATAATACCAGTCTGCTACACTGCGAATCAAAGTTCTCTTTTCATACAGAGAAGGCACGAGTGTTGATGCCTGCTCAAAGTGTCTGGTTCAGACATTTATAAGTCACTTGTGATTGCCTATAATTTAACCTTTCAATCGTGTCAAAGAGACACAATAGAAAGACAGTGACAGCGCGGACGCAGGCATCCGCTTGGGGCTTAATGAATTAATAATGGTTGCGCTTCGCGGAATATAATGTAGGGGTATGGACCACCGTAATAAAATGAAAATATCTTTAAACTTCTTTATTAAAAATATTATAACTTCTAGTAATAAAAAAACGTCTTTACTTCTTGACACTCGCTCGTCATCCTTTTTTCCTTCTTCCTTATTTAAAATATTCAAATCTTCCTCTTTCTCCTTCCCACATTCATACTCTCTCATTCATCCATCACTGCGTTCATATTACTACATTCCATCTAATAATCATGCATTCTAAATTAACATCCCACAACTCGGCCATTCTGCTTTCAGTCTGCCCTCAGACTGATTCTAATACAATAAAACAAACAACTGAATAAAGCTTACAAAAACACAAAGTTCACACTAAGTACCTTTAACAATCTTTAAGGTTCTTAACTTAAATTAAAACAAATATTAATAAATAAAATAATAAAAACTAAACAATGTATCCCTTCCTATCTATATTGTAATAATACAGACTCACACAAACATTCACTTCTCTAACAATACTCCAATACCTAAGTATTAACTAATTACAGACCTACTCACTACCTAAATGTTTAGAGTACAATGTAACACAAAATTATTACAAACATGGTTAGTTACCAGGTAGGTATCCTACTTCTTTAACATTAATTGAGGACTTATTAAACTCTCAACTCTATACAGAATTACACACATTATATAATTCATAAAAAATACTCAATTACAACTTTAAATTCAATTAATATTAATAACACTATTAAATTAGTTTCCTAGATATGGTACAACAACCTGTCAACATCACATACTAACTATATTAAATAAAATAAAATGGTAAGTTAGCTGCATTCAATGGTAAGTATGAAATCTCAATAATTATTTTCTTATTTATAAAAACATAAACTGGAATGTTAACAAGAAATCACTTAATTAATTAAGGCCATCTTTTCATATAATCTACTCCTGTAGTGGTGACTTTAGGTCCCTCTTTACTGTTATCAAGTTTTCTAACTTCATACCTGTCTTTTCCTAAACATTTTTCTACTTTTTAAGGTCCAAAGAACTTTTGTTTCAATTTTAATGCATTTCCAAACTGAGTTCTTTGTATTGCTATAATGTCTCCTATTTTATATTTCTGTGCTTCCTTCCTTTTACTATTGAAACTCCTTCTGTTTTCTTCTTGTATTTTTAATATCTGAGCTTTTGCGTCTTTCCTTAATTCATCTCTTTTGTCCATGAATTCTATTCTGTTCTGTTCTTCTAAAAGTTTTAAAATCTTCATGTCTTCTTTAAGCCTTATCTTAACACCTTTATAGATGACATCATTTTCAAGCACATAGTCTTCATACTCATTGTCCTTGAGAACTTCTTTAATAGCCTTCAAGCCTTCATCTTCTTCTTGAGCCTTCTGTATACGAAAGTGTAATTCATTTTGAATAACGCATATATTTCGGCTTAAAGCGTCGACATGTTGCATCTTCTCACCAGGTCTGTGTACAATCGTATAGTTAAAATCTTGCAGGTACATAATCCATCGGGCTACTTCAGCTGAAACATCTTTTTTAGTTAAAGTCTTCTGGAAAGCTTCACAATCAGTAATTATAGTAAATGGAATAAGGTATCTACGAAATTTCTTCACACCTTCTATTACTGCCAGTGCTTCCAGCTCATAACTGCACCTCTGCTGAGGTTCACCTGTTTTTCTACTCATGTAATGAACTGGGTGCATGCTGTTATCAGCGGATTCATTCTGCATCAGTACCGCAGCATATCCATAATGACCTTCTGTGTTGCTGGTAACGAACGCAGTATACTTTATTGAGTCTTCGTCAACTGGTAAATGGAAAAATTCATTATATAAATCTAAAGTGCTAAACACCCTAGCTGAACACAATTTATCTATGTGATCACTCACCATCCTCTGGTTTATCTTTCTGTAATCTACACAGATTCTTGTATTTCCATCTTTCTTCTTGACCAAAACGAGGGGACTGGCATATTCCAAATAGCTCGGACTTATAATGCCATTAGTCAACCAATCTTCTATTTGACGTTTCACAACCTCTTTTTCTTGCAATGCTAGACGCCGTGGACGTTGTGCAATTGGAATGTCATCTTTTAATATAATTTTTAATTTTATTGGAGCTTCTTTTATCTTTAAAGGTTTATAATTATCTACTATGCTTTTTACTTGACTTGGTATTTCATTTACATCAGTGAGATTCGAAAGTAAACATTGTAAATAGGAGCTATCATAGCTCTCAGGCCTTATCTCAATGTTACCTTTGTTAATCATAATTACTGTATTAACTAGAAAAGTTTGCCCAAGAATAACTGCATACGGAATTACACCTTTTGGTACAATATGAAAACACACCTCATAGCAGTGACTATCTATTACTAAATTGATCATAAACTTACCAATTGAAAACACCTTACTTGACCCAAGGCCGGTTAACAACATAGTTTCGGGTTGATAATTGACTGACAACATCATAAATACATCGTAAGATATAAGATTCAGATCACTCCCTGTATCTATTAAACACTTAAATGAAATACCGCCTATAATAACACTTTTCACGGATTTATTTACTTCTTTATTTTTGTTTACATTAAGTACGCTAATTTTGTTGGTTTGATTTTGACATTGACAATTAAGACACTGATTGTTTATTTCCCCGTTTGACACTACTTTAACATCTTGTTCATTCTTTGTTATGTCATCTGAAGATTGACAATGAGTGAACATGGAACGGTGCGTTGAGTTAGCTCCACTTGGTCTGCTTACGCCGCCGCCGTTTGACATCGTGTTACCCACCGCAACCTGACATTCGGTACTAAAATGGCCAAACTGATTGCATTTGAAGCACTTGGTGCCTTTTCTGCAAGAGCCCGCCAAGTGGCCTCTTTCCCCGCACTTGAAACAGCGATAAACTTTGTCACCAACATGTTCTTTGGCGATAGCGTCATCGGTTTTAGCTTGCTTTGTAGGTTCGCGACACTCACGCTGCTTGCCTACGCCGCTGCTTGAATTTCCTCTTTGTTTTAACATCTTCTGCTTCATTGCTTCGTATTGCACCAACTTTTCCTTGAGAACCGCATATGTTGTAATCCCATAGAGACACATTTTGTTTTGCTCGTAATCAGTAATCCCGTCTATAATATACTGGATTGAGACGTAATCAGCAAACTTTGCTCTTTTGCCAAGCTCTTTCATGGTGAGCATATATTGGTAGTAGCTCTCATTGTTACGCTTTTTACGAGCCGCCATGATCTCATGCATTTGCTTAGTATTTACCGAATCTGGAAATTCCTTTAACAGTGCATTCCTCAAGTCTTCGTACGATTTAAATGGTTTTTCCGTACGTAACCATAACTCAGCAGTTCCGGTAAGCGATCTTCTGGCAATGATGAGTTTTTGTTGAGCAGTCCAACCGAAGATTTCAGCATTGTCTTCGATGTCTTGTGCCCACTTCACAGACGAATATGTCATGTCTTCACCGTTGAATTTTATAATGCCGTCCGCCACACCATACTGCAAGGATTGTTCTTGGCCCATCATATCTTCGTCGAATAAAATTCTACTAAAAACCTCGTAAAACAAAAATTCTTCTTCTGGAAATTCCTTCGTAATATAGGTACGTCTTTATTATTACGGTCGATCCCGGACGAGGCTGTAGGGGTATGGACCACCGTAATAAAATGAAAATATCTTTAAACTTCTTTATTAAAAATATTATAACTTCTAGTAATAAAAAAACGTCTTTACTTCTTGACACTCGCTCGTCATCCTTTTTTCCTTCTTCCTTATTTAAAATATTCAAATCTTCCTCTTTCTCCTTCCCACATTCATACTCTCTCATTCATCCATCACTGCGTTCATATTACTACATTCCATCTAATAATCATGCATTCTAAATTAACATCCCACATAATATACTTACCTAATATTTTGATTTTGATTTTGTGACTGCAACTAACTTTTGCGCTTCGCGGAATTAGATAGTTGCCCTTCGATGGTTGCGCTTAGTAATGGTTGCGCTTTGAGGAAATACCCCGCCTGTGTGGTCGAAATTCGACCAATATTAATGTTTCATAGAAAATTACAACTTTAACAATCTATACATTTATTAAGACTGTAAAAAAACTGTGTCTGTACATTGAATATATTTAAAAAATAATAATTGAGGGGGGTTTAGAAACAGTAATAGAGCACGAATCCAAAAAAAAAAGTCTGTCTGTTTGTCTGTTTGTCTGTTTGTCTGTTTGTTTGCACACGCTAATCTTCGGAACTACTGGACGGATTTGAATGATTTTTTTTTGTTGTATAGATATTAAATCTGGTCAACACATAGACTATAATTTATCCTGGAAACTGGAACACCTGATGTAGAACCGCAACAGACCAGCTAAACTATAGGAGATACAAAAATGGTACCATAGCAAAAATTGTTCCACGTGATGAGCATTTTTTGCTGAGAGAATAAATTTGAAGATCCGGAACACCTAATGCAGAACCGCAACAGACCAGCTAAACTATAGGAGATACAAAAATGGTACCGTAGCAAAAATTGTTCCACGTGATGAGCATTTTATGCTGAGAGAATAAATTTGAAGATCCGGAACACCTGATGCAGAACCGCAACAGACCAGCTAAACTATAGGAGATACAAAAATGGTACCATAGCAAAAATTGTTCCACGTGATGAGCATTTTCTGCTGAGACAATAAATTTGAAGATCCGGAACACCTGATGTGGAACTTCAAGTGCCCAGCTACACTATAACATATATAGGAATGACGTCTAAGCAAGAGTTGTTCAGCCTTATGAGCACTCGCTGTTGACGTATAAATATCGAAGATCTGGAACACCTGTTGTGGAACTCCAAGAGCCCAGCTACACCATAACTCACATAGCAATGACATCTTAGCAAAAGTTGTTCGGTCTGATAGGCATTTCCTGTTGACTTATAAAAATCGAAGATCAGATACATTTGATACAGAAATTAAAGCTAGGTATCACTAATTTCATTGCATATTTATAAAATAACATAAGTACCTCCACGCGGTGAAGGTGGGAACAGTTCAGGGCTGATTTTCGATGACGATGGTATATCATTGAAAATTAGACTCTACTGGCCAAAACTTCCATTTTTTTTTATCGTATAAATATGCCTTCGGGCTTATGTTATTTGAGTGTTTAATTTCCTTTTCTATTTATCTTTGTTACATGGTTGCCTACCCGGTAACGCTGGGGAGCAGCCACTTAGATTTTAATTGATCAGGTATCATCACAATAAAACTATAACCATACCTAGAAAGAGGTCAAATCTTTCTCAATGTTCCAAAAGTGCTAAATGATTAAAGATCATAAGATCCCAACAATCTACCGAAGAGCGTTAGGAGGGACTTGATGCTGTTCGACAACATGAGGTTGCAACTCGCTCCGTGGAAACTTCTTGGGATCGCGAAGCACGCCTGCATTCTCTGCGTATTTACGCATCTACCAGGTATCCAGGTCTCTAGACACCAGTGAAGAATATATGACTGACCGCTGATCATGAACATCATGCACTATCTCGCGAGTTGGAGACGTTCACGGAAAAAGCATGACGCTTGAGTTTTCAGCGTAAATACGCATCTACTCTAGAGATAAGTGGGGGAAGGAGATGCGCGACTGACCGCTGAGCGTGAACGTCACGCAACATATAGGCTAATTTATTTTGGAAAATGGAACACCTAAAGTAAAAGAGATATAAAAATGGTGCCATTGCTAAAACTATTCCACGTGAAGAGTGTTTTCTGCTGTGAAACTAAATTTGAAGATCTGGAGCACCTGTAGTGGAACTCTAAAGCCCAGCGACAATATAGCATATACATAACAAAAATGGCGTCTTAGCAAAAGTTGTTAAGTCTGATGGCATTTCCTGTTGACCAACAAAAATAAAAAAACTGGAACGTCTTGGATCGTCTCGCGCATTCCATTGTTTTCCCGTCCCCGGGCTTTTACAATTCGACGTCAGACGTTTCAGATCTTCGATTTTGACGACCCCGTTGTCGCTGGCATAAGCAACAGGATCCGCGTACGAAGTCGCGGGCAGAAGCTAGTTTTAACATAATAACAAAGAAGGCTCATAATTATGCGAACATGCTGCTTTGTAGTTTTGCACATTGCTCAATTTCGGGTAAAATCACGCTCTTTCGAGCCCCTGCTGCACCCTTTTTAACCGACTTAGAAAAAGTATGAGGTTCTTAATTCGGTTTTAGGGTCAGGCGGGGTAAATATAAGACACCCAACATTTCCTGTATGTTATATGGACAACAACGGATTTATTTTTATAATTAGACTTTATCAAAGCGATATTGAGAACACAGTTTGGCCCTTGATAATAGGTATCTGCACTGAGTGAGTAGGTACACAGTTAACAGTTTTCCTTAAAGCCGTAAAAAAATATTTAAATTTTATTTTAATTAACGTATTTTTTTTTCTTTACTATTTAATTTGTAGGTAGTTTAAGTATACATATTTAATTTATTTTAATTAGTTTTATTGAATTTTAGATTTTAGTCGTTTTTTAAATAAAGATATAGATTTATTTTGATATTTAATCTGTAGGAACGATCGTAGTCTATGGCGATCTATAATTTTGTAAGATTATAAGTTTGTTTGTGACGTTTTATGGGGTAATTTCATTTTTAACCCCTGACGCACTAGTGATAGGGTGTTTTAAGTTTGACTTGTCTGTGTGTGTGGCATCATAGTTGCCAAACGATTTCATAAACCGGCGAATTACATTTATTTTTACAACTCCCTCAATATTCTAAGGTAATGAAATCGATCTAAGATGTAAACCACCACAATTAGGCGAACCACACATTTCTTACAAGAACTATTTATGTCTTGTTGGGAATTGTCAAAAGAAAATGCCCATTTGCCGAGAAACCTTTGGCCAAGTGATGCACATGGAAGAAACAAATGATAGACCTTAGGATTGACATCACAGATCAAGGAACAATAGCTGTTTTTCACATAAAACTTGATGGGAACTGAAATATTAGAATGTAATAAACAATTTAGTGTCATAAGAAAATCTGCTTTTGATACCTTTGTACTCATCACAAATTGGTAATAGCAATATTTAAGTTACTAAATTAGTATATTTTTAGTATTTATTACATAGATGGGAAAAAACATGGCCAGAAATGGGCATTGCCCTTTAAGTTTTGATTATTTTTTATAGAAACATTCGCGGTATAGAAAATTGTCATTATTGCTGTGTTAAACAATCAACGATGAAATCACATCTATCTTCTATCTAAATATATAAAAATGTTACCTTGGTTTGTGTACGCTTCAAAAACTCAAAAAGGTCTGCACCGATCGAGCTGAAATTTTAGCATGGAATATAATCGCATCAAGGATTGTTTTTATGTATTCTTTTTTCTTTTTTTTAACCATTCAACCACAATGCCACAGCGAAGCGTGGCAGGGGACAGCTAGTTATTTATAAAGATACACACGCAGCAGTAGTCGCCATGGCTTGTAGAAATAATAAAACCTCCTTGCAAGCACAAGGTCCCTTATCAGTCTTCTTGTAACAAATATGCCTATGTTTCCAATACTATATTAGCAGGAAACCAGCGATAAGACGTGGCCGAATCTATTTAACACTATGCACAACAAATATTATTAAACACTAGCAGACGTCACGCGGTTTCACCCTCGTAGTTCCCGTTCCCGTGGGAATACAGGGATACAAAGTCGCCTATGTTACTCAGGGTGAATGTAGCTTTCCAGTAGTGAAAGAATTTTTGAAATCGACACAGGGATTTTTGAGTTTATTCATTACAAACATTTACACACACAAAAGCACAATTTTTTCCTCTTTAAAATATTAGTTTAGAAGTGTAGATATAAAGCCAATTAACCAATACGAGCTTATCAGCCTTTACCTCTAACTTGCAGTGTGACCATATGTGGCAGGATCCTGCCTTTTTGGCAGGTTTAACCCTTTATTTTACTCTCTGGCACTTTTGTTTGACGTTTTAGAAATCTGGCAGTATTTGGCAGTATTAGCAATATAAGCTGACAGATTTGGCAGTATAGCCGCTACAGCCCACAAAAAGAGTAGGATGCAGTATCGAGAAAGGAAAAAAAAAGTAAGTAGGAATTTTAAAATGCCTATGGCAACACTGGCAACGCAAAGTCCTTTGGTTCAGGGATTTCCCATAACACCTCTAGTTGGATTTGTAGTTTCTTCCATTGTAAACCTTAAAGTGCTGAGCAAAATGTTTATAATAATATAATATCTATGTGTGTGTGTGTCAGTTGTTTCTTGTTAGTCGGACTAGAAGAAAAACTGTCAGAAAAACTAATTTGTTTCGGATTTCGTGCGGTGTGAGTGTTTTCCATTCCTGATTTATCATGAAACGTAAATATGAACGATTATATCGTGTAGAGTGGGAGCAGGATCCATTGCTTTCGTCCTGGATAACAAAAGCGAAAGATGAAGATGTTGCATGGTGTAAAGCATGTAACACTAAGTAAGTGCCTAGATTGTCTATCATAAAAGAACATGCAACCACTACAAAGCACAAGAAGAACATGATCGGATATAGTGGGCAGTCATCGGTGAGTTTATACATTTTTACGTATATGTAAAGGTGCTCCCACACAGCAGTAATTTAACGTTAAAAAAAAAGTGTAGCCCGATAATATTTTATAACGGTGTGTAAAATACTCTAAAAAATACATTCCAGCCAACTAAAGAAATGATTAAACAAATGACAAATTATGCGATGTATAAAGAAAGTGATCAAGAAGAATACGATGCTAATACGAATGTATAATTTAATTCAGTTCACTTTTAGACTTAAAGATATTATTATTTAAATAAAACTCCGTAAAATAATGTGTCTATTTATTTTAAATTTTTAAATTATATTGGCATTATTTTGGCATTTTGTGCTTTCGAGTTTGGCAGGATTTGTCAGTTTTCTTGCCTAAGTGGGGCAGGATCTCCAATTTAAAGTTGGTCACACTGCTAACTTGCGACAGGAAAAAGCTGAATAGTGTTTGCCGAAAACCAACGTCCTTGTTGAATACGCAGTCACTGGGAGTGGACGCTGCACCTCCCTCTGTTGACATAACGTTGTCTGGAGTCCAAAATGTGTGGAACACGAAGCGTGTTGGCGTTGTTGGCGCTGTACGTGGGTTTAGCGCACTGCTTCTCCTGGGGTGAGTACAAGAGAAGCGTTTTCATCAAATAGCCAATATTATAATAGGTTTACTGATTTTATTAGAGTTTCAAGGCTTCCAGAATGGCCCTCATGCTAACACGTGTTTGAATAAATACTTTTTTAAATTTTGCTTAATCTATAAGTAGATTTTATGATCTAGTTCAGCCGGTCGGTTCAGTTAAAGTCGCGCCGTAAAAACTTGAGTGAAGTAAACTGTCAATGCCTAGCATTAGTATGGAATGACAGCTCAATTATTATTCGCCCTCACTACGCCTACATTTTTACGCGTTGATTTGACCAGAATCGCACAGCTGATTACAATCACGCAAACTTCAATTTGAATGTTATTTTACTTTTACAGTGACGAAAATACTTTGCCCTTGTGGAATTAATTTTACGGAAAACCTCATGTTTCTTATTTAAAATAACTAACTGATACCTGTTGAAAGTTAGGCTTAATAAATAAACCTATACCTTTTATTGCCTAGTCCGAACATATTTTTACGAAAATTCAGAATTATTTGCTTGCTGTTGTCATGTCATGTTATTTATCTGTCAGTACGCTGATGTTTTTGTTATATATTGTAATAACATTAAAATACAAGATACTGAAGATATTATGCAGCAACTTTAAAAAAAAATTGAAGATTAAAAACAGATGTTACCATCAAGTATTAACCAATGATTCCAAGCAAAATATGTAAATTTAAAAAAGGACGCAGGAGACTGATAGTTTATGTGTTACCTAAAGCAAATACCAATATTTTTCCTTTAATATAAAAATATGCGTAGACTTCAAATGACAATATAAGGAGCAAAATTTATAACGATTGTTTTGTGTACGATAACTGCAATTATTTACACTTATCATTGAGCAAATTTTAATAACCAGCGGAGAGAGTCAATAAAAAACGGCGGGGAAAGAGGTAAGCTTCGCCCGCTGTTTATGCTCCGTGGGGAGGGGGTAGCTGCCCCCCCAGCACGCGTAGCATGATCACCGAAGAAACGGTCTTTGTCGTGTCTCGGAAGAAAAGAAATTAAGTGTTCATGCTACGCAGGCAGGTGTATTGAAAGAAATTTGACAGATTGAGGTTCCTGTCTATATAATCTGTCACTTTGCCGATTCGTCTGTAGACAAAGGCCGTGTCTTTGGTGTTCAATGTGTTCATGCTACGCATGCTGGACTCAGTTTCTGAGGAGTGCTATGACATTTTGAGCTCTCTTCGCTCGCTCAGGTACTTACCTTTCGATTGCCGCTGCAGTTAACGTCTCGAAAAATGTACAATACCATTTTAAACATATGTTGTGTCATTTGTCAACCAAATTTTCTATGATAAGGACTACACCTACGCCAGTGAGCCGAATTTGACTGGTAAGAAAGAAACAAAGCTGCGGGTGCTTTTTGCTTAGAGCCAGTGTCAGTATTAGGAATATCGGGTGTTTTGGTTGGTGATCATTCAATAATACGACTTCACGTTCACACAAACTAGTTTTAATTAACATGCCTTTTACACTATGCCATGCTCATTACAACGTGTATTAGACGCCATCATGGTCGTCCGCCATCTTCTTACTGCTAGTGCTGTAACAACACTAGTGTTGTTACCTACTCATAACATCCTCCTTATTAGAAAAAGTTTAAATAATAATTAATATTTTAAAACTTAAAACAGTTTACAACAATTGACACTTTTAAGTAACTTAACATAAATCAATAAATCCTTCAGTCATTGCCAAAATGTTTGTTTATTTAAATAACCAAATATTAACTCTTATAAATCTAACCGTCTTGGTGGTCTTATGACTCTTCCGCACCTAGTGCGCATTTCAACTGGTATTGTACGCTCTTCAACAGTTGGTGCTACTGTATGAGAACATGGTGATGTCTTAATATTTGGAGTTTGTGACACATCTTGAGATACAGTTTGAGGTGACTGCGAAGGCTTCATAATATACTGTCTGTTTCTCCTTCCTATAAATCCATCTGATCCTTCAACAGTATATGATCTAGGCTGGTCACATTTGGACCTTATTGTACCTGAAATCCATGGAGTATCTGGCATTTTCTTAAAATAAATTTCATCTCCTTCTTGCAATTCTGGTAATGACTTAGTCTTTCTGTCATAGTATTTCTTCATTTTATTTTTATTTTCTTCCTTTGTTTTTACATATTCTTGACAATTTACTGTTCTTGGTAGTAAGTTTTTTGTGACTGTGGGTAATTGTGTTCTTAGTGAACGTGACATTAATAATTATTGTGCTGGAGAAGCTAGATTTCCTCTTGGCGTATTCCTGAATTGAAGTAATGCCAGATATGGATCTGTCCCTGACTCCTCTGACTTGGTTAGAAAACGTTTACATATCTTTACTGCTGATTCTACCAATCCATTTGATCTAGGTATGTATGGACTTGATGTGTTATGATGTATTCCCCATTCCCTAGTGAAATTCTTAAATTCAGCTGAATTAAATGGTGGCCCATTGTCAGAGAATAATTCTACTGGAATACCATGTCTGCTAAAAATACTTTTAAGACAAAGACTAACTGTTTTGGCGTTTGTTGTTGCCACTGTCATTAATTCAATATAATTTGAGTAATAATCTTGTACTACTATGTATTTTTTTGATTTATAATCCATAAAGTCAACACCTACTTTTTCCCATGGAAGTAATGTAACATCATGTGGAAGAAGCGGTTCTGGGGCATTTAAGCTTCTATGTGACAAGCAGATATGACATGACTGCACAATGTTTTTTATATCAGTTGACATAAATGGCCAAAATACATGTCCTCTAGCAAATGCTTTTGACCTTTCAATTCCTAGATGACCACTGTGTATTATTTTCAATATTTCTGGCCTTAATTTTTTAGGTATGACTATACTGTGATTTCTGAAAATTAAATCATTTTCTGTATGTAAATCAAATCTATACTGCCAATACTCATGAATATCTTTGTGAAGTTGAGTATTACTTGACGGCCATCCTTCTTTACAGTATTGTTTCAAAATCTGCAGACTTTCATCTTCATTAGTGCCTCTGATTAACCACTCTAGACGCTCTGATGAGACTGGTAATGACTTGATCAGTAAATTGACATGAACAATGACATCATCATCTAATTCGTCTGAACTTGTTTCTGGGAGTGCTGCTCTTGACAAGGTATCAGCTATGTACATGTGACTCCCTTTCTTGTAAACTACATTTAGACTATAGGGTTGTATTTTCAACATCATTCTTTGGAGACGTGTTGGTACCTCGACAAGTGGTTTTTTAAACAATGTTATTAAAGGAGCATGGTCTGTCTCTACAGTTACTGTTTGTCCATATATAAATTGGTGAAACTTGATGCAGGCAAAAACTATTGAATAGAGCTCTTTCTCTATCTGAGCCATTTTCTGTTGCGTATCTGTTAGTGTTTTTGAAGCATAATATACTGGATGTTGATTTTGTAACAATACGGCTCCGACAGCACTCTTACTAGCATCACTTTGCAAGACAATAGGATCTTGAACATTAAAATGTGACAATACTGGAACTTGACATATTAACTGTTTCATATGACAAAATGTTTTTTCATGATTGGCAGTCCACTGCCAATCAGTAGATTTTTTTAATAATTGGCGTATAATTTCTGTCTCTCCTGCCATGTTTTTAATAAAAGGACTTAAATAATTAAGTATACCTAGAAATCTTTGTAAATCCTTTAGACAGGTAGGAGAGGGCATCTCTTTAATTAATGGCTCTGACTTTGTCTAGATCAGCTGTGATTCCATCTGCTGAAAAAATATGACCCAGATATTTAATACTGTTCTTGGTGAATGAACATTTTTCTTTATTAAACTTGACATTATATTCCTTTGCTCTTTTAAATACAATATTAAGACGCTCATTATGCTCTTCTAATGTTTGTCCACTTACTAAAATATCATCACTATATACTGCCACCCCTGGTATGTCACCAAACATTTCAGTCATAATTCTGTGAAAATATTCCGGAGCACAGCTGACTCCATATGGAAGACGTTTAAAGCGATATCGGCCAAAAGGTGTATTAAAAGTTGTCAGGTAAGAACTCTTCTCACTCAGTTTACACATCCAAAATCCACTACTAGCATCTAAGGTGGAATAAAATCTAGCACCAGCCACCTTGGCCCGTACCATGTCTACTGAAGGAATAGGATAATGAGTCCTTTTTATTGCCTGATTTAAATTACGGGGGTCAAGACATACCCTTAATTGGCCATTTTTCTTTTCAATTAAAATTAAGGAACTCACCCATTCAGTTGGTTCAGTGACTTTGGTAATGACATCCATTTTTTCCATCTTTTCAATTTCTTCTTGAAGCCTATGATGTAATGCAAAAGGTACCTTCCTTGGAGCATCAACTTTTGGCTGAACTTCAGGATTTGTACTTATGTGACACTCACCAGGAAGACAACCAAGACCGAATTATTAATTTCTACTAGTTTATTTAAATTTATATTTTGTGATTGACTTGATTGTAATGGAAATGACTGTGATTGACTTTTTGTATATTTCGGACACATTTCTTGACTTGTATTTGCCTCAGTTTGGTTTATTTCTGAAAACAATTGACTGATATTACTTTCTGACGTTTGCATGCTTGTGGTGTCTACACAGAAAACTCTTTTAATTAGTCCCATTTCTGAGCAAGTAAGTTTACCAATTACAGTTGGAGAATTCACATTAGCAATTATAAAATTAATTTGTTTTGTCTTATAGAGGTCTTGTAATTGAAATTTACACTCTAAATTTAGTTGACCTAGCACCTCCAGACTATTTCCTGTATATGACTTTATTTTTACATCAGTTCTAGACAATGAATTTTTAATATTAAGTGAATTATAAACACTTTTTGACATAATATTTACATCACTGCCTGTATCAATAATACAATTTATTGGTGAATTATTTATATATAAATTAATTGTCCATTCACTTGACGACTTAGATGACTGAAGATGACCTATAAACAATTCATCTTGTTCTGACTGTACCTGCTGAATGTTATCATCTGACTGTACATATCTAACTGACTTTGATGACCGACAACAAACTGCAAAATGACCGACTTTTTCACATTTTTTACATTTAACACCGAATGCTGGACACTTGTAACGATGCACCTGACCACATCTTGTACACACTTCCTGTCTTGACTGCTGACTATTTTGTCTGTTGTTCCTTGAGTTTGATCTTGACTGTGCCTGACTTGTATTATATAACACTGAACTTTGTTCTGCTGACAATTCATCTGTTTGATGTCTGGAAGCATGCATGGCCTTTGCCATTTCTAGGGCTTTATCTAGATCCAGCTTGTCTTCTAACAATAATTTTTCTCTAATATAATTATATTTTTGATGCATGTTACATATAAACATTATTTTGATTAGGCGTTCTTGGAGCTGTCCTAGCTCACAGTTTTGTGACTTTAATTTTAACGTGCAAGCAAAATCGTCTAGGGTTTCATTTTCCCCTTGTTTGCACGTGAAAAAATTATGGCATTCATAAGTGAGGTTAGCTTTTGGGGCAAAATGATTTTGAAATAAATCTATAAGCTGATCGTATGAAATTTTATCCTCGTCTTTTCCAAATGTATTGAATACGTCCACGCCCTTTTCACCAATGACATGTAGAAATAAAGCGACTTTTCTGCCATCACTCTCTTCGTCCAAGCCAGACGCACGTATATAAAATTAAAATGATTGCATCCATTTTTTCCATTGTTGAGCCAAGTTCCCATTCATCACCATGGGCTGCGGACTGGACATACCGGATTGTTTCTTTGGCTTTTGTTTTTCATCAGCCATGACGCCGATTTCACACGCTGACTCGAAGTGCAATGATTAGGTACTTATTATGACACGTAGATTACGAAACCAATTCTGACACCATGTTTTGGTTGGTGATCATTCAATAATACGACTTCACGTTCACACAAACTAGTTTTAATTAACATGCCTTTTACACTATGCCATGCTCATTACAACGTGTATTAGACGCCATCATGGTCGTCCGCCATCTTCTTACTGCTAGTGCTGTAACAACACTAGTGTTGTTACCTACTCATAACATCGGGCAACTGAAATATTCGAGCTCGTTTCGCTCGCTCGGATTCTTCGACATTCACATGACAATTGATTTATTAATTTGTAATGTATGTCACGTGTGTCTATGTGACAACTGTTTGTGTTTATTGTCACTCGTGTAACTCATTAGAAAACGTCGTTCATTTTTATGTTCCAGACATCGTTGTGGGAGAAAAAAATGAACTAAAGTTTTATAACAACGGAATGCCAACGCGCACTGCAGATATTCCATCGGCTGAAATAGCTTCAATAACTTACGATGCAGCACACAACAGGGTGCTTTTTTCCGATAACGGTGTTAACTATGGAATCTGGAGCTTTGGCATAGCGACTAATAAAATAGAAGCTTTAGTAAGGTGTAAAGCAGACTATGCATTCAAGTTCGCCTACGACCCAGCCACAGATACACTGTTTTGGATTACAATCAGCTATATATACTCGTTGTCATTAAAACCTGGATCTAACAACACCGGCGGAAATGTTATAGTAAATAATTATGCATTTACCTACGATATTGCAGTGGATAGCTGTGAAGGGTATGTTACTTATCATAACAATAATTTTGAAACTCAAAATAATACATACTAAACACTTTATTGTTGAATATTTAAAGCTATTTACTAATTGTAGGTTTATTTACTGGACCACAACTAATAAAATAATGAAGGCTCAATTTGATGGCTCCAATAGAGAAGTTGTAATAAATAGTTTCATCGATTATTATCGACCATGTTTAGCTATAGACCAGCAAGGACTAAAAATGTACTGGATTCATAGTAACAATTATAAGACTGGTTATAATGTTTCTATTATAAGTGCAGATTTAAATGGAACGAACAAGAGAACATTGCATAGTGAAATAATTTCGAACGTAATGAAAACGATAACTTTAGCAAAAGATTTTATCTACTGGAGGAGCAGAAGTGCAAATACTTGTACAGTTTGGCAATTTCCAAAAAATCCGCTTCACAATAGCGCGGTGGATTCCAAACGAGCAATAAATATAATAGAGGAAACGCTTGACGATTCTTCTATAGACTATTTCTACTGCAATAGTATCGCCGCTAACTACAAACTAGAAGACCAACCACAGGGAAGTCGAACCTGCGAACCACTTAGGAGCCTGTTACCAAGAGAAGGTCGCAATGTAACTACAGACGTAAGCCTATTTTGTGTACACGGAACTAAAGTTACTGGGGAATCCGTTTGTAAATGTACGCAGGGTTACACCGGTGAGAGATGCAATATTTCAATATGTCAGAACTATTGTTTACACGGAGACTGTAGTGTCAGTGATGAGCAACCAAAATGCAGGTAAAATTGTTTATTTTCTTCTCCACCTTTATTTGACAACATCCTTTATTTAAAAAAAAATATTATTGTCAAGTTTTCAAAACAACAAGTGTACAAGAAAAGTATAAAACAGAAAAGACTGCAAACATACAGTTGAATTTTCTCAACACTTGTTACTAATAGCACAGTATAAATTTTAATAAAGTAGGAAGACGACGCCTATGATCTCTGGAAAAATGCCGACAACGTCTACACGCGTTAGCCCTGTATAATACCTCCCGAACTACGAACATCGTTTTGTTCGCATTTTGTTCAACCCACACCATTGCCCTGTCTAGACGTCATCTTCGAACGACTAGGTTTTGAGACAGTGCTAATGGTTTTGTAAAACTTCGTTGTGCCTTAGAGTCAATTCATTGCTCTTATTTTTTTTTATATTAGATATACATACGTTGAATAAGACGACAACAAATAAATCCAAACCAATAATAACTACTACTACTTTTAAATTACAACATGTATATATACCCTAACCTAACTGACCATACCTATCCTATAGCTAACCCAACTATCTAACCTAACTACCTTACTAAAAAATACTAAATTCATAATTTTAATCTGAACTATTGCCTCTATGTTACATACAATAATTTATGCCTATAGTTTTCCCGGTCTACTTTAATTAAAGTCCTAACAGTAAAATAAGTTCTATTTGCAAAGAATTATTAAATTTCGTTTCTGTCATCATTGCTAGTTACGTAAATTGATTTCTGAAATATAAGACTTTTTTATGCTACATAAAACCTCTAAGTTTAGTAACAAAATAAATTTCAGAACGTAGGTGCGTATTATAAATTGACAACCTTACCTTCTTGGGTTTAGCTTAAGACTTGTCAATTTCAAATTGTCACCTGATAATGAACTGGGAACTTAGATAATATACCTCTAGATCGAGCTACCGCGTGGCCGCACATGCGACAGCAATATAAAAGTTCAGTGTTGCTATTCCCTAAAAAAGTCCCAAAATACGACGTATTCAACGTGGTAATAAGAGTGTAGAAGTATCCATGTGTGAGAAAATATAATTTCACGTAAAATACCTACTTTCAATCTTACCTTGATTCTCACAAATAAAATACACTACTACCAGGTGAAGCTTGTTTTGATTTTTTCGCGTGTTATTTATCAAATATATTGAGGTATGGCTGACATCCAGTGTGACATTGACATTGCTGTATAATAACTATTGTCCTTTAGACAAAACCAACTTATTTTGAAAATATCTAATTTTTTGTTTATACTTAACATTTATTTATAAAATGAATTCTTACTTCCAAATATCTTTAAGTACCTACGCGATTGCCTTCAAGAGTAAAACTTAATGATTGTCGAAAGGGCTCTGTTCGTTCGTACACATGTTCACTTAAACTTAAAAATAAGGGTTCGCCCACAAATTTGTGTGTTTAGCCACCATAGATTTATTTGATTATTATGCCTACCTTTTGAACATTAGGCCTGACAGTTAAGGGAAAAGATTTGAAACGTGTAGCAACACTGTAACTAAGTATTACTAGGTTATGTGATATAAGAAATCAAGTTTATTTTAAGAAATCTTCCATATTTTGGTCTGAAAGCCATGACAATAAAAGCGCACAAATGTATAAATTCAATAATCATACAATAACACAAACAGTATTGAATACTTACGAATGAAAAGAGATTTTGTTATTGGCCTTTTCTGAGCGGCTTTTACAGCCTATTATACTGAATCCTCCCATCGTAGCGCATTCACCATACACTAAACACTTATCTAATGGAGTCTATTTCTCATTAAATGACTTAAACTATTACAAAAATTGCAAAAACCATCCGAAAACTTAAATTAAAGCGAGCATAATAATATACGTGACAGTGACAGCTCTTTGTTTGGCTAACTTTCAAAAGTTAGCCATGCAAAAATCCGGCACGCCGTAAGGGACAGAAGATACGATGCTTTGTCTCAATTTTCCTACGAACTTTGTATTATTGCGTCTCACTTCCACACTTGACACTGTAAATTGGGCTACGTCTAGAGGTATATAGTCTAAGACTGGGAAGTTTGACTCCTGTCATGTCATCCAAGATGGCGCTGCGTTTGATAATGTTTGAGACAACCGATATTCTTGATATTTATTTTTATGATGTCGAACGGGATAAATATCCTATGTCCTTCTCCTGGCTCTAAACTACCTCCCTGCCAATTTTCAGCTAAATCGGTTCAGCCGTTCTTGAGTTATAAGCGAAGTAACTAACACGACTTTCTTTTATATATATAGATTATAATAACAGATGACCCCGCAGGGCAGCTTGTGGTGAGCTATTAATTGGGCAGTAGCGACCCGATCATTAGGTAGAAGTCTTGTTACTCATCTTTGGGTTGCTTTTATTGACCGGCCAGAGCGAACTCTGACGTGTGTGACTTTCCACACAGCCCTCCTTTTGCCTCTTCTCTCAAAACTTTGTTATTTTAGATGTAATGCGGGTTACTCTGGGAAACGATGTGAGGTGGACGCATGCCATAAGCATTGTCTGAACGACGGTGTCTGTTCCCTGGATGCAGAGAGTCAGCCTGTCTGTCAATGTACAGGAGATTATGAGGGTGACAGATGTGAGGTCTCCGTTTCCGTCTTTCTCATGAAATGTTTCCGAGTAGCTCCAACGCTTTCATCATTGAGGGACATCCTCAATACAGGTGAGATACATTGATAATAGTATGAAAGCAGATCAGGACATGATATTTTCTAGCTTCGACGTTTGTTTTGAACTATCCGTATTCGATCTTGTGTCCGGAACCGTGTGACCACGACCGACGCGACGCGAAGACAAATGGTTCACTGTTATCTAAGCATATCGATGAAACTTTACAGTCTTATCGTGTCGTGTGTAAGTATGTACTCGTAAGTATGTGTTGGGCATCCAGACGGACTGAGCGATGTAAAGACTGAGAGATTTGATGGTTCAGCTTAATAAATGTATATTATTGCTTATTTATGTATTTATACTCATAATATGTATTAGTATTCTTTGATTCCTTTTATTTTTTTCATTTTTAATTGCACCTACCACTGTTTTTCTCTGCATCACCTAAAGGTTGACTGGTAGAAAATGCCTATGGCATTAAGTCCGCCTCAGTATTAGTGTGCTTGAAGTATTAAATAAATAAATAAATAAATTAAAGTATTTTTTATATTTTTTCTTTACAGATGTAGCACCGGTTACTGTTGACAAAGGAGTGCTTCAACTGCTGTCTGAAAATAACGGTGCATGTTTCGTTAATGAATCTTAATAGTTTACTCACATCTCAATTATCACCACTATGTACAACTCAGTAAAACAGAATGGAGCCCTAACCGAGTAAAGTGACGGAAAATTTTCTACAATTCCTATTGGGCGCCATTTTAGAATTCCGTTTCTTTCAGTCCGTATTTATAATTAAGTACATACATACTATGCATATCTTTAACCTACCCTAAGTAGTGTCTATTATGTAAGTGTTTATAATTATAATTTTCATCTTGATTTAGAACTTATTAGATTATTAAAAACCTTGTTTACGTATAAGTTATTTTATTTTTATTTTGAACTTTCATTCATCATTATAATTTGAAAAATATACCAGCCTGTTACTTATTTACTATTGAGCAAAGGTTTCTTTTCATTTAGAGAAGGTACCTACGAGTATTGATGACTGCTCAAGGTGGATTGGTATTTTCAGACATTAGGTAATAAAGTTAAAGATAATTTATTTTGCAAATATAGGTAACATTAAAAGATGATAGAAAACATATTAATTCAGCCATATTTTATCATGTAGGCATGCAAAAGACATTTCAAATTTAACCTACTGCTACTAAATACAAATTGAAGACAATACACAATGAAGTACCTACATGTAAATATACAAAGAAAAAATTTAAACTAACTCACTAAAATCTTTCTCATTTACTCACTGAAGTTATATCTAGCTTTCACCACTAAAATGTTAGAAGATTTTTTTTAAATAATGAGAACGAAAGCTCTTTCCAACTCTTAGGAATATTATTATAAATGACTGGAGCCATGCAGTAGACACTTTTGCGCATAAGTGCTGTCTTGACTGGCTCCTGACAAAGCAGGCTATTATTGCGTCTGTTGCGGGAAAATACATCGGCCATGCGATTAAAACCTTTGTTGCCCTAGTTACTATCAATCTTACTACCAGGTGTAATACTTGGACATGACATCAGGGCCCGCGTGGTAGATTATGGGGCTTATTCCCAACGGCCACCACTAAAACTGCCACCACTGGTGGTCGTTGGGATAAAATTTTACATTTGTTCCCAACCGCCACCACTGGGGGCGGTTGGGAACAAATAAATAAATAACGGCTTATTCCCAACGGCCACTACTAAAACTGCCACCACTGGTGGTCGTTGGGATAAAATTTTACATTTATTCCCAACCGCCCCCAGTGGCGGTCGATGAGACATAATATAATAATAATAGTCTTTATTTGAGAAATTAAATTGGTAAAATACAGTATTTAGTTTTAGAAATAATATGGGTATTGCAAAATGATTATGCCTGTACTAGGATAAACCTGTATCACAGAAATAATATAATATAATAATAATAACGATAAAATAATATAATCGATATAATTGTCAATAATTATCATTGAATTAAGTGTCAGGCTATCATTTTAGGGAGCGCTTATAGCATGAGAAAGGTTATCACTTTAGGGTCTTCTGTACTGCCGCTTGTTTTTGACAACACTATTATCCCATTTAGCTCCGACGTCAAGGATCTTGGTCTGCACGTTGACAATTGCCTTGACTGGCGGAAGCAGGTTGCGACCATCAGTCTAAGGGTCACCGGAACGTTGCGGTCTCTTTATCGATTGTAAAATCTTCTCCCGCCACACATAAAGGCAACGCTTGTACAGGCCCTTATCTTTCCCATAATTGACTATGCAGATGTGTGTTACTATGACCTGAATGCAGATCTCCTCAATAAACTTGATAGACTTCTTAATAACTGCATTCGATTCGTATTCAATCTACGCAAGTATGATCATGTTTCCATGCATCGATCACTTTTAAAATGGCTACCTATTCGTCAGCGCCTTGAGGGCCTTGACAACCCTATTTTCTATACTTCACAAACCCACGTCTCCATCATATCTGACTTGTCATTTTCAATATTTGTGTTCTGCACACGATAAGAATCTTCGTTCCACAAATAATCGTCTTCTATGATGTCCTTCTCACCGTTCTGGTTTCATTCACTCTTCTTTTTTCGTCCAGGCGGTTTTCCTTTGGAATGAGCTTCCTCTGAACATCAGGATGGCAACCAGTTTGTTCACGTTTAAAGTAAAGGCACGCGAACACATGCACAAGGTGTTGGCAAACTTATCCCTAAGTTGAGTAAGCAGATTAGTTTCTCCATTAATATATCTTTTATTTTTATTTCTTTTCTCTTGACAGTATCTCTGGATTTTATATAATATGTATGTATATATGTATTTATCATAAATAATAATTTATTTTTCTTTCAAGTTTTTGTTACCTTCTTTCGCCTACCATGTTCTGTCTCTGCACCACCTTAAGGTAGACTGGTAGAAAATGCCTAAGGCATTAAGTCCGCCTTTGTACAGTTTATTTTACTAGTGCATAAAGTTTTAATAAATAAATAAATAAATAAATAAATAATTTTAATTTTATTTCCATCGACCACCACTACACTCCCACACTAAAGGTCCACTTTTATACTTGCGCTTAGTAATATATTCATGCCCTGCATGAAGTAAAACAACACCACCATTTCTTTGAATACAATTCAAATGTATATTTCCTGAAAGTACTTGCTCCACTGAAATCTGACATGAAGCCCGGTAAACAGCCCGATAGCTACTACTGCATTAGTTCTATTATTTACATATCTTCTTAGTTGTAAATATTTCTATAATGAATATATTTAGGAATAAACAATTAGTCAGCCAGCATTAGAAGAGGTAATAAAACACCTGAGTCCAACATTTCAAATTCTTTTGTTCTACTTCAACAAAATAAGACCATAAAAATGGATAACTGATTAGTATAACAAAAGCAAAGTCCTCGGGATTAAGGTTTGAGTTTGCAGTTGTAAATTACAGCAGAACGTTATTTAAAACCCACTTAGCGTAATTGTTACTATGACGTTCCCATTATTCGTATTATCCACTAAAACCATTGATACGAGTCGCCACTTGAACAGGAAAGGAAAATGAAGTACGTTTTATCATGACGTCTTAAAATAAATGAGCTGCATACCAAATAAATAATATACTTAATAATAATTTCAAAAAAAATAATTCAATTGATATTTATTTATTTGTTCCCAACCGCCCCCAGTGGTGGCGGTTGGGAACAAATGTAAAATTTTATCCCAACGACCACCAGTGGTGGCAGTTTTAGTGGTGGCCGTTGGGAATAAGCCGATTATGGCCCATACGCAAAACACGTGCTTTGACGTGGAGTTGCGGATACCAGCCCGGTATCTTTATCTTTTTTTTTATAAGAAAAAAAAGGAAAATCAGCACAAATTCTCGAGGGCGTAGCCTACTGATTATTTGCATTTAACAACTGCATCTGAATATGTCGGATATTGTCGTTTATGGTTTTGATAAAAAAAATACGTAACACGGGCTATTTAATTTTTCCGTTCTAACAGCTCAATACTGGAGTAGTAGGAAGGGTAATCAAAATTAACGGTATTAGAACTGGTAGTAAGATTGGTAGTTACTAGGGCAACGAAGGGATTAAAAATGACTAGTGTTTGCCTTCACAAACATAGCTACTACTACCTACACTATAAGTAATACTAGCTGGTATTTACCCGCGACTTTGCGCGGGCTAAATACTTTGAGTAGCTTTTTTCCTTTTCCAAGGTACTATTTATCTTTATGCTATGCATTAGAAATAAGTCATCAATTTTTGTTGTGTTTGACTGGCCTGTTGGTCTAGTAGTTAGTGACCCTGACTGCTGTACCGGAGGTCGTGGGTTCGATTCCCACCCAGGACAAATGTTTGTGTGATGAGCACGATCATTTGTTCTGTGTCTGGGTGTAATTTATCTATAATATGTATGTATTTAGAAATATATGTATAAGTATGTTTATCAGCTGATTAGTACCCATAACACAAGCTCTTAGCTTAGCTTGGGACTAGATGGCGTTGTGTGAAAAAGTTGTGGAATATATTTATTTATTTATTTATTTATTTATGATTCATTATTTTGGCGATACTGGCTCACACCTAAAAGATAGATAGTCACGGCTTCATTGAACAATGAACATTTCTATTATCCTACTTACATTATAAATGCGAATGTTTGTTACTCTTTCACGCAAAAACTACTGAATGGACTTTAATGAAACTTTACAAAAATAAAGATTTTTCCAATTGAATATGAACCTTATTCTGTCTGGCATAAAGTTGAAAAACTATCAAAAAAAATTGACACATTGGTTTAGCTTGATGTGCTGGCCCCTGTACTATTGACAACGAAAGACGACGAAGTCGGAGGCAGAAACTAGTATGGTATAGTTACAATACTATCAAATCGCCTTTAACCTTTGCATGATCTCATCTGGAATTTACGCTAAAATGAAAACAACATAACAATAATAAATTATACTCAACAATTTAAAAAAAAAACCCAGCGAAGTGCGCGTCGGACTCGCGCATGAAGTGTTCCGTATACCATTCACTAAAAAATCGGGTATGTTGTATGGGATCCCCCCTTAAATATTTATTTTATTCTGTTTTAAGTATTTGTTGATCTAGGCAGCAACAGAAATACATAATTTGTGAAAATATCAACTGTCTAGCTATCGCGGTTAAATACAGCTTGGCGGTAGACCGACGAACCGATAAACAGCGAAGTCTTAGTAATACTGTCTTAGTTACCTACTAGTAAGGAGGTATTACTGACTAGTAGGTAACTAAGACAGTCGTCATTTTAGGGTTCCGTACTCAAAGGGTGAAACTGGGCTCTGTTACTAACAACTATTTTTAACCGATTTTTAAACATGGAGGTTTTTAATTTGTTTGTATTTGGCAGTCCACCTGGACCCAGTATGGTGATCAATGCTCGTGCCTTCTCTGTAAAATATAAATATATTCCATAACTTTTTCACACAACGCCATTTAACGCTGTATGAGAAGAAGTCTTTGGCCCACAGTGGGATAGTAGAGGCGGAGGAAGAGGTGGTGTTAACCATTTCAGACACTTATCTACTGTATGGTTCTTACCTAATCTGACCAAGATAACGTCTGGGCTTTATCGTAAATTTGATGAGAAAATGTTCATGATAAGAATTTTAATAAATAAATAATAATGTCTGTTTAAAATTAACATTATAGTTCGTTCGCGTTAAGCATGCAGTAAGAATGCAGTGCAACTGCAAGATAAAGGTGTATTCCACAGTGGTGTTAAATTCAAACAAATTATATTTTAAAAGATTAAGTTTAATGAATTTATAAAAATGAATTTGAAAAGATTTGATTGGTTAGGGGGCGGGGCTAGGCCGACGGATAATGATGACTTTACTGCATTCTTAACGCGAACGAACTATAGTGTAACAAAGAACGAAAAGATCAAGAGGGAAATTGCTATACATGGTTGGTTACAGATAGATAGCACATATCCCTGAATGTGAAACGCAATTTATGGGTAAATAAGATCTTACTGTTAATCCGGGATAGCGATCTATCCATAAACGTAGATAGGTTTTTGAAAACGGCCGTTCAAAGAGATTTAAAATGCTATAGAGCGGGCATGTCAAGGAAATGTCATAGAAAAACTTTGATCCCATGTCTCAGTAACGCCATCTAGAATAATATAGGAATATTGGAGCGGTAGCGGAGCGTACTACAAAAAACTCATAGACTTGTATCCAGCAAGACACACTTTTTCGGACGAAAATTTTGTTCGTGATGTCCGGTCTATAGGTATTGAATGTCTTTGCGGCCGTTAGTGATTTCCTAACTACTAGTGAATAGATTTTAGTAATATTCTGTGAGGAATATAAATTATGTGAAAATGACTTTTGATTGTGACCCGAGCGAATCATTGATGGTAGGTACCTCTACAGTACCACCCATTGAAGATACCGATACCGATGATTACGGGCATCCACCCATATGTTTATCATTTATGCAATATTTTGTATGTTTTGTCATTATTGTAAATTATTTTTCAAATTCACAGCATTCTGTATTATTGCTCGCTATCCCCGCATATAATAAAGAGCCCCTCTTATCAGAAGACCTTTCAGGTTATCAAAATATCTGATGCATAATAAATTATTATATTTAAAAAGTTTGCTGCCAACAAGGATTTTGCTTTTATATCCAACAAGAGGTCGAGAGGGGAGCACGCAGCATCTCTCTTCGTAAAAGCAACATTGTCTTTGGTTTAATATGAAAAGAACGCATTGTGTGTTAGCGCTGTTAACGCTGTACGTGGGATCGGCGCACTGCTTTTCCTGGGGTGAGTCACAGTCTTTTCTAACACGCGATAAAAATTGATAGTTGGTACAACTGAATCAAGAACCTCCTTTTTTAAGTCGGTTTGAAACCCCATGAAGTTCATTAAAATCGAAGTTTCCTTTTAATATCAAAATAACCGAAGAATAATAAAACAACCATATTGCCGTAAAATAAACATTTGATACTATTTTTATTTTTACTTAGAAATACATCTGACTTCATAACAAAACACTAACAGGACAGGTGTAGAATAAATTTTTAACTCTAGTTTTGGAAGTCGGTGGATTTTGTTCTGTGTCTGGGTGTTATCATTTTATCTATTTATATATAATATGTCGTGGAAAGCGATATTCTTGAATAATAAGTTGTGAAGTTGATGAACTTAGTACGGAGCCTATGGTGACCAGCGTGACGTTACGTGTCATTTGAAAATAGCGCGAATGTGTTTTCGGTAATGTCACGTGGACAGAGTCGTACTGGTGCGTGGGAGCTGGGCAGAGCTCAGATTGATTTGAGGCACCGACGAAGACACTTATCCAGTACGAAACTGTCAGTTACCAATTCGAGTTATGTTTTGTGACTACGATTGTTAAGTGAGGTTATTACTGCAATGAAGACTGTTATTCTACGTTATGAACTCGAAACCCCCATCGGTGTCAGCTCATCGCTCAGCCATCGCTGACGCCGACATATATAAAAATTGTGTAAATATGTAGTTAGCTGTTAAGTACCCATAACACAAGCTCTGCTTAGATTAGGACTAGATACCGTTGTGTAAAAGTTGTGGAATATTATTTTTATTCATTTAATTATTTATTTAACACTAGCTTCTGCCCGCGACTTCGTACGCGGATCCTTTTGCTTATGCCAGCGACAACGGGGTCGTCAAAATCGAAGATCTGAAACATCTGATGTCGAATTCTATAAGCCCGGGGACGGGAAAACAATGGGATGCGCGAGACGATTCAAGATGTTCCAAATTTTTTATTTTTGTTGGTCAACAGGAAATGCCATCAGACTTAACAACTTTTGCTAAGACGCCATTTCTATTATGTATATGTTATATTGTCTCTGGGCTTTGGAGTTCCCCTACAGGTGCTCCAGATCTTCAAATTTAGTCTCACAGCAGAAAACACTCTTCACGTGGAATAGTTTTTGCAATGGCACCATTTTTATATCTCTTTTACTTTAGGTGTTCCATTTTCCAAAATAAATTATCGCCTATAATATGTTGCGTGACGTTCACGATCAGCGGTCAGTCGCGCATCTCCTTCCCCCACTTATCTCTAGAGTCGATGCGTATATACGCTGAAAACTCAAGCGTCATGCTTTTTCCGTGAACGTCTCCAACTCGCGAGACAGTGCATGATGTTCACGATCAGCGGTCAGTCGAGCACATATTCTTCACTGGTCTCTAGAGACCTGGATGTAGATGCGTAAATACGCTGAGAATGCAGGCGTGCTTCGCGATCCCAAGAAGTTTCCACGGAGCGAGTTGCAGCCTCATGTTCTCGAACAGCATCAAGTCTCTCCTAACGCTCTTCGGTAGATTGTTGGGATCTTATGGTCTTTAATCATTTAGCACCTTTGGAACATTGGGAAAAATTTGACCTCTTTCTAGGCATGGTTATAGTTTTATTGTGATGATACCTGATCAATTAAAATCTAAGTGGCTGCTCCCCTGCGTTACCGGGTAAGCTACCGTGTAACGAAGATAAATGGAAAAGGAAATTAAACACTCAAATAACATAAGCCCGAAGGCATACGATAAAAAAATGGGAGTTTTAGCCAGTAGAGTCTAATTTTCAACGATATACCATCGTCATCGAAAATCAGTCCTGAACTGTTCCCGCCTTCACCGCGTAGTACCTCCTACTTACGTTATTTTATAATTATGCAATGAAATTAGTGATAGTTTTAATTTCTATATCAAATGTTTCTGATCTTCGATTTTTATAAGTCAACAGGAAATGCCTATCAGACCGAACAACTTTTGCTAAGACGTCATTCCTATTTGAGTTATGGTGTAGCTGGGCTCTTGGAGTTCCACAACAGGTGTTCCAGATCTTCGATTTTTATACGTCAACAGCGAGTGCTCATAAGGCTGAACAACTCTTGCTAAGACGTCATTCCAATATATGTTATAGTGTAGCTGGGCTGTTGAAGTTCCACATCAGGTGTTCCGGATCTTCAAATTTATTCTCTCAGCAGAAAATGCTCATAACGTGGAACAATTTTTGCTATGGTACCATTTTTGTATCTGCTATAGTTTAGATGGTCTGTTGCGGTTCTGCATCAGGTGTTCCGGATCCTCAAATTTATTCTCTCAGCAGAAAATGCTCATCACGTGGAACAATTTTTGCTATTGGACCATTTTTGTATCTCCTATAGTTTAGCTGGTCTGTTGCGGTTCTGCATCAGGTGTTCCGGATCTTCAAATTTATTCTCTTAGCAGAAAATGCTCATCACGTGGAACAATTTTTGCTATGGGGCCATTTTTGTATCGCCTATAGTTTAGCTGGTCTGTTGCGGTTCTGCATCAGGTGTTCCGGATCTTCAAATTTATTCTCTCAGCAGAAAATGCTCATCACGTGGAACAATTTTTGCTATGGGACCATTTTTGTATCGCCTATAGTTTAGCTGGTCTGTTGCGGTTCTGCATCAGGTGTTCCGGATCTTCAAATTTATTCTCTCAGCAGAAAATGCTCATCACGTGGAACAATTTTTGCTATGGGACCATTTTTGTATCGCCTATAGTTTAGCTGGTCTGTTGCGGTTCTGCATCAGGTGTTCCGGATCTTCAAATTTATTCTCTCAGCAGAAAATGCTCATCACGTGGAACAATTTTTGCTATGGGACCATTTTTGTATCGCCTATAGATTAGCTGGTCTGTTGCGGTTCTGCATCAGGTGTTCCGGATCTTCAAATTTATTCTCTCAGCAGAAAATGCTCATCACGTGGAACAATTTTTGCTATGGGACCATTTTTGTATCGCCTATAGTTTAGCTGGTCTGTTGCGGTTCTGCATCAGGTGTTCCAGTTTCCAAGATAAATTATAGCCTATGTGTTGACCAGACTTAATATCTATACAACAAAAAAAAAATCATTCAAATCCGTCCAGTAGTTC
This sequence comes from Euplexia lucipara, assembly GCA_921972225.1. Lineage (NCBI taxonomy): Eukaryota > Metazoa > Arthropoda > Insecta > Lepidoptera > Noctuidae > Euplexia > Euplexia lucipara. The sequence goes on along the minus strand of OV179168.1, from coordinate 3,653,627 downwards.
CGAAGATTAGCGTGTGCAAACAAACAGACAAACAGACAAACAGACAAACAGACAAACAGACAAACAGACAAACAGACAAACAGACAGAATTTTTTTTTGGATTCGTGCTCTATTACTGTTTCTAAAACCCCCCCAATTATTATTTTTTAAATATATTCAATGTACAGACACAGTTTTTTTACAGTCTTATTATATGTATATGTAGGATCAGGAGTGCCGAGGGGTATATCGTCAGGGTTTGTAGTTCCCATTTTATTGGGATAAACAAGACTGTATAACCAGATACAATGTTTTTATTAAAGTAGGCACGAATTAAAACACCATACACAATACGAATGGTACACAATATAAATGGTAAATAGAAAAAAGATTAAGCAGGTAAAAAGGTAATAAAACAGTAGGGCGGACAGACTTTTTAGGGTCTCAGTTCGTATAATGGCCAAGCCACCCAAACACAAAGTGTATCAAATACAGCTATGTGCAATATACAGCAGCGCTGTAACAAGTAAACCGACAGTTTTGTCGGGAGCAGGGGAGCTCTGTATCGAGTCGAATCCGAAGACCGACTGATGAGCTAATTTATTTATTTATTTGAGGGGCGTATCGCATATCGTGTCCTTGAAGAGGACGTGTATAGCTTAACCGGGCGTCTCTGTAGAGATATCTTAAAAGTTAAGACCTCCAGCCAGAGTATAAAAAAACTTAAAAACTAAGCGACTACGCTAAGGGCACCCCCTGCGGGGTACGAGCCTCGGCTTAGGGCGTCGCTGGGAGAGGACAGCAAGGGACGGCTGGATCTGTGTGGTTATTATTTGGGGGCAGCGAGTTTATTATAACTACTGCTCAGCTCGCGGGCTGGCACACAAGCAAGGGACGGGAGGACGAGTAATTATCGGGGGCGTCGCGACGGGCCTCGACGGCGAGGCCGGAATCGGGCTGCGTTCTTGCGAACTGTGCTGGTAGACTTATCGCTCTCCTGGAGGAGGGTGATAGCGTCGTCAGGGACGGTGAGGGTGTGTCTCGGTCGCCGTATCTTAGAGATGCGGGACGGAGTGTATCGGGCGGCCGACACCACGAGGGGGTTGGGGTGTTTTTCAGCTACGTCCATGAAACGCTTGGTGAGGCGTTTCATGAACTGCTGAATTGTGGGGATTTTGAGATCTACGTGGAGAATCTCATTTCGGACATAGAAGGGGGCTCCCGTTATCCTACGGAGGAAACGGTTTTGGAGGGTTTGCATCCTATGGATATGCCTAGGGTGCGCATGTGCGAAAACTGCGCAAGCATAGGTCATGATGGGGCGAATGACCGCGGTGTAGAGACGCAATTTGCACTTGAGTGACAATTTGCTTCTCGGGGTCTGATGAGCTAACTGAGAGCTCGCCCTTTTATAGAACGGCTTGCTTACAAATTCCCACCACGACAACTCTGCCCGCTGACGCACGAACGTACATCATGTGTTTACTTGATACAAAATGTGCTAAATGCAATAAGACTTTACATTATAAAATAGTCAAATAATACAAGAGTAATTGTTGTAAATAGATAACGTTGAATTAACAAAGTAAATCATAAAAGTAACGACAACATTTGTTTTGAACAATACTATTGGTCACAGTCACACTTATCGAAATAAGTTACAAAAATCAATTAGCGTATACACTAGATACTTAGTAAATTATGCTTTGATTTATTAGACAATAATTGATAGTAAAAAAACACTGCGATTAGTAATACGAAAATCAATTTCTAACAAGATTTGGGGACTACCCACTATTGTGATTGACAACCGACTCCGACACGGCCAGAACTGACGTTCTACACGACCTCGTGTGATCCTGAAAATGAAAATCTCTTGTGAATATCGATCGGCCTTTCTGACAAACAAAAGCCTTAACAAATGGTATGTTGAAAAGAAAAATCCTGAGTTAGCCAAATCAAATTATTATCAATAGTAGTTGCATCGCAACCATTCAAGATTACCATACTGTTACTGACAATACATAGCTCAATTAAAGTAGAGACATAGTCTCCCAGCCGAAATCACACCATGGGATTCGACAAGTAATTTGGAGTCAAATAGACAACCCGCATAGGCGTCAACATAGACAACCCGCATAAGCGTCAAGATCAACATCCAAATCCAGGAGTCAACATAGACATCCGATTAAGCATCAAGCTATACAAGAGTCAACATAGACATCTTGTCAATTCAGCTATAGTATGTCGGCAGCAGAGGAATCATCATCAGTGTCAGTATTGACATCATCACTAACAGTAACTGGACATTCAGGCATTTTTCGTACACGATCATGGGCATATTTGTAAATTCTATTGGTACTCAAAGCTTTTAATAAATATCTATCACCATCTAATAGTTCTAAAATTTTATAGGGACCTTTAAATTTAGGGTCTAATTTAGTCTGGTTTCTTTCTTCATTAGCAATAAGCACAAAATCTCCAACTTGAAACTTTTTCAATACAGCTTTAGTCTTATCATATCGGGCTTTGTCGTATTCGGCATTTTTAGTTATACCCAGGGCTGCTTGTTCCCTCACACGAGACAGATTTACTTCTATCTCCTCATTGTCAACAGTCATCAAACCTAAAGGTTTAGCAACTCGTCCAATCAATAGGTCTAAAGTACTTGACTTTGTAACCCAATTAACAGTGCAATTAAGAACGATTTGGGCGTCTTCAATGGCATCTTGCCATGAGTGCTCACTGGTCTCAACGGCGGTAAGCATACTTTTTAATGTTTTCAATAATAAGAGAATTTTCAGCCCCAAAGTCAAAAAAATGGAAGCGACTCACCAGATTGCTTTAGAATACCGGTGATAGGTCGTACATCACAAGCTTCAACTTGCTTCACAGATGATTGGCTGCTCGAAGGCTGACTCCCGGTATCTTCGCTGGAACCTCCCGGCCGCCTTCCGGTCGCCTTTGGGCAGCGAGGAGCGACGTGTCCGGACTCCCCACAGCGGTAGCAGACGATTTTCTTTGCAGGACCCTTTTGTGACGAGCTGGCTGGTCCTGGATTTTTGTTCGTCTTCTCGGCCTTCTTGCGACAGTTAATTGATTTATGGCCTACTATACCACAAAAGTGGCATACTATTTTACCTTTTTTAGGTTGAGAAGAATCTTGCTGGTCAGAGGAACTAGACTTTCTCTTAAGGTGGGACAAAACACTAAGTTCTTGTTGAAGTTTGTGCCTATTAGGTACCTCGGTAGTGAATGCTAGGCGATGAGCACGGGAATCAAATTTGGAGACATGGGCCAGTACAGTAGAAACAGCAATGTTTTCGACACTCAGGCTATTCCATTTTGACGTTAGTGAAGTGACCTGTCGACTAGCATATGCGGCTTAAGATTCTCCTTCTTTTTGTTGACAGTTATGGAGGTTAATGAGGGTAGCAGCAACAGTTTCTGAAATGGCATAACGAGAGAGGAAGAGACCTTTAAAGTCTGTCCAGGTCATACTTGCATAAGACACTTGGGAAAGCCATACGTTGGAACTGCCCTTTAAGGCTTTAGTGAGGGCAATTATAAGAGGGCTACCTTGAAGAGGCTTTTCCGATAGGCAAATATCTACGGTTGTACTCCAAGATTGAGCATCGGAATCGGGTAGGTCTGGATTAAAAACGGGCAAAGGAATCACAGTAGATGAAGCGGAGTTAGTTTTAATCGCTTCAATCAACCGAGTCATATTATGATTCTGAAGCTCCAACATTACTTGCCATGGATCACCAACACCTTCCGATTCCTGGGCTAAACCTAATCCCACTTCTGATGTAGGATCAGGAGTGCCGAGGGGTATATCGTCAGGGTTTGTAGTTCCCATTTTATTGGGATAAACAAGACTGTATAACCAGATACAATGTTTTTATTAAAGTAGGCACGAATTAAAACACCATACACAATACGAATGGTACACAATATAAATGGTAAATAGAAAAAAGATTAAGCAGGTAAAAAGGTAATAAAACAGTAGGGCGAACAGACTTTTTAGGGTCTCAGTTCGTATAATGGCCAAGCCACCCAAACACAAAGTGTATCAAATACAGCTATGTGCAATATACAGCAGCGCTGTAACAAGTAAACCGACAGTTTTGTCGGGAGCAGGGGAGCTCTGTATCGAGTCGAATCCGAAGACCGACTGATGAGCTAACTGAGAGCTCGCCCTTTTATAGAACGGCTTGCTTACAAATTCCCCCCACGACAACTCTGCCCGCTGACGCACGAACGTACATCATGTGTTTACTTGATACAAAATGTGCTAAATGCAATAAGACTTTACATTATAAAATAGTCAAATAATACAAGAGTAATTGTTGTAAATAGATAACGTTGAATTAACAAAGTAAATCATAAAAGTAACGACAACATTTGTTTTGAACAATACTATTGGTCACAGTCACACTTATCGAAATAAGTTACAAAAATCAATTAGCGTATACACTAGATACTTAGTAAATTATGCTTTGATTTATTAGACAATAATTGATAGTAAAAAAACACTCCGATTAGTAATACGAAAATCAATTTCTAACAAGATTTGGGGACTACCCACTATTGTGATTGACAACCGACTCCGACATATAGATTAACTTCCGAAACTCTAGTTTCGGTTTTCGGAAGTGCTTAATGTTAGGCACTTCTAGTGTTTCACACGGAAAAACCTTCCAACTTCAAACTATCCTTTTTTCATATTTGCAGATATTTTTTTTTTAATTTCTGGCCTTTTTCTTTCAGTTTGAAGAAATGTTTTTTTTTTTATTTCAGACATCGTTGTGGGGCGTCCTGAGGGACTAAAGTTTTATAATAATGGAACACTGACGCATACAGAAAAGATTCCTTCAGCCCACATACATGCAATAACTTACGATGCGGCGTACAACAGGGTACTGTTTTCTGACAATTCAAACGCCTCTGTTCTATCTAGCTTCGACATAACGACTAAGAAAATACAAACTTTACTGAGATGTAAAACAGCTGATTACTTAAGGTTTGCCTTCAACCCGCCTACGGAAACAGTCTTTTGGATTGGAACGGATGGTATATACTCGTTTTCATTGAAAGTTATATCTAACGAAGCAGTAGATGGGAGTCTTATAATCCAGATGAAAGAGCGACCTAGAGGAATTGCCGTTGATAGCTGTGGAGGGTATGTAACTGATCCTGGTTCATATTAATTTAACTTTGTGAATTTTTATTACTTAGCCTGAACTCCCTCCATTCCTTCCATACTTCTTCTATACTTAAGGAAGACATCGTCGTTCCGCCATCTCCTCCGTGGTCTGCTGCTGGCTCCATGTCACTGTTGTAAGGCATCAATTCTAAGTTTTTCGAGCCCGAAGCTCGTTCGGCATGCGGTAAATATGTCCCACCTAGACCCATCTTAGTTGGGCAGCCTTTCGTGCACAGTCGACAATTTGCGTCTTGTAGTGCAGTGTGGTGTTTCAAACACGATTGGTGAGTTTAACACCCAGGATACTGCGCTCACGCAATAAGAACAATAATAATTACTTATAGCAATAGTTATTTTTGTCGATTGATTGATTGATTGATTAGTATTATGACTATGATAATAAAATGGATAACTTTTAATCATAACAAAAACTTAAAATAAATAAATAACTAAAACTAACAATAAATAACTACAAAGCGTCAAAAAATTCTTCTGCATCGCTGCCAGCTGGTAAAATGCCCAATAGACTGGCGGCATTGCCACGTTGAATGGCAATGCTTAGCCTCTGGCCAAAGTAGAGGCCAGCCCTTGGGTCACGGGAAGCGTCAACTAAACGTTTGCAGATGTCTTTGTAAAAAAGACGAGCACTCGGACCCCACGGCCCAAGAGTTTCAACCCCAAACGGCTCGAAAGTATAACTACCAACAAGGTTGCTATATTTCCGCCGCTTGAAGTTCTCAGCAGCCGCAGCAGCAGCGCCAGCACAACATGTTGACCCAGGAAGATGGGATGGCGCAAGAGTATCGACACAAGTAGCGTCCCATACTAAAGGTCTACCCATCTTCCAAGGGAATAAAGACATACCGTCCGGTCTTTTGCCATCGTCGCGTGCCAAGCCATTGGGTTCTAAAACATCTCGAACGCCGACGGAAACAAGAGCACGTCGGATGATGTCATTAATGTGTGCATGCTATGCTATGCGACCCGCGCTACGGCTGCATGATAAACCGTGATGTCCGAGGCTGTTGACAACTTCCCCACAGTGACAGCGATGAGGAGAAACACATGTATATTAATTTGTAATGTGTTGATAATATTAACATCAATAGATTATGATAATTTGTTGTTTGTTTTTGAATTTAGACTTATTTGTATTTTTATTTCCATTTCTATGTCTTATGGGGGTATACCTAAATTACTATTATATTCTTTTACATATTTCAGGTACGTTTACTGGGTCACAGACAATCTGATAGAGAGGGCTAGATTTGGTGGTTCTAAAAGAGAAGTTATAATAAATAAATACGTTAATTGGCGAGCAGACTTAGCCATAGACACGCAGACACAGAAAATGTACTGGATTGATAGATATTTGAAAAATGTCGATGTTTATATGTCTATTGAAAGTGCAGATTTAAATGGAAGAAATAGAAAAACAGTATACAGTGGATTAAACGAAATAACCTATGGAACTATTACACTATCAAGAGATTTTATCTATTGGAGTGGCTTGAGGGTAGAACTATTTTGGAAATTGCCAAAGAATGAAACCGACGTGGAACCTAAAATAAATTCGATGGGAAACACAGAAATTTGTTACAATTGTGAGAGTTTTGCCGCTTATTATAAACTAGAAGACTCAACTCAAGGATCGCAGGTCTGCGGGCCATTATCGGGTGTGCTTAGCCAGTTGTGCGTCTATGGTACTAAAGTTAATGGGGAATCAGTTTGTAAATGTGACCAGGGTTACACCGGTTCAAGATGCGATGTTTCTGTCTGTAAGAACTATTGTTTCCAAGGAGATTGTACTGCCATTGATCAGCAACCTAAATGCAGGTAAGATTATGCATTTTACTGGTGTCAGTAACCGCATAGGTACATATCTTGCCAAACGCTATAGTCTTATTAAATTGGTGTCAGTAACCGCATACATATCTTGTTAAACGCATAGTCTTATCAAGTCAAGTATTAAATTCTTGTGATTTGTTTTTGAGGATTTTAGAAGAGTTATATCTACTTTTTATACAGGGTGTCTCATTCATATCGGTCAGTATGGGAAAGTCTGAAACTATAAGACATACGAAGATCGGTTCTGAGGAACCATGTCATCGATTTTAATAACAAGAAAAACTGCATTCATACATTTTAAAAAAACATCTGTACTCCGTTCGGGAATCGAACCCAGTTATTTTGAGCACCTACTAAAATAAATTAAAGTATGTGGAAACAATGCATTTTATTCATTTTAGACATCATGTTTCATACAGACATTTACTGCTTAAGACCTACACAATCGATATCTAAATAGAAATAGTGTAGGTTTTTTTTTTCAAAATAACCGGGTTCGATTCCCGAACGGAGTCCAGATGTTTTTTTAAAATGTATGAATGCAGTTTTTCTTGTTATTAAAATCGATGACATGGTTCCTCAGAACAGATCTTCGTATGTCTTATAGTTTCAGACTTTCCCATACTGACCGATTTGAATGAGACACCCTGTATATCCTGTATCTCAAACAGCAGTGTTTTTAGTGAGATTGCTATCTTGATCATCTTAATTATCACAGATGTTATGGCGGTTACTCTGGAGAAAGGTGTGAAGTGTACGGGTGCCACGGATATTGTGTGAATGGTGGTGTCTGTTCCCTGAATGACAGGAGAGAACCAGTCTGCAAATGCACTGAAGGTTACAAAGGTGAAAGGTGCAATGTTCCCGTCTGCCAGCACTACTGTTTCCAAGGAGTTTGTAATGTCACTGCCGATGGGCAACCCAAATGCAGGTAAACCATTTTAATTAGGGCTATAAACTCTTTTACGTATACCATACACACATACATAAACTCACGCCTTTTTCCCACGGTGGTAGGCAGAAACTACAGAGCGCCATTTGCTATGATTCTTACATACTTATTTTGCTTCGTTTACATTCATACATGTTGTCAATGTTGTCATACACACACGCCGGTTGCGAGTATTAAACACCTGACCTTTCTGAAGAACCTCATCAATAAGTATAACGAACAGTATTATACTTTTTTTTTGTTTTTTATTCGTATGTAGATGATTTATTATTTTTTCATTTGTTTTGATATAAGTACCTAACATTCAAACTTCTAAACACACTTCGATGGAATAAAACATAAAACAAAAATGTTTTAAATAATAAAAAAAAAAACAAATATCTAAGGACAACCAAGAAAGCATGTAACACCAAAATTCATGATAAGGTTTACATTATTTTTTTTACATTTACCACTGTTGCCTTATTTAGAGGGTGCTTCGGCACTCTTTAACATACGTTAAATACAAAAGTAGGCAATGCAGAATTACAAAACAAAAAGCAAAATGGACATGTTTTATTAAGGTAAACAAAACAGTGTAAAACAGTTAATTGGTTTTAAAGCCCATATACAGGGTGTCTCATTCAAATCGGTCAGTATGGGAAAGTCTGAAACTATAAGACATACAAAGATCTGTTCTGAGGAACCATGTCATCGATTTTAATAACAAGAAAAACTGCATTCATACATTTTAAAAAACATCAGTACTATTGTAGTAATATTGTAAACGTGGTCACTTCGAGCACCTACTAAAATAAATGAAAGAAGTGGAAACAATGCAATTTATTCATTTTAGACATCATGTTTTATACAGACATTTACTGCTTAAGACCTACACAATCGATATCTAAATAGAAAAAGTGTAGGTTTTTTTTTTCAAATTAACCGGGTTCGATTCCCAAACGAAGTCATACACATGTTTTTTAAAATGTATGAATGCAGTTTTTCTTGTTATTAAAATCGATGACATGGTTCCTCAGAACAGATCTTCGTATGTCTTATAGTTTCAGACTTTCCCATACTGACCGATTTGAATGAGACACCCTGTATAGTTATTCAATGAAAACTTAAATTTTTAATGGGACCAAATAGCAACAATGCTACATTAAACTGAAGAAGAATCACGTAAATCGGACTATAAATCTCAGCGTAACCAGTGAACGTACATAAAAAAAACAATTCAATTGAGAACCACATCTTTTTAAAATTAAGTCAGTTAAAAATGGTTTTACTCCCTGTAAAGTGCACTTTACTGATGGCAATACATGATATAATTTATTGCCCTCCACATATAATATTTCTTATGCGGTTCCCGATAGGACCCGTGATTGTTTATTTTTTGTCATTTTTTTAACACCAGCTTATAAAGAATTGAGTATTGAGTATAATTATGTTAAGTCACTAAACAAAATGATCGATCCGCAATGTAATGGTCGCGTGCCTCGTTCGCCATCACAAATACCGTAAAACGGGGTGGATAGAAACTCAAGGGTGAATAGAAACAAAACTTTGAAGAGGATTTTTACGCTAATTTAATATCGTTTGATACTAACAAGGTGTCGAAACTATTTATCTCAATTTTTTAAAAGCATTATAGTCCTCGTATGCAACAAACAACTTTTAATTTACGTGAATATCCTACTCAAAGTTTTGTTTCTATTCACCCTTGAGTTTCTATCCACCCCGTTTTACCCGGTATTAATTCATACTTTCTTTGTTGATTGTGTTTTGTACGATGTTTCTTTGTTTCTTGAGTGAACGTTGCACCATGATTCTTTGTTACTTTAGTTATGTACCATGTTTCTATGCTTATTGAGTTTTGAACCTCGTTTATTTGTTTATTCAGTTTTAAACCAAGTGTGTGAACTATCAAGTTTCTTATCTTCATTATTTCAGATGTAACCCCGGTTACTATGGAGAAAGATGTGAAGTCTACGGGTGTCAGGGATATTGTTTGAACAACGGTATCTGTTCCATGAATGACAAGAGTAAGCCAATCTGCCAATGCACAGGAGATTTCAAGGGTGAAAGATGCAACGTTTCGGACTGTCAGAACTATTGTGTCCAAGGAGACTGTAGTCTCGGTGATGATGGAAAACGTAAATGCAGGTAACGAAATTTATCTCATCAAGGACGAGTACCTACAACAAACACTCGTGTGCATATCTTGAACGCTGAACATACACTACCTAGACTTTGTGCTGGCCTAGTGCCAAATACATAAAATAAAATAAAAATTGTTCCTTCGACTGCCATCGAAATTTTGTGGTTCGTACGAAGGACTAAAAAAATATATTTGTTTGAAACTAGCTCAGTTAATAATATTATTGTTAGTTATTTCAGACCACGTAGAATCCATATAAAAGTAAAGAAAATAATAAATAACAGAGAAAATAATAATAAATAATGACCTCTGAGTTTCCTTCGGTGTTTCTTCACAGACTAGTCAGATAGTGAAACTCCGATCTCATCTGCTAGTTAAAAAATGACGTGTAATATGTGTATTATCAACTTTAGTAAAGACTTAAAAACTAATGTTAACCTTAAAATTCAAACGACAAGTGTAAGCAATTATTAATAATAAATTAAAAATAAATAAAAAATCCGTTCCAGTATTTTTAAATAAATTATGTATATCAAGTAAAATACCTACGTAACTTGTTTTTTTTCTCCGTTGTTTCAGATGTTTTGCCGGCAACTCAGGCGAAAGATGTGAAATCAACGGCTGCCACGGCTATTGTCTGAACAGCGGCGTCTGTTCCTTGAATAGCAAGGGTGAGCCTGTCTGTCAGTGCACAAAACATTACAAGGGTGAAAGATGCGATGTCGGTCAAGGAAATTGCAAAACCAATGCTCAGGGCGATCCTAACTGCAGGTAAAATCTATATATATATACTTAACCTTTTAACCGCCTAATTTTATATTGAATTTCGTGCCCCCAGCTCCCGACTTATAAATCGTCAATACATTTAATAAGTTGCCTGAATTAGCCTATTTTTGGGAAGAATGTAAAGTAGGACCAAAAAATTAAATTGGATAAACATTTTTTTAGTCGTAAAATACAACTCAAGCGGAATGGGCAGAAAATAATTGTCGGGTAAATCCGACTTAGGCGGTTTAAGAGTTAATATAATAATAATACCAGCCTGTTACAGTCCCATTGCGGGGCAAAGGCCTCTTCTCATAAAGCGAAGGATTGATCACCACGCTCGTTTAGACAAAATTTAACTCAAAAACCCCGATTTAGCTATACAACTAGCTAAATCGCGTTTTTTGAGTTCAAAGTTTAAAAAAAGTAGTAATGTGATAAAAACAACGTGGACTATTAAAATTGAACATTAAAAATTAATTTCATTGAATGTTAAATATTAAAAATACATTTTCGGAAGTCGGTGGCCAATAATTAATTTAAAAAAACCACGAAAGCTATTCCTTGTCAGTCTATTCTAGTCATATTGTGAGTTAAATTATTATGATTCTTATCTTTGATATCATATAATTATACATAACTTGTAAAAAGTAGTTATCAATATTACGAATAATCTGTTACCTCTTATAATTGTGCAGTATACTGCGTGATTCCTTGTCTACAATGAGTTACGCTTTTTCATGATTCTTCGTTTTGTCATTTCAGATGTGATGCCGATGATTCCAATAAAAAGAACGAGCCCAAACAGTGTCAAGGGTATTGTTATAACAATGGCGTCTGTACCTTGAATGAGGAGCTTGATCCAGTCTGTAAATGCACAGTAGATTTCAAGGACACAAGATGCAATGTCTCAGTCTGTCAGAATCATTGCTACCACGGAGACTGTAGTATTGGTGTTGATGGAGCTAAATGCGGGTAAAAACTGTTCAATCATTAATTAATTCGGGACTGGATAGTTCAGGCGTACGACATTTTTGTTGTGACTTTTTAACCATGGACGTGCGGCAACGTGTATCTAAGTCAAGTAGTATCGCAGTGAATATCTTTCGCGGCAACGCGACATTCTGTAGTATCGCAGAGACGGTCCTTCCCGGTAAAGTGCATCGCAGCATCGTGTTAGCGTTCATCGACATTTTGTGCGTCAAGATTCCGTAATCTACTCGTCCTAAGGTGGAGGTAGTCATTGTCTCCATGATGGCAGAATAGTAGGTGTCTGTCATCAAAGCGTTCCCCCATCAGTCAGACTTCGTCGCAGCACGAAGTTAGCCGCCATTGCAAGTGTTGCTATCTCTCGCAACTCTTTTTTAACTTCACTCCAATGACCGTCTCCGACATTTATTATGTTTTTAATTTCAGATGTTTTGCCGGTTATTCTGGGGACAGATGTGAGATAAACGCGTGCCAGGGGCATTGTTTGAATAACGGTGTCTGTTCCATGAATGCGTTTGGTGAGCCGTCCTGTCAGTGCGCAGCCAATTACGAAGGAGACAGATGCGAGGCTTCCGTTCCCGACTTTCTAATGAAGTGTTTCCGAATGGTATCATCACTTTCATCGTCGAAGGGTATCTTAAATCCAGGTAAGAACCTTTCTCATCTGACTATAGGCAGATAGTTCCACCTTCTAATGCTTTTGAACTAATTCAAAACAAAATGATCTCTATCTTACTCTAGATCGAATGCTATAGGCGGTTAGAACGGCCACAATAAGTTAAGCAAATCGTTGAATCTAAATAGACCTTTTGTCTCATGTATGTGTGTACAAGGCATTGTTATTTATTAACCCAAGATGCACAGTCTCGAACAAAAGTTACACTCGAAACTGTCACCAAACATTTGACAATTCTAAATAAGTGCTTAGTCATACTATAGAAATATTTTTTGAAAATTGAACCTAACGCGGATTGTTTAAAGTTGATTTTTCATAACAGTGTACAGTGCGGTGTAGCGTGTGTGTATTTTACGACAGAAGATGCAGTGGAGACGAATATTTTAATACTTTTTGTTTAATGACATTGAATTAGTTTTTGAAAGTTTGTTAAATTCTATTTTAAAAACATACCGGTATTTATACTTTTATCTGAGCGTAAATATGTTTTTGGCACGATATATGAATAAATCAATGAAACAAATATTTACTGGTACAATTATAATTATGTTAAAATTATAAAATTTTGCAAAGTTCGCTTTTTATAATTACTTTTCGAGGTGAATCCTAAATTGAATCTATACTTATGGAAATAGTAGGAGATTTGAATTGCTTCTTATTTTCCTAATCAAACGTTGAACTAGTAGGGTAAACTTCAGTATTAGCACCATCATTCGGTATTACAATCTGTAAGCAACATCAAAATTATAAATATCTAGGTATCAGCATACCAAATAATATTTTGTGATATTGCGGCACTAAGGTTCAGTCCGTTCTTCATCGTAGTAACTTACAATATAGAGGTCCTGTGTGTCCTTATATCTTGTAAAAAAATAGTTATTTTCATGAAGGTACTGGGTTCTTAAACTTGCATTATTTCTAGTATTTTTCAAAGTCCGGGAATAAGTGATAATTTGTTTTAACAAAAAGGGCTATTTCCAATATACAACGTGTTTTTTTTATACCCCATAACTCTAGGGTATGATTGAGACCGTATCAAAGAATCAACTGGCATATGAGTTATGTTTCAATCATCCTTTTTTTTTTACTATCGTACAAAATAATTCGACAAAGTCACGATGATTAATGTAAAACACCCTTACGTGAAAGAAAAGTGACGTTAGAAAGAAGATTCGTCGTACTGGTGACAATTTTTAAACTAATTAGGTAATAAAAATAATATTAATAATAGGTACTTAATAATAATATTCCACGACTATTCACACAACGCCATCTAGTCCCAAGCTAAGCAGAGCTTGTGTTACGGGTACTAAACTACTGATAATTTAATTATGATTGATGATATCTCCGAAACTATGCATTTTTGGACCATCTATTCTAGGAGTTTTAGTATTATTTTTACCTACAGAATATAACCCTAGAGTTATGGGATATCAAAAAAAACACCTTGTATATAGGCAAGTAAAAGTTAGCAGACTATTTCTTTTAAATACAGTTTTAAAAACAGCGTTTTTGCGCCTTAAGAATATTTTCTCTTTCACTGCAGTTGCCCCAGAATATTATACCAAACCTCAATACAGAAACAACTAGACTGTGACATGCTATCAATACTGTCTGTAAATGAACTATTTTTGATAAATTATATAATGTATGCAGCTGAACTTAGTTTTTTGATATTCCTAGAAATTTAGTAACATTTACCTTATCTATTGTTTGTCCATTATAATTTATATTTATATTTGTGTCTAGTATTCTTTGATACAAATGCATTACTTTTGTTTTGTCTAAATTTATTTATTAAATTATCTTTATCCAGCCAATTCACGAATTTATCAAGCGTACTATTGAAATTAGCTTCATAACTACCTTTATCGATACATTTAATTATTAAAGTGCTGTAATGAGCAAAAAGAACCACTGGGTTTGGTATTTGGCTTGGTAAATCATTCACATACAGTAAAAATAATAAGGGGCCGAGAACGCTGCCCTGTGGGACACCAAATGTAAAAAAAAATGCTGGAGGAAGTTTTTCTTCTCTTTTTTGGTTTTTATGCAAACTCGAGAAATTTCTGTAAATTGCTTGCGTTCTTTTAAAAAAGTTGTGATAAGATTATGCACATTTCCTCGTATACCGAATGTATGAATTTTATTTAAAAGGATGTCATGATTTACGTAATCAAATGCTTTCGGGTGATTGATCTTATTCTTATTGTGTGGTTACTGACCAACCTGGTGTCAGAGTTTTAATGGCGCCCATGGACATGATGTGCAGTGTTGTATCCTCTTTTAATCTTTGCTTCACTTCCTTTACAGTTGCACCAAGCAGTCAGAGTAACTCTGGACAGGGAGGTGCTACAACACCCTGAAAAACTGGTGCCTGTGTTATTCGGTGAAATTAAGGTCACAGCTCATCAGGGCCACCCGGCGCCCACCCGCACCGCCTCGTCACACGGCGTCCACTCGTTGTCAACAGGTGGTCCACGTGTCCACCAATAAACGTCGCGTGGTCAACCAGTCACTAGAGTTCTCATCGAGTGGTCCACCCGATGTCCGCGCGTGGAGGGCTTACGACCGAGGTGATCTGGTAACGCTACGGAGTTGATGTAGTGATGGCGGTGCGGAGTGGGTGTCGGGTGGCTCTAATGAGCTGTTACCTTAAAATGTACCCTTGTGTAAATGTATGATTTAGTAATAGCCTACTGCCATAACTTTGTATTTATTTCCTTAAAATGTTCGACACTTAAACCATAACATATCTGGCATTAGCCAAACTGCAACGCAATTTGTCAGCAGTTATTTTTCGTGGAATAAGACGAATCCATATTGATAGTCTTCTCCCAACTCACTTCTATCTCAGCGATGACGTATTTTCAAAATTCGTTTCTGCCCTAGTCATTTGATGATTCTACATTTTTTATAAAACTTAAGACCCTGTATTACTTGTAAATAAAATTGAAATAAATGTATTTGTTATTAATGATGTTGTATTTATTAGCACACTAAATAGGACTACATTCCTACACACTTACACTTAGCTTGTTATAATTTATTTTATTTTCATTTTTAAGTTTATCTCCTAACTAAATTTAAGTCATAGACAAATAGCGTAGTTACGTAGAGGCCGTAGCACGTCGTAGCACGTGCGAATTACGTCGTAGCAGCGCCGCCATGTGCGTAGCACACCGCTACGACGTTTGTCATTGCATATTGGTCCGACGACTAATTTGACATTAAAATTAGAATTAGAATAAATTCCAAAAAAAAAATGTTTTTAATATTTTCATTTCATCTACAGATATATTTACCAACACGAAACTATAAACAAAATGCACTTACCCTAAGGTTTATTAACTTACTATTATTTTCTTACATAAACTTCTTTTTAATTTCTTTTGTAAAGTATTAGAAAAATCTAAATACTTTACTGAAATTAAGATCTAGTTTAAAGACTAATAAGTAATTTTACTTTTACCTAAATTATTACAAAATGTTAACTAAGAAATTGTCCACTGACGTAATCTTAGAGTCTGTTAAGGGGATAAGAAAGAAAGAAAGAAAGCAAGAAAGAAAGAAAGAAAAAAAGAAAGAAAGAAAGAAAGAAAGAAAGAAAGAAAGAAAGAAAGAAAGAAAGAAAATATTTTATTTGGACGCACAGAACATTTAAACAAAAGGACAGCAATACAGTTAAAAAAATGAAAGATTAAAAACATAAGATAATAATAAAAAGACCTGTGCGAGACCAAAAAGGCGCCTATCTCAGCATTAGCTGCGACATTTCAAATGTACTTCGTGGGAAGCACTTCGTTCATGTGCCTAATGTTTGTAGCATTGTTGCAGGTAACACTGACACTACACTACATTTCACTGTCACGAGTCTTCTCACCAGACCCGTGTTGTCGAGGAGTTGGATCGCCACAACGATCACATGTTGATGAAGTCTCCGTTCATGTGCTGCAGCATATTTTTTAATAACTATATCTACAGTATCCACCTGTAGATCTTTATGGATGTCGCAATTCCTGACATACCAAGGTGCAGCCACTATGTTCCTTAGTACTTTATTCTGGAACCTTTGAATAACTTGGATGTTACTTTGCTTGGCAAAGTAACATCCAAGTTGTCCCCAAAGTTGAATACCATAAGTCCAAATGGGTTTTAATATTTGGTGGTTTATGAGAAGTTTATTTTGCATCGACATTGTTGATGTCCTGCCTAATAGCCAGTAGATTTCTTGGTATCGAATTTCCATGGTGTTTTGATTCTTTTTAACCGACTTCAAAAAAAGGAGGAGGTTCTCATTTCGACGGTATGTATTTTTTTTTTTTTGTCTTTGTTAAGCGATTTCTCCCCCATTTGTGGACCGATTCTCAAAATTCTTTTTTTATTTGAAAGAGTATACTCCCGAGGTGGTCCCATTTAACGGAGATGTTTCTTTTTCGACCATCAGATGTACGTTTGTCGAAAAAGAGGAAAAAATACCACGAATTGGGGAAAAATAGTATCTGGTGAATTAGAGTCTGATTTGTTGTGTACAAAAAATAATAGTTTTTCAATTATTGCCATGTTTTATTCAACATGGCGTCTCGTTTGCTTGCATATTTCATTCGTTCTGAAATCATTAAAAAAAGTCTGTGTTCTTGTAGTGTTAAAAATAAATTACTATTTATCTCTTATTCATATTTTGAGTAAATATATTAAAGTGTGATGATTTCATCGTTTAAAAAATCTTTAGTCTCCATTCTTGAACTGTGTTTCTGAACGAATTAAAAAAAACAGCTTGACTTGAAACTCATTTATGTCACTTGTCAAGTCAGTGTGACCAGATTCAGTATTTTAATACTTTTTGAGTATATTTTAGTAAGTTTTCCAAGAGTCAGTATTTTTAAAGGTATATTGGCGGAAACCAGTATTTTTGGGTATGTCTTGGAAAAGATCATGCGAAGAAATGTCTTTGGAAAACTGTGATCCCATAACTCAAAACTCCATCTAGCGTAATATAGCAAGAAGCGGCAGCTGAGCGTACTAAATTAAACTCATAGACTTGTGCCCACTAAGACACAAGTTTCGGATGAAAGTTTTGTTCGTGTTGTCCCGTTTACAGTAAGTAAGTGTTGAATGACTTTGTTGATAACAGAGGCAACTTTGACCTTACCAACTGATTGGCCAGAAAGGGATTTCCTAAACGTGTGTAGATAACATTAAAATTTATTTTCCACGATTTAATACATGTACCTACTTAAAGCCAGCACATCAATCTACCGATCAAACTGCCAAATTTTTCTATTTGAACATGAACCTTATTGCATTTGTTTTAAAGTTGACAAACTATCAAAGACATTTAAAACATCGGGGTAATATTTAGTACCACGTATTTTTAACAGCCTACCATTTGAAACTGATGTAACAAAAAGAACATTTAAAAACAAAGTTGAATCTTATCTTTTGTCTAACTTTAGTGAAAACCTCAGCAATTTCTCAAATCTGTAATTTAAAATTTAAATATAGTAGTTTGTTGAACATGTTTGTAGCATTCAGCAAGTAATTTGGTTGTGGTCAGATTATTTTTGTAATTTTATTATGTAAATGGAAAAGTGAACGTACAGATGCCAGCACATCAAGTTACCCCAATGTGTCAAAGTTCTTTGACCGTTTTTCAACTTTATGACAAACAGAATAAGGTTCATATTCAATTGGCATAATTTGATACATTGGGGTAACTTGATAAGCTGGCGTCTGTACATACGTTAATATTGAGTGTATTATGGGAGCTACGTCTGCCGACAAACAGCTCTGTGGTTTGGCAGAAGTAAAATGTAATAAATTTGCCTTAATTTACAAATAAACACTTTTTCTTTTTTTTCGTTTCATTTTTTTTTCAACTTGATGTGCTGGTCCTCTGTACTTACCTAATGTAATATGAGCTCGTGTTTAAATAATGACAGCCTTATGGATCGTACGAAGGTTTGAAGTGGATGGGTGTTCATTGATTCAATAACAAGTGCCTCGAAATGCACGTTAAGCTGGCCCGGCTGTCATTTCCGGGTACGATTCCCACCCAGGACAAATGTTTGTGTGATGAGCACGATCATTTGTTCTGTGTATGGGTGTAATTTATTTATAATATGTATGTATTTAGAAATATATAAGTATGTCTATATCAGCTGTTTAGTACCCATAACACAAACTCTGCTTAGCTTGGGACTAAATGGTGTTGTGTGAAGTTGTGGAATATTTATTATTTACTAGCAGACGTCCCGCGGTTTCGCCCGCGTTGTTCCCATTCCTGTTGGAATACAGGGATAAAAAGTAGCCTATGTCACCCGGGGATAGTGTAGCTTCCCAACAGTGAAAGAATTTTCCAAATCGGTCCAGTAGTTTCGGAGCCTATTCAATGCAAACAAACAATCAAACATTTCCTCTTTATATATTAGTATAGATTATTTTGGTAGATCTACGACAGTCGATACAGATAATCAGAAGCCAAATATCTGACTGTAACCAGTTTAACCAAGGGGTATCGTGTAATCCAGTAACTGGGTAGTGGAGGTCCACAGGCAGTTGTTCCATGTAAAACACTGGTATTCATTAGTCAAGCCTGTTGGTCTAGTAGTTAGTGCTCCTGACTGCTAAGCCGGAGGTCAAAGTCAAAGTCAAAGCTTTTATTTCAATTAGGCCCCTATAAGGCACTTTTTAACGTCGAACAAAAATTAACTTTAAAAAATGATTCTAGTTGCCCCTTCCAAAAAGAAGATTTGTATGGTGAAGAGAAACTCCATACTTACTCTTTAAAAATAGATGTTACAATACTTTGTACTAATACATTTATAAGATTATACATACAGGCTGTCCTTGAACTCAACGTCGATTGATTGTAAACATCATGAGAAAAATCAGAAAAAAATCTATCCCATGCAGTTTGAAAGTTATGGGGATTTAAGAAAAACCTAAAAATTTGGTCAAACTGTAACTGTTTTCGGTTATTGTGGTTAATTTGTATTATTTTTGTTCATTTAAACTTTGGAACCGTAACCCTAAATAAATAAATAAATAAATATTCCACAACTTTTTCACACAACGCCATTTAGTCCCAAGTTAAGCTTACGAGCTTGTGTTATGGGTACCAAAGTGCTGATAAACATACTTATATATTTCTAAATACATACATATTATAGATAAATTACACCCAGACACAGAACAAATGATCGTGCTCATCACACAAACATTTGTCCTGGGTGGGAATCGAACCCACGACCTCCGGCATAGCAGTCAGGGTCACTAACTACTAGACCAACAGGCCAGTCAAATAACATTGCTAAGAATCACAGTCAAAAATAATTACATAATTGCCTCAAGTTTCCTAGAATAAAATTAAGACTTTGGTAAACTATGAAATTAAAATTTTCAAAATTTGTCGACTTTGAAAGACGGAGGGTCTTTCAAAGTCGACAAAAAAAGACATCGTCGACAAAGTCGTTTAAAAAAAATTTACTAGTGTACCTTGGCAAGTGCCATTAAAAGTTGGCGCATTTAATCAGGATTGTAAAATGGTACAATTCTAATTGTTAGTTACATTCTAAAAAAATCAAGTACAAAAATAAAAACCTCAAGTAATCCGATTTTTGCTAACCCATTTTACTCAGTTAAAATGTTTTTTATTCGCACAAGCTCTTGGTAGGTTCTTAATTTTACGGTAAAATGATGGGTAGTGGACATGTTTACCAAGGGCAAGCGAGACAGATAGTGACACCACGCAGTGAGAAAGATGCGTCGTTTAAACGAGTGCGAATTTGTTTTCAAGTTTCCTCAGATATGACCTCTCAGGTTATCAAAACGCCTGATTAATTTGGCTACTTATAATGCTTATTAACAAGCATATTGTTTCAGTATCCAACGGACAGTTACCAGGTTACACGAATCATCTTCATCTGTCGCAACGAAGTTGGCTTTAGAATAAAATGTATACGCAGTGTGTGTTGGCGTTGTTAGTGCTGTACGTGGGATCAGCGCAATCCTTCTCCTGGGGTGAGTACACGAGTCATGTATTAGACAATAAAAACTTCTATAACTTTAAGTACAGACGCCAGCACGTCAAGTTACCCCAATGTGTCAAATTTTCCCAATTGAATATGAACCTTATTGTGTTTGCCATAAAGTTGAAAAACGATCAAAGAAATTTGACACATTGGGGTAACTTGACGTCTGTACAACAAACATAACATCACAACTGTGAGCTCCGAAGGGTTAAGCAGAGGTCTATCTGATAGTGCAGACGCCTGCACATCACTAAGCCCAATGTGTCAAATTTATTTTATAGGTTTTCAACTTTATTCGATTCCCAATAAGGTTCATGTTCAATTGGGAAAATTTGACAGTTTGGGGCAGGTTGATGTGCTGGCGTCTGTACATCCACATTCCGCCAGTTACGATTTAGTCATATGTAATAGGGGGCGAGCCTATTGCCATCAGTCGGACATGAATCCAGACTTCGGGCTGCTACTGAGGAAGGAGATTGACACGAAGCAGGTCCCTTTTGTGGTATCGTGTGCCTTTTGTGGTATGTGTGTGAGAACTAGCTTGGAGGTACTACTCTCCACTTCTTAATAAAATGATTAGCAGATGAGTCTCGAACAATACGCTTGTCACCAAATTCTACAAAAGAAGTCCACAACACCACACTTATTTCTTTCGATTCTGTTTCTTTTATATCTTAAAAAAGTATTATAACGCACACTTACATACTTTGGATGATTATTTAAACAACAAAACTATATATCCCCACAAATCATTATTCTTCTTTTCCGTTTAGCCGTAGCTATCAGCTAAGAAAAAAAACATTTTCATGTTTCAGACATCGTTCTGGGCGGACCAACTGGAATATTTTTTTATAATAACGGATCGCGGGTTGAAGACTTCCTTACGGATTACAACATAACTTCAATAATTTACGATCCAGTACACAACAGAGTACTGTTTTCCGACCAATCTTCAATATGTAGCTTTGACATAGCAACTGAGCAAATACAAACTTTTGTGAATTTAGAAGACGAAATAAACTTCAGGTTCAATTACGACCCAGCTACAGATACACTCTTTTGGATTAAAACAACTGGTTTATACTCGTTTTCTTTAAAACCTGGCTCAAACAACGCAGAGCACGGAAATCTTTTATTCAACTTAGATGTATTGACATTGGGTATTGCCGTGGATAGCTGTGGCGGGTATGTTACTTGTCAAAGCTATGGCTTAAAATGTTACATTACACATTAATTTGTGTGGCATTTTAATTCTGAGTATTAATACTTATCTACAAATTACAGGTACATTTATTTAACCACTATAGTTAAAATAGAAAGGGCTCGAATCGATGGCTCCGATAGAGAAGTTGTAATAGACAGTGAAGTATTTTGGCGATCAGACTTGACAATAGACCCGCAGACGCAGAAAATGTACTGGATTGATAAAATTTCAGTTGGTAGTTTAGATTTTAACATGTCTATTGAAAGCGCAGACTTGAATGGTAATAACAGAGAAACATTATATTCAGAAAAAAACTACTTTTATGGTGGAACAATAACCGTGTCAAAAGATTTCATCTATTGGAGAGGCACAGGGTCGAGGACATTTTGGCAATTACCTAAGAATTCACCGCATCAATCTGTAAACACTCACCCAGATTTTTGTGAGGATTGTGATAGTTTAGCTGCTAACTACAACTTAGAAGATCAAGTTCAAGGATTACAGACCTGCGAAGGACTTACAAGTCTGTTACCAAGAGTAGCCTGCAATGTTACTGCAGACGTAAGTCTGCTTTGTGTGCACGGTACTAAAGTTACTGGGGAATCTGCTTGTAAATAAAAAAAAAAAAAAAAAAAAAAAAAAAAAAAAAAAAAAAAAAAAAAAAAATGAATATGAATAAATGTATTTTCTTTCTTTCTTTCTTTCTTTCTTTAAATGTGCACAGGGTTACACCGGTGAGAGATGCGAAGTTTCTATTTGTCAGAACTATTGTTTCCAAGGAAATTGTAGTGTCAGTGATGGGCAACCTAAATGCAGGTAAAACTGTCTGTTGCACCTCGTTCTATTTGTTGATTTCCTTGTGTTTTACCATGATTAATGTCTATGTTGTTTCAGTTGTTATAATGGTTACTCTGGGGACAGATGTGAAATGAAAACATGCCAAAATTATTGTTTGAATGACGGTGTTTGTTCCTTGAATGAGGAGAATGAGCCTGTCTGTAAATGTACAAAGAATTATGAGGGTGAACGATGCGAGGTTTCCGTTTCCGCATTTCTCATGAAATGTTTCCGTGTAGCTCCGACACTTTCATCGTTAAGGGATATCCTCAATACAGGTAAGTTTTTTATCTGAAGGCAGATAAATGCATGGTCAGGTCCACCGTAAGAAATTCTTTGTTTGTACCACTAATTATAATAATAATACCAGCCTGGTGACTGTTCCACTGCAGCGCACATTCCTTCTCTACATTCTTGACATAGTCATGCTTAAAACAAAAGAAATGTTGTTTCCAATCTATCACTTTGTCGATTCCTCTGCAGACAGAATCCGTTTCTTTGGTGATCATGCTAAGCTGCAGGTCTAACCATCAGGCCTAGCCATATTACAAATTCATATTGCATATTGCGACAATAGAAAGAAAATGGCGTATATGGAATCAGCTGTTTGTCAACTGTCAAGTGTTAAAGAGTAGAATTTGTAATATGGCTGAAAATCAAATACACTTGACAGTTGACAAACAGCTGCTTCCATTATACGCCATTTTCTTTTATTGTCGCCTTATCGATTGCGTTGAAATATAATTTGTAATATGGCTAGGCGTGCATATTACAAATTCTATTTCTATTATCGTAATCGATAAGGCGACAATAGAAAGAAAATGGCGTAAATGGAATCAGCTGTTGTCAACTGTCAAGTGTTAACGAGAAGAATTTGTAATATGGCTGAAAATGAAATACACTTGACAGTTGACGAACAGCTGATTCTATATTATACGCCATTTTGTTTCTCTAATAGAAATATAATTTGTAATATGGTTAGGCCTGCTGGTTAGACAGAGCGACGTGGACGATTCTTGTTGGTTCAGCTTCATAAAGTTTGAATGTTTTATTTTCAGATGAAGCACCGGTCTATGTGGACAAAGGAGTGCTTCAACTGTTATCTGAAAGTAACGGTGTTTGTGCTGTGGATGAGCCCTGATAACCCTGATAGTTTACTTACATCTGTACCATCACCACTACGTACTGCTGAATAACGACATAATGGAGCCCCACTGGTTTAATACGCTCTGCAATTTTATAAGCTAGTTTCATTCGAAAAGCATTTAATAACTACATCATATTAAGCTGAATAAATATGTAAAATGTATTTGCTTTCAATTAATTTAATCAGTATGTACGCTAAAACTAACTACAAATAAAATAATAATAAAAATAAAAACCCCAATGGAAATCAAAATCGGGAACACTCAGGCGTCACCCATTGCTGTCATTTGGAAATATGCCCAAAAAACTAGCAGCATTGCCACGTTTAATGGCAATTATTTGGCCAAAGAATAAGCCAGCCCTCTAAAACATCTTAAGTATCATGAGACTTGCCTAGCCCTTGCAGTGTAAAGATATTATGTAATAGCCTTGATTATCTAATACTTTGTACTTTAGCTATCTTTAGAAAGGTTATTTTTAATAAACACTTTTTCATAAAGATAATCATGCGTAAATTTAACGCATGATTATCTTTCACGTATATCACAATATGATTTGATCTTTGAAACGGCTTGACCGATTCTCATGAAATTTTTTATGCATATTCAGTAAGCCTGAGAATCGGCTACTATCTATTTTTCTAACCTGTAAGTGATAAGGGGTGTTCACCCCAAATTTTATTTTTTAATTTTTTGATAATTTTTATTTTTTTATTATGCGGCATCAAAAAATACATACAACTCGAAATTTGCACTTGGAGGACTTTTTTTATTACATCATGTTAATAAAAAATAATAAAAAATAATATTACCTAATTTAAATTTTTGTTCAATTTATACTGTATAATGTTGCCGTGCCCCGACTGGGTGTCATGTTGGAACTTACATTAAATAAACAACAAATGTACACATGATTGCAATAAAGATTTTTGAGTTTGAGTTTTGAGTTTGAGTTTGAGCCTGAGTTGATGAACGATTAAAACATTAAAACAATTTTTTGCAAAAAAAATTAACCGACTTCATAAAAATACATTAACTGGTGTAAAATAACTCTAATTTCGGATGTCTGCCGGTCGTTTCACTAACGCCCGATATTAATATTATTATTATTTTTTTAGGTTGACTGGTAGAAAATGCCTCAGGCATTAAGTCCGCCTATGTACATTTGTGTCAAAAGTCAAAGTCAAATCATTTATTTCAATTAGGCCTGAAAACAGGCACTTTTGAACGTTATACTTACAAATAAATTAAATTATATTATTATACTAGCTGCCCCGGCAAACTTCGTTGTGCCTTAGAGTCAATTTATTGATCTTATATTTTTTTTTTATATTAGATATACATACGTTTAATAAGACGACAAAAAATAAATCCAAACCAATAATAACTACTACTACTTTTTATGTAGCGAGTCTCTACTGTGATCTTATTTAAACATTTTGTGTTCGATAGAATTAAAATTACAACATGTATATGTAACCTAACCTAACTGACCATACCTATCCTATAGCTAACCTAACTACCTTACTAAAATGCATTGATTTAAAAAATACTAAATTCATAATTTTAATCTGAACTATTGCTTCTATGTTACATACAATAATTTATGCCTATAGTTTTCCCGGTCTACTTTAATTAAAGTCCTAACAGTAAAATAAGTTCTATTTGCAAAGAATTATTAAATTTCGTCTCTGTCATCATTGCTAGTTACGTAAATTGATTTCTGAAATCTAAGACTTTTTTATGCTACATAAAACCTCTAAGTTTATTAACAAAATAAATTTCAGAACGTAGGTGCGTATTATAAATTGACAACCTTACCTTCTTGGGTTTAGCTTAAGACTTGTCAATTTCAAATTGTCACCTGATAATGAACTGGGAAGTTTGACTCCTGTCATGTCATCCAAGATGGCGCTGCGTTTGAAAAATGTTTGAGACAACCGATATTCTTGATATTTATTTTTATGATGTCGAACGGGATAAAAAGTATCCTATGTCCTTCTCCTGGCTCTAAACTACCTCCCTGCCAATTTTCAGCTAAATCGGTTCAGCCGTTCTTGAGTTATAAGTGAAGTAACTAACACGACTTTCTTTTATATATATAGATTTATTATTATATTGTGTGCTTGAAGTATTAAATAAATAAATAAATATTCTATCTCAATCCAAATCCCGTTCCTTTGTTTTTGACGGCTGCTTCTGATTGGACATCTATAAGACTCGGATAGGCGAATTCGGTCGTTGATTGGTTACAGACAAAGATCGGGATCAAGATAGCAACCAAGATAGATTATTAATATGCAGCTTAAAAGTCACGCCGTGAAAACTTGAGTGAAGTGAACTGCATTACTTAGTACGGAATGACAGCTAAATTCGCCCTCACTACGCCTTCATTTTCACGCGGTGATTTGACCAGAATCGCACTGATGTATCCTTTTTTAAAACAGAGTTATTTTACACCTGTTAGTGTATTTTTATGTAGTCGGTTATATTTTTGTGTAAAACAGTTTATATTTTGCAATTTTTACTATAACTGATTCATTTTCTTTTTATGTTACAACCAAACCCCTAAACATATCTCAATGTTTAAATGGGACCACACGATTTGTTTTCAAATCGGTCCATAAACGACGGAGTTATGAGGGGTGTATAAAAAACACAGCTGAATTGACGCCTTCCTATTTTTTTGTAAGTGGGATGAAAATATTACAACATATTAAAAACAAGCTTTAATTAGACGGCATTTAACATCAAGACTTACATATATTTACACACGTAATTATACAGGTTAGATAAAGCTATACAAAAGTAATTAAAATACTTAGTGCCTAAAAGAAAGTTGATACTAAAACGACGGGGTATTCCTCGAAGCGCAACCTTTTCTAAGCGCAAATAGAAGCGCAATTATCTTTTTCCACGAAGCGCAACTGTTAGCTACGCACACAAAATCATAATAAAGACATATGATTTTTATTCCCCAAAGCGCAACCATGAGTAAACAGAGAGAGGGGTATGATGGATTAATCAAATACATCGATAGATATTTTTATATTGACTGTCTGATTTTTTTAGGGAAACATAAATTGACTGTATTTAAGTGTTATAACTTTTGGTCAATTAAGATAAAGATCCATACATCATGCAGGTTCATTAAATTGAATTATGATTGTTGTTTTGAAAGTGCCAGGGTATTAAAAACAAACAAATAATGTGAGTGCAACTAACGGTTGCGCTTCGCGGAATAAGATAGTCGCGCTTCGTTGGTTACGCTTAGAAAAGGTTGCTGGTTTGAGGAATACCCCAAAATAAACACACACACTACAAATTGAATTAAACTTTGTGTTTGGTCCAGAACTCAGTTATGGCAACACTCTCTCAGACTCATTAGGGCCTCACGTGTGCAGGTGATAGGACACGCAGCGCAAGATAGAAGGTGAACCATGGTCTCCGAAGAGGTACCGCCTAGGTACTAAAAGTCGGTGCATCTACGAAACCCCACTGCTATCCTCTCTCAGCGACGCCCTCAGCTGAGGCCCGTACCCCGCAGCATAGTTGCTTAATTTTTAAGTTTTTACACCCTGGCTGGAGCTCTTAATTAATTTTTAGTTAAATCATCTCCACAGGATTGCCCGATTAAGCTCGGGACACGACAGCGAGATACCCCACAAAAAAAAGAAATCCCGCTTAAGGAGATTGCCTATACTGCGGTGTACTTGGGTGCGGAGACTTTCCAAGTCGACCATGAAAGTTTTATAGATGGCTCAATGAACTGGTCAGAAGGCTAGGAGCACAGGTCACATCGTTTCGAGGTGCTGGAGCTGTTGCTATAGGCACGCGTAGCATGTTCCATGTCACTAGGGTGTCCCAAAAAAACAAAAGTTGTTTTTTTTAACGCATGCCCTCTAATTATATTTGAATAGAGTTAAAACAAGTATAAATTTCATGTACAGACGACAGCACGTCAAGTTACCCCAATAGGTATGTCAAATTTCTTTGATCGTTTTTCAATTTTAAGTCAAACAGAATAAGGTTCATATTCAATTGGGAAAATTTGACACATTGGGGTAACTTGATGTGCTGGCGTCTGTACCTAGGACCACAGCAACCCGTGCTAACTTGCATTGATACATTTCAGTAGGTCCTTGTTAACTTCAGCGCGTCGTAAATTTTATTTATTATTTTATTTTTTTTTGGCATCAGTCATATACATAAATATACAGGGTGGCAGGGACATCGACGCGCAAACGTCGTGAAAAGGTTGCACCTGATGCCATAAATGAAATTACGAAGGTCATTCATCTCGGAAATGGCTGGTTAAAAAAATTGACATTTTTAAGTGCGCAATGTATAACAAACAACGCGATCAAAACGCTCTGCGGAAGGCGCGCGCGCGTGTCCTTCCTAACCTACACACACACATAGGTACGTCGACAGCGCGGCCCCCCGCTACACCGCGCGCCGCCGCCGCCGCGTGCCTCTGCTGCCGGACGAATGTGAACGTACCTACGAAATATCGCCGAATGACAACATTGATAGTTACTTAACACATGAAATCTTGTTTAATTAGTCTCGAAAACTGATGGTAGTTACATAAAAAGAAATAAAACTAACAATACATAAGCTTATTCTCACAAAATAGCGATAGGTACCTACCGATGAGGATTGATAACAAAAAAGATTCTTGATAAGAACTTAGCGATACAGTACCTAATGTTCAATTAATTAACTTACCTCCCTTTATCTCGCTCATTCTTAATGAGATAGGGTTCGAAGTGGTCGCTCGCAGATCTCAGCGCGGCGCAGAGTTTCTGCGTGGACACGGGGTAAAATAGTGGGATCCTGGGCACACTCCTCACACAGCGTCGCAAACACATTCACATTTCACAACGCGATCTCTCATTTCTGCTGCGGTATTGCACTCGGTCACAGACACCTTATACTTGACGTAACCCCACATAAAAATCTAATGGGGTCAAGTCCTGTGAGCGAGCTGGTCATGGTTGCGGACCGAATCTTCAAATTGACGCTCTCAAACACACACACACACACACACACACGCAAAGAGAAAATTACTTTTGATTTTAAAATCTACTACGCTATGATCACAAATTCGCGACAAACAACACGCCCGCTTGCGATCAACGAAATCTAGGAACTGACAAAAATCGGAGAAATGCAAAAGAAATGTAGGTTTACTAATTCTCTTTCAATTTGCCGCACTTTATAATTTATTATTTTTTATTGTGCCTACCGGACACAGATCAACAACATGATAGAGTGTACAAACACATTAAGTTGTACCTAGTTACCTCCTCATGAAATTAATTGCGATAATGGATGTGTTTTTTTTTATGAAACAATAAATTACATTGTTGAATTGCATTCAAAACTAAAATTAATGTTGATAACAAAAAATTGTCGAACAATTACGTGACTTTGACGTTTTTTTTTAATCTTCTTTACGTAACACGACAAAGCTCAAAATAAATTATTATCCTCCATAATGAATCTGAAATAAAAGTAGTAAATGCGGGTCATTCATTTATGTAGATGATTAAAATGCCTCAAGTGACGCGTCTGTTAGATGCTTTGGGATATATCGTACAGACTAGACCGCGCGCCGCCGGCCGGTGCGGCGGCGTCCTTTGTCCGTTTGTCGGCCTTTCGCCGAAATGCCGACAATAGGATGTCGGTATTAGAAAGCGAAAAGCGAAGGCACCTACTATGCTAGTGTTGACCTCGCATATGAACTTTAGAAAAACAGCTGATCAGGTAGCCCTTTCGAGTTTTACTTTCATTGCTGGTTTAAGTGAAACAAGTGAATTTACTATTTCTTAATTAAAAGTCTCATTGGAATAGGTAAAAATAATGTTTTTATACAGTTTACAGTAAAAAAAATTGCAGAAAAAAACGTAAAATTTAAGGAAAAGCCGACGAAAAATTTCAACGCAGGGGGGTCCAGAATCATGTACTGAATCCATGGTAAGCGGATGTGCGTCGATGTCCCTGCCACCCTGTATAATTCTTCAAACAATTTGTTTCTTATAATAGACCTATAGTGCCGAAAATGTGATATAATGGTCGAATTAAGTACAATAAGCTCCTAACAAGGAAAGACGCGCAAGAAATACATATAATTTTCTATATCAGAACATATGTTCAATGAAACATATATCATCAATTTACAAAGTAAAAACTTTTTTGCAAAAAATAAAACCGACTTCAAAAAAAACACTAAACGGTGTAAAATAACTCTAAATTCGGAAGTCTGTGGCTTTGGTGGGTTTGTCTTACTCATGATGGGCCACCGCCTTCCGAATTTAGAGTTATTATACACCGTTTAGTGTTTTTTTTGAAGTCGGTTTTATTTTTTGCAAATAAGTTTTTTATTTTTCCATTTTTAGTTCTTACCTTAAAAATATTTGCCATGAATTTATTTTTTATTGTTAATTGTTAACAAAACATGTCATGATAATAGGGTTTTTCACTAATCCCTAATAAATTAAAATTAACATAACTATCTGACGATACCAAGGTATATTGTACCCACCTGCGTACCCCTCAGAGCATACAGGCGTGATGATACGTCATGATGTAGTATAAACAATAAACATCCAAGCGATTCCAGCAATCACGACAGATTTGCCGTCTATTTTTGAAGAGTTCTGTTGTATATCTCCGAAGATCAGCACCAGATCTTCACCAAATTAAAATGGGACCACCTCGGGAGTAAACTCTTTCAAGTAAAAAAAGAATTTTGAGAATCGGTCCACAAATGGAGGAGAAATCAGGTAACATACATAAAAAAAAAAAAAAAAATACACACACACGAACATAGAACCTCCTCCTTTTTTGAAGTCGGTTAAAAATGAAGGTGGACAAAGCAAAAATAGTAAATTCTAATTAGGTAATATATCTACTTTTAAGTATTAGTAAATATCGTGTCGGTGTTAAGTCATTACTAGTTTTCTTAGTGAACGCATTATTTTCGTTTAGTCAAGATGTCAGTGGAATAACGCAGTTCTAGAAAATCCATTTTTATAATAGACGATGTAAAACATCAAATTACCGGTTCAAAATTGCCCTCTAATGGGCAAGTATTGGTTTTGTTTTATAATGTTCGTGAAGTGAATTTAAGTGCTACTGAAAACGTAAATCTAACTCTAAGAGAGTGTGTTGTTTATTGGGAAAAGACTCGTATACCGACTTAAGCTTTACCTACTGCGTTAAGAAATAAGTTACCTTATCCCAAGTCTTGAGAGGTTTACAAAAAAATGCGAACAAAACACAACCCATATTCGAACAGCGTCGTCGTTTATTACAAGTATGGTTAACTTGTCTGACATTGCACATGCCGATGCCCTTTAATTAATAAAAAAAATAAAAATAAAGATAGAATATTCTTGGAGCTGCAGAGAGAGCCAGGCAGCTGGAGTGGATAAAAAGTTGACCGACAAAGAGGAAAAATCGCGCCTAGACATATCAAGGAACTAAAACGTCGAGCTATTTATTATGCATCTCTTACTGCTTCGACTTCATCTCATCAATACAAATATCTTCTGATTCTGAATGGAAGTAACGGATTTGAAAGACGATTTGTTCACCCCAACTGAGATCGCACTGTCCTTTACTAATAAAACCTTAACGAGCAAAAATTCAGTCAGTTAAGTATGAAAAATTACCGTTGAAGAAGTTTAACAGCAATTTTTACTTCATTGCGTACAGACACTCAGACTCATATACCCTGATGGTAAAAAGAAAACTTCGAAAAGAAAATATAATAAAATAGCAGACGCCACGCTGTTCCACCAGTGTAGTTCCCGTTCCCGTGGGAATATGGAGATAAAAAGTAGCCTATGTTACTCAAGGTGAATGTAGCTTTCCAAGGGTGAAAGAATTTTTGAAATCGAAATAGTAGGTTTAGAGTTTATTCATTACAAATATACACACAAAAATCCGGTCTTTATATAATTAGTGTAGATAATGTTCTTTTAATAATAAATAATTTTCTTTATCAATAAATAATGTTCTTTTAATAATAAATATTTAATACAAACAAAATAGTGTTTAAACAAATAATAAAAAAATAGTTTTAAAAGTTTTCCCCTACAATATATCTATACAATTTTTTTCTTAAAAGTATCGAATCGGCACGGGTTCTTGTTATCCGATTTCTATAATATTTTATTTATTAGGGTCCATTAGAAATCTAAAGGGTAGGGTATGCGTATTAATAAATCGGAAAAAAAAATTCGCCCTTATAGGCTGGACACTCTAATATCCACTGTCCAAACGGATTTCATTAACATAAGAAACGACAAAGTGACACTATGTAGAGATACATTAATTTTGTTTTGAGCATGACCATGTCAAGAATGAAATTAAGAAATGTGTCGATTCTTTAGACGACAATAGTTTACAGAGCATTATTTTTTCTATAATCGGCAGAAATTATGTTTCCACCCACTCTGCCGATTCTGCTGTCGACTTACCCGTGCAGGTGGACTCACGCATTCATGAAAACTTTATCAACTTTTAAAGCGGCTAACCGCATAGGAATTGCTAATTTTCCCGGTACTGTAGGTACTCGGTGAGGGCTCAGTTTCGGTTTACTGAGTTGAACGTAGTGGTGATGGTACAGATCTCAGTAAACTATCGGGACTTATCCACAGCACAAGCACCGTTATTTTCAGATAACAGTTGAATCATTTCTTTTCCCAGAGTAACCGGTGCTTCATCTGTAAAGAAAACGTAGAAATAATAATAAATATTCAACAAATTTCACACAACGCCATCTACTTAGTTTTAAACTAAACAAAGCTTGTTCTATGAGTTATAGACTGATATATACAGGCTGGGTCTAAAATCGTGGATTAAATGGAACAGGGCAATAGTTAGGGTTATTGTACAGTAAAAAATAAATCTGTGACACAGCACTTGCTTTATACCTACACCACAAATTTTTAATTAGTACAAATACTTAAAGGGCTTATTCTAGACGGTCTTCTCATTATGTTTGTAAAGTAACAAATAATAATATTCACAAACAGCAAAGTTATTAGCTTTTGTTTATATCTCAAAAAGTCACCCAATTTATGGAAATATTTTACAGGCTATTCATGACATATTAGTATTCATTCATCGTCATCTCTCGCTCACGTTTGCGTGATCTCGCTCAAGCATGCCCCGCCTCCAACAGCTGTTTTCGTTATTTAAGTTTAACTAAATAGTGGCATTTATTTAAAAATTGAACTTCGTTTTTTTACCTTTGATTACGCAAATATGATCAGTAACAGGTACGGATACAGCCCAATTTTTTTTGTACTAATTAAAAAAAACCCCCACCGCAAAAAAGTAAAACATATAAAAAGCCAAAAATAACACTTTAGCCATGAAATTTTACTTCACGTCGGGGTAACTTTATGTCAAACAGAATAAGGTTTATACTCAATTGGGAAAATTTGACACATTGGGGTAACTTTATGTGCTGGCGTCTGTACTTAAATTGTAAAATCGGATTAAAATTTTGTTCGTGTTAGGAGGTATGAGGAACAGGGTGTAAAGTTCCTCATCCACCATTGAAAAGGGAGGACCCTCCGACCAGACGGGTGTTGTGTCTGGTGGGCTAACTACTGCCCGACGGTTGCAGTCGGGAACTTGTATAGGTTCAAGTTGCGCGGATAACTCTAATAGCGCGATGTAGGACAGTTCGTAATTGGCAAGATAGATGTCGCTACACTTGTTGTCCCGTTCATACTCAGAAAGTGTTGAATGTCTTTGTAGATAGTTAACAAAGTATCTTACCAATGTCGAGGATGCTTCTTAACGATGAAAGTGTTGGAGCTACTCGGAAACATTTCATGAGAAAGGTGGATATAGAAAACTCGCATCTTTCACCCTCATAATTCATGGTACATTTACAGACAGGCTCATTCTCTTCATTCAGGGAACAAACACCGTCATTCAAACAATGCTTTTTGCATGCATCCACTTCACATCTGTCCCCAGAGAAACCACTGTTACATCTGAAATAACATAGATAATTATTAATGAGGGTAACACAATGATATTATTAGTAAAAAGGCGTAGATAGGTTACCTAAACAACATTCGATCTTCCAAAATGGCTCACTAATGGCACGCGACCGTT
Organism: Euplexia lucipara; assembly: GCA_921972225.1. Taxonomy (NCBI): domain Eukaryota; kingdom Metazoa; phylum Arthropoda; class Insecta; order Lepidoptera; family Noctuidae; genus Euplexia; species Euplexia lucipara. The sequence goes on along the minus strand of OV179168.1, from coordinate 3,619,697 downwards.
GACGGCGCGACGCGACACTGAGGTCAAGTGTGGCTGGTTAGCCACATTTTAACATGTCCCTTACTGAACGCTTATAACCCATAGAATCTACACCTTTTTCTTTAAATTTTCATCGGGGTAACACACAAACCAACAAATAGAACTAGTAAAGTTGCTAAATATTGTCAATTTTACCTGCATTTAAGTTGCCCATCACTGACACTACAATTTCCTTGTAAACAATAGTTTTGACATTCTGCAACGTCGCATCTCTCACCAGTGTAACCCTGTGTACATTTACAAGCAGATTCTCCAGTAACTTAAGTTCCGTGCACGCAGTGGAGGCGTTCATTCGTAGTAACATCACGAGCATCTCTTGGTATCAGATTTGTAGGTCCTTCGCAGGATAGTAATCCTCGTACTTGATCTTGTATTTTGTAATTAGCAGCTAAACTATCACAACCTTCACAAAAATCTGTATGTGTTATAACAGATTGTCGCGATGAATTCTTAGGCAATTGCCAAAATGTCCCCGACCTTGAGCCTCTCCAATAGATGAAATCTTTCGAAACGGTAACAGTTCCACCATAAAAGTAGGTTTTACCTGTATGTAACGTTTTTCTGTTACTACCGTTCAAGTCTGCACTTTCAATAGAAATGTAATAATCGAAACCAACTGAATGTTTATCAATCCAGTACATTTTCTGTGTCTGCGGGTCTATCGTCAAGTCTGATCGCCAAAATACTTTATTGTCTATTACAACTTCTCTTTCGGAGCCATCAATTCGAGCCCGCTCTATACTTTTCACTGCCGTGATGTAAATATACCTGTAATATGCAAATAGTCATAAATTCTCAGAAGAAAAATATAAAATAACACAAAAATTAATGCGTAATGTTAAATTTTAAGCCATAGCTTTGACAAGTATAACATACCCTCCACAGCTATCCACGGCAATACCAAAAAAGTAGTCATCTAACTTGAATAAAAGATTTCCGTGCTCTGCGTTGCTTAAGCCAGGTTTTAAAGAAAACGAGTATAAACCAGTTGTCCCAATCCAGAAGAGTGTATCTGTTGCTGGGTCGTAAGTGAAATATAAGTTAATATCATCTACAAAAGTTACTAAAGTTTGTAACTGCTTAGTTGTTATGTCTATGCTAAATATTGAAGAGATGTTAGATTTGTCGGAAAAAAGCACTCTGTTGTGTACTGGATCGTAAATTATTGAAGAAATGTTAAAATGCGACGATAAGTCATCTGACTGCGTGAGCATTCCGTCGTCATAAAAATTTAGTCTAGTCGATCCACCCAGAACGATGTCTGAAACAACGAAATAGCATTTTTCTATTTAATAAATAAACGTGATAGAAGTAGGTGTTGTAGACTTTTGTTTTACTGCCACTTAGATATTATAAACCCTTATTAAGGCCTATTCAGACCTAAGCGGTATTCGCTACCGTCTGCGGCAGAGAAAACCCAGTGGGTATGCGGTAATATTACTGTTCAGACCTAAGCGGTTTCGCTGCCGTCTGCGGCAGACGGTAGCGAAATTGATACTAAATACCTGAGCGAAACCCACGCGGTATGTACCTCTACCCACAGCGGCAGCGAATATCGCTCAGGTTGCTCTAGCCGCGGTACCTTGATACTAAATACCTGAGCGAAACCCGCGTGGTAAGTACCTCTACCCACAGCGGCAGCGAATATCGCTCAGACAAAAAAGAAGTAAAAACATGAATTAGTGACAATCAAAGAATTTTAAAAATGTACAAGCGCCAGCAACACATCAAACTTCCAATTTTCTCCAATTGAACAGCAACTTCATGCCATCTATACATATAATAAGACTGTAAAAAAACTGTGTCTGTACATTGAATATATTTAAAAAATAATAATTGAGGGGGGTTTAGAAACAGTAATAGAGCACGAATCCAAAAAAAAAGTCTGTCTGTTTGTCTGTTTGTCTGTTTGTCTGTTTGTCTGTTTGTCTGTTTGTCTGTTTGTCTGTTTGTCTGTTTGTCTGTTTGTCTGTTTGTCTGTTTGTTTGCACACGCTAATCTTCGGAACTACTGGACGGATTTGAATGATTTTTTTTTGTTGTATAGATATTAAGTCTGGTCAACACATAGGCTATAATTTATCTTGGAAACTAGAACACCAGATGCAGAACCGCAACAGACCAGCTAAACTATAGGCGATACAAAAATGGTTCCAAAGCAAAAATTGTTCCACGTGATGAGCATTTTCTGCTGAGAGAATAAATTTGAAGATCCGGAACACCTGATGCAGAACCGCAACAGACCAGCTAAACTATAGGCGATACAAAAATGGTCCCATAGCAAAAATTGTTCCACGTGATGAGCATTTTCTGCTGAGAGAATAAATTTGAAGATTCGGAACACCTGATGTGGAACTTCAAGAGCCCAGCTACACTATAACATATATTGGAATGACGTCTTAGCAAGAGTTGTTCAGCCTTATGAGCACTCGCTGTTAACGTATAAAAATCGAAGATCTGGAACACCTGTTGTGGAACTCCAAGAGCCCAGCTACACCATAACTCAAATAGGAATGACGTCTTAGCAAAAGTTGTTCGGTCTGATAGGCATTTCCTGTTGACTTATAAAAATCGAAGATCAGAAACATTTGATATAGAAATTAAAACTATCACTAATTTCATTGCATAATTATAAAATAACATAAGTAGGAGGTACTACGCGGTGAAGGCGGGAACAGTTCAGGACTGATTTTCGATGACGATGGTATATCGTTGAAAATTAGACTCTACTGGCTAAAACTCCCATTTTTTTATCGTATGCCTTCGGGCTTATGTTCTTTGAGTGTTTAATTTCCTTTTCCATTTATCTTCGTTACACGGTAGCTTACCCGGTAACGCAGGGGAGCAGCCACTTAGATTTTAATTGATCAGGTATCATCACAATAAAACTATAACCATGCCTAGAAAGAGGTCAAATTTTTCCCAATGTTCCAAAGGTGCTAAATGATTAAAGACCATAAGATCCCAACAATCTACCGAAGAGCGTTAGGAGAGACTTGATGCTGTTCGAGAACATGAGGCTGCAACTTGCTCCGTGGAAACTTCTTGGGATGGCGAAGCACGCCTGCATTCTCAGCGTATTTACGCATCTACATCCAGGTATCTAGAGACCAGTGAAGAATATGTGCGCGACTGACCGCTGATCGTGAACATCATGCACTGTCTCGCGAGTTGGAGACGTTCACGGAAAAAGCATGACGCTTGAGTTTTCAGCGTATATACGCATCGACTCTAGAGATAAGTGGGGGAAGGAGATGCGCGACTGACCGCTGATCGTGAACGTCACGCAACATATTATGATGACCTAAAGTAGAAGAGATATAAAAATGGTGCCATTGCAAAACTATTCCACGTGAAGAGTGTTTTCTGCTGTGAGACTAAATTTGAAGATCTGGAGCACCTGTAGGGGAACTCCAAAGCCCAGACACAATATAACATATGAAAATAAAAAAAAAAGAAATAATAATAATAAAAATGAAAATAATATAATAATAATAATTTAATAGAAATGGCGTCTTAGCAAAAGTTGTTAAGTCTGATGGCATTTCCTGTTGACCAACAAAACTAAAAAATCTGGAACATCTTGAATCATCTCGCGCATCCCATTGATTTCCCGTCCCCGGGCTTATAGAATTCGACATCAGATGTTTCAGATCTTCGATTTTGACGACCCCGTTGTCGCTGGCATAAGCAACAGGATCCGCGTACTGTTACTAAGCCGACCCCGTTAGTCTTTTAAAAAAAAAACAATTGTTCTACTGGAACCACTTTAATTCACCACAGTAATTAAAAGTACAGACACACAAGTACTTGGGTACTAATATACTGGCAATGTCCCTCTTAATTGCTCCTTTAATTTGGGCAAGTAGTTTACGCGGCAGCGTTCAGAATCTAACTAACTCAATTACCCATATTATTTCTGTACATTGGGTAAAAATGCAACATAAGTGCTTTAGTAATGGAAAAGTACATTATAAACGAGTAAAAACTGACATAGGCTCTATTGCCTTGTAATAAGGGTTATAACAGCTCCCCCTTTTAAACGAAGCTTTATCTCATCAAGATGAAGCGAAGTGAGATTGAAGATGTAGCTATCAAGAGAGACATTTTACAGCTTATAATATATTTAATATAATTAGTTACATAATTTCGAATCAAAATTAACAACATATTGAATAAAAAGAAATTAAAAATAAAGTTTTACATTTTTAATAGTTTAGATTTCTATTTGACAGAAATTTGACTTTATTAATCTTACTAGTAGATTTATAATTTGAATGATGAATAGGCAAAGACTGAACTGACTTATTGTCTTCTTCAGAAGTTGAAGATACTTCTGTCATCTCAATACTATTTGAAACTTTGGGCTTGCGTTTGGTATTTCGATTATAACATTGATTAAATATTTGCACGCAACATCCAGCATTAGAATCATTTTTGTTCTTAAAGTACCTATATAATTTATAAACTAGGTATAAAAATAAACACACAATTAGTATATAAGTAAAAGTAGAATAGTAAGGGCCATATTTAATAAAATGAGATTCCTTTTCCAGATTATTCAGTTCTTGCTCTAAACTATCCATTTGATGAGTTGCATATTTGAGAGAATCTAAGTTTATCTTACTTAAAGAGATTGGCGACAAATGTGGTAAACTCTTATTAAATATGTCCTTTTTACAACAGTCATCAGCTGTAATATCAAAGCTTATATCTAAAGGAGACTTAGTAAGTATAGAATAAGAACTAGTAGTCGGTATCAACTGAACCGTTTTAGAATACCCAATACAATTAGGCGATAGTTTTACAATTCCTGTTCCTGTAATGGAATGGTCATCAATGTTTTCATCACATTTAATAGTCAATTTATTTGTATTTGATTGAACATAAATCCATTTGTTATTTCTTAATTTTTTGCCAAATATCAATCTGACCATATAATATTTTGGCATTGCATTCTGTAGGCAATGATAATGTTATCTCAGTTAAGATTTTAGATTCACAATTAGGGTTACTTATACACGAGTATATAGTATTTAATTCACAGATAGAAAAGTTACTATTTACTATCTTACATTTATCAAGAGTGTCCAACATAGCATAATGCATTCTGTCATCACTTAATGCAATATAAGAATTAGAAGGTTTAATTAAAGCAAATGTATTATGTGAGTCATCATGAGGTGTAGGCAGTGGTATGTTTTTATAGGTCATGAACTTATCAGGAGTGATCAAAGGGATCTGTAATATGAAAATGACCTTATTGTTGTAATAATAAGAACTAAATTCGGAAACATCAATAATGGAATGTATATTTTGAATAGTTAAGGCAACCGGAAAATCTAACCTTTTGCTTAGTTGACTACTATGCTTAGTTAATTCTAAATAAAGATTTAAGGGACTTATAACACTAGGATGTAGTACATTAACCTTAGAAAATAAAATAGAATTTAGTGTAGTATCTAGTAAATTAGTTATAGCAAGTAAAGAGCCTTCGATAATGTTAAGAAGGTTGTTTAATTTTGAAGTATACAGTAATAGGTTATCGGTCTTTGTAATTTGGGAAACTATTTCATTCATCTGATTAATTTGAGCGTTTAATTTCATCTCGTTTTGATTAAGTTTGTAAATGGTAGTGTTAAAATTATTTATAGTAGACTTGACAATGTGAATATTATCTCTCATTAAATGAAATATTTCTGTTTCACTCTTTTTGCATGACTCAATTGCAGCGTCATATTTTCGGGCATCATCTGCATCTAATGTGCCGAAAAAGAACTTTAAGATTTCACCTCCGAATTCTAAAGATCGTTTGACTTTATTTGTCAATTGGTTGGAGATGATATGCGAAAATGATTGCAATTTAATAGAACTAGACTGTATTAAAACTTCGATAGGGCTAGCCATGTCTTTACATGTACCTAACTCTTGTGGTTGAATCTTGTTGCATAAGTTTAGAGTATCGTGTAACAATGATTCGATTTTATTAAGATATGGTTCTAAAGAAACTAAATCTACGTGGGTGATCACTTTCCAATGATCAGTATAAAAATTAATATTAGTAGTAGGTTCAAAATAAATCCCGGGGCTATGGTAGATTGGGATGATGCTTGATTCGGTGCGGCCGAGGCATAAAGTGCCATAGCAGCATATTATTCTGAAAAGAAATATAGTACATAGGTTAAGATGTAGAAGGCTTAATTTCATTGGTATGGTATTTAATAGCCTTGCGACCTACTTGTAGGGTTACATTGTGCTTGTTATGAACTTTAATAATTTTATATGGGCCTTTCCATATAGGCGATAAGGCTTTACGAAGCCTATGATGGTGCTTGAGATAAACCATATCTCCTACCTTGTAAGTAACGTCACGGGAGTTTGCGTCATAGTATTGTTTTGATTTTTCTTTACTGTTCATAATGTTTTGAATGGCTTTCTCGCGACTAAAGCGCATTCTATATTGTAAAGCTCGAATATACTCGTTGTATGTATTACCAGAGCTTTCATATAACGAGGTTGGAATGGATGGTTTATAACCATATAATAACTCGTGAGGAGTAAAGTTAGTCGTACTATGAGGTGTAGTATTATAAGATAGGATCGCAGTGAATAAATAACAATGCCAGTCGTTCTGGTTTTCATTAACAAAGGATTTTAGATATTCTTTTAAAGTAGCATGTGAGCGTTCAAGAGCTCCATTGGTTTGTGGATGATAAGGAGTAGTAAAAAGAGCCTTGACCTTTAGTATTTCGGTCAATTGTTTAAATAATTCGGATGTAAAACATGTACCTAAATCTGTTAGAATGGTTTTGGGAAAACCGAAAAGTGACATAAAATGAACAAGGTTTCTGGCTATTTCTTCACTAGTAGCCGTAACCATTGGATAAGCGCTAGTAAATTTAGTTAAGTCATCTTGTAGGGTTAAGATGAATCTAAAGTTTTGATAGCCTGCATCGGGTAAGGGACCTACGACGTCAAGGGCTAATCTTTCAAACGGCCTGGTAGATGTGGAAGTTATCTCCATCGGAGCTTTATTTGATTTCCTTAAAGGCTTATTAATTTGGCAAAGCTTGCATTTCTTTACATATTGTTCGATGTCAGACCGCATGCCTTTCCAATAATAGGCAGCTTTAATACGCGAGTACATTCGTTGTGACCCTGGGTGACCAGCTATAACCGAGTCATGGTTTTCTTTTAATATTTTAGGGACTTCTACTGGAGTAGGATAGATTAATTGATTTTTATATATGTGAACTTTTATATTGGTATCGTGGAAAATATAGGAAATCATATTATAGATTTTAGAATACGTAAGCTTTGAGAATGGGTCCGTGAAATCTGGTAATGCAAGGTTGGTAATATTTTGGCAATCAATTAGTAAGTTTCTAAGCTTAATTAATAAGATATAAATATCTCTATAGTGAGTTTCTTCATAGTGATGTACTTTTGTAAATAGAAAATAGTAGGTTTTATTTTTGTCATTAACACATTGTATTGTAAGTGGCTCGCGTTCGGAATTTAGTAGATCAGCAGAATTATCGAGCTGCGATAATATTTCTTCGCAATGAGGCATAGAGTAGTCAAAGTCTAAAGAGACTGGACAAGCAATTGTATTTATCTTAGATAAGTGTAGTCCTTGAATACACTCTTCGATGATGGTATTTGGGACTGATAGTTGATTTGTAAATTGAGCCTTGAAATACTGTTCGTAAGAAAAGTTATTTAAATGATTTACGTCAATAGCGTTGATAGGGCAACGGGATAGCGCATCGGCGTTAGAATTGAGACGACCTTGTTTGTAAACGATTTCATAATCGTATTCTTCAAGTTTGAGGCGCCAACGAATGAGTCTACTACCCGGATCTTTTACATTAAATAGCCACACGAGGGGCCTGTGATCTGTTATTATTTTAAATCTATTACCATATAAATATGGTCGGAAGGTTTTAACGGCGAATATAATAGCTAATAACTCTTTTTCCGTAGTTGAGTAATTACCTTCAGGCTTATTTAGAGTGCGCGAAGCGTAAGCGATCGGCTTATCTTTGCCGACGGGACCCTGAGACAGTATGGCGCCAACGGCATAGTTACTTGCATCAGTAGTAACATTAAAAGGCTGGGAGAAGTCAGGGTACTGTAGAAGAGGGGCAGTAATTAATTTTTCTTTTAGGATGTCGAATGCATGTTGTTGTTCCGTGTCCCAGTAGAACACAGCATCCTTTTTTAATAGAGACGTAAGTGGTTTTGTTAATTTAGAGAAGTTTTCAATGAATCGGCGATAATAGCCTATTAGCCCTAGAAACGACTTAATATTTTTAGGATTTTTAGGAACTGGAAATTGCGATACAGCGCTGACCTTTTCAGGATTTGGAGAAACACCTTTATCGGTGATGATATGGCCAAGGTAAGTTACTTCATGCCTTAGGAACTCACACTTGTCCGGTTGGAGTTTTAAATTGAATTCTCGAAATTTGTTGAAGACTAATTGTAGTTTCTGTAAGTGATCTTGTAGATTTTGACTATAAACTATACAATCGTCAAGATAGATATAACAATGAAGGCCTTGTAAGCCTGATAACACAGTGTTCATAAGGCGCTGAAACGTGGCAGGGGCATTTTTCAGCCCGAAAGGCATTCGGGTAAATTCGTAGTGACCTGACATGTCTGAATTTGTGCTAACTGTGAAACCCGTTTTAGGCGCGTCCTTGGGACTAGTTTTCAGTTGATGGAAACCACTTGTGAGGTCTAGCGTGCTGAAATATTTAGAATGACCTAATTGGTCTAAAATATCAGTGATAAGAGGCAGTGGATAAGATTCGGAAACAGTGACATCATTAAGACGGCGATAGTCGATGACTATCCTCCACTTTTGTTTGCCGGAAGCGTCCATTTTTTTCGGGACTACCCAAACCGGGGCGCTCCAAGGCGAAGTTGAATGACGAATAATATTTTGGTCTAGCATTTTACGAATTTGGGAATCGACTTCCTCCTTGTGGCATTCAGGGAAACGATATGATTTCACATTAATAGGTGGGGCATCACCTGTGTTAATAGTGTGCTCAATAGCATTGGTGAAGGTTAAGGGTTCACCTTCGACATGAAAGATATCTGTATAGTGGGAGCAACATTCTAAGAGTGCTTTTTTCTCTTCATCATTTAGATGAGAGCAACGGATAAGATTAAGTACTTTATTTACGCGATCACTTTTCGAACAAGAAGTAGCATTAATATTATAAGAGTTAACCATTGAACAATCAGGTTCAAGGGGCGTCGCTGTTACGTAGTAATCTTTGATTTCAATGTCACACTCTGTAGTGTTTAAAATAGTCACGTTTGTTTTTCCATTCGGTTTAATTGAGACAATGCAATTAGCGACATAAACGCCTTCACGTAAGATGTGATCTAGTATGAGAGCTTCATTGTTGTGATAAAGTTTAGGAGAGTAATTTGATACAGTGCACTCGATAACTATTTCAGATCGAGCTGGAATATTGTATGAAGGTTGAGTATAAATAATAGGAATGGAGTGATTTAATATGGAAATTGATTTTGAAGAGTAATCGATATTTGTTTTAAAGTAACTGCAAAAATCACTACCGATTATGCCATCATAATTAACAAGATTGATATCATCTTTAGTGACATGAAACTTATACTTATGTATATTATCCGATAAGTTGAACTCCATTTGGAAGGTACCTAGGGTTTCGACTGGAGTTTCTGAACTGTTAATGCCCTTTAATTTGACAGTTTCAGTAGATAGACTTGGAAGTTTTTGTAAACAGGACTCTTTAACAATACTTATGGTCGATCCTGTATCTATAAGGAAACATAAGTGTTCGCGAGCGTGATTAGTATGTAGGTAAATATGAGGTAAAGCTACCTTTTTAGAGTAGTCATTAATTTCGTATATAGGTTTAGAATTAGTATAGGATGTTTGTAATTTTTCAGTACATAAGTGACTTTTTGTTTTATCACTAGGCGTAGTAGAACTCAGTTGAATTGCCTGAGATGAATATTTGGTAGGACTCATCTCTTTTGGATGAGATGCGAATTTAGTAGAACTCATCGCTTTTGGATGAGATGCAAATTTAGTAGAACTCATCTCTTTTGGATGAGACGCGAATTTAGTAGAACTCATCTCTTTTGGATGAGATGCAAATTTAGTAGAACTCATCTCTTTTGGATGAGATGCAAATTTAGTAGAACTCATCTCTTTTGGATGAGATGCAAATTTAGTAGAACTCATCTCTTTTGGATGAGATGCAAATTTAGTAGAACTCATCTCTTTTGGATGAGATGCGAATTTAGTAGAACTCATCTCTTTTGGATGAGGTGCGAATTTAGAAGAATTAGTAGTCGTGTCATTTATAACTTTAGTCGATTTTGGCAGACACGGTACCAAAATCTCGTTTAGTTTAAATTATCATCATTAATTTCAGCCGTACTTTCACACGTGTGTATAGATGCGTCATTAGAGGTAGTAGGTGCCGAGTTACGGTCACGTTGTGCGGCATCAGCGGTTTGCCGTTGCTTCATATTATATTGAAGTTTGCGACACTCTTTGATCACGTGGCCAACATTTTTACAATAATTGCAAGTTTTTGGATTATCTTCAAGATTATTATTAGGATTAGGAGACGGTGAATTTTTGTAAACTTTAAAATCTTTACCATGCTGTTTTTTATTCTTAAAACATTCTGATGAATTATGACCCGACTTGTTGCAAATAGAACACTGTTTAGGAGATTTTAGATTAGATCTAGACAGGTTATATAATTTTTCTTCATCAATAGCATACTGTATAGCTTCATTGAGGTTAGAAGGATTTTTGCATCGGACAATAGTTGATATGGAAGGGTTTAACCCTAACATAAAGGTGTTTAGGGCAAGGTCCTCCATGGCTGCTATTCTGCCAGGTAGTTCCTTGTCGTTTTTGCAACTATAATGTATGTCTGACTGTATACGAGTCAGTATTGACTCTACCCTTAAAGAATAAATAGTAACATCTTCATTAGATAATTGTTTACAGTGTTGCAGATCTGATAGTAAATGTGTGGCGTGCTTTTTCTCCCCGAAAGTAGCTTTCAGGAAGGTCTTTAGTTCCGACCACAATGAAAATGACTTAAGGCTGCATGCGACCTGTGCTTTACCTTCCAGCTGTGAAATGACAAATTTACATAGCACAGTTTGTTGGTCTAGAGAAGCCAAGGACATGGCATTCTCACAGTTTGTAAGAAATGCAGGGAGAGTTTCCCTGTCACCATTATAAGGCTTTATAAATTTTGTTAAAAAAGATAGAGTAATTTTGTCGGACATTTCCTTTGATTTGGATGACTCTTGTTTGACAGTAGTCATAAAAGATTATGATATGTTGGGCAAAATTAAATTTAACAGTTAAGTAATAATGTAATACTTAGTACCTAATTAAAAATAGAAAAGACAAAACAATTAGAGTCAGTGAAGATAGAAAAGCAGCGTAGTGTTAAACTATTTAAAATTAAAATTATATGTATTCCAAATACAGAGATACGAATTCAGGGACACTTGGAAATTGGAAAAATTGTAGTTCACAAGAAACACTCACAGTAACACGATAATTCCTGACACCTGCATTATCGGGTGCGCGGTGGGAACTCGGAGTCCGGAGTCACGTTGCGCTGTGACGTAGCGGAGTTGAACTTTCACACGGTCGGTTGACTGTGGAATTTCTTGAGTTTGAAGGTTGGTGAGTTAGACCTGGAGCTGCTGGTGATGTTGATGCCGTCTGGAGCGGACTCACACTATACAGTGGAGGCTGTGGAGGCTGGCTGTCGTCCAAGTGACGATGTGGCTGAAGCGGGCTCAAGCTGCAGAGCTGAGGCTGACCGTCGTCCAATTGCTGATGTGGCTGGAGCGGGCTCAAGCCGAAGGGCTGAGGCTGACCGTCGTCCAAGTAGTGACGCAGGCTTGACCTTGGGTCAAGTCTCACTGTCGATCAATTGACGGGGGCTGTAGGTTCAGGATACCAGTATCTGTTTGACTCAACGTCGTAAGATTTCGTCTCTGGTATCCCACTTCTGACACCAATTTGTTACTAAGCCGACCCCGTTAGTCTTTTAAAAAAAAAACAATTGTTCTACTGGAACCACTTTAATTCACCACAGTAATTAAAAGTACAGACACACAAGTACTTGGGTACTAATATACTGGCAATGTCCCTCTTAATTGCTCCTTTAATTTGGGCAAGTAGTTTACGCGGCAGCGTTCAGAATCTAACTAACTCAATTACCCATATTATTTCTGTACATTGGGTAAAAATGCAACATAAGTGCTTTAGTAATGGAAAAGTACATTATAAACGAGTAAAAACTGACATAGGCTCTATTGCCTTGTAATAAGGGTTATAACAGTACGAAGTCGCGGGCAGAAGCTAGTTTGTAATAAAGTTGAAAAACTATCAAAGAAGTTTGATACCTTTGGGGTAGTTTGATGTGATGGCCACTCATTAGGTAAGAAAAAAGATGAGTAACCATTAATTTTTGTCTAATTTAATGTTGTAGATACGACTTCTGTACTTACCCCAGGAGAAGGGATGCGCCGACCCCACGAACAGCACTAACAACGCCAACACACACTGCGTGTACATTTTATTCTGCGCCAACGATGTTTAGACAGAGGAAGATGATGTGTGTACCCTGGTGACCGTCCGTTACAAACTAAATCAAAATACTTGTTTATCCTAGACACATAAAAATATTAGGCGTAGGTATTGATAACCTAAAAGGTCCTCCGATAACACACTGAATAACCAACGCCTATACAAGCTGAGCTTTCCTAGTGTGTGTGACTGACCAAAACTTGAAACCGCAGATATAGATCTGTGCTTGAAACTAAGTGTAGTAAATGTGGATAAATTGTTTAATGTCCTATAAGTAAATTCTTTTACTTTTCTTTTTGTTTTTATTTTGCATATACAACATTCATAAGTAGGAGCGGAAATAGGGCTTAAGCATGAATCATTTTCTCACAGTCTACATTAAGGTGATGCAGAGAAGGAACAAGGTAGGTGCAACAAGGTAAACAATAATGCGTATTGAGCCCAATGTGTTAGCGGGCCAATAATGAGCAAAACTTTGAGTATTAGTATCAAGGCCCAACGGGGGTAATAATTGTGGTAATTCAAGCCATAATACTTACTATGTAATTGATAAGGTCGTGTCTGACCGATATAAAAGTGTGTTACTGTTACCAATAACTTCAAAGGAAAAATAAGTGGCATACAGGGTTACTTGTAAAACACCAATAACCCCGCAGGACTAGATAGCTAACATCATAAGAAACAACTTTTGTTCTACGAGTTCTGACATAACACAACACATGAAAGAAAAAAAAAATCAAGTTTTTATTGTACTTTCGTGACATTTGTAATTCTATGTTTTATGCACTAACGGAAGGACGATGAAGTTCCAGGCGCTTGCGACGCGCCCCGCCCCCGCTCCACGGTTACACAGTTACGCGTAAGTCGTAGGTAGGCTAGCTGGCGCCTGTACCTAACAAAAGGACATAAGCTTATATGGATGTTTGTTACTCTTTCACGCAAAAACTACTCAATGGATTTTAATTAAACTTTTCAAGCAGGTATACTTTAGGTATTAGGATATATTATTATAACATTGCGCAAAAAAATAAACTATTCCAAGTACTAATCCAAATCGAAAGGCACCAGCTAGTTTTTTTTAATATTTTTATATATTTAAACGCACGGTCACGTTTCCGAAGGTACGGAACCCTTCACCGGAAAAGTAAAGTCTACTTAAATTCTGCATATTTTATGTATATGTAGGTATAAGAAACGTGTTATTGGTCATTACGTAACATATTGACTTATAAGCAAGTAGGAAAAAGACAAAATAAATTATATTATTTTATTGACAAATTTTGTTTACGGAATGTGTAATTTGATTGGTAAGGTCGGGTCAAAAGCACCAAATTCACATTAATTCCGTTAGTAAAATGTGTGGATAAAATTGATTGTCTAGTTTATTGATAACAGAGGCACCTTTGACTCAATGGGCCTTTGCTAATCAATGTAGTTATCTATAATTGTAAATTCTTAGAAGATTTACTAAGGGGCACCTAATATTTAGTGGTCAATAATTGTATAAATGTTTTAGGGAAATAGACAAAACATAATTAATTTATTTTAGAACTTAGTTCCGCATGAGTATCAATTTATGTAGTGTTAACTTCTTAGTTTTAGCTTAAGACTTGTCAAATGTCAACTTTTCCTCTGAATGGACTGATAAGACATTTTTCAGCGTCTGCCAATTTAACAAAGATGGCGCTGCATAATGGAAAAAAAATAAAAAAAAAACTAATTTTGTTCATATTATTTTTTGAGACAAAAGATGTTTCCGGGGTGATATCTCTCTACCTTGCCAAATTTCTTTACGACCTGTTCAGCCGTTTAGCCGTGAGAACTGAAAAAATATAAACAAACATACATACATACATAAACTCACGCCTTTTTCCCATGGGGGTAGGCAGAAACTACAGAGCGCCATATGCTACGATTCTTACAGACTTCTTTTGCTTCGTTTACATTCATACATGTTGTCATACACACACGCCGGTTGCGAGTACTACGCACCTGACCTTTCTGAAGAACCTCACCAATAAGGTCTATGTCCTTCTAGGGCGTCCCCTCCCGGCGTTCCCACTTACATCTGCCTTGTAAATACCTTTCGTTACTCACCTTTCATCCATCCTTTAATATAAACAAAGAAACAGAGTAACATTCTCATTTATAATATTCAAAATAATATTAGTATATTATATTCGACTGGCCTGTTGGTCTAGTAGTAGTTAGTGACCCTGACTGCTATGCCGAAGGTCGTGGGTTCGATTCCCACCCAGGACAAATGTTTGTGTGATGAGCACGATCATTTGTTCTGTGTCTGGGTGTAATGTATCTATAATATGTATGTATTTAGAAATATATAAGTATGTTTATCAGCTGTTTAGTACCCATAACACAAGCTCTCAAGCTTAACTTGGAGCTAAATGGCGTTGTGTGAAAAGTTGTGGTATATTTATTATATTAAAAAAATATTAAATCAGTATGGATTAATAACATTAGAATTTCTCAAAGGTCGATCGAAGGCTAAGCTACGCTGAACGAGGTTATTCCGTGGATGGGTGACCATTCATTAGAACATATCAAGACTCCTCCGTGCCTCGGAAAGCACGCAAAGCCGTTGGTCCGCTGTCATTTGTAGATATGACAGTCGTTACAGATACTCTGAAGCCCGAAAATCTACCAACCAGTTTAACCAAGGGGTATCATGTTACCCAGTTACTGGGTTGTGGAGGTCTGACAGGCAGTCGTTCCATGTAAAACACTGGTATTCAGCTGCATCATTAAACTGGAAGCCGACCCCAACATAGTTGGGAAAAGGCTAGGCTATCATGACACTAGAATTTCTACACATTTCGTCATTATTAAGGTAGGGTGTCTCATTCAAATGGGTCAGTATGGGAAAGTCTGAAACTATATTAAAAAACATCTGTAAGTACTCCGTTCGGGAATCGAACCCGGTTATTTTGAAAAAAAAAACTTACACTATTTCTATTTAGATATCGATTGTGTAGGTCTTAAGCAGTAAATGTCTGTATGAAACGTGATGTCTAAAATGAATAAAATGCATTGTTTCCACATACTTTAATTTACTTTAGTAGGTGCTCGAAGTGACCACCGCTTTTTTCTCCACCTCTGAGTTTCTTTCAGTGTTTCTTCTCAGAGTAGTCAGATAGTGAAACGCCGACCTCGCCTAGCTAAAAATTACGTGTAAAAGTGTTTGTATGAACCGATTTACAGAAATATTCAAATTTCATTTTTTATCATTTCTAGCACCAGCTGCTATTGCAATACCACCGCGGTAGCACCAGCTGTTATTTCAATACCACCGCGGTAGCACCAGCTGTTACTGCAATACCACCGCGGTAGCACCAGCTGTTATTTCAATACCACCGCGGTAGCACCAGCTGTTATTTCAATACCACCGCGGTAGCACCAGCTGTTACTGCAATACCACCGCGGTAGCACCAGCTGCTATTGCAATACCACCGCGGTAGCACCAGCTGTTATTTCAATACCACCGCGGTAGCACCAGCTGTTATTTCAATACCACCGCGGTAGCACCAGCTGTTACTGCAATACCACCGCGGTAGCACTAGCTGCTATTGCAATACCACCGCGGTAGCACCAGCTGTTATTTCAATACCACCGCGGTAGCACCAGCTGTTATTTCAATACCACCGCGGTAGCACCAGCTGTTACTGCAATACCACCGCGGTAGCACCAGCTGCTATTGCAATACCACCGCGGTAGCACCAGCTGTTATTTCAATACCACCGCGGTAGCACCAGCTGTTACTGCAATACCACCGCGGTAGCACCAGCTGCTATTGCAATACCACCGCGGTAGCACCAGCTGTTATTTCAATACCACCGCGGTAGCACCAGCTGTTATTTCAATACCACCGCGGTAGCACCAGCTGTTACTGCAATACCACCGCGGTAGCACCAGCTGCTATTGCAACACCACCGCGGTAGCACCAGCTGTTATTTCAATACCACCGCGGTAGCACCAGCTGTTATTTCAATCCCACCGAGATTGCACCAGCTGTTATTGCAATGCTACCGCCGTCTAATCAATGATATTATAAGTAAAAAGATGTAGATAGGTTACTTAAACAACATTCGATCTTTAAAAACGGCACACTAACGCGCGCATGCGTCCGTTGACACCTTTTTACTTATAACATTCCGTCTAATCATGTAAGTGATGAGGCAGTGCAGATGATAGACAATTATTTTTCAAGTTGTAATGAATGAATGGATGTTCAAATAAAATAAAATTACTGACATTTTTAAACAAGCTTTTATTAAACTAATAGGTTCTAAATAAATACACTTGGGAGCAAGTAAGTCGAGCCGCCTTCCTTTTATGCGTATCAATATTTTAAGTACTATGGAACGTATCATAATAGCATAAAAAAATATTTAATAACGTTTACAATGAGGGTTGACACTTTTCAAAGGTTTCTAATAAATAACTTTTTTGATAATAAAGGTTCAAATTGATGCGTTTATAATAAAAAAAATACCTCGTTGCTCTATTAATTTGCTCCCAAATTGACCATTTATTATTTCCACATTACGAGCTATGTATTTTTCTTAGATAATTGAAGATATTTTTCCGTTAAATGAGTCGGTTAGGGCTACATTTAATTTTACAGAGTTGTGCGTAGTGGTGATGGTTGAGATGTAAGTGAACTCTCAGGACTGATCCACGAAACAAGCACCGCTCTTTTCAGACAGCAGTTGAAGCACTCCTTTGTCCACAGTAACCGGTGTTACATCTGTAAAGAAAATATAAAAATACTTTATTTACAAGCAATGGATGTATTTTTTCATATTCACAGTAGAATTTTATTAACGTAGGTATATATTTACAACTGTTTAAAAAAATATTATTATTACATACACTAGAAATCAAACTAAAAACCTCTTAATATAACTAAGATGTGGCGACAAAAACTCGTACGCATAACTTAGTAGTGTACCCAGAAGGCTGGCGGTATTGCCACGTAGTATGACAATGTTTATCCATTGACCAAGGTTAAAGCCAGCCCTTGGGTCCCGCGAAGTGTCAACTAAGCGTCTTGATAGCTCTTTAAAAACGATTTGAGCACTCGAACCCCACGACTCGAGAATTTCAACCCCAAACGGCTCGAACATATAATTTCCAACAAGATCCTTATATTTTCGCCACTTGAGATTCTCCGCAGACTCAGCGCCAGCGCAAGCACAGCGCGAAGAGCTGTGTTAGTTAGTATAATTTAATTTAGCTCCAAAAAGAAATGTTTTTGAGCTGAACCAACAAATCTATTTCACGACACTCAGTCTGACTAGATGAACGACACACATACACACACGACACGATAAGACTGTTAAGTTTCAAAGATGTGCTTAGCTAACAGTGAATTATCTGTCGTCGCGTCGCGTCGGTCGTGGGCGATCGATGAGTCCGCCATCGTCAGACGGTTCCGGATACAAGATCGAATACGGATTGATCAAACCAAACGCCGAAGCTAAAACAGATCACATGTTGATGTGCTTACACACTAATAACAATGTATCTCACCTGTATTGAGGATGTTCCTCAAAGATGAAAGCGTTGGAGCTACTTGGAAACAATCCGTAAAAAGAGCAGAAAGGGAAACCTCGCATCTTTCACCCTTATAATTTCCTGTACATTGACAGACAGGCCGACTCTCCGCATCCAGGGAACAGACACCGTCGTTCAGACAATGTTTATGGCATGCGTGGACCTCACACCGTTCCCCAGAGTAACCCGCGTGACATCTAAAATATTAAAAAAAAATAAGGAAAACCACGAAGAAGGAGGGCTGTGTGGAAATTGGCTGTCATGGTATTTTAGAGGTATGAGGAACCGAGTGTAAAGTTCCTCATCCTCCACAGAAAAGAGAGGGTCCTCTTTGGAGACTTGTCGGTAGCTTGTCCAAATTGCGCGGATAACTTTAATACCGCGATGTAGGATGTCAGTCATTTGTTCGTATGTGGCGAGATAGATGTCACTCACTACACCCGGTCGATTCAGTAAAAGTCACGCCATGCAATCTTGAATGAAGTTAGCTGTCAATGCCTAGCATTAGTATGGAATGACAGCTTAATTCGCCCTCACTACGCCTAAATTTTCACGCTGTGATTTGACCAGAATCCCACTGCTGTATGAACATGTGATGTGAAGGAACAAGGATCATGTTGTGAGAAAAACTTTAAGTATGAATGTGGAGAGTTACAAAAGTCGAGGAAGACCAAAGAAATGGTGGATGGAATTTAAAAAAGACGATACCTATGTTCGTAAAGGTATGGAAAGGATGTCGTTGCTCATCAGGACATCTTCATTTAGTCCATGTAGTCCAACACCCTTAGCGTTAAAATTTTTCATCGGCTTAACTGATGTGTCCAATTTCTAACTTTAACTAATGTGTCTCTTTGCTTTAAACTGAAATCTCTTCGGACTCAGCGCTCGTATAATTATGATAGAACTTCACGTACAGCTGGTAAGTTCGTTTAATCACTAAATATATCATGTCTTCTATCTAACTCATTGAGGTTTTGAACGAAAGAATAACATAGAATATAAAAGAATACTCTTTATATAATTGTACACCATAAAAACTAAAAAAAAGAAGAAAAGAAGAAGAAAAGAAAGAAGTTGCCATACAAATAAAGTAGTGCCAAGTAAATACAAGTAAATGAAAACGTGAAACTTAGGACAATAACGATAAAAAAATTAAAAAAAAAACTCATAGTGTATGCATGTGCGACGATGTATAATGTATATGTATATTATTTTCTAATGAATTGTTTTTCAAGTTAGTCGATACACCCCTTTTTAATATATTTAAATATATTCAAATAACAGAAGACTCGAAGACTTTTGTTACCTTATGGCAACGATCACTAAGGATATCGTAAAAATGTCATGTATTCTATACTCTATTGTGAATATACTATATGTATATGTGTAATATAACTATACTATAAACGCTTTCAAGTTTTAAGTTCTGTTTTACTTTACTTATTGTTTTTCGCCTTCCAAACAAAACATGATAATATTTTTCTACGATGTCTAAATGATAAATGATTTTCATTTCTTTTAGTGTTTCAGTGTGAGAGTTTTTCATATTAGTGTCTTAGATGGTCTTTTGAGGAAAGAACCACACAGATATCACCAGACCAATCAGCGTGGTAGTGGATCAGATCAATCAGTGCAGGCATTTGTCGTTATAAAGGATGTTGTCGACTAAAAGTATAGAACAAAAATAAACAATTTTACCTGCATTTAGGTTGCTCATTACTGACACTACAATTTCCATGGAAACAATAGTTCTGACAAATCGAAACTTCGCATCTCTCACCGGTGTAACCTTGTGTACATGTACAAACAGATTCCCCAGTATATTTAGTACCGTGCACACAAATCAGGCTAGGCAAAGCAGGTGGGTTTGCAATATCATTCGATATCAGACTTTTAAATGCTTCGCAGGTTCGACTTCCTATTTGATCTTCAAGTTTGTAGTTAGCGGCGATACTATCACAATAGTCGTAAAAACATCTTCTGGGGGAAGTGTTATTAAATATTGTATATCTCAAAACGCCATCGTAAGTCGAATTCTTTAGTAATTTAAAAAAGTTATTTATATATGTACCTCTCCAATAGAGAAAATCTTTACTTAAAGCTATAGTTCCTCCAATTTCTGGATTCTTTTCAGTGAACAATGTTCTTCCGTTATTTCCATTCAAATCTGAACTTTTCATCGTAATATTGTATTTATTATACTGAATCCAATACATTGTCAGTGTCTTCGGGTCTATGGCCAAAGCTGGTCGCCAATCAGAAGCACTTTCAACTAGAACTTCTCTCTCGGAGCCATCAAATCGAGACCTCTCTATGGTTTTCTCTGTGGTCCAGTAAATAAACCTGTAATTAGTAAATATCTCATCATCATCTAATGAATCAATAACCCGAATCATTTGTGGGCTAAAAGATGATTGTGCAGTTGGATGGTATAACATAGGTAATAAGCTCCTTAAACTCCTCAAGCATATTTTGGTACCTCCCTTAATGCACATATTTCAGATCTGTCTTTTCGTCGGCATTTTTCCTAGGTGTCTTAAAAAGGCAGTTGTAATCCCTATATATAAATCTGGAAGCAAAGACGTAGTTAATAATTATAGGCCAATATCCATACTCCCTTCAATTTCAAAAATACTAGAGAAAATTATTAACTGTAGACTAGTTAATTACCTAGAGCAAAACAAAATACTATCTTCTGCGCAATTTGGTTTTCGAGCCAATCTATCGTCAGCCGATGCAGTGCCTGACTGGTTATATTTCAGGAAAACTCGGCACAGGAAACCAGACCCTAGGAGTGTTTCTCGGTTTAGCTAAGGCCTTCGACACTATCTCTGTTTCTATTCTTCTAAACAAATTAGAGAACGTAGGAATAAGGGGAACGCCGCTAAAACTTTTTGCCGACTATTTAAACGACCGGTACCAATGTGTTAGAATAGATAATATTATGAGTAACGAACAAAAAAATACTGGTTTTGGTGTGCCGCAGGGAAGTATTTTGGGGCCCACCCTCTTCCTTATATATATTAACGACCTGTGTAATCTAAATATTAAAGACTGCAAAATAATATCATATGCCATCGACACAGCGTTAATTTTTAGCGCCAAAACCAGTACCGAACTGTTCGATAGCGCTCAAGTAGGCTTTAGAACTGTGACTAATTAGCTTCAAAGCCATTTACTAACGTTAAATGTCGACAAGACAAAATATATTCATTTCTCCATGCGCAAGTCTCAACTTAATATTACTAACCCTTATCTGTATGCCCATCATTGCGGAAACCGTACCACCATGTGTAATTGTCCTGATAACCACAAAACGAGCAACATAAAATACCTGGGGGTTTTTATAGACGACACACTCTCTTTTGAAAAACACATTGCAAACTAATATATGTTTTTAAAAAATTGCGAACTATAGCAGATTCAAAATTAATCAAACAAATTTATTTGGCCCTAGGTCAATCTATAATACAATATTGCATCACTTCTTGGGGTGGTGCGTCAAAAACTAATTTACTTCCACTAGAAAGAGCTCAGAGAGCAATTTTAAAAGTTGCCAACTTCCATCCCTTCTTTTTTCCCACTGATCGGCTATACAAATCCTGCAATGTACTAACTGTTCGCCAGATTTTCATTATGCACCTAGTATTAAAACAACACACCATGCTTGCTTACAATGCCGAGAACATTAACAAGAGGCGTAATGATTTAGTATGTATGTCTAATGAATCCTCAAAACATGTCTTTGTAGAAATATTTTTTGCTTTCTTAGGCCCATTCCTGTATAATAGATTAAATAGAGAACTAAGTATCTATAAACTAAATTACTACAGCTGCAAAAAATTATACTGAAGTACTTACTAACCATAGACTATGCACAGACAGAAGATCTACTTGTTGTCTGCAAATAGCAATCTTAACATTTCTCATGTTATTTCACTATATTAATGTATCTTTTTTATTTACCTAAGTTTTAATTCTAGTTTTTTACGTTTAAGTAGTCATTGTTAATTTATTACATTAAGTACTCAAGCACTTATTAGCCTGAAGCACAGGTTTAACCTAGTTCAGGCAAAATTGCAAGTGTGCACTATTTTTAATTATCAAGGTATAGATTGTACATGTGTCTTTTATCAAAATAAACAATTATTATTATTATTATTATCATCTGCCTAGCCTTTTCTTAACTATGTTGAGGTCGGCTTCCAGTTTACCCGGATGAAGCTGAATACCGGTGTTTTACATGGAGCGGCAGCCTGTTGGACCTCCACAATTCAGTCACTGGGTAACACCTACCCTATACTCCTTGGTTAAACTGGTTGTCAGACTTTCTGGCTTCTGATTACCCATAACGGCTGCCAATGAAAGGAAGGAAGCTACAAATGACAGCCGGGACCAACGGCTTAGCGCGCTTTCCGAGGCATGAGGTTAGGTTACACAAAAAACCTTTTTTTTTTTGCAGTGCTTCCGGCATGTTCGCAGAAGCGGGCATAGATGGTTTTCACGCCATCATGCGCAAGCGTTGCGCCTCCATCATGCGCAGGGTACGCGTCAGCCCCAACAGCATCCTGAGCACTATAGCGGACAGGTGGGACAGCCCCATACTGGGCCATTGGGTACGCCTACATGCTACTGTGGCGTTTAATAAATCCTAATTATTATGTCAATTCTATTTCAATTTGTAATATATAAATTTTATGATTGTATGTTGTGCCTACTAACATAGTTTTATAAGATGCAATTGTTACTAACCATAATGGATATTTATATTTTATGATTGTTTTTTTTTTTTGTGCCTACTAACATAGTTTATAAGTTCCAATTGTTACTAACCATAATGGATCATTGCTGTCTGAAATTAAATAAATTATTATTATTATTATTATTTTCGGAAACGGTGACAATTTCGGGATTTTGAACTTCGGGTTTTTAAACTCCGAAGTTTACAAACTCGAAACTTAAAAACGCATTTTTTTTAAACTTTCGGGCAGATTAACTATCGGGATGTTAAACTTGTGGCTGAACAACCATTTGACGTTTAAATTTTCGGGATTTCGTCCATCGGTATTTTAAAATTAGGTCTTTTAAAATTCGGAATTTTGATACGTACCGATCTTCGATCGACTCGAACGACAGTTATAATTTAGCCAAAAACTCCTCTTATTTGTAAATAACTGTATTTTAAAAAACCGTTAGTATTTTTCTGAGTTAAAACGTGATATTACGGTTGGTTGGTGGTCATTAATGACGTATTTTAGAAAGATCGCGTCATGCATGAACATCACGGCACTCGAAAACAGCGATAAAATACTATCGGTAGCTAGATGGATACATAGACTCACAAAAAAAAGGGAAAGAAAATCAAATGTCGTCTACGGAATTCCTGTTCTTAAAAAAATACCTATAGTATTTGTTTAGTTAATTTATTCTTTTTAACCGACTTCAAAAAAAGGAGGAGGTTCTCAATTCAGTTGTATAATTTTTTTTTTTAGGGTTTGTTACCCCAGTACTCCGTCATTTATGGACCGATTTTCGAAATTCTTTTTTTGTTTGATAGGGTATACTAACAGATTGGTCCCATTTGTATCAAAACTCATACCTGATGAGGGATCTTCGAGGAATTGAGGGAACTCCTCAAAAAATATAAGCACACATGCACCGATTTCAATTTTTTTGTAACAAATCAAGCATTTTCATTTAGAAAGTATCATTTGGTGAAGAAAAACTGATGAAGAAGACAGGCAACGGAACTCTTCAACGCATAACAGCAAATTATTCGCGATTGCTATAGTCAGGTGTCTATGCTGAGCTTTTGTATTTCCACAACATAACATTACGCCATTCTATTTTAAAAGGGGCCGGCAGAGATGTACAGATTAATGTTTAGAGATAGAACTTCTTTAGCAATTGTTATCCAATTTCAACGATTCTTTCAAGTTTTGAAAGACTTTCTTTACATACAAAGAAACTAAAAATTACAAAATAAAAACTTTTTTAGAAAAAAAAACAACCGACTTCTTAAAAAAAAACTAACAGGTGAAAAATAACCACAGGTGGCCAATAATGAACAAAACAAAACCACCAAAGCCACAGACTTCCGAAACTGGAGTTATTTTTCACCTGTTAGTTTTTTTTTAAGAAGTCGGTTGTTTTTTTTCTAAAAAAGTTTTAATGTCACCATCTGGCTGCAGCACTGGTTCACGCTACTAAATCGTTGCCCAGTTATTACCTTGCATTATTTTATATTGCAACAACAGAACGCGGGCAACGTAACTATAGTTTATATATCATTGGGTTACATACCCTTTGCAGCTATCCACAGCCACGGTCCAGGGCTGTTCATCGGACTTGAATGAGCGTTTTCTCATAACTGTGTTTGTACATACAGGGTTAATGGAAAACGACACAATACTACTGTGGGAAACCCAAAACAGTGTCTCTGTGACTGGGTCATAGGTAAACTTGAAGTAAGGATCTGCTTTACACCTTACTAAAGCTTTTATTTCCTTGGTCGCTATGTCAAAACTCCAGATCCCAGAGTTGTTACTATTGTCGGAAAACATCACCCTGTTGTGTACCGGATCGTAAACTAGTGCAACTATTTCGGCATTTGGAATGTCTTCAGTGCGCACTAGTGTTCCGTTATTATAAAACGCTAGTTCATCATGACTACCCAAAACGATGTCTGAAATATAAAAATTACAAATGTTATTTGATTGAAATATTCCCCTTGTTATGACTTATATTTCCTACAAAATACGCTACTCCAAACTATCTATCAGCTGCAAATTGGTAAATATTTCGGAACTCTCATTGTTTTATGATTTCCGTTAAGAGAAATAATAATAATAAAAAAATAATAACAATAATTAACAAACAACATTTTTTTCCCAACGAGTCATACTTTTCACACGGTGTATCCGTTGGGAATAAATACAAAAAGTTGTCCTATCGAGTAACAGTGTGACTGGCTTGGAGGTTCATTTTTAATTTTTCCCAACAAGTCACATCGTAACGTGTTACAGTGTAACTGGTTAGGACTGTTTTCCCAACGAGTCACACGGTTACATTTTACAATGTGACTCGTTAGGAACAATCGTAAAAGAAAGACCACGGAAAGGTAAAAATGGTTATTAGATGAAAACACTACTTCTGTACTCACCCCAGGAGAAGCAGTTCGCCAACCCCACGTACAGCACTAAAAACGCCAACACACACTGAGTATACATTCTAAATTCAAGAAATCGTTGCTTCAACAGAGGTAGCTATTGCGTGATGCTCGTTTCTTGAATACAATAAGAATACGTTTATATTTTGCAAACACAAGATATTTAATAGAAACCATTATCAGGAATTAGGCATATTGATAACCTGATAGGTCAACTGATAATAATTACTCATGAGCGTATACCTTAAGGGCTATACTGCAAAAGAACTTTAAGTGTTTTTAAATCTGGCTTTAACTTTATTATAAAAAGAGACGACTTCTTAAAAAAAAATTAAAAAACCCCCATCGCAAAAAGTAAAACATTTAAAAAGTTAAAAATAACACTTTAGCCATGAAATTTTACTTCACGTCGGGGTACCGCTTAAGTAAGGAATGTTCCTAGTGCTTGTAGGTATGTAGGTACTTACTATAACGGTACCCCGAAGTTACGTAAAATTTCAAGGCTAAAGTGTTATTTTTAACTTTTTAAATGTTTTACTTTTTGCGATGGGGGTTTTTTGAATTTTTAATTTAATTTTTATTTTAAAATTTTTAAACGCATTAATTTTGTTTTATAGAGTTTACAGTTATGAGAATTTTTCAGTGCATTGTATGTAGAGTCAAATGCTGGTTAAAACGAATCCAAACACGACATATCTGCTATTATTTTATTAAGAGTCTACCAACTGGTGTGCTGGATAGCCTGGCTGCAGCATCAGCTCATCCTGTTGCCATCAAGGCATTATGTGCAGAATCAAATGCTGGTTAAAATGAATGCAAACACGACATATCTGCTATTATTTTGTCAAGAGTCTACCTACTGGTGTGCTGGATAGCCTGGCTGCAGCATCAGCTCATCCAGTTGCCATCAGTGCATTATGCAGAATCAAATGCAGGTCAAAATGAATCCAAACACGACATATCTGCTGTTATTTTCCCAAGAGTGTATTAGTCTGCTAGATATCCTGGCTGCATCAGACCAAAAACACCATAATGTTGCTTATTAATATTACACACATGGGTGTTTGAAATTTTAAGCCTCACATATGTTTGTAAGTAAAGTTAATACCCGTAGACGTCTAAAATAGCAAAGGTAGCTATCACAAAAGAACTGATAACCTTGAAACGGCTGAACCGATTTTGATAAATCATATCTAAGAACCATCGCAAAAAACTCTGCTTTCAAATAAAAAAAACCGCATCTAAATCGGTTCACCCGTTTGGGCGCTACGGTGCCACAGACAGACAGACAGACAGACAGACAGACAGACAGACAGACACACACACATAGCGGTGAAACTTATAACACCCCTCTTTTTGCGTCGGGGGTTAAAAAACACTAACAGGTGAAAAATAACTCCGATTTAACTAACTACCTGACTATAAACTAATACTAGAAACTAACTTCCTGGCGTATAGTGGGTAATTTAAATTAGTGGATTCACGAGTTTCATTAGAAATCTCATTAAGGATGGGATTTGCTAAAAAATTCATAGAGGTACCAAACAGTAGTGTTGTTTAGTCCCCACCGAATCCTTCATAGAGCCGAGTATATGCGGTTGTACCGCTCGACTTGGCCGTTTGATCGGGGACTAGAGACAGCATTCAGGATATGTTTAATGCCCTCGGTTAAGACAAAATAAAAATAAAATAAAATAAAATTCATTTATTTCAGGTATCTTAACCCATATTAGACACATGATATTAATTTCAATGATATATAAAAAGAGTCACATAAAAAATTAAAATAATATTCGAATACAACATAATAATAAAATAATTCTCTAACAATCATTAATAATCATAATAATAATTCAAAATCAAAATCATACTTAATTCAAAACATAATAAAAATAATAAAATAAAAAGATAAAAGTAATTAGATAAAAATAATTCACACATTCAATTCATATAGTTCTCTTACGTGCGACACTATATGTAACTTGTTTGTCACAGCAGTGTTGCACATAAGGACAGTCCAACCTATTCGCAATCATACTCAGAACAGTATTGGAGCTGGCCCGCACCCTGCGCACAAGAGACGCGCAGCGCTTCCGCATGGTCGCATGGAAGCAGTCCGTGCGTGCCCATGCGAACATATCTGACGCGCTGCAGTATCGAGACAGACCCAACACCGCCCTGAACGCGTTGTTAAACTGAACGCGAAGGGCGTTGTAGCCTTTCTAAGCTTTTAAAAGCTTGTACAACATAATATGTGACGTGAAGCAGCTGCCGTGGTCACTCACGAGGCGGTCAGGAGATCTAAATATCCTGAATATGTCTTCTCACATCCCTATTACGTTCATAGTGTGATTGTTCCGAACCAGGTAAAAAAAAAAACATGTGAAAGCGTTGAATACTTAGGTACTAATAGGTAAAAAAAACCTCGTTTGCATTTCACGAAGGGTCCGAGATGATAAATGTGAAGTGTATGAAAAGGCTCCACTTTTGTTTTAGGATGAAAAAGACCCTATACCACTTAGATTATTTTTAGCGTATGTACATTCAATACAGGCGCTTACGCACTTTTTAACGATCGTGTCATTTTTTTCCGGAAACATTCAAACAGCTCCGCTTTAAGCTCCGAATCTCCTAGTTTGAGTGTATGTAACCAGCAGGCTAAATTTAAGGAAATCAGACAGAGTACGAAACAAAACCATCCGGAATCAAACTAAAATGCAAAATGTCACAGCTAGAATCCGGAAACTTAAATGGCAATGGACAAGACATAATAATGAGAGCTATTTAAGTCATCGACTCAGCAGAGTCGATAACTTAAATAGTATTTTGTAAATATCCGTTTTTTTTTTGAATAAAGGCTTTTATTATTATTTCCATTTATTATTTTATCATACATATAAATTACATTTTTAAATATTGATATAAAAATTTAAAAACATTTAAAAATATAAAAAATAGTGAACCACCGATGGCGGGAGCAGGGTCCAAGCTACCGGTGGTTAGGGCTCCAAAGACAGGAACCTCCTCACGATGCGGGCCATATCAAGAAGTACTGCCTTCTGGATCAGGTTCTTGACCCAACCGTGCAACGAAAGCCTAGAAAGATGCTCATCGAGGCTTTTAGCCATAAGGCCATTGGCTGTTACGACTATCGGCACAATGACAGCCGAGGCCACATCCCACATGTCGACAACCTATTATTATTATAACCAGCCGGCCTTGCGTAATCGGAAGATGACTCGCACTCTATACCTCAGTCTAACATATCATCTACCATTGCGAGCGCTCATGATGTAACAGTCGATACGGACGCTAAACAACTGGACGTTGACCGTTAAGCTTTATTTTTATTCGGGCAACGTTAGTACAACCTAGATCTTGCTTAAATTCTTTGAACAAATCTACTCACTGTTTCCTAATAGCTTATGGTATCTTTTGAGAAATGCGAACCTGGCTTTTATCGAATTTATTGCCAGCAGCATCACTTATCAGTTCAGGCGATATAACAACCTTCTTGACAAAAGAGACTTTTTTTTTTGCCCAGCTTAAAACATTGTTATTTTTTTAATCACACAGAAGCTAAAATGAGGACATCTATTTTCACACTAAAAATTGCGGATTGAGTTTTTCTGCAACATAATTTTCCAGTAGAATATTACGTAATGGTAGGATCAACGCCGCGCCGAAATGAAACAGGTCCTAAAAATTTGACAAAATCTATGAACATTGTCTAAAAAACAGTACCTAACGTTGGAATTCGTTAGTTTTCCTCTGGTTTGCTAAAACAAGTCTCTATTGTATGATCGATTTTATTGTATCGTTGGCACTTCAAGAGGGGTTAAGGACAATATAAGAAACTATGCCCCTTCTCCCTACAATTAAAGCAACCATTATGCTGACCTGGTCTATTTTGAGATTTTGGAGCAGGGTTTTGGTTTTTCTGTTGTGTCTCTAATTGACACGATTGAAAGGTTAATTGATAAATGTTTAAGTAACCAATAGATGCAAGCAACAGCTCAAACATTACCATCGTTTAGAAATATGCTTAAAAATTATTACCTCTCTCTTAACACGTCTTAATAAACAGTTCGTTACTCTTTAAATGATTAGTATTTATGTATTGTATTAATTTTATTTATTGTATTTTTCTTCCTTATGCTTATTTTATACATCTATTGAGATAGTCATGTATGTTATACAACGTGGCGCTACAATGGTGACATTAATTTAACACACGGGTAGGGCTAGTGGCCATTAACCACATAAATTATGATTGGTTAAAATAATTGGTAATTTGAACAAAAACATTTTTCAAACAAACTAAATAATAAAAAAGTGACTACAATTGGGATCACTCTGTGCAAAAATTCATTCATGAAATTACTTACCTAGATGCACGTTACTCGTTTACGTTTACTCAGAGCGGCAACGCGTCACTTCGCGCGCTGGCAACCGCGCAACGCGCCTTGTACTCCTGCGATCCTTTGACGGCATTCTATCAAAGAATCCGTCCGACACAAAAGTACCTACTTACCTACAGCGGAGCTGTTTAGTCAAACACTTATCATATCACGCTCTCTTATTACTATGAGTTATTACCACTATCATCACTAATCACTAGGTACTTTTATTTAATTGTCTTTATTTTAAATTTTCTTATTTTCAATGAGTCCACCTTGTTGACGAATACAAAGGGCCGAACGGCGTTTCATATTTTCCCGCACATTTGAAAATAAATTTTCACTTACAGCCATTCCTCTCAATTCGGATGTGTACCTATTTGCCATCACAAATTCACAAATAATAACGTCCTTAATCGTAGAACACGTAGGTACTATGTAGATCGGAAAACTAACGAAAACAAAGCAAAGCGTCTTTATCGCAGTACTATAATCTATTTACTATTCTAATTACACAAAACTAAATAAATAAAACAATAAGTAAGCGTCTTTTTCGCGAAACATTCACAAAACAACGACGAAATGATGCGCACGACACGAGCGTAAAGATGTGTGTCAAGGTAACGGGTCCGGCTAGCACTAGATAAGAAAAGAGAACTAGAAGGATTCGGGTGCGGCGGGCGGGGGTGAAAGGGAGAACGCGCGCGCCGACAAAAGGATTGAGGTATTGCTTATTCGTTTCAATTTCTTTGACGCGATGTTATGATCCGTGACCCCGGCAAATGACCGCTGCACTATGATTATTTTTGTACAGGATGCTTATTTCTATATTTTTTTATTTTTTTAAATTAATCAGTAAATAATGACGTTTTATGGAAATAAAATTACTTCTTAAAACGAAACTGGGATAACGTATACGTGTGTTAAGTTAATGTCACCATTGTAGCGCCACGTTGTATATTTATGTAAATAGTACACCACAAACTGTCTACTCATCTTTTCTCCTCCACTATCAAGTCCATCCAAAGGTTGTCTGTAAGAGATCGCTTTAGGTATAAGGCCGCCCATTGTAACACCCTATGTAGCCCCTAAAGTTATAATTTGTAAGTTTTCATGGTGTACAATAAAGAGATTCTATTCTAAATGAGTAAAACCAACTGGTTTTACTCATTTAGAATAGAATCTCTAAACTTAGAATAGAATTTATAAACTTATAAACAGATAGTCGCTATAAGGTTCAAAGGTTCATGATCAGGTATGTATGATTATAATATAATTTTCACTCATTTTGAAATATTGTGTAGGTACAGACGCCAGCACATATAGTTACCCCAATGTGTCAAATTTTCCCAATTGAATATGAACCTTATTCTGTTTGACATAAAGTTGAAATTTGACACATTGGGGTAACTTGATGTGCAGCTGGCGTCTGTACATGGATTGTGAAGTTTGGTCAGCTAACGCACACGATATCAGTATGGTCGATTTTTAGGGTTCGCTAATTTACACTTTTATTTAATTAAATTGAAACCTTTAAAAATAGTTTTCAAGCCTGTAACTATTTGATTTGAATATTTTGTACTGACCACACTTTTCTTTGTCATTGGTAGTTAGACGCTTCCGATTGGCTGTGGTTAACCAATCGGAAGCCTCCAGCCATGTGGATTTTACCGCGAAAATACAGATAAAAACACGCGAGACAGACGGGACTCGAGCGGTTGTATGAAAAATTGGTCGGAAAAAGATTTAAAGTTGTGTCTCCTATTCCTGTATTTTCTCTTCAGTAATTCACACCTAGGCATCCCGAAAGTCTTAATTCAATCATTAGTCTCAGTTATTTTTTTTTTATTACTATGATAGACAATGGAGATACGCATTATGTCTTGTAGGTTGCTTCGCTGACTAGCATGCACGCGGTGGTGACGGTGTTGGTGGCAGGACACTCTTCAATGGGCTCACGAGCCTTCTTGTGCTCAGTCCGCTACCATGCATCTTTTTGGTAATAATTGATGATCGCTACTCATCTGCAAAGAAAATCGTACCTACATGAATTTTTTTAACCAGAGCCAATGAAAATGATCTCGTTAAAGTGTTAAACATAGTATACACCTCAAACAATCAAGGAAAAGAAGACAGCGCGCGCCACGAACATCAAAAGTGAAGCCCCAAAACCATGCTCCTCTGATAGTAAAATACATAAGAATCATGCTCATCGTTCTTAGTACTTCACGAGTCGTTAGTGACATTAAGTGCAAGGGTTGCAATGATATGGTTTATAATTTCCCTATTCGATTAAACTAAAATAAGATTTCTTACTTCGAGATAATTATTTCTGTTTTCCTTTAATTGTATTTAATACAATTTGAGGTGCAATACATAATCTACATTTTCGTACTTGTATCGACCAGCACAATATTAACATAAGCATAAAAATATTATTTCCCAAGTTATGGGGAGAAAGTTCAGTAAATGGCAACCCTTCAAGACACACATAGATCAAAACGAGCATAGTATAAAGAGGGGGAAAAAAGGCTTCACTTAAGATGATCGGGCTGTCTTTCGTTTTTCGTAACTCAGAGGTTTAAACAAGTGTAATGATAAAACTTGAACATTTTTGAAAGATTTACTTAACTCTCAGTGATTACTCGAACCGTTGTGTTGGTCGTGGGAGATAGATCTTAAGGTCTTTAACAGACATAAAAGCGCAACTTAAAGGTAATAGACATGCTACAGAATATGAAAATCAAAGTATAATTGGTCCATCAGTTAGATTTTAAAATTATTACCTACACAAGTGTTTTCTTTTTCTTTTTAAAATTGGTGGAAAACTGCTTAGATTGAGCCATTGAGCGCATTAAAGTTGAGGAGGTGGGGTTTGTAACGTCATTGTCTGGTATAAACTTTACTGGCTCGATGTATTGCCGTCATTTGTTAATAACGTGAAAAAATAAAAAATATGTGTGGACAATTTTCTTGTAATCTAGATGAGGGACAAAAAACTAGAATTTTATCAAGTAGCCCATTAGTCAGTTCTAATTATAATATCTAAGGCTATGTTAAAATAGTTTCTTACCAGTATTCAGAATATCCTTTATGGTTGAAACTGTTCGGTAACATTTAAGGAGGAATGCAGAAGCTGAAACTTCGCACCGTTTACCCTCATAATCCCCTGTACATTCACAGACAGGATCCCTCTCCTCATGTGCAAACGCCATTGTTCAGACAGTACTCATGGCACAGCCCGACTTCACATCTTTGCCGAGAGTAACCAACAGCAAGCCTGAAATAACGAAGATACAAATACAAGTAGTGTAAAAAGAAATCAAGAAATTTGTGTGACTCACAATCAGGTGAATGAGAAATTTGCTTGACTGGATTTGCATAACTTATATTATGTTTATAAATACTGTGAAGCGGTGAAATTTACAAAATAAAAAAACACAACCAATTAAACCATTTTAGTTGTTTATGTCAAAAAATCCGCTGGATGTCAGCAAAAATCTAAAAGTCTTCGCGTGAAAACTTGAGAGAATTAAACTATCAATGCCAAGCAATAACGACAGCTCAATTAGCCTTCACTTCACCTACTTTTTTACGGAGTGACTTTAAGGTTTAAGATATTTAAGTATTTCTCAACAAAACAGAACATTACATTCAATTACATGAGAAACACAGGTTAACATTGTAGGTAAGTAGATCGTTCATATGGAACAAGCATCAGAACGGTGATTATTCTAAGGTTAGGTACATTTATATTCTTTATTTACTTAGACTTTTACAGAATAGCACTCCTGGAATGTTTACCTGTGTATCTTTATTAAATAAATAAATCATAAATTAATCAATTGGGCACTTTTCCCGTTGACAGCGATGCTGATGAACGTTTTGATGCCCTATTAATAATAAGCTTTTCTTTTTTTGGTTTTTCTATGTATGAGAATGTTTTAAACAAATCCATTTGGCCATCCGATTTTAATGTTGTGACCCCCGACTCCCGAGGTGTGGAATAATAACAAGTTTCACCTGCTTTCGTGTTGTCCCTCTTCACTGAGACTGCAGTTTCCATGATTGACGGGAATGTCACATCTGTCACCCTTATAACCTTTTGTACATTGACAGACTGGCTCACTACTTTCATTTAGGGAACAGACACCGTCGTTTAAACAATGCTTATGGCACGCGTCGACTTCGCATCTTTGCCCAGAGTAACCAGCATGACAACTGAAATAACAGCAATATGAACAAAGATGTTAACTACTACTTCTCTTCAAATATGAAACAGGCCGACTCTATTGGCGAAAATACCACCAAGTTTCAGAATAGAATAGAATAGAATACTCTTTATTGTACACCATAAAAACTTACAAATAATAACTTTAAGGGGTACATAAGGTGTTACAATGGGCGGCCTTATCGCTAAAAGCGATCTCTTACAGACAACCTTTG
Source organism: Euplexia lucipara (assembly GCA_921972225.1). Lineage (NCBI taxonomy): Eukaryota > Metazoa > Arthropoda > Insecta > Lepidoptera > Noctuidae > Euplexia > Euplexia lucipara. The sequence goes on along the minus strand of OV179168.1, from coordinate 3,585,431 downwards.
GATGGACTTGATGGAGGAGGAGAAAAGATGAGTAGGCAACTTGTGGTTGTACTATTTACATAGATAATTAACATACAAATATAAAATAAGTAGGTATAAATAAGAAAATAAAAAAAAAAGAAAATAAATAAATACAATACATAAATACTAATAATTTACAGAGTAACAGACTGTTATGACGTGTTAGGAGAAAGGTAATAATTTTTAAGCATTCATTTAAATGATTGTAATGTTTGAGCTTGTCTCACTGACACAGGCAAAGCATTCCATAGCCGAACAGCTTCCACTGTGAACGATTTTCCGTAGAAATTAGTGGTATGCATGGGCATATCTAGACTCAAGTTTTCTGATGACCTTAGATATCTATTATGTGTGTCATGAAGGAACTTGAAACGTTCTTTAAGATAATTGGGGGTTTTGGGATTAAACAGAATACTGTAGAGCAGGGACAGGATATGAGTATTCCGGCGAAGAAAGTTTCAGTCATTCTATAAAAGTTCTACCTGCATTTCGGTTGTACCTTGGCACTGATGCTACAACATCCTTGAAAACAGTATTCCCTACATGTTGAAACGTCACATCTGTCACCGTTATAACCTTCTGTGCAAAGACAGACTGGTTCACTTTCCTCATTCAGGGAACAGACCCCGTTCAAACAATGCTTATGGCACGCGTCGATTTCACATCTTTCTCCAGAGTAACCTGTATTACATCTGAAATAACAAACTTATGAATTATGATAACTCAAAAACTACAAGTAAACTATTTAATATTTCACTCTAATAATACATTTATTACATACTTAATAAAAACTAAAAGAAAAGAAAATTATAAGGCATCAAAAAATTCATCCGCATCGCTCTCAACGGGAAACGTGCCCAAAAGACTGGCCGCATTGCCACGGTGAATGGCAATGCTGATTCTCTGACCTAAATAAAGGCCAGCCTTCTGGTCACGCGAAGAGTCGATCAACCGCTTGGCGATGTCACGGAAAACTATATGGGCATTCGGACCCCACGGCCCGAGTGTTTCAACCCCAAACGGTTCAAATATATAACTTCCGATAAGGTTGTTATATTTTCGCCGTTTGAGGTTTTCAGCACCTGCAGCAGCCGCACCAGCACAACACGTCGTACTAGGAAGATGGGATGGCGCAAGGGTATCTACACATGTTGCATCCCACAATATAATATTAATATTAATAGCAGGTGACCGAGATGCGTTATCGACACGCAGTCCAGTGGGTACTGGACTAGCTGCGTGTCGAAAACTTAAACTAACGGCAAGGACGGCAACGATTGGTCCGAAAGGCTTCTTGATACACGTTTTTTCGCCGTCAAAATCCAAGATAAACTACACTGCCCCGAATGCACCGTATGTCAACAAGCTTCCATAACTATGAATAAGAATTAATCCCTGTCTTCCTTAGTCATGGCATCCCGCATGAACGGCTGGACCAATTTCGCTAATTCTTCTTGTTGTTGTATTTGTTATTGTCAGCAGAAGGATCTTATGAACAAAAAAAGTTAATAAAGTTAAGCGGAACCTTAGATAATTTAAGAAAACTTGACGACAGTAAAACTTTTTAAAATGCAGCGCCATCTTTGATGACATGACTGGTGAGTAATGCCTTCTCGATCCGTTTTTACACGACGTAAATCGATTCCAAGATGGAATGAAGCTTGCCGGGCAGTTAATGATATATAGAACTAAGATAACCGTATCAATACAGGGCAAAAGAACCATAGATTTTTACGGCGAGAAAACGTGTGCAAATAAACTTTTCCCAAATACTTAATTAACACTAAATAAGTGTCTGTTGGTAATCTATATCTATATACTTATAATAAATCTGTAGAAGTAAAATTTCTGTACATTGAAAATATCAAAAAAATAAATAGCAGGGGGTGTTACTAGACCGACAGCGAACCCAAAAATATGATTAAAAAAATTTTTGTCTGTCTGTCTGTCTGTCTGTCTGTCTGTCTGTCTGTCTGTATGTTCAGGTATCACGCAAAAACTACCGGTTCGATTACGATGAAACTTGGTATACTTATTCTTTAATATCCTAGGCACAACACTGGGTACTTTTTATCCCGGAAAAGTATATACAATAAAAAACAAACTTAATTTTGCGGTTCGACCCCTAGACCCGACTACTGTACCAACCGCAAATAATAAGTTTGTCGTAGGTTACGTCACCCGCAGTGGTGTTCACCAAGGGGCGCTGCACAGGGCTAAGATATTATAATATTTTATCTTAAGATACAATATCGCTCGCCATACAGTTCAATGGACAATCACACACTACGAAGATAATTATGTACATTGAATATTTATATTCAAAATTAATATTGGAGGGTGATTGGTGATCGATACTGATGCCAAAAATGCAATCAGTAAATGTTTTGTCTGTCTGTCTGTCTGTCTGTATGTGCACGCATAGTTCAATAACTATTATAGGGATTGGGATTGACTTGGTACGGTTGTAATCAATACGCCTGGGTAGGTTGATCTTAGTCTCAGTTGTTTTACACATGGTCAGTTGTACGGCGCTCTTTCCCGGGTCAGTAGTTCCAGAAATTTTTATGCATACATACTGGAAGGATCAACTTTGAAAGTAGTCTATCTGGAAGTATTATGCTAAAATTATTACGTTTATATATCAACGCACAGCCCAAACCGCTGGTATTAGAGACATGAAACTTGAAGGGGACTTCTTAGTTAAGAATAAGTATCCACTAAAACACGATTTTTGGAAATTCAACCCTTAATGGGAAAACATAGGTGGCGGAAGTTCGACATCCACGCGGGCGAAGCCGCGGGCAAAAACTAGTGTCAAAATAAAAATCTTAAAACTACGTATGCACAATACTAAGAAGCGATGATTGTTTTACCTGCATTTCGGTTGCCCCTCGGCATTGACAGTACAATTTCCATGAACACAATAGTCTCGACAGACGGCAACATCACATTTATCACCCTCATAATCTCTTGTACATTGACAGACTGGCTGATTGCTTTCACTCAGGGAACAGACACCGTCGTTCAGACAATATTTCTGGCACTCGTAGACTTCACATCGTGTTCCGGAAAATCCGGCATTACATCTGAAATAGCGAAGATGTATTATGAATCAAGGTGACTCAATAAATTTCAGAAACCATTAAATAATTGTGACTTGTTGTATCAGTCGAACGACGCGTGCATCTGTTAAAAACACTTGGTAAAAGCGCAAAGTGTTTAATCACATTTAAGATTTGTATCACATCAGGAAACAGCCCTATCCTAGATGTAAACTAACTTTAGTAATAAATAGGCATTGGCCGCGTTGTCATCCGCACGGAATCAATATTTTTTTATGACGAAGTCTTAATTTCTCCTCATAGCGTCAAAACAGTAACAAAATATATTTCGTAGATATACCTACTACCTACTACTACTTTTACATGCGTTAAGTTAAAAGATTTTTTTGATGTTTCTTGTTGTGTTTCTGCGTTCTAGTGTCTAATAAAATTAACATACCTGCATTTAGGTTGCCCATCACTGACACTACAATTTCCTTGGAAACAATAGTTCTGACAAATAGAAACTTCGCATCTCTCACCGGTGTAACCCTGTGTACATTTACAAACAGACTCCCCAGTAACTTCAGTACCGTGCACACAAAGCAGGCTTTCGTCTGTAGTAGTAACATCGCAGGCAACTCTTGGTAACAGACTCGTAAGTGGTTCGCAGGTTCGACTTCCCTGTGCTTGGTCTTCGAGTTTGTACTTCGCGACTATACTATCGCCAAAGAGATATTTTTTGGAGGAAATGCTTGAAATTACTTGTTTCGATCCCACACCGCTATCGTGAGGCGGATTTTTTGGTAATTGCCAAACTGTACGAGTATTTTCACGTCTGCTCCTCCAGTAGATAAAATCTTTTGATATAGTTAAAGATCCCATTACTTGTTTCGTTATTTGACTCTGTAATGTTTTTCTGTTCTTTCCATTCAAATCTGCACTTATTATAGTATCGTTATAACCATTTTTATGATTTCGGCTATCAATCCAGTATATTTTCTGTGCCTGCTGGTCTATTACCAAGTTTGATCGATGATCGATGTAACCGGCTATTACAACTTCTCTCTCGGAGCCATCAAATCTCGCCCTCTCTATTTTATATAGTGTGGTCCAGTAAATAAACCTGAAATAAGTAAAGTGCTATAAATATTGTGTTAATAAGTACGTATTATTTTGAGTTTTAAACGATTTTTATGACAAGTAACATACCCTTCACAGCTGTCCACTGCAATACCGAAGGCAAATTTATGTACATAGTATTTAGAAAGATATCCGCTGGTGCTGTTAGATCCAGTTTTTAATGAAAACGAATTAATCCTACTATATGAAATCCAAAACAGTGTTTCTGTGGCTGGGTCGTAGGCGAACTTGAATAAATAGTCTGCTTTACACCTTACTAAAGCTTGTATTTTCTTGGTCGTTATGTCAAAACTCCAGATTCCAGAGTTTTTAGTGTTATCGGAAAACAGCACCCTGTTGTGTACTGCATCGTAAACCAGTGAAGCTATTTCAGCCGATGGAATGAGTTCAGTGCGCGCTAGTGTTCCGTTATTATAAAAATTTAGTTTATTTTCATCAGCCACAATGATGTCTGAAACATAAAAATACATCAGATTAATTCATTAAACCCCGAGAGGACACCGGTGTCCGCCTGTCATTGTCTTTCTATTGTGTCTCTAATTACCTCAGTTGAAAGATTAAGCTAAAAACAATACAATTGAATTGAAAACCTTTTGATTTTTTTGCAAATCGGTTAAAAATAATCTGTTGATGTACTTATGTATAAAAAATACTCGGCAAGATGTATGTTAGAAATTAACACTTGAACGACTGCAGTGAATTGGATCAATCTTTTTTGTTGTGTTTGTCATAGTAAAAAAAATATGAAAATACTTAGTAAAAAACTTTGCGTAGTGGGCAAAAATTTACGGGTGAAATATTCCACAGGGAATGAAACCCGCTGGCAACAGCAAGTAAAAAGTAGAATTTCAATATTCCACGGGGAATAAAACCCGCTGGCAACAGCAAGTAAAAAGTAGTATTTCAATAAATAAATCAGTTACTAGTGCGATTTTATCTGATTTGACAGGACCATAGATATTATTTTAGACGAAACATAAATAAATAAATAATAATTAAATAAATATTCCAAAACTTTTCACACAACGCCATTTAGTCCCAAGTTAAGCTTGACAGCTTGTGTTATGGGTACTAAACAGCTGATAAACATACTTATTTATTTCTAAATACAAAGATATAATAGATAAATTACACCCAGACACCGAACACATGATCGTAGGTACTCATCACACAAACTTATTTTTGTCCTGGATGGGAATCGAACAATTTTTTTTCATTCGATAGCGTCCTAATGGAACTCCAGCCTATAAGCACAGTATAAATATGAATACAGTAGGACGATGCTTTGATCTCTGGAGAAATGCCGACAACTTCTACACGCGTTAGACTTGAATAATACTACGAACATCGGTTTGTTCGCAGTGCAGGAGCGGCTTTCCCGCGTCTCGCCCCTCACACCCCGCACGATTGCCCTGTCAAGACAGCTTCGTCGGACGACTGTATGTTTTTAGACTGTGCTATAAGTTCAGTTTTGTACACTCCGCTGCCGCTCCAATTATGCCCTATTATTCTAGATGGCGTTACTGAGACATGGGATTACAATTTTCTATGACATTTTTTCGAATGTCCTCTATCTATAGTAGGTACTTATTGTAAATATCTTTGGACAGGAGTGTTGTACTCACCCCAGGAGAAGGAATGCGCCGACCCCACGTACAGCACCAACAGCGCCAACACACACTGCGTATACATTATACACTACGGAGGCCGTTACAACAGTGGTGGATGTTGCGTCCTCCCTGGTGACTGCTCGATAATTAAAGTTGAATTTCGCAAACATGCCATTTAAGAAGCTATATCAGAAATATAGATAACCTAAGAGGTTTTTTGATAAGAGGGCGATTTAAATTCGTACAGTGATTGATGTAGGTATTTAGTAAGAACTTTGAGTAGGTATGCGTGGAAGAAAGAGTAGAAACGAAAAAAAATACTATTTTCATCCCACCATCTCGGAAAGAGTATTTTTAATCTTCAATATCTGAGTGGAAAAGCCGTTTTTATTCTCTAGAGGATAAAGTAAATTGAATTTAGAACATCGTGTGCACTAAGTTTGTGAATTAAAAAAAACATTAAACTAATATATCATACAACTTTTTTTTAATTTGTTAAAAAAAAATTACGTGTGGCACTCGGAGACTGCCACGGTAAAGCTATTGCATATCATTTTTATCAACTCCTCTCCTCTCCCCCTCCCTATTCCTCCCCTCCCCCACACCTCCCACACCCCTCCCCTCACCGCTCCCTCCCCTTCCCTCACCCCTCCCTCACTTTCCACTATCTTCCCCTCCTGTTCCCTGCCTCTTCCCCTCCCCCTCTCCGCTCCCCTCTCACCTCATCCTTCCCATTCCCCTTCCCCTCCCCCTCCTTCTCCACCCCCTCTCTCTGTCCTCCCTCTCCACTCCCCTCCCACTCCCCTCCGACCCCTCTCACAATCCCCCCTTCCCTCTGTCACAATCTCCCCCCTCCGGTACCGAAGTGTAAACTTAAAAGAAGAAATTTTTTCTGCCATCTGCGAGCTATTCTGGCTTGCTAATCCTGACTGACTTCTGGCTTATGACTGCCTAAAACAGGGTAGGAGGGAATTGAAATCGGAATCAAAACTTATTTACTATGATTGAAGGAACACGGAAACCGGAATTTGATAGTGATGATGGAAGGTCGTACGAAAGTGCTTCTACTTTTGGAGGTCTGATTTGTGTATAAAGTTTTAGTAAATAAATGCAGCAAGTAGGTAATTTCTAGCAAGATAGGCCCAATAAGGAAAAAAACAACAAAATATAATAACGAGCTTGACCTACGGTCTGTTAAATCTTACTGAAAATTCTTATCGACGTTGATTTATGACGTCACAAAAACATTTTATCATCATGCTTAATTTTAAAACAATTACTGATTTTAGGTAAAATAACTTCAAACAAACGTAATAGAATTAATGTATGTATGTACTGAAGCCAGCTGGCACATCAACATACCCCAATGTGTATTTCTTTGATACATTTTCAACTTTAATCTAAAAAACTTTTTTTGAAAAGAAAAAAACAACCGACATCATAAAAAAACGCCAAGAGGTGAAAACTAACTCCAGTTTTGGAAGTCTGTGGCTTTGGTGGTTTTGTTTCGTTCAGTATTGGACACCGACCGACACGAAACTGGAGTTATTTTTCACTAAGAAGTCGGTTGTTTTTTTTTTTGTAAAAAAGTTTTTATTTTGCAATTTTTAGTTTCTTCAACTAATCATTGGAATTGGTTGACAATAGCTAAAGTCATTAATCTGTAGATCTCTGCCGGGTCCCTTTTAAAATAGAAGGGCGTATTATGTTATGGAAATACAAGAACTCTGCATAGACATCTGACTAAGCAATTGCGAATAATTTGCTGTTATGCGTTGAAGAGTTCCGTCGCATGTCTTTTTCATCAGTTTTTCTTCACATAATGATACTTTCTAAATGAAAATGCTTGATTTCTAACTAAAAATGTAAAAATCGGTACGTGTGTACCTATATTTTTTTAAGAGTTCCCTCAAGTACTCGAGGATCCCTCATCAGATATGAGTTTTGATACAAATGGGACTAATCTGCTAGTATACCCAATAGAATAAAAAAAGATTTTAAAAATCGGTCCATAAATGACGGAGGTAACAAAACCTAAAAAAAAAATATACAACCGAATTGAGAAGCTCCTCCTTCATGTCCAATTGGGAAAATTTGATAGTTTGTGGTAGGTAGATGTGCTGGCGGCTGTAGGTACTTTCCAGGATTCTTTTCTTTAATGAGTTGCAGACAGCGTCGTGTGACGGGTCGTTGAGCTCCTTAGGTTTGAGCTACACGATGACTGAAGCATGAATGCCGTCTGTCGGGACAGGTGAACTCAAAACTGATTTGGTTCTTTCTACAAAAGGCTTTCCCGATTTTGCCTTACATCAATATTATCTTGTCTTTGGACTTTAAAAGACACTCATTTACGCACCTCCCGCGTCAAGTGTATCATAAACAAAGCCTTTGTATATATTTAAGTGTGTACATAATAACAAAATCAACATCACATAAACAATGCATACATTTTATAGTATTTCAAATTTTATTTACAGGTACCTATACTTAAGTTATTAAAAACGATGTAGAATCACCGAATGATAACGTAACGTAAGCGATAGCCCACGAAAATTAGTCAAATAAGAGCAAGAATTTCGGAATTAATTAATTTATTTATTTATTAAATTACATAGGGTGACTGGTAATTAGTATCACATATTCTGTTAAAAGACACCAAAATAGTTAAACATTTCTTATTCATATTGGTATATTCCTCATCCTACAATATTTGACATTCCTAAAAAATCATAATTATTACAAAATGCCGGAATCCCTGAGGCATATCCATCCAGATTTATATATACGTGCCAGTTCATTGACCCCAAATCAATCTACCTACTCCAATTGCTGATAATCACACAAATGCTTAATGCATATAAAATATTTTGATTTGATTTGATCACTGAGATTATGACGATTTGACGATTATGATGATTTGACGATTATGATGATTTGACGATTATGATGGTGATGAATATCAAAAGTTATGGGAGTAAGCTATCAGTAAATAAGCTAGGAGTACATTATTCTATTGAAGAACACAGGCCAGGTTTTTCAGGGTGTTGTAGCACGAACTGTAAAGAAAGTGAAGCAATGATTAAAAGAGGATACATCACTGCACATAAAATCATCAACCGTACAAGATACATGATAATTATTTTGCTATAAACATGAGTATAACCTATACACCAAAAACTTTCAATACTTAGCGCTCATGCACACGAGGCGGTTTTGCGCCGGAGCTAAGCCCGGCGTCAAACCGGGTCTACGGGCGGTCGTCAGTCGTGTAGAAACTCTATGGCCGGCAATACACGGACTGCTCGAGCAGTTACCTAGTGATCAACATTGATACACGGGCCGCTCTTGCAGTCAAGAGTCAAATCAGTATCATCATAGATTTTGAGGAGGCAGCACTTCTGCAGCTTTTGCTCAGAAAATTGGGGGTTCATCCAATATTAGAAACACGAAATTGTAATGGAGAATTTAATCGCTTGTTTTTGAGAGTACGGGCGGGGTTAACTGCGCGAGAGTTGTCGACAGCTCGAGCAGTTAGTGTATGCCTGGCGAAATTCACCGTGCTGTCGACCGCCTGAATCAGTTACTAAATAAATAAATATTCCACAACTTTTTCACACAACGCCATCGACTAGATGGCGTTGTGTGAAAAAGCTAAGCTAAGAGCTTGTGTTATGGGTACTAAACAGCTGATAAACATACTTATATATTTCTAAATACATACATACATACATATTATAGATAAATTACACCCAGACAGAACAAATGATCGTGCTCATCACACAAACATTTGTCCTGGGTGGAATCGAACCCGTCGTGGGTTCGATTCCACTCCGGCATAGCAGTCAGGGTCACTAACTACTAGACCAACAGGCCAGTTGCAACTGCTCGAGCGGTTCGTGTATGTGCGTCTATAGAACTCTGCAGTGCACTGTGCAGACGCAGCATTAAGCTGTCGCCCCTGACTGCTTCAAGCGGTCCGTGTATTGCCGGCCTATGAAGCTAACCACACGACGCCGGCGCTAGAGCCGGCTCGCGGTGAAAGCCTCCTCCAAACCGTTCCAGGTGGCTCTGTCCTTTGCCCGTCTGGACCATAAGGCTCCGGCTATCTGAATGATGTCGTCACTCCATCTTTTAGAAGGTCAACCCTTCCTTCTTTTTTTGTTTACGGGGTATCAATTTGAAATAATGTGTGACCACCTTTATCCTTAGCTCTTTGAATGTGACCTGACCATTTCCATTTTAGTGTCAGCACCTGTTCGACCGCATCTCTCGCCTTTGTTCTTTTTCTTATGAGTGAACTTTTAACTCTATCTTTTAATTTAATGTTCATTTTGCTCCATTAGTATAGTGAAATTGCTCTACGAAGTTCTAATGCGAGGGTAAAAAAAACACTGCCCACACACACACACACACACATCAGACAAAGGTACTATTTAGATTCAACGATTTGCTAAACTAATATTATGACCGTTCTACCCGCCTAGAGCGTTCGATTTTGAGTAAGATTGAGATCATATTGTTTTGAATTAGTTCAAAAGCATTAGAAGGTGGAACTATCATTCTGTGTGGTTCTTTCCTCAAAAGACCATCTCAGACACTAATCTGCATAGATCTTACATGATTTGACCAAGATAATGTCTGGACTTTAAAAGAGACTATGACCTCTGAGTTTCTTTCGGTGTTTCTTCTCAGAGTAGTCAAATAGTGAAATACCGATCTCATTTACTAAAAAAGGCGACGTGTAAAAGTGTTTGTAAAAACCTATTTACAAAAATAAATATCATTTATCATTATCATTTATCTGCCTATAGTCAAATGAGAAAGGTTTTTACCTGGATTTAAGATACCCTTCGACGTTGAAAGTGATGATACCATTCGAAAACATTTCATTACGAAGTCCGGAACGGAAGCCTCGCATCTTTCTCCTTCGTAATTGGCTGCGCACTGACAGGACGGCTCACCAAACGCATCCATGGAACAGACACCGTTATTCAAACAATGCTTATGGCACGCGTTTATCTCACATCTTTCCCCGGAATAACCGTCATCGTCATTACATCTGAAATAAAAAAAAATAAAAAATAAAAGGTGTCAGGGTCAGGGATAGAACGAAGTTCCCTTCGATTGATTAGTGAAGGAATTGTAAAATTCCTTCAAGATAAAAACGAAAGGAACCTCGTTCCATCCGGGCTTTTTCGTTACAACTTTTGGTTCCAATCTTCTCTCTCTCTCTCTCCCTCTCTCCATCCTCTCCCCCTCCTCCCCCCCCCCCTCCCGTAGTTACATCGAGCACGTCGATGGCATAAAACTCACAACAAAAATGTGTGCATATCTTTACGTTTGACAGGTGTACGATGAGCATCCGATACCTGCATGCATAGTAATAGCTTGACCTACGTAGAAAAGGTTTATCCGCACACAACAGTGCCGGCACAGTGCCGACACGTGCCGATTAGTAACGTATCCATCAGTGTAAGTGAAAAATGATTTTGTAGCATACATTTTGTACGACGCCATCAGTACTCGTCAGTGAGACACTACTGAACGTCACTGTTACTGACTTAGGGCCCGGACACATAAACACAATACGAAATCTTGTCGTACCACGATGCGGCGTTGTTTCACGACGCGACGTCGCGTCGTGGAACAACACGACGTCGTATCGTGTTTATGTGTCCCGGCCCTATACCTACGGATAGCGTCGTACAAAATATTTGTTACGATATCATATTTCGCTGACGTATTACGTCTTTGTTCGGCACGTGTCGGCACTGTTGTGTGCGTATAGGCCTAATCGACAAAGTGACAAATTCTTGAAATACCTCTTTTGTTTTGAACATGTTAAGAATGAAGAGAAAAAGAAACTGTTAACCACGACATGGGTCAATTAAATTATTTAATAAATTACCTAGCGAAATCAGAGACCTTCCTATTACATTGTTCCGAAAAAAAATTGTACACCTGGCTTGTCAATAAATGCTATTACACTACTAATGACTACCTTAGACTTACAAATAAAAAAATGATGTAGTAGTGTAATAAATAAAGTGTTTAGTTTAAGATTAGTCTTACATCGTACATAATGTTAAGTTTCACATACCAGCAATGGTCAATATGAGGATGCAACATTTATATATTACGTACCACCTATTTACCCATATTATGTGAATTAAATTATTTTGATTTGATTTGATTTGATTTTGAGAAGTCTGTGTGATTCTTCAGTCGACTATAGTCTACAAAATCGAACATCAGTTCTTCTATAATCAGCGGAAATAGACTACTATGACGATTCTTTTGTCGACATACCCCTTTCTACGGCTATGGGTGCAGGGCGTACGCCTGTACTAACCAGTCCCGAATTAATTTATGTTTGAACAGTTTTTACCCGCATTTAGGCAGTCCGTCATCACCAACACTACACTTTCCGTGGAAGCAATAATTCTGACAGACAGAAACATTGCATCTTACGCCCTCGAAACCTACTGAGCATTTACAGACTGGATCATGCTCCTCATTCAAGGTACAGACGCCATTGTTAAAACAATATCCTTGGCAGTCTTTGGGCTCGTTCTTTTTATTAGAATCATCGGCATCACATCTGAAATTACAAAAAGAAGAAACATAAAAACACGCAATGATATCATAAGTAAAAAGGTGTAGATAGGTTGATGTCACCTCATTTATTTTTAGTTTTGCATGTGGAAGTGCGGAAACTCCTAAGACAAGCAATCCCTTACTTAAAAGGTGATCTCCAAATACCTGTATCTCTAAGCCCATTGTATACATAATTATTTTGTGCTAGGTTTGGATTTTTATGGGTCTATGCCACCCGAAATAAAGTAATTATTATTATTTCATTTATGCATTTATGTCCCTTTCATTAGGTACGTAAAAGTATAATTTACCTGCATTTTGGATCTCCCTGAACACTGTTACTATAAGTTCCTTGACTGACAGTAACATCGCATCTTTTTCCTGTATGGTATTTTGTACATTGACACTAGGGCTTTCAATACCGGTATTACGGGATCCCGTAAAACCGTAATCACGGCTATATTTTGGTCTTTTTTCAATACCGGTACTGACGAGCCAATACCGTGATTATGGTATTACAATCTTTTTATAATTTTAATTATTGTGGTTGTAGTAAGTAGCAGGAAGTTGTATTAAATAATATAATTAACTATGTAATATTATTCTCACACTTCACACTTGTGTATTAAGCGCCAACTCTTATCTCCAGCTCACCCGCCCGCACCCCGCACCTTTCTTAAACAAAAGAATTTCTGAGTCGGTCGAGCGAGCCAAACGACGTTACTGTTTTGTTATTCAGTAGTAACACAAAAAAAACGCAGTTCAAGACTTTGAAGTCGTTTGATGAATATACAGCAACTAATAATAAGAGGTACATGAACATTAATGTACATAATAAAGATTTAGAAAGTGGTTCCACGAACCTAGGATTAGTCAGGATATCAGGCTCCATGACAGCAGATGTAGGTATACAATACCTAAAACAACGACTTCAAGAATTTGACCTTAATTTACATGAAGATATTATAGCTTTTACTACAGATGGTGCCAGTGTGATGACTAAAATGGGAAAAAGTTTTTAAGGCCACCATCAGCTCTGTCTGGTGCATGGAATCCAGCTGGCTGTTATTGACGTGTTGTATAAATACCAATTTCAACAAACCTTTTTTCTGTTCGACCGCTAAATCCTCACATTGAAACATTAGAAACTGACAGCGAAGGTGACAATTCTGATCATCAAGGCGGTGACGATGCTTTGAATTATGTTGAAGCACAATTGCTCGAATCAGAAAGACCTGAGTTTATTTACTAAAACCTCATCGATAAAGTAGGAAAAAAGTCAAACTTTTTCGTAAGTCCCCTACAAAGAATGATTTGTTACAAAAATATGTCATTGAAACTCATACAAAGGAAATGACATTAATACTAGATTGCAAGACAAGATGGAGCAGTATGGCTGATATGATTGGACGCTTTTTGAAACTAAAGGATTGTGTTTTAAAAGTTTTAATCGATCTAAAATTAAACTCCGATTTCGAATTAGACGAATTCGATTTGACAATATTAAAAATATTTACAACAGCCTTTCTGTAGTCAAAGTAAAGAAATTTGTAAACGGGATGCCAATTTACTAAAAGCGAATATTACGCTAAAATTTATGTTGACAAAGTTAGATGTTCAAGCTAATGACTTAAGCCAAAATCTAGCAAAAACACTTCCAAGACGCATAAAGGAGCGACGACTTTTAATATCTTGAGTATTACAATATTTGCATGACCCTGAAACTTTTTTCAGTAATGATAATAGCGATGACGACACCTTTATAAAAACCACATCTGATGAAATATTAGATATTATAGTTAATCTACTTATACGTTTAAAATATAATAATAACATAACAAAACAGTCTCAAAGAGACAATGAGAATAAGGCTGATATGACGATAGAAGAACCTTCTTCTTCTTCTTCAATTTGTGTAAATGAAGACACGTCCATACAAAAGCAATTAGAAACGGAGATTTCTAAATTGCCTGTTTTGAAATCTCCTGTTTGAAATTATTTTATTAATGCCCTAATTAAAGTTCTTATGAACCTTAGAAGAAACCCTTAGAAGGGATGACAGTCAAGCGCTAGTTTAATTATTTTTTTAAAAAGCTTGAAAAACTTGAGTTCAATACCGTGATCACGTGATCACGGTATTGAAATTTCTAATACCGGTACTAGTACCGGTATTGAAAAAATCCGGTATTTGAAAGCCCTAATTGACACACTGGCTGACTCTTCGCATTTAGGGAACACACACCGCTGTTCAAACAATAGCCGTGGCATGCGTTGGTTTCACATCTGTCTCCATAAAAGCCGGCAAAACATCTGAAATAACGAAGATACGATACACTGTAGGTTTAATCAACAAATAAACAAAACCAGTAAATGTATAATATAAAGTAGTGTTAAATAGTTGATTGATACAATAGTTTGCTCATTCTTGCACTACTACGTCCAATTGCTGGGCAAAAGCCTCCCTCAATTCCTTCCCTCTGTCGCGATTCTGCGCCACCTCTCTCCAATTCTCAAGGAAGACATCCAGGTCCTCCCGCCATCTCCTTCATAGTCTGCCTCGTCCCCGGGTCACTGTATGGCACCAATTCAAGGTTTCACGAGCCCATAGCTCGTTTCAGGCAGACAAGTCCTGCCCAGTCCCATTTTAGTTGGGCAGCCTTTCGTGCACAGTCGACTATTTGTGTTTTGCTGCGCCGTGTGATGTTTCGAACACGATCTGTGAGTATGATACCCAGAATACTATATTAATATGCAATTTTTAAGTACCTGCATTTATGTTCTCCACCAGCACTGACACTACAGTCTCCTTGAATACAATAGTTTTGACATCCAGAAATTTCGCATCTTGCGCCTTCAAAATCTCCTGTGCATTGACAGACAGGCTTACCCATCGCATTCAGTGAACAGACACCGTTATTTAAGCAATACTCATGGCATGCGTTGACTTCACACCGCTGCCCAGAGTAACCGATATAACATCTGAAATAAAGAAGACAAAAACAGGTAATTTTAAATTTATTAACAAAGAAATAATCGCAAGCACCCAATACGCTGCGTTCCGATCACTCATTAAAAACGTTGCAATCATGAAACTCAAGTTTTGTATACCGTATAGAGCTCACTACACGGAAAGTACCTACTTAACATTTAGTTGAGTTTATAAGAAAGGGATTTTTGAAATTTTTATTACACATCATTGAGATCGGTGAAGAAAAATATCAAAACGAACCCTGCAGGGCTTTACATTGGAAGTGGCGTCCAGTTCCACCCGGAATTTTAATTATATCTGAGAATTTACAAAAAAAAAACCGGCCAAAAGCGTGTCGGTCCACGATCAGTGTAGGGTTCCGTAGAATATGTAAACGAAGTTAAAAAAATGCTTGCATGTACTATTATACTACAAACTTAGTCCAGAAATTATTTTTTACAACTTTTTGTCTTTTTTGTACAAAAACTGTTTCCATCCAAGTTCAAAATAATTTTCCTAGAAAGTCCTTATAAAGTTCTACTTTTTAGATTTTTTTTCATATTTTCTAAACTTATGGTTCAAAAGTTAGAGGGGGGGGGGGGGGGGGACACATTGTTTTTTTACTTTTGGAGCGATTATTTCCGAAGTTATTGACATTATCAATCAAATATTTCAGTAAACCCCTATTCATTTTTAAATACCTTTCCAACAATATATCACACGTTAGGATTGAAATTTAAAAAAAAATCACTTCCCACTATTCAATTTGTAGGATTCTAATTAGGAACAGTTAGGAAGTAACCAAGCGGTTGGAACCACCGGTTTACCTTAAATCGGATCCAATCTGTGCTAACTGCGATTACATCTACCGATTTTCTAGTTTCCTACAAATAGAATAGTGTAATAAGCCCTTAAGCTGAGGTCCCTACCCAACAGGGGGTGCCCTCAGCGAATAATCGCTTAGATTTAGCCTGGTTGAAGACCTTAATATAAAGGCTGCATCCACTTTAAAGTCAGGTTAAGTTGTAGACAACCTCTTAGGTTGTACTGTAAGTTTATTAAAAGCAATGAGGAAACCAAAGTAAAGGGTAGTGAATGTCGCGAACGTGGAGTATGTGCGTGTGCGCTTTGAATTTGACTGGCCTGTTGGTCTAGCCCTGACTACTATGCCACTGGTCGTGGGTTCGATTATCACCCAGGACAAATGTTAGTGTGCCGATCTTTTGTTCTGTGTCTGGGTGTAATTTATCTTTAATGTGTTAGTATTTAGATATAGATTATGAGTACTAAACAACTGATATTATATACATACTTATATAGGGTGACTGGTAATTAGTGACGGATACTTAAACACATGATTATATTCATGATTTCAATAAACTTTCCCAAAGGAACTATTTTTTTTTATACACAATAACTTATAACACAATAAAATAACAAAAAAGATGTTTTAAATTCCCGCGCATGCGTTCTATTAGCTGATAGTCTGACCTCAGGAAGGGCATAATTTACTAGTGGTAGCGTCACACGCTCCCCCGCCACCCACACCGCTCCCGTTGTGCAGTACTGACGTAATTGAATTAATTGAAAGTTAATGAATATAAAAAACAAGTTTCTTTGGGAAGGTTATTCGTATTCATGAGTACAATCACGTATTTAAGTATCGGTCACTAATTACCAGTCACCCTATATAAGTATGTATATCAGTTTTTTAGTACTCATAACACAAGCTTCGCTTAGTTTGGGACTAAATGGTCTACTTACCTGCATTTAGGTTGTCGATCAGCACCAACACTACAACCCCCTTGAATACAATAGTCCTTGCAGACAGACACAGTGCACCTTTCGCCTGTATAACCTTCTGCACATTGACAGACTGGCTGACTTTTCTCATTCAGGGAACAGACACCGTTGTTGGAACAATATCCCTCACATGCGTAGACTTCACACCGTACCCCGGAGTAACCAGCATTACACCTAAAATATCGAAGATATTAAAATGAATGCGCCAGAGTAACTCACGAAATTCAACTTTTCTGACAATATGTCTTAAAAAGAGTTATCTTAACTTCTTCAGAGCATTTGGAGAATTTGCGGACCAGCAAGATTCCTATACCGCTATAATTATCAACATATATCTTTAGTAATATAGAGAAGAAAGCTTTGTTTTTCATTTGTAGGGATTTAACTCAAAAATTACCAAACCTTTTTTAAAAATTCTTTTGTGTACCAAAAAATCTTACACTTTAAGCGACAATAGGCTGCTTTACAAAAAACCTTCTACAGAAAACCTCCCTGGACATCTAGACTTTAAGTTAATGTAACTTAACTTTTCTTGTGTTTTTGCCGTTCATTGTTAAGCTGTACGTTGAACAAAATATTTTATTTATTTATTTATTAAAACTTTATGCACTAGTAAAATAAACTGTACAAAGGCGGACTTAATGCCTTAGGCATTTTCTACCAGTCTACCTTAAGGTGATGCAGAGACAGAACATGGTAGGCGCAAGAAGATAACAAAAACTTGAAAGTTAAATAAATTATTATTTAGAATAAATACATATATACATACATATTATATAAAATCCAGAGATATCTAAGTCAAGAAAAAAAAAAATAAAAAAAGATATAATATTAATGGAGAAACTAAAATAAGTAAGTAACTAAAATAAATAAAAACATCATTTGCGATCGGATTATTGGCAATAGGCTCGCCTATGCCATCAATCGGACATATACTCAGACTCCAGGCTGCTACTGCTACCGGAGTCTAGATTGTTGAAACAGCTCAGCCTGAACCTATGGGTTTGGCCAAACGCATAGTGCTTAAAGGCGCCATTAAAACAAATAAATTTTACCTGCATTCAGGCCTCTCATCAATGACACTACAATCTCCTTGGAGACAGTAGTTTTGACAGACCGAAACATCGCACCTCGTACCGGTGTAACCATGTATACATTTACAAACAGATTTCCCAATAACTTTTGTACCGTGCACACAAAGTAGGCTTTCTTCATGCGTGTGTGTTGAAACCTTGCCTTGGTTCCTTGTTAGCAGACTCGTTAATCTCTCACAGTTGCTTACACCCCGAATTCTGTCTTCCACTTTGTAGTTGGTAGCTATACTCTCACAGAACTTACAATTTCCTTGGTTAACTATTGGAAACGCTTTGGGTTCTACATATCCGGCGTACGATGGAGTCTTCGGAATTTGCCAATACGTAGGTGAACTTAAACTTCTCCAGTAGATGAAGTCTTTTGATACGGCAATATTTCCATGCAATACTGTATTATCTTTATTGAATAACGTGATTCTGTTCATTCCATTGAAGTCTGCACTCTCAATAGAAATTCGAGTCTTATTATGGTGCTTATAGTTGTATTGCTTGTCGATCCAGTACATTTTTTGTGTCTGCTGGTCTATGGTGAAGTCTGCTCGCCAATAAACATAACTGTTTAGTACCTCTTCTCTGTCGGAACCATCAAATCGAGCCCTTTCTGTCTTATTATTAGTGGCCCAGTAAAGATACCTGTAATTCAAATGTATGTAAACATGTAAGCATCATGTATCTATAAACCCTGTTATCTAATTGACGAACTATAAATATTTGCAAATACATAAGGGGATGAAGAAGTGGACCGGGTTCTAAAGCACCGGATCAACGCAGCAGGCCTAGCCATATTACAAATTCCATTTCTATTATCGTAATCGATAAGGCGACAATAGACATACTGTCAAGTGTTAACGAGTAGAATTTGTATTACGGCTAAAAATTAAATACACTTGACAGTTGACAACCAGCTGATTCCATATACGCCATTTTCATTCTATTGTCGCCTTAACGATTACGATAATAGAAATAGAATTTGTAATATGGCTAGGCCTGCAGGATAGATGAAATGGTGACAGGTCACGGCAACAACTTAGCACGGATGCTCCTCAAGTCAAAGAGGAAAATATACTAGTCTGTAATACAACCTGTCGTACTATATGGATCAAAATCCTGGGCAGTGAAGAAGACGGATAAAAACATATTGCATGCAGCAGAGATGAGAATGTTGAGATGGATGTTTAGAGTCACTATAAATACTCCTCCTTAGAAAAAAAAGAGGCTCGTAGAAGCAGGAATTAAGAACATTTTAGTCCAAAGTTGTGTGACAACAATTTTGAGTACAATAGTACAATTGTTTTATTTCAAATGTCAAAGAATAAAAGTGAAATAAAGAACGTGTCCATGAATTGTTAATCGCTGCTTCTTCTAGGTTTATAATCATTGACACTAATTTTCAACTAAAATTAAATTAATATAACAAAATAAAAATCCACATCAATTCTCAAAAAAAAAACGTTGCAACGGTTAAAACTTATTGTGACAGCTGCAGTGTAAATAGATAATAATAAAATTCAGCGTCTATCGTACGGTAGATTGTAACATGCTTATTGAATGACACGGAGTCGTCTGTCTTGGCGCAAACATGTGATGAGGAGGGATGGAGCACATGTGACTAAAAGAGTGATGAATTTGGCTGGAGAAGGAGAAGAAGGCCAAAGAAAAGAAGCATAGATTGTGAGAGAAATGATACCATGGAGAGGAGTAAATGATACCATGATGAATGGCCGAGGAGAAAGAAGAGAAAACGTGTTGCGCCGACCCCAGCATGGGACGAGGGCGGAAAGATGATGACAATAACATTATTTAATTTATAATCAAAAAAATCACAATTATAAATACACATGAAACCAAATCAAAAAACTTTTAATTTCAGCGCAAATTTAAATATATGGGGTACTTCGCCGATTCACACCACGCGCGATTCGGACCATGGTGTGAATCGCACAAGAACCATTTTTGAATTGCATGATTCACACCATGGTGTGAATCGAGAAATCCCAAAAAAGTCATTCGGTGATCCACACCATGGTGTGAATCGCCGAAGGACACTTTTTCAATTCGCCGATTCATACCAACGGTTCTTTCTTATTAATTAACAAGCAAGCACACAAGTGCTTAGCGAAATACTATTAAAAATATTAAGTAAGTACCTATTATGAGTGAACCAGTGCCACCACTTTAGGAGTTCTGTGGCTACTATAATAATACTATCTACTACTCCTGCGGGGTTTTTTTTAATAATTAAAATGATAAAACATGCAATCTGATATTATAATATCAGCTTAACATTGTATATCAATTTTATTTAAAAATTCAGTAACGTGCGCCTAAACAGTGCGCGGCGTAGGTACGCGCCAATATTCTCAGGTAAAAAACAACCCTTTTGTAAACAATGGAAAATTTCTGAACTACCACAATGCACTAATTTTAAACGTAATTGCATCATTTCTATCCTGAGAGTAGTGTTGTAGGTACATGTGAAGTGACTGTCATATTTTGAGTGAAATATAATTTTGGTAAGTACAGTTTTCAATATGTTGTTAAAATTAAAAAAATTATAATTATCTCAGGCACAAAATTAATTAATTAATGTTAAACATAATATTTAAAGTTGTCTTCTTCATTACTTGGTAGATACCTATTGCTATTTTTATTCTATAATACTTAATTAATTTTTATATTGGTCAATGTTAACAGTGCATCTGCATTATTAGCTTTAGCACTTCAAAATCTGGTTTACAATTAATCTTGGATTAATTGTTTATGGATGAAATTGAATACAATATTTTAAAATAGCGTAAAACAAAATGGCGGACTGTCCGCCATTTTACTTTAGTGTGTAGGTACTGATTTCAATAAGTATTGCACCATAATGCCAAAGTGTGTAATAATTTAGTATACTATATTATAATATTTTGTTTAGTCATTGCTTGTGGTGTTTGTAATCATAGAATTGGATTTTATTTAATCTCAATACCTATCTAAAGCTTTATGAAATGTAAATAAGTAAAATAATAAGAAAGGAGAGTGTTATCTGCATGCTTTTAATATAAAACTTTTGTAAATAAATTTTTAGATAGTTAATATAACTAAATCGATATTTTTTAAGCAAGTAAAGTATTTTACAATGTTAATTATATTTAGATATTAAAATCCAATTTCCTTATTTTTGAACAGGCTCGGTGTAAAAATGTCTGAAGATGCGTCAACTTCACATGCTCTTGAAAATATGGAGTTTCAAATAACCGAGAGAGGTCGTCGTATGCTGTGTCGAAATGGATACAATTATATTTGGAAACGTATAAACAAAGATGGTTCTGAGGTCTGGAGGTGCACCAAAAAAGATAGCAAATGCAATGCAATATTCAAAATGCACCCGTCTCCATTTGCAATATTATGTGAAACTAATCATAACCATGCTCCTAAGAATCAAACAGCGATTGAAATAGACCAGCTGCACATATGTACCGAAACTGTTAAAAACAATATCAATAAGCCAGTCACACAAATTTTTCAAGATTCAATAGATGTACTTACAGATAAAGGAATTAATCTAACGAAACCGTTACCTCAATTCAATAACGTAAAGAATAAACTGTACAATCAAAGAAATAAAGCTATAGGCGCTAATAAACTTATCTTCAATAAAGCCACACATCTTGAAGTGCCAAAAAAATACGATCATCTGTTGTTCGCCGATTACGCATACAAAAACAAGCGCATCATAATTTTTGGAAAGACTGAAATGACAAAATATTTAAAGGAGTCGAAACATTTTTTTATCGATGGCACATTTAAGATTTGCGTCAAGTGCTTTCATCAAGTATACACTATTCATGCGGATATAGGGAGCAATGAAGAATACGTCAATGTGGTTCCTGTGCTATATGCTTTGCTTCCAGATAGAAAAGAAGAAACTTATGAGATTATGTTCCAAATTATTAAAAGCCGAGTTCAAGAATGGGAGCCCACACATATATCAATGGACTTTGAAGTAAGTGCAATGTTGGCACTGAAAGTGTTGTTTCCAGATGTGAAAATAGTTGGCTGTTATTTTCATTTCATCCGCTGCTTATGGCGTAAAGCTAAGAAGCTTGGAGTAACCAAATCTAAACTGGGCAGGATCCATGTAAGCCTATGCGCAGCTATGACACATTTGCCACAAAACCCATTGGATGATGGCTGGCTGTATGTTATGGGAGAAAGTCCCAATACCGCAGAAGTTACGCTTTTTAATGATTATTTTGTCCAAACATGGCTCCAACACTCAGTTCTATCAAATACGTGGAGTACTTACAATGAAAGTCATAAAACAAATAACATGGTTGAATCGTGGAATGCTAGAATTAAAAAAATTATTCCATCAAAACCAAATATTGCCCAATTTCTTCATGGAGTAGACAAAGACGCACACTTTTATTATAATAAAATAAATTTACCGGGTGACGTTAAAATTTCAAAAAGAAAACTAGTAAGCGTGCAAGTTAATGAAAAAATTAGTAACACTATAGATGAGTTATTGACTAACCAAATAAGTATTGGCCATTGCTTGGAGAAGTTGAGATTTTGAAAAAAATCTAATTTTCGTATTATGCTGATTTATTTTTTGGTAGCTCATCATTATATAATTAACAATAATCTTGTTTATAAGTAACGTTAACTTAATTTATATTATTTTATTAATTACAGCCATATAACCAAACAAATCTGTGATTCCAATTACAAAGAAAAGGGTAATCTATTCAATCTGTTTTTTTTTAGATATAGTAAAACTATGTACTATTGTACACTCTTAATTAGTAAGGTAAGAAGACGACAAGCAATTTTAGTCATTGGATATATCTCGTTATATAAGTAGTAACTAAAATTACTTATAGTAATAAAGTAGGTATTACTTAGTCTTTTTTTTTACTGACAAATAAATCGTAAGTCAAAATGTGCAACATGTGATTTAATTATTATTAAGGTGAATATTTTATATTAAAGATGTTGATGACAAGTATTTTTTGTAATTAGTAATAAGTAACAGGGTAATCTTTCAGTCTGTATTTGTGATTTTATTTATAGTTGTTTTTTATTTTTTTATAAATACCTAGATCTTTATTAATGTTGACCAATATTGTGATTTATATTTACAGTTAAAACTGTACATACCTAAATATCTTTATTCAAGTTGAACAACATGTGATTTTTAAATTAATCATAAGCATAGGAATAACTGACCTACATAATATGAATAATCTAACATACTTGTAAAAACTTATGCTATGTTTAATTTCTTATGTTAGCATAATAAATATTATATCCCTATAAATAATTTGTTTCAATAACCGTTTTGTACCAGTCAGTACCAAAAAGTAATTACTTTTATAACTTTTTTATAATGGTGCGAATCGACGAATTCGCAAAATGTCTTTCGTCTTTTCACACCATGGTGTGAATCGCCGAAAGACTTTTTTGGGATTCGTCGATTCACACCACGGTGTGAATCATGCAATTCAAAAATGATTCTTGTGCGATTCACACCATGGTCCGAATCGCGCGTGGTGTGAATCGACGAAGTACCCAATATATGTATAACTAAGGAATGCAATCTCGATCTAGCGAGATCTCGAAAACACGAGATCTCGGCTATTTTTTCGATATTCAATCGCGAAAATAACAAATCTCGTTTTCTTAATCTCGTTCGAGATCTCGACAACATCAATCGAGATTTTGTGACCGAGAGTGCGCGAATCACAAGAAGAAAGAAGCTATTTTCAAAATCACAAATAATGTGTGTTTGTGTACTGTGTACCTACATAATTACTTTTTTAAATAATCGAAGATGCGCGCCATAATGCCGTATTTTTTTGCTTTGTCAGGTATAATTTTGTTGACTTTTTTGTAATCTATACATATAATAAGACTGTAAAAAAACTGTGTCTGTACATTGAATATATTTAAAAAATAATAATTGAGGGGGGTTTAGAAACAGTAATAGAGCACGAATCCAAAAAAAAAAGTCTGTCTGTTTGTCTGTTTGTCTGTTTGTCTGTTTGTCTGTTTGTCTGTTTGTCTGTTTGTTTGCACACGCTAATCTTCGGAACTACTGGACGGATTTGAATGATTTTTTTTTTGTTGTATAGATATTAAGTCTGGGCAACACATAGGCTATAATTTATCCTGGAAACTGGAACACCTGATGCAGAACCGCAACAGACCAGCTAAACTATACGAGATACAAAAATGGTACCATAGCAAAAATTGTTCCACGTGATGAGCATTTTCTGCTGAGAGAATAAATTTGAAGATCCGGAACACCTGATGCAGAACCGCAACAGACCAGCTAAACTATAGGAGATACAAAAATGGTACCATAGCAAAAATTGTTCCACGTGATGAGCATTTTTTGCTGAGAGAATAAATTTGAAGATCCGGAACACCTGATGCAGAACCGCAACAGACCAGCTAAACTATAGGAGATACAAAAATGGTACCTTAGCAAAAATTGTTCCACGTGATGAGCATTTTCTGCTGAGACAATAAATTTGAAGATCCGGAACACCTGATGTGGAACTTCAAGTGCCCAGCTACACTATAACATATATAGGAATGACGTCTTAGCAAGAGTTGTTCAGCCTTATGAGCACTCGCTGTTGACGTATAAATATCGAAGATCTGGAACACCTGTTGTGGAACTCCAAGAGCCCAGCTACACCATAACTCACATAGGAATGACATCTTAGCAAAAGTTGTTCGGTCTGATAGGCATTTCCTGTTGACTTATAAAAATCGAAGATCAGATACATTTGATATACTTAGAAATTAAAGCTATCACTAATTTCATTGCATATTTATAAAATAACATAAGTACCTCCACGCGGTGAAGGCGGGAACAGTTCAGGGCTGATTTTCGATGACGATGGTATATCATTGAAAATTAGACTCTACTGGCCAAAACTTCCATTTTTTTTTATCGTGTAAATATGCCTTCGGGCTTATGTTATTTGAGTGTTTAGTTTCCTTTTCTATTTATCTTTGTTACATGGTTGCCTACCCGGTAACGCTGAGGAGCAGCCACTTAGATTTTAATTGATCAGGTATCATCACAATAAAACTATAACCATACCTAGAAAGAGGTCAAATCTTTCTCAATGTTCCAAAAGTGCTAAATGATTAAAGATCATAAGATCCCAACAATCTACCGAAGAGCGTTAGGAGGGACTTGATGCTGTTCGACAACATGAGGTTGCAACTCGCTCCAAGGAAACTTCTTGGGATCGCGAAGCACGCCTGCATTCTCAGCGTATTTACGCATCTACCAGGTATCCAGGTCTCTAGACACCAGTGAAGAATATATGACTGACCGCTGATCATGAACATCATGCACTGTGTCGCGAGTTGGAGACGTTCACGAAAAAGCATGACGCTTGAGTTTTCAGCGTAAATACGCATCTACTCTAGAGATAAGTGGGGGAAGGAGATGCGCGACTGACCGCTGATCGTGAACGTCACGCAACATATGGGTAGATCTCCAGAGGCATTTTTTTTCGTGTCGGGCTGGATAAACCCACTTTAAAATTGAAAAACGTTTTTAAAATATTTTTTAATATACAGTTTGGTGTACAATCTACATGGTACAAGACTAATATTATGAATAAGTTTATTTTAAATATTTAAAAAAAAATCTTAAACCCTAAAATTCTGATCGCTCTGGGTTGACCCGACTCCCGATTGAATGAATAAAATATTATTTAACTTTTTATTAAGAAGGTTCATATGAAACAACTTGTTTACATTACATAACAAATAGTTAATCTTCATCGTAATAAATTATTTTAAGTTATATTAACAATACTTTTCCCACAATTTGAATTTGAAATCATGACTGGGCATTTTGTCTCATCGCTCTGCGCTGAGGTAAAACATCGCGCTCATCCCTAGTTACGCGTTATAGACACTCTATTCCCCTCCCGCGGGGTAACCCTGGCAATAGTCTAACCGCCGAGGAGGAAACCTGTGTGCCACAAACCAGCACTCCAACATTACGAAGGTAAGTTTATGATTGCTCTGGATTTGGTTCTCGAATTTTATGATTGCTATGGCACGTTATTTAAATTAAATAGTAAGCTTATGAATGTGTCTGTTATGTGAATTAAGAGATCGTTGTGATGTTTTTTTATGAAACGTAATCATAACTTTCTACTGCTTTTAAATTCGGCTATATTTATGATTTAGTGACTTTTTCTGATGGCTATGGCTGTGATTGCTCTGTCCAAAAAGAACAGAGCAATGATATTTTGCATTAATTGTACGTTATAAATCTATTGTAAGTAGTAGTAACAATGACAAACGATGAACTATACATATGACCTTTAATTTACAACCATTCCTGGGGGGTTTCTTTGGGTAACCTAAACCCATAAACAGATATTGACGTATTTTACCTTGATGATATTTTTGTAATGGCATTTAACTAACCACAACTTTACAGTTGTGGTTAGTTAAATGCCATTAGAGAAGTAAGGGTTACCCCTTTCTTCTCTAAAATTTAATGGTAACTATTTTTGCAGGTTGAAATCATGCCTCGAAATAAATTATCTACGAGTAATGAAGAAAAACGTCTTAGAAAGAAATTGGCTGAGCGTCGTAGAATGGCCAAGATAAAATATGATCCATATCTAAGACGCACAATGGCTTGTAAAGTCAAGAGAGAGTTACCAAAGGCAAAAAGCTCGGGGCACAGTACTACCAATGAGTGACAGATCTATTGAGTGTGAAAATTTAATTAGGTACTCCAAGTATTTCCGAGGTAGTTTTATCTTCGTTGGAAAACAATAACACCTTGACAAAGTTTGCTGCAGCAGAAGATTTACCCGACTCCGACTCCGAGTACTATTCAATTATCTGAGCTTAAAATAAACCTTAATTTTTAGTTTCCTGATCAACTAAGCCTTACAAAATTTGTATTTTTATACTTTGTGTTAAAATTTTGTATCATTATAATTTGCAAACAATACTTTAATCTGATGTGACCATATGAATTGCATTTAACTTTGTGTTCTGCTTTTTAATTCTTCACTTTCCACTAAAGATATACCTAGTTAAGGAAAATGTGATCATGACAAATCTCTTACATATCTTGTAAAGACTGTTAATTTAGTCATGATTTCTATTAAGTATTATGATTACAAATAGTTACGTTTATAAATTTGTTGTTAATTTTTAAGAATTTTATTTTGTTCTTTGTAAACGTTAGTTTTCTTTCATAACTTTTTTAAAACTAATATTGATTGAGTCTAAATCATTTCATAACTTTAAAAGACTGTATGTAATATTGGTGGATTTCAAAAGGTTTTTAATGTTGTCTCATTTACCTAGAAGTGATTTAATTAAGTCCAAATAAATGAATCTAAGCCAAAAGTTGATCTTTATAATTTTGTTAATTTGTTATTTATTTTTAATATGGAAGTACTTATGACTGATAATATGCCTTGACCTTTTTCTAAAATAATACATTTCTCTTACATGTAATAATCTTGTTACACGTACACTGAACATGACTTAAAATGGCTAAATAAATATTATTTTATCATTATTATTTATTTTTGTTACACTAATTTCACCATTTATGATCGCTCTGGCACCAATTATGATTGCTCTGGGCGCGAAATTTTTTAAACTTAAATATTTCCATAACCGTTTGTGTAAATTGAAGGCCAATAATAAAAATGTACTATTTGAATATCATTCTTTTTAATGAGATACATAATTACCATTATATATCAATATCTGAAAAGCACCAGAGCGATCACACGAATACGCCCGTTTTGGAGATTGACCCATATAGGCTACAATTTATTTTGGAAAATGGAACACCTAAAGTAAAAGAGATATAAAAATGGTGCCATTGCTAAAACTATTCCACGTGAAGAGCGTTTTCTGCTGTGAAACTAAATTTGAAGATCTGGAGCACCTGTAGTGGAACTCTAAAGCCCAGCGACAATATAGCATATACATAATAAAAATGGCGTCTTAGCAAAAGTTGTTAAGTCTGATGGCATTTCCTGTTGACCAACAAAAATAAAAAATCTGGAACGTCTTGGATCGTCTCGCGCATTCCATTGTTTTGCCGTCCCCGGGCTTTTACAATTCGACTTCAGACGTTTCAGATCTTCGATTTTGACAACCCCGTTGTCGCTGGCATAAGCAACAGGATCCGCGTACGAAGTCGCGGGCAGAAGCTAGTAAGTAAATAGATTTCATTTTCATTGTTTTGTATTATTCATAACTTCATAAGATATTACAGCGATATCCTAACAAGTATTAATGTAGTATTCTAATCTATTAGCATTCCTCGAGGTTTGTATCGATTTAAGGGTGTTTGAGTATAAAAACCATAATCTCAATAATCTTGAAATCTCGCCAGATCTCGACTTGTTTTGCACGAGATCAAGAAACTGCCAATCTTGACACCAGGTTCAACAGGCGAGATCTCGATTTGCTAATCTCGACTCGAGATTGCATTCCCTAACAAATGGGTTGTCAAAACAATTCAGTAACCTATTTTTAACCGACTTCAAAAAAAGGAGGAGGTTCTCAATTCGACGGTATGTTTTTTTTTTGTGTGTTTGTTACGCAATTTCTCCCCCATTTGTGGACCTTTATTTGAAAGAATATACTTCCGAGGTGGTCCCATTTTAATTTGGTGAAAACCGACTTAAAAAAAAACACTAACCGGTGTAAAATAACTCTAAATTCGGAAGTCGGTGGCCCATCATGAATAAGACAAAACCACCAAAGCCACAGACTTCCTAATTTAGAGTTATTTTACACCGGTTAGTGTTTTTTTTAAGTCGGTTTTATTTTTTGCAAAAAAGATTTTTTTTAAGATTTTTTTTTGACTGGCCTGTTGGTCTAGTGGTTAGTAACCCTGACTGCTATGCCAGAGGTTGTGGGTTCGATTCCCACCCAGGACAAATGTTTGTGTGATGAGCACGGCTCTGTTTGCCATAATAAAAAAAAAGAATAAGTAGAATAGAATATGATGGTCAATACTTTTAATACAGCTACACTTACCCGCTACAGCTATCCACTGCAATTCCCATGACGTATTCGTCCAATTGTACCAAAACATTTCCCGTCACACCTTTGTTGTTGTTAGTCCCAGGTTTTATTGAAAACGAACAGATGCTTTTTGATGCAATCTGGAATATTGTTTCTGTGACCGGGTCGTAGTCAAACTTCAGTACAATCACATATTCACCAGCAGTTATTTTACAGCTCGTAAATGTTTTTCTTTCCTTAGTCACCATGTCTAAGCTGTGTATTACGGAGAGGTTATTGGTGTCTGTAAATAGCACCCTGTTGTGTATTGGATCGTAGATTATTGAAGAAATGACAGCAAATGGAATGTCTTCAGTGTGCATTAATATTCCTTTATTGTAAAAGTTAAGTCCAGTTTCTACGCCTAGAACGATGTCTGAAACATGAAGATATTAAGTAATATATTATACAAGCTTATATTATTATAGACTACTTAGTCGACATTTTGCTTGAATATAGATATCAGAATCAGAACTTGATGAAACTCTTAATTTTAATAATTGTGTGACTGCTGTATTATATACGGCGAGGAGGGTAATGGCTGATCTTTGCGTTATGCTCGTGAACGAGTGCTGCTTGTGGTGACTGGTCGACTTGCTTACCAATGGTTTTTTTTTTGTTATAATAGTTAAATGCTTATTGTTTTCACTTCGATGGTCCTAGATTATCATTTTAAACTTAGAGTCACAGCCTTATGAAAATAAGCCAACATTGCACATGTAAGCGGGTACGCCTTTTATACCTGGAGGCTGTTATTTTTCAGTTTTGTAGTTGTTTTGCATGAGTTTAGATTTCAATGTTAATATGAATATTTATATTTTCTTTTTTTATTTTAATCTCGGTATATTGGAGAGTGCTTAGCTAACACGTGACAATCATTCTGTTATGTAAAGTTTTACAAAGTGTATAAACCTTAGTGCTATTTATTGAGCATTTCATTGTATAGATTCTTTGTATACCTATATTCAAACGAATCAAATAGACGTGTTGCTGAAGAGTTTGTTCCGCCACTTCTTCTTCCCAGCAAAAACACTAGGAAGTGGCGAAGGGTGGGCCGTTTTTGCGGGACTGTCTTTATGTATTTTTTTTTGACGTTCAAAAAGTGCTGATTCTCTGCCTAGTTTGAATAAAGACTTTTGATTTTTTTGATTTTGATACACTAGGAAAAACGTTTATTTCAAGTGACGCAGGCCCAGAGATACCTTAACCTGAAAATACATATTAGCGTTGACAAAGTAGTAACTCTTGTACTCACCCCAGGAAAAGGATTGCGCCGACCCCACGTACAGCACTAACAACGCCAACACACACTGCGTATACATTTTATACCGAAGCCCACTTCGTTTCAACAAAAGCAGAATGATGTTTCATGCACCCCGATGAAAAACAAAATGCGTGTATACTAAAAACGAGAAATAACTAATAATATGTTTAATATCAGGCATATTGATAAACTAAGAGGTCCCCTGATAAGACATGACCATTGACCCTAATTGGAATGGCGTGGAATTTCCAAGTTTGCGATAAAGGAGACTATGTTTTATTTGTTGTTTTTTAACTGGCCTGTCGGTCTAGTAATTAGTAATAATAATAATAATACATTTTATTGCACGCACTAGCGCTGCTCTGTGGAACTTGTCCACGGAAGCGACGGAAGACCACGTCCTTAGGCCAGAAGTTTTCATCCATGACCACGGGCAGATAACAATTCGGAATGTGTACCACAAACGCCTTGAAGTTGACGTTGCGGCGCGACTCCAGCAACTGCAGCCTTGGCATGTATCCAATCTTCTGGCGCACGTACTCCACGATGCCCTTCGCCTTGTCCTCTCCCTCTTAGTGGTGTAGTGCAGGCGGGATATATACACCGGAGTGGTCGGCGCTGCGGAGCGCAAGTTAACTTCGAACTCCGTTGAAGCTTTGCCGCAGCGGTTCTGGCTCGCTCGCGAACAAGACAGACCGAGAGAGACCAGAGAATTAGTGACCCTGACTGCTATGCCGGAGGTCGTAGGTTCGATTCCCACCCAGGACAAATGTTTGTGTGATAAGCACGATCATTTGTTCTTTGTCTGTGTGTAATTCATCTATAATATGTATGTATTTAGAAATAGATAAGTAGGTATATCAGCTGTTTAGTACCCATAACACAAACTCTGCTTAGCTCTGCGTAGTGCGAAAGTTGTGGAATATTTATTTATTATTCATTTACCATCAAAATTCTAGACACCAGCCTGCGTAGCATGAACACATTGAACACCGAAGAAACGGCCTTAGTCTACAGACGAATCGGCAAAATGACAGATTATATAGACATTTCTTTCGTCTCGAGCACGGCAATGTCAAGAAAGATGAGAAGTTATATGTCGATTCGTCAGTAGACAAGAATCAACAATGCCGAGCATGAAGTGCGTACCTATTTTCTCCACTTTTGACAGTTCTTTTCGAAACATTTCCTGTCAACAAGTGTCAAACAGTCTACATCAAATGAGACCTAGACAAGAGCAACCTGACAGTTGCTATAGACAGCATGTACATTTCTTTCTCTACGTACAAACGCTTTGTCAACGAGTCGCCTCATGCTCGGGTATAAGAAATGTCAAGTTGGACAGAAAGAAATTTGTCGTGTCTCGGAAGAAATAAATTAAGTGTTCATGCTACGCAGGCAGTTGGTCACTGGCAATGTAAATACAGCTGAATAGCCCTGCTGGCCTGTAATTCAGTTACAACGTTCATTTTTTACTGTAACTCAAATTAACAGTATGTTTTCCTTCTGATTACAAAGACTTGGATTTCCGTCCTTTAAATTGAACCGATAAGGATTATTAACTACGTGCAACTAAACAGGAATTTTACCTAATGCCTGATAATTGTGAATATACACTTTATAACCTTGTAAAGGGTCTCTTATTTCACCAAATTCAGTATCGTAATGTATCTCATTACGCACTTGTGCGATAAGTTAATGTAAAACGCACGGTTTTACATTACCAAGATGCTCAGACTAAAACGAACGGTACTTTTTAAAAATCTTAGCAAAGATTTTTTAAGTCAGAAAAGTGATCAATATTTTATGATGTAATTAACTTTCGGAGATAAAATATAAAAAATAAACATTTAATTCGTTATTTAAATTAATTTTGACAATAAATTACAACCATTTGTAACAAAAACAAATAACATTAAGTAATTTACTTTATTAGCTGTTTTTGTGCATTTGACTCAATAAAAGAGTGCTGATGCGCGCGCATCGCTAATTTATGAACCAGTAAAAATTATTCCGCAAGCTTTTCCCTTACGCTGTATTGTTTTTATTTGAAAATTTCAGTCCGAGTTTTATTTATTTCCTCGCAAATATGTTATAAGACGTCGGCATCGTATGACATACGTGCGCTTTGATAATTACCGCACCTATTATCATATTGTACTATTATATACATTCAGAAGAAGTCACGCGGTTTCACCCCCGTGGTTCCCGTTCCCGTAGGAATACAGGGATAAAAAAATTGTTTTGGGTTTTTAAGTATATTCCTTACAAATAAAAGTACGAATTTTTCCTCTTCATAATATATGTGGTACAGATATATGCAATGCTATTTCTATTATTGAACACGCGGATTTTCCAGGTTTAACTAACGAGCCTCGCTTATCAAAGAGACTCCTTTGTTACCAATACCTTGCTATTAATAATACCTTCATGGTTGCGATAATCAGGCGACTATTTTAGAATCCACGACCGGCCTTCTTGGGTGGACGTATCATTTGCTACTTAGGTATTGTCTAACATCCTGGTATGGAACAAAAAATGAGCGGAATGAAGCATGTGTTAGTGGTATTGTTAGCGCTGTACATGGGATTGGCGCATTCCTTATCCTGGGGTAAGTACATGTGTCGTGTTTTTTTTTAACCCCGGACGCAAAAAGAGGGGTGTTATAAATAAGTTTGATCGCTATTATGTGATGTGTGTGTGTCTGTCTGTCTGTAGCACCGTCGGTACAGCTTTAACGGGTGGATTTTGGTGTGTTTTTTTATTTGAAAGCAGTCGGATTACCGATATCTTCTAGAAAGATTCCTGACTTAAGCGGTACCCCGAAGCGACAAAACTTTTTTATAATAGGTCACCGATACTAAAGTATTCTTTTTTTCTTTTTAAATGTGAGCTTTACGCTTAAGCGGTGGGAGTTTTTTCTTTTTTTTTTTATGTGCCTACATTACGAGGTTGTGGTTAGATGTGTTGATGGATGGAGAGGGAGAGAGAGACCATAGAAAAGAGAGATAAACATATTGATATTCCACAACTGTGACAGTAATCAACTAAGTAGGTCGGATTTAACTGGAAAAAAGCCATATAATATAAAAATAAAGGGTACAGTGTACAGTCCTGTAGTTTTTCTTTCATTCATTACTTGGCTTCCGAATGAGTGTTTTTTACAACGTTAAAAGTCTTGTGTGACATCGGTAGTTGTATATACCTACATGGATGACACAGTTTTCCGCCTCCAAGAAAAGAGGAGGATCCCAATGCAGTTGTATTTTTTTTTCTTTTTTAGGGTTTGTTACCTCATTACCAACTCCGTCATTTACGGACCGATTTTCGAAATTATTTCTTTATTTTTCACCCCTAGTAATAACGCAACACTTTTAATGTTTCAGATATCGTCGTGGCCAGATCTAATCGACTAGAATTTTACAACGATGGAACACTAACATACACAGCGAAACCAGCCTCCCATCGTATAAAATGGATAGCTTACGACCCAGTACACGACAGGATACTGTTTGCCGACAAATACAATACACAGGACTCAGCATCAAGTTACGACATAGCAACCAGTACAACAAAGTCTTTAATTAAGAAAAAAACGAACCGGTACATACAGAATTTTGCCTATGAACCAGCCACAGAATTACTCTTTGGAATCATTACAAACAGAATATACTCGTTTCCATTAAAATCTGGTGTAAACGATGTCGATGGAGATCTTGTGATCAGTTTAGAAAAAGAAAAACCGCGTGATATTACCGTGGATAGCTGTGAAGGGTACGTAACAAATAATCTTCTAGTAAACTAGCAGAACTATCTTTTCATTGCCGATGAGGAACTGGCATCCACTTGCACACCAAACTTTGATGACAACTGAGATTAAAAAAAAAAAACTTGAGAGGTGTCAAGGGACACCCGAATGGAAAGAAGTTCCCATCAATTGATTAGTGAAGGAATTAGTAAAATTCCTTCAAGATAAATCGAAAGAAACCTCGTTCCATTCGGGCGTCTTCGTCACAACTTTTGGTCCCAATCTTCTATCTCTCTCTCCCCGCTTCCTCCCTCTCTCCCTCCCCCTCTCCCTCCCTCTATAGCAGTTTTTATTCAAGGTACGTCGTCGGTTTTTTAAACGTGCTCCATGCGTAGCTACCATTTGGAATGTGCATGTACTTAATTTATTTAATTTGTAAGTCTAACGTTCAAAAGTGCCTGTAATGTCTAATTTAAATAAATTACTTGACTTTGAGACTTATGACTTGGCAACAATTTTTACCATGAGGCAAACTTTTATTCGCTAAGTAAAATCGGCTGTTTAGTACAGACGCCAGGAGGCTTACTATGAACTATTATTACGATTCAATTGACGACCTAAAATGAACTGCTTTGCAATTTCATACTAAGACGTCATTAAAACGATCCGGTTTAGGTTGACGCCAAATCAAGTCGGCACTTGAATCGCAAGCTGTTTTAGTTCGTTCATTTTTCGTACCATGAGGTGACATTTGAACCTAAATTGGTTCGCATAGTGTCAAAAATAGCGATCCAAAAAAAGTTTCTAGTTTCGTGGCGTAAACTGAATCGTTTTGTTATAAACTTTGAAAAAATGTGGAAATATACGTACCAAATTCAAGGTATTTCAGTTAAATATGTGTTTCTTACGTATCAATGTAAAATGTACGCCATTATTCGTATTACTAATTACTTTATCCAAGTTAAACGTTAAAAACTAAAAACTCTTTTGAGTACTACCTACCTAATTAGAACTCCTTGGGTTCTATCAAAAAAGTTTGTATATATTTCAAAACGCGTGTGTTGCGTTCTAAACTCGTCATAATCATTTTACTTTTACGACGACACTAAGCAAACCTTTAATTTATATTTTAAAGAATTATTTAAATTACTATTACATTAATGAGTAGTAAAATTGGGCTTAATGGTATATAATTTGACTCATAAGCGCAATTTTAAAATATATTTGTTGAAATTTTATACACAAATAAAACCGCTAAAATCATAACTACTAGGTTTCGGAACGCAACTCATAGGTTGGAGTAAAAGAGACAAACTTATGCAACAATTGTCTAACGTCATCTCTTTCTCACACCGCGGACCACCGACAAATTTCGTTCTTTCATTCCTCCATGAGCGAATCAAACACCACTCAGTTAAAGGCACTTCATGGTGTGAATATTAGCGAATCAGTTTAGGAACCTAAACTGGTTTGCGTCGGAATTGAATGGCTAACTAAAAGTTGACGGTAGGCCTGCTGCACATCAAGTTACCCCAATGTGTCAAATTTCTTTGATCGTTTTTCAACTTTATGACAAACAACATAAGGTTCATATTCTATTGGTAAAATTTGAACATCTGATTACACAATTACAAGTTCGTCCGTACCGTACACGCGTACCGATTTTTTAATTTTTCGTAACAAATCAAGATATTTAATGTGTCAGTATCATTTGACTTGAAGAAGAACTGATGAAGAAGCAGGCAACGGAACTCTTCAGCGCATAAAAGCAAATTACTCGCTATAGCTACAGCCACATGTTAAAACTTTATATGTATAGTTTTAGAACTGTCTCCATACGCAATCAATTTTTCACCAACTTTTCAAAAAGTATTACTTATTCAACGTTATGTTTGATTGTTATTTACATTATATTACAGATATATTTACTGGACCACATCAAATTACGAAATAGAGAGAGCTCGATTTAATGGTACAGACAGAGAATTCGTTATGGACAGTAATACTACGATAAGAAAAGGATTAACCATTGATCAACAAACAAAGAAAATGTACTGGATTGCATCTGAAGAATATAACGATGGTGGATTTTCTATTGAAAGTGCTGATTTGGATGGGAATAACAGAATAACATTGCACACTGAAAGAGAAACAGATTCAACGCCAGATCAGTTGACTGTATCAAAAGATTTTATTTCCTGGGGAGATAAGATTGAAATGTTCTTCTGGCAATTGCCAAAAGATACACTTGGGAACATGGATGTAAAACCTAGAAAAGTTTCAATGACTACACCAACTTATTCTTACGGTTCAGAAGATATAGCCGCTAATTACAAAGTTGAAGAACAGACTGAAGGAATTAATGATTGCAGCGCACTGAAGAGTCAGCTACCAAACAATTCGGAGACCAGCGACTTTGCAAGGCTGTTTTGTGTCCATGGCACGAAAGTTAGTGAAGAGTCCCTTTGTGAATGTACAGAGGGTTACACCGGGGAAAGATGTGACGTTTCAGTCTGTCAGAACTATTGTTTCCAAGGAAATTGCAGCGTTAGTGCTGATGGTCAACCCAAATGCAGGTAAAATATATTCAATTCTTAAGGAAAGGTCGTACCAGAAGTTGAAAGTTAAATTTGATGTAGCAACTTTATATGTACTCATATTTTAACTATCTAGTCTAGTATTATCTGATCTATCATTTTATAGGATTTCCATACCTACACTAAGAGGTAATTTCATACTGAAAAGGATAGCTTGATATGACGAAAATATAGCTAACTGCTAGCTGCTCCGCAAACTTCGTTTTGCCTTAAAATCAATTTAAGTATAGTTCCTTTTAGTCTACGTTCTGTTTTCAGATCTAAAGTCAATATTTCATAAGAATTGTTTCGAATAGTTTAGTTACCAGCAGTACTATTCTGAAAAGTTTATTTGCGAAATCACTTCTGAATCCGCAGTAAAATCACGTGAAATTAAAATATCGTATTCTTAAATGGAGTGATTTCGACACTGGCGACACCAAGTGGTGATCAAAGTGAGACGAACTAAAACGGGTGAGTATTTTGACGTTGACATGTGAATTCCGAAACTAGTACAGGCGACATGAGAAGCGTAGTAAGTATGACTTTCGAGATGATTTGCGAAATGACTTTCGAAGTGATTTACCATTTACAGAATAGCACTGCTGTACTGTGACATGAAAATGTTATATATTAGATTCTGCACATGATATAATTTGTTGCTGTGCGCCAAATATTGTGCACTAGATGCGTGCCCTTTCAGTTACACATTTGCTAGCTTCCTTGTTAATAAAGTCACCCATTTTCGTATTGTCGTTATTTCAGATGTAATGCTGGTTATACGGGGGAGAGGTGTGAAGTCAATCTGTGCCATGAGTACTGTTTGAACGACGGTGTCTGTACCCTTGATATGAACGATGAACGAGTCTGTCAATGCAAAGGACATTATGAGGGTCAACGTTGCGATATTCCCGACTTTCTTGTCAAATGTTTCCATACAGTTACGATGTTCAAGGATGTACTAAATGCAGGTAAATATACCTTTTATTTTTTTATTTAATTTAGTAGGAACAACAAACAGTTAAGTGCATTATGTAATATTACAAACAGAGTAACATTTACAAGATATTTTTTTAATCACCAGCCAAATTTTCACAGCATGTTCTACCCATAAATATGAACAACTTTCACTCTGGAACAAACTCCGAAATCGCAAAAAAAAACCAGCTATTGCTTAGATACATTTTGGTAGAGTAAGTATTAAACTTTTGTATGCAATAGCAAGAAAAAAGAAAGAAAGAAAAAAAAAGAAAGTGAGGAAAAAAGAAAAAAGAAAGTTCGGAAGAAAGTTGTTCATATTTATGGGTAGAACATGCAATGAAAACTTGGCTGGTGATTAAAAAAATACCCTATAACATTATAAAGTTTGGTAATAAAGTATCTCAGGGCCCTGTTCACAGGTTAACATTAATAAATAAAGCCTTACTTACTAAGAGGTGAACTGTGCATGCATGACAGTTACGACACTATTCTAAAAACAACAAAAAAGAGAGAGAGAGAGATAGATAAAATTAAAAAAATATAATTAAGTAGTCTTAGAGTTCAAGTGATTCATACAAAACACCTTTGGAACCTGTTGCTCGCATAATTCATCCCAGCAAAAACACTAGAAATCTTGACGTTTAAAAAGTGCCGATTCTCAGCCTAGTTTGAATGAATGACACATGATTGTGATGTGTGGTCCGTTCAAAGACATGTAACGACATCTATCTCGCCACATACGAACTAACGACCGATATCCT
Source organism: Euplexia lucipara (assembly GCA_921972225.1). Classification (NCBI taxonomy): domain Eukaryota; kingdom Metazoa; phylum Arthropoda; class Insecta; order Lepidoptera; family Noctuidae; genus Euplexia; species Euplexia lucipara. The sequence continues at coordinate 3,546,736 of OV179168.1, read as the reverse complement.
ACATCGCGGTATTAGAGTTATCTGTGCAATTACACTGAATAATCTCTCGCGCGTGTGGCGCCTCTGGTGTTGCAAGTGTCCATAGGCTACGGTAACCGCTTACCATCAGGCGGGCCGTAAGCTTGTTTGCGACCGTCGCGTCGTGGTATAAAAATTTGAACGTATACAAGTTCCCGACTAGCACCAGTCAGTCAGTTTAGAATGACTTGCAAAAGTATCTGGAAAGATCTACTTACAGAAATAAATATAATTTCATTTTACCGTCGTCGGGCAGTAGTTTGCCCACCAGACAAAACATCCGTCTGGTCAGAGGATCCTCACACACACACACATTGACAGGACATTTGGTCCTTACGGACCTTTAGGTAATTGTATTGTTTTTGTTTCTTTTTTAAGATTTAACGTCGCTTGGTCTGGACATAGGAGTGAATTCAACGTGTGCTTCAACTGATGTCTAAAACACCAAGCTATATATCTCTTGCATCAACACAACATGCGAAACCTTCTGCTAGGAAGAAAGAAAGAAAAAGTATCTTGAGCAAACACGAGTTGGTAGTCTTTCGTTTCCCAAAGAGATATAGACTTGCGAGGAAATGCCATAGAAAAACTTTGATACCATGTTTCAGTAACGCCATCTAGAATAAAATATCCATATTGGAGCGGCAGCAAAGCGTACGAAAAAAACTCTCATAGACTTGTGTCCATCAGGAGTAATCAGGACAGAAGTTACGGATGAAAATTTTGTTCGTGATGTCCCGTTTTTAATAAACTTAAGTATTGAATGTCTTTGGTTTCCATCATCAGATCAACTGTCAATTATGGGCTATAACTACGGAATGACAGTTCATCTCGCCTTCACTTGACTTAAATTTTCACCAGTTGATTTTACATCAAATTAAAATGTATGATAAAAATAATAATATATTTTAGTACCGTTTGATCTCTGTAATCTATACTACCTAATATTAAAATGAGGAAAAAAAAATATTTTTGTGTGTTCGTGATTAAAATATACCTACGTAAACTCTTTAGTTCTATGTCATACCATTTTCTTATACCTACTTCATGGTTTGTCAATTGTCATGTTATTACGAAAATATTAAAGAATTGAATTTATGCAATGCATACATGTATGTACCTACCTAGTATTATTTAATCCTACTAATATTATAACGCGAAAGTTTGTGAGGATGGATGGATAAATGGATGTTTGTTATTCTTTCACGTTAAAACTACTGAATGGATTTTAATAAAATTTGGTATGGAGTTAGCTGACAACCTGCATTAACACATAGGCTACTTTCTAACTCTGTTTTCCCACGGGAACGGGCCTTACGCGGGTAAAACCCCGGGACGTCTTCTAGTCCTAAATAAATATAGTAAGTAGGTACCTAGGTTGTGGCAAATTCTTACTGGCCGTTTTTATAAAGAAAACGGCGATCTTTTCGTCACATAATAATAAATGTTGTCAGACCATGTAATCTATTGTATTTAAAGTGAATGTTATTTCATAACATAGGTATAGAATGTCTTTGGTATGGGACAACGTGATTTATTGGTCCAATATACCTACTTACTTCAAATTTTGCATTTAATAAACATGCTTTAACAAAATAAAATGGAAGACGTGTTCCGTATTTATTAAAACTCATCACCTAATGGGGTTAAAAAGGGGTAGAAATTAATTTTGGGGGTGATTTGCATCAAAGTTGATATCAAAACTCCTTAAAGCCTTTAAATAAATGCCTACAGCCGCGCGGTACGTGAACAAAACATGCTATAGGGCTGCCCGCCTCCAGAATTTTAATTACATTTGCCTACTTTGTGTTGCTATTTAGTTTTGTGATTGTAAATGGAGGTACATTTTTTAATATAAGTAAAATAATAAAATACTTTGTGAATTGAATAGGAAGTGTTCAATAAAATGCGTGTTGTTTTGATGGGTAGACTTAATTAAAAAAACATGTGATTATGTTTGACACACATAATCTGCTTCCAACTTGTAAGTAATAGTAGATTATTAACCAAGGGGATAAAGCAGTGTCTTCTGTCGCGGGTGACGATTTAAATCGCGAGCGTAACGAAGGACTCGAGGTTTACTCCCGAGCGCAGCGAGGGCGTTAAACACTTAAATCACGAGCGAAGCGAGGGATTTAAGACGAGTCCTGAGTGTAGCGAGGGATTTAATTTCACCCAAGACTAAGACAGCTTTATCACCGAGGAAAATACTCTACTTTTCGTACCATTTGCTAAAAAAATAACACAATAATAATATGAGATAAGCATTTATTAAAAATAATGACAATTAAATGTAGACGTATTTTTAGAACGTTAACTTATTTATAAAAATAAATTAAAATAAACTTAACGTTTAAATATTTGAAGCACGGAGCAAACAACCGGGTTGTTCGCTCCATGATTTGAAGAAAACAAAAACGCGGCAAATTCCTAGATTAATATTTTTTTGTCGGAAAAGCAAACGCATCAAGCTCATACGGCCTCGACGGTTTTCGTAATTTTATTTCATTAATAATCTTAACTGCATAAAACGCGTATTCCTTATTAAAAAAGATGTATACTTAATGCTATAAATACAAACTCAATGGTGTAAACATATGAAGTTCAGTATAAATTTCGGTAAGTATTCCAAAGCTGCCCCTAAACCCTTCGTGGATTAAAGGAGTGATGTTGTTATGTTGTGTTAAAAAATGTAACTTAGGTAATGAAGAAGTAACATTTTGATATTCAACTGTGGAGGCTAGTAATTAGCAACTTAGGTACTATTATTAATTGTTACTATAGTATTGTTATTAGTCTGTCTCGGCCGGATCGGACGAGACTCAGCGGTCGAGTCGCCTACTTAGCCTGTAAGCCTTCCAACAATAAAAATAAATAAAATATGTAAATATTTTTTTATTATACTGAGTCTTATGTAGTGTTGGTAAATAGGATTATGAAAACATATTAACGGCTTCATTTATCTTGTGTTTATTCCGAGAAAACACACTTTTTTTTTATACAACAGTTGTCCCACACGTCGACTGCAATCTTTTGCGTAGAGTTACCGGTGCAACATCTGTAACAAAAACATGAAAATACACAATTAATATAACGTAAACTTTAAAGTCGAAGTCAAATAATTTATTACAAGTAGATCAGGCACTTTTGAACGTCAGTCTTACAAATTAAAGAAATTAAGATAATGATTTTAGTTGCATAACCTCATCAACCTTAGACATACTTAATTGAAATTGGTGAATTAAAATCTCCTGGGGAAACCTGGCCCGACTTTTTTGTATAAGAAGAGCCTTATGCAGCGGGACAGTAATTGACAACATTTCAAAATTGACATGACCCTAAAACAAAAATACCGTTTCTTCATTTTTGTATGCTGAGTTCAAATATTTTTTTTTTTATCTTTTTTTATTGCTTAGTTTCTGATAAAAAAAAACATAAAAACATGCGATGAAGTCACTTATACGGTGGAGTGAGGTAGTGACCTTTGCGTAAGCAATCTAATTTTTTTAAGTTAAAACCTAAATAATGTCAAACATGACATATCTAATGTCAAACCAGATATATCTAATGTCAAACAAGATTACAAGACATATCTAATGTCAAACAAGACATTGACAACAACCAGATGATGGGTGAAGAGGGATGCCAATGAAAACATGGATGGATTGTGTGAAGAGTGATATGAAAGAAAAGGAAGTAAGAGATAGCATGACGGGTGACAGGATAGAATGGAAGAAAAAACGTGTTGCGCCGACCACAACAAACACGGGACAAGGGCAGTAAGATGATAATAATTTATTTTACCTGTGTTAAGGATTTGCTTCAACATAGAAACTGTCTGGAAACTTCTTATACAAATGATGGAAACGTCACATCTTTCACCCTTATAACTTTCATTACATTGACAGACTGAGTTACTGTTGTTATTCAGGGAACAGACACCGTCGTTCAAACAGAACTTATGACATTGATTGACTTCACACCTCTTCCCAGAGTAACCAGCACTACATCTGAAATAACGAAGATATGAAACAGGGTGACTCAATTTTCACAAGGAAGGTAGAAAGTCATTTGGAGATTTTCCTTGTGGCGACCGGTTTGGATACGAAGTCCAAAGTTTTCTAAGTTGCCATGGCAATGCGTGCCCAGGTGCAAGTTTCTCCGATGACCCAATGAACTGGAGGCATCAGTATCTTAACTTTTAGTACCTATATAAATTCATTATGATGATGATGATGACAATGATGAAGCTAATACGATAGTGTAGAAAAACTCTTCATCGAAGAGTACTTCGCAAAGTACTGTCGACAAATTAAAAGTACAACATACTACATTAACAACGTAACCTAATACCCTGTCTATGCTAGCAAGCAGGCTAGATTGTGTATTTGTGAACCATTGCTGCAAAGTTTCGGCTGGGCCTGTCACCTTGCAGCAATGATGTCACAAGTTAACAACTTATTTCTCTTTGTATGTTACTAACGAAGTTTGTAAGTGTATTGTTATTAACCACAGCGTTAGTCTTGTTACTTGATTTTAATAAAATTATTATTTTTATTATAACTAGTGCCTTAGTGGATGCATATGTTTTACCTGCACATGGGCTGTCCCTCTTCATTAACACTGCAAACTCCGTGTAAACAATAGTTCTGACAGACTGACACATCGCATCTTTCACCGATGTAACCCTGTGTACAATCACAACGAGATTCTCCTCTAACTTTTGTGCCATGGATACAGAACAAGGTTACATGGTCGTCGGTCTCCCCGCAACTAGGTAATATACTTCTTAGTGATTTGCAGTTCATAATTCCTTTAGTCTGTTCTTCAATTTTGTAGTTTGCAGCTATAGCTTGAGAACCGAGGGTAAAATTTACTGAACCGTAAGAAAATGACTTTGTCATTGAATAACTTTTAGGTTTTGCATTACTCGTATCTGTGTCATTTGTTACATCCTTTGGAAATTGCCAGAATGACGGTCTAATATACTCTCCCCAGTAGAGAAAATCTTTTGATACGGTCAATAAATGCACTGGTACTACATCAGATATTTCGATGTACAATGTTTTTTTATTTCTCCCGTTCAAATCTGCACTTTCAATCGAGAAACCTAATTTGTGTGGTTCTTCTTGAATCCAATACAGTTTTTGGGTCTGTTGGTCAATGGTTAAGCCTTTTTTATTCTTAATACTCGTACTGCTGTCTACTTCTACTTCTCTATCGGTGCCATTAATTCGAACTCTTTCTATTTTGTTATTTTTTTTGTATGTAGTCCAGTAGATATAGCTGTAATTAAGAAAACAAAATTTAACATTCCGATAAGCAACTGGAAACCAATAATTTCGAAACTAAATATTAAGTTATCTATTGATAGTCAAAACAAATAAACCTAAAATCAATGTTTGTGTCGCAGCCAACTAGCTTAATCAGCCGTTCAATTAACTGCCTAGAGCCTGTTTACTAAACGGTGCTGATCAACAAGCGGCCTAAATGATATTCAGCCATTTGATCAAACAGCTAGGCAAACGACTTGGATCGATGACATTCAATTACTTGCGTTGCCGGTTCATTTTAATTTAGTTCCACTTTCTGCCACCTAGCGCCGAAACGCTCCAAACTGTCAATATGACGCCGGTAAACGACAAATTTGATAGTGTTTATAAATTATTTAATAATTAGAATAGTTAGAATATGTTAGGTTGAATCTGTGACCCCCTACGCACGAGCCGAGCGAGCGAAGCGAGCGGAGCCTCGGCCGCGGCCGTCGAGTGCAAGAAGTTAAAAGATTGCTCAAATTCATTCCCAAAGTAAGTATCTGATTATGTGTGTATATTGTATATTGAGCACTGTCGATGAAGATTCCTGTCGGCGAAGAGTCCCGCCGAAGTAAAGTCATACGCTTAGGCCAAACGTTACGGTTGAATATCGTTCAGGCCACTAGTTGAACGGCGCTGTTTAGTTAAACGGCTAGGCAGTTAAATGAACGGCGGATTAAGCTATTTGGCTGCAAAATGTGCATTTACTCAATACTCAATACTTTTTTAACTTAGTAGTTTAAGCGTGAGTAGGATATAAGTTTTCTGTGAGTTAATAAAATTTTCAAGGCGAAAATAACACGTTTTTTATCTTAGAACTTGACATTATTAATTTAAAGTAAATAAGTTCACTTCTTTCATTTAAACAATTTTTTTTGTCTGTGTGGTGCTTATTAATAACATAACAACACGCCTGTAATCCTCAAAGGGCTAGGCATAGATGTACCTGATAGTAAACCCTTATTTCACCAGTTATGTTTAAATCCCAAAGATTCCAAATCCGATTGATGGCAATAAAATCGCATAGGGAGCGAGTCTATTGCCATCAATCGGGCAATAATCCAGTCTTTGGGCTGCTACTGAGAAATTTCAGGTGGAAAAGCTCAATAACACTTAGCGAGACCCGGGGTTCGAACCCCGGACTTAATATAATGCTCAGCAGTAGCGCTTGCGACCACTAGACCAAACTAGGCAGTCAATGATGATTATCAATAATATAACCACATATTTTTTCATCTTCGTTCAACAATGGGCTATTTCATAAAATTTTAGTTTTAAGTCCCTCATCTAGATTAGACACAAGAATAATATATATTGAAAACATTTTTTTATCTTATTCCACGTAATAAAAAAAAACGGCGATTCATTGAGTCAAAATGTCGCATGACGTCACTAGCCAGTACAGTTTACATTACATAATGACGTTACAAGCCCCGTCTCCTTAACTTTAATGCGCTTAATCTAAGCGGTTTTCCATCAATTTGAAAAAGAAAAAAAATATGTGTCGAATGTTTTCTGAAAAATTTCTTAAATAGCTCATTAGGTTTCACAATCTATAGAACTGTATGCATTATCAGCGACGCACCCATCACAGCTCGCCACGGCTACTTCTCGAGGCGTCTCTTCACTTTCCAGGGCAATCACAAGATTCCCATTATCGTCATCGTTAGTTCCGGGTTTCAACAAAAACGCGGATATACCCTCATTTGTAGCCCCAAATAGTATTTCTGTTGCCGAATCATAGGCAAGTGGTCTGATAGTTCCTTGTTTTATTAAAGATTGTGTTGTACCGGTCGCGATGTCGAAACTATTCACTTGATCGTTTTCGCTGTACTGGTCGGAAAACAGTACCCTGTTGTGGCGTGAATCATAAGCTATCCAAATGATATAATATGATGCAGGAATCGCTGAGTGCGCCAATACTCCGTCATTGTAAAACTCTAGGCGATTACCACGGGCGGCCACGATGTCTGAAACAGGATAGTAATTTGTATACCAATGATGTTCTAAGTAAAAAGGTGTAGATTTGTTATAAGCGCTCAGCAAGCGACACGTTAAAATGTGGCTAATTAGCCACACTTGATCACAGTGTCACATCGCGCCGTCAACGGACGCGTGCGTGCGTTGGTGTGCCGTTTTGAAGATCGAATGTAACCTATGTACCTACACCTTAATACTTATATTTGAAGATCGAATGTTGTTTAGGTAACCTATCTACACCTTTTTACTTATAATATCATTGCATACATGACATTCCCTTTATAAGCAGTGCGCACAATGTTCGTCTGGATAGTTCAAATGGTTTTGTTTTTGTAGTGTCCTTAGATTGAGCCCTTCAGCTGCTCACACTTATTATTGTTTTTCCTTTTTTGTCTATCTTAATTTTTTTATTGTCAATGGCATGCATACCTGTTATTGGCATGGTTATTGTAATTCGGTTTTGCCATGCTATGAAATTTCTTACATGAATATTTTTTTAGTGACTGTGCTACGATTGTGATTACTATAAATAAATCCATGTTGGTGGGTTGGTTTAAAATATCGTTTGTCTCATCAATACCCCAATGCCTAAAGTCTAAGATTCAATAAACTATCGGTTGCCTAATCTACACATAAGCTGCATAAAACTTAGCAAAAAATAAAAATTAAGTGAGACATCCATCGCCAAGCGGTTGATCGACTCTTCACGCCTTTAGGTCAGAGAATCAGCATTGCCATTCAACGTGGCAATGCGGCCAGTCTTTTGGGGGCACGTTTCCCGTGGACAGCGATGCGGATGAATTTTTTGATGCCTTATAATTATTTTTCTTTTCTTTCTGTTTTAAATTAGGTACTTATAGGTAATGAAATTTAATATATTTATGTTAACTAGATATTAGAACAATTAAAGGGGTGAATAAGGAACCACAATAAATTTAATAAGACTGTGGCCTCATAGACCATAAAAAATGATATTAGAGAGAACAGAATCCAAGCACATCAACCTACCTCAATTTGTCATCATCTATACTAATATTATATCAGAGGAAAAGTTTGATTGTTTGTTTGTTTGCATTGAATAGGCTCCGAAACTACTAGACCGATTTGAAAAAATTCTTTCACCGCTGGGAAGCTACGCTATCCCCGTATTCCCACGGGAACGGAAACTACGCGGGTGAAACTGCGTCACGTCTGTTAGTTTTTTTTATATATTTGCAACAATGTAACGATTGTTCATGTTCAATTGGGAAAGTTAGACAGTTTGGGATAGCTTGATGTGCTGGCGTCTGTACCTTCTATCATCTTCTGTGGTCTATTGATTGACCCGTTGTTCTAGTAGTTAGTAGCCCTGACTGCTATGCCGCAGATCGTGGTTTCGATTCCCACCCAGGACTAATATTTGTGTGATGAGCAAGATCATTTGTTCTGGTTAATTTATCTAAAATAGCAGACTTCACGCAGTTTCAACCGCGTAGTTCCCGTTCCGTGGTAATACGGGGATACAAAGTAGCCTATGTCATCCGGGAATAGTGTAGCTTTCCAGCAATACATTTTTTAAATTGGATCATTTTTTCCGAAGATTACCCCCTACATACAATTTTACAAACATACAAACTAACAAACATACAAACATACAAACATACAAACATACAAACTTACAAACATACAAACTTACAAACATACAAACAAACAAACAAATTTTACCTCTTTATAATATTAGTATAGATATGAATGTACTTAGAAATTTAAAAATATGTTTTTCAATTGTTTAGTACCCTTAACACAAGCTCTGCTTTGGTTGGGACTAGATGACGTTGTGTGTGAGTTGTGTCACCTTAAAAATTAACTATGATTCTTTTACTCACCCCAGGAAAAACATTTCACCAGATTCACGTTCAGCGCTAGCAACGCCAACACGTACTGTGTACTATACATTTCTTACTCCAGACAAAGTTGTTTCAACAAAAGTATAAGAATATAATGCGTCCAGCCATTAGTAATCACTTTTGAAATATAGAAGTCAAATGTAATTATAAACAGCCACACATGCAACTCCAACACTGTATTGGTGATTATAGAGGGTCTGATAAGCGATGCTTATGAAGTTGGACCTGGAAAATCCGCTTGTTAAGTACCTAGGTACCTATATCTAAATAAATATCAAAATAATGTGGGTTTATTTGCTCTATTATCCTCCTGATTTTATTTCGGGAACATGTTGGTATTTTTAAATTTAAAACATAAACACAGTAATATTATGTTTTTTCTTATTTTTTAGTTTATTGATTGTGAATCTTCCGTCTCCATAACTACAGATAGCCTGTTGTGAACAATTATTGCGTTTTAAATCAATTATACTCCATAATAGCATTGCAAAAAAAAGGTTCGTTGAAGCAAGAATGCAAAACATTTTGTTTTAAATAGATATAAGTGAAAACAATTTTTACACAAATTGTTTTATTTTAAAATTTAAAAGAATACAAAACAAACGAAGAACATGTCCGTGTATTGTTCATGTACAGACGCCAGCACGTCAAGTTACCCCAATGTGTCAAATTTCTTTGATCGTTTTTCAATTTTATGTCGAAGAGAATAAGGTTCATATTCAATTGGGAAAATTTGACACATTGGGGTAACTTGATGTGCTGGCGTCTGTACATCCCTGCTTCTTGAGTTTCTTATCATTGACACTGTAATTTTCAACTAAAATGAAATAAGTAAATGAAATCCACATTATTTCTTGAAATAAATTGTTGCAATAGTTTCACTAAGTGTGAGAGCTGCTATGAAAATAGGTAATAATAAATTCGGCATCTATCGTAATTGTAAGATGCTTTTGTACACACGCCAGCACATCAAGTTACCCTAATGTGTCAAATTTCTTTGATCGTTTTTCAACTTTATGTCATACAGAATAAGGTTCATATTCAATTGGGAAAATTTGACACATTGGGGTAACTTGATGTGCTGGCGTCTGTACTTTTGTCCCAAAGTGTGCATTAAAAATAACCTTTTTTATCTTCTGGCTCATTCTATTGTGAATGGAGTAGGCTATAGTGTGGAAGACGCCGACGACTGTGACACAGTTCATACTAATAGGTATGTTGTCAGTTCATACTAATAGGTTTGTCATCTCATACAAATAACTATGTATTCTTTGTCATGATTTAGTATTTTAGTTATAACAGAAAACAGCAATTCGAAGTTCATTCGTTAAAATAAACTTTTCTAGGTATTCTATTAATACAATTACTAAGGTACGTGCTTCGTCTGTGGTTAAGAACATTTTACAAAAAAATACAACTGACTAAAAAAACACTAAAAAAGTGTAAAATACAGCATTTTTATTCACGTACGGCTAAGGAATGGAATATAGTTTGAAAAAATCTACAAATTCCAAATTCGGTAGAAACTATCAAACAGAACAACCTAGGCTTTGGTCGCAAGGGCTACTGCTGAACATGAGATACCGGCTTCGATCCCTAGGTCGTGTAAAACGGGTTTGACTGGCATGTTGGTCTACTAGTTAGTGACCCTGACTGCTATGCCGGAGGTCGTGGGTTCGATTCCCACTCAGGACAAATGTTTGTGTGATGAGCACGATAATTTGTTCTGTGTCTGGGTGTAATTTATTTATAATAATAATATGTATGTATTTAGAAATATTTAAGTATGTTTATCAGCTGTTCAGTAAGTACCCATAACACAAGCTCTCAAGCTTAGCTTGGGACTAAATGGCGTTGTGTGAAAAAGTTGTGAAAAAGAGAACATCACTTGAGTTTCTTTCGGCATTTCTTACCTGATTTGTTTTAGCTGTAAGTCCTCCATATCATTTAAATAAATAAATAAATAAATTTCTTCTCAGGGATCAGCCAATTTGGAAATGCCATTTAGTAACATTTAGTTAAAAAAAAAACAAGTAAAACTATCTGGGAAGATCTATTTACAGAAATATATACCATTTCATTTTATTTCACTTCAAAAAGTAACTGAGTTGTTCCTTCTGGAAATTCTCAGTTCCAGTCCGGAATCCGGATTATGGTGGCCATAATACAGCAAAATTACATGAGACTACACAATTACATGGTACACCTCTGCCTGGTCAAACATAACGTCACGCCTGTAATCCCCGAAGGGCTAGGCAGAAGTGTACCTGGTAGTACACCCACATTTCGCCAGTTATGTTTAAGTCCCATGTAATAGGGGGCAAGCCTATTGCCATCAATCGGGCACAAATCCAGACTCCGGGCTGCTACTGAGAAATCCCAAATGGAAAAACTCTTATAACACTTTGCCCGACCCGGGGATCGAACCCGGGACCTTATGCTCAGCAGTAGCGCTTGCGACCACTAGACCAACGAGGCAGTCAAGTCTCTGCCTGGTCCTTTTGATAAAAACAAGCGTAATAATAATATGTTATGTGTTATCGACCAAAGCCATTAACAATATCGAGCTCTGATAAGCGGGGTTCTAATTCTAACAGGAATGTTTGGAAAATACGTACCTATATTCAGAAAAACAAATATTTTAAACGTATAAAGTTTTAATTAGCTTTTTTATCTACCTGTTCTTATCCAAGAAGGATGGTAATACCAAAAAACATAGTTATAATTTAACATGATAAGAATAACATAGCATTACCACAGTCTAAAAACATACAGTCGTCCGACACTCAACGACGAAGCCGTCTAGACAAGGCAATCGTGCGGGGTGTGAGGGGCGAGACGCGGGAAAGCCGCTCCCGCACTGCGAACAAAACGATGTTCGTAGTGCGGGAGGTATTATTCAAGTCAAACGCGTGTAAAAGTTGTCGGCATTTTTCCAGAGAGCAAAGGCGTCGTCCTACTGTATTAATATTTATACTGTGGCATTACATCAAGCAGAAATAGCTTGATCGTATAATGTTGTGACTAAATTTAAATATCTGTACCATTTTTTCCCCGACTACCTTTTTCAAAGTCAAAGTCAAATCAATAACTAGATATTAAGATTAATTATTTTATTTCAGAGATGGAGAGTGGTAGAGATAAATCTATATTTGTACTTTTCAACGGCCTGACATCTTGTGGTAATTCAGGAAACAAAGCACCGTATCATCAAACATTAGATAGTCGACGCACACGTTGACTGCAGTACCTTGCCCAGAGTAACCGGTGTATCATCTTAAAAGAAACGTAAAAAATAACAATTAATAACACAAACATAACATTATGGCTGTAATCAATAATAATAATAAATAAATAAATATTCAACAACTATTCACACAACGCCATCTAGTCCCAAGCTAAGCTAACAGCGTGTGTTATGGGTACTAAACAGCTGATAAACATACTTATATATTTCTAAATACATACATATTATACATAAATACTTTATTCCCACATAAATCCATAAAATACATTAAATTATATTAAATTTACATTTAAAACACATTATATAAAATAAGATATTATTATAATAATTATTTCTTCTTGTTTTGTCGGCCGGATCCATATTAGTTCTGTCCAGGTAGGGCTGCTCCATCATCATTATACATAAATTACATAGATACACAAACCAAATGATTGTGCTCATCACACAAACATTTATCCTGGATGGGAACCCACGACCTACGGCATAGCAGTCAGGACCACTAACTACAAGACCAACAGGCCAGTCAAGGTTAGGTAGAGGTATACCTGTATTACACCCACATTTAGCTAGTTATATTAATGTCTCATGTCATTTGGGGCGAGCCCATTGCCATTCATTGGACACGAGCATAGGCTACGCCTTTACGAGTACTAAAGTAACTTCACAATCCACAATAAAATTGCAATTATTACAATTTATTGACAGTTTTTTAACGTCACTAGCTTCCCCAGTAAACTTCGTTCTTCCTAAATACAATAAAAACTTAAGAGGTGTCAAGTGACACCTGGTTAAAACGAAGTTATATGGTTAGTTTTATTATTTATAGCAAAAAGTGTCGTTACAACTTTTCGTATGATTTTTTTCCGTATAGCCCCCTCTCGAAACGCGCGAAAAGGAACTTCGTTCCAAAAACAAATTTCCGACCTATTCTCAGACCGACTGAATATAAGTACACACAAAATTGCATAAGATCCACGTTTTGGAGGATTTTGGTAACAAATACTGTGACACGAGAATTATATGTATCTGACTCCCTTATTGGTCTAGCAGTCGCAAGCGGTCGGGCAAAACCCTAGTCCGCTACTAATTAATAAACAGTTTTATTGAGTTAACAAAGTGCGACGGTGTTTCAGAATACACTACGTTCAAAGAACGGTATCGCTCCGTTGTGTACGCAATAAGTAATGTCACACGACGAATAATATCGCTAAGTAAGGAAAGATTTTTACCTGCACTTAGTATATTCTTCAATGTTGAAACAGTTTGGAAGCATTTGATAAGGAAGACGGGAATATCGCATCTTCTTCCAGCAAAACGTGCTGTGCATTGGCAGACTGGTTCACTGTTCTTGTTCAGGGAACAGACACCGTTGTTGGAACAATATTCACGGCACGCGTTGATTTCACACCTTTTGCCAGAGTATCCAGTATTACATCTATAATGAAGAAAGGTTTTTTTTTTTTAATATATATAATGGGTCTACTCTTGACCTCAATCTTGTCCTGCGGTCAGAGATGAGGTCGACGATGGAACGAGCTTACCCATAAGAAGCCTATTAACTCGCGACTTAAACAGATTGGGGTCATATGAACTCGGGAACACTGATGCAGGCAGGGAATTCCACTCCTTGGCTGTGCGCATAATGAAGGAACAGGCAAAGCGCTTCGTGCGTGGAACATCTACAAGGAATGGGTGATAACCTGCAGTACGTCTGGATTCCCGATGGAAGAAAGGAGATGGTGGAATGAGCTCGTGGAGCTCAAGAGCACACTAACCGAAATTCAGTCTGTAAAAGACCGACCAATGAGCCTCTTGGCTCTGCGCTCTACTGAGGTAATTTTAAAACACCATCATCTGCCTAGCCATTTCCAACTTCGTTGAGGTGGACTTCCAGTTTAACTGGATGCAGCTGAACAACCAACGAATCCATACTGCAGGAGCTTAACATCACGACGAGGCTCTCAGCAATCTGCCACCAAAGGGCCCTTCGCTTCTTCGGACATATCATGCGGTCTTCTAAGCATAGTCTGGAGAAGCACATCATAGTGGGTCAGATGGAGGGAAGAAGAGCCAGGGGCAGAGCACCCTCAAGATGGATGGATGCCATCAGGAAAACTGTGGGGCCAGACATCCAGACGGCAGCCCACAGCTGCAACAACCGCAGCAAATGGAAAGCTCGCTGTTGTGGTCGCGATCCTCAGCATTGAGGGACCGAGAAAGAAGAGAGCTGAACAACAATGTTTTACATAAAGCGACTGTCTGTCAAACCTCCACAACCCAACATGAGTAACACGTTACCCTTTGGTTTAACTGGTGGTCAGATTTTCACATAGCACAGCGCTTATTCTTAAGTTTTTGTTTAATAATCAATCATTATTTTTTTCATTTTTGTTTTAAGCGTTTTCGTTTGTAATATGTACCCAAGATACAGGCTTACCTATTTTGGGGCCAGTGTTAAAATTTCTACAAACATATTTCTACATATTGCCATCCAACGTGGCAATGCTGCCAGTCTTCTGGGCACGTTTACAGATGACAGCGGTGGGGAGGAGTACTTTGACGCCTGAGTGTTCCGATTTTGTTTTTCGTAGAAGAGGGTTTTGTTTTTTTTTTCTTTACTATTTTATTTGTATTACCTGCATGTTGGTTGCCTTTCAGAGCTGATACTGCAATTTCCTTGGAAACAATAGTTCTGACAGGCTGAAACATTGCATCTTTCGCCATCATAATGCTCTGGACATTGACACACTGCCTTATTGTTGTTATTCACGGAGCAAATACCATTGTTTAAACAATACTCATAGCAAGGGTTAATTTCACATCTTTCGCCGGAGTAACCAGCAATACATCTGGAATACAAAAGATTTAAAATAAGATAACTATAAACCTTGATAAATGCAAACGAGTCCTGTATTCAGGTGGTGGAATGAGGACAGGGTGTTGTGGCACTGCCTAGGAGAGGCATACCCAGCAGTGCAGGTACTATGACAAGCTGAGTTGATTGAACTCGATAAACTAGGTAGTCAGCATATTTGTATGTGACTTGCTATAATAGGCGAAGGTGCCGGTGCACGGTTCCTGCAACAAATTATCCCATGCGCTTGAAAGACATAGACACGTCTCATGCTGAGTACGATAAGCGTCCAACGCATTCATACATTCAGTCTTTAATTAGATGAACAAGATTTACCTGCATTTAGGTTTCCCCTCAGCACTAGCACTACAATCTCCATGTAAACAATAGTTTTGACAAACTGCAACATCACATCTCTCACCGATGTAACCCTCTGTACATTCGCATCGTGACTCTCCACTAATTTTCGTCCCATGGACACAAAACAGACTGTCAACATCATTTGACATCGAGCAGTTTGCAGGAACACTCTTTACCGCTTTGCAATCCTTAATTCCTGGTCTCTGTTCTTCAATTTCATAGTTAGCAGCTATATCTTCGGAGCCATATGAAAAAGTTCCTGAACCGAAAGGGAATGACGTAATCGGAATTTTATTAAGTTTAACATCTACTTTGCGTGATGGATTCTTTGCCAATTGCCAGTAGAATTTCTCAACGGTATCTACCCAGAAGATGTAATCTTTTGATACGGTCAATCGTACTGGTAAAGATTCTGATTCTTTTTCACTATACAATGTCCTTCTGTTCATTCCATTCAAATCTGCACTTTCAATAGAAAATTCGTAATCATTGAAATCTTCTGTTTCGATCCAGTACAATTGTTGTGCTTGCTGATCAACGGTTAAGCCTTTTCTTTTCTTGTTACTACTGCCTATTATAAGTTCTCTGTTTGAACCATTAAATCGAGCCCTCTCTATGATGTTACTTTTGTTGAAGGTACTCCAGTAAAAATACCTGTAATTTGTAAAGAATAATAATAATCTTTGGATAAAAAAATCAAATATTTCGACTTAGCACGCAAGGTTGTCGACGTGTGAGATGTTAACTCGGCTGTCATTGTGCCGATATTCGTAAGAGCCTTATGGCTAAAAGCCTCCATTAGCATCTTTCGAGGCATTCGTTGCACGGTTGGGTCAAGCGCCTGATTCAGAAGGCAGTACTTCTTGATACGGTCCGCATCGTGAGGAGGTTCCTGTCTCTGGAGCCCTAACCATCGGTAGCATGGACCACTCCCGGCGACTGTGGTCGACTATTTTTATATTTTTAATTTTTTTTATATTGTTTGTATCAATATTTAAAAATGTAACTTACATGTACATAAAAATAACCTTTGGGTATTTATTCAAAAAGTTTAAAGTATTTGACAGTTCAATTTAAAACAAATTCCTAAAGTGTATGTTGTAATTTCAGTACAAAATAATATTCTACCTCTTAGGCTACCTGTATTTTAAGAGGTAGTCTATGGTCTAGGTTTACAAAGATCAACAAAAACTTATCTTAAAAAATAGACTATGATATTTTCTACCTGTGACAAATGTAGTGTAGGTACCTAATATTGTTATTAATATAATGACGGTAGTAGGTAAAAAGTGTTGTGACATCAGTCAAGAATAAACCTTGCTACGAATCGGCTGTGTTTCCTTTGTGCTCCCCGGTCCCAAATATTACATTGGCGACGAGCAAAACTGGGCGTTACATACGTGTTGTTGTGTGCATAATAATCCGTGATTCAAAGAAAAACGATGTCAGTTGGCCGAATAAGGGAATTCGATGTGCGATCGGGTTTGTGGTCGTCATACGTGGACAGACTTGACATGTACTTTAAAGTGAACAAAGTGGAGGACGATTTAAAATTACCGACTTTGATTGCGAGCATGGGGGACGAGGCATATGAATTGCTCGTCAACCTCGCCAGTCCCAAGAAGCCGTCGGAATTGTCGTACAAAGGAGCCGGCGAACTCATGAGTCAGCATCTACAACCGGCGCCATCTTCGCTAGCGGAGAGATACCGGTTCAGGCAAAAACGACAAGGTGCCACGGAGGACGTTGCCGCTTACGTGGCTGAATTGAAAAAACTATCGCGCAATTGTAAATTTAACGCCAATTTAAATGAAAACTTGCGCGATCAGTTTGTGTGCGGTCTACGAAGCGACATTATTCGACAGCGTTTATTCGCAGAGGAGGATACAATCACCTTTGCGGAGGCGATTAAATTGGCGTGTTCTTTGGAGGCGGCGGAGAGGGACGCAGCAGTGGTCGAGGGTTCAGCAACAGCATCGGAAGCAGGTAGTGCTTGGCCAGTACACGCACTAACGTCGGGCACGGGCCGCGCGGGAGGCGGGCGCGCCCGACGCGGCGACGGTGGCGGAGCGGGACCGGCGGCGGCGGCAGCTTCAGACCGCGCGCGGTATGCAAGAGCGGAGACATCGACGCGGGCCACGGTGGCAGATAATGGGAGCGCGTGTGCGGCATGCGGTGGTACGAACCACCAACATGCTAATTGCCGTTATCGGAATTTCGTGTGCAGCAAATGTCAGCGAGTAGGTCATCTGCGGCGGGTGTGCCCGGAGCGTGAGGGTCAAAGGTCGCAGGAAAAAGAGGACCGGAATCGAGCAGTGAGGCGGGAATTCCATTTCGGGGATCTCGGTAACGAAGATACAGATGAAGACGAGGATATCGAGAATTTAAATCTTTTATCGTTGAACAGCTATAAGGCGGTGAGTTTACCTATTTTGGTGGATAGTATGGTGATAAACATGGAATTGGATACAGGGACAGCAATTTCTTGTGTAAATAAAACAGTTTACGATTTAAATTTTGACCATTTGCCTATTGAAAAAGATAACACAATTTTGAAATTTTATGATGGTTCGAAAATTAAGCCGTTAGGTATAATTAAGCCTGTAGTCAGTTATAATGGTATAGAGAAACAATTGGAATTATTTGTTATTGAGAAAGGGACTACGTCATTAATTGGTCGGCAATGGCTAGCGGAATTACAAATAGAAATACCCAAATTCCATTGTAATTATATAAAACAGGGCATAGTTCACATAGACACCGAAATATGTAAATTGCTTGACAGATATAAGGAAGTATTCAGCGGCGGGCTGGGACGGTACACGGGGGGCAAAGCGACGCTGCGTGTTCGCGAGGGCGCAGCGCCCGTGTTCCACCGCGCGCGCCCGCTGCCGTACGCGCTGCGCGAGCGCGTCGACGCCGAGCTAGATGCAATTAGAGATGGGTAATCACCCAGGTTAAAACCCAGTGGTGGGTTATAACCCAGTTATCACCCGTTTCATTCCACCCACTGGGTGGTTTGGCCGGGTGAAAACTAAATATTTCTGATTCTTAAATATTTACGCATGTAGGGCGTGTATTCGCTTAGTTTTTAACCTTTTTAATAATAATAAATTAATTAAAACCTCCAGCCAGGGTTATTAAACCCTGGCTGGAGGTTTTAATTTTATGACACTTACAGGAAAATCAGGTTAAATAGTGATACAACCACATAAGAATGGGCCGGTTTTGATAGGTGACATCACTTAATAGGACTTTGGTTGGGGGCGCAAAATTACAAAAAAAATACGTAACTATACTTTGACAGACAAGTTACATACAGTGTCCCACGTAAGTGACTACTGTAAAACCTACTTGGTTAATATTATTGATGTGATTATTGATGTTTTTATTATAATATGATTGTGTGTATTTTCTTAATATGGGTTGTATCTGAAATAAATTAATTTTATTTTATTATAATTTAAGACACTTCCTATCCAATTATTTTGTTAGCGCTATGTGTACTTATCGAGCTAACCTACTTGTTTTAGGGCAACAGACGAAAAAATCAACTGAAATGGAAACATTTCGAGAAAGTGCAAACATATTGGCTGTAGCTATTGCTTCGCAATACTTATACTTGCAACAAAATAACTAAGTATTTGCAAAAATGGCCCCGAAAACTGCAAGTTACAGGCAGTTAAAGTTTGTCAATAAAAGGCAATGAGTCTGACAACGAACGTAAATTTAAAAAAAAAGTTAAATGTTACGCTTCTTACGTCTCGGAAATACCCATTTCGATCGTAGAACACACTCTCTTTTAATATCAACTTTTGATAAAGTTCAGCCATTGTGTAAATGGCCTACCAGAAAACTATATCTACCACTTTTTTTACAAAACATATAGGGAAATGCATTGCGATTTAAAAGAAGACAAGAAATCACAAACATGTTTGCTGTGCTATTTGGTTGGTCAAATTGTACGAATGAAAGAATAATTAATGTAATGATAGTACAACCAGAACTCGTCTTAATCTAAAGTATTGAGACGAGAGAAAATCGGTTTTTAAGTCATTAGATATGTGAAAAAAATATAAAAGTTTTATGTAAATATAGATCAGGCAGGTTTGCTACAATGATCGGATATAATGCAATTAATATGCAGAAAGTTTCCCGTCTCATGAACGACGATCATCCAAACATTACATATATAAACTGTGTAGCTCACGTTCAATTTACTCTGCATTTAATGATAAAAATAAGTTTTAACATCTTTACTTGCAGAAATAATTAGGGTATAAAAAGCTTGTGAAACTTTGACATTGCCCTGCGATACGTAATGAGGCAGTTTTTACACCAGCTTTAAAAATACCGAAAACACTAAGAAAAAGAAGTGGCTTAACAGACTCCCCTACATGCGAGCATAGTATTAATATTAATACAGTAATACGACGCCTTTGATCTCTGGAAAAATGCCAAAAACTTCTACACGCGTTAGACTTGAATAATACCGCCCGCACTACGAACATCGGTTTGTTCGCAGTGCGGGAGCGGCTTTCCCGCGTCTCGCCTCTCACACCCCGCACGATTGCCCTGTCTAGACAGCTTCGTCGGGAGACTGTATGTTTTTAGACTGTGATGCTAGCTAGCATAATCCAATACACAAGATTCTAGTAATAATAATTTATAGCTACTGACATTAACCCTACCTAAACTCAACCAAATGTAAACTTATTGAAAAATAACTTCCCGGTATACAGAGCGTGCCTGCTTACACGTGTAGTGTTGGATGATATCTATAAGTCTGCAACACAATGTCACAAAATGATAATCTAGGACCATCAAAGTTAAATAAATCAATAAAAATCTAATAGTTAAAATAATAACAAAACCAAGGCCAGCCAGACGACCAGTTACCACAAGCAGCAGCCGTTCACGAGCATAATGCAAAGATCAGCCACTACCCCCCTCGCCATATTTCAAGGAAGCTGGTAACCCGACCTTCGACGCTACAGCAAGCAGTAACATCGGGAGCATGACAAACTTGCTACAGGTTATTTACGTAAAAAATAACCAATAAAGAGTCTAAGTTACTAGTTCTCCATAAAATGCAATAAGTACACTTAATTACGGAACAACTTATTGTGGAAAAGATTTCTGTGTTTTTGATGCAAGTGATGATGTCAATTCGTTGATTTTTTTTCAAGTAAATAATAAAAGTGCCTGATTTTGTGTGCAGGCTTTTAGTTTAGACAAGCTAGTAGTGCGTGTAGCTACTAGTAGTACTTAACACAATTAAAAACATATCAATATGCATTTCCACCCAGTAAAATGGGTGATTATGGGTTAAAACTGGGTGATTTGGGTTATAACCCAGTTTTAACCCGGGTGGAATGATTGGGTTTTAACCCACTACCCATCTCTAGATGCAATGCTGAGCGCGGGCGTCATCGAGCCGGTGGACTGTTCGGACTGGGCCTCACCACTGGTGCCTGTGAATAAGGCGGACGGTACGCTACGTATTTGTGCGGATTACAAGTCGACACTTAACCCGGTGCTAATGGTAGATCGATACCCACTTCCTAAAATTGATGATGTGTTGGTAGGTCTTAATGGGGCTCAATTCTTAAGTAAGATTGACTTGTCAAATGCTTATAACCAGATCGAATTGGATGATTCAAAAAAATTTACTATCATTAACACGCATCGAGGGTTATTTCGCTATAATAGACTAGTATATGGATTATCATCAAGCGTAGGAATATTCCAACGAATGATAACGAATTTACTGCAAGGCATCCCACATGTACAGGGATTTTTGGATGACGTCATAATAGGAGGTAAGACACGTTCGGAGCATTTAGAAGCATTAGAGACTGTTTTAAAACGGTTAGCTGATTATGGGTTAAAACTTAAAAAGAGTAAATGTGTATTCCTAGTAGACAATGTAAAGTATTTAGGGTATGTAGTTTCCAAGGAAGGAATTAAAGCAGACAAAACAAAAATTGAAGCCATTTTAAAAATTAAACCCCCAGAAAACGTTCCTGAATTACGATCTTTTTTAGGGATGGTCAATTTCTTTGCGAAATTTATTAGGAATCTAAGTTTTTTGTTAGTTCCTTTGCATAAACTATTACGTAAGGGAGTTCCCTGGCAATGGGATAGTGACTGTAAACGTTCTTTTGAGGCGGTTAAACGAGCGTTAGTCAGTAGTGAAGTTTTGGCTCACTATAACCCCCAGAAACCCATAATAGTAACTTGTGACGCTAGCGCTCGGGGTATCGGCGGCGTGCTGGCTCAGCCGGGGACGCACAAGGGCGAGCGGCCGGTGGCATACGTGTCACGTGCTCTAACCGCCGCTGAGAAAAATTATTCGCAGATACACCGCGAAGCTTTAGCGATCATATTCTGTGTGAAAAAATTCCACCAGTACCTTTATGGGCGTAGGTTTATATTACGAACCGACCATAAACCATTAGTGTCTATATTAGGTCCACACGCAGGTATACCAACTATGACCGCCAGTAGGATGCAGCGATGGGCAGTGATTCTATCTGCCTACGACTATGATATTGAATACATTAAGACCAACGATAACTGTGCGGACGGGTTATCACGGTTACCGAGTTCTTCTACCGAACAGACTAAGGACTTGATTCCGGAACAAACTTATTTACATTTTGCTCAGGATGCTTTGTTATTAGATCACAAGCAAATTAGAAGTCAAACATTAAAAGATCCTATTTTAAGTAAGGTGATAACTTATGTACGAGACGGTTGGCCGGAAAAATGTGAAATAGTAGGTATGCAGCCATATTTTAATAGGAGAACAGAGTTGTATGAGGAACTAGGTACCTTGATGTGGGGTCACAGAGTAGTGATTCCAGAGTGTAGCCGGGATAAGGTTTTAAAACTCATACATGAGCCGCATATGGGGATCGTAAAATCGAAAGCCATTGCTCGTAGTTATGTGTGGTGGGCCGGCATCGACGAGGCTGTCGAGCGGGAGTGCCGCGCGTGTGCCACCTGTGCTATGCTGGCGGACGCGCCGCCGCGCGCTTCCCCACGGCCCTGGCCTTGGCCCCTCAGGCCATGGACTAGACTACACTTGGACTTTATGGGTCCAGTAGATGGGAAAACGTTTTTGGTCGTCATAGATGCCATGTCGAAATGGTTAGAGATTTTTCTAGTACCCAGTACGGCAGCGCGTAGCACTATTTCTAGACTAGGGGAGTTATGGAGTAGGTTCGGAATTCCTAAACAAATCGTGACTGATAATGGACCACCCTTTACGAGTAGCGAATTTGCTACTTTTCTACGAAGCGATGGTATTGAACACATTTTTACTGCACCATATCATCCCGCTTCTAATGGGGCAGCAGAAAATGCAGTAAAAACTCTAAAAAAAGTGGTTAAAAAGGCATTAGCGGAAAATAAAAATATTGAATTAACTTTAAATAATTTTTTATTACATTATCGTAACACAGAGCATTGCTCGACCGGGGAGAGCCCGTCTATGTTATTAATGGGTAGACATTTAAGGACAAAGTTAGATGTTTTGAAACCGGACAGGGAAACAAGGGTTCAGGAAGCTCAACAGAGACAGATTAGGAATAAGGGAGGAGTGGATAGGAAGGTAGGCATCGGGGAGAATGTTTGGTATCGTCAGTATTTGAAAACAGAGAAGTGGCAACCAGGATCAGTGGCGGGATCGATGGGAGCTCATGATTTTAGAATCCTAGATAGCAATGGTAACATGATACATAGGCATATCGATCAATTAAAGCGTAGATCAAGAGGTTCACTTGTAATCCCCACAAGCGCTGGGTTATCACATCAGGATCCACCTGTCTGTGTGCCGGCCGAGTCTGCGGAGGTGGAGTCCGGGCAGTCCGAGGTGTCGAGCGGCGCGGACGGTCCGCGGGCGGAGAAACAGTCTCCGTCTGACGTACGAGTGGTTCCGGATGCGCCAGCTGCTGAACAGTTTTCTACGCCTCCTACAACCCCTGTACCGTCCCGGTCAAGACCGATTCGTAAGTGTCGCTTAGCTAAGACGACAGATGGTATAAAATAAGATTATTAAAAATATGTACTAAATTTAAGCATCGTTTACGGGGTTGTTATTCTTGTTAATTAAGTGGGGAGGGATGTAGTGTAGGTACCTAATATTGTTATTAATATAATGACGGTAGTAGGTAAAAAGTGTTGTGACATCAGTCAAGAATAAACCTTGCTACGAATCGGCTGTGTTTCCTTTGTGCTCCCCGGTCCCAAATATTACAACAAACAGTAACAGGTGAAAAATATCAGTTCTTATTTATTATTTATCAAATAAATTTGAATTAGAAATGTAAAAGTTTGGCGAGTTTAGAATTAAGGAACCTCTGCTAATAAAATATCATAAAATAAATAAATTTAAAGTACTATGATAAATGAAGAAACGGAAAATGAATATATTCACAACAAAATCATTAGTAACGTACCCTGAACAGCTATCAACGGCACCGTGACGAGGCCACTCATCCAAATCGATCTCAAGATTTCCATCAATTTCATTATTAGATCCGGCTTTTAATAGAAAAGAGTATATATTCTTTTTAATAGTCCCAAAAAGTAATTCTGTAACCGGGTCGTAGGCAAGGACGCGTATATATCGGTTTGATTTTTGCTTAATCAAAGAATGAATTTTTCCTGTTGCTACATCATAGCTAGACGCAGAGTCTTTGAATTTGTATTTGTTTGTGAACAGTACCCGGTTGTGTACTGGGTCGTAAGCTATCCAGTCGATTGCATGTAATGCTGTGATCGCCGAGTGCGTTAGTATTCCATCATTATAAAATTCTAATCGATCGGCTCTGGCCAAAACAATGTCTGAAACAGGACAATCAAATTTAACAAACAAGTCTTTACAAAAAGTATGTTGGCACAAAGATACACAATAATTAATACTTACCAGAACAAATAAATTAAAAATAAGAGACAGTAAATAGAAATAACAATAATGAACATAACGTGCCTTGCGGCTGCGCTAATTAAGTCCTCTTCAGCCATAAAGCCACACAACTAATAATTCCTGATAATGATTATTTAAATTCAAAAATTCAATTCCTTCAAATTCCTGCGACGCATAAAGCAGTCTTCCTCAGTACTGACTTTTGGCCGGCTGGAATAGTTTTCAGACGCTTTAATGAAGCACGACCTAAACCTAGTGTGGTTTAAATATTATTTTTATTTATTATTACTGTGTTGCTTGCTATGGGTTTTTATAACCTGAATTAAAGATTATTATTATTTCCTTTATTTCATTATTATACATATAAATTATATTTTTAAATATTTAAATACAAAAATAAAAAAAAACATTTAAAAATATAAAAAATAGTAGCCCACCGGTATCGGGAACAGGGTCCAAGCTACCGGTGGTCAGGGCTACTGAGAGAGGAAACGCCTAACAATGCGCGCCGTGTCCAGGAGTACTGCCTTCTGGATCAAGCCCTTGATCCAGCCGCCTAACGAGAGCCTCTTAAGGTGTTGATTGAGGCTCTTGGCTATTATGCCATTGGCCGTCACGACTATCGGCACGACGATTGCTGTATCCACATCCCACATGTCGACAACCTCGCGAGTCAGATCAAGATACTTAAGTTGTTTATCTTTCTCTGCCTTCACGAGATTCTCGTCATGCGGGACGGTTATATCAACAATCATCGTGTGACGTTCCAATCGATCTATCACCACTATATCAGGTTTATTCGCGATAATAGTCCTGTCAGTGATGATAGATCGATCCCAGTATAACGTGATATTGCCATTTTCGAGAACTGGGTCGGGCACATACCTGTAGTACGGTACTTCGGATTCCACAAGGTTGTATTTAAGAGCAAGTTGCTGGTGGATAATCTTGGCTACTAGGTTGTGTCTGTGCAAATAGTCTCCGTTAGCAAGACGAGAACAACCAGAAATAATGTGGCGGATTGATTCCCCGGGACGGTGGCATGCCCGACAGATGTCAACCGTACCGTCTTTCACAATATATTTCCGGTAGTTATTCGTCATGATAACTTCGTCCATTATCGCACAGACAAAACCTTCGGTTTCCCCGAAGAGGTCACCGAAGCGCAGCCAGGATATGGACGCTAATAGGTCTACATCAGGTCCATGAAGGGCCCGATAGAAGCGTCCATGAAGCTCTTTGCTCTTCCATACATCCATGCGGTCAGCAGTATCTAATACTACAGGTTTGCGCCAGTTCTCGTTAGCCAAGGAGAGCGGTGTGAGGCCCTTGTCCACCGCGACTACATCCCGATGCATCCCCACGTCGGCTTTTAGGAAGTATTCCCTGAGACTGCATACCTCGCGGTTGTGTAGGGTCTTGGCATTAAGGAAACCTCGACCTCCACACTTCCGCGGGATATACAGTCTCATCACCGATGATCGTGGGTGATGCATCCGATTTGCAGTCAACAGTGTGCGGACCCTCCTATCCAGGGCGTCAATCTCAGTCTGAGTCCATTTGAGTATGCCGAAAGAGTACATCAAGACCGGCATGACCCAACCATTAAAGGCGCGCACCTTGTTGCCGCCTGATAAAAGACTAGTTAATACTTTATTCAGGCGGCCGAAGAAGCGCTCCTTCAATGATTGTTTCATGTCGGCAGCATTGATACCCAACGCTTCCGACATACCCAAATATTTGTAGGTTTCAGTTGAGGAGAGGGATCGAAGGCATGTGGAATCCGAAAGATGGGTTCCTACGGATTCCACAATCTCCCCTCGCTTTACATGCATGACCGCACATTTGTCCACACCAAAATCCATCCTGATGCCACTACTAAAGGTTTCTGTTAACTTTAGTAGCTTCATCAGTTGCAAGTTGCTGGGGGCAAAGAGTTTCAGATCATCCATGTAAAGAAGGTGGGATATGACATGACCACCTCTTCTCAACCTATAGCCTAGACCCGAACCCTCCAGCAGTGTGCTTAGAGGGTTCAGGGCTAAACAAAACCACAACGGACTGAGACTGTCACCCTGGAAAATGCCACGCTCGATCCTTATAGGTTCGCTGTTTGACTGGATCTGTCGACATCCTGGATAGTGAAGGACCATCCTCCATTGTCCCATACACGACATCAGGAAGGTGCGCAGAGTTGTATCTATTTTATACAACTCCAGCACCCTCATGAGCCATGTATGCGGCACCGAATCATAGGCCTTCTTATAGTCTATCCAACATGTCGACAGATCCCTTCGGGATATTATTATTATTATTTATTATTATTATTATTAAATAAGTAAGTCAAATCTTCAAGTAATGAGCTTTGCCATTCAAAGTGAGAGCGTGAGAGCACTTGTTCTGTTGACAGCAATGCGCGCGAATTTTTTATTTTTTTAATCCTACCTTTTAGTTTATACTACTTAGTCATTTTAGTTGCATATGAATTTCGATTGCTAGTAAAAATAGTCTCATACCTCTGATTTTTAAATTGAAAATGAAAAAAAAAATGAAAATATTTTTATTTAAACAAGATGCTTCATTTACAATGATTTGTGTTTGGAGCCCCCTTTAAGGCAAACAATGCCTGTGTTAGGAGACTCCGCTCTTCCATATCTTAGACACAATTTCATCCGCGTATTGTATAATTTATAATAACTTCAAAAACAGTCAAAGTTAAACATCGTGAAGAACCTGGTATGTGAGAGATATATCTCGACACGGGGTGATTTTTAAAGTATCGACTAGCACGCGTAGCAAGACTGCCATAGAAACGGATTTTGTCTTCAGAAGAATGGACAAAGTGACTGAAGATTCTTCAGTCGACAATACTCTACAAAAAATCTTTTTTGCAAAAAATAAAACCGACTTAAAAAAAACACTAACCAGTGTAAAATAACTCTAAATTAGGAAGTCTGTGGCTTTGGTGGTTTTGTCTTATTCATGATGGGCCACCGACTTCCGAATTTAGAGTTATTTTACACTGGTTAGTGTTTTTTTTAAGTCGGTTTTATTTTTTGCAAAAAAGATTTTTATTTTTCCATTTTTAGTTGTTCCCATACAAATATTTGCCATGAATTTATTTTTATATTGTTATTTGTTAACAATACATAGGTATGTCATTTTTTTTTTTTTTTTTTTTTATTGTTGTTCAAGTACATATACATATTGTTGTTAATTAACAATTTACTCGCCAAACTGATCAGTTTGTTGGCGAGAAGCGCTTGTTTTTAAATACAGACAGATAACCTTAAAACTAACAAATAACAGTACTTAGGTACTAACAAATAACTGTAACTAAATTAGGTAGACTGTGAATTTATTTCTCTGTGACGGCTGTATCCTCGTTACCGAGCAATAAATTCCTCAGTCTTGATTTCAACAAACCTTTACTTAACTTAGGGCTGTGTCTCAGCATATCGATTTTATTAAATACTTTAGGCACTATGTATCTAGTAGTTCTTTCCCCATAATAATTTGTTGCTTTAGGCTGGACTAGTCTTTTCTCCCTTACACTTCTAGTATTATATTTATTTTCAATCAGGACTTTAAACTTATCACTAAAATAATGTTCTTGGCTCAATACATAATCAAATTTCTTATCTACTGGTAGGATTTTACAAATAGAGAATAGCTTTTCATACTCTTTGTTACATTTTTTCTTAACCTTTTTACTAACTAGGAACTTAATTATTCGTGTCTGTACTTTTTTTATGTCTTGTAAATAAGTCTTAAACGTTCGTCCATATACACTAAGTCCATAACTAATTAGTGAGTCAGCAAGTGCGTAATAAACAATCAAAAGCGTCTGGCTATTTACCACATTATTTAAATGATAAAACTTCCCCAATACAGATCTCAACTTGTTACAAATGTCAGTTACGTGTGTTTTCCAATTAAAATTTGAATCAATGGTAAGGCCTAAATATTTAAATGTGTTAACATAGTCTAATTTCTCACATACGCAGTTAAACTTATCCCTATGCAAGCAATCGTATGTATGTCCTATTATATCAAGATCCCTTTTGCGTACAGCTTTAGCTCGTAGATTATGTGGCGAGTACACATGCATGCATTTTGTCTTGGATAGATTTAATATAATTCCGTTGTCATGTGCCCATTTTGTGACCTGTTCGAAGTCCTCTTGAATGCACTGTTGTACCTTCGAGATGTCCTTCGAAGCATGAACCACACACATGTCGTCTGCATACATAAATACTCGACACCCATCCACAACATTCGACACACTGTTCACGTGCATTATATAGCCCACGGGCCCAAATACTGATCCGGTCGGCACACCGAGATCCACACTCGCCTCTTCACCAGTCACACCAGCTATGGAAGTGCGTATTTTTCTGTTGTACAGGTAGTTTTGGAACCAGTTCTTGGTGGGACCACGTATTCCGCATTCATCCATCGCCTGTAGTAGTGTGTCGTGATCCAGTGTGTCGAATGCCTTTTTATAATCAATAAAAAGTGCTATCAGCTGTTTACCAGAGTCTAGGCACTCATTAACGTAATCACTAAACGCTGTTAGGGCCGAGACAGTACTGCGCCCTCTCCGGAATCCATACTGTGTGTCTGACAATATATTATGAGTCTCTAGGAATTTATTGATTTGGCTAACAATGACTTTTTCCACTATTTTATCAATGACAGACAGTATGGCGATGGGCCTGTAATTTACATACTCTATGTGGCTTCCAGACTTATAAATAGGGCGTATTAATGCAATCTTCAACTCATCAGGATATAAACCACCAGTCAAACACATGTTTATGAATTTAGCTAATATAGGACTTAATTGCTTTCGTAGGTATTTGATATCTTTAACCCTCACTCCATCTAAACCTGGTGCTTTCTCACACGACATTGTATTAATTACTTTTTCTATGTCTGACGAAATAACAGGACTATACCTAAAACTCACATCACTCGGCGTTACATAATGCTTTCTGTCAAAAAAATTCGTGTTACATACATGTTTAATACCTTTAATTTCCTCGGTAAAAGTTTTTGCAAAATTTGTGCAGATTTCAGGTATGCTGTTCGTCTTCCCTAAATGCCTCAATATCACATTGTCTAGACTAGATTTGTTTCGACCCAACCACGAGTTGATATTTTCCCATATTTTCCTAAAATTCCCCTCACATTTCTTTATTTCGGCTTGTTTATATCTGTTTCTTGCCTCGTTTACAATTTTATTTACCTTATTCCTAAATTTTGTATATTCTAATCTCTTATTCATGTTTTTTGGTGATGCTTTCCATATTCTAAATAAGTTGTCCCTATGACACAACATGTTATACAAATATTTATCTATCCATGGCTGTGTTATTCTCTTATTATTATTTATGACTGTAACCGTACTGTCTTTGTATATTTGGGAAAACACTGCACACAATTTTTGAAACAATGATAATGGGCATGACACCACGAGTAGTTGCGTCCAGTCATATGCATCTAGCTTTTGCTTTACAAGTTTATCACTAATCACTTCTCGCGTTTTGCTACCACTAATCACCTTTGAACACGTATTATTGTTAACACTCGTAGCTAGCGCTAACCCGACGGCATGATGATCGGAGATGTGCGTCTCGAGCACAAACGACGATGAACCGCACTCGCTGCGTCCCGCTCGCACCCATATATGGTCCAAGCAAGACGACTGTAGCTGTCCGTCCACGATCGCCGCGCGAGTTACCTCTGAACTAGGTATAACGCACTGAAGGCCGCATCCACACAAGGTGTTTTTGTACTTTCTTGCAGTTGGATTTAATACATCATTCAGGATGTCTAGTCATAGTAATAGGGTTATCCACTTGTCCCTAATAAATGAAACTTAACATACCTAACTGTCGAAATCTAGGTATATTGTACACATCTGCGTACCCCTCAGAGCATTCAGGCGTGATGATACGTCATGATGTTGTATAAACAATAAATATCCAAGCGATTCCAGCAATCACGACAGATTTGCCGTCTATTTTTGAAGAGTTCCATTGTATATCTCCGAAGATCAGCACCAGATCTTCACCAAATTAAAATGGGACCACCTCGGGAGTACACTCTTTCAAATAAAAAAAGAATTTTGAGAATCGGTTCACAAATGAGGGAGAAATCGCGTAACAAACACACAAAAAAAAAAAAAAAAAAAACATACCGTCGAATTGAGAACCTCCTCCTTTTTTTGAAGTCGGTTAAAAAATCGGGCATTATTTCTTCCATAATCGGCTTTGTAGATTCTTCCGTCGATATACGTTCCGGTGATCATGTTAAGCGTGCAGTACTACAAGCCTAAGAAAATAACCCAATTCTTGTACCCACCCCAGGATAAGGAGCTCGGTTTCCAGTTTAACCCAGAGCAGCTAAATACCAGTGTTTACATGAGGCGACCTCCTATCTGACCCCCTTCTCTGAGGAGTCTGACAGAACCACCTTAGGGAGAGCGGACTATAAACACACGAAACTGGTACTCACCCCAGGAGAAGGAACGCGCCAACCCCACGAACAGCGCTAACAACGCCAACACACACTGAGTATACATTTTAAACATAAGACAACGTTGTTTCAACAGCGATGGTGAAGCGTCCGCTCCTGGATGACGTGCGCAGGATATTAAAGCAAAACCCAAACAACGCCGTGTTTTACCCAAATATTGAATAATTGATAGCTCTTTGCTACACTGTAACTTGGTAACAATAAAGGCGTACTGATAAGAAGTGCTGGTTAGGATAAATCTGGAAAATACGCGTATTCAGAAAAATAATTGGATATTACTAACACAGCCTTTGTACTTATTAGTTGTAAAATCCCGACAGCTATGAATAAATCGGGCTTGAGGATTTGTTGGTAATAGTGTTCCACGCTCTCAAGGAGATATTGAAACTTGTTTGTTTAAATCAACCCCCAGTAATCTGACCCTCAAGGTTCAAGGGTTATTCAGCGCGAATTTCGTACCTTTCGCTAAGGAATTTAACAGCCCCTTCAACCCCCTACGTAGTTTTGACAAAATAAAATATTATAAAGAGTAAAAAAATGTATTTTTGTGTGTGCATTTGTTTGAAAAGAATAAACTCAAAAACAACTGTGCCGATTTCAAAAGTTCTTTCACCATTGAAAAGCTACATTTACCCTGAGTAACTTAGGTCTTTTATCACTGAACTTCTACGGGAACGGGAACTACGCGGGTAAAACCGCGTGGCGTCTGCTAGTTTAGCAAAATAATGCTTCATTATCTTTTGTTTTATCCCTGGAGGAAAAAAAACGAATAAAAATCATATTAGGCCAAAATGTTTCTTTAAAATGTAATGTACAGTTGCTTACGATCTTAATTGTTGCCTGCAGGGTAGCTTGTGCTGAGGGTTGTAATAACCCCAATACTGCCGTGATTCTTTAGAAAGCAGTCATCTGACAATTTACAGATTTTGAGTTTAAACGTTGAGCGACATCAGGATTTGGCACTAATATCAAAACCACTTCAATGCTTTTTAAAAAAAAATTCTCAAAAGCTAAATAAGTTTCAAAAAAGGGGTTAGATAGGTCGACGCGCCTTTTTTTCCTGATGTCGCTCTATGTTTAAACTCAAAATCGGTAAATTGTCAGGTGACTGCTTTTTAAAGAATATTCATATTATATTCATATTCATATCTTTATTTGCATTCCATAATGTGTTGAGATGAATCACGGCAGAATGACCCAAGCTTCTGGATGTGGTCTTGTTTTAAAAAAATACCCACTCGTAGGTGTACTGAAGGCGAATTGAGATATCTCAAACTGATGCTAAACATTGACGGTTCACTTCACTTAAGTTGTCCTTTTTTTTTAGGGGTGGAAAATCCTCATGGATGTCGAACCCTGCCCCGGGGAGAGCGGAGGGCTCTGTCATACTCTTACTGACTAAAAACCACCCCGTGTTCCTTCTCACACCTGCGCCGAGAGGTCACGGGAACGGAAGATACTTCCGCGACCCCCGGCCGGTGCCGGCCTCGAGGGCCTCGTCAAGTCAGCGAGGGGAGTGAGGTGTTGGACTCCCCTCGCGACGTCTAAGAGGGGCGCGCGTGAACACGACGCGCCGCCACCTCGGGTCCATGTACGTGGGGGGTGGCAGACACCCCCGCGTCCGTCGCCCCTGGACCCATTCAGGGGGGCTGGAAGAGAGCGTGGTCCGCCCTCCGCCTGCGCCCGGTGCATCTGCTGCGGGCCGGGTGAGTAGAGTTGATCTCCCCCTCCCTTTCCGCAGCCTCCTTCTGCGCACTTAAGTATTCCAGGGGTAACCTATACACGCGGGCAACTGTCATTAGATAAGTTGTGTAATCACAGGCTCGTTGTCACTTAATGCCACTAACTTAGTACGCGTGCCCTGCCACTTACGATTTCTAACCTCTTTTAATGTTTTGTGTCCTACACCATTTTTTTTTTGGTGGGTGGAATGTCCTCCTGGATGTCCCCCGCCGAGGAGGACGGAGGGGTCTGTCAGTGTCTTACTGAATAAATACCACCCCGTGTTTCGGACGCGTGCGTGCGTTACGCACGCGTCCGTTGGAGTGCGACGGCACACTAAGGTAGCTAGCTAGCTAGGTGGCTATCTTGCCACATTTTAACTATTTGAGCGCGTACGACCTATCTACACCTTTTTACTTGTAATATCATTGGTATATATAGTGGAAAGAAACATTCGAGCTATTATTAGTAGGTAGTTGATAGAAATAAGAATACATTTATTTATTTACGAATTTCATTTTAATGTACTTATTAACAAAGAATTCCTATTCTGTAAT
Organism: Euplexia lucipara; assembly: GCA_921972225.1. Lineage (NCBI taxonomy): Eukaryota > Metazoa > Arthropoda > Insecta > Lepidoptera > Noctuidae > Euplexia > Euplexia lucipara. Next base: position 3,513,319 of record OV179168.1, on the reverse strand, counting down.
TTTACGATTATGACAGTTTAGTTTAGATTAAAAAAACTTCATCAGTCTCATATCTTGTCATCCAGGAGACAAAAACCGTATTTTTAGACTCCAGTTGAAAAACACGTCGTTTGTTCGTTATCGTCTAGTGCAATCTTTGTCATATCTGAAACATAATATAAAATATAAGATATATACATAAACTCACACATTTTTCCCAAGGCAGAACAGAACACCATTATATGCTACGATTTTTGCATACTTCTTTTGCTTCGTTTACATTCATACATTCTGAAGGTCCCAACCAATGAGGTCTATGTATGTCCTTCTAGGGCGTCCCCTCCCGGCGTTTTCACTTAGACCTGTGACCTGTGACCTGTTTATCAGCTGTTTAGTACCCATAACACAAGCTCTCAAGCTTAAAATGGGACTAAATGGCGTTGTGTGAAAAAGTTGTGGAATATTATTATTATTATATTATTATTACCTGCCTTGTGAATGCCTTTCGTTAGTCGCCTTTCATTCATCCTTTTATTTTAATTTTGTTGTCATTTTGATCTCATTAGCTCTCACTGTGTATGTATTTGTAATTTCGTTATGTTTCCTTTTTAACTTTATTTGATTATTTGTAATTTTAATAATTAGTAAGCTAATAATAATGAAGTGCTTTTTCATTCACTTGAATGTTGGTCGACCTATTATTGGCGACTGTATAAGTCTGATGCTTAACTATTATTCTAATATAATGCTGTATACAGAAGCTGTTGGTTTACCTTTAATAAATAAATAAATAAATCCTTTCAAACGTGACCAAACCATCTAGGCATACTCTTTTCGATGTTTGTAACTACGTCTTACAAAATAACATCATGCCTTAATTCTCCGTTTATTTATTATACCATCTTCATCATCATCATCATCATCATCATCTGCTTAGCCTTTTCTCAACTATGTGGAAGCCGGTTTCCAGATTAACCAAAGGCAGCTAAGTACCAGTATTTTACATGGAGCCTGTATATAATCGTGTAACCAGCAGCACGCGTAGCATGATCACCGAAGAAACGGTCTTTGTCGTGTCTCGGAAGAAAAGAAATTAAATGTTCATGCTACGCAGGCAGGTTTATTGAAAGAAATTTGACAGATTGAGGTTCCTGTCTATATAATCTGTCACTTTGCCGATTCGTCTGTAGACAAAGGCCGTTTCTTCGGTGTTCAATGTGTTCATGCTACGCATGCAGGTGTTTATTTTATGCCTCTTAGTGGGCTGTATTGTATCGTGAATGTATTCATGGCATTACAGTAGGCCCTATCAGAATAACAGCGCTGCAGTATTTATTGTTTCTCAATAAATATCGTGGCATCGTGCTGAGATAGGGGCCTTTTTGGCATCGCACAGGTCTTTTTGTTATTTAATATTGTTAGTTTTATTTTTAAACTGTTAATTTTCTGTGCGTGTCCCAAATAAACAAATTTTCTTTCTTTCTTTCTTTCTTTCAGACCGCCAAGTCTTTTCGGATTCACGTTTTGAATTATAACTTCCTTCAAAAACGGTGAAGGAAAACATAGTGAAAACCGGCATGCCTGAGAGATATGGTGGCGACGTAAGAAGCCAAGTCAGAGACCATGGAAGGCATAAGAACACAGCTGATACCAGGTTAGTCAAATGAACCACACCAAGAGAAGAAAACTAAAAAAATATAGATTTAAAGGTAACATATGAGATTGAATATGAACCTTATTCTGTTTGACATAGAGTTGAAATACATGATCAATTAAACAATTTGTTTAAACAGTAGTTGTATTTAATTAATAAGAATTTATATAAAAAGACTTGTCTAGATTGTTTACCTTTAGTTAACTACCAACTTTAGTTTAATACCTACTCGGATGGAGTATAAGTTAGTCTAGATCCTTACCTGCATTTAATATATTCTTCAACATTGCAACTGTCTTGAAACATTTGCTAAAAAAGACGGGAACATTACATCTTTTTCCTCCATAATTTCTTGTGCATTGACATACTGGCTCGTCCTCCTCATTGAGGGAGCAGACACCATTGTTCAAACAGTACTCATGGCACGCGTTGGCTTCGCATCTTTTCCCTGAATAACCGGTATAACATCTGAAATGGTATATTAAAGACAAAGAGATTTAAAATACTATAGGGGATGTGCGAAGTAATGTTATAAAAAAAAATTGTGATCCCCACTGTGCTTTAACTGCGTAACTCAATAAAGAAGTCAGTCTCAGTTTGTAAGGTGTATAAAGAGTATTCTATTCTAAGCAGGAAAATACTGCATCAGTCAGCAGCGCTTTATTGCCTATCTTGTTCTTCACAACTCAGTGACTAGGTAGGTAATTGCTGCCGGATCCCACTGCGGAGACGAAATCAGTACCGTCGTACGCGCCGCACCCCCGCACGGAGGATCACCTGCCGTTTTTGTATGCAAATCAAGATTCTATAGTTTTATGTTAAAAACCGCAGCACCACCGGTCCGTGGCCTTACGGAGGCCGTCAACGACCGATCGCTTTTTGTGTCAATCCACCGTCGAGCACGTTTGCTGCGTCGATGCAAGAGGATGCGTCGTTCCATACTTTGCCGTCGATTAAGGTGTCCTGAATCGAATACCCTACTTGTAGTTTAAGTAAATTAATTCACTTTACCTGCATGTAGGTTCTCCTTCAGCACTGACTCTACAGGCTCCTTGGAAACAATAGCTCTGACAGACTGAGACATGGCATCTATCGCCCCAATAATGTCCTGTGCATCGACATACTGGCTCATCGTCCTCATTCAGGGAACAGACGCCGTCGTTCAGACAATACTTATGGCACGCGTTGACTTCACATCTTTGTCCAGTGTAGCCGGTAGTACATCTAAAATAGCGAACATAATATGTTGCAGGGTAACTTGATATTCAAGGAAATAGGCAAGAAAGAAAAAGGACGCTACAAGCTGTCTAGCGGTCGTAAGCGTAACTGCTAAACGCGAGGACTTTGCTAAGATACAAAGTTTGAACATGCCAGTAGGTACTCTGATTGGGCCGCCAGCTTTTATGCAACGAATTACTTCAAGGAAGAAAAATGTAGACATGATAATGTATTAATTTTAGTTTTGGAATATTAGTATTAATCAATCTCAAATCTCTAATTTCTAAATATTTAGTTTTTATTTTTCCAATTATTTCTACAGTCACAATATTTGTTATTATGTGATCAATGTGTCTATCAGCATAATAATTTAATTATCAGCTGTAATGCTTAGATCGTCTATTACATATTTCAGTATAAGTAGTTTTTACACTAAATATTATTTGTAAAAGCTCATTTAAGTCAAGACTCAAAGCAACCTATTGGAGAAATGTCTGTATTCGATAGACGATGACATATCATTTTAATTATTGTTGTTTTTTTTTTCTGGGTAATGTGTAATGTATTGAAATGTTAATAGTATTGATTTTGTAATTTCCTATGATAATGAATTTTATTTTGTTTTTATTGTTGTAAAATTTTCTGTGATTTATTGTATGAAATGAATTAGTTTTATAATTTTTAATGAATGTGATTTTAGTATTTTATTATTTATATTATATTTTTTTATAGAATAATGATTTCAAACACAATGTGAATTGTTCCTGAAATAAATGAAATAAATAGGTATCCACACATATTATAATTAAAAATAGTGTTGTAAAACCTATGTTAAAAGGGTAATATTCTAACTTTTAAGTCTGACATTCATAAGAGCATTTTATTGCTCTGATTGAAATCAATGATTTAACTTTGACTTTAATTCATGACTGTACTAGCAGACGTCCCGCGGTTTTACCCGTGTTGGTACCGTTCCCGTGAGAATACAGAGATAAAAAGTAGCCAATGTGTTAATCCAGGGTGTCAGCTAACTCCATACTAATTTTTATTAAAATCCACTCAGTAGTTTTACGTGAACGAGTAACAAACATCCATCCATCCATCCATACTCACAAACTTTCGTGTTTATAATATTAGTAGGATAATCAGCGTCACGCCTGCCACAGCTGGTTCCGTATAAGACGAAATTGTTTTACCTGCATTTCGGTTGTCCCCCAGCACCAACACTGCAATCTCCTTGTAAACAATAGTTCATACAGACTGATACATCACATCTCTCACCGGTGTAACCCTGTGTACATTCACAGCGAGGTTCTCCTGTAACTTTTGTACCGTGAACACAAAACGGATCATCATTGAAGTCGGTCTCTGGGCAATACGGTAACCGATTCTTTAGTGCTTCGCAACGATCACTTCCTTTAGTCTGCTCTTCAATTCCATAGTTGGCAGCTATACCAAATGAACCGTCGAAATATACTGATCCTACAGGAAAAGATGGAGCCATTGAAATTTTTTGAAGTTTCAGATTCGTGAGTCGCGGTTGATTTTTTGGTAGTTGCCATATGTACGGTTCAAAATCGTCCCCCCAGTAGATGAAATCTTTTGATACAGTCAATCGACTCGGTATCTGATCGCTGGTAGCGTAATATAAAGTTCTTCTATTTTTTCCGTTCAAATTTGCACTTTCAATTGCAAAATCACTTTTCACTGATTCAACCCAGTACAATCTTTGTGTCTGTTGATCGATAGTTAAGCCTTGTCTCATTGTCGTATCATCTTGTTCAGCTTTAGTTAAACATTTAAGTTTTTTCAGAATCCTAGTGTTGTACTTATCCATTATTACTTCTCTGTCAGAACCATTAAATCTGACTCTCTCTATTATCTTGCTATCACCATCTGATACCCAGTACATATACCTGTAAATTGGTAAATAGTATTGAATAATAATGACAATATTATGTATTAATCTAATACATCAAATTCTCAGATCAGCCTAACCCCATGGAAATAAGGAGAGTTTATCTAATATTAAAATTATCGTGTCCCAGTGTTTATTAACTCTTCAGAAACGACTTGACCGATTCTTATGAAATTTTGTTTACAGTGTATTCAGTAGCTCTGAGAATATGGCGTAAACTAATTTAAATCTCTTTGCATCTCTTTGAATAGTAAGTAAGTATTGAATGTTTTTGTATGGATGTACAGACGCCAGCACATCAAGTTACCCCAATGTGTCAAATTTTCCCAAGTGAATATGTACCTTATTATGTTTGACATAAAGTTGAAAAACGATCAAAGAAATTTGACACATTGGAGTAACTTGATATGCTGGCGTCTGTACCTAATCAATATTAGTGACGTACCCGCCGCAACTATCAACAGCAACATCGCAGATTTGATGATTGGCATCGAATTCAGCGACAAGTTTTTCTGTATCGAAGGATCTGGGTTTTGATGAAAATGAATACATTAAACGATCCATAGTCGATTGATTTACGATAGTCCAAAAAAGGAATTCTGTAACCGGGTCGTAGGCGAGTCTCGTTAAGAATCGGTGTAGTACATTATGAATAATAGATGATGCCTTTTTTGTTGTTATATCGAAGCTGAGAACGGAGTTGTCTGTCAAGTAATCTTCAGCATGGTCTTGGTTGGCAAATAGCACTCTATTGTTAACTGGGTCATAGTTTATCCATCCGATATAATTGATTTTAATAGATTCAGGCTCTGGTATGACAGAGTACGTTAATTTTCCGTCCTTATAAAATTCTAGTCGATTTGTTCTGGCCGCAACAAGGTCTGAAACAATAAATTTACATTTGACACGCTTTTTTTACTATTTTTTACTCGCGTTTGACCACACTATCTCACCTAAGATAAGATATACACCACTAATTTTTAATTAAGTAGTACAAATACTTAAAGGGCATAATTCTAGACGGTCTACTTATTACATTTCTAAAGTATCAATTAATAATATTCACAGCAAAGTTATTAGCGTTTGTTTATATTCCAAAAAGTCACCCAATTTATGGAAATATTGTACAGGCTATTCATGACATAGTATTATTCATTAATCGTCATCTCTCACTCACGTTCGAGTGATCTCGCTCAAGCATGCCCCGCCTCCAACAGCTGTTTTCGTTATTTAAGTTTAACTAAATATTAAAAAAATTGAACTTTGTTTATTTTACTTTTGATTACGCCGATATGATCAGTAACAAGTACGGATACAGCCCATTTTTTTTGTAGTTATTAAAAAATAGGGGTGTTAACAGGGTTATTTGTAAAACACCAACAACCTCGCAGGACATCATAAATAACAACTTTTGCTCTGCGACTAACTCCCAAGCCTCTGATTTAGCTTCACATGCCGTCGAGAAGAAAAATATCTCTCAGGTAGTTTCCTCGCAATATTTTCTTTGACCGTTTTTAAGCTAATGATAAATAGGTATAGGAAATGGGCGTGAAGAAAAACTGCAGTGGTTTGAATTTAAATATACGTTAACTCGATTAATATTCAAATTTTAAATTACTCACAAGGAAGGTTATAATATCTGCCTCCTAGCACAGTGTAGATAGAAGTAAGAGAGTGACCAAAGGCAACCAGCACTTTTATAACATTAGTTTAGTGACAGTGTTGCCAGTGTCAAGAAGATTAACGATTATCTTTTTGCATTATTTAAATCGACTAAATGTCAACATTCCCCCTCAAAAATTAATCATCAATCATCCAAATACAATCTGATTTATTTACAATCATATTTACCTAAATAACCAGAATACTATAAACCTTCCAAGTGATTGCTGGGACTATTACAAAATATATGGCCCAACATTTGTTGCAAGGACTAGGGAAACCCAGAAAACCTAGCCAGACCATTTCACCAAAATAAATTAATTTCTCATATTATAATTCATAATTAAAGATGACCTTACAATACATTTTAACAAATTTATATTTAAACAATTCATCAATTCAATTCATTTACATTAAGTAAATCATGAATTCAAAAACATAATATGTATAGGTATTTATCATTATTGCATACCCATCTCATTTCTTAACTGCTCAAACGCAACAGCTGGTAGCGGCTTCGTTAGTACATCCGCTATTTGTTTACCTGTGGGTACATAAAATAATTTTATTACATTGTTTTCAATTTGTTCCCTAGAGAAATGATACTTGATGTCAATATGTTTTGACCTTTTATGACTAGTAGGATTGTTTGCAATACTAATACAACCATTATTGTCTTCAAAAATGGCAATTGGGTTGTCAATATTCATTTTAATACTTGCTGCTAGAGACTTTAGCCATAATGCCTCTTTTACAGCTTCAAATAAGGCCATGTATTCAGCCTCAGTCGACGAAGCCGCAACAGACATTTGTCTCTTTGTATTCCAAGTTATTGTGCAGTTATTAAATAATTTAAATAAATAACCTGTGGTACTTTTTCTATCAATGACATCATTACCACCCCAATCGGAATCTACATAACCACATAATAGATGATTAAAATCATCACACTTTTTGTAGCATAACTTTAATTCTATAGTGCCCTTTAAATACCTGAGCACTCTTTTGAGACATAACCACAATTCTTTGTTATTTTTGTTTGTGTATCTGCTCAAAATATTAATACTAGCACTTAAATCTGGACGTGTACATAACATAACATACATTAAACATCCAATAAGATTGCGGCAAGGTGCATTATATTCACTGTCTACATTTAGAGCTTCGTAATTAGGTTTATTTTCGATAGGTGTACTAATGGGATTACAGTCAGACATACCAAACTTATTTAAAATGGTTTTTATGTAAGAACTTTGATCTAAAGTTATTATGTCATTACTTCGAGTAATTTTAATGCCTAGGAACAATTTAATCTCATTTAAATCTACCATTTTAAATTTGCTCTTTAAGTAACTTTTGAGTTGGTCGATTGATCGCCGATTAAAACATATCAAAACCAAATCATCAACATAAAGCAAAACGTAGATATTTTTATGAATACCGCCCTTATCCAAAACATATATACATCTATCAACTGATGAATTTACAAATCCTTTGTCTTTAAGACACTGATCAAATAATTCGAACCAACACCTAGCAGCTTGTTTTAGTCCATATAGAGCTTTATTTAATTTACAAACGTAACCGTCATTACTAACTACACCATCCGGCACTTTCATGTAAATTTCTTCTTTTAAAATGCCATTTAAAAATGCGGTTTTAACATCCATATGATGTATTGATAAATTATATTGATTTGCAAAACTAATCATACATCTAAAACTAGCAATACGAGCAACTGGCGCAAAAGTTTCAGTATAATCAGATAAATACTCTTGACTAAAACCTCTGGCAACAAGACGTGCCTTATATCTTAATGGATTACCAAACTCGTCATTTTTAATATTAAAAATCCATTTACAATCGACTATGTTCCTATTACTAGGTTTAGGTACTAATGTCCAGGTATCATTAGCTGAAAGTGAATCTAATTCATCCTTAATTGCACCTTCCCATAAAGTCCTATCATCCCGATTTTTAATTTCGTTATATGATGTGGGTACTTTGCAACTTATTGATTCAGCACACAATAAAATATCATCAATTTCATGATACGAGACAGGGGGACGACCCTTAATCCTATCACTCCTTCTCAATTCACAAGAATCGTCGATATTTTTATCACAAGAACTGGTACATGTTTTGTCATCAGCATTTGGCTTTAGTATGTTGGAATCATTTAATTTTCGATTTTTACTACACGAAACAGATTCATCAGATTTCGAACTATCTGATTTCGGATCGTTTAATATTGAATTATCTGATTTTGATCCATCTGAGTTTAAACCACCAGCTTTGGAAATATCAAATTTAGAACTGTCACAGCCTTGAGGTTTTATTGACACTGGTTTTGACACCACGTCAGAAACACCAGTTTTTTCATGGAAACGTTCGATTTCATTTCCTTCATTACATTGTAATGTCGGCCTAGATTGGAGAAAATTAACCTCATCTACTATGACATCCCTCACCATTTCATATTTTTCGCGTTCCGTGTTCCATACTTTATAGCCATTTGGTACATACCCAACTAGAATACCTTTCCACGATTTTTCATCAAATTTTGTTTTACTGGTTTTATTATGCACATAGGCGGTAGAACCAAAAACCTTTAGATACTTAATTGCAGGTTTTTTATCGTGCCACAATTCAAATGGAGTTCGAGTTTGTTTTAAAGCGCGGGTAGGTGTAATATTTATTAAATATACTGCAGTTAAGACTGCATCACCCCAAAAACACTTAGGCAACTTAGCACCGCTTATCATAGCGCGGGCTTTTTCCGTTATTGTCCTAACCATACGTTCTGAAACCCCATTTTGCTGTGGTGTTCTAGGAATAGTAAAATGGTATGAAATTCCTTTAGAAACACAGTAATCTTTCATTTCATTAGACAGGTATTCCCGACCATTGTCACAGTACAAATTTACCAGTTTTAAATTAAATTTACTCTCACTTTTTGCCACAAAATCTTTAAAAGCAGAGAAGACGTCTGATTTATATGTTATTAGGTACACAACACAATAGTGAGTAAACTGATCGACGAATAACACAAAATAGTTCTTATTATCGACTGTAGATGGAGTGATTGGACCACACACATCAGTATGCACAACATACAAAGGTCGTTTAATATAATCTTTATCTTTGGACGTGTTAAATGGTAATCGTGCCTGTTTCCCGTTTATACAAGCTTCGCATAATTTATCATTAGGTGATACCACCTCAATTATGCTTATATCATCAATCATACAGTTATTTTTCAGCTCTAAAAACTTTTGTTTGCTAATATGGCCTAACCGTTGATGCCACAAATCATAATTAGTACCATCACTATTGCATGTTTGAGAAACAGCCGGTCGATTCAGTAAAAGTCACGCCGTGAAAACTTGAGTGAAGTGAGCTGTCAATTCCTAGCATTAGTATGGAATGACAGCTCAATTCGCCCTCACTACGCCTACATTTTCACGCGGTGATTTGACAGGAATCGCACTGCAGGTCGATTAACTTTAACCTCAAAATTAAGACAAATTAAATTATTTACTGCCATACCTTGCATCAGTATTTTACCATCCTTACTGATATTTGTTCCATGCTGGTCGAAGGTGATAGTCAGTCCAGCACGCTGCATTTTAGTAACTGACAACAGGTTGTACGGCACCTCTCGACAGTACAACACGTCCTCCAGAGTACCATGAATGCCAGTGTTACTGATTACTTGTAATGTCCCTCTTTTGGTAGCTGTAATGAATTCACCGTGTTTAGCTACTGAAATTTTTAAAGGTGTAATTAAATTAGAAAATTTAAAGAATAGGTCTTCCCTGTTAATGATATGGTCTGATGCTCCGGAATCTAGTAGGAAAATTATATTCTGGTTTTCTTCTGCGGGACCCTCATAATTTCCGGACATAAATGCGAACCCGGACACCTCACTGGCCAATGTAGCATCTTGAGTAAGCTCCACTGCTTGAACTGTGCGGGGTCTGTCCGCAGCTTTTTGTTGATTGGAATGTAGCATAGTCCGTTTGAAGTAGTAGCAGTTGTTTTTGATATGACCCTTGCGTCCACAATGGTAACATTTTGTGAAGGATTTTTTCGGGGCCTTTAACTTTTGCGGGTTTGATTTAGGCTTAGTGTCATCGTGTTTTCTTCGGTTGAAGGTTTGATTTTTATTTTCGACGTGTAGAATCTTGCCCATTGTGTCACTACCCTCATTTTTCAATTTTACCTCTTGATCCAACAATCGTGTTTTAACAAAGGCCAAAGTTAAACTATCTTCGGATAATGTCTCGATTGCAGTTATGACGCCGTCGTATGAATTCGGCAAGGTGAGAAGCAAGTGAGACACCTTGTCGGTTTCTTCTAGCTTTGCACCAGCCGCCAGTAGCTCCGCGATGAGATCGTCAAAGGTCGTAAAGTGCTTGGCTAATGTAACATCGCCTTGAAGTTTCAAACCCAACAGTTTTTTACGTATTGCCAGTTGAGTTGCCAGACTTTTTCTCTCATACAATGCGTCCAAATTTCTTAAGATTTCTTTCGCAGTGAGATCTTCTTTAGCGAAACCAAGGAAAGAGTCTGCCAAATACTCGACGATTACACTCTTCGCAATCCGGTTACTTTTCTCCCAAGCCTCTAACCGTATTATAGGTTCATCGTCGATAACTTTTATAACGTCCATCTCGGTTAGCAACGCTCGAATTCGGAACTTCCACACGCTGTATTTCTCACCATTGAAAGGTTTAATATTTCGCTTGGTCTTCAAATGGTCCATGATGATTGTGCCACGTGTTTTTACAAAGTTATTAAATTTAAACACTTACGTATTTGTTGAGCACACAGATAGAGTAACAGTATATTAAAGCAGTCCTGGGCCCATAACCTATAGGAAATGGGCGTGAAGAAAAACTGCAGTGGTTTGAATTTAAATATACGTTAACTCGTTTAATATTCAAATTTTAAATTACTCACAAGGAAGGTTATAATATCTGCCTCCTAGCACAGTGTAGATAGAAGTAAGAGAGTGACCAAAGGCAACCAGCACTTTTATAACATTAGTTTAGTGACAGTGTTGCCAGTGTCAAGAAGATTAACGATTATCTTTTTGCATTATTTAAATCGACTAAATGTCAACAATAGGTATATAGGGTGACTGGTAAATAGTGACCGATACTTAAACACGTGATTGTATTCGTGATTTTAATAAACTTTCCCAAACAAACTTTTTTATTCTACACAAGTATAACACAATAAAAATAACAAACACGCTGTTTGAAATTCCTGCGAGCGCGCCTGTGGTCGATCACAGTAGACACGAATCGGCACGATCTATCAGCTGATAGTTTGATCTCAGGAAGGGCAAAATCTACTAGTAGTAGTAGCGTCACACGCTCCCCCGCCACCCCCACCGCTCCCGTTGTGCAGTACTGACGTAATTGAATTAATTGAAAGATAATGAGTTCAAAAAAAAAATTATTTGGGAAAGTTATTCGTGTTCATGAGTACAATCACGTGTTTAAGTATCGGTCACTAATTACCAGTCACACTATACAACACGAACATGAATCAGAAAAGTTAGAGGTGGGGTTCAGATTCGAGACCTATACTTGGAAGTTGCCAGCTGCTACAATAAAAATTGCACGCTGATAGATCATTATCTGCCTAGCCTTTTCTCAAACATATTGCGGTAGGCTTCCAGTCAAACCTGACGCAGCTAAATACCAGTGTTTTACAGAGGCGACTGCCTGTCTGACCCCCCTCTTAAGAGTCTAGATCCGCCTTAGGGAGGGCGGGGAGGACATTTAAAAACACTAGTTCTCTATGACGATCATAGACAAACCCATCATTGACAAACATACCACAGACAACGCACGAGCGTCCGCCCCGCGCCAGCCAATCAGATGAACCAGAGACCCGCGCAACTCACGGCGCTGGCCAATCAGGGGAGCCCGCGGCCCGCGTTGTCTGCAGTCGCCCGGGCACGCCTCGGCACAAACTCCAAGAAGAACGCACGCTCGGCTCTCGTGTACAAGTGCTTGTCGGTTCGTGTTGCTACATTGCACTACTGTGGCCCTAGTGAAAAGGGGTATAAGTCCAATTTTGTCGAAAATGAGTTAAGTGTACCAAAGTGATCAGAAAAAAATGCTCTATCGTTTGGTGAAGACAGATCTAAGCTATCTCTAAAAATAAGAAAGTTACTTTGTGTAAAAGGGTCCAAAAAAAACTGTAAAAGTCGGTTTTCTGATCACTTTGGTACACTTAACTCATTTTCGACAAAATTGGACTTATACCCCTTTTCACTAGGGCCACAGTATTGTGAAGCCATAATTATTAATATATAATATACAGTCTACTAGACGTTACCATCGGTTATTTTTAAGGCCTTAACACTAGTACTCACCCCAGGAGAAGGAATGCGCCAACCTCACGTACAGCGTTAGCACTGGCAAAACAAACTGTGCTCTAAACATTTTACACCCTAGATACTTTTGTTACAACAGAGGTAGATGATACGTCCACTCGTGTTCAAAGACTCTTTATATACAGAAGAAATAATAAATAGCTAAGTATATATTATTACTTATAATAAATACTGGAAAATCCGCTCGAAGAAACACATATAGCTTATTAATTAATGGGTTTGTTTGGTTCGTTATCCTCCTTCGTTTATTTCTGGATGGTGATTAGGAAAATCAGGATATTTTTGAAGCCTAGGGTTCCGCTAAGTTTTACTCCATTTTTAACGTAGCTTACAAAAAAGAAATTAACCAAAAAGAAGGCATAAATTAAATCACAAAAGAATAAAGACATTAATGAATAAAAATATTGGTAGTTATAGCGACTGCCGATAGAAGTGAAAACTTAATCAAATCAAATAATCTTTATTTGTGAACATAGGTTTTAATTTAAATAAAAAATGAAGATATTTATTTCTGTAAAAAGGTTTTCACAAACACTTTTAGACGTCCTTTTTTAACTAGTAGATAAGATCGGAGTTTCACTACCTGACTACTCTGAGAAGAAACACCGAAAGAAACTCAGAGGTCATACCTAGTCTCTTTTAAAGTTCACACATTATCTTGGTAAAATCATGTAAGATCCATGCAGATATTAGTGTCTGAGGTGGTCTTTTGAGGAAAGAACCACACAGAATGAGGGGACCAGATCAGTCAGTGCAAGCATTTGTCAGTAATCGTGAGCTCAACTCGGAACTTGAGGAATTAAACATAAAAGGTCTTAAGGATGCAATTGGACCTTTGGAATTGATAAGCCTGATTATTACTACAAAACCAATATAAAGTCAAGTCTATACAAAGTCAAGTTCCATTTAATAATGTCAATTAAATATAATCTTTTTTTTTTTAATTAAAATGTAACTATTGTATTGTTTACTAGTTTAGAAAAAAAAGCTAAATCTCTAACTTGTCGAGTTCAGAAAAAAAATAAAGTGTTGTACTATTTTTTATTTCTTGTAATATACTGTTACTGACAATTTAATTGTTTGACAATTTTATTTAACATAGGTATAATGTAATAATTAAGTTGATATTTTTAGTGAAAATTTGAAGTTTAATAATTTTATTTAATGAGACTGGCATAATTAAGTTAATGTTACAATAAGAATTTAAATTTTAACAATTTTATATAAGTAATGAAAATGTTTGAATGCCGAATGGTGAAATATAGCAGAACTGTGATGAAAACCTACTACTACCTACTTAAGTATACTTAACTTCCATTCTATTCTATTAATTTTGCACGCGAGTGTAGATTTCGTTCAATAAGTGGTACGCAGTGGTGACGATGGAGGTGTAAGTAAACTCTTGAACGGCGCCCCATCTTGTGCACATTCAGGAAACAAGCAACGGTATTTCAGACAACAGCTGTAGCACATGACGACTTTACTCCAATGACCAGAGTGGAGAGCGTTACATCTGTAAATAAATATAAAAATACACAATGAATAATAACAATAATCTTTATTCATCCAATCTAATCAGATCGATCGGAGGTTAAGCTACCCTTGACGAGGTTAGTTCGTGGATGGGTGACCATCATTCATGGGTCATTCTTTGCAAGACTACTCCGTGCCTCGGTAAGCACATAAAACCGTTGCGCTGGGTGGTCAGACAGGCAAACGCTCCATTTAAAACACGGGTATTTAGTTAAACTGGAAATCCACCCATAAATAGTTGAGAAAAGACAAAATGATGAATATAAGAGTTGTAAAGGTAATAATATTAATAATAAATACTCCATAATTTTCGCACAACGCCATACAGTCTCAAACCACAGCCTAAAAGCCTACAGTCGTCCGACAAAGCCGTCTAGACAAGGCAAACGTGCGGGGTGTGAGGGGCGAGACGCGGGACAGCCGCTCCCGAACTGCGAACAAAAGGATGTTCGTAGTAAGACCGTCTAGAATAAGCCCTTTAAGTATTTGTACTAATTAAAAATGAGTGGTGTATACGGGGTGTAACGGAAAGGGTATATACATCCGAAGGGCACGGATTCTCTTGGTGATAAGAAACGACATGGCAACGTTTTTATACATATACATACATAATTCAGAGGACATACAGCGATCTGCGTGTCCAATACAATAACGCATTCAGAATACTGTTGGGGCGGTCGTGGCGTTGTAGTGCGTCCGGTATGTTTGCGGAAGCGCGTACCGATGACTTTTACGCGATAATAAGAAAAAGGACCGCTTCCATGGCCGACCGACTGCGTGTCACCACTAACAGTATTTTGAGCGTGTTTCGAGATAGGTGGGACTCCCCTCTGCTGCGCCACTGGATAAGGATCCACATCAGTTAAATTTCTTTTTGTATTACTAACACTAGTCTTTAAGTAATTTTGTTTTACTAACCCTATGGACGTTTGTCTGAATTAAATAAATTGAAATTGAAATTGAAATAATTGTAAAGTTAAGCCCGCCCGCGCCGTCGCGCCTTCGGCGGTTAGGCAGAGCCCGATAGGTCTGTACTAGGCGCGCAGAACCCGAGATAGATACACTTGAACCTTGCCGGACAGGATTATGACCCTCATAGTGCGGTGAGACGTTTGTTATGATTTTGCATTTAATAAACAGTCGATATTAAATAATATCGTGAAGTTTCAAAGTTATTAGTTGGGAGCTGAAATTTTGAGGAAAGACTCGTTATTCCTGTGCGTGTCCCAAATAAATTTGTTTTCTTTCTTTCTTTCTTTCTTTTCTTTATTAAATACTCTATTCACCCTGTTTGTATGTATATACCCTTTCCGTTACACCCTGTATACATACATATAGGTAATGGGTCCTCTCTTGACCTCAATCTTGTCCAGCGGTCAGAGATGAGGACGACGATGGAACGAGCTTACCCAGAAGAAGCCTATTAACTCGCGACTTATATGGGGTCATATGAACTCGGGAACACTGATGCAGGCAGGGAATTCCACTCCATGGCTGTGCGCATAATGAAGGAACAGGCAAAGCGCTTCGTGCGAATGTGTGGAACATCCAGGATGATGATCTACTAGCAGACGTCCCGCGGTTTCACCCGCGTAGGTCCCGTTCCCGTGGGAATACAGGGATAAAAAGTAGCCTATCTGTTAATCCAAGGTCTCGGTTAACTCGATACCAAATTATATTAAAATCCATTCAGTAATTTTTACGTGAAAAAAAAAATACATACACATGATACACACGAACATAGAACCTCCTCCTTTTTTTGAAGTCGGTTAAAAAGTGACAAACATCCTCACAAACTTTGGCATTTAGTAGGATCTTCATGACAAATTTCATTATAATCTGATCTGCCGTTTTGGTCTTGAAAAGCCGACATTATATTAAACGTTATTGTCATTCATACTGTTCTCTCGCCCAGACTGAACTGGTTCTGTCTGGACTGTTCTAAAACCAGCCTTGAAGCCTGACCAATGGGCTCGTACATATGGACTGTAAATTAACAAACATATTAGACACTAGCAGACGTTACGCGGTTTCACCCGCGTAGTTCCCGTTCCCGTGGGAATACAGGCATAAAAAGTAGCCTATGTCACCCGGGGATAATGTAGCTTCCCAACAGTTAAAAAATTTTTCCGAATCGGTCCAGTAGTTTCGGAGCCTATTCGATGCAAACAAACAAACAATCAAACTTTTCCTCTTTATATATTAGTATAGATTATTAGTATAGATCACATAAAATGTGAAATAAATGTTGACCAATTTTCAGCGAAAAGGTAAGTTTGATCATAAAATTAGCCCAGACAAAAAATGTAATCAAATAATTATCTAATAGATGCATAAAGATAATGATTTTATTTGTTCAACATGAGTAGACTCTTGATAAACAAATAAAATCTTTATCATTATCATTACTGGCCTATAATTACCCTATTTATTTGCATTCTACTATGAACCGTAGCGACCAGCAGATCAAGCTACCCCAATGTGACTCTAAAAAACTAAGTACTCTGCATTTTAAATGAGAATAGGATCGAATTTGCGCCATGTTGACTTGTGTCGTCATAGCTGTCAATTCGTATGAATATGGTAAGATCAGCAAAACACGGTATTATCTAAATGTAATTTATTTACAAATCTTGAACGAATAATTTTTTGAATTGAGCTGTTTCTCGCTCTCAAAGTATTTATTTATTTATTTAATACTTCAAGCACACAAATGTACATAGGCGGACTTAATGCCTTAGGCATTTTCTAACAGTCAACCTGTAGGTAATGCAGAGAGACAAACAGTATTTGTCTACATTGGAGATAATCTCTCGAGCCCTTCCTTACAAAACAGCACCTCGTTTACTCATTTGCGAGCAGTCAGCGAGACAAAAACAAAAACAAATAACAACAAACAACCGTGTAACAAACAGACTTAAAAAATAAAACGTAAGCACTTCACAAGACTAATTATTTTTATTTTTGTATAACTGTGACTGGGTAAAACAAAAAAAAACATGATTGGATACGCGAATAAGGTTTCGTTGCAGACCATACTTTTCAAGTGACATCTGACAGATAGAGGTCATTGACGTTCCTATTCTTATTTGAAACGCATAGTTGCGCGATTACTAGAACAAAAAAATTGAAAACAATCGTACCTATCAGCATCCTTGCCAGTACAATCTATTTTTACGTGATCGCTTTTATTCAGCCAAAACCTTTCGTTTCCAATAACTTTGATAGGACGGCCGATGTCAAAATGTTTATCATTCATGTAGATGATATCTCGGTAAACACACACCACATCCCTCACAGTCTCCAGGATTTCTTTAGCGACGCTACATTCAGATTTCTGTAATAAATTAAATTGGAAAGAATAAACAGACACGGTTTGGTCACGTTGAGAGGATGAATAAAATAAAATGGCAGATCTATGTGAAAACGCGTAGGTACAGACGCCAGCTCATCATATTACCCCAATGTGTCAAATTTTCTGAATTGAATATGAACCAACCTTATTCTGTTTCACATAAAGTTGAAAAACGATCAAAGAAATTTGAAACATTGGGGTAACTTGATGTGCTGGCGCGTCTGTAGGTACTAAGTATGTTGAGCGATAAGCATTTGAATTTGAATTCTAATTCAGTGGATGTCTTAAGGTCGGGAGTGGAGTGGCTCTACCTACTTACATTACAATTGACCCAGTCAGTCCCCTCACGCTTTAAGATCGGTGATTTTTCTGTAAACCTCACTATTTCTTCGACGAACGGATCGAACTGTGGCATCTTGCTTCCTCCACCATGATCTTGCTCTTCATCATTCATCAGACTTTTCTGGACTAATCTAGAAAAGAGGTATTCAGCATTTGACTGGCCCAAGGCAGCGCCTAAAGGATTATTTTAGCAGTAAGTAATGCCATACAGATTCTGTCTGACGCTGGTTTTCAAATGCACCTTTTGGGAAGAGTGACGAATGACTAACACTTATCATAGTACAATAAAAACACAAAACAAGAAAATACAACAAACACAAACAAAAATAGAACAAAACAATACATTTTTTTTGTAAGTAAAGTTAGACGACTAAAATCGCAACGGCAGCTAACACAAAAATGCTGATAACATTGAAACGACTGAACCGATTTTGATGAATCATGTAAAACCATCATGTCTAAGAACCATCGCAAGAAACCCTGCTCTCAAATAAAAAAAAAACTGCCTCTAAGTCGGTTCAACCGTTTAAGCGCTACGATGCCACAGACAGACATACACACGCACATAGCGGTCAAACTTATTACACCCCTCTTTCTGCGTTGGGGGTTAAAAACAAAATACAAAAAAAAGTAATGTAATGTATTAACTAACATTCAAATTAAGTGATTGTTGCTAACACCATGGAATTTCTCTGAAATGTAGCTCGAGACATGTTCTGAATATAAAAAACAAACACAAACAAACAACAAACAAATAAAACTAAACAACAAACTACTTAGTAAAATGTAACAAAATGGTCCATTTTCGTGATGGAAAATGGATCATACTGTCAGTAGGCATATCATAAATCTACTTTCCGTTGCGCCTCTATCAGAAAATTCCGGTGCGCCTCTATCAGAAATTTCCGTAGACGAGTTCCAAACGTGTAAAGGTCATGGCACATTATAACGGCACCGCAACTGCACAGCAGCCGCACGGCTTCACCTCAAATTTAGGCTACGGCTAGCTGCCAGTGCGCTAACTACGCATCGTCGGTAAGGTACCAGCTTGCAGTCCGCACGCCGCCCGCGAGGTGCAAGCTCGCCGCCTGCGGGGTGCAAGCTTGCAGCCCGCGCGCTGGCCGCGAGGTGCAAGCTAGCTGTCACCGCGAACACAACTGTTATATGGCTTTTATAGTTGAACACGCCTATGACTTGTACGTTTTCATTATGTCTCGGTTTACGAGGGCGCAATGACGTTTTGGTGGCGACTCGGAGTCGGCGTGCTGTAAGCGTGCGGTCGACGCGCTGTAAGCACATGGTCCGCTCGCTATCGGCACGCGGGCTGCGAGTCGAGTTGTATGGTAGTGGCAAGCGCGCTGACTTCTCGCCGTTGGCTTTTTCACTTTGACATTGTGAAAAATATTATACTACACATGATTTAAGGCTCTAAATTGAATGACAAGTCAATTGCTGGTTTGTAGCGGTGCCGGTGCCGTGCCGGTATAATGTGCCATTACCTTAAACCTTTATTGGTGGTGGAATATTATTCCACAACTTAGATGCCACGTATCGGAAACTAAACAAAGTACTACCTGTTGGTATCAATAAGATCCTCAATAATATCCTTCACTCGGTCCATCATAAAGAAGATTATTGGGCTAAGCATCAGCACCAACAGCACACTAAGAAATAAATGTCTTGATCGCCAGAGCATCTTCGAAGAAGGTAATTTCTGCAAATAATTATACATATTTATTATTGGTATTGGTTATTGAGCCTTGAGTATAGGCGTAGGATAGCTAGCCTTTCGGTTTTCTATAGGATATATTTTCGAGAGTGTGCACGGGAATTACATGACTTGATTCCGCCATCAGCATTTACGCCGACCGATTTAGATTTTTTAGACCGATTTTGATAACAGTGTTTGAGTGGGTTCCTGGGTGGTTCAGTATTACTGTTGCCGTCACTCTATGTCTCAGAAATTATGCTTTGTCCGAATCCCATCGGACAACCCGGCGTACGGCGAGTGTCCACCCTTACATTCGTTGGCACTCCCACGATTCGGACAAGGCGTTTCGATTCGTCGTTTATACCGCGTACATCGAAGGACTGGAACAACTTGCCTGCTGCGGTCTTCCCGTCCGATTATAATTTAGGTGTCTTCAAGGCTAGAGTGAATAGGCTCTTAATAAACTAGTGCGCTTCACCAACACTGATTGCATAACTGCTTACCATCAGGTGGGATTGCAGTCAAGCGCTGGTTAATAATATTAAAAAAAAAGGTATGAAGAAGAGGGTGTAAAGTTCCACATCCACCACAGAAAATTGAGGATCTTTCGACCGGGTGTTCTGTCTTGTGGGCTACTATTGCCCAACAGTTGTTATCAGGATCTTGTATACCTACGTTCTATCGCGCGGATAACTTTACTATCGCGATGTAGGAAATGCCAGATTTAAGATCATGGCACATTATAACGGCACCGCAACGCAACTGCACAGCAGCCGTACGGCGTCGCCTCGGATTTACGACGACGCGCTGTAAGCACATGGTCAGCTCGCTATCGGCACGCGGGCTGCGAGTCCAGTTGTGTGGTAGTGGCAAGCGTGCTGACTGCTGGCCGTTGGCTTTTTCACTTTGTCATTGTGAAATATATTATACTACACACGATTTAAGGCTCTAAATTTAATGACAAGTCAATTGCTGATTTGGAGCGGTTCCGATGCCGTGCCGGTATAATGTGCGTATACCTTTAGTTCGTATGCGGCAAGATAGATGTCGCACACATAAATGTCTTTAAATATGTTTGTGTTTGTCATCTTGCTCTTTTTAAATGGCTAGACCGATTTGTTAACAGTGTTTGAGTGGGTTCCTGGGGAGTTCAGTATTACTGTTGCCGTCACTCTATGTTTCAGAAATTTCTTTGTTTATTAATAAAGCCAGAGATATTAATTTTAGAAGCCGTCGCGACCCTCACAGGCTAGCGTTACATGTTTTGCCGAAGCTTGCAAAATATAATAAAAACTGCATGTATTAGTGTGTCCGGGTAATAATAACATACCAGATAAATAAAATAATTACTTAGATAAAAACAAAAAAAAGGGTAAATTCAAAATAATTACAAAATTCAAGATTATTTCATGCAGCAAATGAAGCAAAATATGAACGTTCCACAATGGGCTAATTTGACAAAATTTTAGTTTTTTTTAGTCCCTCATCTAGATTACAACAAAATATTCGACACATATTTTTTATCACGTAGGTAATCAATAAATAACGCCGATACATCTAGTCAAAATGTCGCATGACGTCACTAGCCAGCACAGTTTATACTAGATAATGACGTTACAAGCACACTCTCCTTAAAAAAAAAATGTGTCGAATATTTTTTTGACTGGCCTGTTGGTCTAGTAGTTAGTGACCCTGACTGCTATGCCGGAGGTCGTGGGTTCGATTCCCACCCAGGACAAATGTTTGTGTGATGAGCACGATCATTTGTTCTGTATCTGGGTGTAATTTATCTATAATATGTATGTATTTAGAAGTATATAAGTATGTTTATCAGCTGTTTAGTACCCATAACACAAGCTCTTAGCTTAGCTTGGGACTAGATGGCGTTGTGTGAAAAATTTGTGGAATATTTATTATTATTTATTTATTTCTTGTATTCTAGATGAGGGACTAAACTAAACTCAAATTTTGACAAAAAGCCCATTGTTTTCACATTACCATCTCGTATGTACAGACGCCAGCACGTCAAGTTACCCCAATGTGTCAAATTTCTTTAATCGTTTTTCAACTTTATGACAAACAGAATAAGGTTCATATTCAATTGGGAAAATTTGACACATTGGGGTAACTTGATGTGCTGGCGTCTGTACCATGTTGCAAATAAATGACACATCTCGAAAGACTGCTGCAAATGGTGGAGATGCGGTAAGCTGAAGACAGGGTGATGGGGCGCTCATTAGGGGAGGCAATGATATTATAAGTAAAAAGGTGTAGTTAGGTTACTTAAACAACATTTGATCTTCAAAAAAAATGTCCAAGAGCGTGTTGGGCCACGCTCAGTATAGGGTTCCGTAGTTTCCCGTCCGTCACAATAAGTCTTCCCACCAAAAGCTGTTGTTTCCATCCAAGTTCAAAATGATTTTCCTAGAAAGTCCTTATAAAGTTCTACTTTTCAGATTTTTTTCAAATTTTCTAAACTTATGGTTCAAAAGTTAGAGGGGGGAGACACATTGTTTTTTACTTTTGGAGCAATTATTTCTGAAATTATTGAGATTATCAAAAAATTATTTTAGTAAACCCCCATTTATTTTTAAATACCTTTCCAACAATATATCACACGTTAGGGCTGAAATTAAAAAAAAAACTACTTCCCACTTTACATAAGGGGGCTACCCTAATAAAACATTTTTTCCAAAATTTATTTTACCACTTTGTCGGCGTGATGGATACCAAATTGTGTACCAAATTTCAGCTTTCAAGTGCTAACGGTCACAGAGATTAAGCGAGGACGGGCGGACGGACGGACAGACAGAAATGGCGAAACTATAAGGGTTCCTAGTTGACTACCGAACCCTAAAAACGGCACACTAACGCGCGCACGCGTTCGTTGACGGCGCGACGTGACACTTAAGTCAAGTGAGGCTAGTTAGCCACATTTTAACGTGTACCTTGCTGAGCGCTTATAACCTATCTATACCTTTTTACTTATAATATCATTGTGGGGCGGATTTTTCTAGCCGTGGATGATGACGGTGTATGGTACTAACCAGCTCGACATCTTTCCATTACGACATTGACATTATTTCAGCAGAATTACGTTTATTGTTGGACATAGGTCTCCCCCGAGCGCAGTGGTGGCCCAGTAGTGGCGGCCCCGACTTACGAACAGTAAGTCGTGTGTTCGAACCCAGGCAGGCGCATTATTTTGTATTATTTATTTCATCACCACTGCTCTCAAAACGGCGAAGGAAAACATCGTGAGGAAACCGGCATGTCTTAGAACCAAAAATTCGAAGACATGTGACATCTACCAATTCGCACTGGGCCTGCGTGGTAGATTATGGCCCATACGCAAAATACGCGCTTTGACGTGGAGTTGCGGATACCAGCCCGATATCAACATAACACATAACGTCACGCCTGTACCTAATCCCTTAAGGCTAGGCAGAGGTGTACCTGGTAGTACACCCACATTTCGCCTGTTATGTTTAAGTCCCATGTAATAGGGAGCGAGCCTATTGCCATCAATCGGGCACAAATCCAGACTCCAGGCTGCTACTGAGAAATCCCCGATGGAAAAACTCAATAACACTTTGCTCGACCCGGGGATCGAACCCAGGACCTCATGCTCAGCAGTAGCACTTGCGACCACTAGACCAACGAGGCAGTCCGGTATCATTATCCTCCAAGCTTCGCCACATGGACTGGCATGGTGCTTCCAGCGGGTGCACTTGCCAAATCTAATGTCAAATATGAAATAATCGAACAACAATAAAATTGATCGACCACTAAATCGAACGTCTAAAGACTCGAACATTCCATAAACTTTGAACGGTTTTTAAATCTAACATCATATATAGCAACTTTTAATAAAGATCGTACCTTGGCCATTTTCTTGTAAAACAATTTCCCTTTCTTTTGTCATTTAGTCCATTCTTGTGAAATGTCAAAAAAACAACCCACAGATAAGGAC
Source organism: Euplexia lucipara (assembly GCA_921972225.1). Classification (NCBI taxonomy): domain Eukaryota; kingdom Metazoa; phylum Arthropoda; class Insecta; order Lepidoptera; family Noctuidae; genus Euplexia; species Euplexia lucipara. The sequence continues at coordinate 3,489,559 of OV179168.1, read as the reverse complement.
AATTGACATTTTTTAAATAAAAAAAAAATATTTTTTCAAAGCCAAAAAAGGTGCTCAACCTCGGAATAAGAAATCTTCTTTTCATTTCAGTAGCTCAAACATGTAGGTTTTGCTGCCAGAAATCAGTGAGCAAAATGCGATTTTGCTCACTGAGTGAGACAAAGTACTTAACTTTTTAATTTTTTAATCAGAAAGCCGCGTAATATCTTATTCAGGGGTTAATCCGGTTAATCATACAATTCGTTATTCGAAGCCAAAGACATTCAATACCTATAGACCGGACGTCACGAACAAAATTTTCGTCCGAAAAAGTGTGTCCTGCTGGATACAAGACTATGAGTTTTTTGTAGTACGCTCCGCTGCCGCTCCAATATTCATATATTATTCTAGATGGCGTTACTGAGACATGGGATCAAAGTTTTTCTTTGACATTTTCTTGACATGCCCGCTCTATAGTATTTTAAATCTCTTTGTTCGAAGCATTCACACTCTATCTATTTCCCGTCATTAGAAAGAGAGAGAGAGACAAAGACCAGCCCTTTCGAAGTTCTGATTTTGAAATCGACCTCAAGAACAAACACGTTCGGAATCTCAAACTAACTAAAGAAATTTTGCAAAAGGATAATAAATTTTGTCTTATGTAATTCATTGAATCATTAACTTATTCTTGTATTTAAACGAAAATAAGTATTTACTGCAAATAAAACTGATTTTTAACCTGTAAATATTTATTTCTACATATTTTCAAAAAGTGTTCTAAGTTACACGAGAGGAAAGTTTTTTGGATTTCGTGCCTTTCAATCCGGGCAATTGCTTTGAATTCGTGAATTTCGTGCTAACTAAAGAAATTTTCAAAAACATAAATAAGTCTTTTAATGTAATTTTTTGAATTGTTATAATGTCGTGATGGCCCAGAGGTTAAGGCACCTACCTCTCATGCACAAGGTTGTGGTTCAAATCCGGGCTAGTACCAATGTGACTTTTTCAATTTATATGTACTTTCTAAGTTTATCTTAGACATCGTTGACATCGGTGAAGGAAAACATCGTGAGGAAACCTGGACTTGTAGTTCATATAAGTTTGAAATCGCCAATCCGCCCTGAGCAAGGTGATCAATGCTCGTGCCTTCTCTGTAGGAGAAGAGGCCTTTACCCTGCAGTGGGACAGTAACAGGCTGGTATTATTTTATTTTTATTGAACTATTATCTCGTTGTTGGATTTAAACGAAAATAAGTATTTACTGCAAATAAAACTGATTTTAACCTGTAAATATTTATTTCTAGTTTCAAAAAGTGTTCTCGCTGCTGAAGTGAAAAGTTATGTGTGTTACACGAGAGCAAAGTTTTTGCATCTCGCGCCTTCGACTGCACTCGCATCAAAAAATTACTTTGCTCTCTTCTTGCACAAATAACTATTGTCTCACTCAGTGAGCAAAATCACATTTTGCTCACTGATTTCAGGCAGCAAAACCAACATGTTTGAGCTACTGAAGTGAAAAAAAAATACACAGATACCTACACATACTATACTTACTTAACCCGTTGGCAGTCCATCGATCATTACTTCTAACAGGGCCTGGACCTACATGCATTCATGAGTGCGTCACTAAAAATATTAAATAGCGCCATCCATCGTTAGTTACACCACAGTCTAAAAACCTTATTTATACTGTGGTTACATGCTCCATTCGAAACTAAGATTCGAAAAGTATTAGTAGTGTGCCATTTTCCCGTTAGATGGCGCTCGACACTAGGCAAGTAACTAACTACTCGAAAAAAAGAGGATAATTTCATTATATTGCTCATCGCTCTTACTGCAATATTCTACGCAAAAAATCAATAAGATAACAGCGAAACGGAAATGTGGTTTTCATTATGTCATACAATATTTTAGAAAATAACTATTGTTGAAATACGGTGTGACCAGATTAAAGATTACCACATTTGAGTATAGTGACCGTTACTCAATTAGTCGTATTTTGTCGTCGCTTAATTAATTAAGTACTCAGAAAAAACGACATTTCCTCAAACATTTTAAGGGGTAAAATATATTTTACAGTTGTAAAAAAAAATATTCTAAAAAGACTAGGTTGCAAGCCACTCATTAAAAAGATTATAACGATAATGCACCGAAACGTAGGGAATGCGGTTTTTCCCCTAATTGTGTATGAATGCTGCAGGCATGGTGTGGATTTGTGATGTTATAAAAATATGGGGACTATATTTCTTAATGAAAAATTTATATTTGTCATCAAGTTGTATCACTTAATAAATAGATCTATCGCCCCGAAATATTTTCGTTCTCAGATAAACAAAAAGTGTTCCCAGGTATGAATTATCAAATTAATGATAATATGTGTCAAATAAGAGATACAGGATTACCAATAAAATTGTAGTGCATTAGATGAATATAAACTTCGTTCTTAATACTTCCCTGCAGATATGATGTCGTTGTTCATAGCAGTGACTTACGCAAATATGGGAACATGATAAGGTGTCTATTGTTTTGTTTTGACTGTAACATCGCGCTGTTTCATAGACTAAATTAGAGCAGCCCTTTGTTGTGCTTAATATAAATAGCGATTGAGTCCTTACGTCAAGAGTTCGTCATTACAATCGCTGCTGCAACAACGAAATCAGTGAAATCCTGAGTTTCAAATAGTGTGGTAGACAACTTATTCATATTTAGTGCAACAAAAGTGTATTTAAAATGTAAGTTTGTTCTTTATTTTGATATCAGCGAACCGGCCTGACTTCGCACGGCTGTTAAGAATTTTTGAATTTAGATTTTATAAAAAAACGGCACGGTTAGCGCAGCGACTGCGCCGCGTGTGTCGGGTTTGATTCCTGCACGGATCAAATAGGTATTAGGCTGGGTCTGGAATTTAGCGTATGTGATTTTAATATTTGTGAACGCACCCAATATTTTTAATAACGTCACAGGAGAGATTCCCAGTGAAGTTATTAAAAAAAAATGGACAAGTGCGAGTCGGACGCGCCCACAGAGGGATAAATAACTAGCAGACGTCCCGCGGTTTCACCCGCGCAGGTTTCGTTCCCGCGGGAATACAGGGATAAAAATCCTCCCTATGCGTTAATCCAGGGTGTCAGCTAACTCCATACCATTGTATTTAATTTTAATTACTTATTGAAATTTTTATTTAAATCCATTCAGTAGTTTTTAAGTAATAAAATAAAAAATAAAAAAATACCATCAGATAAAGTAACAAATAGCAGACTAAAATAGTAAATGATCACCAAAATGAAACTCGCATTTTAATGTAAAATTATAACCAAAGTTTTAACACTTTGCTATCCTATTTAAGTAAAATGACTCCAAGTAAATCATGAGCCTAACCCAAAAATAGTAAATGATCACCAAAATTAAACCAGCATACCTATTAATGTAAAATTATAACCAAAGTTTTTACATCTTGCTATCTTATTTAAGCAAATTTAACAACGCAAAAAAAGCGTAGACGACGAAGCCCCGCTACGCGGGGCTCCTATTCCTGGCTGCAGGGTTTAAAGGAACCTAACTAACCTAACGTCGGGATGCCCCAAGTCCTGATTATGGGAGCAAACTCTTTGGGGTTGAAGCAATCCCGTACAAAAGAATTATTCATTTTGAACCATTAGTTCCAGATATTACCTCCTACATACATTTCATTTGTTTTACACGATCATCCTATTCCCGTGATCCAGCCAGTTAGACATAATTCCACCGTTGTACCACGGAAATAGTGCATTAAAACCGTAAGGTAGATTGATATTTTTATCTTTAGGGAATTACCTACTTATATTGACTTGATGCGCTTTTGGTCTCGATATGGTCCCATTGTCACGGAGTCAGAATCTGATGAAGGGAACCTATGGAAATCGAGGGAAACCCTCTATAGGTACACCTATAGTGATTTGGGTATTTTTTATAGTAACTCGTGCATTCGCTCTCGGTAAGCACCATTTGCTGAAGTGGAACTGATGATGAAGACCACAGATGGGCATCGGAACTACTCAATTATACTGAAGTATTTCACGGGTTGCGATTCGATTAGGTACTTTAATATAAGTAATTTATGCTTGTCAAAATGCTTAGTGGTGATGATGCCTTCACCATGGAGCTCCAGTTCTCCTGAGAACTCCGCAACAATTAACGTCCCTGACATCCTGAAAATAGCTTTTATTTTTCACTTTGTGGTGCTTTTTGGTAATCGGTTGTTTTAATGTAAAAAAGTTTTTATTTTTCACTTTTTAGTGGGTCAGTTTGTAATTTATTTAAGTAACAATAGCCTATATGACAACGGCTCATCATCTTTTACAACATAGGTATTGCTTTTCCCGATGCAGAGACGTTATACCCGAACATCCATAAAAAAATATCTATATAAACATCCGAATTGATAACCTCCTCCTTTTTCAGAAGTCGGTTAAAAATCATACAATTGAAAAACTTTACTACTTTATTTGTTTTTTTTTTGTAACTTCTGTCAAATGTTTAAAAGTAGCTGATGTGATACAAAACGATAATTATTATTACCTTTGCTTGTTTGTGAATTTATGTCATTGTTTAAAAGTAGCTGATGCAATACAAAATCATAACTCAATGATTGCTATTGCCCAGTCGGCTACAATATAATATACTTATTAAAACCGGAAGGTAGATTGATATTTTTATCTTTATGGAATTACCTACTTATATTGACTTGATGCGCTTTTGTCTCACTATTAGCGTTGAGTGCTGTTATCTATTGCATTTATTTATTATAGCCAAGAACTAATAGATTACAAATATGACACACCATATAACAGAGCCACCACCATTATAACTATTCACTTTGTTTTTTTTTTCACTTCTTAGTTCTGATACGAATTGAGTTTATAACTTTTGGAGTCAAAACTGATCATAAATAAGAGGTTTTTTTTTAAAACGTATGAATGCAGTTTTTCTTGTTATTAAAATCGATGACATGGTTCCTCAGAACAGATCTTCGTATGTCTTATAGTGCGTGTGTGTGTGTGTGCATGTGTGAAGGGGATATGGGCAGGTTTTTGAAGATTACTATTCGAATACCTACTTTCCGCAAGAAATTAGTGTTTAGGGTACCTACAAGACGAGCGATGATGTAGTGGAATTGACGAAAAACACTAAACATCATTTTATTTAATTTAAATTCATTGTTTCAGATCCCAAAATGAGGATCATTAAGTTCCCAAAATTAATTGAAGACAAAGAGACACAGAATTTTTCTCTACGAAATTGTTCCGTTGTTATTGACGGACACAATTACCTACAGTACATGTATGAAAAGAGCGGAATCCCCTTCATTTTCGGTTGTGAAACCAATAAATATTCTCAATACTTGAAAAGGAAATTGAAAATGTTTAAAGACGCTAACGTTAAATGCTTCATTATATTCAAAGGCGGAGACACAGATATAGGGAAGAAAATTAATAAAATGAATCAAATATTATTCGATGTTGATACCAACTGCGAATTTATTCATCCAGTATTTGTGAAGGATGCTACTGTTCAATTTGTAATTGAAATGGGCTTAGAACACGCTTTCTGCGTCACGGAGACCAAAGATGATTGTGTTGCTTTAGCTCTTAAGCTCGACTGTCCTATCATCAGCTATGATATAGAATACTGTTTCAGGAAAGCAGCTTATATTCCATCCACAATCCTGACATTTGACGAAAAGACAAGTTCAATCCAGTGTCGTCTGTACAAACTTCAGGATTTAATCAAAAAGTATTCCCTGACTGATGAGCAAATTGCTATTTTTGCTGCATTAACTGACTCCGCAGTATTTCCATTGAACTATTTCGATTCATTATTGGAAACTTGGGGTGTATCGATTAACCAGCAGTACAATAAACTGAAGGAACTGCTCTTATGGTTCTCGAAGCATAGCGAGCAAGAAGCAAGAGCTGGAATTGAAGAAACCCTATCAAACGATGATGATCGAAATAAATTTTGGTTGAATTATCATAATATATTAACAAACATGAAGAAAGTAGAAGGTACACATGTAACTGAGTATCTACTTAATTCTAATTTGCCGAAAGTATTGGGCGATCCGGAATGGTTTGAAAAGGGAGTAGTTTGTAAACACGTTGCTCCAGCTTACATCAATCTGTATAAATCAAACGTCATCGAAGGATCTTGGGTCGTATATACAACAGATTCACGAGACAATTTACTCCTATCGATTGATATAGTGAAATATGCATACAACTTACTGACTAACTACAAAGGAGGTACATTTAAAGTGTACCAGGATGCCAACAACTACATAGAGATAGAAACTGATGACCCGAATGTCCGAAAACCTAGTTACAACTGCAATGTGTCGGTGTTCGAGGACGGATGGAATGAAGTGAAGAATTTGAAACTCTTCGAGCATTTCCTCACTGAAAATGATATCAGCATTGAAGTTTTAGCTAAACTCCAACCAGATTGTGTAGTATTGTTCATTGCTCTAGTATACTTTGCCCGCAAAAAGCAGTTTGAAGGTAAAGATGTGACCGGAGAGGTGTATGCGGTTGTGCTGTCTTACGCCATGCAGAACTTTGAGTCCAATGAAGATTCACGTTATAGCGGATGGAAGGAGTATCTACAGGTTACAGGCGCCACAGCCAAATATTACCACCACGATGAAGTTACAGCTAAAATAATTTTCGACGAAGAAGCATACACAAGGTTAGTTGAGCTCCAGTACTGTATCCAGCACATGAATTATTTGAACACGTTATGTGGTTCTACGTACAAATCCGCTCAGTACAGAAAATTTTATGAAGGCACTTTTATATTCAAGATGTTTTGTGATATACGCGACAAAGGTGGCGAAGATTTTGTTATCGATTTATTTCAGGAGACTCCATCTGTACTAGCGATCGTTAAGGATCTGTTTCAAATTTACAGAGAACTTTTGATTTCCAAATAATGCGATGTTTTTAAATAATGACTCCGTAAGGAGGTGTATTGTTTACTTTTTTATATATTTAAGCGGATTAAACTCAGAAAATAAATCTGTAAAATCAGACTAGTCGTTTAAGAGAAATCACAGTGACATACATGTACATTTTTTTTAATTAAAGCTGTGCTCGGAGGTATCACTTACGGATTTAATCAGAATTAAATCCGAATTATTTGTTTTTTTTTGGTATTATATTGACCACTTACAATAATACCTTTATAAATGATAGCTTTTATGGTATATTATTCTTATGCACCTACATAATGTTAGGTTTAATTAAAATCCAATCAGTAGCGGTCAAGTGGCGAGGGTCAATTTTCTTAAGAGGGAAGGTGACACAAAAAAATATAATATCCGTATCACTAGTTTTTGTTTTTCTTGAAGTCAGAATCAGAAGGTCGGTATCGGTCTTCCTACTACCCTTTATGCCTGTGGTGAAAATAAGAAATCTTTAATATATTTGATAATACTAGAGTCTGATTGCCATTTTTAACCGACTTCAAAAAAAGGAGGAGGTTCTCAATTCGACGGTATGTTTTTTTTTTTTTTTTTTGTGTGTTTGTTACGCGATTTCTCCCCCATTTGTGGACCGATTCTTAAAATTCTTTTTTTATGTGAAAGAGTATACTCCCGAGGTGGTCCCATTTTAATTGGTGTGTTCTTCAAAAATAGACGGCAAATCTGTCGTGATTGCTGGAATCGCTTGGATATTTATTGTTTATACAGCATCATGACGTATCATCACGCCTGTATGCTCTGAGGGGTACGCAGATGTGTACAATATACCTAGATTTCGACAGTTAGGTATGTTAAGTTTAATTTATTAGGGATAAGTGGATAACCCTATTACCATGACATGTATTGTTAACAAATAACAATATAAAAATAAATTCATGGCAAATAATTATTTGTATGGGAACAACTAAAAATGAAAAAATAAAAATCTTTTTTGCAAAAAATAAAACCGACTTAAAAAAAACACCAACCGGTGTAAAATAACTCTAAATTTGGAAGTCGGTGGCCCATCATGAAAAAGACAAAACCACCAAAGCCACAGACTTCCTAATTTAGAGTTATTTTACACCGGTTGGTGTTTTTTTTAAGTCGGTTTTATTTTTTGCAAAAAAGATTTTTTCTGACATAAACTCTTTGCTAAGATTTAAAAAAAGGAACCGTTTGTTTTAAATCAAATCAAATCAAATCAAAAATGTTTATTTGCAAGAAAATACATACAAATTACAGGGAAAGATCTTATATCCTAAAAAGTCACTGTATTCTGCCTGCAAGCAAGCGTGCAAATTATTTACTATTATGTCATTATTTTAAAATTATCATACAATTAATATCATTATTTAAATTATCATAAAATCAATCATTCATTCGTTATTTATCTTAAGTCGAAGCACCTTGCAAACCATGCGTTTTACATTACCATTACGCACTAGTGCGTAATGAGATACATTACGATACTGAGTTTGTCGGAATAAGAGACCCTTTACGAGCAAATGTGTTATAAAAAAATTACATCACGCCTATATACCCTGAAGGTGTGCCTTTTATGTTGTGTTCCCTCCATTTCCACTTGCATCAGCCTAATAATACCATTAGCATTAGCATTATTTTATTGTTTCTATCTTAAATATCACAGACTGTTATTTGTATTGTTGGCGACTGGCTGGAGCTTTGTTATAAACCTTTTTTGTTTTATTTTTTTATGGTTTGTTCTTTTATAATTTGAAAACTGTGACTTTTACTTTGTCTTGTGTGTCAACGTACTAGATTTGGTTTACATAGTTTTACTTACTAAAATAAAGCTACTTAATAATCACCATCATTTTCCTTTAAATCGTCCATCATACAGTTCACACGCTCACCAACATGTATGTTACCTATATTTCGTCAATTATGTTTAAATCTCATGTGGTGTGAATTCAAAAACCAACTCAGGATCTAATGCTCCGTAGTAATAATTGACACTCATAATACTTCTAAATATACTTAGGCCTTTCTTTATACGCGCCTACGTAATCCGACACCTCTGCTGAGCCTTCACAGTGATTGCAATACAAATATACGTCAAGTACCACCCACTCCCTACCTCCTTAATATAATATACGATGTTATTATTGTAACTAACATTCCTTCTGTGTTCGTAGTTGAAGCATCTTATTATGAGTTACGAGTGTATGAATCACTTTTTTATTCTTTGACGGGGTTAGCAGAGATCTTTGTGGCTGATATTGTAAAAGAGTAAGTATGGAGTTTCTTGCCCATTCTTCTCCATACGAAATTACTTTTTGGAAGGGGCAACTATTCACATAATTTATTTCAATTAGGCCAATTAAAAAGGCACTTTTGTACGTCATACTTAAAAGTCAAATAAAATATAATGATTCTAGTTGCCCCTTCCAAAAGGTAGTTTCGTATGGAGAAGAATGGGCAAAACACTCCATACTTCCTAATTTAAAATAGTTTTACAATATTTTGTACACTTACAATAAAAAAACAGAAATGAGGAGATCCGTAGAAGAACCAAGGTTACCGACATAGCCCAGCGGATTAGCAGGTTGAAGTGGCAGTGGGCAGGGCACATAGCACGGAGGACTGATGACCGATGGGGTCGAAAGGTTCTCGAGTGGAGGCCACGTATCGGCAAGCGCAGCGTAGGACGTCCACCCACAAGGTGGACAGACGACCTCATTAAGGCCGCGGGAACGCGCTGGATGCGAGCCGCTTCCAACCGGTCTTATTGGAGATCTATAGGGGAGGCCTATGTCCAGCAGTGGACTTACTATGGCTGAAATGATAATGTGATGATGATGACAATAATATGTGAATACGAAAAATACAGATGACTTGAGAACCTCCTCCTTTTTCGTATGTCGGTTAAAAATATAATCACGCATATTAGGTATATCGTTATTAGGAAAAGATAATAATATAACTTTTATCAACTGTATTAATGACTACGGCTCAAAGGGGTCGACGTTATCAAAAAGGCATTCTTTTCGATAAAGACACTTTTTGAATCATCCCATTACGAAATAAAAAGATATTAAATTTGTCTCCGACTCAATAATCATTGTTTAAGTATTCCTTGTATTTCAGGCACAGTTGGCGCAACGACTGACTGACCAGCTGTTGCATCGCGTGGTTCGATTCCCGCACGATACAAATTTTTGAAGCGGCCTACAGCCTAGGTAGCTGTGTTTGATGTCCTTGGTTTGATTCCCGGGTCAGGCAAAGTATTGATGTTCTTCTAACTTATCAGACAGAGGTGTTGCTGGGGAGTTTGTTGCGCGTTCGCTCTTCTTTCCAGCAAAAATACTAGGAAGTGGTGAAGGACCGCCTTTTTCGGGGACTGTCTTATGTAAGACTGACTGCCTCGTTGGTCTAGTGGTCGCAAGCGCTACTGCTGAACATGAGGTGCCGGGTTCAATCCCCGCGTAGGATAAAGTGTTATTGAGTTTTTCCGTCTGTAATCTCATTTCATCTGATTGATGGCAATATGCTCGCCCCCTATTATATTGGCATTGCCTAGCCCTTCAGATATTACAAGCAGGATGTTATGTTAAGTTTTGTCTTTGTAATCTTGACGTTCAAAAAGTGGTCCCCCTTATTTGAAAGTATCACTTTTGATTTAGATGAATTAATGGATATATCCTTTTCATACCTTTTCTTGGGTTGATGACAATAGGTGGACCCGTTATTACCCATTTGGGACTTAAGTGTTAATGGCGAAATGTAGATGCCACTGCCTAATCCTTGCTTGAATACCGTCGTGAACTTATGCAAAAATGCACTGTTAATAATACGATAACAACAGTAATCGCTTGAGTTTAAGGATGTCAAGTGTGCATTCTATTTATCTTATCTACAATCTATATCTACATAATGATGATATCAAATAGATACATTTTTTCCTGTATGAATGTGTCATGACGTTGGGTTTTATTTGTTAAACGAATTAATAATGAGAAGGATGTGTATTTGTTCTATTGTTGTGTGTTAGTTTGTATGTATGTTCACCGATTTTTGTTTTGTTTTAAGAGTACACAAATGTACGAAGATAAATTTAAGACATAAGTATTTTCATAGTCCTATTCAATTATACTATAAGTAAAAAGGTGTAGATAGGTTATACTCGCTCAGCAAGTGACACGTTAAAATGTGGTTAACTAGCCACACTTTATCTCAGTGTGGCATCGCGCCCTAACGGACGCGTGCGTGCGTTAGTGTATCGTTTTTGAAGATTGAATGTTGTTTAAGTAACCTATCTACACCTTTATAACATCATTGGTACTAGTTATTTTAGTAGTCCGTGTTGCATAAGTATTTGCAACTTACATAATAAATAAAATAATGAATTATCGTATATTCCGATACTCTTTAAAGCATAGGGCCATTTCGGTCACTGTCTTTTGTACGGGACCCGCAGTTAGGGAGTCCGAGTTGGACTTGTTCGGTTTTTGTTTTCTAGTTATTTTTGTACTAGTTATATACACAAACCTTACTATGTATTTTGATAAATTGGAAACTTAAGGAAAGCTAGATGATTCAATACCATACAATGACAAAATGTGTTGCAATTCTAACGGTATTCCCTAACTTGTATACATAATAAACGTTATTAACATAACACACACACACGCTTGTTCGATTTGACTACATACAACAAGCATTGCTCATAGAAATCTCTATTCTTGGACAGCACGTTTCGCCGAAAAGCTTGTTGATAGAAAATGTTATTTTTACACATCTCGGTACATAGGAAGCATTGACAGGCCTGTTGGTCTAGTAGTTAGTGCCCCTGACTGCTATGCCGGAGGTCGTGGGTTCGATTTCCACCCAGGACAAATGTTTGTGTGATGAGCACGATCACTTGTTATGTGTCTGGGCGTAATTTATCTATAGGGTGACTGGTAATTAGTGACCGATACTTAAACACGTGATTGTATTTATGATTTCAATAAACTTCCCAAAGATTTTTTTTTATTTACACAATAACTTATAACACAAATAAATAACAAAAACGCTGTTTGAAATTCCCGCGCGCGCGCCTGCGATCGATCAGCTGATAGTCTGACCTCGGGAAGGGTAAAACTTAATAGTAGTAGCGTTGCACGCTTCCCCGCCACCCCCAGTGCTCCCTTTGTGCAGTACTGATGTAATTACATGAATTGAAAGTTAATGAGTATAATAAAAAACTTTTTTGCAAAAAATATAACCGACTTAAAAAAACACTAAACGGTGTAAAATAACTCTAAATTAGGAAGTCTGTGGCTTTGGTGGTTTTGTCTTATTCATGATGGGCCACCGACATCCGAATTTAGAGTTATTTTACACCGTTTAGTGTTATTTTTTAAGTCGGTTATATTTTTTGCAAAAAAAGTTTTTCAAATTCAAATGGGAATCAAGCCGATGGAAATCGCGTTGTATGGACACTGCGCCACTGTTCAGTAGTATAGGATTTAAGATTATGTATTAGTATTCACAATATACCTACCATGTATTGGGCCCACTTGCGGTGAACCACTTAGGGAACAAAACGCTCTGAACTACAAAACATGCGTATGAGTAATCAAGCTCTTGTGGAATATACAGGGTGTCTCATTCAAATCGGTCAGTATGGGAAAGTCTGAAACTATAAGACATACGAAGATCTGTTCTAAGGAACCATGTCATCTATTTTAATAACAAGAAAAACTGCATTCATACATTTTAAAAAACATCTGTACTCCGTTCGGGAATCGAACCCGGTTATTTTGAAAAAAAAACCTTCACTATTTCTATTTACTTAGATATCGATTGTGTAGGTCTTTAGCAGTAAGTATCTGTATGAAACATGATGTCTAAAATGAATAAAATGCATTGTTTCCACATACTTTAATTTATTTTAGTAGGCGCTCGAAGTGACCACCGCCTGTTTCAATACCGCCTCTGGACTATTTCTTGAGGGGTTACATAGAGACAATTTTAACGCAAATTCACCACATAAAGATACAAAATGCAATTGTAAGATCATTACCTAAACGCGTTGAATATAGTAATGAAAAAGGCGGTGGTCACTTCGAGCACCTAATAAAATAAATTAAAGTATGTGGAAACAATGCATTTTATTCATTTTAGACATCATGTTTCATACAGACATTTACTGCTTAAGACCTACACAATCGATATCTAAATAGAAATAGTGTAGGTTTTTTTTCAAAATAACCGGGTTCGATTCCCGAACGGAGTGCAGATGTTTTTTAAAACGTATGCATTCATACGTAAGAAAAACTGCGTAGTTTTTCTTGTTATTAAAATCGATGACATGGTTCCTCAGAACAGATCTTCGTATGTCTTATACATGTCTTATAGTTTCAGACTTTCCCATACTGACCGATTTGAATGAGACAACCTGTACCTATATTTATTAAAAAAGTTCTGACGCCGTGTGTAAGCGATTATAGCCTTTAAGTGGATGCTCCACTCCAGGGCCTGCGAAATTAATTTTTTCTTGTGTTATTTGACGAATTGACGTGTCAAGTGTCAGTGTCAGGTTGTACTCTAAGTATGTTGAACAAAATATGATTCGCGACTGCAACAAATATGGTATATCGGAGTTATAATCATTAAGTGTTTGTCTGTGTCTTTTGTGTGTACTAAATAAATGTGTTATCTATCTAGATAGGTTAGCCACAGTAATATTAATTTACTTACATAAAATTAAGTAGTAAGTAATTAAGACTACCTAACTCTAAGTAACAATGATTGTAACCTCGCCTTAAGCTATGTTTTTACTCATTTTTACTGTAACATTTTACCTACCTACTTTGTACCTTTGACGAATAAATATTTTGTATTTTTTGTATACATATAATAAAACGTTAATTCTGACTGCTTTGTCCATTGTCAATGCAGAGCAAATGCTTTAATTTCCCTTTTCAATACACCTCTAATCCTCGATTTTGCCGTCCTGTCAACATATATACCTCGCACAGGTATTCTTAGTTAAGGAGTCAGGGTTTCATTTATTGTGCGCCTCAAATTTTAATGCAAACTGATGCTAGACATAAAGCTAGTCTAGGGCATTTAAATCAATAAAGTATTATGTATTATTAACATGACCCAATCCTGCCCACGGCGAAACGACGCCCTCGGACGTTCGTTTGGCGCAAAATCCACGTTGCAACAATGTTAAGTACTTAGGTTCTTTGGAAAAGCTATCAAAGTTTGACAGTTCAACATCATTGCGCCGCCGTAAACAGAGACATTATGAAAACGTGCAAGTCCTAAGCGTGTTCAATTATAAATGCCATGTAAAAGTGTGTTCGCGGTGACAGCTAGCTTGCACCTCGCGACCAGCGCGCGGGCTGCGAGCTTGCACCCCGCAGGAGGCGAGCTTGCACCTCGCGGGCGGCGTGCGGACTGCAAGCTGGCACCTTACCGACGATGCGTAGGTGCCATGACCTTTACTCTCATAATTTTCCATAACGTGCCAAAAGAAGTACCTAAGTATAACTTCAAAAATGTGTGAAACCATCGCATCGTGAGGAAACTAGCGTGCCTGAGAAATATTTCTCAACAGCATGTGAAGCCAAGTCAGAGGCAGATGGGTTGCAAGTAATGTTAACATCTTGACGTCATTAACCACGCGATAAGAATAAAATGATTGTTCGAGAAAACACAAATGCCCTTCGTCTAACAATGTTGTGAATACCGGAAACATTGTGAACAGAGTACCTAATTTTAACAAAGCGTGGTTATACTCGTATTGTTATAAAGTGTTTGTAATGTAAACATTTACAATTTATGCTTTCATAGTAGGTACAGTCAGCTTCATAAAGTCGATATACATATCCATATTTCCTAAACTCATGAACATCTTAGCTTACACAAATTGCTAAACAAGACTAGTGCCAGGATTTAATTAACGTCTTGAAGGTTCAAAATTCACTAGTCTTGTTTAGCAATTTGTGTAAGCTAAGGTGTTCATGAGTTTAGGAAATATGGATATGTAGGTATATCAACTTATGAGCCTGACTGAACCTATATTTATCAACCAAGGGTCTTTAACGATTCAGGGTTTCAGTTCCGCGTGCGTTTTAAGTTTAGCGAGCTGATTTAGCTGATTTGTATAGGTATATGTATGGCACTGTAATAATTATTTGAATTTATGACAAAGGCATGATTTAGAATTTTATATTTATGATATTTTGTAACGTACCTATTATTTAAATAGACAATAGAATTTATAACATTGTATGAGGTTTAGGTACGTTGTATTTTTTGACATTGTATTATTAATGTATTAGTTTATTTTTGTTATTTACCCTCGCATCAGAACGCCGTACAGCAATTAAGTACACTAATGGAGCTAAATTTATAAAAAAATATAAGTAGGGTAAAACCAGGAGAGATGGACCACATTTTGTTCAACTTTAATATCTTTTTTATTGCTTAATAACTGTTAAACAATTTAGTGATAGACTAACTAACTATTAATAGTCAACATTTTTTTATTTTAATATGGCACGATAATAGCATCTTTATGGAAATAATTGAAATATTTAAAAAAGTACCCTCGGTCCATCTCTCCCAAACTATACGGGTGAGTTTGACCACCCAGTAAGGAGAGATGGTCCTAACAAAACTAATCATTAACACTTCCAAACAAAAAAATAAACACTCAAAACAAAATCAACAAGTAACATTAGCAATTAAATAAAAGTAAAATCTTCAGTTTGTCATCGTATTTCCGCATCGGTCGCACATATCGGGATAATTAGTGCAGCTTTTGTATGACGATCTTCTTCTCATTTTCAGGCAGCAGTATACCACTCGGACCGAGAACATCACTCTTAGTCAAGTTATTTTTTGCAAGTCTTCGTTTAAATGTAGTTTTTGGTATCCCAAATGTTTTTGCAGCTTCATTGATACCCATTCCATTAGAAACCGCCTTAAAAGCATCAATTAATGCACTTTCCGTCCATTCTCCTCTACATACCTACTTCACTTTTCCTCTTATATGTTAATGGCATATTATCTACAAAAGAAAATATTAACACATTAAAAATGTACGGATTTCAAAATAAGTAGCCATGTTAATTAAAAACCACTTGAAATTAAAAAAAAATACGGTTGACTATTGGTCCATCTCACTCACACATAACATGGTCCATCTCTCCTAAATTGAGTGGAGAGACGGACCACTTTCTTATATTAAAAGCAAAATAAACAAACGAAAAATTTTAGGTTATTTTGTCATTTTATGAACATACTAACACAGAAACGTCAATTCTTATTTTAAAAATACAATATCTTATACATACCTTCGTTTTTTAAACACCCACACAAAAAAAAACACGCTTCCGAAACCTTTTCATACGTTTTTTTATTAATTTTACAAACGAAAATCGAATAATCTCGCTTTCTACATGGAGCAAACAGGTTGACAATCGATTGTAAGTGTTGTCAGACTAAATAAATTTAATAGTTTGGTAGAAATTACAATGGTCCGTCTCACCCGCAGGTCCATCTCTCCTGGTTTTACCCTAATATCGGTAATATCATCTGCTTCTTAACATCATTCTATCCTGTGTCATCGAACATTTATCAATCAACATTAAAATCTCATTATTAAATTGTATAATTTTTGCATGCATAACTTGGTGCAACACAGTTGACTTCACATTCTATTAGCATCTGGAAATGTATGACTATGTACTGTGTTGAGCAATAAACATTTTGAATTTGAATTTGATGATGGATCGAATTAATGCAGAATCGATTTTTTAAACCATCACGGTCTGCCTGCCTTTTTCAACTATGTTGGGAACGGCTTCCAGTTTAGCAGGATGCTGCTGATTACCAGTGTTCTACCTGGCGTGAATGCATATCTAACCTCCGCAACCCAATTTCATGGTAAGTCGATACCCCTGCTTTGGTTAAAATATAGTTCAAGTCAGCCTTTCGGGCCTCTGACTACATATTATAAGGTGTTTCAAAATTAACCTTACAAACTTTAACCCTTTCGCGAGCAATACTATTTACACCTCCGATATTTTGGGCCCCCTTTTTTTTGGGCTACGGCAATATCTTTACCAATGCTCGTTTGTGACTTTTTATTTGTCGTCAAATGGTTGTAACAATATTTTTTAACCGACTTTCAAAAAAGGAGGAGGTTCTATGTTCGTGTGTATGTATTTTTTTTTTTTTTTTTTTTTATGTATGTTACCTGATTTCTCCGCCATTTGTGGACCGATTCTCGAAATTCTTTTTTTGTTTGCAAGAGTAGACTCCCGAGGTGGTCCTATTTTAATTTGGTGAAGATCTGGTGCTGATCTTCGGAGATATACAACGGAACTCTTCAAAAATAGACGGCAAATCCGTCGTGATTGCTGGAATCGCTTGGATGTTTATTGTTTACACAACATCATGACGTATTATCTCGCCTGTATGCTCTGATGGGGTACGCAGATGTGTACAATATACCTAGATTTCGACAGTTAGGTATGTTAATTTTCATTTATTAGGGATAAGTGGATAACCCTATTTATCATGACATGTCATGTAATGTTAACAATAAGTATAAAATAAATTCATGTTTTAATCAATTCATTCATCATATATTTGTATGGGAACAACTAAAAATAGAAAAATAAAAAACTTTTTTGCAAAAAATAAAACCGACTTCAAAAAAAGCACTAAACGGTGAAAAATAACTCTAAATTAGGAAGTCGGTGGCCCATCATGAATAAGACAAAACCACCAAAGCCACAGACATCCTAATTTAGAGTTATTTTTCACCGTTTAGTGCTTTTTTTTTAAGAAGTAGCGTTAGCTGTCTTTATTTGCACAATACTAATATACTTTATACATTCGGGCGCACGCAACGTTCAAAAAGTGGTATGACAATTATTTTGCCAATGCTCGCGAAAGGGTGGAGTACTTTAGACCATCAAACTGAATAACTTTTACTATGGAACCAACTTTAAAAACCGCGAAAAGTTACAGCTAGGTAGGTACCTATTCCATACTAAAGTTAATACGGTCTACTGTTGAAAACTGTTTATGGGACAGCTGTTTTCTTTAAAGCGATTTCAAAGTAGGTCCCATAGTAAAAGTTATTCAGTTTGATGGCCTAAAGTACTCCTTAAAGTTTGTAAGGTTAATTTTGAAACACCATCATTGGAAATTAGAAAAAGCTGACGAAAAACAACACTATACTCCATCCGATTAGGTAGTTAACAAAAGGTAAACAATTTTGACATGTATATTTAGTTAATAACACAGTTTAAAAATAAAATGCAGCTGAAAACAAATTTAGATACAACAAAAACGATTGCATGATCAATTAAACAATTTGTTTAAACAGTAGTTGTATTTAAATAATAAGCTTTTATGTAAAAAGACTTGTCAAGATTGTTTACCTTTAGTTAACTACCTACTCGGATGGAGTATTTATAGGTGTCCAAGATCATGTAATTATGTAAACAAACACAATGTGTACGGGTGTTTGTCGATGCCGCTTCCACCCTGTAGGTATGTTCCAATTAAATAATAAGTAGGTAGTCGATTATTTCCAAAGACATTTTAATACTTACCACACACAAGTCTGTGAGTTGTTTTAGTACGCTCCGCTGCCGCTCCAATATTCATATTCTAGATGGCGTTACTGAGACATGGGATCAAAGTTGTTCTATGTCATTTCCTTGAGATGCTCGCTCTATAGTAGGCAGGCCCTATTTTAAATCTCTTTGATTATTTCAAAGTAGCGTATGCTTACAGCCAGCTTTAAAACCACTGACACTGATGGAGTACTAAAAATAGTCGAGTACCTATGTAAAGAGCATTTTGCACCCCAATATACTCACCACGCACCTCAGACCAATAAACTTTATTGGTCTGAGCCACGCACATAATGCACCCGTGTCGTCCGCCGGCGCGGCGGGGCGCTCAGCAGCTTCAGCGACGCCTCCGGCGGCGCCCACAGTCCCACACCTGCGTGCCATCACCGAACTTGACCAGCACGCGTAGCATGATCACCGAAGAAACGGTCTTTGTCGTGTCTCGGAAGAAAATAAATTAAGTGTTCATGCTACGCAGGCAGGTTTGTTGAAAGAAATTTGAAAGATTGAGGTTCCTGTCTATATAATCTGTCACTTTGCCGATTCGTCTGTAGACAAAGGCCGTTTCTACGGTGTTCAATGTGTTCATGCTACGCATGCTGCACGCGTAGCATGATCACCGAAGAAACGGTCTTTGTCGTGTCTCGGAAGAAAAGAAATTAAGTGTTCATGCTACGCAGGCAGGTTTATTGAAAGAAATTTGACAGATAGAGGTTCCTGTCTATATAATCTGTCACTTTGCCGATTCGTCTGTAGACAAAGGCCGTTTCTTCGGTGTTCAATGTGTTCATGCTACGCATGCTGCCTGCGTAGCATGAACACTTAATTTCTTTTCTTCCGAGACACGACAAAGACCGTTTCTTCGGTGTTCATGCTACGCAGGCAGGCACCGCGCCGTCCCCGTGCCCACTTCGCATGAGTCGTTATCATTGCTGGTACTCAACTGTCGTTATGTTGCTTTATCTAAATTGTAGAGTTTATTGCGATATAATTAGTTGTTGGTGTACAACACTTAAAAAAATCTGAAACGGAAAATATCTCGCCCAGACACCATCATCCCAAAGCTACCTATTTATAAAACAAACATTGAAAAACCTAAATTAGGCCATAAAATGCATTTTAAAATTTATTGAGGTGGTACCGATTCTTAACCACTCGTACCAACTCGTACCTATGGCGTAACTAAAGTACCTTCAAAGGCACAGAATACCTAATAGACCGTAACGGCAAAGGTTATGAACAGACTGACAGTGCTCTCTAGCGGCCGACTGATGGACTATTGTCGTTTATGTTAAAATGTCGAATGGCGTCTAAAGTAGTTCTCAAACTTTTCCACAGATGGCGCTTTTTACGCGTTTTTTTATTATTTTAGTATAATTATATTTTATACTAGTGCTTGACTGCAATCAATGATGGTGAAGCGCACTAGTTTATTAAGAGCCTATTCACTCTAGCCTTGAAGACACCTAAATATTATACTCGGACGGGAAGATCGCAGCAGGAAGGTTGGTCCAGTCCTTCGACGTACGCGGTATAAATGACGAGGCGAAACGCTTTGTCTGGATCGTTGGGGTGCCAACGATGGCGATGTAAGGGTGGACACTCGCCGTACGGTTGTCCGATGAAGGGTGATGGCGGAATCAATTCATGTAATTCCCGTGCACTCTCTCCAAAATGTATCTTATAGATAGAATACCGAAAGGCTAGCTAACCTACGCCTGTGCTCATGGCTTTGTTAGTTGGTTTGATCCAAATCAGTGTCACCAATGCCTCTTTGCACGCCTCTCCACAGAGTCCAAAGCTGCTGGGTGGCAACTTGCTGCACCAGCCCGTACCTATGTGACTGCAGTACTCCACACACGAACGGACCTGTGCTTTGTATAACATTAGAAGCTGATCCGGTGTGAAGTACTGCCGTACCTCTGCGAGAACGCTGAGTTTCCTAGCAGCAGCCTCGGCTTTGGACTCAATGAACCGCCCAAAGTCTGCGTTTGAGGAAATTTCAACACCCAAGAGCTGAAGGCGGTCGGTGCATTCCGAGGATACATTCAACGCACGGTACAGAGCTTAAGCTTTAAAGCGATGTTAACGATAGAATTGGTAATCTAACTTTTTTTTATGTACAGACGTCAGCACATGAAGTTACCCCAATGTGTCAAATTTTCCCAATTGAACATGAAACGATCAAAGAAATTTGTCACTTTGGGGTCACTTGATGTGCTGGCGTCTGTACATATGTATTTAGAAATATATTTATAAAAAAGAAAAAAAAGCTCACTCTCTTCACTTCACCTGCATTTTCATGGGCAGATTTATACAGAGACACTGCTGATAGACCATCCACGAATCAACCTCGACAAGCATAACTTAACCTTGAACCTTCAGAGTACCTACGTATCTTAATAATTATACTTGTGAATGACCCAATAACAAAAGGTCAAGGAAGATAAAGCAATAAAACCACTTTGTCTATAAATAAATCAATTAGTATTATTTTTTAATGAAATCTTATCAATCTCGTACGTACGGCTGCGGATTTTTCAGTTTCACTATATTATCATTAACAACATAAATCGGATCCCCTTGCCTATTAAAAACTAATTGTCTCAAATTAACAATGTTAGAAACTTTATCTAAAGCGTACTTATATTTATTGTACACGAAGACTCCATTCGTTGTACTAATAAAAGGTTTATTATTAAAATCTGTTGTAATTGCGTCGACTGTAAACCTTTCATGGGTATTAACAGCCCTAGTTCCTAATTTGACTCTAGATAGTTTTCTATTTTGCAAGAAAAACATGTTGAATTCATCGTCAACTATTAACTTGTCAACAGCTAATCCGCTGACTTCATGCAATGGACTGACAAATCCGTTGTCAAATCTATACGCTTCCCTTCTACGATTTACGAAGAAGACAATATCTTTGAAGAAGATGTATTGAATATTCTCTTGTACCGGCAGTGTCTCTGGAACTTTGTTTTCGTTTAAGAAAAATAATCCATCAGCTCCACCGACGTAAATACGGTTTCTTCTTTGATCAACGGCCACTCCCGTAGCGTTTCTGATCCCGTCAATGACGCCAGTTGCTTGTGTGTTGAGGTTCAGGAAGCCAAGCCCCCTCATCGGTACCTTGGCGATCTGATCGAAAGTGAAGTACAAAGTGTTGTCATTATCGTTCAAGGCCAGTTGGTGTATATTGTTGACGCCTTCTTTTAAGATTTCGACGTCATAGCATCTGTTGCTGAAGATCACGCCGTAACATTTCTCGGTAGACGCTGTCGTTATCAAGGCCGTTAGAAGCAGCAGGATCATCTTCTGGAAAAGAAACATAGTTTTGTCAATAAATTCCTTCAGAAGTCCAGGAGACTGGTCTTTATTTAGACCAAGGAATCAGCATTACGATTCAACTAGGCAATGCCAACTTTAGACCACTTGTCCGTTGATGGTTATATGTGTAGCAGTAACGAAGTGTCCACGTAACTCGATTCCTATCGGCTATTGAAGAAAGGCAGCCAGGCTCCAGTATTGCCAAATACATATACTACAGGTGTATACAACAAAGGTATACAGGGTGGTAAGTAGACCCGATGGCTTCAAGAGAAACAATAAAATAATGATACGAATACGATACGCGCAAATGGATGCTGTTCATTGTATGTAGGGTTACAATTTTAAGTCCATGGTGGTTTGATTGACAAGATTCTGGTACTTTAGCAGGTTTTGATAATTGATGAAATATTGCATTAAATACATTCTCTTCCCTTAACATTTAGGGGAAGGTAATAATGGTTGAAACTCTAGTACATTTACCCCCATGCATGTGGATAACTATGTAAACTTACACTTAGGCAATAAAGTTAATTATTATTCCAGCAGAGATACTGGAGCAACAATTGACAATTTATAGAGGAGTCTAGTCTATCAGCTATCATGGCCAGGATACTGTTGGAATTGCTATAAAGTTTCATGAAGGTACCTATGATACAACGTACTTTATAAGCCCATGTGGGCTCGGTGGTGCCCCCGCCAAGACAAGCCCAGCGAAGCGCAAGGGCACACAAATTCTACATATATCAGTAAAAATGTATGGCTTGGCCGTTGCGTTACTTACTTCAGAAACTAAATACTCGCATCACCTCCACGGCGGCAGCGAAACGGCGAAGCCAAAGGTACATTTTTACTGATATGTAGAATTTGTAAAGTTAGAGTCGGTAGAGTTAGGCCGTGTAGATTCAGAAGCTTGGCTCTAGATGAGATCTGATATCTTTTTCACAGGGCAAACCTTATGTGGTCGTCTTGGTAACATTTTACATGATTTTTTTTGGTGGGATCAGCTTCTTCTTATCCATAAGTTGTGAGAAGACATGCCGGAGAGATTTTTCTCGGAGGCAGCATGTGAAACCACGTCAGAGGCCCGTTGGTGGCATAAAAACTCTGACACCTCGGTTAGTCACTCCCTCCAAGCTCCTCTGCTTGGCCTTTTCCGGCTTCCAGTTTAACCGGGTGCAGCTGAATACCAGTGTTTTACATGGAGCGACTGCCTGTCAGACCTCCACAACCCAGTAACTGGGTAACACGATATCGATATCCCTTTGATAAACTGGTTGTCAGACTTTCGGGCTTCTGACTACAAGTAACGACTGTCAAAGATCTACAAATGACAGCCGGGACCAACGGCTTAACGTGCTTTCCAAGGCACGGAAGAGTATTGGTATCATGTAACAAATGGTCACCCATCCACGGACCGGCCTCGTCAAGCGTAGCTTAACCTTCGATCGACCCGTGCGGTTATTATAATTTAGCCACAAGCTCCTCCACCAGGGGGTCGAGTCTGCTATTGCAATCGTGTCTCAATGACCGGTCAATGATCGATTTTTGACGTAGGTATAACGTCAAACTTATGACACATTTCCCATACAAAAACTGTCAAAGTTGTCAAATATTCGATCAATGATCGGTCATTGAGACACGATTGCAATAGCAGACTCGAGCCCCAGGTTCGTCACTAACTACATGAAAAGAAGATCAACTGATATACCTAGTTTATACACACAATTACCGCTGGATTCAGTGAGGCTTGATGTGACTCAAATGTCGGACAATACTTTTGTAAGTACTGTTCACCATAATTCAAACGACCATCACATTCGATTCCATTCAAGGCGACAAAATTAATTCCTAAATATTTTTGCACTGCTCGATTTTTCATGTTCTGTAATTTTTTTGTAACTATGGGTACCTATAGGTACAAATATATATTTTTTTAATGTAAAAATTTCAAATTCAAATTATCTATACCTACCTACTCTATACTTTATTATAATTTAAAAAGAGGAAATGTTTGATTGTTTGTTTGCATTGAATAGGCTCCGAAACTACCGGACCGATTTGAAAAATTCTTTCACCGTTGTGAAGCTACACTATCCCCGGGTGACATAGGCTTGTTTTTTCCCTGTATTCCCACGGGAAATACGCGGGTGAAACCGCGGGACGTGTGCTAGTTTTTAATAAAAAAACACATGTGGGTATAATGTAATACACGGTGTTAAATTTAGAGAGTATCGCTATGCGCTGCCTTGCAAGGCATACAAAATGTTCTTACATACATAACTTAACGCCTCTTATGCCCAAAGGGTTAGGCAGAGGTAGATACCAGTAGTGCACCCACATTTCGCCAGTTATAAAAAAAAAGTAAGATATTAAATATTTCCATTAGGTACAGGAAAAAAGTTATTCTCCTTCTTATTTTTTAGTCTACAGCTAAAAAAAAGAAACCATTAAAACCTTTGTTTTAAAACAAAACAATAAAATATGAAACAAATTAGCAATAATACCTACCTACTATTAACACATAGGTACAATAATTCAAAGTAGGTAGTAGATAATTAGGGAGAAGGGTGTTTTCATCTGGGTAATCATTTAGACAAAGCTTTCTGTACTAGATAGGTATGAGATTAATTAAGATTGACAAAATTTTAGTTTTTAGTCCCTCATCTAGATTACAAGAAAATATTCGACACATATTTTTTTCTTTTTTCACGTAGGTATTTAATAAAAAAAATAATAAAAAAAATTGACAACAGACAACGTTTGTTTTAATAATGACGTTACTTACAAGCTCCCTCTTCTCAACTCATCAAATTTGCAAAAGAAAAAAAATACTTGTGTATTATTTTTATAATCTAACTGGTAGACTAATTATATTTTGATATATTATATTCTGTCGACATGCCTACTGTAGAGTTTTTTTTTAAAGTAAGTAGGTATACCAACCAGTTAGTACCTATACCAGCCGTGTTATTTAATATTTTTGTAACCATTCCTAGAAAACCTAGAAAAAAAATGCGGTTCACGTATCTTGGAATTTCATCATAACATTAAGTAGTCCGCTGAGTACTCAAACGCTAACGCTAACTAATGAAAAACAATACAAATTTAACATAGAAAAGCGCAAAATCAACTTCATAAGAACTTCATCGTGTGCATCTAGCTCAAGATTAAAAATTAGACAAAACAATAGATAAACCTATAAATCCTACTAATATTATAAACGCGAAAGTTTTTGAGAATGGATGATTACTCTTTCACGTAAATACTACTGAATGCATTTTAATAAAATTTGGTATGGAGTTAGCTGAGACCCTGGATTAACACATAGGCTACTTTTTATCCCTGTATTCCCACAGGAACGGGACCTACGCGGGTGAAACCGCGGGACGTCTGCTTGTAATACATAAAGAATTAACCAACTAGGTATGTCAACCACAAATTAAACTATTATCAAACAAATAAATACATTGGTTATTTGAAACGGCAATTTTAAGCACAATAAGACATCACGTAGGTATCACCCAATAGATTTGAATAAGTATCTACCTACTTAAATAAAATTCCTAAAACTATTATAATCTACATACCTAATTACAAACAGCAATTTATTGTAAGTTTTATATAATCGTAATTCTTTTCCAAGGTTCATTTGCGTTGAGCAGTTGAGCTAACGGATCTATTAACCCAACAATAAGTATCAAATCAAATAAAATCAAAATAATTTATTCACATAATATGGGTAAATAGGTGGTATGTAATTTATAAATGTTAGATCCTCATATTGACCATTGCTGGTATGTGAAACTTAACATTATGTACAATGTAAGACTAATCTTAAACTAGACACTTTATTTATTACACTGCTATTGTACATCATTTTTTTATTTGTAAGTCTAAGGTAGTCATTAGTAGTGTAAAAGCATTTGTTGACAAGCCAGGTGTACAATTTTTTTCGGAACAATGTAATAGGAAGGTCTCTAATTTCGCTAGGTAAGTAATTTATTAAATAATTTAATTGAAATGGGGTAACAGTTTCTTTTAAAGAGATCAGTTTTTATGTTTGGTAATGGAAGGTTATTAGTAGGTATACCTACCCAGGATTTGTTTGATTGGTTATTAGGATAGGATCACCCAGTAGATTTGAATACTTAAATAAAATTCCTTAAACTATTATTAATAATCTACATAACTTCAAACAGCAATTTTATTGTAAGTTTTATAAAATAAAATCGTACATTTTCAAGTTAGGTACATTTGCATCGCGCAGTTGTGTTAGCGGATCTATGAACCCATAGAATGTGTTACAACTACAAGTGTTACAACGTTACTACTAAGGAATCGAAGGCTATAAATAAACAAAAGAAAAGCAAATAACTTACGTAATACATGGTTGTCCAATCACGAGTAACAAAACAACACACACGTTATATCATAGCGAAGGTACATAACATACTGATGACGCCATCATTGTCGCTCCCACTAAGGCCATTGGAGCATGACATTGTTTGTATTCAGAGGTCTCGAACTGTGGAAAATTATAATAATAATCAGCATCGGATGCGGAAGATGTACAACGGGAAGTATATAATATGTTGCAGTCAAAACTCTTAACCGGTCAAAAGTAGATACTATTGATTGACTAGCGAAATAATTAGTCGAAAGTACATTGGACCGTATGCTTTAGTCAATAATACTTTTGACTAAAATAACTGTTAAAAGTACTTTTGCCTAATGGAGCTGGTTAAAAGTACTTTTAACTAAGTGATTCCGTCAAAAGTGGTTTTAACTGGTTTTGTCAGTCAGGTAAAACCGTCTATGGTTGGCGAATCATGATGGTTAGGTTAGTTTAGAACCATGACAATTAGCGCGCGAAGGCGAGCAAGCGTAGTGAACGTGCAGCGGCAGCGGCCGCCGAGTGCCAGATGTGCTTTTGACTGATGCTTTAATGCAGTCAAAACCACTTTGACCAACCTGTTCAGTCAAAAGTAGTTTTGACTGATTTTGCTAGTCAACAGTACTTTTGACTGGTTAAGAGTTTTGACTGCAACATATAGGATAAATAATGATTATCGGTGTATTTTGACTAGGTATTTTCCAAATAAATGATACAATATGAAGGTTCTTAATGGAATTATTTTAGTGTCGTGATGGCCATGACGACACTAAATAAGTCTGTGACTTTTGGTGGTTTTGTTTCATTAATTATTGGCCACCGACTTCCGAAACTAGAGTTATTTTACACCTTTTACACCTGTCAGTGTGTTTTAGTTCGTATTTTGCAATTTTCACGGTCTTAATCCTCTCTCTCTCCCTTTCCCTCTCACACCCGCCCTCTCCTCATCCCCCTCCCTCCCCACCCCCTCCCTCTCCACCCTCCCACTCCCTCACACTCCTTTCCTCTTCCTCTCTCTCACCCTCTCTCCTCCTCTTCCTTATTTCATCACCTTCTCTAAAACGGTGAAGGAAAACATCGTGAGGAAACCGGCATGTCCTCGAATAGAACCAAAAATTCGAAGACATGTGACATCTACCAATTCGCAATGGGCCCGCGTGGTAGATTATGGCCCATACGCAAAATACGCGCTTTGACGTGGAGTTGCGGATACCAGCCCGGTATTTTTAAATCTTTAATTAAGTATATTTTAGACAAATTACACCCCATACACAGACCAAATGATCATGCTCACAAACATTTGTCTTGGGTGGGAATCCAACCCACGACCTCCGGCATAGCAGTCAGGGCCACTAATCCAACTAGATCATAAGGCCGGTCGAAATTGTAAAAAAAAACCTTTTATGCACGTGGTTGAGGTTCAAATCCGGCCAAGTACCAATGTGAAATAGTTCCACCATGGAACTGTTAATGGTACTAGTGGCAACGAGGCGGTCACCAGTAGTTCCATTATTTTCAAATTTTCTAAAAATGGAACTAGTGATTAAAAAAAACACCAGTAGTTCCATCATGGAACTGTTAATGGTACTAGTGGCAACGAAGCATTTTTTCAATTCATATTTCACTACTTTCTAAGTTAATTTTAGATATCATTGATATTTGGTGAAGGAAAAACCACCATGACGATTGTTTAATTATTTACCTTGTTGATAAAATTAAATGGCATTCATTCGAATAACCACAATTGAAATAGAGGGAATTATCCTGATATGCAATCTGATAAACGAATAACCACTTTTAACTGCCTTGTTGGTTAGTCAGACGCAAGCGTTAGATTTTAATGCAAATTGACACGAAGATAGACCTTCTCCTGGATCTACACATAGAATAACTTTTGTTTTTTTGTGACGAATATAAAAAAAAAACAGAATACTTAGGTATCAAAATAAACTACCTACATAAGTTAAATGATTACATTAGTACATTACATTACATTCCGTTGGGCATTTTACCAGCTGGCAGCGACGCAAAAGAACTTTTCGACGCTTTGTAGTTATTTATTGTTAGGTTTAGTTATTTTTTTTTTAGTTTTTTTTTTTATATAATAAAGGTAAGGTGTAGGTATGTAGGTACTTACAGACGCCAGCACATCAAGTTACCCCAATGTGTCAAATTTCGTTGATCGTTTTTTAACTTTATTTTAAACAAAATAAGGTTCATATTCAATTGGGAAAATTTGACACATTGGGATAACTCAAAGACATTTTTTAAATCTCTTTGGGATAACTTGATGTGCTGGCGTCTGTTGGAGGTACATAATTATATTTCACAGAAATAAATACATAAGTACCTACAAAAGCACACGCCCTTTTTAATGAAAGGTACCTGTAGCGACATCTATCTCGCCACATACGAACTATCCTACATCGCGCTATTAAAGTTATCCGCGCAGTTTGAACGTATACAAGTTCCCGACTACTACCAAAGGGCAGTAGTTAGCCCACCAGACACAACACCCGTCTGGTCGGAGGATCCTCCCTTTTCAATGGTGGATGAGGAACTTTACACCCTGTTCCTCATACCTCCAAAGTACCTATGTATTTTTTTACCAAAATTCCTGCTTAACCCCATTGGGTTCAGCAGGAATTTTGGTAGAAACAAGGCAGAAACTACAGCACGCGTAGCATGTTCACCGTAGGTAGGTACCTACCTACATACGTCGATGGAAGACTCGACAAAGTAACAGATGATAGAAACATTAGGTAGGTACCTACTACCGATTACAAAAGAAATAATGCTCGATATTGTAAACTAGGTAGGTATAGTTGACTCAGAAGAATCGACACATTATTTTCATCTGAGATCATTCTTGACATTGTGCTGCACATTTTAAATCAGTGTTTACGGTTCTAGATGGCGCTCATCAAAGTTCTCTTTTTGCAATACATAATGAAAACCTACCTAACCTTGGTTTTTATTTAAAAATAAATTAGTATTTTTAATTGCGGAGTTTCAGAATTACACATTACCTATACATTGTATGTGGCGAGATAAAGCTATCTTCGTAAACTAGGTATCAGAAGCGCAAATGTCAAAGTTGAAAGTTTATTTAACGTTGCCAGGTCTTTCATTAGATTCGTAAATCTTTTTTTTCAATTTTGCTGAGACTGAAAGCGGTTACCAATAAAATAGTATGTACTAAATTTACCGGTTTTTGCCAATTGATTCGGTGAATCATTGCAGTATAAGGTAGGTATAAAATTAATTTACTATTGTCAACGTCAAATACAAGACATTACTTGACGACTCGACTTCCTGTGAATATTTTTTTTAGTAGAAAATATTGTGTAAATAAGCCAAAGTTTGTGAAGATGTTTGGATGTTTATTACTTAACTCAATTATGCGTAATCCGTTGAACAGATTTCGATGACAAATGGTACAAAGATAGAGCAATTCCTGAATAAACAAAAAGGATACCTACTTTTTGTCCCGGTAATGGGATGATAGTTCAACTTTAAAATGGAAAGGCACAATTTTACGCGGGTGAATCCGAGGACAAAAGCTAGTGTTCTATAATTAAGACTTTTGCTGTTTGTATTTAAGGTAAACTTGAACATTTTGTGTTGAGCATAGTCATACAAGGTAGTCTCACACCATTATTATAAGTAATCTGTAAAACCGCACGCACCTCTATGCCTTCAATCTCTATCATTTTAAAACTGTTGTTACTGTGATGTGACTGGACTGGGTAAAACTTAATAATATTAAAACATTTTTACTGGTGACACTTTGCATGCTGGTTGTTTATTTTTCATTTGCACAGCAAATTAGGTATTTTGTATAAATCTTTACTTTTTCTGCTTCTTTCCGCTGTGCTGTGACTTAGCAAGGGCAACACAGGTGAGTGGCTGTCAACCTATTGTCAATATTATGTCAAATCCAAAAGAAAGACTGATTTGTTTAAGTACCACTGTACTGTATAAATTCTGATATCGGTAATAATCTCTGTCTCGATTCTCGAACGGTTTTTAATGTTTATGTGTAATGAATACTATTGAGATGTAAAATATCCATTGTGAAAAATTACCTACATAGTTAAAAATAGTGAATTTCATTGTGTTAGCGACGCTGATTTTTAAGTACTAGGTAAGTGTTCTTTTTTCTAAATCAGGTGAGAAAAGAAAATAATGTTACTTACCTTTAATAAAATTTTGTTAGGTATGTCGATTCCAACCAAAGCCGCGATAATTTATTCAAAGTAGGTACTCATATTTTTGGTCTTTATTTTCCCTATGTATTAATTTTGCATAATTCTTGAAAAAGGTGATTTATTTTAAGTTTAGTTACCTACCTAATTGACTTTATCGAGCTTTAATAATTCCATTTATTTGCATTTGCATAGATAAAGGTAAGGGTAAGTATTTGGTGAGTGGGTAGTGTAGGGTTTTTTTTTAAATATAATCTTACATACTTGTGTTTTTTTTTAATTACTCGGTATTTTTTTTTTTTGTGTCGGTTGTTTAATGATACAGCCTAGTTTGGTAAGTGCTGTTTGTAATATAGCTTCTTGGGGAATAAACTATCCCCATACTACTTACCAACATAAAATTATGCCTGTATTTCCCAACATTACATAAAGGTGTTTTATTTCTCTGTAGTTGTTGTAGTCAGTTAACTCTCGACCTTCGGCATAGCAGTCAGGGCCCATCATCTACTAGACCAACGGGCCAGTCAGGCATTCATTAAAGTTGCATGAATGGAGAATTCTGGATAAGAGTACCAGCAGACAGAAGACAGTGGATAGAATCGGAGGAGGCCTTTGCCGTAAGGCACACCGAAATACATGATATTTTGTATTATAAGGAAATTGTTAATTTTAAGTTTTAATTCGCAATGGTTTGGAAAATAACAGCTTTATTATTATTATTACTATAATGGAGAATAGATCAGAGCACATTTTTAGCATGTTGACGGACATGTTACACCTTGCCATTGTCTCTTCATAAATTAATCTGCCGGTACAGCTGTTGACGATGACAAGATAAAGAGTTTCATGACTGGCCTGTTGGTCCAGTAGTTAGTGACCCTGACTGCTATGCCGGAGGTTGTGGGTTCGATTTCCTCCCAGGACAAAATGTTTGTGTGATGAGCACAATAATTTGTTCTGTGTCTTGGTGTAATTTATCTTTAATATGTATGTATTTAGAAATATATAAGTATGTTTATCAGCTGTATAGTACCCTTAACACAAGCTCTTAACTTAGCTTGGTACTAGATGTTGTTGTGTGAAAAAGTTGTGAAATATTGATTTATTTATTATGACTATCTGTGTCTGTGGTTAATGACCTGACTGCTACGCCAGAGGTTGTCTCTGGCCCTTTGGGGGAAATCATACACACTGATGATTTAATTGTTAGATTCAAGCTTTTCAAACCCATCACACAGATGTGTTGCTGGGGGGTTTGTTCCGCTACTACTTCTTTCTAGCAAAAACATTAGGTAGTATTAAAAGTCAGGTTTAGGGGCCTTTCTTATGTAATTTATGACCTTCAAAAGTATTTTTGATTTTGACAGGGAAAGACAATCTCATTCTATTCATCTCTTTCTTCTGTGCAGTCAATTAATATATTATATACTTTTTTCTCTTTTCCAGCCACCTCATAAGCCAGTGGAAACCGAACCAAAGCTGGTGTGGCTCCGCCTCTTTTCGGACTGCATAGAGAGGCATCCCGGAAACTGCTGTTTGCATAGAGTTTTGGTAAGATTTTCTTGCATTAACTAGCAAGCAGTGATAGCCTAATGGTGTGACCGGCAGATTGCCAAATCATAGGTCTACAGTTCAAGCAAGCATTCAACGCCATTGCTACAACAGAGCCCAGGGTTGCCATATATACTACAGTTTAATTATCACTAGCTTCAAATATGGGGAAGGAAAACATTGTGAGGAAATTGCCTAGGAGATATTTCTCGACTGCCCATGGTATTAAAACTAACACCAGTTTAGTCATTTACCACATGATAAGAATAGACTAGCTGCACCCGTGACTTTGCTCATTTTACTGTTTATTGCATTGAATTGGCACTTATGACTAGAGGAAACGGTCAAATTAACTTTTATAAGACACAGTTGGACAGTCAGTAGACCTGTACCTTTGGCACCAACAGTATCATCTCTTTTGTGATGAGCACGATCATTTGTTCTGTGTCTGGGTGTAATTAATCTTTAATATGTATGTATACAGAAATATATAAGTATGTTTATCAGCTGTTTAGTACCCATAACACAAGCTCTCAAGCTTAACTTGGGACTAAATGGCGTTGTGTGAAAAGTTGTGGAATATTTATATTTGTACAGAATCATTTATTTACAGGCAACTAAGGCCAATAAAATATTAATACCTATACTAATAGAAAAGATTTGATTGTTTCTTTGTTTGCATTGAATGGGCTCTGAAACTACTGGACCAATTTGAAAAATTATTTCACCGTTGGAAAGCTACACTATCCCAGTACATAGGCTACTTTTTATCCCTGTATTCTCATGGGAACGGGCTTTCGCGTGTGAAACCACCTGACGTCCGACGTCCGTTGGTTACAGGCTATGTGACGTCATATTTAATTGAATTAAAACATAGCCTATCTATACAAAAATAATATATATATTTTAAAGATAAAATATTTGATTTGAAAGAATTGCGAATTCAGTACGTAGGTCTTTTTTTTGTTTGTAAGGACTTCCTTACAAATTAAAAATACCTTCACAATTCAATTTGCAGTTTTTGAGTTAAATACTCTTGACACCTGCTTAGGTATCAATAGGTAGTATTTAACTCAAAAACTGCTCAACCGGCTTTAAAAAATCTTTAACCAATAGAAAGCTAAATGATCATAGACCAATATCCTTCAGTAATTGGACTAAAAAAGTTCCAGTAAATACCTAGTTAATGTAAACAAAGATTTGAAATCGAAAAAAAAACCTCGTGTAGATTATAATCATGATTGTAGGTATTCCCAATCAGTTATTTCCGCACTGTACGACACTGTAATTTCGTATAAAAAAAGTAATTACGTCTCATTTCCATTATTATTAAGTGATTATGAAATAATCAGAAAACGGAAACGTTTTATATTAAATTGTCTCGTATTAAGACATTTGAGATCACTGGGGATTTTATTAAAGATACGAATACTCATAGCCCCGCAGTTTTTGAACGAAGTTCCTTATCGCGCGTTGCTAGACGGAAAAAATTAAGACCAAAAGTTGTAACGACACTTTTTTGCTATAGTCGTAAGCCGTGCGGCGTGTTTTTTTTTTGTTCAACTATAAAAAATATTATAAAATTTTATTACTATTCTTTAAGGTTTTAACATGACTAGCCGGTGCCTTGCATATTCTGTTATTTCTTCGTTCTGGACAATGATATCATAAGAAAAAAGGTGTAGATAGGTTGCTTAAACAACAGCTGGGGAGTTTGTTCCGCCACTTCTTCTTCCTAGCAAAAACATAGAAGTGGCGAAGGGTGGGTGTTTTTAGGGGACTGTCTCATGTATTTATTAACGTTCAAAATCTGCTGATTCTCAGCCTAGTTTCAATAAAGACTTTTGATTTTGATTTTGAACATTCGATCTTCAAAAACGGTACCCTAACGCACGCACGCGTCCGTTGGGGCGCGACGCCACACTGAGATAAAGTTAAAACACACGTTAAAAATGGCTAGCTGGATACATTTTTACGTGTCACTTGCTAAGCGCGTATAGCCTATACATTTACACCTTCTACCTTTTTACTTATAACTAGCAGACGTCACGCAGTTTCACCCGCGTAGTTTCCGTTCCCGTGGGAATACAGGGATAACCTATGTCCAACGTGAATAGTGTAGCTTTCCACCAGTACAATAATTTTTAAAATTGGATCATTAGTTCCGAAGATTACCCCCTACATGTATACAAACTTACAAACATACAAACTTACAAATTTTACCTCTTTATAATATTAGTATTAAGTATTATATAGATATCATTGGTGCAGGATATGTTTACTTGGCATCGCAAGTTAGTTCTTTATGCTTGCGTAGTGTAGTCTGAAGAATGAATAGTACAAAATAAACATGTAAGTGTTAAAATCAGGGCGAACTGAGTTATCATAAAATGAATAGCAAATAGGCCTTCATTTAATATTCTAAAATGACGTGTCACATAGTATACAGAATGTTAGAAAAATGCGCACAAAACTAGGCGTTGGAGATATGATAACAGAAATGCATGGTCACTGTGTAGTTGGGACAGAAGGTCCATAGGGCCTTAAATAAATTTGTGACTTGTAACTACGGTAAAGCATAGAGGGAGTTTATGATTCTGAACGGGTATACATTCCAGTTACTAAAAATCAGCTGTTCAGTACATTTATGTAAGGTGACAAAACAGTAAATCGACAAAATGTAGGTACTGAACCACTGATTTTTGTTTCGCGATTTCAGTGTTCGTCCAATTGACAACATTTCAAAATTTTAACCTGCATGTTTTATTACGTTACATAAAAGTAAATCCAAAACCAGAGGACCCATATTTTTTGGTTTTTCGAAATTATACAGTACTTTTCATTCATAATTTTAACTTTGAAATTCGGTGCATTCAAAAAAGACGTAAGCGACAAATGACGTCATTCATACGGTGGAATGGCGATACATCCTTTGCTTTACTGTGATACGTCAAAAAAACTGTTACTTAGATGTCACTGTCATTTAGCAGTTGTCAATGTCACATATTGACATTAAATATGTCTTGTATGACATTATGGTTTTCATCTTAAAAATTAGCTTGCTTGCGCAAAGGTACCACCGCCTTATTCCACTGTATAAGTGACGTCATCGCATGTTTCTTGGTTTTTTTTTTCTCAGAAACTAAGCAGTAAAAAAATTAAATAAAATATATTTGAACTCGGCATACAAAGATGAAGAAACGGTATTTTTGCTTTAGAGTCATGTCAATTTTGAAATGTTGTCAATTGTAAAATATGTTCATAAAAATGAGTACAAATGTTTTTCGTTGTTCATTTCTTCTGTTACGTGTTGTGATTTTATTCTGTTACGTGTGTAATACATAGGTTATTATGTTCATGCAACTAAAACAGTTTTGATCTAAGTATAGTTCTTATGAACACTCTAGGTAGACGTCAAAAATCTAAGTAGTCCCTTTTTGTTTTGGAAATAAGATGTATTCATGACAAATCGACACTGAGATTACCTGTAAACGTTCTTAAAAAGGAATTTATTTACTTATTTAAATAAATAAATATCTGACTGGATTTTCTGCACATGTGATTGTCATGTCGACTGTAATCTGTCTGCAATACATTATTCAACATTTACGCCCATTGACACAATGTTTTTATCGTAACACTAGATACCCCGGCAAACTTGGTTCTGCCTTTGAATCAATTTATTAGTTTCATTTATCTAGTTTTTATTAGTTTACGTCCTATTCTAAGACCATATACCTATAGGTACTTACACACAAAATTTTACAACAATCGGTCAAGTCGTTTCGGAGGAATTTGTTAGCTAGCCCCTTTTAGATGGGACTTTCGCTAAAAAATAGCTGATGATATAAGGTGTAACTTAGACTTATTATGATAATTATGTGTTACTCATCCGTCACTTGTCCATATAGGTGCATTTGAATACCAGCGTCAGGCAGCATATGTCTGGCATTGCCGCTGAAATGAACCTTTTGGTACAGCTTTGAGACATGCCTTTTTTTATTTTGGTTCATGCATGTTTTACCTGCTGCCAGTACCTAAATGATTTTTCCTTATTTTAATTCTTGCAAAAAATATTACGGCTGAATTTGAATTTGTTTCGTTTGAAATTTCGCGAGGCAAAGACGCGGGTATAGCTAGTAAATAATAGGTAGGTACCTAATGTATGTTAAATGCATAACATTATAGAAAAAAAACATATTATGAAACAATAAAATATTAAGTGTGATCGAATTGCTTAGGCTGCCGATGACCTTGACGACAGCGAAACTATATTTCTCACTAGCTGTTGCCAGCGGCTTCGTCCGCTACAACTCGAAATATATCCCACGGGAAGATATAATCCGGATAAAAACTATCCTATGTGTTAATCTGGGTTATAAACTATCTGTGTACTAAATTTTATCCAAATCCGTTCAGTAGTTTTATACATGACATGTAATTTAAAACTTTAATGTATTTAAATTTTTAATTTAGGGACTAAAATCGCCTAGTGCAGAATATGGTGACACTAACAACTTTCCTGTTCTTAAAAAATCCACCTGTTTAACTACCCATATTTGCAATAAATGAATTTGAATTTGAGTTTTTGCGTGAAAGAGTAACAAACATCCATCCATCCAAACAATTTTTCACGTTTATAATATTAGTAAGACTAGCACCTCGCTCCCCACTACGTCCGCTTGCATTTTCGTATATTCCCTTCCAACTTCAGCATCCCCCCACAATTCGTAGTTTTAAAAAGAAATATAGCCGATTATTACTCACTTGTTCTTTGCGTATGGTTATTGGCTAATCTGGTGTCACAATTTTAATTCCGCTCATAGGCTTTGACTTGGCATCACATGCCGTTGAGGCATATCTTTCAGGCATACCGGTTTCCTCACGATGTTTTCCTTCCTGGAGGAGCTCCTCTAGGTCCGATTTGAGACAAATGCTTCCACTGACTGATCTGGTCCCCTCATATCTGTGTGGTTCTTTCCTCAAAAGACCATTTCAGACACTAATCTGCATGGTTCTTATAATGATCTGACCAAGATGATGACTTAAAAACTTTTTTGCAAAAAATAAAACCGACTTCAAAAAAAACACTAAACGGTGTAAAATAACTCTAAATTCGGAAGTCTGTGGCTTTGGCAGGTTTGTCTTACTCATGATGGGCCACCGACTTCCGAATTTAGAGTTATTTTACACCGTTTAGTGTTTTTTTTGAAGTCGGTTTTATTTTTTGCAAAAAAGTTTTTATTTTTCCATTTTTAGTTGTTGCCATAAAAATATTTGCCATGAATTTATTTTATATTCTTAATTGTTAACAATACATGTCATGATAATAGGGTTTTCCACTAATCCATAATAAATTAAAATTAACATACCTAACTGACGAAATCTAGGTATATTGCACCCACCTGCGTACCCCTCAGAGCATACAGGCGTGATGATACGTCATGATGTTGTATAAACAATAAACATCCAAGCAATTCCAGCAATCACGACAGATTTGCCGTCTATTTTTGAAGAGTTCCGTTGTATATCTCCGAAGATTAGCACCAGATCTTCACCAAATTAAAATGGGACCACCTCGGGAGTATACACTTTTGAATAAAAAAAGAATTTTGAGAATCGGTTCACAAATGGGGGAGAAATCAGGTAACATACATAAAAAAAAAAAAAAAAAAATACATACACACGAACATAGAACCTCCTCCTTTTTTGAAAGTCGGTTAAAAAGAGACTGACATTTGAGTTTCTTTCGGTGTTTCTTCTCAAAGTGGTCAGCTAGTGAAACGCCGACCTCGCCTAGCTAAAAAAATGACGTGTAAAAGTGTTTTTATTAACCTACCTATTTACAAAAATAAATATCATTACTTTTTTAACATTCACCGTTTTTGATTTTACCGAATTATCTCTTACAAACAAACAAAAAATGTTTTTTTTTCTCATCATAATATCAGTAATAGATTTAATATTTATATTTATTTATGGACTTAGTATAATAAATGAATTTGAATTTGATTTAATACAAAGGGTTCCTAACTTAACTCTAGTGTGTAACTCACTTTCTTCTGAAGAAATTTTAGTGAATTATTATCCGGGGAAGTACCTGCACAGTCAATACTTAGTCTAAAGACTAGGTTAACGGGAATACCCTACAAGTTTTGATTTATTTGTGAGTCGTCATCTTCCTGTCCTTGTCTCGTGTTATTTGGGGTCGGCGCAACACGTTTTTTTCTTCCATTCTATCCTACCACCCGTCATGATATCACTAATTTCCTTGTCTTTCATATCACTCTTCATACAATCCATCCATCTTTTCTTTGGCTTTCCTCTCCCTCTTCACCCATTCACACCTATATATCTTTGAGTTAATAATTGTAAGTACCTATCAATTAAAAAAAAAATATATTTGCCCAGCCTTTTCCCAAATATTTTGGTGGCGGCTTCCAGTTTAACCGGATGCAGCTGATAAGTTGACCCGGGTGTTACATGGAGCTGATGGAGCATAGCAATCAGGTCAACTGACCCCTAGATCAAAAGTCTAAATACTTACATATTTCTAAAATAACACAAAAAAAAAGAGAAACAAAAATTGTATGTCTCACGGCTGCGCCAAAAACTTCATTAAAGCGATAATGCCGGACAGATGCTGAAATGATGGTGGATGAGTAACAATAATTTATTTATATTTATTTATTTATTTAATACTTCAAGCACACTAATGTACAGAGGCGGACTTAATGCCATAGGCATTTTCTACCAGTCAACCTTTAGGTGATGCAGAAAAAAACAGTGGTAGGTGCAATTAAAAATGAAAAAATAAAAGGAATCAAAGAATACTTAAGAGAGGTAGGGCACAGTGGGATTCATCCCGCTCAAATTTGGAGCAGCCCGACTGGGGAAGTACCTCCGCCTTACAGAAAATCGCAGCCAAATAGCACCGCTCTTTTGTGGTGTTGTGTTCCTGCGGTGAGTAAGGTATCCAGTACTCCTGAGGATTCGTTGTGCTGATAAAGGGAGGGCCGCGATTAAAACAATTACACACAAACACACAACAACAACACAAACAATACACACAATGCAACAAACACAACAATACATACAATATACACAACAACACACAACACAACAACACACGACATACAATACACACAACACACAATACACACAACACAACAACACAACGCACACACACTCACACTCACACACACACACACACACACACACACACACACACACACACACACACACACTTTATTACATACAACTAGCTGCTGCCCGCGACGTCGTCTGCGTGAAGAATCTACAGCACCAAATATACCTACCTAAGATTCCAGTAGCCTTTATATAGTAGCAGTGATAGCCTAATAGTGTGACCGGCGGATTGCCAAATCATAGGTCTCGAGTTCGAACCCAAGGCACGCACCTCTGACTTTTCGGATTCATGTGCGGATTGTATAATTATCACTTGCTTCAAAAGCGGTGAAGGAAAACATCGTGAGGAAACCGGCATGCCTGAGAGATATTTCTCGAGAGCATGTGATGCCAAGTCAGAGGCCCATGGGCGGCATTAAAACTCTGACGCCAGGTTAGTTACTAACCACACGATAAGAAGAAGATAGCATTATAAGTTAATAACTTTTAAAATAGCATTAAAATATAAGTTACATGAAGAGAGTTTTTTTGTATTTTTTTTTTATTTTGCAATTTTTAGTTTCTTTGTATGCAAAGAAAGTCTTTCAAAACTTGAAAGAATCATTGAAATCGGTTAACAATTGCAAAAGAAGTTCTTTCTAAACCTTTTAAAATAGACAGGCGTAATGTTATGGGAAATACATAAACCATGCACAGACATGACGTGACTGTAGCTATTGCGAGTAATTTGTTATTATGCGTTGAAGAGTTCCATCGCCTGTCTTCTTCATCAGTTTTTCTTCACGAAATGATACTTGCTAAATGTAAATGCTTGATTTGTCACCAAAAAAAAAATGTAAAAATTGGTACATGTTTTCCTATATTATTTGAGGAGTTCCCTCAATTCCTCGAAGATCCCTCATCAGATTTGAGGTTCAATACTAATGGGACCAACCTGGTAGTATACCCTATCAAATAAAAAAAAGATTTTTGAAAATCGGTCCATAAATGGCGGAGTAATCGCGTAACAAACACACAAAAAAAAAACCGTCGAATTGAGAACCTCCTCTTTTTTTTAAGTCGGTTAAAAATACGTTCAAAGGTATATACCTTATAACACTTCCCTATAAACTACGTTGATAATTATACTGCCAGGAGCCAAAATGTAAAGATAGTCAGGACTGGTGGCGCGGGAGCAAGCGACGTACAGGTGCCCGTGTGAGAAGCAACTCGTCCTGAGATCTACACCCGCTGCTCTGAGTATCGGCTCCTGCGATTTATTGATTGTCATCACTAAGCAAACACTCACGGGGAACTGTACGCGCTCGAACTGTATCGGGAAGCTATGAAGTATAAGAGGAATGCGTTGTATAAATACTGCCTTGCCGACGCCACAACCCGTAAAAATTTCCACCTCAATGGTGTCTGTGGAGAGAGATGACTTTAAGGCACCACCCGTTACACAACTTTGGAGGAGATTTGTTCCTAAAAAGCATAATCGGGACGCCGACCTTCATTCACCTTGTTGACTTCCAGCGCATACCATTATGCGCTGGAAGTCAACTTGCTGACAGGAAGTTCAAAAATTCCACGGGATAATGTGTGGCGTCATCTTGCTCGACGACAGTGCTTATCGACGTATAGACCACTTCATTCCCCTCAATGTCCGAGAGAATGCATTCGTTAATTGCTGCAGCATGATCATTTTTGGGCGCCAAAATGGCCCTCTCACACGAATTCTGCTGGTGCGCTATACGACTGATGTCCACGTACACACAGCGAATGAGTTCTTCGAAGCTGGATACCACTCTACCGAGAGACTCTGAAAGCACCGCCTGTCCACTTCTCTCTTCTGGTAAAATGCCTTTGCCAAGACTTAGAAGGACATCGGAGAATTCTTGAGCGCGAGCAAAGCCGCCGAGCCGAGCTCTTATATTAATGGTCAAGCGCAGCGTACGAACTTGTGACCACAACGAAGATCGTTTCACCGAAGCATTCATCTCGTCAGCCCTCGATCCCCGCGTCAACTCGGGAAGCGTTTGCCTGAAATCGCCACTGAGCAGAACTGTGACACTACCCATCAAATGTTCGTTCCTGCAGATGCCCTGCAGGGTTCTGTCCACGGCTTCAACTGCCTTCCTTTTGAAAATCGTATACTGATACGATTCCATGTGATACGATCCGAACTCTGCTCAAGATTTTGAGGGTTTTGTTGGAACTTCAATTTGTCAAAAAGAAATAATACGATACAACTTTTATGAAAAAAATGCACAATGCCATCTATGAATTTAAAGAATAACTAACTACTAACCTCACCAACACGATCAAAATTTAAATTAATTTTCAAAAAGTCTTTATGTGTTACTTGATTTGATTTTTATACATTCTTATAGATGGCGCTGATTCCAAATTGTCTTTATGCTACTAACATTCATTAAACTTTGTTTCTCTGCCAAAGTTACATAAATGGCGTAGTTTTTATAGTGTAAAGCTAGATAATAGCATAGCTTACTTAAAACCAACATTTAAATATGCGTCCTTTGATTACACGCTTCCACAGAATGAGTTAGAAGAATAAAGATTCACTGCTCCTCCCCCGTAGGTGATAGCAAACAGACAAACAGACAAAAATTCCAAAAAGTCACTTTTTGTCACCAGTACGTTTTTCTAACAAAACCCACTTATTTTTTCTTGAAAATTCTCAATGCACAGTTTTTCTTTCGTTACTGTTTTATTACACGTAGATGAAAAAAATGCACAATACCATCTATGAATTTAAAGAATAACTAACTACTAACCTCACCAACACGATCAAAATTTAAATTAATTTTCAAAAAGTGTTCATGTGTTACTTGATTTGATTTTTATACATTCTCATAGATGGCGCTGATTCCAAATTGTCTTTATACTACTAACATTCATTAAACTATGTTTCTCTGCCAAAGTTACTTAAATGGCGATGTTTTTATAGTGTAAAGCTAGATAATAGCATAGCTTACACAAAACCAACATTTAAATATGCGTCCTTTGATTACATGCTTCCACAGAATGAGTAAGAAGAATAAAGATTCACTGCTCCTCCCCCGTAGGTGATAGCGTGATAATATATAGCCTATGTGTTGACCCGACCTCTTAGTAATATTCATGCAAAATTTGAAGTAAATCCATGCAGTACTTTTTGAGTTCACCCCGGACATACATACAGACAAACAGACAAACAGACAAACAGACAAAAATTCTAAAAAGTCACTTTTTGTCACCAGTTACGTTTTTCTAACAAAACCCACTTATTTTTTCTTGAAAATTCTCAATGTACAGTTTTTCTGTCGTTACTGTTTTATTATATGTATAGATTATCTATATACGAAAGCACGTAAATCCATTTGTCTCAGCTGTTATTCTTAGATCTATGACGGTCGTTACGAGCAGTCACAGTTAAACCAAGGGGTATCGTGTTACCCAGGAACTGAACCATACTCTTGATCCAACTGCCCAACGATAGCCTCTTCAGGTATTGATCGAGAATCTTAGCCATTTGGCAGACACGACTATCGGCACAATATTTGCTGAGTCCACATTCCACATGTCGACAATCTCGCGAGCCAATTCAAGATAA
Organism: Euplexia lucipara; assembly: GCA_921972225.1. NCBI lineage: Eukaryota > Metazoa > Arthropoda > Insecta > Lepidoptera > Noctuidae > Euplexia > Euplexia lucipara. Next base: position 3,446,736 of record OV179168.1, on the reverse strand, counting down.
TTGATTTTCTTATCTTGTATCTTGTTCGACTTTCACGAGGTTCCCGTCTTGTTATTATTATTATTATTTTATTATTCCTACTTTTTTATTTCCAGATGTCAGTGATGGTGAAGCGATGGTATCGGTCGCGAAGAAATCAGTTTATTATATTTGCAATAAGCATAATTTGCATAATATATTATGTGTGTTTAAATGATGATTTGCAACGGGAACCCGATCTTGATGTTACGAGGAGGTAAGATTTTATTGATTAATTTACAACGAAGATAGTTTTCTCATCTTATAAAAAGCAAAGGAAAATGCCCATTCATTATGGCCATGTCAAAGTCAAATCAGTTATTTCAATTAGATCGTTAAAAGGCACTTATAAACGTCATAATTAAAAGTAAAATGAATAAGGAAATGATTCTAGTTGCCCCTTCCAAAAGGTAGTTTAGTATGGAAAAGAATGGGCAAGAAACTCCATACTTACTCTTTTAAAATAGTGGTTTACAATACTTTGTATACAGGGTGTCTCATTCAAATCGGTCAGTATGGGAAAGTCTAAAACTATAAGACATACAAAGATCTGTTCTGAGGAACCATGTCATCGATTTTAATAACAAGAAAAACTGCATTCATACATTTAAAAAAAACATCTGTACTCCGGCCGGGAATCGAACCCGGTTATTTTGAAAAAAGAAACCTAAACTATTTCTATTTAGATATCGATTGTGTAGGTCTTAAGCAGTAAATGTTTGTATGAGACATGATGTCTAAAATGGATAAAATGCATTGTTTCCACATACTTTAATTTATTTTTATCGCCAATTTGTGATCAAGTTAAAATTATTCCGCGCGCTTTTTCTTTTGGCTGTATTAGTTTTGTTCGAAAATTTCAGTCTGAGTTTTTATTATTTCCTCGCAAATATGTTATAAAACCTCGTATGACATACGTGCGCTTTGATAATTACAGCCTCTGCTTTCTTGTAGCCCTCGCCTGCAATGTACTATTTTCAAATCGGTCCAGTAGAGTCGGACCCTATTCAATGCAAACAGACAATCAAACCTTTCCATTTTATAATATTAGTATACAATACATACAGGGTGTAAAAAGACCGATCACATAGCCGATAACAACACATTCTGTACATACATATGATTAAGTAACTTTAACCAAAAAATAATGCTGGGAAAATACTTTTTTTTTCATCTCTAAAACAGAGATGCTTATTATTGCGCGCACTGCATAGCGCGACAACGCAACGCAACTTTCGATCAGCTGAGCGTATGGCCACTCGCGCTTGGTCGTTGACCCGACCGGCCCGCTTATTTAGTATCCATTGCATTTTTGTAACTTCAAATGCGTAATTTGTTTTGAAAAATCGATAATTTTGATAATGTTTGTTCGGAAGAAAGTTTACTAATGATACTTGGAATACAATTTTGAAAAAAAATATATATGTCACTTTGACCTTCAATGTGACCAAAACCAGTGGATTCCCAGGTATGTTCTAGAAGAAAAAAACTATCCCAGTGATGGGTAGAATATGTAGGTAGTGTTCGTTTACGTAAGGGTCTTTTTAAAACCTGTAGATATAAAAATACACGAAGTCTTTTAACTAGTACAGTTTTCCAATAATCTTCAAAGACTCGTGGTCTTATCTCATTGCCGAGTTTCACATTTCACATTAAGTAGCACAATCAATTAAACTTAAGTGTTTAATGAGATTAAGACCGATATCGTGTAGCATAGACTGCGGTTTTCTTTCCCCATTCATGCATATTTGCTATACTGAGGCATATATTATTTAGCCGGACCATAGATATAATAGAATAGATTAATACTCTTAATGGGCTATTTGCCAACATTTTAGTTTTCAGTCCCTCATCTAGATAACAAGAAAATATTCGACACATATGTTTTCTTTTTTCACGTTGTCAAAAAAAAAATAACGGCGATACATCGAGTCAAGTCGAGATTCTACGTATTTTAAGAAAGTCTTTCAAAACTTGAAAGAATCATTGAATATTTTCTTTTAAAAGAGACGGGCGTAATGTTATGTTATGGAAATACAAAAACTTTGTGTCGACAACTGACTGTAGCAATCGCGAATAATATTCTGTTATGCGTTAAAGAGTTCCATTCCCTGTCTTCTTCATCAGTTTTTCATCATCAAATTATAGGTAGGTACTTTCCAAAGAAACATGCTTGATTTGTTACTAAGAATGCAAAACTCGGTACGTGTGCACCTAAATTATTTGAGAAGTTCCCTCAATTCTTCGAGGATCCCATCATCAGATCTGGGTTTTAATGGGACTAAGCTGGTAGTATACCCTATGAAATAAAAAAAGAATCTCGAAAATCGTTCCATAAATGGCGGAGTAATCGGATAACAAACACAAAAAAAAACAGTCGAATTGAGAACCTCCTCCTTTTTTAAAGTCGGTTAAAAAGATTTTTCTATCTGCATTTCCTACTTTGATTCATGCCGTGGCAGCCTTTAAGGCAACATTATAAAATGTATGAATACCCTAACATGCCTACCCTAACATTTTAACCGACTTCAAAGAAAGGAGGAGGTTCTCAATTCGGTTGTATTTTTTTTTTTTTTTTTAGGGTTTGTTACCTCAGTACTCCGTCATTTATCGACCGATTTTCAAAATACTTTTGTTTGATAGGGTATACTAACAGATTGGTCCCATTTGTATCAAAACTCATATCTGATGAGGGATCTTCAAGGAATTGAGGGAACTCCTCAAAAAATATAGGCACACATGCACCGATTTCAACATTTTTAGTAACAAATCAAGCATTTTCATTTAGAAAGTAACATTTGGAGAAAAAAACTTATGAAGAAGACAGGCAACGGAACTCTTCAACGCATAACAGCAAATTATTCGCGATTGCTATAGTCAGGTGTCTAGGCTGAGCTTTTGTATTTCCACAACATAACATTACGCCATTCTATTTTAAAAGGGGCCGGCAGAGATGTACAGATTAATGTTTAGAGATAGAACTTCTTTAGCATTTGTTATCCAATTTCAATGATTCTTTCAAGTTTTGAAAGACTTTCTTTACATACAAAGAAACTAAAAATTACAAAATAAAAACTTTTTTTACAAAAAAAAAACAACCGGCTTCTTAAAAAAAAACTAACAGGTGAAAAATAACTCCAGTTTCGGAAGTCGGTGGCCAATAATGAACAAAACAAAACCACCAAAGCCACAGACTTCCGAAACTGGAGTTATTTTTCACCTGTTAGTTTTTTTTTAAGAAGTCGGTTGTTTTTTTTTGTAAAAAACGTTTTTTGGTATAATGCTTTGTTCGTTTTACATTGTTTAACTAAATAAAATAAATATAAAGATAAGGTTTAGAATCCTAAGGCGTCGAAAATTCGTCCTAATCGCCGTCAACGGGACAATAAACAAAAACATTCAATACGTATAGACCGGACATCACGAACAAAATTTTCATCCGAAACTTGTGTCCTGCCGGACAAGTCTATGAGTTTGTTTCAGTTCGCTCCGCTGCCGCTCCATTATACCTACATAAATTATTCTAGATGGCGTTACTGAGACAAGTTATTCATCAATTTTATTAACAGAAGAGAAATACTTACTGGGTAGTACTGGGTAACCTGATACCCCGCTGTTTGACTTTTGGGCTTCAGACTACATGTAACGACGGTCAAAAATTTACGAATGATAGCCGGGACTAACTGCGTAACCTGCTTTCACGGGGCTACCTCCCCATAAACCGACCTCAAGCGTGTATAAGCTTCGATCGAGCCCGACCACTTGTTATTTCGCAACAAGATCCACAGGCCACTAAGAATAGACTAACACGAAAAGAACTCACTCACGGATTATCACGATGTATCACTGTTGCACACTGGTACTCCAGAGCCACGCAGTGGGCGCTTCGCCTTGTCATAACAACTGTTCTTTTCAAGCAAAGTTTGCTTAACAATGGCATTGATATAATCGGCCCAGACCATTGGTACCGACTAGAACCACACACCACTATCGCTGGATATTAATAATCTATCTCGGTTGCTATCTTGATCCCGATCTTTGTCTGTAACCAATCAACGACCGAATTCGCCTATCCGAGTCTTAAAGATGTTCAATCAGAAGCAGCCGTCAAAAACAAAGGATCGGGATTTGGATTGAGATAGAATATTAATATCGGGCGTTAATGAACGAACTAACATGATTAAGAGTCACTCGCGGTTTATCACAATGTATAACTGCACTGGTATTCCAGAGTAACGCAGTGTACACGTCGCCGTGTCTCATTCAACTGTTCTTTTTAAACAAAATTTGCTTATCAATGGCATAAATTTGCATTCCACCACCAATTCAGGAAATGATCATGTTTCCTGGGTAGTTATCACACTCACTCGTCGGCATAATTAACTTTATTTCGGTAACGGTGTTCTTTGCGGTCTATTTGTTTATTTATTTTTGTTTAATTTACTTACCAACTTATAAGTTGCAATTTCAGTGTTGCTTTACTTAGTTGTAAGTGTTACTAACCATTTATAATTTATTATAATGTACGGGACGGGACGGTTACGGGATTAATTATTTCCTGAAATAAATGAGTATTATTATTTATTATACTAACAGTATAAATACTACACACAAGTTATAGGTCTTAGGTATAGAACATGTAAACCAGTCCATTAAAAAGTTACATTTGGGGTTGCATTTGTCAATTGACGCAATTTTGTTTTCTACATATCATGGACGGTTAGTGTAAATTTGAACAAAACTTTGTATGGTTGCCACTCTTGTCCTATGGTCGCCATCTTGGAAAAAGGAGTGCAAATTGACCAAGTTATTGTCTGGACTTTAAAAGAGACTATGACCTCTGAGTTTCTTTCGGTGTTTCTTCTCAGAGTAGTCAAATAGTGAAATACCGATCTCATTTACTAAAAAAATTAAATTAAAAATTTAAAAAACCCCCACCGCAAAAAATTAAAACATTTAAAAAGTAAAAAATAACACTTTAGCCCCGAAATTTTACTTCACGTCGGGGTACCGCTTAAGTAAGGAATGTTCCTAGTACATGTAGGTACCTGGTCTACTTAATTTAACGGCACCCCGACGTTACGTAAAATTTCGTGGCTAGAGTGTTATTTTTTACTTTTTAAATGTTTTAATTTTTTGCGGTGGGGGTTTTTTAAATTTTTAATTTAATTTTTATTTTAAATTTTTTAAACGCATTAATTTTGTTTTATCGAGTATACAGTTATGAGTTTTTCCAGTGCATTGTATGTAGAGTCAAATGCTGGTTAAAACGAATCCAAACACGACATATCTGCTATTATTTTGTCAAGAGTCTACCTACTGGTGTGCTGGATAGCCTGGCTGTAGCATCAGCTTATCCTGTTGCCAACAGTGCATTGTGTTTAGAATCAAATGCTCGTTGAAATGAATCCAAACACGACATATCTGCTATTATTTTGTCAAGAGTCTACCTACTGGTGCGCTGGACAGCCTGGCTGCAGCATCATCTCCTCCTGTTGGCATCAGGGCATTGTGTGCAGAATCAAATGCTGGTTAAAATGAATCCAAACATGACATATCTGCTATTATTTTGTCATGAGTCTACCTTCTGGTGTACTGGATAGCCTGGCTGCAGCATCAGCTCATCCTGTTGCCATCAGTGCATTGTGTGCAGAATCAAATGCAGGTTAAAATTAATCCAAACACGATATATCTGCTGTTATTTTCCCAAGAGTGTATTAGTCTGCTGGATATCCTGGCTGCATTAGACCAAATACACCATAATGTTGCTTATTAATATTACACACATGGGTATTTGAAATTTGAAGACACACATATGTTTTTAAGTAAAGTTAATACCCATTGACGTCTAAAATAGCAATGGTAGCTAACACAAAAGAGCTGATAACCTTGAAACGGCTGAACCGATTTTGATGAATCATGTCTAAGAACCATCGCAAGAAACCCTGCTTTAAAATAAAAAAAAACCGCATCTAAATCAGTTCACCCGTTTGGGCGCTACGGTGCCACAGACAGACAGACAGACAGACACACACACATAGCGGTGAAACTTATAACACCCCTCTTTTTGCGTCGGGGGTTAAAAAAGGCGACGTGTAAAAGTATTTGTAAAAACCTATTTACAAAAAAAAAATATCATTTATCATTTATAGTTACAATTTTATCTTGTTGAAAGCCAATTACAAATTTCCACTTATAATTAAACAAATAGCTTAGTTTTATTACTTAATAATAGTAGGCTACACTACAATTACAATAAATTATTCGAAGAAACATGGGTGCTAGGATATGTTAACAAAGAATTGGTTGCACAGAGTTTTTCTTAATCTGCGAACATCACAAACGAATGTATCGACATCGACTTCCTGGCAAGCCACGTTACAAGCTCGACAAACTCTTATAAGATACGAGTTCCGTCTGTACGAGGTTCTTGGCAGAACCAGTGGCAAGAACCTTTTCATTGGCTGTGGCAACCAGTGGCAAGAATTTTCGTAGAAATGTACACGGTATCCGAAGACCTATCTTGCTCAACAACTCGGGAATGTCAGCCGATCCGTTCATGATCTTGAACAATTAACTTGAAGTCCACTTAACGTGCAATAACATTTTTTTGTAATTTTTGTTTATCATCAAAGTTCGGTGTGGCAATGAAAAAATAGCCATAGCCCTGCTGGTCCATAAAAGACTTACTATTAACTTTCAACATAATATATCAGGGTTTCCATAACGCACACTTACTTACCATCTTCGTTGTAAGCTTGTAAGGAATTTATTGTAATTCCAATAACATTATACTTAGTTACTGAGTATAAATCCCAAGGGTAATGTTATATTTCGAAAGTTTTTTTAAAGGGCGATTCGTAATTAATAAAGCCGTAAGAGCCAGCAAAGACCTGGCAAAGCGCAGAAAAAACCTACTTTGCTATTGTTGAAATTAAGTTGCAATGCAACGCCAGGTCGTCGCTGGCTCTTAATGCCCAGTAGCATGCTTTTTCTTTATGTTTTGTGTTTCTATTTATTTTCTGTCTCTGTCTAGATATGCACGCTTCACTGTCCGTAGTAATGCAAGCCGATTGGTTGTGGTTAAAAAGATTAATATTAAAGATGTAGATTATAAGAACAGGTAAGGTTATTTTCTTGTTTTTTCTTATAAAATAAATAGTCATTGATACCAATTAAGAAAACAAACAAAATTTTTTTTCCTAGACCACAGTACGAATTTTCTCGAAGGGTTTTTTTAAGTGGCCATTTTCTTAATCGAACGGACCAATTATTACTTAGGTACTAATTCCACGATTTTCTGTAAGTTTTTTTTTCAATAATCAGATAAATTTTAAATCTAAAAATTAAAATATCGCGATTTGACTTGATTCAAGTTAAGTTCGGTCAGATTCTTTTTTAAATTTGACAGGGTCAGGAGATACCTATGGACCACCCACACCTGTGTCTACACTGATCTACTGATGAGTCAGTCTAGGCAATGCCGATCTCGTGCCGGCTAAATTATCTCGTCTCAAAGTCAAAGTCAAATCATTTATTTCAATTAGGCCTGAAAACAGGCACTTTTGAACGTTATACTTACAAATAAATTAAATTAATATGATTCTAGTTGCACATTCCAAAAGGTAGTTTTGTATGGAGAAGAATGTGCAAGAAACTACATACTTACTCTTTTAAAATAGATTTTACAATATTTGTATACATAATCAGATTATATGTGAGGACGATGTACCATGAGAAAAAAAAAACAGCTATCCTGAGATAGGTGATATAAAATAAGCAACGCGGCTGGTAATAGTATGAGCGTATTGAAAGATACATGGTGCTCACATATTTACATAATATTTAATCCAAAGTTGATTATTAAAAAAAAAAGTAATAATCATGAAAGCCAATCATCTAAAAAAATCATCTAAAAGCCAATTATTCAATAATCAGATAAGTTATATCTAAGGCATAAAAATAGCGGTTTGACAACATTTGTATGGACAATATGTCAAACCGCTATATTCATTCTTTAGTTAAAAGTTATATGACTATTGAAAAATTTGCCAAAGCAAATCTGTCAGACCATGATTTTTTATTTGTATTTTTCAATGAAACTTAGTAACATTTTATGTAATTATGATTGATGATATCTTCAAAACTATGCACTTTTGAACTACACATTCGAAGACTTTTTGTATTATTTTTACTTATAGAAATCTAGAGTTAAGAGATATCTCAACAAACAGGTTGTATAATAACAATGGTCGTTTACTTCAGAATTTAAATTTTCCCTTCAGGACCTTTGATATGTTTCTTCTTTAGACTAATATTTTGGTATCAATGACTATGAAAAATTTAAGGCATGCCATATTTATTTTAGCTTTGCTTTTTTTTTTATTTGGTTCGTGTGGTTTTTTTCTGTTGGGATTTATTTGTAACACCATTTCATTATTTTAATCATAATAACACGTTTACTGCCAGACTACTACTGGCGGCTCTCCGGTGACCGGCGTGGCGTACAAAGTCTTCAATAAATACAATTAATACAGCAATTATTCTGCCCATAGTCGTGACGGCCAATAGCATAATAGCCTCGATCAACACCTTATGAGGCTCTCGTTACGGAGCTGGATCAAGGGCTTGATCCAAAAAGCTGTATTCTTGGACACGACGCTCATAGTTAGGCGATAACTCTCTCAGCACGCGTAGCATAACTACAACAACAACAACAACAACAATTTTGTTAACATGTGGATAATGTAGTGGGCTGCAATATTGTGAATACCACCTAAGAACCTATTTTATTGTTTGTAAATATATATTGTAGCTGTTAATTGTCCCAAAATAAATAAAATAAAATAAAATAAAAACTACCGTAGGAACAGATATTATTATTCAACTGGCCTGTTGGTCTAGTAGTCAGTGAAAAAAAAATAACCAAAAACTTGGTTATTTGAATTTTTCACCTAAATTTTGAGGCTATGTGAAAAAATTGTAAATACAAAAGTTGTTGATCTTTTTATTATCTACGACTTGGCCATTTCACTTTTTTTCCATAGGACTTGTAGTTTTGTTGGAAATCAAGATAAACCATTTTTTACCCTTACCCCGTCACCCCCCCGCCCCCGCCCTCCCACTTCCCGAACTCGGATCAACCGTAATTTATTTTTCCTTTCATTTTTATCATATTCCCCTCTTTTTATAATGGGTTTCATCCTACTGTATTTATTTTTGGTTTCAAAAATTATCGACCCTGGTCTACAGGTGGAATGGGCCCGAAAATAGTTGTCTGACTGAAAACAAAATATTATATTTTTGACTAAAAACAATGCTTTGTAGTGCTCACACTTTCTATCTTATCAGGATTGGTTTCCGCACTTAATCCCAGTTTGGAACATTATGCTAACACTTTAAAATACAGTTTTTACAAAATGTGTACTAATCTATCATCCTTCTATTTTCTTTCCTTCCTATACTTTTATCATTTTATGATATCGTATGTATATACTATACTTCATTTAATAGAAGCAGGAATGCAGGTAGCAGGACATTTAATTTTCGCCTGGCCCTGCAGTGGGACAGTAACAGGCTGGTATTATAAATGTTTATTAATCAAAAACAAAGTAACAAACATTATCAATCGCTTTACGTACCAGCACAAACTATCGCGAGTTTAACAGCAGTATGTCAGAAGCGACAACTCGGTGTCACTAACATATTTTTCGGCGAATAACAAATAATACATACAAAGGTCAATTCATAATTCAAGAAGACACTTTTTATGTCGTACTCGTAATACGATATAAAAAAGTATCCCCTCAGCACTCTTGAGCAATAGGCTATTTGACAAAATTTTAATTTTTAGTCTGCATCTAGATTACTTACAAGAAAATATTCGACACGTATTTTTTTCTTTTTCAAATTAATGGAAAACTGCTTAGAAGCGCATTAAAGTTGAGGAGAGGGGGCTTGTAACGTCATTACCCAGTATAAACTGTACTGGCTAGTGATGTCATGCGACATTTTAAACTGGATGTATCGCCGTTATATTTTGATTACGTGAAAAAACAAAAAATATGTGTCAATATTTTTTTGAAATCTAGTCTATGAGGGACTATAAACTAAAATTTTGTGAAATAGCCCATTCTTTGCATTTATTTCCTCAAAGATATCTAGGGGTAAATCGGTCCGGCTTATTCCCAGGCGCTCCATAATTTTATTCCCGACGGCTCCAAATTAAAAAAGCAATATAATAGTAATAATTAAAATCTTTCCCATGAGCTCCAAAAATTTTCAAGTACAGATTGCACATACTTAGCTAAGATAAGATTGATTTGTGACTGCCTATGTAGGTACTGAAACTACTTACCTCTAAATTATATTATTGATGGAAGCAATTTGTGTTTTGTTGACCTTACGCAATTTGGTTTGGAGCCGCTGGGAAAAAAAATAGTATTTTATTATTTAACTAATAAAATTATGGATCTGTTGGGAATCAATGTATGGAGAGAAATTGTTTGCAGAACAATAGATTGGGAGCTCTTGGGAATAAGCCATCGGTCCGTGTCCCATAAACATTATTATAGGAACGACAAATGAAGGTAGGTAGGTCAAACTACACAACGACTGTAATTTTTCGTATTACGAATATTACTTAAATTATGTTAGTTTTCACTTATAACACGTAATCGTATCATGATGATCATGCTACGCGTTTTTTATTAAGTCCAGCAAATAGATATGATGCATGTGCATTTCATCAATTTAAAAAAAAAAACGTGACATTTGCCAGGTGTGTAACGCGCATGCGCAGAGCATGTCATCTTTTAATTATATTTCCTATATTTTGATTTAATTTTTCCTCAATTCTGTTTTATCTTTTCAGAAATTCTGTGATTGAGTAAGTAGATAGAGTAAGTTACCTCTTAGTGCATGTTGCATGTCTGTGGTGGTCTAATTAATTATTAACTCATTAACCTAAGTAGAAATAAACCTATTACCGCGTAGTATCGTTTGAGACTTTTTTGGTCGTCGAAATGTTCGCGGAGCCGCGCGCGGCCGCTCAACCTCTTCAAGTTTCTCAAACGATACTACGTTTTATAGTTATCAAGATAAAGTTTAAAATTATATGATACTGAAACTGCTCGCCGCTTCGCTGCCATTCAGGTGTGACTCGGCCCTCAGTCTCACAGTTTTTTGTCCCCATACACAACGACGTGCATAAAATTTTAAAAACAATCTGAATTGTCCAATTTGAGCTACTCGTCCGGCCGTCATACCGGTAACAGCGTCACAACGCTGCCATTGTTGTTTTGACAGCTGAGCCTCCAGTAAATAACACATTCAGTGCTCAGTTTAAAATACATTATTCACTCAAATTCAACGGACCAGCAGCATCTGTTTTAACGTGATTCTACTAAATTTGATAATTGTTCTCTAGCGTTTATTTTCAAAGGTAACTCAAATGCTGAAAAAGCTATAATAGTTACATTAAAAGAAAAAGTAATTTACACAATGACACAAACAATTTTAAATACAAAACAAAAGATATAAACTACAATCATAAAGATCAATGAATAGAATTGAATAAAATTAGAGTAAAATAAATAGAATCGAATGTAATCACAGTAAATATTAAATTAACTTACATGCAATCACATATTTTTCAACTACCACCATCAACTTATATTGTTTCTTTACAAATGTTATTGTTTTAAAATCATATAAATGTAGCCTAGCCCATACACCTCTAATGGGGACCAACTCATAGAGACCAACCACTGTGCACCAATCTGTTTGCACATTTAATACCCCGTATTAGCGTACCTTATGACCTTGGGATTAGTCAAAATAGTGCAGTAAACCGCATTTAGGTAGGGAATTGGGGACCAACCACTGTGCACCAATCTATTTGCACATTTGATACCCCGTATTAGCGTACCTTATGACCTTGGGATTAGTCAAAATAGTACAGTTAACCGCATTTAGGTAGGGAATTGGGGACCAACGACCAACCACTGTGCACTAATCTATTTGCACATTTAATACCCCGTATTAGCGTACGTTATGAGCTTGGGATAAGTCAAAATAGTACAGTAAACCGCATTAAGGTGAGGATCTGGAGACCAACCACTGTGCACCAATTCCACATCGCGTTATATTCGTAACCAAACAAAATGAATATTATACATTTAATATCCCGTACCTTGAGATAAGTCGAAATAGTACAGTAGGCCGCACTTAAATGGGCATCCCTATAACCTTGAACTGGTGTAGCGTAGATTGTTTTAATTAGGTACTTATTGAGCCTATTCTTAATCTTGATAACGCTAAAAAGAAAACACATTAAGTTGGGACATGCACATAAAGAAAAATAAACAAAAAACAAAAATATTTATATTATAAAATAACTGATGGAGTTACAGATTTATTAATTAATAAAACACCAGCAGTGCGATTCTGTTAAAATGACCGCGTGTAAATGTAGGTGAAGTGACGGCGACTTCAACTGTCATTCCATACTAATACTGGGCTCACACTGCGCCAGGCAGGATCTCAGCATCTGTCTAGCATTACCACTAAAATGAACCTTTTGGCGCAACCGTGAGACATGCCATTTTTGTGTCTCGGTTTTTTTGTGTGTTCGCTGTGCGTGTCTGTTGCCAATAAATGCTTTCTTTCTTTCTTTCGTTCTCATTTTCACGGTATGACTTGTTACTGAATCGACCGGCTGATCGAGACCCTAAACGTACGAATTCCACCAAACGAGTAGCGCCGGAGTGCGTTTTGCACTGTGTTAAAGGAAATTCTGACTTATGTAGGTACCAAAGTGAACTTTTCAATCGTGCGTGTCAATTAAAGACAAATGACAGCGCGGACACATGTGTCCTCTTGGGGTTTAATTAATTAAGTCTCATGTTTGCGTGGAATATAATAATTATACTACTTAAACGCATACGCGCGGATCTAACAGCATACTTTTGGTATGCATAGTTCGGAGTTCTAATGTAATAAGAGGGTTGCTTATACTGGTTTGGTTACCATTATAGTGCGGTCTACTGTACACCATTTTCCTCTATACAATTCATAATAGCTATAATTGGGTAAGTACGTATTAAAAATTGGTGTGGTAAACTACAGTATATTTTCCAATATTATTACCCTGGTTCGTGGTTTTCCTTATCGCGTTTTAATCGTTTCAACTAACCTTTTAGTGAGATTCAAATTAACGAACGCATGCTTGATGTAACAGAATGGTTACGGTTCGCCTATAAACTACACTCTCACTGACGTAGAGTCGAAGCGAAGCGACGCGTCATGTTTCAAAACTTAAGACTAAATTCATCTGTATTTCATTTTGTGTGTTTTGCACCCATATATGAAAAAACCCGGCGACGCGCGTCGACCGACGAACTCGCGCGAATTCGCGACGCTTTATGTATTTACGTTTAAACACGTGAACTGACGCGTAGCTTCGCTTCTAAATCAAAATCAAAAACTAATGTATTCATAAGTCTGATAATTAGCACTTTTTGAACGTCAAGAAATACGTAAGACTGTCCCTCATAACGACCGCCTTTCTGAACCACTTCCAAGTGTTTTTGCTGGGAAGAAGAAGTTGCGGAACAAACTGTCCACCCACACACAGTCTGTATAATATGTAAAGACAACTTTAGTGAAGTTAACTTTCAATATCTAGCATTAGGTAATATGGAAAGACAGCTCAATTCTCTTTCACTTCACCAGCATTTTCACTAGGTGATTTTTACGGAATAGCTAGGCAGACAAGATTACATTTAGGGGAGGGATGGGTAGGGGAGTGGGGGGTGATGGGGAGTGGGAGAGGAGGGAGGTCAGGACAAAGGGAGGGGGTGGAGAAGGAGGGAATGAGACGGGAGGGGTAGGGGAAGGGTGAGGTGAGAGGGGAGGGGATGAGGCAGGAGCCGGGTGGGGGAGGAAGGGGATGGAGAGGTGAGGGGAGGGGCGTGGGAGCTGTGGGGGAGAGGGAGAGGAGTTGATAAAAATGCTATGCAATAGCTTTACCGCGGCAGTCTCCGAGTGCCACACGTCATTTTCTCTTTTTTTTTTTTAAACATTCAATCACAATGTGCCACAGCGAAGCGTGGCAGGGTACCTACAGCTAGTATTGTATAAAATCTCGCATAAAGTCTGACAACCAGTTTAACCAAGATGCTTCGTGTTACCGTCACTGGATTGTCGAGGTCAGACTGGCAGTCGCTCCATGATGAACACTGGTATTCAGCAGTTGGAAAAGGGCTAGGGAGAAAGCTGGTTTAAGTACCCGTAGTAGATACACCACCATACCGCAATAGAAAAAAATGGTGGTCGGATATGACACAAAGATTCCCTTTTACGCGAGTTAAAAAACAATGTTTTCAATATATCGATTGTATGAGCGTTTTAATGCGGACCTATAAATATTGGGACATCTGTACCATGTAGAGTATAGATTTGGTACATGTTATATTGACTGGCCTGGTGGTCTAGTAGTAAGTGACCCTGACTGCTATGCCGGAGGTCGTGGGTTCGATTCCCACCCAGGACAAATTTTTGTGTGATGAGCACGATCATTTGTAATTTATATATACTTAATATGTATTTATTTAGAAATATATAAGTATGTTCATCAGCTGTTTAGTACCCATAACACAAGCTCTTAGCTTAGCTTGGGACTAAATGGCGTTTAAAAAAAAAAACCTTATGAAGTCACCTTGAAGACATGACCTTGAAAATCGGCTTATCAAGCACTGTATTTACAAATCTCTCTGTGTCAGATATATAGAGCGTAGGATCGAGGAGGCTTTGAAGGAGGATAGAGGAACAGGATGCGAGATTCCGCAGCTGGATCCCTTTGCCAAAGAGGTTATGCAGCTGGAGAAAACATTTCCGAAGATTGACTGCAGCGGACAAGACTGGGTGAAATGCTTTGTAAGTATATTTTGTACCCGTGTAGTTCCCGTTTCCGAGGGAATACAAAGAAAAAAAACTTTTTTCCAGAAAAAAAAACAACCGACTTCTTAAAAAAAAACTCTAACAGGTGAAAAATAACTCAGTATCGGAAGTCTGTGGCTTTGATGGTTTTCGTACTTTATTGACCGAGAAGTCGGTTGTTTTTTTTTGGAAAAAAGTTTTTATTTTGCAATTTTAATTTCTTCGTATGTAAAGAAAGTCTTTCAAAACTTGAAAGAATCATTGTAATCGGTTAACAATTGCTTGAGAAGTTCTTTGTAAACATTAATCTGTACATCTCTGCCGGGGCCCTTTTAAAGTAAACAGACGTAATTTGTTATGTTAAGGAAACACAAATACTCTGCATAGACATCTGATTGTAGCAATCGCGAATAATTTGCTGTTATGCGTTGAAGAGTTCCGTTGCCTGTCTTGTTCAACAGTTTTTCTTCACCAAATGAAAATGCTTGATTTGTTACTAAAAATGTAAAAAGCGGTGCGTCGAGGATCCCTCATCAGATATGAGTTTTGATACAAATGGGACCAATCTGCTACCATACCCTATCAAATAAAAAAGAATTTTGAAAATCGGTCCATAAATGACGGAGTAATGAGGGGACAAACCCTAACAAAAAAAAATATTCAACCGAGTTGAGAACTTGAGAACCTCCTCCTTTTTTGAGGTCTGTTAAAAAGTAGCCTGTATCACCCGGGGAAAGTGTAGCTTCCCAACGGTGAAAAATTTCAAATCGGTCCAGTATTTTCAGAGCCTATTCAATGCAAAGAAACTTACAATCAAATCGTTTCTCTTTATAAGATTAGTATAGACAAGCTGTCCCGGCAAACTTCGTTCCTCCTTAGAATGCATAAATTAGGTTCCTCCTTAGAATGCACAAGATTAAGTTCCTCTTTAGAATGCATAACATTAAGTTCCTCCTTAGAATGCATAAAATTAAGTTCCTCCTTAGAATGCATAAAATTAAGTTCCTCCTTAGAATGCATCAGATTAAGTTCCTCTTTAGAATGCATAAGATTAAGTTCCTCTTTAGAATGCATAAATTTAAGTTCCTCCTTAGAATGCATAAAAATAAGTTCCTCCTTAGAATGCATAAAATTAATGTTGTGTTACTTTCTTAGATAAATCTTTGACTCTGTTATTTTTTCAGCTCTCCGAGTGTAGGGTCGTAGATGAAATATTGTCTACGACCGGGAACATAGTGTGTTACTACCAAGACATTATACACGTAAGCGACAACCAACATTACTTAGGGCTACCGACAGAAGTCAAGGGTAGTAACCCTTATATACTGGATGCAAGCGACCATGTCAAAATCAAATGTTCGGGGACTCGCGAAGGGAGGTAAGGAAATACATTCAATTTTTCAAAGTATAATACGCGCCACTAAAGATGGGACTTGACGAGCGTCAGTAGTTGGAAGCTTGTGCAAGTACAGTCGTGTACGAAATAGTTACCCATAATTTGTATATTAGGCAGGGATTTGTCGAGGACATTTAAATTATCCCCTCTCAGACCTCATACCGCGTAAGAGTCCTTTAAATCGTCTACTGCGCAAGTGAAACGACGTGGTCTGTCAAGTCTCATCTTTCTTTCTTTCAAGCTACCCCAATATGTCAAAGAACAATGCCAGCTTTCGGCCTATACAATTTTTAAAACTAAATTCGCGCGGCCACAAAGTTTTTTCTTCCAACAATTTAAATATAAAATACAAACTCAAAAAAATATAGTTTGTATTTTTCGAGTAGTTCTCGAAAAGAAATTCAGTTTAATAAGTGATTATTTTTATATTCAAGTTCTTTAATTCCAGATTTAAATAAAAAAGTTGCCAGTCTACTACGTAATCGATAATTCTAAATAATTATTTATAGCTGGAATTTCTGCTAATTATGAATTTGATTTAAAAAAAAATATTGCTTTATCAACTTTAAGACAATTAGGTTTAATAATAAGAATTTTAAGAATAGGGTTACCTGATTTAAAAGTACCTACTGCCACTGTAATCGATAATTTAAAATAATTAAAAAATAATTTTTACTTTTTATTTACCACCTCATTAAATTGTCTTTTATTTTTTTATTTTTACGTAAATAATACGTTATCATCGTGTTTCGTGAATTCTCTGATCGATATCTTAGTCGCTTTGTAATAGCAACC
Source organism: Euplexia lucipara (assembly GCA_921972225.1). Taxonomy (NCBI): domain Eukaryota; kingdom Metazoa; phylum Arthropoda; class Insecta; order Lepidoptera; family Noctuidae; genus Euplexia; species Euplexia lucipara. The sequence continues at coordinate 3,429,587 of OV179168.1, read as the reverse complement.
CTGCTGTCAAGATAGCGCGCGTTTTGCATCCATTGTCATAAAATAAATAATTAAAAAAAAAAAGATTAGGGTAACTTGATGTGCTGGCTTCTGCACCAATTGCTTGCATGTATTTTCTTTTATTTTACTAAAATGATCTCAGTCAACTCTCTGACAACAAGTTTAACCAAGGGGTTTCATGTTACCCAGTTACTGGGTTGTGGAGGTCTGACAGGCAGTCGCTCCATGTAAAACACTGGTATTCAGCTGCATCTGGTTAAACTGGAAACCGACCCAGAAATAGTTGGGAAAAGGCTAAGCAGATGGATGACCTAAGAATACATAAGGAAAGCAAAACAAATATTGAGTGTTGAAGAATTAAAACAATTAAAAACGAACTAGCAGCCGTCACGCGGTTTCGCCGCCGTTGTTCCCGTTCCCGTGGGAATACAGGGATAAAAAGTATAGCCTATGTCACCCTGGGATAGTGTAGCTTCTCAACGGTGAAAGAATTTTTCAAATCGGTCCAGTAGGTTCGGAGCCAATTCAATGCAAACAACCAAAATATCAAACTTATAGATATACAGTGTGCGAACAATGCGAACATGTACATGTAGAGGTTACAGATGTTGCATTTAAATACATATTTTAGGATATACAGTATACAACGTGTTTTTTTTTTGATATCCCATAACTCTAGGGTATGATTGAGACCATATCAAAGAATCAACTGGCATATGAATTAAGTTTCAATCATCCTTTTTTTTTACTATCATGCAAAATAATTCGACAAAGTCACGATGATTAATGTAAAACACTCTTACGTGAAAGAAAAGTGACGTTAGAAAGAAAATTCTTCGTACTGGTGACAATTTTTGAAATAATTAGGTAATAACAATAATATTAATAATACTTAATAATAATATTCCACGATCTATTCACACAACGCCATCTAGTCCCAAGCTAAGCAGAGCTTGTGTTACGGGTACTAAACAACTGATAATATAATTATGATTGATGATATCTCCGAAACTATGCGTTTTTGGACCATCTATTCTAGGAGTTTTAGTATTATTTATTACCCTAGAGTTATGGGATATCAAAAAAAACACCTTGTAGACGGGTGGAGTACTGTTCTCCTAGATAGGCTAAAAAAGGCTTAACCTGTGTTAAGGAGAGACAGTGCCAGTCCCCTAATTGGTGGATTGGGAAACAGCATCTGGATTTAATTGTAGTGAGTTGGAAATACTTATTTCACTGTACCTTATTTAAATAAAACTTATTTTATTTTATTTTATTTATTCAGGGACAATAAACAGCTACAACATGTGTTTAAATAGAGTACAGATAATACAGAACACACACGCATCACATCAAAAGTGAGTGAGTGGTGTAGTTTACATCTAGAGTGTGTGAGTGTGTATGTATGACAAAACCGACAAAACCGACGTTAAAAATTATAGACCTATCGCTAAAATTCCAATCTTTTCTAAAATTATAGAGAAGGTAATCTATAATGCTATCAACAACTACTTCGAAAAACATCATTTATTCTGCAATGAACAAAAAGGGTTTAGGAAGAACACAACAATAAATATGGCACTCTTTGACCTAATATCTAAAATAATGACATCCGTAGACAAAAAGAATCCTATATGTGCTATATACACTGACATGACAAAAGCTTTTGACTATGTAAATCACAAGACTTTGTTGCAAAAACTGCAAGGCTATGGCATAAGAGGAAATGTTCTCAAACTCATAGAATCTTACCTAAGTGATAGGTCTCAGTGCACAGAAATCTCAAGAATATGCCAAAACACTAAATTAGAAACTGTCTATACGTCTGCATCAAAACATGTAAAGTATGGTGTGCCTCAAGGCAGTGTGCTTGGACCGCTATTATTCTTAATATACATTAATGATCTCCCAAAAGCTATAGCACATAAAATGATCCTTTTTGCTGATGATAGCACAGCAGTTGTCGAGTATACTAATTCTGGTAATTATGAAATTGACATCAAAAGTTGTTTAAACGACATTATAAAATGGCTCAATAACAATAATCTAGTTATAAATTTAAACAAAACTAAAATAATGCATTTTCATCAACGTCGTGAAAACCCAAATATTTCTGTTACCTTCAACAACTGTTTAATAGAAGAGGTTACTGATACCAAGTTCTTAGGTATAATTATAGACAATAAACTCACTTGGAAATTGCATGTGGAAGATGTATGTAAGCGCCTAAGTAAATCCGCATATCTACTCTTTCAAATATCAAAAAAAGTAAATATAGAGACACTTTTAATGGCGTACCATGGACTTGTCGGCTCATGTCTTCGATATGGTTTAATATTTTGGGGGCAATCAACTGACAGAGAGACGGTATTCAGGATGCAAAAGCGATGTATTAGATCAATGTGTGGTCTAAAGACTACAGATACCTGTATACCTCATTTTAAGTCACTAAAACTTCTGACATTACCGTCGCTGTACATACTAGAAACAGCACTGTTTGTCAAAGCAAACCTGCATCTTTTCCCCAAGCTGTCATCAGTAAAGAAAAATCCCATACGCTCTCAATATGTGAATCAACTATGCAATGTCAAGTGTAAGACAGCACTGATGAATAAAAGTTTCTTTGGAATAGCTCCTAAAATATATAATAAAATTCCCGAATCTGTCAAAATATTGCCATTGACTAAGTTTAAAGCTGCCTTCAAAATAATTCTAATTGACAAATGCTACTATACAATAGACGAGTTTTTAAACGATAAATTATAACAATACAATATATTTTAATTGAACAATATTTTAACTTAATAAAAGAGACATTTAAATTTTTCACAGTAAGTAATGATACATTTAGAATATTAAAGCTTCTTAGTGCTCTGAACCTTAGAGAGTTAGATAATATTTGTATGTCATACTGGCAAAACATAGAGATTTAATTAACCTTGCATATGTGACCATCAGCTTGTATACCTATGTTTTACAAATAAACTATTTGATTTTTGATTTTTGATTTTGATTTTATGTGTGTGTGCGTGTGTGTGCGCATGAGCGCGTGCGCGTGATTGTAACGTATGGACGCCCTCTAAGACCAAAAATATTTTTCCGTCTTTCTTGATTTGTTCTCTTTTTTTTTTCAGCCTCCTCAGCTCAACTTGGGTTGGATATTCCTTGGGATTCCGTAAGTCAGTACCGCGGGTTGAACCGCCACCGAATCGGGAAGACACCCTGAACGTACTCATTTTTGGCTTCGACTCCACTTCCAAAAATGGCTTCATACGCAAAATGCCGAAGAGTTACGCACACCTCAAGAACCATATGAAAGCAACAATACTAAATGGGTATTCATAATAATAATCATTTATTTTACAGTAAATACCGTAAATCACCAGCCAAATTTTCACGGGGTGTTCTAACCATGAATATGAATAAAGGATAATGGGCAAAAATGTATGAAGCCTGGTACTCGGTCCAATAGCCATAATATACAGGGTGGCAGGGACATCGACGCACATCCGCTTACCATGGATTCAGTACATGATTCTGGACCCCCCTGCGTTGAAATTTTTCGTCGGCTTTTCCTTAAATTTTACGTTTTTTTCTGCATTTTTTTTTACTGTAAACTGTATATAAACATTATTTTTACCTATTCCAATGAGATTTTGTAAATTCACTTGTTTCACTTAAACCAGCAATGAAAGTAAAACAGGAAAGGGCTACCTGATCAGCTGTTTTTCTAAAGTTCAAATGCGAGGTCAACACTAGCATAGTAGGTGCCTTCGCTTTTCGCTTTCTACCTAATGCCAACATTCTATTGTCGGCCACAAAGGACGCCACCGCACCGGGCGGCGCGCGGTCTAGTCTGTACGATATTTTTTTAACCAGCCATTTCCGAGATGAATGACCTTCGTAATTTCATTTATGGCATCAGGTGCAACCTTTTCACGACGTTTGCGCGTCGATGTCCCTGCCACCCTGTATACATCATTGGAAAGGTCGTTTTACAAGGGTTTATGGTAACCGAGTCGCATGTTTCCATTTGCTGTCGGAACGGAGTTATTTTGTGTTAAATATTTAATATATTTTTAGTTTTGTTTTTGTTTTTGTTTGATTTTGTTAAGATAATGGTAATATTATATCGTTTTCTTGTATAGAATCATGTGTGTCTTGATTAATAGGTACTTAAATGAATAAGCATTCAGGAATAAAAGAGAAAAAAAAAATAGAAAAAGCATGAAACATCATTTATCTTTTAAACATTATTATCAATGATGACATCGTTAAGGAACGCTGCAGGAGTAGTGGAACCTTCATATCTGGCATATCCTAGATACCACACGATTGAAATTAACTATATGAGCACAAGTGCCGACTGTTCGTCGTCCGGTCAAACACGTGCAGTAATAATGGCATAAAATGTTATGGATATTGGTGAATGTTATCTTCGATGGGTATGTGGAAGTTATTTAATATAGCTGCGGCGCGGCGATTTTCAAATCAATCATCATTTTTGGTAGTGTTTTATTAAAATGTTTTTGCCGCAAAAGCTTGATGAAATCTTGTTTGAACCTCCCGTTCACCACTTCCACTACCTACCTGCTTATTGTAACTGATCGAGCTTCATTACCTTGCTCAGTAGTTAGCTGTGTCTGTCACATAGTTATTTTTCGTATTTTCAACCATGATAGGTATGTAATATTATCGTATAATTGCAATTATGATATCAACTAAAACTGGAACTTTGGGTGCTTCCCGTGGTTTTCGGACAAGGATTTGGGACAAGTCGCCATTGTAAATATTTTTCCTGATTAAAAGATCTATCCAATGAGACCACAATGATTGCTATTGGAGCGAGTACCAAAATTCCCATTCTCCTTTCACTGAGGAACCATCTCGGAAATCTCGAAGAAAGGATCAGCTGTTGCATGCATACATTTCGGTCGAATACCTATTGAACTTTTGTATGCAACAGTAAATATTTTTTTCGAGATAACCGACTTGGTCCCGTAGTGAAAGTTGTTCATATTTATGAGTAGAAGAACATGCTGTGAAAATTTTGCTGGTGATTAAAAAATTACCCTGTATATAATTATTATTATTTGTATTAGTAATTATTTATATATATATTTTTTTGTGAATTTTAAACAATTACAAGCTGCCCTGGCAAACTGCGTTCCGCCTTAGAATCAATTCAATAGTTTTGTTTAGGTTTTTTAGTTCACATTCTAATCTCAGACCCATACTGATATACAGGGTGTCTCATTCAAATCGGTCAGTACGGGAAAGTCTGAAACTATAAGACATACGAAGATCTGTTCTGAGGAACCATGTCATCGATTTTAATGACAAGAAAAACTGCATTCATACATTTAAAAAAAAAAACATCTGTACTCCGTTCGGGAATCGAATAAAATGCATTGTTTCCACATACTTTAATTTATTTTAGTAGGTGCTCGAAGTGACCATGTTTACAATATTACTACAATAGTACAGATGTTTTTTAAAATGTATGAATGCAGTTTTTCTTGTTATTAAAATCGACGACATGGTTCCTCAGAACAGATCTTCGTATGTCTTATAGTTTCAGACTTTCCCATACTGACCGATTTGAATGAGACACCCTGTATATACGCATCATATTTCATAAAAATCGGTTTAGACGTTTCAGAGGAGTTTTGTTTAAGACAATTATTTTAATAATAATTAATCATAATAATGAGATGACGCTAAGTGAAAGTTGTAGAATATTTATTTATTTATTATTATTATATTACAGATACAACATTGTGGGCGACGGTACACCTGCTGCCTTGTTCCCAATACTCACTGGAAAGACTGAACTAGAATTGCCAGATGTTAGGAAAACAGCTAAAAACAATGGCACATTGGATGCCATGCCATTCATATTCTATAAGCTCGCGAAAGATGGGTAAGTTATAATTAATAGAGAGAGAGTGAGAGGGGGGAGAGAGGGGGAGAGAAAGAGTTAGAGAGGGAGGGAGAGAGAGATTTCATCAATCAAACTATGTAACTATATCTAACTTAACTATTTCTTGGAAAAAAAAAAACAGAATTTTCAAAAAATGTACGTCTATTTTAGGCAAAACATGTTAGGACGTTATCTTTAACGATTTATGCTTTGCAACCCAGTTTTTGTACTGTTTACTCATTTTTTGACAAATAAATCTTAATCTTTCTTTATCTTTATCTAGTGATTTTTTTCTTACAACTCTTTAACTCTCAACTTTTCTTACCCTTTCGATCTTTTTTAAATCTTTTCGTTTACTATTTTTTAGTTAACATAGTTTTATAAATGCCGTGGAACTCTGTTATTGGTTTAAGTGATAATTGTCACCATTTCACTATCAATGTGCAGCGTGTGTAGACCTCACTTTTATGTTAGTAACTTCCACAAACTGCATTAGGTTGTGCATTGATAGTGAGGTGGACCTTCTTTACTCATGTAACGTAATAAATAAACTGTTGAGTTTCCTAAAATAAATAAATAAATAAATAAACTGTTGAACCTACTACTGGTACACCTCTGCTTAACCCTTCGGGGTTAACAGGCGTGATGTTTATGTGTTCTCATTTGGTATTATGCATTCTCTGGACTTAGAAGGTGTATTTATTTTGCTATAATGCCAAAAAACACAATTATCTTTATTTTTAACTTCAAAAAAGGAGGAGGTTCTCAATTCTTTCGTTTTTAGTTCAAAAAATCAAAATCAAAATCAAAAGTCTTTATTCAAACTAGGCAGAGAATCAGTTTTTGAACAAGTCAAAAAAATACATAAAGACAGTCCCCCAAAAACGGCTCACCCTTTGTGTTACCGAGTTACCTCAGTACTCCGTCATTTATGGACCAATTTTTATTCTTTCTTTATCTAATGATTCCATAACTTAATTTTCAGTTACCGCACCGCATACTTCGAAGACATGCCGTGGATAGGCACCTTCCAATACCGGTTCAACGGGTTCCGTCACCAACCGGCTGATCACTACTTGCGTTCCTTTTACCTTGTGGAATCCAAAAATGGGGGGAAATGGTTCGCGCCCAGGTCCAAGTACTGTGTTGGAGACACGCCACAGTACCAACTAATGATGAATATAACTGATCAGGTAATGAGGTACTTGACAAAATTTTTAGTCCCTCATCTAGATTACAAGAAAATATTCGACACATATTTTTTCTTTTTTCACGTAATCTAAAAACAACGACGATACATCGAGTCAAAATTTCGCATGACGTCACTAGCCAGTACAGTTTTTACTAGACTAGCAGACGTAGTTCCTGTTCCCGTGGGATTACAGGGATTACAGGGATAAAAAGTAGTCTATGTCATCCGGGAATAGTGTAGCTTTCCACCTGTGCTATAATTTTTAAAATTGGATCACGAGTACCGAAGATTACCCCCTACATACAAACATACAAACAAACAAACAAACAGTAGTATACATAATGACTTTACAAGCCCCCTCTCCTCAACTGTAATGCGCTTAATCTAACTAAGTAGTTTTTCATCAATTCGAAAAAGAAAAAAAAATGCTTAAGTTTATTTTTTTATAATCTAACTTACGGACTAATAATATTTTGATGTTCATATAATATTCTGTGAAACACCCTATTGATGATTACTTCTATTTTTGAGGTGGCGTGGTGTGACAAAGTGATCTTAAAAAGTTTATAAGATCACTTTGTTGTCCCTCTGCCTATGTTTATCAGCTGTTACCTTACCCTTAACACAAGCTCGCGCTCACTAGCGTTGTGTGAAACTTGTAGAATATTTATTAAATTTTTATATTTGTACGCCGTTCAGCAAATAAAGACGGTCAGAATTTAATGTAACATCCTGCATGCCATGTGTGTGTAAACTCTTGTTTTAGACAAATAACATTATCTTTATCTTTTAAACTTGAATAATTTATTGTCGTCACAGACTGTATTTTGGTTTAGCAGAAAAATCTTCGACTTGTGACTTTGATCTTTGATTTTTGTCTTTGTCTTTTACAGTTCCTACGTTTGGATGGGAAGCGGTTTTGTTTCACATTCATCGCTGACATTACCCATGATGACAGCATGATATCGGTAGCTGACGGTGCAATGGTGAACCTCCTTCAGACCTTGGAGGAGAGGAACGTCTTCGAAGACACACTCCTCATCGTCATGGGAGACCATGGCCCAAGGTTAGAATAGAAATATATTAGAAAAGGGCATGTGGATGGTTTAAGAATGTCAAAATTATATATAGTCCAGCAGTTAAGATTATAAAAAAATAATACACAAATATTTATTCTTCCAACTATGCTTTAATTTCATCACAATCACACTAAAAACTCAGTACAAAGCGAGTCTTTAATGCTCTAGAGCAATAAAAATGTATGAAATTTCATTATTGCACTTTTTAATCGCACCAAAAGGTGCCAATCTCAATGGATTAGCTCTATTCAGCCAGCCGATATCAATACTTTTTTTTTTACGTACGTATTATTCGTTTCTATCCTACTTGTTCCAAATTTAAAAAATGATTGCTGCTGACTCTGATTTAAAAATGAAATAAATTTAAAAAAGTGATTTGGCGGGAACTTTGTTAATTTTGCTTGACAATATTTTTGGAAACGATAAAGTGTGATACTATCTGATTTTGAGTGCTTCGGCTTCGAATTAAAATGGAATCATCTAGCGACACATTAACTCCGGAAAACATTCTAAATGAAGCCGACAGTGTTATAGAAACTTCTATTTTAACTGTTTGATATGAGTTTCTTTTATCTACTATTCCTATAGGTAATAGTTGAAAGAAATATTTTTGTTGCGTTTTTAAATTGATGGAAAACTACTTCCTCGTTGACTGTTACGTTGGTCTAGTGGTAGCTAACGCTACTGCTGAGCATGAGGTCCCGGGTTCGATCCCCGGGTCGGGCAAAGTATTATTGAGTTTTTTCATCTAGAATTTCTCAGTAACAGCCCGGATTCTGGATTTGTGCCCGATTGATGGCAATAGACTCGCCCCCCTATTACATGGGACTCAAACATAACTGGCGAAATTTGCCTAGCCCTTCGGGGATTACAGGCGTGGCGTTATGTAGATGTGTGGAAACCTACTTAGATTAAGCGCATTAAGATGAAGGAGAGGGGGCTTGTGACGTCATAATTCAGGTTTAGCTGTAGGTACGGGCTAGTGATGTCATAGGACATTTTGACTCCATGTATCGCCGTTATTTTTTTATTACGTTAAAAAAGAAAAAAATATGCTAGATGAGGGACTAAAAACTAAAATATTGTCAACTAGCGTATTAGCGGTTTTTGAACGTCAAAAATTACATGAGACAGTTCCCCGAAACGCCCACCCTTTACCTAAACATAACACGTCTGTATCCTGCGAAGGGCTAGGCAAAGTTGTACCTGACCACTAAATTACGCCAATTATGTTTAAGTCCTATATTATTAGGGACAAGCCTATTGCTATTAAAAGGGCACAAATCCAGACTCCAGGCTGCTACTAAGAACCTCCAGATGGAAAACCGAACAACACTATCCGACCCGGGTATCGAACCCCGGATTTCGTGATCAGCTGTAGCCAGGAGAAGATAAGATTAAGCTACCCCGAACTGTCCAATTTTCTCAATTGACCATGTACCTTATCCTGTTTATAATAAAGTTAAAAATTTTACACATTAGCTTGATGTGCTGGCCTCTGTACATAGGGCGAAAGTTTATTGGACATACTTTGTGAATAAAAAAAAAATTGTATTTGTTGTATTTTGTTTTTGTATACTGACACCATAAATTCTCTACATCATCCTGCACGGCTTTGCGCGCTTTCCGAGGCACGAAGAAGTCTTTATATGTATTGAATGGTCACCCATCCAATGACCAACCTCATCAAGCGTAGCTTAACCTTCGACCCGTTAGCCTGTTATTATTTAACAACAAGCTCCTACAAGCGACGGTGTCCACACTGATAAGATAATTGTGTACCCAATTATTTATGGATTCAACCACATCGAATAAAAACTAAATTATTATCAACAGGTTCGCAAAAGTCCGCGACACACTTCAAGGCAAATTGGAAGAAAGGTTACCGCTAATGAGCGTTCGGTTACCTGAGAAGTTGAAGCGTATGCGTCCCAATGCGCAAGCGCAGCTCGAAGCGAACGCTAACGTGCTGACCACGCCACACGACATATATGCTACTTTAGTGGACGTGCTCGAATGGCCGGAACATATGAACACTTTCAAAATAGCTGGTGCTGATTTTCCGAGGGCAATGACGTTGTTGGAACCGGTAAGATATTTATTTAATGTTAACCCTTAAACTGCTACTAAAATATGACCAGCACGCCACGCGTCACGACTACAAGACACATTTTTTTTAAAAGCTTACTAGCAATGTGGATTGCACATTACTTACGGTTTGGTCACTGCTAAAAATTTGTATGTTGTGGACTAGTCAATAAAAATAATATAAAATAAAAAAATATATAAATAAAATATTGATTTTAGTTTTTAGTCCCTCATCTAGATTACAAGAAAATATTCGACACACATTTTTTTTTACTTTTCACGTAATCAAAAAACAACGGCGATACATCGAGTCAAAATCACACACACACACACACACTCACACACACACACTCACACACACACACTCACACACACACACTCACACACATACACATACACACTCACACACACTCACACACACACACACACACACACACACACACACACACACACACACACACAATATATTTAGAGGATTGCCTGATCTAAATTGTTTATATTTACTACATAAAGTTAGTATAACATATATGGGAGAAGACACTGATTCCTGTAACACAGGTTATAGCCTAGCTCAGGAATCAGGGCTTCATTACGATTTGTAACATTGTTTTTTTATGTCAATAAAAATTATTATTATTATTATTAAATGTCGCATGACGTCACAAGCCAGTACAGTTTCGTTATAAGCCCCCTTTCCTTAACTTTAATGCGCTTAATCTAAGCAGTTTTCCATCAATTTGAAAAAATAAAACAAAAATTATAAGTCGATTATTTTCTTGTACTTAATCTACTTAGATGAGGGACTAAAAACTACTCGTAAAATTCTGTCAAAAAGCCCATTGTTGTAAAAAGGAAGAATTACGCGGCAATTACGCGACCACCGCGCGGTGGCTGCGTATAGTTTACGCGTCGTCTAAAACTGGACCTTAAAAGTGTTTGTAAGGGCCTATTTACAGAAATGAATATATTTTTTCAGATTCCCAGCAACAGATCGTGTAGCGAAGCGGGCATCGAGCCTCACTGGTGTGCCTGCCTCAATTGGAAGAATGTGACGGACAGCAAAATGGTACACAAGACCGTTGACGCCTTCATCAATTACATCAACCAGCTGACTGAAAGTCAAAGGTACAAAATAATACCAATTAACATTTTAAGCTATTGCATAGCTTCTATCGCGGGCCTTGAGCGCGGGGACCGAATCCAGAAATTCCGTAACGAAAAAACGTAAGGGGAGGGGGAGGGGAGTGGAGAGGAAGGACAGAGAGAGGGGGTGGAGAAGGAGGGGAGGGGAAGGGGAATGGGAAGGATGAGGTGAGAGGGGAGCGGAGAGGGGGAGGGTAAGAGGCAGGGAACAGGAGGGGAAGGGAGGGGAAAGTGAGGGAGGGGTGAGGGAAGGGGAGGGAGCGGTGAGGGGAGGGGTGTGGGAGGTGTGGGGGAGGGGAGGAATGGGGAGGAGGAGAGGAGAGGAGTTGATAAAAAATGCTATGCAATAGCTTTACCGTGGCAGTCTCCGAGTGCCACACGTAATTTTTTTTTAATATTATGAACTAGTGCATGACTGCAATCCCACATGATGGTAAGCAGTGATGCAATCAATGATGGTAAAGCCCACTATACTCGTAGAAGCAGGAATGTAGAACATTTTATTGAAAAAGCTAAGTGAAAACAATCTTTATTCAAATTGTTCATTTTAAATTTAGAAAAATAAAAGTGAAACGAAGAACTTGTCCATGAATTGTTCCTCCCTGCTTCTTTGAGGTTTCCATCATTTACACTACAAATTTCAACTAAAATAAAATAATATAACTAAATGATTTCTTAAAATGAATGATTGAAATGGTTACAACTAAGTGTAACATCTGCAGTAAACGTATATTATAATAAATTACGTGTAAAAGTGTTTGTGAAAACCTATTTACAATTTACAAAATAAATATCGTTTTATCTTTTTCTTTTATATAAAAAATTAAGCGTCTATCGTTATTGTAACATGGTTAATTGTACTTTCTTCACAAAGTGTGCATTAAAAATAACCATTTTTAAATATCTGTGTAATGCTATTGTAAAGTTTATTAAGAGCTTAGTCACTCTAGCTAGCCTTGAAGACACCTAAATTATAATCGGACGGGAAGACCGCAGAAAGCAAGTTAGCAGGCATTTATCTATAATAAATAGGGCGACTGGTAATTAGTGACCGATACTTAAACACGTGATTGTACTCATGAAGACGAATAACTTTCCCAAAGAAACTTTTTTTTTATACTCATTAACTTTCAATTAATTAATTTACGTCAGCACTGCACAACGGGAGCGGTGGGGGTGGCGGGAGAGCGTGTGACGCTACTACTAGATTTTGCCCTTCCCGAGGTCAGGCTATCAGCTGATAGATCGTGCTGATTCGCGCCTACTGTGATCGATTAAAGGCGCGCGCTCGGGAATTTCAAACAGCGTTTTTGTTATTTCATTATGTTATTTAAGTTATTGTGTATATAAAAAAAGTTTCCTTAGGAAAGTTTATTGAAGTCATGAATACAATCACGTGTTTAAGTATCGGCCACTAATTTCCAGTCGCCCTATTTACGCCATCTAGTCCCATGCTAAGCTAGCATGGGACTAGATGGCGTTGTGTGAAGGTTGTGTAATATTTATTTATCTTATTACATTGTTAAATTTAACATTTTTCAGGTCAAAATGCGCCCCACGTACGTTAACTGAAATCCAATGGGTTATGAGCCAAAGGCCTAACAGTAAGATGCTGTCGTTTGTATCAAATAAGGACAGCGATGGATATCTCGGGAAGTTTGGAGCCGACACCAAAATCGTTAAAGAAAACTATCAGCTGAAGGTATGTTTGATAATAACAATTGGATTAAATAAAAAAAACTGGCGTAGGCTGGGGTGTATCTTTTATCAGTTAAAAGCATCGCGGTGTTCCTCTACCAACCTGTGGGCGTATGGAGTACGGGATGCGCTTGCGCATTTACCGTGCCCCCGCCAGGTATGACGCGCAAATGATTAGTTTATGTGATGCTTGCGTGCGTGTGCGTCAAAGACATTTAATACCTATAGACCGGAAATCACGAACAAAATTTTCGTCCGAAAAAGAGTGTCCTGCTGGATACAAGTCTATGAGTTTTTTGTAGTACGCTCCGCTGCCGCTCCAATATTCATATATTATTCTAGATGGCGTTACTGAGACATAGGATCAAAGTTTTTCTATGACATTTCCTTGACATGCCCGCTCTATAGTCTTTTAAATCTCTTTGGTGTGCGTGTGCTTGTGATAGTCATTTGAAGCATAACTGTTTTTCTTTTTTTTTGTCAAATGTGGACCCTTTGTTGTCTGAAAAATAAATAAATTATTAATATAATTAATACTTCTGAACTGCTTCGTTGGTCTAGCTAGTGGTCTCAAGCCCACTGAACATTGTTTTCCTAAACCGTTTGTAAAGCAGGTGATAATTATACAATACGTACATAATCCGAAGATTTAGGGTCAATACATATCTGACGGAAGATGCGCCGAGCGTATGCGACACTGCAACTCGTTGCACTAACGCATCATCGGTTGAGTGTGAAAGGTTGAATGTTTTATTACATAGGGTGACTGGTAATTACAGACCGATACATAAACACGAGATTGTACTCATGAATACGAATAACTTTCTCATAAAAACTTTTTTTATAACTCACTAACTTTCAATTAATTCAATTACGTCAGTACTGCACAACGGGAGCGGTGGGGGTGGCGGGGGAGCGTGTGATGCTACTACTACTAGTAGATTTTGCCCTTCCCGAGGTCAGACTATCAGCTGATCGACCGTGCCCATTCGTGCCTACTGTGATCGAACACGAGCGCACGCGCGGGAATTTCAAACAGCCTTTTTGTTATTTTATTGTGTTATAAGTTGTATAAAAATAACAGTTTCTTTGGGAAAGTTTATTAGAATCATGAATACAATCACGTGTTTAAGTATCGGTCACTTAATACTAGTCACCCTATATATTTGTGTGTTCTGGCGTTACGCGACCGATAATACGCGACGCATCTTCCGTCCATTAGACTCTTAGGCTTGATTTCGAAATTTGACTTGGTAACTTACCTGTCAAACCACTCTTTTATTATAAAAATAGACAATCCTACTAATGTTATAAATACGAAAGTTTGTATAGATGCTTGTTACTCTTTCACGCTAAAACAACTGCATAGATTTTAATGAAACTTTACAATAATGTAGCATCAGAATTGAGAGAGAGTGAGACAGAAATAAATAAATTAGAGAGCAGTGGTGGCCCAGTGGTGGCGGCCCCGACTAACGAACAGTAAGTCGTGGGTTTGAACCCAGAAGGTGCATTACTTTGTGTAATTTATTAAATCTCATCTGCTCTCAAAAACGGTAACGAAAAACATCGTGAGGAAACCGGCATGTCCTAGAACCAAAAATTCGAAGACATGTGACTTCTACCAATTCGCACTGGGCCCGCGCGGTAGATTATAGCACACGCAAAATACGCGCTTTGACGTGGAGTTGCGGATACGAACCCGATATTTTTAATCTTTTACAACAGAATAACACAAGCTATAATATAATTCATGAATATAAAATGAATTGTCCAAAATATAACGAAAAATGTCAAGAAGTAGGAAAAAATCTGCCATCTGCGAGCTATTCTGGCGTGATAACCATACGCAGACGAAGTCGTGGGCACCAGCTAGTTAATCCATAAAAACTTCTTTTTAATATTATGCTTCAATTTCATTTTCAGGTGGTAGTTGGTCCTGGTCACGGTATTTACGAAGCTTCGATGACGTACCTGAAAAAAGAAAACTTATTCGCAATCAACACGAGGGACATATCTAGAACTAACGCGTAAGTTGACTTTAAATGTAGTGTAGTCTAAGTCAACTTGTTTTATGCACATTTCTGTTTCAACCAAATTGATTATACAGCTGACTCATTCCAATTCATGTAACAAAGTGCTGACGGCAACAAAAATCCATAAATAAAGTAGACATTATCTGGATGTTGAAATTATGACCATAATTATTAGTTCATAAGTAAATTACAACATAATTCCATTAACCATGTCACTATTCTTAAACTTATGTTAAATATTGTAATGAAATCAGGTGTCCTAATAGTATTTTTAAGAACTTATGTCGCCTGTGATACAGGTTTAACCTAGTACAGGCATCAAACTTTGTTATTAAATATATAATTATTTCGAAGACGTTCATTGTATTTACCCATTTAAATGTTTGAATAAAGAATTTATTATTTATTATTTAAACAATTTATTTTAGACCGTAAAGTAAATGAATAAGTGCGAATAATGGTAGTGACAGCAAGAGGACTCGCTAAATAAAATGTAGTAGAAGTTAATATTTGTTTGGATCTATTTGTTGTCATCTTATTAAACGGATGTTTATCTAATATAATACTCGTAAAATTCTCGTGTCACAGTGTTTAAACAAAACTACTCCGAAATTTTCAGTAGCTCTGAGTAAGGGTTTGACTGGCCTGTTGGTCTAGTAGTTAGTGACCCTGACTACTATGCCGGAGGTCGTGGGTTCGATTCCCACCCAGGACAAATGTTTGTGTGATGAGCACGATCATTTGTTCTGTGTCTGGGTGTGATTTGTCTATAATATATGTATTTAGAAATACACACATCAAAAGTGTCTAGGGATCAAGCATTTTTATGCGGATTTCTTGAGATTGAGATGTGGCTTTGTAATAAATTTATGATTTTATAAATTTATATGGATCCTTTTTGGTGCATTTCATAATTTGAATCAGGAACTGTGAATCAAATTCGAGTAAAAGATGAAAATCAGCTGTCAATATTTTCCCTATAAAAACATACAACGCATTGAAGACATTATTAGTGCTACTGTTTCCCTACTACTGATTAAAACCAACGTTATTATGGAGCGGCGACGTCATTTAAGCAGGGAAGAAATGCTCAGAGCCGTGGGAATGATAGAAGCTGGTTCCCGGCAACGTACTGTGGCTTTAGCTCTGAATACAAGTCAGAGTGTTATCAGTCGACTTTGGACACGTTACCGAAGCACTGGTACCGTGGCTGAGCGCCATGGAGGACGGTATCGCTGCACCACACGGAGACAAGACCGATACATTCAAATCTTAACTCGAAGAGCTCCAACAATAACCGCCATGATGTTAGCCGTGAGGCTTCATCACTCTTCAGGGAACTTAATTAGCGACCAAACAGTCAGAAACCGCTTGCATGAAGTGAACCTTCATTCCCGAAGACCGCTACGGGTACCACCTATAGCAATGCACAATCGTAGGATTCGATATCAATGGGCTCTTGAACACAGAAATTGGGCAGAAGAACAATGGCGTTTCGTGTGCTTTTCTGATGAGTCTCGTTTTGGTATGAGACCGGATACAAGACGTATACGACACTGGAGAACCCCTGGACGCCAACAGCGATTAAAATCCTGCCAGGAAGTCCATCCTTATAGTGGTGGAACCATCATGGTATGGGCGGGTATTTGGATCGGCGGAAGAACTGAGTTGATTTGGATCAGAGGCAACCTCAACGCTCAAATTTATGCTGAGACGATTGTATCAGACGTCATCGTTCCTCTACAAGTGCAAATCGGTCCCTTATTTCAGTTAATGCATGATAATGCACGACCGCACACCGCAAGAGTTGTAAGACAGACTCTCGTCGCAGCTAACATCAATGTCCTGCCCTGGCCTGCTCACTCGCCAGACTTGAACCCGATTGAGCATGCATGGGATATGCTACAGAGAAGAGCTCTGCCGAATATGGAGGGTATCCAGTCGCAAGAAGACCTTTTTTTGTTGTTGCAACGAACATGGGCGGCCATTCCACAGCGTGATTTGGATGAACTCATTTTGAGTATGCCAAACCGATGTTCTTGTGTTGTTAGTGTTCGCGGTAGAAACACGGATTATTAATTGTTTAAGTTACCCAATAAAATTTTAAAGAAAACTGTTATATCAGTCTTTTTTTTCGAACTTTAATGTTAGTGGTTCAAATGTCAAAAATCCCTTTATTAGGAAAATGGCAAATTTCTTTATTAATGCAAAGGTGACTTGGTTTATCGTTACTGTGACAAACGAAAACACTTTATTTGATGAATCCTTAAAGAAAATTTTAATTAATATCAATCAGGAGAAAAGTTATTGCAAAAATATATGTTGATCCCTAGACACTTTTGATGTGTGTATATAAGTATGTTTATCAGCTGTTTAGTACCCATAACACAAGCTCTTAGCTTAGCTTGGGACTAGATGGCGTTGTGTGAAAAAGATGTGGAATATTTATTATTTATTATTATTTTATAAGGTAAATAAGGCTAATGAATTTATTCGGCAAAGGTGGAAGATTGCCGGGGGTATAAAGAGGAAATGTTTGATTGTTTGTTTGCATTGAATAGGCTCCGAAACTACTGGACCGATTTGAAAAATTCTTTCACCGTTGTGAAGCTACACTATCCCCGGGTGACATAGGCTACTTTTTTTTCTTTTTTTCCCTGTATTCCCACGGGACCGGGAACTACGCGGGTGAAACCGCGGGACGACTGCTAGTACATTATAAAATCAAATAGAAAAATAAAAAAATAAAAAGACGCATTGCTGATTGGAAAGGCAATGCTGATTCTCTGACCTTTAATAAAGGCCAGCCTTCTGGTCACCTGAAAACTCGAGCAACCGCTTGGCGATGTACCGGAAAACTAGATGGGCACTAAAATCCCTTGGCCGCCTGAGTGTTTCAAACCCAAACGCTTCCAATATACCTATAACTTCTAATAAGTTTGTTATATTTACGCCGTTTGAGGTTTTCAGCAAACTTATTCAATACTTATTATATTATTACTCTTAATTGCTTTTTCTTTCTTGTTCCAGGTATGGCAACGAACCAAGCTGCATCAGTGCCACCCATCCACATTTAAATCCGTATTGCTATTGCAACGATTACGTTCCTTAAATAGTGTTACTACAAATAGGGTAAGCAGAATACGAGGCCATCGCAAAACGCATACAAAGTAGATAAAAATAGCCTTAATAGATACCAAAGTATGTGTAAGATTAACTCATTTTAAGAACGGTCTCGTTAACAATACAGGTTGTTTTTTTAATCACGCGGGGTTTCTACAGTGTGTTCTACCTATGAATACGAACAACTTTTACTAAAGGACAGTAGCGACATCTATCTCGCTACATACGAACTAAAGACTGACTTCCTTTATCGCGATGTTAAAGTTATCCGCGCGTTGAACATAAACACCACTATTTTTTAATTAGTACAAAAAAAAATGGGCTGTATCCGTACCTGTCACTGATCATATTTGCGTTATCAAAAGTAAAAAAAAACGAAAAAATGAGCTGTTGCATACAAAAGTTTGGTACCTGTATGAAACAGCTGGTGATTTTTTTTTTTTTAATTGGCTCCAGGGCCAGTGTCAGTTGTTGAAATTCATTGGTAGAAAAACCTTTGAAAATTTGCCGCGTGTTAAAAAAATATCCTGTAGAACTTGTAGTTTTTAAGATAAATGATTACAGTTACTGACAGGTGTATTCTATAGATTTATACTCATAATATTCCAGAACTTTCTAATTTTAACATTTTTGTGGCGTAAAAAGGTTTAACGTGAAATATGTAAATATGTACATACAACATGCTGTCGACCATTTTCCCGCTAAATGGCGCTGTTGTCGACATTTTAAATTTATTTTGTTTTACCGGTACTTTTTGAACGTCAGTCCCCCCAAAATGGCCGCCCTTCGCCACTTCGTAGTGTTCAGGGAGATTTATATATCCTCGCAAACTTACACATTTATATTATTAGTAGGGTAAGTAGAATTAATTTAATTCGTCCACGAATATCTCGCCTGTTTTTGGTAAAGCAATAAATATTCACAGTTTTTCATAATTTTCAAATTAGATAATCAATTTTAAATCTAGTCTTATAGAAAATTCTTTTGGGCAAAGAATCTAAAGTCATTGTCACGAAAGTAGTGATACTAATGTAAATTATTAATTTAGTATTAATTATTTAGTATTTTAAAATAAAATACGCATATTTTCTTATGAATACGATTAATTCTAAAACAAGAGTAGTGCACTCAATGGAGTGCACACTCCAAAAGAAAACTTCCTAGAAACCATCAGCTTCAAGTCCGAGGACTGATCGATAAAAAAAAATTCTTAATATTATGACTTTTCTGTTCCGTGATATTTCTATTCGAATAATTATTTATTTTAATGTTAAGCTAAATTTTATTAATATCAATTGTTTTGCTAAGCATTTTTTTTTGTCTTAAGAGTATTATTTTTTATTGCTGACTCATTTAATTTACTTTTTAGTATGTATGCTATTCTCAAATTATTTTATTCAATTATTCCCATAAGAATCTGCATAGAAAACAATTTAGAACATTCCAAAAGTAGTTTTACACAAACTCTAAACTCGATTTTTGCTGTGCCCTACACAGGGCCGAGTATTTTTAATTACATATTCAAATATGAAGTTTGAAGCAGTTCTTCAACTACTCTGAAACAAATTCTTAGCTATTGCATTACTTTTCATTCAAAAAACAACTACTGCTAATAATATTATGAAAAAATACTCGAATCTGTTTCTGTTCTTGAATATTATATCATATTGTAAACAATAATAAGGATCTTGGTACTGACGCTAGCACATCAAGAAGTTACCTAAAACTGTGAAATTTTCCCAATTCAACATGAACCTTATTCTTTTTGCAATAAATGTTAAAAAACTATCAAAGAATTTTGTCACATTGTGGTAGCTTTTTTGCTGGCGTACACATCAAGCTATAGATTTCCAGTATAAGCTGATCTTACATTGTTTAAGGTTTCCTAACATTGCGAGGTCAGAGTAAACTGGAAATGAAGATCTTGATATGTAGCCGTGTGTACCAGGCGTATCTGATACTCTAACTATATTTTACTGTTGTATTTTCTTTAGTGTAAGTCTAAACTTGGCAATACATCTAGAATAGATGCGCATGTCTTCTTTGTATGAGAAGAGGAATTAACCCTTCAGTGGGACAATATTAGGCTGGTATGATTACTATTGTTAAACTTTATTTAATTTTCCTAAGTTTGTGATCTAATAAAAATAAGTTTTTAGAATTTATTAAGTTCAAAGTTAGAAACCATTACTATCCTTCTAAATAAAAGGGATTAATTAAGTCGCCGTTGATCGCCGACTTCAGACTGTTGAAACCGATCTAAAATCGATCTCAGATCGGCTTCAGGTTTACGACGTCGGTCGATCGAAAGTTAACCTTCTAAATAAAAGGTATTAATTAAGTCGCCGTTGATAGATAACATTGAATGTTGAAGTCGATCTGAGATCGATCTTAAACCGGCTTCGTTCGACGTCGATCGATTGAAAGTCGCCGTCGATTTAACCTTATGATATTATATTAACATAAGTTTCAACTTTATTATGTCTTCACTATAGTATGTAAGTGGTAACTCAAATAATTCCTAGTTAATTAGTTAGTTTACTTTTGAACCGTTTCTTTTAAAGATTTAGGTGTTTACTTGTCTGTTAATAATTATTTTTAATTCATGCTATATTTGGTGCTGATTTTAACATAAGCTGAACTTAATTAACTAGCTGGTTAAGATAATTAAACAAGAATATGTGGTTTCGAAGTCCCTAGGTCAAGGATTAGCGTTTGACTTACGACTGACTTTTACACTGATTTGCTAGATTTCACAGACTTTAAAAGTTACAGACCTTTTGAAGTCGATCGTCACGTGCTTACAAATGCTTAATGAAACTAATCTGTGCTGAAATAAAGTTCAAAATAACTTGGAAGAGCTATATTTCATTTTATTTTAAAGCAAAAAATAGCTTTTGTGCTATCTCTGCCAGCCTTTAACACTTTCACTGTACAAAAAGTAGACTCAATAGTTAAACAATTAGCAGGATTTGGTTTAACTATTGGTTGGGAACTGGTTAATTTAAATTCTTCAACTATTAATAGATAATTACGTCACAACTGACAGTTTGTCTCAGTAACTTATTCGGCATAAAGGCTGTTGCTATCATTACAATTGTAAGATAACAATAATTTATATTAAGTATAGATTGTTTTTTAACAGTATTTTACTGCCATTATGTTAGAAAAAATCTAGTTACGCCAACCATAAACATTCTTATTTTCAGTATTTTGACAGTTTATTTCACAACGATTTTAAAATCAATCTTTTGTCTTAATGCTGGCACTATTCTATTTTGATCTTTGAATTGAAACTCTTTATTTTAATAAATACGAATATAAGTAGATTATAGTGCCTGTATAGTGGTGGTAAATATGAGACTTTACGAAGCCAAACTTTTTAGAGTTAAATCGTTCAAGAATTGTTTTTCATTGTTGGCCCCCAGAATGTAAATTATACAAGAATTTAAATTATAAAACGTTATGTGTTGCACATCAAGGTACCCCAAACTGACAAGTTTTCTCAATTGAACATAAACCTTATTTTATCTGCATTAAGCTATAAATTATCTAAGAAATTATACACATTAGGGTAGCTTGATCTGAAGGTTGGCCTCTGTACCTTGATTTGAAATGATGTCATTAGTAAAAACATGTTAGAGTGACGTAGACAATGTCAACGTCACAGTCATGATCTAATGTCAACTTGACACTAAAACGTCAGTCAGAAAAATATTGAATGGCGCCAAAAAAAAGCAAAGACAATCGTACTTACAGAGTTAACTCCAATTATGTGTCGATATTTACCGGTCGGGCCGATTTTCAAAGTCGCAAGCAGGAACGCTGAATTAGCTAATTGTACCTTTATTAACTGAACACTCGAAAGTTATTGTATTGTAAATATGTACTTTTGAATTATAAGAAAATATTGAAAGCTATACGTGTTTCATTTAATTATGTAACTATTTAAAACAATAAAACTAATTAAAATAAATTAAATGTATACACTAAAACCAACTACAAATAAAATAATATTATTAATAATAAAAAAAAACCCCAAAGAAAAACAAAACCGGAACACTCAGGCGTCAAAGTACTCCTCCTCATCGCTGTCATCTAGAAACGTGCCCAGAAGACTGACAGCATTTGCCACGTTGGATGGCAATGCAAATTTTTTGGCTGAAGAATAAGCCAGCCCTCTGGTCACGTGAAGTATCAACCAGTCGGCGAGAAATCTCCTTGTATAGGCTGTGTACACACGGGCCCCATTACCCGAGCGTTTCGACCCCAAACGGCTCAAAACTGTAACTTCCAATGAGGCTATAGTATTTGCGCAGCTTGAGGGCCTCAGTAGCCGCAGCCGCAGCGCCAACACAGCTCGCCGTACTTGAATTATGAGATGGCGCAAGGGTATCGACACACGCGGTGGTGTCCTTCTGCGAAACGGTCATCTCGCAGAAGGAGGCTGCGGAAAGGGAGAGGGAGATTACTTCCACTCACCCGGCCCGCAGCAGACGCACCGGGCGCAGGCGGAGGGCGGACAACGCCCTCTTCCAGCACCCCTGAATGGGTCCAGGGCGACGGACGCGGGGATGTCCACGTACATGGACCCGAGGTGGCGGCGCGTCGTGTTCACGCGCGCCCCTCTTAGACGTCGCGAGGGGAGTCTAACACCTCACTCCCCTCGCTGACTTGGCGAGGCCCGCGGGGCCGGCACCAGTCGGGGGTCGCGGAAGTATCTTCCGGTCCCGTGACCCCGGCGCAGGTGCGAGATCGTTAATGCTGGCGTGCCGTGCTATGGGACCTGCACTCCTGCAACAAGACAGGCCAGGTGGTGCCCGGAGTTGTCGACAGCTTCACCACAGTGACACCGATGAGGAGCAACACAAGGAGCACCCAAGCGTAGACATGTAGCGAGCCGAAATGAAGTGTCATCCATCATAGTGCCTATGGTGGCTGACGGAAGTGCCTGAAGCCACAAACCAGACCCATTCTCCCACGGCCAGCAGACGGGCACGTTCAGCAGCACTAGACTAGGCACACCACGGTTCTCCATCAGTGTACCACGACCCAAAGTTCACACAAAGACAGACGTACAATGTAACTAACCTAATGAATTCTAAAAATCCGTCTCACGGTCGTGATACTCGAACTCTTAACTAATATAATTATGGTCTTCCCGTCCGATTATAATTTAGACGTCTTCAAGGCTAGAGTAAATCGGCTCTTAGCTAATGCGCTTCGCCATCACTGTTTACCATCAGGTGGGATTGCAGTCAAGCACTAGTTTATTATATTAAAAAAAAAAATAAGACGAGAATGGGCGCAGAAACTTAGAACCGTAGACTTTCAACCGCTAGGCGACCACTAATCCTCATGGTTCTGAAGATTAGAAAACAACTCCAGTAATGGTTATTTATTTGTAAGGGTGAAAAAAAAAACAGTTGAATGCTCAGAAATAAATATATCTACCTAAAACAAAGACATTCACAATACTTACTACCTATAGATAGGTGGTGATGGTGCAGGTGTTTTTTATCCGAAACTTCTATCCTGGTGGACACAAGCCTGTGTGTTTAATTTAGTACGCTCCGCTGCCACTCCAATAGGTACTTACTTTATTGAACTTTATTCTACATAGCGTCACTGAGACATGACATCAAAGTTTTTCTATGACATTACTTCGCAAGTCCTCTATAGAATTTTAAATCTCTTTGACTGAAACTAAGATTTGTCAAACGAGAAGCCTACAACCATCGTCTACCTTCTAACAAAATTATAAGAAAATAAAGCTTTAAAGACAAGTGACAACTAGAAAAATTAAACAAAAACAATGGTCAAAAACATGCTGCGATTGCTAGCTGATCTTGACTTAACATGTTAGGCTTTGCCCAGATATATACGCGCGAGTTTGATGCGTTTTGTAACACATTGCTCTTCAGCTAAAATAAAAAATATTATGTTGGGTATGATATGATAAAATAATGTGTGGTGTGTTCTAAATAAACATAAGAAATAGTGAAAATTTGGGTGCCAGGAGCACACACAAAATAATGCCAAGGATAAACTCACCTGCGGGAACCTGAACAATTACTCTTCAAGTGGGAGGTATCAATAAAAATAAACCATTGAAAAATATTGATCTATTTTAATACCCGAAGGTTACTGGTATAGAGAAATACAAAAGAAAACTCCTTTCTAAAAATAACTAAGTAATTAAATTCTAAATACCTAATGCAGAAACTAAGATTAATTATGTACCTATCATTATTGCACTCTTTTGTCAATTTAAAGTTATGCGTTAAAAATCATACCAAAATCTGTTGACCATAATTATAAGGGGGGTCACCGAGTTGGAAAACCTCAATAGTTCCACGTGCCACCAGTCTCGCGTCACCAGCGTGCGTCTCGGAGATTTCCTCTTGGAGCCAATAGCATTCCTGCTTGGAATGCAATTGGCTCCAAGCAATATTGGTAGAGGCGAGCGTCCGAAATTTAAAGTAAAACTTGAAATCGCGTGTCAATTCGTAGCGAATTCTTTCCTTCTGGACAAAGACCTATGTTAAGTTACTTCAGCACGCGTAGCATGCATCCTAAATGTACAAGTGGCTATGTCGACGAATGATCATCATGCTACGGGTGTAGAACTCGCAGGTATCCACACGAGGGCCGGCTTCAGTGATCTCCAGTGGTACTTGGCCATGTTTGATACTCACGTCTTACGTTCCCATCGCGACGTTTCCAGCGCTTACGTTTCTCACGTTCTTTGGCAACGTTTGTTCCCATCCGACTGGCCTAGTGCGTACAAAATAATAGACATAACTAATTACACGCCTGTATTTCCACTCCTATATTGATATAGCACCTAATTCCGGCTTCATGGGTATAATATTATTACTTTATCGATCGCGACACAACCGCAACAAACGTGGTACCGCTCCTGGAAATGATGACATTAGCGTTGCCGTGCCCACTATGCTCCTGTATGTTTCTCGGTTGAACCAAGACACATCGGATGAGAAGCTCTTCCAGTAGGTACCTACATCACTAGGCGGAGCCAAAGTCAAGTCAGTGCCGAGGAACGAACATTATTGAAGCTGTCGCGGATGAAGTCGAGTAGGACTACAAACTTCAAGTCTTACATCCTTCAAATTCCTGCGACGCATAAAGCGGTCTTCCTCAGTACTGACTTTTGGCCGGCTGGAATAGTTTTCAGACGCTTTAATGAAGCACGTCATAAACCGAGTGTGGTTTAAATATTATTTTTATTTCTTATTACTGTGCTGCTTGCTATGGGTTTTTATAACCTGAATTAAAGATTATTATTATTATTATATAATGAGGCTGCTCTGAGGTAAGCGACGCGTTCAGTATTAAATCTATCGTTTATTTCTTATTTAAAATGAATAACACATGAGGGTACCTAGGTACTTATATATTTCTTCAACTGATCTCGTACTATAACGTTGCCGCACACTAGGAATTTCTCTAGCTAGTGTCGTGGGTACCTACGTTTACAAATATTTAGACTCATAAACAAACAGCCCGACTCGTAATAACTATTACCTATATGTAAAAACATTTATTCCGTGCGGGAATCGAACCCGGGACACGTAGCGCTGCAGCCAATCGCTTAACCGCAGTAGACGCGCCGACAAAATATTTGGGATACACCAGACATTCAAATAAATAATAATAATAAATAATTCAATAAAATATTCCACAACTTTCACACAACGCCATAATATCTAGTCCCAAGCTAAGCAGAGCTTGTGTTATGGGTACTAAACAGCTGATAAACATACTTATTTATTTCTAAATACATACATATTATACATAAGTTACACCCAGACACAGAACAAATGACCGTGCTCATCACACAAACATTTGTCCTGGGTGGGAATCGAACCCACTACCAACAAAGCGTTATCAGAAATAGATCCACTGTGACGCTGACGCCTAGCATGGCTATCACATAGAACTTACACATAACTTGCAAAATTTAGGTGTTCTATAGAGGTACTGATCCTTATTAATATTATAAACGCGAATGCTTTTATGGATGTTTGTAATCCTTTCACGCAAAAACTACTAATGAATTTTAATGAAAAAAAAACAAAAATATAGCTTATATATATATGCATATACCTACATCAGAATGGCACATAGGCTAAGATACTCTCAACCTCATTGCCAACGTCTCAGACATATTCAGTTGCCCTCTCAGCCAATTCACAAATAATGCATTGTTCATAATATGTTATATCTACCTAAGATTTAATTTTTAAGTTGTTATGAACTATTATTATAAACTATTATATAGGTACTCTTTCACAATAGGTAATTCCATGTAATGATAGATGTAAGCGTGGAAATAAATAAAGTAAAATAAAGAATGAATTGTCCAAAAAAAAACCGTATCTAAATCGGTTCACCCGTTTGGGCGCTACGGTGCCACAGACAGACAGACAGACAGCCAGCCAGACAGACAGACAGACAGACAGACAGACACACACACATAGCGGTAAAACTTATAACACCCCTCTTTTTGCGTCGGGGGTTAAAAATATAACGAAAGTAGGTAGAAAAAAGAGTGAAGTGAGAAGAAAAAGAATCTGCACGAGGTAGTATTAAACAGAACCCTTCCGGAAATACAGGCGTATTCTTATGTCATTACGTTGTAAGTAGGGGTCGCTTTGTTTTCCCACGTATTGCTGCCAACGCGTTCGTCTCGGCGAGTTGTTTAACAGCGTTTTTGTTTCGAACGTGGTAACAACCTTGAAGACAGAGCCCTCTTGGTCATACAAACATGGTTGCAGCAAGCCCGAGGACGGCCCTCGTGTGGAACACAGTTTACTGATAAAAATTGTCCGACTGTTGAACGTTTAGCCTTGGATTGCCTACTTAAAACATCGTACGGATAGACCAGACAGACAGATGCAATGAAGACAGACAGACAGACGGAAGACAAAAAGCAACCATATTGAATACACAGCCCTAATTCATTATAAGGGTACCTACTAATTCATGGCCTTTGTAGTAGGTATTTGTCATTCTTAGTTTCATATAGGGCCGCACCAAATCCGCCCCTAAGACGACGGATGGAAGACAGACGGAAGACAAAAAGCAACCATATTGAATACACAGTCTTAATTTATTATAAGGGTACCAATTCACGACCCTATTATGTTTAAAGACATTTATTTCTCAAAAAAGAGACCAAGACACTCACTTGAGAAACAATATTTAGGTACCTTATACTAGTAGGTAAGCTTAAGATTAAGTTCGTCACTGCGTGATGTTCATCCATATAATGCATTTAGTTTTTAGGTAAGTAACTACATCTACATCAACTTTTATTTAGTATAAATTGGAATAATTGATACTTGAATGCATTGAATGAATGTACATTCTTTATATGTGAGGGTATTTTATTATACAACTGTGCTCCTTCAAACGTTAACATTTTTCTGCCGAACTTAGTTCTCATCTTCGGTAAGACTAGAAAGCTTGCTCGACGAGTGCTACGTTGGGTAATTTGCCTTATTTTGGTAAACGTTAAGTTAGTCTGTACTTTATTGTTGAGCTTGAGAGCCTTACGGATGAAAATACATGTGTGATAAATATATACCTAACTGCTTATTATTCATTATTTTTGTAGGTACCTATTTTTCATTCTTAGTTTCATATCGTGTCGCGCCAAATTCGCCCCTAAGACGACGGATGGAAGACAGACAGACCTAGACAGACGGAAGACAAAAAGCAACCATATTGAATAAACAGCCTTAATTTAATAATAAGGATACCAATTAATGTCCTTTTGAGTAGGTACTTGTCATTCTTAGTTTCATATCGGGCCGCACCAAATCCGCCCCTAAGACGACGGGTGGAAACAGGCAGTCGGACGGAAGACAAAAAGCAACCATATTGAATACACAGTCTTAATTTATTATAAGGGTACCAATGCATGGCCTTTTTATTAGGTATTTGTCATTCTTAGTTTCATATCGTGCCGCGCCAACGTACCCATTAATGACTTCGTTAAACTCGCAAGCGCAAACTGCATAGAATATATCAATTAAAGAATACCGAAACATAGATATAAAAGAAGCGGCATGGAAATCATAGTTGATGATGTTAATTTGACTGAAATAAAAAAATACATGTATGCAGTTTGCGCTTGCGAGTTTAACGAAGTCATTAATGGGTCCGTTCCGCTCGCGGTGGAAACCGGGCGGGCTGAAACGCGGGCGCTCTCGACGTGCAACCGTCGCGTGTCTACGCGTGTTTACACACGGGTGGGCTCCGTAGAACGCGAAGGTCCCAATTGCGGGTGCCCGTCGCGGATACCGGTATATTCTATTTAGGTACGCAGAGTCGGAAGTTCAACAATTTAGGTAAGTAATTTATTTTTTTATTAATTCCGCTAGTGTCGGGCCCCGTTGCGAGGGTGCGGGGCACGCCTTCCGTTCCCGTGACGGACGCCCACGCAGGAGCACTTTTGTATGAAACCGCGCGGGTGCCCGCTTAACGTAGTTTCAGCCCTAAGACTATACCCACTGAGCGCGAAAAGCACTAAGTAGGTACAAACAAGGTGTCGAAACTATTTATCTCAATTATTTAAAAGCATTACAGTCTTCGTAAGTAATAAACAACTTTTAACTTACGTGAATATCCTCCTCAAAGTTTTGTTTCTATTCACCCTTGAGTTTCCATCCACCCCGTTTTACACGATACATAATTAAACTTTCGTTCTGAATTAGTATCTTCATTGGTTCTTCCTGCAGTTAATGTGAGCACAGCGCGGTCCACATTCCAAGTCTCCAATACGATTTCGTCAATGTAACGAAGTCACATTTTTTTTAAATATACCCTCCTAATGAAGTTGTCAATTGACTATGGTCCGATTGCCAGACATAGACCATAAATCTACACTCAATTCAACTGTATCAATCTAAGATATTTTATTAGAGCCTAGTTATTTTTAGTTAACATTGTTTCTACTATGGTTAAAAATAAATACACAGCAGCTTAACAATTCACTTATGACATTGGCAGAATGGTCGATGTCGGCTTAGTTTGCCATATAAAAAAAAAATAGAAAAAACTTTTACGTGATTAATAAAAATGGCGGTTTGATCAATGACGTTTTAAAAATCGAAGCGTCATGCAAGAACATCACGGCCCGCACTCGAAAACAGCGAATTTGTATTCGGTAGCTAGATAGGTACAGAGGCCAGCACATCAAGCTACCCCAATGTGTCAATTTCTTTAATAGGTTTTCAACTCTATTGCAGAAAAAATAAGGTTCATGTTCAATTGGTAGGTACAAACAAGGTGTCGAAACTATTTATCTCAATTATTTAAAAGCATTACAGTCTTCGTAAGTAACAAACAACTTTTAACTTACGTGAATATCCTCCTCAAAGTTTTGTTTCTATTCACTCTTGTTTGAGTTTCTATCCACCCGGTTTTACACGGTAGGTACATAATTAAACTTTCGTTCTGAATTAGTGTTTTCGTTGGTTCTTCCAGCTAAAGTGGGCACGCGCGCGGTCCACACTCTCCAATTCTCCAATACGATTTCGTCAATGTAACGAAGTAACATTTTTTTTTAAATATACCCTCCTAATGAAGTTGTCAATTGACTATGGTTCGATGCTGAGACATAGACCATAAATCTACATTCAATTGAACTGTATCAATCAAATATATTTTAAATGATTAGAGCCTAGTTATTTTTAGTTAGGATTGTTTCTACTATAGTTAAAAATAAATACACAGCAGCTTAAAAATTCACTTAGAACATTGGCAGAATGGTCGATGTCGGCTTAGTTTGCCATATAAAAAAAATAAGAAAAATCTTTTACGTGATTAATAAAAATGGCGGTTTGATCAATGACGTTTTAAAAATCGAAGCGTCATGCAAGAACATCACGGCACTCGAAAACAACTAAAAATTTGTATCGGTAGCTAGATAGGTACAGAGGCCAGCAAATCAAGCTACCCCAATGTGTCAAATTTCTTGAGTAGGTTTTCAACTCTATTGCAGAAAAAATAAGGTTCATGTTCAATTGGGAAAATTTGACAGTTTGGGGTCTGTACTTCGACATACGAAAAAAGGGAAAGAAAATTAAATGTCTACGGAATTCCTGTTGTTAGAAAGAGATAAAAATATTTATTCTGCTTATCTTTTCTAATTCAATGATTCTGCTATAATTTGGTGCATGCAAAGAAGGCAAATCGGGAAGAAAAATTGACACTTACCTTACGCGCCAACCTCCATTAAAAGCACCGAAAATAATACATGAAATTATACTTTTTAATCTTTCACAGTTGCAGAATAATTTTCACATTTTCTAAATACACTGGACGGCATTTTTTTTGTTGTAATTTGAGGAAGTTATTTGCACAATTTATTTTAAGTCAAGTCCAGCAGCTGCACTGATATGTACGCTAATATTACTAGTACTAAATAGTAGTCTACCCTACATTTTTGTTGCCTACAGAACGCAGGCAACGTATCTATGGTTTATATATAATTGAGTTTGATAGTTTATGAATAGAAAATAATCATGTCGAACTTTGTATTTGTCAGACGAAAGTTATCAGACTTTGGAAAAATCAGGCTTTAGTAACCTCTTATTTGGGAATAAAGTTTTCCAAAACATAAATATGAAGTACATACCTAATTTATGAATATTTGTTTCCAAGTGAGCAATTTCTGGACGGAATTTATGTCGGCGCCTGTCATGAAGTTTCATTTTGAATAGTGAAAAGGGAATAATATTTGGATCATTATAAAAAAATACTTTATTTTAAAGAATAACACACTGCATATTTATTTACAATAAAATATCCTATTTATAATACAAATTGTATAATATACATAAATATCGTCTTATATAACAGTATAAAGGCCAGTCCGCTTTGCGGTATTTCCCAATAGAATACATAATTTTATCTAAGTTAAACAGGCTACAATATTTTACTGACATGGTTCTAACAATTTGACTACCTACTCCGAGATCACTTGACAGTGGTGCAAAATCCAGTGATGGATGAACTGAATTATATTTAGACTAATTCTGTTTTATAACAAAACATTTAGAACCAATGATATTATAAGTAAAAAGGTGTGGATAGGTTATAAGCGCTTAGCAAGCGACACGTTAAAATTTGGCTAACTACTTACTAGCCACACTTGACCTCAGTGTCGCGTCGCGCCGTCAACGGACGCGTGCGTGCGTTAGAGCCAAACCACACGGGCGGTGCGGCGCCGCACCGCAAGCCATTTCGCCGCGCTGGCGACCACACGGGCAGAGCGGCGTCGCAACGTTCTACAGAGCCGCGGCGGCGCCGCAGCGGCGGCAAAATGAGGGGTTGCCCATCGCTAACAAACAACTGCGAGCGGCGCCGCTCCGGCTCCGCTCTGCTTACACCCCTCCCCGCCTCGTCACGATTCCGACGCGCGCGCGGCGCGGCGCCGGAGCACACCGCACGGCGCCATGTGGCTACAATGCATTTTTGTATGTAGAAAACCGCAGCGGCGCCGCTCAGGCGCCGCGCCGCAGCCGCGCCGCCCGTGTGGATTTGCTCTTAGTGTGCCGTTTTTGAAGATCGAATGTTGTTTAGGTAACCTATCTACACCTTTTTGGAACGAAGTTTCTTATCGCGCGTTGCGAAAGGGGGCTCTAGACGGAAAAAAGTAAGACCAAAAGTTGTAACGACACTTTTTGCTTACCTATAGTTGTAAGCCGTGCGGGGTGCGCGTGTTTCTCTCTCTCTATCTCTCTCTCTTAGACAGGAAGCCAGTTATTTTCGTTTCGTCTTTCTATTTCGCATTGAACAGTGTGGTGTCTTGTTGATGACAACACAAGAAAACTAAAAATTCATTGTCTATGTTTTGTTTGACATAAGTCTTTTTGTCTTGTCTGTGTTTTCTCTCTCTGCCTGTCTGCCATTAAAAAAAGGATACGTGTTTTCTTATAATAATAAAGGTAAAATACTTAAATATTGTTCTTCTGTGTTTGGGGTAAAATAAAACATTCTACAACTGTATCCAACGACTTTCCATTTATTTTTTCAATAGGTTATGGGCCCAGACCCTCCTATTACAAAGATTAACGTGGATACAGATTGTACTTGGAAAATAAAACTCGGGGCGAAGCGAAGCCATCATGGATTCTACTTCGGCTTCTGGGGTTACAGTAGTGAAGCTTACTGGGGGTGAAAATTGGTTGTTATGGAAGTTCCAGACCAAGATTTTGTTAAATGGTCTCGGCCTGTTAGGGGTCGTTGACGGGTCGGTAAAGAAAAACGATGCCGGCTTAAAACCAAACGAATGGGAGCAACAAGACGCTAAAGCACAAACACATATTGTGTCGAGGGTTACAGAAAACGTAATGCAACATTTGGTAACATGTTGCTCGGCGGCAGAAATGTGGAACAAATTATCGAGCATTTACGAACTTAAAAGCTCAACGAGCGTTCACCTGGTGCATGAAAGGTTCATGAAATATAAATATGAAGATGGTAGTATTGCCAAGTTATTTAGTACAGTAGAACAAATGGCAAATCAACTAAAACAGCTAGGCGAATCTATGTCTGACAAGATGATTATTACTAAGATACTAATGGCACTACCACCTCAATACAAATACTTTATTTCGGCATGGGAAAGTGTTCCTCAAGAATCCCAAACATTAAATGACTTGCAAGCAAGGTTACTCATTGAAGAAGAACGCATGAAAGAAATGGAGGAACCCGTTGCCTTATCGGTGAAAAATATGAAGTGTTATAAATGTGGTAAAACTGGCCACAAAAAGAGTAACTGTAGATATAATAATACATGTTCTTACTGCAAAAAGGCTGGACATACAATAGAACAGTGTTACTTTAAGAAGAACAAAGAAAAAGGAAATAGCTCAAAAGAAAATAAAGGAAATAATTGCAAAGAAAATAAGTGTAATAATTCAAGGGAAAATAAAGGAAATAGTTCAAAGGATACAAAAGGAAATGCTTACATCTCAAGCGCTTTTATTGGACATAACTCCAACAAACATGAATGGATAGTGGACAGTGGTGCGAGTGACCACATGACCCATAATCAATCTCTCTTTTCTAGCTTTTCAGGTATCAATACCGATAGATATGTCATAGTCGGAGATGGAAGGAAATTAAAAGTTGAAGGTATTGGACTAATACTCTTGAAGGCTTATGATGGTAATGAATATGTTGTGTCTTCACTAAATAGCGTACTATATGTTCCTGAACTTAAGGTAAATTTATTCTCTGTTACTAAAGCTGTGAAAAATGGTTACATGTTTAACATTACGGGTAAAAAATGTGAATTTATTAAAAATAATGTAGTGTGTTCAATTGGTAAATGTGTAGATAAGTTATATGTAATGCAGTTTATCTTTGACTCTCCAGGCAACGTAAATGTCACTCAGGTTAAAACTTATAATACCCTTAATGATTGGCATGAGAAGTTGGCTCACCAAAATTATGATTATTGTCGGTCAGTGCTAAAAAACAATAATATAGAATTTATTGATTCTGATGATTCATGTATTGCATGTATAGAAGGAAAATGTCATCGCTTACCTTTCCCTCAGAGTATAACTAAAACAAGTATGTGTTGTGAAATCTTACATGCTGATGTTTGTGGACCGTTGGAAGTGCCTTCTGTTGGTGGTTCAAGGTACATATTGGTTATTAAAGATGATTTCTCTAAATATAGGAAAGTTTATTTTGTGCAACATAAATCCGAAGTGCCAAGTAAAATAAAAGATTTCATTAATCATGCTGAAGTAACAACTAATAATAAAGTAAAGGTTTTAAGGACAGATAATGGGACAGAATTTTTAAATAAAACATTAGAGTCATTTTTAAATAATAAAGGCATACAACATCAAACTACAGTAGTCTATACACCGGAACAAAACGGTAAGGTCGAAAGGGAAATGCGAACTATTATAGAAGCTGCTAGAACAATGTTGATTCAGTCTAACCTAGATAAAAGCTTATGGGCTGAAGCTGTTAGCACAGCCGTGTATACTCTAAATAGAACTTATGTTAAAAATAAAAATACTGGTAAAACACCTTATGAATGTTGGTGGGATAAGAAGTTTGACATAAATAATTTACATAAATTTGGTAATATGGTAGTCTGTCATGTGCCTAAAGAGATAAGAAGAAAATTGGACCCGAAAGGAAAGAAGGGATATCTTGTTGGTTACAGCGAGGAAACAAAAGGTTATAGGATTTATTACAAAGAGGAAAATAAAATAAAAATTAGAAGAGATGTAGTTTTTATTAAATATAGTGATAGTAACTCTAAACATAAAATACCTGATAGTGAAATAGAAATATTAGTAGAAAATAATAATGAAAAACCATTGGTAGAAATAAATGATGTTGATAGGGTTGCACAGGATGAAAATAGTATGGATAGGTCAATACAGAGTGAGGTATCAGTTATTGATGAAGAGTCAAGTCAAAACTTAAGTAATACTCCAAGTGTCGAGTCAAATAATGAATCCGAAGAAGAGTTTCATGATACAAATACAGTTCAAATAAATGAAGTTCAAACTCAGGTAGAACAAATAAGAAATTTAAGACCAAGAAACCAGATTAAACAGCCTGAATGGCATAAGTATTACAGTACAGATTATACATGCTTATTAGGTTACATTGAAGATAATCCTAAAACATATGAAGAAGCCATGAATAGTGCAGACAGAATGAATTGGAAAAGAGCTATGGACGAGGAGATAGATAGTTTAAATCAAAACAATACATGGGAATTAGTGCCAAAACCAGTGGATTGTAAGGTTATTGATAGCAAATGGGTTTTTAAAAGAAAACTTGATGATCAAGGTAATATTACTAGTTACAAGGCTAGACTTGTGGCTAGGGGCTTTCAGCAAACTGATTTTATTGATGATGATCTATTTGCGCCAGTAGCTAAACTTCCAACTGTCCGTACTCTATTGGCAATATGTAATCAAAAAGCTATGTCAGTACACCAAATGGATGTCAAAAGTGCTTTTCTTCATGGCGATATTAAAGATGAGATATATTTGTCATTACCAGAAGGATGTTCTAATGGTGATATGATATGTAAACTTAAAAAATCTTTGTATGGGCTAAAGAGCTCACCCAAAAACTGGAATGACAAATTTAACTCAGTCATATTGTCTGAAGGTTTCAAACAATGTAAAACAGATTATGGTCTTTATGTAAAACAATATAATGGACAGATGGTTTATTTATTACTGTATGTCGATGACTTATTGCTCGCAGGGACGGATATTGAATGTGTGAATAATACTAAGAACTTGTTAAAGAAACATTTTTGTATGAAAGACTTGGGTTTAGCAACTTACTTTTTAGGTATTGCTATCAAACAGGATGTAATTAATGGTGTCTTAAAAATTAATCAAGAAGCATTCTTAAAACAGATTTTACAAAAATATAATATGTCAGATTGTAACAGTATTGCTACACCCATGGATTCAAAATTTAAAACTGATAGTCTTAAAAGAGAAAAGTCAGAAACCCAAGAGTTAGAAACAAGATGCAGACAATTAATTGGTTGTTTATTGTATGCAGTATTAGGTAGTAGACCTGATTTATGTGCAAGTGTTTCAATATTAAGTCGCTTTCAAAAATGTGCTAGTGAAGAGTTGTGGAATATGTTAAAAAGGATACTTAGGTATATTAAGGGTACATTAGATTTAAGTTTAGTCTTTGAAAGAAATAATACTAATGATGCTATCATTGTTGGCTATGTAGATTCTGACTGGGGAGGTGATTTAGTTGACAGACGGTCAACAGCTGGATTTATTTTTAAAGTATTTGGTTGTCCTGTTTCATGGTGTACGAGAAAGCAACCTTCTGTAGCCATGTCTTCAACTGAAGCAGAGTACATGGCACTCAGCATGGCTACTGCAGAAGCTTGTTGGCTCAAACAACTTTTAAGGGATTTTTCATTTGATATTGATTATGTATTAATGTATGAGGATAACCAAAGTTCCATTAGAGTAGCTAAAAATCCAGTTCTACACAAAAGAATGAAACATATTGACATTAAACACCATTTTATTCGTGAAAAAATTGTAGATGGTACAATAATGTTAAATTATATAGGAACGTCGGAACAAATAGCTGATTTGCTAACCAAACCTTTGTCAGGCCCTACATTTATTAAATTAAGGGGTTACTTGAAGTTAACATAGATTTATAACTTTTTAATTATAAGTTTTTGATTGAATTCTAAGAAATTGTATAGGATTAAGTTAAATAAATGAAAGTGAGCACAGTTCATAGGTGTTGAGAATGACATTGTTGTTATCTTGTAAAAATTAAGATGTAAAACTGTATATGACATAAATTCATAATATTTTTGGTAGATGTATGAGTTAAAAATTGATATTTTTCTTTGTATGTAAGTACAGGCAATAAAGTAGTATAGTGTATCTTGTTTTGAGTAAGTAATTCAAAGTTTTTTAAATATGTTTCTTGTGTTGAGGGACGGTGTTGATGACAACACAAGAAAACTAAAAATTCATTGTCTATGTTTTGTTTGACATAAGTCTTTTTGTCTTGTCTGTGTTTTCTCTCTCTGCCTGTCTGCCATTAAAAAAAGGATACGTGTTTTCTTATAATAATAAAGGTAAAATACTTAAATATTGTTCTTCTGTGTTTGGGGTAAAATAAAACATTCTACAACTGTATCCAACGACTTTCCATTTATTTTTTCAATATGTCTCGACGATTATTTCTGTTCAGCAGGTTTTTTGTAACATAATAAATAATAAAACTAACTATACAACTTCGTTCCATCCGGGTGTCCCATTTATTTATAATAGATATCATTGTTTAGGACTATTTAACATTATTATTAATGTACGCACCTCTAAATTTTCTGATTCATGTGCGTATTGTATAGTTATCACTTGCTTCAAGACAACATCGTGAGGAAACCGGCATGCCTGAGGTATATTTCTTGACGGTATGTGAAGCCAAGTTAGAGGCCCATGGGCGGCATGAACTGAGACACAAGCACGCGTAGCATGACCACCGGCACCGTAAAAATACCGGTATATCTAAGGAAGAATCGACAAAGAGACTGATGGTAGAAACTTGTCTGCCGATTATAGAAGAAATTTATTTATTTATTTCTTTGTTTATCACAAAATCCACAGCTCTTTGAACATTATCAAAAAAAATATATAACTAGTCTTACAGCGAATTACGGATTTACAATTTATTAACTATGTAATACATGCAGCAGAAACAAACATACAAAGGAAAAAAAATGAAGACAAATGAAATGCTAACACCATCTAAGCAAATATGTTGCTAAGTGTACAGTGTAGGTGAGTGTGTAGGAGTGTGCATGAGGAGTTCCGAGTGGGTGTGTGAGTATGTTACGGTTGTATGTGGTGATTGCCTGTATACTTCCTATTCAATTCAATTAGAGTTGTCCGTCAGTTCGACTATGTGACGTTATTAATTATTTCCTGAATGTATATTTTTTGGTATTAAATAATATCAATATGAGAGAATCTTTTGTTGAAATTACTTAGCATAATGCTCGATATTGTAGACTATTGTCGTCTGAACAATCTGCACACTTCTTCTCTTCATTCCTGACATTGTCGTGCTCAAATCAAAAGAAATGTATCGACAATCTCTCACTTTCGTCGATTTTTCGGTAGGTAGAAAATCCGGTGGTCATGCTACGCGTGCAGGTTAGACACTAACATAGACATAGAGGAATGGACTGAGTGTGGCTTAGACAGCATGTGAAGAAAGTGTGAGAGAGATAAAGCGAACGTGCGGCCAATAGTTGTCTCTTTCTAGAATTCTGATTAAAAGAGAAAGAAAGAAACAGGTGTTGGCCGCACAGTCCCTCTGTCTTTTTCTAGGGAGTACTCAATTTTGTGCAGGTATTGCTCAGTCCATTCTCTATGTCAATGGTCACTCAACCACACGAAAGAAAAAGATTAATGTTTACAAAAGCCGAAAAGGGATTGTTTTACTAAAATCTCGATAAAATATAATTACAAAATGTATGATGTATGGGAAAAAGGCGTGAGTTTCTGTATATATGTATGACTTTAAATTTTATCATCACATCATGTCAAGATCTGTCCCCTAGAAAAGTTGTTTATAATGTTGAGTAATAAAAATCTCGTTTCGGCATTTGTAAATAAAATGTTGTAAAACCTTTTAACCGCCAGATTTTATATCGATTTTCAGTCTTCTAGGAAACAAATACAGTGATAAAATTAATGAGCTATTTGACAAAACTTTAGTTTTTAGTACCTCATCTAGATTACAAGAAAATATTCGACACGTATTTTTTCTTTTTTCACGTAATCAAAAAATAACGGCGATACATCGAGTCAAAATGTCGCATGACGTCACTAACCAGAGTGCCTAGTGCGAGTTTGTTTTACGTTAACGCGATCGTCACGTTCATGACGTTCGGCGCTCCGATTGGCCCGCTCCAAGCTTTTAACCAATCAGAGAGCCAAACGCGGTGAACGTTTCGATCGCGTTAGCGTAAAAACAACTTGCACTTAGGGCACAGTACAGGTTATACTAGATTACAAGCCCCCTCTCCTTAACTTTAATGCGCTTACTGTTTAGATTACTAAACAGTTTTCCATCAATTTGAAAAAGAAAAAAATATGTGTCGAATATTTTCTTGTAATCTAGAGGAGGGATTAAAAATTATTTTTTTTATCAAATAGCCCATACTGATCTAACGGTGATAGGTATATATAGTAATATAAATGCCATGTAATATAAAAACGCGCTTTTTAAATAATATTTTAACATAACATCACGCCTAAACGGACGTAGAAGTAGACAGAGGTGGTACCTATAAGATAGAGGCCAGCACACCAAGCTACCCCGATGTGTCAAATTTCTTTGATAAAATTTTTCAACTTTTTTGTTAACAGAATAAGGTTCATGTTCGATTAGGAAAATTCGACATTTTGGGGTAACCTGATTTGTTGGCGTCTATACATGTAATTGTAATAGGTTGTGTATATTGCCAATAACTGGAACACAAATAAAGAGTAGGACTCAACTGAGAAAATCCAGATGAGCAATTCCAATAACGCTTGGTCCTGGGAGACGAACCTAGGACCTCATTCTCAACAGTGGCAGTTTCAAGTACTTTTGCAGCGGTTCTTAAACTTGTATGTACGACCTAAAGTATAAATATACCTATTTCACCCGGGGATAGTGTAGCTTCCCAATGGTGAAAGACTTTTCAAATTGGTTCAGTAGTTTTTAAGTTTACTCGTTACATACAAAAATACAAATCTTTCCTTATATTATTAAGTATAGACACTATGGATATAGATTTGATATACACGCGACCCTAATGTTTTATTTATTTTCTAGAGACAATAAAATAATAGGATTAAATAGGCCGTGGTTTTCTAAAAAAAAAAAACTGGAAACCAATCCCTGTACAGGCTGCAACCGGGGTTAAGAAACGCTGCAATCGACCAACGACAACGTTTACAGAGCGCTATCTAGTCCCATGCTAAGCTGAGCTTGTATTATGGGTACTAAAT
Organism: Euplexia lucipara; assembly: GCA_921972225.1. NCBI lineage: Eukaryota > Metazoa > Arthropoda > Insecta > Lepidoptera > Noctuidae > Euplexia > Euplexia lucipara. The sequence continues at coordinate 3,389,712 of OV179168.1, read as the reverse complement.
AACTTATATATTTCTAAATACATACATACTATAGATAAATTACACCCAGACACAGAACAAATGATCGTCCTCATCACACAAACATTTGTCCTAGGTGGGAATCGAACCCACGATCACCGGCATAGCAGTCAGGGGCACTAACTACTAGACTAACAGGCCAGTCAAATATAGTTTCATTTTACAATTACCATTTACAATATTACACTCTGGATATCTGCTTAGTTGATGGCAATAGGTTCACTCCTTTTTACATGAGACTATACTCCATCCGAGTAGGTAGTTAACTAAAGGTAAACAATCTTGACAAGTCTTTTTACATAAACGCTTATTAATTAAATATAACTACTGTTTAAACAAATTGTTTAATTGATCATGTAATCGTTTTTGTTGTATCTAAATTTGTTTTCAGCTGCATTTTATTTTTAAACTGCGTTATTAACTAAAAATACATGTCAAAATTGTTTACCTTTTGTTAACTACCTAATCGGATGGAGTAGTGTTGAAAATTTTCGTCGGCTTTTTCTAATTTCCAAGAGTTTCCTGATGTTTTTTTGGCATTGAACTGTATATGTACAAAAATTATGTCAGTCTACCAGGGGGTCGAATCTGCTATATTGCAATCGTGTCTCAATGACCGGTCATTGATCGACTATTTGGCAACTTTGACAGTTTTTGTATGGGAAATGTGTCAAAACAAAAAATGTGTCATAAGTTTGACGTTATACGTCAAAAATCGATCATTGACCGGTCATTGAGACACGATTGCAATAGCAGACTCGACCCCCAGAATGACAGTTCAATGACTTACACGTATTAAGCATAGATATCCCATATCGATATTCGCGGTATTAGGTATCATATATATATATATATAATTGGCCAAATGTGGATTTACTTTAGGTACACCTCTGACTAACCATTTGGGCAATACATGAATATTGGTGGTCAGCTGCTTACGGTAAGACTGGAAGCCAGCCACAATAACTTGGTGATAGGCAGGCAGATATTGGGAGTGCTTGCTAGTATAGACACGGTAATATTATCAATACAGTATTATAACTCGGTCGAATCTTTGGAATAAATGCCTACAGCCGCGCAGTACGTAAACATGAAATAGGGCTGCCCGCCTCTAGCATTTTAATTACATTTGCCTACTTAAAGTTAAATATAGGTACTTTTTTATATAAACAAATAAAATCCTTTGTGAATTAGATGTGTGTTGTGTTTTGATTGGTAGATTTAATTAAAAAAAACATGTTTATGTTCGACACACATTATGTACCTACCTACTAGTAAGTAAAATTATTATTAAATTATTTATAAAAAAGTTGTCTCTGGATGCGTTATGTACGAATTCATGCAACCAAAATAGTACAATATATCCTACTCGTCATAATAAATATGTACTTGAACTTATTTGTAGTGAAAAAATCGCGCGGTTATTGATAAAAAACAATACATCGTTCGTCACTGCGGCACAGTCGCGACTGTCTGCATGCCGAGCGCACGCCGAGATCGAGAAGCGTAGGTATAACTCGCGCTTCGTACGTTTGTATGTAGTTGGAATACTGTATGATAATATTACCGTGGTCTAGGCATAGTCATTTTGTCACTTTGATTCAGCGGTTAATAGCAACCCATCCATTGTTCCCGTCGGGCAGTTTGATTTGTATTAGACGCACCATACCGCCATTTTCGTCGTTTGCTACGATCTGGAATATAAAAAAATATACTAATCAGAATCATACATACATAAACTCACGCCTTTTTCTCATGGGGGTAGGCAGAAACTACAGAGCGTCATATGCTACGATTCTTACATACTTCTTTTACATTCATACATGTTGTCATACACACATAAAAAAAAAACACAAATAGAAATCAGAATTAGAATAAAACGATTTATGAAACATAGGTACACGGTTGGTCCTGAGCATGTAGAGCGCTACCCAAGCTGACAATACCCCCACTGCTTAAGCAATTAAGTTAGTTAATGATTTTTTAAAACATATTCCTGAAGCAGATTTATTTTTTGACACCCAAAGCACAATTGCAAAACATGTATATATTTATCTAAACAAAAAGAAATAACTAGTTTTAAGTTTGTTTGGTTTTTGTTATTTTAGGTTACTTTGTTTTTGTTTTACTATTTCATTTTATTAGTTTAATTAGCTTTTTAAATAACAGTATAGTGTAATTTATGTGTTTCAATGTATTATTAGTATAGATATAAGCGATTTGGTTTTAACTGTAAGCTTATGTTTTAATGAATAAATGATTATGATTAAGTATGTTAAAAGCGCGCTATGATCAGGCTATCTATAATAACAGGCATAAAAATTAGTAATCCATTTATTTAACAGACATCAGAGGTCCACGGTATGCTTATGGCTAAATAATAACATCTGCAAGGGTCGATCGAAGATTAAGCTACACTTGACGAGGTCGGTCCGTGGATGGGTGACCATTTATAACATACTAAAACTCCTTCGGGTCTCGGAAAGCACGGTAAGCCGTTGGTCCCGGCTGTAATGGTAGATCTTTTATAGTCGTTACGGATAGTCAGAAGCCCGAAAGTCTGACAACCAATAAATTCTTGAGCTTAAGTTAGAACTTATTACGTGTGTATTTTATTTTTTATGTTTACGGTGAGTGCGGTTTAAATATCATATCATAAAAACAGTTTTAACCTTTTGAACGCCAGAGTATAAACGTATCGCCGTACCCCTGACGCCCGCCACTTTTTCCGTCAAATCACCTTCATAAAAATTAAAACACAAAAGTAATAATATGGTGCGACGTGTATTTTGTCATATATTTGTGACGTTGGCGTTCAGGGTAAGATTTCGTTCGTCACATATATGTGACAATGGCGTTCAAAAGGTTAATAATAACATGACTAACCTCAGTCTGTTCCCCAAGTTGATCGACATCAACTGCTTCAAGAATAGTGCCGTCAGCTCTCTCTCCTATGTTATCTGTGGGAACAAAGCAAATGATAATTAATTAATTATAACATCAACACAATGACGACAAATCAATTCTTGCACTACTTTAAGACTCCTATTTCGTGATATTTAATTTGTAGTTTATTAAATTAGCATAAAAATTGTTAAATTTCATTATTCACTATACAGTTGTATAAACAATTTTTGTCAGTCGGCCATAGTTCTCGCGTTTTTTCATTTGTCACCACAGACTATAAATAGTCGACAAATGAAGCTGGAACGAGTTTTTCTCTATTTGGAATTTCTCAGTCTCGCAGCCCGGAGTCTGAATTCGTGCCCGATTGAGGGCAATGGGCTCGCCCTCTTGTTCAATGTAATAAACATGGGACCTAAACATAACTGGCGAAATGTGGGTGTGCTACAGGTACCTACACCTCTGCGCAACCCTTCGGGGATTACAGGCGTGATGTGATGTTATGTTAAATTGATATAAACTTACGGATAGTGAGTAACGTAGGTTCGCTACCCTCTTGTATTAGATTCAATGTTGTCTTATCTGAAAATAAAAAACATTGCACTTTTGAATATAAAACTTTGAAAGTTAAATTAAACGTAATAATGACTAGCAGACGTAGGTCCCGTTCCCGTGGGAATACGGGAATAAAAAGAAGCCTATGTGTTAATCCAGGGTGTCAGCTAACTCCATACCAAATTTTATTAAAATCCATTCAGTAGTTTTTACGTGAAAGAGTAACAAACATCCATCCATTCATCCATACTCACAAACTTTCGCGTTAAAATATTAGTAGGTTTCTAGTTGCCGGGTGAATTTTCGAGCCTTCATTGCCTTCCTCTAAATGTTAATGTAAGAGACATACCTATATTTAATGCAATATTTCAGAAATTCTCAAGTACTAGAATCTGGAAATGGCTAAATATTCCATTAAATACATGCACTTTCCTTAATATTTAGCGGAAGATAATGACGGCGCTTGAAACGTTCGAAAATTCAAACTCTAAATTTTTATTGAAAGAATGAAAGAAAGAAAGAAAAATAAAAAGAAAGAAAATATGTTTATTTGGGACACGCACAGGAAATTAACAGTTTAAGAATAAACTAAATCTAACAATATGAAATAACAAAAAGACCTGTGCGAGGCCAAAAAGTATCTCAGCACGATGCCACGATATTTAAAGAAAAACAATAAATACCGCAGCGCCGTTATTCTCATATTCTGTTACTATAATAATTATAAGTTCTAACTTGAAACTCGGTTCACCCTGCTCCTTCCAAAAGGTAGTGTCGTATAATATTCCACGACTATTCACACAACGCCATCTAGTCCCAAAGCTAATCAGAGCTTGTGTTTTGAGTATTAAACGACTTATAAACATACTTATATACTTCTAAATTTATTTTATTTATTCACAATACTTAACTTTATATACTAGAAATGAAAATACAATCTAAAAACTAAATCTAAAATCTGGCGTTAAAAAACTCATCCGCATCGCTGTCCACTGGAAGTTTACCCAAAATACTGGCAACATTGCCACGTTGTATGGCAATGCTTATCCTTTGACCAAGGTAAAAACCAGCCCTTGGGTCACGCGAAGTGTCAATTAAGCGTCTTGAAAGATCTTTGTACAAGCTATGAGCACTCGGACCCCACGACCCGAGAGTTTCAACCCCAAACGGCTCGAAAATATAATTCCCAACGAGGTTCTTATATTTCTGCCGCTTGAGGTTCTCCGCAGCCGCAGCAGCAGCGCCAGCACAGCACGAAGAACTAGGAAGATGGGATGGCGCAAGAGTATCGACGCAAGTAGCGTCCCACACTAAAGGCCTACCCATCTTCCATGGAAACAACGACATACCGTCCGGTCTCCTACCATCGTCGCGTGCCAAGCCATTGGGCTCTAACACAGCCGGAACGCCGACGGTGACAAGAGCTCGTCGGATAATGTCGTTAATATTCGCGTGCGGCGCCATGCGTCCCGCGCTACGGCTGCAGGACAAGCCGAGGTGTCGCCACAGTGGCAGCGGTGCGGAGAACAACAAGGAGCGCCAAGACGCAGGCAGACAGCGAGGCAGAAAGTAGTATCGTCATATTAGACCTTATAAATACATACATATTACAGATAAATTACAACCACACAGAACAAATGATCGTGCTCATCACACTAACATTTGTCCTGGGCGGGAATCGAATCCACGACCTCCGGCATAGCAGTCAAGGCCATTAACTACTAGACCAACAGGCCAGTCAAGTATGGAGCAGAATAATTATAGGCAAGAAAGTCTATGCTTTTTTATATATCATCTTGTGTATACAAATCAGACAGATTTTATGTGAAGACGATGAACTTAGAATAGAACAACAAAAAACAAATTGTGCCCATTATAGGGTCCATAATTGTTTCCAGTTTTAGTATTTTTTAAACTTGTATAAATAGTGCATTGCAATTAAAAAGTTATATTTCAACAATACTAAACTAGGCAGTACAAGGTATTTTTTTTAAAGCTTACTAGCAATTCGGGTTGCACAATACTAGTAGTCTTGTTAATCCCTCCAACTAAGATAAATATGCTTGTGTCTGGAGTGACTTTACGTTAATAGTGAAATGGGTAGAGATCGACGCTGATCGACGCCTTAGCCATTGAGCTTTTGCTGATTTATTATTACATAATTATACTAACCACCATCTTGTAATATTAACTTCTTATCTTCTGTTATGTAGAACTTAGCCTCTTCTAGATTGACTTCCTCCGATTTCACTGAAAATATAAAATTAAAAAAATATTAATTTATATGTTTTACTCAAAAGCAAGTAATTTATTCTTTGAAAACGTCAAGAATTTATTTAGGAAGGCCTAAGAAACGCCCACCCTTCACGACTTCCTAGAGTGTTTTTTTTTCCTATAAGAATGGTTTTAACGTTTAAAATTCAATAGTGAATGAGAAAATAGTTAGCCCTAACTTACTCTCATTAATAAATATAATAGGAAGGAATTGACTTACCCACAGACTTAACGCTCGCCTCCAGTTCGTTGTCATCAAACAACTAGAAATGAAAAAAAAAGTGTTTTAGCACAATGTCAAAAATAAATTGGTACTTACTTAATTTACTTGAGACCTTTCTGAACATGAAAATACTCAATTTAGAATTATTTATTTAATGTGTCCTGTCGTCTAGTAGTTGCACCCATCAGGTCAATAGCAGCCCAAACGCAAGAGCAATTTCTCTCATGAATACCTTGATAGTAGTCCAGATGCCGACATATTTGTGTATAGTATCAACAGCATAAGAAAAGATGTATTGTCGTTTTTAAGTAGACTGTAGTTAATAATATAATTGTACTGTAGTTTAGTTGATTATGTGGACTATGTGGTATTATTATTTTTAAATTTTCAATTGTAATTATTGAATTTGACTGTGATATTGAATTTCGACATGTTATTATTTCTATTTTATTTTTTGTATTTGATAAATTGTTTTTTTTTGACATCTTAGACATTATTGTATCATTTTAACCTTTTTTTTTTGCTTATATGTTGAATTTTTTGACATCTTTCTATTGACATGTAGGTATCATTTTTCTATTTTTTTTTCTCAATTTCGATTATTTGTTTTAAATGGATTGTGGAAATTGTTAGCATGCAAGCGTTTTGGTCATAACTGTAAACTTATATTGTGTTTAATTCAATAAAGAAATTACTGCTGAACGTGTGGTTCCAGGTTCGATAATCGGGTCAAGCAAAAAGTTATTGAGTTTTTGCATATGGAATTTCTCAGCAGCAGCCGGAGTCCGGATTTGTGCCCGATTGATCTGTATAGGCTCGCCTCCTATTTATTACATGGGACTTCAAACAAAACTGGCGTAATTTAAGAGGAATAAATAAGTAAGTAAGTAAGTAAGATACTGCACCGACCTTAAATACATAATATTATATTGGCATAAGGACATAAGGTGATGATTGTTATATTACTTACCGCATCAAATTTACTATTTTTCGCTTGTACGTGGGTTATTTCTGTTGGTTGATTGCTCTGAAAACAGAAAGTTTCATCAGATTTAGTTTAGCATTGGCAATACAAATAAATAAATATTCCACAACTTTCCACACAACACCATCTAGCCCTCTAGATGGTGATGATGATGATGAAAGCAAATAGGGAAACACCCGTGTGAAATTTTAAAGCTGGTTGGCTCAGAACCACATACAGAAATTATGGTATCAGAATGTGCTACAATGTTCCTTGCACCTTTTATTGTAGTAGTATGCATGATGTCATTTGTTTCTAGTTTTATTCGATTTTTATTTCCTTTTTTGAATAGTAATCTATACTCCATCATTATACAAATAGCATTAGACAGAAGTAAAAAAAGGATTATTTTTAACCGACTTTCAAAAAAGGAGGAGGTTCTATGTTCGTGTGTATGTATTTTTTTTTTTTTTTTTTTATGTATGTTACCTGATTTCTCCCCCATTTGTGGACCGATTCTCAAAATTGTTTTTTTGTTTGAAAGAGTATACTCCTGAGGTGGTCCCATTTTAATTTGGTGAAGATCTGGGCCTGATCTTCGGAGATATACAACGGAACTCTTCAAAAATAGACGGCAAATCTGTCGTGATTGCTGGAATCGCTTGGATGTTTATTGTTTATACAACATCATGACGTATCATCACGCCTGTATGCTCTGAGGGGTACGCAGATGTGTACAATATACCTAGATTTCGTCAGTTAGGTATGTTAATTTTAATTTATTAGGGATTAGTGGAAAACCCTATTATCATGACATGTATTGTTAACAATTAAGAATATAAAATAAATTCATGGCAAATATTTTTATGGTAACAACTAAAAATGGAAAAATAAAAAACTTTTTTGCAAAAAATAAAACCGACTTCAAAAAATACACTAAACGGTGTAAAATAACTCTAAATTCCGAAGTCGGTGGCCCATCATGAGTAAGACAAACCCACCAAAGCCACAGACTTCCGAATTTAGAGTTATTTTACACCGTTTAGTGTATTTTTTGAAGTCGGTTTTATTTTTTTGCAAAAAAGTTTTTTATTGAATAGTAATCTATACTCCATCATTATACAAATAGCATTAGACAGAAGTAAAAAAAGGATTATTTTTATGGCACACTTTGTAACAAAAGTACAAATAAGCATGTTGTTACATTAACGGTAGACGCCGAATTTATTATAATCTGCCACTGTCACCACTTACGCTGGATATTAATAATCTATCTCGGTTGCTATCTTGATCCCGATCTTTGTCTGTAAGCAATCAACGACCAAATTCGCCTATCCGAGTCTTAAAGATGTCCAATCAGAAGCAGCCGTCAAAAACAAAGGATCGGGATTTGGATTGAGATAGAATATTAATATCGGGCGTTAGTTGTGCTTAACTCTTTCAACAATTTATTTTAAGAAATTATGTGGATTTCATCCAGTTGTATTACTTATTTAATTTTTCGTTGAAAATCACAGTATCAATCATAAAAACCTAAAAGAAGCAGGGATGAACAATACACGGAACATGCTTCGTTTCACTTTTTTTATTTAGTTGTAAAAAATCCGTAATTACCTCTTTACAACCTTTATCGTATGCACAGACAGAGGATCTACTTGATGTCTGCAAATAAACTGCTTACACACTGTTTCCTATTTATAGTTTATACATGTAAGTTTTAATTTTAGTATTTTACTATACACGAAATGTTAATTTATTTGTTTTAAGTAGATATTTATATGCCTTGTAGCCTGAAACACAGGTTCAACCTAGTTCAGGCAAACATCAACCGTGCTCTATTGTAACAGTTACTATCTTATTGTAAATGTGCCCTTTCTTATAAATAAACGATAATTATTATTATTCTTCTAAATTAAAAATAATTCAATTGTAATTAAATTGTTTAATGTAACTTATCTATAAAATAAAATGTTCTTTGCATTCACAAGCCTCTTTTTTTCTAATGCTATTATTATTGGAATATATTAAATCAATAAATTAATTTTCAACACTACTAAATTAGTTCAAATAACACTTACATTTTCAGTTACTTTGATGACTCTAGGTTGATTGACTACTATAGATTCCGCCAGATGACCCTGCAAAAAAAAATATACAAATCTATACTAATATTATAAAGAGGTAAAATTTGTTTGTTTGTAAGTTTGTATGTTTGTAAGTTTGTATGTAGGGGGTAATCTTCGGAACTATTGATCTAATTTTAAAAATTATTGTACTGGGGGAAAGCTACACTATTCCCGGATGACATATTTTATTCCAAACATACTCATTCATTATTTAACTAGCTGATACCTGCGGCTTCGCCCGCATGGATTTATTTTTAAAGGTTTTGGAAGGTTTATTTTTAACCTCCAACAAATACAATTATATAAAATATACAAATCTATACTAATATTATAAAGAGGTAAAATTTGTTTGTTTGTAAGTTTGTATGTTTGTAAGTTTGTATGTAGGGGGTAATCTTCGGAACTATTGATCTAATTTTAAAAATTATTGTACTGGGGGAAAGCTACACTATTCCCGGATGACATAAGCTAGTTTTTATTCCCGTATTCCCACGGGAACGGGAACTACGCGGGTGAAACTGCGTGACGTCAATATATCGAGTAATACTCATGGACTACATTTTCGAAAGCTACGCGAACGAAGTCGCGGGCAAAGTGCTAGTCAGTTAATAATTGTATAAGATTACTAACACCACAGTTTCCACCGCTTCTCTTTAAGTGATTTCTTAATGTCATCTATACTAATAAGAGTTAAAATTTGTAAGTTTTTATGTAGACGGTAATCTCTAGAACCAAAGATCCATCCAATTCTAAAAAAAAAGTGACGTCCTTTAGTTGTTGATATTTAATCTGAATACAAAATGAATCGCTGCGCATGCGGCGTTGCAGTTAGTGTACCTGTAGGGTTCAATAACTAGCATTATAATTATAGTTTATTTATATTGCTATTATGAACCTTATAACCGCCTGATTTTATATCGATTGTCGCCCAGCGCCCGACTTATAAATAGTCGATACATTTATCATGTTGTCTGAATTAGCCTATTATTGGGAAGAATGTAAAACCATTAAATTAAATTGACGACTGCGAATAGCGGAATGGGCCCGAAAATAATTGTCGGATAAATAGTTAAAAACAAACCAGTCTGTCACTTATTAATTCATATCTAGGTACGATTAAAATCTAGACGGATAAAAATCTACATATAATGTGTATGTGTGTGTATATGTGTAGTGCGATACGTACGCTAGTGTTCATGTGCGCGTACAGCAGCTGCTTGCGCATGTAGCCGGCGCCGCACGCGACGCACTCGTACGGCTTCTTGTCGCTGTGCACGAAGCGGTGCGTGTTGCGATTGTCGCGAGAGTTGAACGATTTGCCGCAGATCTGAAATGGAAAACATACAAAATAATAATAATTATTGTAAGGAGGGGGGGGTATTAAATAATTCAATTCACGATATAACAATAAAGGTATCTATTTGAATGTTGGAATCACAAACAGGTATAATTAGATAGAGTATAAGGTGCAAGTTATTTTAAAGCATCGTAACATAATTTAATATTATGTATTTCTATCAACCTACCCCAAACTGTCAATTTTTCCCAATTGAACATGAACTTTATTGTGTTTGGAATAAAGTTAAAAACCTATCAAAGTAATTTGACACATTGTGGTAGGTTGATGTGCTGGCGTCTGTACATGTACATTTTAGGTTTATTAGTTTAAATTTAATTTAATTTTGCAGTTCTTCTCCACATAAACTATCACTGTGCAAAATCTCACACTCTTCTTTGCACACTATTTCCTTAAAAGGGTTCCAAAGATTTCGCTTAGCGAAACTCCTTTTTTCATTGTATAAAAATACTTTGATTCAATATGAACAAATTCTTTAGATTATGGTAGAAACCATAGATATTGAAAAAATATTTGATTGTGACAGCTGGACAAAATAATTTATAAGTTGCATGTCATGGAAATTGTATAAGAACTGCACTTTAAATGTCGTTTCTTTTTTACAGGTTTATAATCCTTGATGGCTATTTGTTATTAGATAGTATAATTATTCTATACAGGGTAATGGCCTCTTCAAACCATAATTTTGAAACATAATCCTTTAAAAAGTTAATGAGCCCTTTGAAGATATTTACTGAACATTATATTGTATAGATTATATTTCTTAAAAATAATTAAACAAGCGTATTGCTGTACAGTTTTTTCCACTATTTATTCTTCAAAGCAAAAACACTAGAAAGTGGTGGTGGTGTTGGGGGCCATTTTCTCATGCTAATAATAACATTAAAAAAGTGCTGATCATCAGCCTAATTTAAAAAAAAAAACTACTTTTTATTTAGTTTCCTGTATTTTGATGACAAAAATACTGTAATATCAATCTACTTTCAGTAAGACTAAACTAAATTGTAAATGTTTGGCAAAGGGTTTTTGTCAGAGAATTATTTAATGAGTGCTGCATGCCAAAATACAGGTTTTTCACCTAGTTCGGCTGATGCTAACTGTAATGTATGTGTATAGAATTAAGATATAGTGGGTAAGTCGATATTGTTTATAATACGTTTTTTATATATATATATATATATATATATATATATATATATATAATGGCTCTACTCTTGGCCTCAATCTTGTCCTGCGGTCAGAGATGTGGTCGACGATGGAACGAGCTTACCCATAAGAAGCCTATTAACTCGCGACTTAAACAGATTGGGGTCATATGAACTCGGGAACACTGATGCAGGCAGGGAATTCCACTCCTTGGCTGTGCGCATAATGAAGGAACAGGCAAAGCGCTTCGTGCGAATGTGTGGAACATCTACAAGGAATGGGTGATAACCTGCAGTACGTCTGGATTCCCGATGGAAGAAAGGAGATGGTGGAATGAGCTCGTGGAACTCTAGAGCACACTCACCGAAATACAGTCTGTAAAAGACCGACAGACATGATGATGAATGTAACCTCAGCCAGTCATTATACTTGTGTCAGTGAGTTGCTATGTGTTTTATTTGTTCCTTATACAGAGTGCTCCCAACTATAGAATTCTGTGTCGTAAAATTTTCATATTATTATTATTATTCAACCACATCTTAACATACTCAATTTGTATTTTTTTTTCTTTTCTTTATCCTTTTTCTTTCTTTATTCTCTATTATTATTTTTCTCCTTGTTTTTTTATTATTATAATTCTCTTTTTTATTCTTATTTTCTTTAAAATAGTTGGAAAAGGCTACATAAAAGATAATCAAAATCAAAAGTCTTTATTCAAACTACGCTGAGAATCAGCACTTTTTGAACGTCAAAAAAAAACATGAGACAGTCCCCCAAAAACGCCCACCCTTCGCCACTTCCTAGTGTTTTTGCAGGGAAGAAGAAGTGGCGGAACAAACTCCCCAGCAACACATCTGTCTGATTTGTTTGAAGAACTATACAATGAAATGTTCAATAAATAACACTGGTTTATATACACTTTGTAAAACATTACATTTCAGAATGTTTGTCACGTGTTAGCTAGCACACTCCAATATACCAAGAAGAAGAGTAGGTACTTACATAAAAATATTCGCATTAACTTTAAACTCAAGCAAAACGACTACAAAACTGAAAAAAATAACAGCGTCTAGGTATAAAAGGCGTACCCGCTTACAGGTGCAAAGCTGGCTTACATTCATAAGGCTGTGGACTCGTAAGTTTAAAATGATAACAGTAGTGATATGTACCTCGCACACATAAGGCCTCTCCCCGCTGTGTATGCGCACGTGCTTCTTGTAGTGCTCGGGGTACACGAAGGACAGCAGGCAGATGCCGCACTTCAGCGGCCGCTCGCCCGTGTGCGACGCCTTTATGTGGTATTCTAATAATCTGTTGAGGGGGAAGGGTTATTTCATTATTTATTTATTACTAGCTGGTGCCCTCGACTTCGTCTGGAGAGGAGAAAATAAACTACCTAAAGTACTAATCACCATCACCTTTATACTATAAATCATCAAAATAGCACTTTTTTATTTTAGCGTACACATAAAGACTAGATATATGATGACGCGAAATTTTTAATAGGATTATTTAAGATAAAAAATTGCATAATACATATAGGGTGACTGATAATTAGTGACCGATACTTAAACACGTGATTGTACTCATGAATACGAATAACTTTCCCAAAGAAACTTTTTTTAATACTCATTAACTTTCAATTAATTTAATTACGTCAGTACTGCAAAACACACTCCTGTTTTCCGGGGGTGGCGAGGGAGCGTGTGACGCTAATACTAGTAGATTTTGCCCTTCCTGAGGTCACTACTTCCTGAGGACTATCAGCTGATAGATAACAGGCGCGAGCGCGGGAAATTCAAACAGCGTTTTGTTATTTTATTGTGTTATAAGTAATTGTGAACAAAAAAAGTTTCTTTGGAAAAGTTTATTGAAATCATGAGTATAATCACGTGTTTAAGTATCGGTCACTAATTACCAGTCACCCTATATACTACGTGTAACTCTAACGGTGTTTGCAGCGCACACTAGAATACTTCGCAAATGGCATATTGTTTTTCCTACTAACCTGACATTTATCGTTTAATTTAGGACAATTCGCACAATATCTTCATAAATTATAACCTATCTTTATTCTGATGTATAAGCTATATTATTGTAAAGTTTCATTAAAATCCAGTCAGTTTTTGCGTGGACGGTTAACAAACAAACAATATTAGTAAGAATGTATAGTTAGAGACTTTGTGCTGACCCTCAGCACAAAGTCTGTTTAAAATTGATAAAATTAAATTCAAAAATTTGCATAATTATTGACAACAGGTTGTTGCAGACGTCATGTTTCAATTGCGCTCGAATGTGAAAGCTGTCATCTATATTTACATTTTATAAGGAAAGATTTGTTTTGCGAGTTTGTTAGGATATGGTGCAGCGCAGTCGGCACACTTTTAGTGCGATCGAGTCTGCTGCGCACAAAAAACCTGCATGGCGCGCAAAAAGTCGGTCGCGGATTTTTCACAGACTCAACGCACACGACGCACATCTTCGATCATTCTGTCGGCAGAGCTGTAGGGACGTAGACGCTATGGAAATCGTGCAGAGATCGCGAAGTATTATTTTGTACATGAAGTACAGAAAAAGATGAAAAATAGAGAATTTTGCGTACATCCTATACTTTCAGAAAGATTACTGAAGGGACAGTTCTATACTAAACATTCAATTCTGAAACAACATCCGGATTTTTTTTTCATATTTTATAAGATGTCTGTTACTACATTTGATAAGTTGCTATTTATTTTAAGACCTACTTTGACTCATTCAGAAACAACAATGAACAATCGACCTCTGGCGCCATGATAATCGCGTGCGTTACGTCCACCCCTAGCAAATGCAGATTACCGACTAAAGTGTGCGCCGTCTGCGTTACGCGCGTTGAAACAAACGTTCAATTTTTTTCACACTTTTTGTGCCGAGCGGCGCGGCGCGGTGCGGTCTGCCCGAATTACACGGATTGTTTTTGCGCCGGACTTTTTGCGCGTCGTGTGCGTTACTGCATAATTATAATTAGGTTCTATTTTCACAGACTAAAAAGTGCGTCACGGATAGTCTGTCGTCTGCGCTGCACCTATAACTTGTTTTCGCGCGCACAATTCCTTCTCTTGCTTCTACATTGTGAAACAGACAATAGGCGCACTGTGTCTTAGATATACGAAACGTATTTAGCTTTGAGATGAAGAAAGAAAGAAACTGTGCGCTCGAACTAATCTCTCATGCTCCTCCTAATAATATACGAAACATTACTTTCTCTCTCTTTCTATCTTCACTAACTTATATCTCGCTCTCGACTTCCGTTCGCCTCGCATAATCTCACTTTTCGTAACGCTCTCGCGTAAAGAAGTTTTAATTCAGAAATCTTTTACCATTAGAATACTATATTAGCTGCGATTAAAAAAGGCTGTAGGTATTTTATGGTGAAACCAGCAGTGAACGAGTTAATTGAAATCTCGTTAGTTGTACGTACCTTCTTCGCTTGAACCTCTTAGGACACAGCTCACAGTGATACCGCTTGTCGTCGAAGTGAGTCGCTCGGCGATGTGAATGTAAGTTCGAACGTTGAGTGAAACGGGAGCCGCAGATGTCGCACGAGAATGGACGTTCACCTGAAGTCGGTGAAAAAACAAAGATTTTATAAATATGTACCGGATAAAGGGGGTGGAAAACTTTGAGAAGGATGTTCAGGTAAGTTAAAAGTTGTTTGTTACATTACATATGAGGACTGTAATGCTTTTAAATAATTGAGATAAATAGTTTCGACACCTATTATTGTTAGTATCAAACAATATTAAACTAGCGTACTCGTACGATGCGTTTTAAATGAGAATAAGAACGTCAATGACCTCTATCTGTCAGATGTCACTTGAAAAGCACGGTCTGCAACGAAACCTTATTCGCGTAATCAATAATTTCTAGTTTTTTTTTGTTTTACCGAGTCGCAGGTATTCAATATGAAAAAAAAAACGTCTTAAATGAATTAGTTTTGTGGACCGTACTTTTCAAGTGACATCTGACAGATAGAGGTCATTGACGTTCCTATTCTCATTTGAAACGCATCACACCACCTGCATTTTCTAGCAGTAATATTTAGAGAACAGCACTGGTGATGTGAACTCTTAAATGATACTAATTTAAGATATGGAAAAGCGGAGTCTCCTAACACAGGCTTTTCTGCTTAAAAGGAACCAGTTTGTTAAGATTTACTTGTTATAGGGCATCAAAAAACTCATCCGCATGAGAGATGAGAGATAGATGAGATGAGTATATAATATACTCACACTACTCATCCGCATATACTCATATAAGTATATGCGGATGAGTTTTTTGATGCCCTATAATTGGTTTATTGTTATTTAAGTTGTAATACTTAAGATCTTGTTATAACAAAATTATTTTAAACGTTTTTTTACATACCTGTGTGTATCCGCATATGGTCTCGCAACTCCGCCCTCCTAGCAAACGCCTTGCCACAAACACTGCATACAAACGCCTTGTTCCCGGAGTGAACAACGCCGTGAACTTCCAAGTTGTGTTGGGTACTGAAGGCTTTATCTGGAAAATCACAAAGAAAATAAATAAATAATACAAAAAAATACAACAGGCGAAATGTAAATGTATTATATATTGTTTGTTTTTTTTTACACGTGTAGCCTTTGGTCGAGTTACACTCTAAAATCAGTCAGTGCTCTTCGTGTCCAGTACAACAATGCATTCAGGATGCTGTTAGGGCTGCCACGCTTCTGTAGTGCGTCAGGTATGTTTGCTGACGCGCATACGGATGGCTTCGCTGCGATCAGACGCAAGCGTGCAGCGTCCTTGCTGTTCAGAGTGCGCGCCAGCTCTAACAGTCCCCTGCGTGTCATTGCTGGTAAGCTTGATTGTCCTTTTGTGCACTTTTTGAGTCAACTACACGTGGTTGGCTCATAAAAAAAAAATTGGCCTGTAAAGTCGGTATACGGACGAAAGTTTTACGTGACAACGACTTTGAGTGGTAAAATAATTTTAATGTGAATATTCATTCGTATAGTAGCAAGAAGGATGAAATGGCATGGTTAGCCCGCCTAAGAGCGAGAGAGACAGACATAAAAAGTGAAAGGCACGCGTGCCTCTCACTCGCTCTCATTGTGAGCGCATAACGTGAGCGGAGCGTAACGCAGTTTCTTGAAGTGTCACCCGGCAAACCAATTTATAAGACGTTGTCACGTCAAAAAACCCTTTACTAACATAGTTTTTAAGTAGGGCTACTAACATTTTGTTGTGCATACTTTTACTGAGTGATATGGATTGTTGTCTGAAATAAATGAATTATTATTATTATTATTTTATTTTTATTTAATACAGATACATCTCTGCCTAACCTTTCGGAGATTACTGATGTGATGTCATCAAAAAGAAAATCTAAGTATACACCATTTATAATAATAGCATTAGGAAAAAGAGGCTCATAGAAGCCTGGCCCGTTGGTCTAGTAGTTAGTGACACTGACTGCCATGCCGGAGGCCGTGGGTTCGATTCCCACCCAAGACAAATATGTTTGTGTGATGAGCACGATCATTTGTTCTGTGTCTGGGTGGAATTTATCTATAATATGTATGTATTTAGAAACATATAAGTATGTTTATTAGCTGTTTAGTACCCATAATACAAGTTCTCAAGCTTAACTTGGGACTGTGTCGAATATTTTCTTGTAATCTAGATTACGGACTAAAAACTAAAATTTTGTTAAATACCCCATTAAAACAAAAAAAAAAATATCCACTTTGGTGCTGTCGTTCTAAAGATATATGAGCTTACATTCTTTAATATAGACAGCAGCTGCATAAATCAGTCACACACCGTTGTGTGTGTCGTTTGCGACTGAGTTCACAAAAAAGACCCTTTTTAGAACCACATACTATGTTTCTCACTATATTATATGTTTCTTTATATCAGTGGTCATACCAAACGTTACACTATCCCGCCCGCCAAACCTGCATCCCAACACTCCATTGATTTAGCGTACCAATAGTATGCCAATCTATAATAGTAAGTAGTACTCTTTATGTATGTATGGATGATATACAATCGGGTTAAATTATAACCTCCTACTACTACTATTTCAAATACGGCTACCTACTTTAGTATTGTAAACACCATAGAGACACGCAGCACAGTCAGACACTTTAAAATTATGCATTTTGTATCTCTCAAAATCAATGCATTTCAGTAAGGTAGTTAGGTTAGGTAGTTAGGTTCGCTATAGGATAGGTATGATGGGTTAGGTTAGGTTATACATATATAGGGTGACTGGTAATTAGTGACCGATACTTAAACACGTTATAGTATTCATGATTTCAATCAACTTTCCCAAAGAAACTTTTTTTTTATACACAATTACTTATAACACAATTAACGCTGTTTGAAAATCCGCGCCTGTAATCGATCACAGTATGCACGATCTATCAGCTGATAGTCTGACCTCGGGAAGGGCAAAATGTACTAGTAGTTGTAGCGTCACACGCTCCCAGGTGATCAATATAAGACGCGCGCGAATTTTAAACAGCTTTTGTGTTATTGTGATAAAAGAAATTTAATGAGTATAAAAAGTTTCTTTGGAAAAGTTATTCGTATTCATGAGAAAAATCACGTGTTTAAGTATCGGTCACTAATTACCCGTCACTCCACACAACGTGTCTTTTTTTACTCCTAGGGTATGATTGAGACCATATCAAAGAATCAACTGGCATATGAATTAATGAATTATGTTTCAATCATCAAATCATCCTCTTTTTTTTATTAACATACAAAATAATTCGACAAAGTCACGATGATTAATGTAAAACACCCTTACGTGAAAGAAAAGTGACGTTAGAAAGAAGATTCGTCGTACTGGTGACAATTTTTTAGGTAATAAAATAATATTAATAATACTTAATAATAACATTCCACGACTATTCACACAACGCCATCTAGTCCCAAGCTAAGCAGAGCTTGTGTTACGGGTACTAAACAACTGATAATTTAATTATGACTGATGATATCTCCGAAACTATGCATTTTTGGACCATCTATTCTAGGAGTTTTAGTATTATTTTTACCTACAGATTATAACCCTAGAGTTATGGGATATAAAAAAACACCTTGTATATATTTCGTCATTCTATCTAAAACGGCAAAGATAAGAGCACATTAGAGACTCGGTTAATTAAAAAGTAATAGTAGTAAGTAAGTAGGTATTGGTAATGTTACTTAATGTTTTGTATTATAGACTACTTGTGGTCATCTAATTAAAAGTATGTTTATTATACACCACTCATTTTTGATTAGTACAAATACTTAAAGGGCTTATTCTAGACGGTCTTCTCATTTGTAAAGGATCAATAAATAATATTCATAAACAGCAAAGTTATTAGCGTTTGTTTATATCCCAAAAAGTCACCCAATTTATGGATATATTGTACAGGCTATTCATGACATGTATTCATTAATCGTCATCTTTAGCTTCCGTTCGCGTGATCTCGCTCATGCATGCCCCGCCTCAAACAGCTGTTTTCGTTATTTAAGTTTAACTAAATATATATTAAAAATAGAATTTCGTGTTTTTTACTTTTGATTGCGCAAATATGATCAGCAACAGGGACGGATACAGCCTAATTTTTTTTGTACTAATTAAAAAATAGTGGTGTATATTTTAGTATGATGGATTTTTAATGGAACTTGATTTCTAAGAAAAGAATGATAAGAAAGAAAGAAAAAGATAAGAATTTATAAAATGTTACAATGTAAAACTGCAGAAGAAATATATTTTTCATGTGTCTTCATGTTTTAATTAGTTAATGATTTTTTACATTGACAATGTTTCACTATTATGTACCTACTGTGTATTTTGTACTTACGCCGACACAATTTTTAATACATAAAACAAAGTCGGGTTTGTTCGAACACTTATAACTCGAGAACGGCTAGATTGATTTTCATGGTTTGTGATTTGTCTCCGTCCCGAATAGCAGAATAACTATTAAAAACATTGGAAAATAAAAGAAAAAACATTTTCCATAAATTTCCTAATGCAACGCCGCCATCTCTGATGACATGGCAGGGAACTAGTCTCATTTGTCAAGTCTTTTTGGCCTGTTGGTCTAGTAGTTAGTGACCCTGACTGCTATGCCGGACGGTCGTGGGTTCGATTCCCACCCTGAACAAATGTTTGTGTGATGAGCACGATCGTTTGTTCTGTGTCTGGGTGTAATTTATCTATAATATGTATGTAAGTATTTAGAAATATGTACGTTTATCAGCTGTTTAGTACCCAAAACACAAGCTCTCAAGCTTAACTTGGGACTAAACGGTGTTGTGTGAAAAAGTTGTGGAATATTTATTTATTTTATTTTTTTAATTTGTTGACATTTGACGAATCGGCAAAAAAGAATGTTCCAGTAAAACGATAAATGCCGTTTATCTCAAGGTGTTTCAATGAAGGGAATCGGCCCGTAAGTAACCCATCCAGCCCAAAATCAAACTAAATTGTGTTTTAATCAAATTCCAGCAGATTTTGATTAAAACACAATTTAGTTTGATTTTAATGCAGAACTCATCAGAACGAAAGTACTTACTGCATATATTACAGATAAAATCCTTGATTCCTGTGTGTGTTTTCTCATGCTGATTCAAATTTTGTTGTGTAAGGAACGATTTACCGCACTGACTGCATTTGAAGGGACGAGGGCGAATCTGTTAAAGACAAAACAATGATTTAGTTAACATTTCATAGTTAACTTCATCAACCGACTTACAAGAAAGGAAGGAGGCGAATGCCTTCCCGCACACGCTGCACACGTAGGGCCGCGCGCCGGAGTGCACGTTGGCGTGCTCGGCCAGCAGCGTGCGCGATGAACATAGAGCAGCTAGTACTGACCGCGTGTGTCTTGAGATGAGCCTGATGCGTGTACTTGGAGGCGAATGCCTTCCCGCACACGCTGCACACGTAGGGCCGCGCGCCGGAGTGCACGTTGGCGTGCTCGGCCAGCAGCGTGCGCGATGAACATAGAGCAGCTAGTACTGACCGCGTGTGTCTTGAGATGAGCCTGATGCGTGTACTTGGAGGCGAATGCCTTCCCGCACACGCTGCACACGTAGGGCCGCGCGCCGGAGTGCACGTTGGCGTGCTCGGCCAGCAGCGTGCGCGATGAACATAGAGCAGCTAGTACTGACCGCGTGTGTCTTGAGATGAGCCTGATGCGTGTACTTGGAGGCGAATGCCTTCCCGCACACGCTGCACACGTAGGGCCGCGCGCCGGAGTGCACGTTGGCGTGCTCGGCCAGCAGCGTGCGCGATGAACATAGAGCAGCTAGTACTGACCGCGTGTGTCTTGAGATGAGCCTGATGCGTGTACTTGGAGGCGAATGCCTTCCCGCACACGCTGCACACGTAGGGCCGCGCGCCGGAGTGCACGTTGGCGTGCTCGGCCAGCAGCGTGCGCGATGAACATAGAGCAGCTAGTACTGACCGCGTGTGTCTTGAGATGAGCCTGATGCGTGTACTTGGAGGCGAATGCCTTCCCGCACACGCTGCACACGTAGGGCCGCGCGCCGGAGTGCACGTTGGCGTGCTCGGCCAGCAGCGTGCGCGATGAACATAGAGCAGCTAGTACTGACCGCGTGTGTCTTGAGATGAGCCTGATGCGTGTACTTGGAGGCGAATGCCTTCCCGCACACGCTGCACACGTAGGGCCGCGCGCCGGAGTGCACGTTGGCGTGCTCGGCCAGCAGCGTGCGCGATGAACATAGAGCAGCTAGTACTGACCGCGTGTGTCTTGAGATGAGCCTGATGCGTGTACTTGGAGGCGAATGCCTTCCCGCACACGCTGCACACGTAGGGCCGCGCGCCGGAGTGCACGTTGGCGTGCTCGGCCAGCATCGTGCGCGAGCTGTACGTCTTGCCGCACGCGCCGCAGCGATGGGCGGCCGCACGAGACGCGCCCGGCGAGGATTCACGGGCGTGAGATGCTGTGGACATACACATTTTGATACATTCTTCTTATCGCGTGGTTAGTGACTAGTTTTAATGCTGCCCGGCCTCTGACTTGGCATCATGTGCCCTCGACAATTATCTCTCATGCATGCCGGTTTCCTCACAATGTTCTCGTTCACCGTTTTGAAGCAAGTGGTAATTCTACAATACACACCGGTCATACCAATCACTGCTACATTGCTACATTGAAAAATACAAATTCACAAAGTGAATTCTCAGCGCATTGCTAAGACCTATATTCCTCCTCCATCTATATATAAA
Source organism: Euplexia lucipara (assembly GCA_921972225.1). Lineage (NCBI taxonomy): Eukaryota > Metazoa > Arthropoda > Insecta > Lepidoptera > Noctuidae > Euplexia > Euplexia lucipara. The sequence goes on along the minus strand of OV179168.1, from coordinate 3,367,884 downwards.
AGAAAGTCGTGTTAGTTACACCACTTATAACTCAAGAACGGCAGGATCAATTTGAATGATTTTGGTCTTGTTGGATTTGTCTTTGTCCCGAATAGCATAATAAATAATAAAACATGAAAAGTCCTCGAAAAAATAAATATCAAGAATATTCGTTGTCTCAAACATTTTTCAAACGCAGCGCCATCTTGGATGACATGACAGGAGTCAAACTTCCCAGTTCATTATCAGGCTTAGACTATATACCTCTAGACGTAGCCCAATTTACAGTATGAAGTGTGGAAGTGAGACGCATTAATACAAATTTCGTAGGAAAATTGAGACAAAGCATCGTATCTTCTGTCCCTTACGGCGTGTCGTATTTTTGCATGGCTAACTTTTGAATGTTAGCCAAACAAAGTGCTGTCACTGTCACGTATATTATTGTCCTGGATTTAATTTAAGTTTTCGGATGGTTTTTGCAATTTTTGTAATAGATAGTTTGAGTAATTTAATAAGAAATGGACTCCATTAGTTAAGTGTTTAATGTATGGTGTATGCTCTACGATGGGAGGATGCAGTATAATAGGCTGTAAAAGCCGCACAGAAAAGGCTAATAACGATATCACTTTTCATTTGAAAGTATTCAATACGGTTAGTGTTATAGTATGTTTTATTGAATTTATACATTTGTGCGCTTTTATTGTCATGGGTTTCAGACCAAAATATGGAAGATGGAGTGCTTACTTACTGTGTTGCTACACGTTTCACATCTTTTCCCCTAACTGTCAGGCCTTATGTTCAAAAGGTAGGCTTAATAATGAAAGAAATCTGTGGCTAAACACACACAAATTTGTGGGCGAACCCTTATTTTCCAGTTTAAGTGAACATTTGTACGAACGAACAGAGCCCTCTCGACAATCATTAAGTTTTACTCTTGAAGGCAATCGTGTATAGATATTTGGAAGTAAGAATTCATTTTATAAATAAATGTTAAGTATAATAGAAATTTTCATAATAATTTGGTTTTGTCTAAAGGACAATAGTTATAATACAGCAATGTCAATGTCACACTGGATGTCAGCCATACCTCAATATATTTTAATCTATACATATAATAAGACTGTAAAAAAACTGTGTCTGTACATTGAATATATTTAAAAAATAATAATTGAGGGGGGTTTAGAAACAGTAATAGAACACGAATCCAAAAAAAAAAGTCTGTCTGTTTGTCTGTTTGTCTGTATGTCTGTTTGTCTGTTTGTCTGTTTGTCTGTTTGTTTGCACACGCTAATCTTCGGAATTACTGGACGGATTTGAATGATTTTTTTTTTGTTGTATAGATATTAAGTCTGGTCAACACATAGGCTATAATTTATCTTGGAAACTGGAACACCTGATGCAGAACCGCAACAGACCAGCTAAACTATAGGCGATACAAAAATGGTCCCATAGCAAAAATTGTTCCACGTGATGAGCATTTTCTGCTGAGAGAATAAATTTGAAGATCCGGAACACCTGATGCAGAACCGCAACAGACCAGCTAAACTATAGGCGATACAAAAATGGCCCCATAGCAAAAATTGTTCCACGTGATGAGCATTTTCTGCTGAGAGAATTAATTTGAAGATCCGGAACACCTGATGCAGAACCGCAACAGACCAGCTAAACTATAGGAGATACAAAAATGGTCCCATAGCAAAAATTGTTCCACGTGATGAGCATTTTCTGCTGAGAGAATAAATTTGAAGATCCGGAACACCTGATGCAGAACCGCAACAGACCATCTAAACTATAGGAGATACAAAAATGGAACCATAGCAAAAATTGTTCCACGTTATGAGCATTTTCTGCTGAGAGAATAAATTTGAAGATCCGGAACACCTGATGTGGAACTTCAAGAGCCCAGCTACACTATAACATATATTGGAATGACGTCTTAGCAAGAGTTGTTCAGCCTTATGAGCACTCGCTGTTGACCTATAAAAATCGAAGATCTGGAACACCTGTTGTGGAACTCCAAGAGCCCAGCTACACCATAACTCAAATAGGAATGACGTCTTAGCAAAAGTTGTTCGGTCTGATAGGCATTTCCTGTTGACTTATAAAAATCGAAGATCAGAAACATTTGATATAGAAATTAAAACTATCACTAATTTAGTAGGAGGTACTACGCGGTGAAGACGGGAACAGTTCAGGACTGATTTTCGATGACGATGGTATATCGTTGAAAATTAGACTCTACTGGCTAAAACTCCCATTTTTTTATCGTATGCCTTCGGGCTTATGTTATTTGAGTGTTTATTTTCCTTTTCCATTTATCTTCGTTACACGGTAGCTTACCCGGTAACGCAGGGGAGCAGCCACTTAGATTTTAATTGATCAGGTATCATCACAATAAAACTATAACCATGCCTAGAAAGAGGTCAAATTTTTCCCAATGTTCCAAAGGTGCTAAATGATTAAAGACCATAAGATCCCAACAATCTACCGAAGAGCGTTAGGAGAGATTTGATGCTGTTCGAGAACATGAGGCTGCAACTCGCTCCGTGGTAACTTCTTGGGATCGCGAAGCACGCCTGCATTCTCAGCGTATTTACGCATCTACATCCAGGTCTCTAGAGACCAGTGAAGAATATGTGCGCGACTGACCGCTGATCGTGAACATCATGCACTGTCTCGCGAGTTGGAGACGTTCACGGAAAAAGCATAACGCTTGAATTTTCAGCAAATATACGCATCGACTCTAGAGATAAGTGGGGGAAGGAGATGCGCGGCGTTCCGCTGATCGTGAACGTCACGCAACATATAGGGTATAATTTATTTTGGAAAATGGAACACCTAAAGTAAAAGAGATATAAAAATGGTGCCATTGCAAAAACTATTCCACGTGAAGAGTGTTTTCTGCTGTGAGACTAAATTTGAAGATCTGGAGCACCTGTAGGGGAACTCCAAAGCCCAGAGACATTATAACATATACATAATAGAAATGGCGTCTTAGCAAAAGTTGTTAAGTCTGATGGCATTTCCTGTTGACCAACAAAAATAAAAAATCTGGAACATCTTGAATCGTCTCGCGCATCCCATTGATTTCCCGTCCCCGGGCTTATAGAATTCGACATCAGATGTTTCAGATCTTCGATTTTGACGACCCCGTTGTCGCTGGCATAAGCAACAGGATCCGCGTACGAAGTCGCGGGCAGAAGCTAGTGATAAATAAAACGCGAAAAAATAATGTTGTGTTCTTCTAAAGAGTTACTTCTATGTACACACATCAGCTTCACCTACCTGCGTAGCATGAACACATTGAACACCGAAGAAACGGCCTTTGTCTACAGACGAATCGGCAAAGTAACAGATTATATAGACAGGAACCTCAATCTGTCAAATTTCTTTCAATACACCTGCCTGCGTAGCATGAACACTTAATTTCTTTTCTTCCGAGACACGACAAAGACCGTTTCTTCGGTGTTCATGCTACGCAGGCTGGTAGTAGTGTATTTTATTTGTGAGAATCAAGGTTGAGCTGAAACTGTCGGTCCGACCTAATGTGAACCAGCTCTAAGATTGAAAGTAGGTATTTTATGTGAAATTATATTTTCCCACACATGGATACTTCTACACTCAAATTACCACGTTGAATACGTAAATTATAATTTATAAAAGTGCTAAAATTGGAACCCGCAGTTAAGTAGAATTTTGGTCGTATTTTGTGACTTTTTTAAGGAATAGCAACACTGAACTTTTATATTGCTGTCTCATGTGCGGCCACGCGGTGGCTCGATCTAGAGGTATATTATCTAAGGGAAGAACATTCCATGTATTATTCATCTCTGCTTCGTTGTCATCATTGACACTGTAATTTTCAACTAACACCACATCATTTCTTAAAATTAATTGTTGAAATGGTTACAACTAAGTGCCCACAGCTGCATGCGTAGCATGAACACATTGAACACCGAAGAAACGGCCTTTGTCTACAGACGAATCGGCAAAGTGACAGATTATATAGACAGGAACCTCAATCTGTCAAATTTCTTTCAATACACCTGCCTGCGTAGCATGAACACTTAATTTCTTTTCTTCCGAGACACGACAAAGACCGTTTCTTCGGTGATCATACTACGCGTGCTGCAGTGAATATGATAAATTCAGCGCCTATCGTAATTGTAACATGCCTATTGTACTTTCGGTATTCAACAAAACATATTTTTTTTTAATAAGAATGGAGTATTATTAGTAGTGTGTCGCGCACGCAGCTAACTTCAGGGCGGTGCGACACGCTGACGTCACTACACAGCGCGAAACCTGCTCAAGTGAGCGTTAGTGCTACGATTTCTACTTACTAATCAGCTTTATTTTTACTTACCGGACGCATATATTCATGCTGATTGCGAAAGGACGACTTTTTGGGGGACTGTCTAATTTAATGTTGACGTTCAAAAACCTACAAGCCAAACTTGAAAAAATGACTTTTTATTTTGGATTTTTATCACTTTCCTTTTCGTGCTTTTTTAACTTTTATTGTGTATTGTGTACTTGTGTACTTCCTGACTTTAATATTGTTTTATTATCAACCATTGTACAGACGCCAGCACATCAAGTTACCCCAATGTGTCAAATTTTCGCAATTGAATATGAACCTTATTCTGTTTTCCATAAAGTTGAAAAACGATCAAAGAAATTTGACATATTGGGGTAACTTGATGTGCTGGCGTCTGTACATTAACACAAATAATTATAATTTAAGATATTTAATACTCTTTTATAAACAGAAAGGATAACTGTTCATTATTTTGAGTAAAATGATTGCGTAACAATTTAGTAAAAAAAATAGAAGAAAAAAATATCTTAGGGGCAATTTCCGTATTTTTAAGAACATTCAAATTCTATCAAAAATACATCTAATTTCCCTACATTTATGACAAGTATCCAACTTGTCATTGGATTGTCGTTGAGGTAGATTGCGACAAGACTTTGAACGTTTTTTAATTACGGAAATTGGCCTTCGTAAGTTATTACAATAGCCATAAATACCTATATGCGAGGCATATTCCGTTCGTCTCCTCATAACGTCTCCACAGAACCGACACAGGTATATATGGGCGTCGTGTTGAGATTTCAGATGATGCATCATGGTGTCTGCATCTTCTGCACTCGGTGGGGATGCATCTGTCGAAGAAAATATAAAATAAAGCATAATCTATACTAATATTATAAAGAGGTAAAATTTGTTTGTAAGTTTAGATAGATAACATAGATAGATAATTCATTTATTTGGTGCAAACAAAGTATAAAGCACAAATCAATTATTAGTTGACAATTAAAAATAAAAAACATTGTCGTGGTAGAACCACAATTAACAACAACAACTTAACATAAAGCGGATATAAAATATTTAAAAAAATCGGGTCGCTAAAAAAATCAGCAACAGAGTAATAACAATGTTCTATCAGAAATTCGAACAGTTTATTCTTAAAGGCATATCCTACTAATATTATAAACGCGAAAGTTTGTGAGCATGTTTGTTACTCTTTCACGTAAAAACTACTGAATGGATTTTAGTAAAATTTGGTATGGAGCTAGCTGACAACCTGGATTAACAAATAGGCTACTTTTTATCCCTGTATTCTCGGGGTGGAACCGGGTGAAATCGCGGGACGTCTGCTAGTTATGAATATTGCTACACTGTTTTATGTCATTGGTACTAACCATTTTTCGCGCACAATAAGCACTTGAACATGTTGTTCCCCTCCTGCGACACGATCTGTAGCGGCGCGTCGGAACTGGCGCTGGACACAGACTTCACGCGGAACATCTCGCCCGATTCCACTTTGATGAATGCTCCACCTGGGAATAAGTTAAATAATTTTGCAAAAAAAAAACGATTCAACTAACAGCAGTCATGCTATTGTATAAAAATCAATCCGTAAAAATGTAGGTGAAGTGAAGGCAAATTTAGCTGTCATTCCATAATAATGCTAGGCATTGAAAGTTCACTTCACTCAAGTTGTCACGGGGTGTCGTGTAACATCAATATTTACGCGTATTTACCACGATGACCATAAAATAAAATGACAGTACAGCGTGATACCCATAGACATAGAGAATTGACAGAGCAATACGGGTTCTTGCCCATTAGAAATTAACTGTACCTTATGGAATGCGCAACTAGAATCATATACTTAATTTAATTAGTCAGTTTGAAGTTCAAAAGTGCCTTTTATCGGTTTAATAGAAATAAATGAGTAAAATTTGACGTCGAACTTGGTTCAATAGAAATAAGCTTCAAGGCGGTTATTTTTAAATACCAACATACCTTGTTCTTGAGCGGCAGCAATGATAGCGTTCGCAGTTTCTTCGTCGCCCGAAACTTGTAACTCGATCTGAGATTCATCATTAGAATCTGTAACATACAAATTTATATTGTTTCAATTTGGTACTTATATTTTGATTCATTAAACCTCAGGAGGACACCGGTGTCCGCGGTGTCATTGTCTTTCTATTGTGTCTCTAATTGACACAATTGAAAGGTTAAAGAGGTAAGATTCGCATTTTGAGAAAATATTTGATTGTTTGTTTGCATTGACTACGGTCCGAAACTACTGAACCGATTTAAAAATTTCTTTCACCGTTGGGAAGCTACTCTATCCCCGGGTGACATAGGTTACTTTTTATCCCTGTATTCCCACGGGGATGCGGGTGCTTGACGTCCGCTTGTACTCAATCCCATTTTTGTTTTCCATATGTATTCTTAGGTGGTAACTTAATAAATGAGACCATTATGGACTCTGTAGGGCACAGCAAAAGGGTGCAAACAAGGCTGCCAATCCTAGGGGAGCCTTGTTTTACGAGATCATTAAGTTTTCAATAAAAATCTCTTAGGCATGCTTTCATGCATGGTTTCCACACGATATTTTCCTTCACCGATGTTGAAGCAAGTGAGAATTATACAATACGCACATGAATACGACATCTCAAAGGTTGGGTTATGAATATGGCTAATATTGTTGAAAAACAGAAGAAAAGTAATCACCAACCTTGACTATCACCATTGTCGAGTTGATCACCATCACCGTCTTGTTGCTCATCATCATCGGGCATCACCAGCGATATCTCTCCACCTTCGTATATGAACTTCTGACCGGCCACCATGCGAAGAATGGAGCCGTTTTCGCTGTCCACAACAATGGTATCTGTAATTATTTTGTCATCTATAAAACTAATATTATAAAGGGGAAAGATTAGATTTGTTGTTCGTTTGTTAGGATTTAACTCAAAAACGATTGAACCAATTTCAAAAATTCTTTCACGGATGGAAACTACAATCATGCAACTAGAATCATTCTCTTAATTTATTTTATTTTGTAAGTTAACGTTCAAAAGTGCCTTTTATGGGTCTAATTGAAATAAACGATTTGACTTTGACTTTGACTTTGAAAGCTATAATAAGGATGAAGTTGCGAAGGCCTCGTTTTTGTAGTGCTTCTGAAATGTCTGTGCAGAATGTCAGCCTGTCTGTCTGTCAAAACCCATTATTTCGTTAATGCGTGGCGATATCAAGCTGAAAATCGAACCGGATTCTCAGGTCTATGTTCCCGTGAAGTTGTGAAAAAATCAAACTTCCAAGTTATCGTAAAAAAAAGATTCGGCCGAATATTCAGCAAAAAAATGCATATTCCGACACTCTTAAGGGAATCAAAATTTTATAGGGTACTTCCCGTTGACCTAGAACTATGAAATTTGGCAAGTAACATTGTTATAAACCAAGGTAGATGAGGTCGACGAAGGAGTGAACTTACCCAAAAGAAGCCTCGCAACATACATTTTAGCGTGGCAATGTTTTGAATGACATCAGTAATTTTTGTGATAGAACGAATTGTTGTATTCCTAACCCGGTCCTCAAGTTAGATACCCAGAATACTCCGTTCCATAGCGAGCGTGGACCTCTGCTGAACTAATTGAAAAGTTGGTAAAAGGTGATGATGATGACCGATACTTACGTCCTTCATCATCATCATCTTCATCATCGTCCTCATCACCCTCGTTCAGTATCTCCAGCTTGCCGAGGATATATTTCTGTGCGTCACTCAACTCCCCATCAGCGCCATCTGGCGACGGTAAGTTTAGGTATTCACTTACTTCGGGAGTTGGTTCCGATTTTGTCTGAAAAAAAAAACGGAATTTTTAACATCATTCCGTCTAAGAATCAATTTGTTAATGTTTACGTCCTATTCTCACTAACTATAAAACTATAAAAATGTTGTGTGTATATTTGCCAAATATACACACAACATTTTTATAAGAATCAGTCAAGCTGTTTCAGAGGACACCCGTTTGTGTTACAAACACCCGAGAATTTTATGTATTACTTTTTTATTTATTTTTTGTATGTAAGGAAGAAAGAAAACACATTTATTATTAATTCGATTAACATAAGCCTTGTTCATGATTCAAGAGTTTAAATTTTTGGTCAGTTTTTTTTCCCAACTTTCACGATTTTCCTGATTACGTTAAGTACCTGTTATTTTTCCTTGTAATGGGGGACGTGTCCATTACCATCAATCGTGCTCAAATCCAGACTCTGGGTTGATACAGAATACCAGATGAAAAAACTCAATAATGTTTTACCCAACCTGGGGATTGAACCTAGGAGCTCATGTCACTACCACCACTAGACCAACAAGGTCTCAGAGATTCATGATTTATATTACAGATCGCCATATAGAAGAAGAATACAAAAATAGTGATTTCTTAGTTACCTGTAGACCTTCAACTTCCAGCACCAAGTTCCCAGAACTACCAGAAGTAGATGTTACAGGCACCACAGACAAACAATCTGAAAGAAAAAATAACCTTTTAGAAAGCCACATACCATGCTATGCTTAGCCGGTCAATACATGCAAGACGTCAACATCGACTTCTTTGCTACCCGCCTACGTGGCGCGCTCCCCAAACTGACAATACCCCCACTGCTAGAGCAATTAAGTTAGTTAATGATTTTTTAAAACAGCACAATTGCAAAACATATACAGGGTGTCTCATTCAAATCTGTCAGTATGGGAAAGTCTGAAACTATTAGACATACGAAGATCTGTTCTGAGGAACCATGTCATCGATTTTAATAACAAGAAAAACTGCATTCATACATTTTAAAAAACATCTGTACTCTGTTCAGGAATTGAACCCGGTTATTTTGAAAAAAAAAAACTAGATGGCGTTGTAAGTAGAGGAATATTTATTTTTATTTTGATTACATACCTTCATCAATTTCCATCGGATGATCATCATTCGTCTCATCACCTTTTTCATAATCATCACATTTAGTCATAATAGCCTCAGAAAGAAAATCTTTAGGCAAATCGTTGACATTAAAACTCAAAATTGAATTCTTTTGGCTCATATGGTTCATATTGCTTTGCGCTGTCATCATGTTTTGTAAATCATCTTTCAGAGCATCTGTTAGTGAAGTCAGAATGGAATTTGAGTCTACTGTAGGTTTTTCTATTGGTTTATTGGTTGTAGTTTTTATTGTTTGCGTTAGGACTGATGATCCAACTGTTACTTTTAAGTTTAGAGATGAGGATGTGGAGAGCTGAAAAAAAAATAGAACATCCACATGTAGTAAAAGTGTGAACAAAAGTTACACGATTTTTATAGTCTGTAGAATCACTACAAAGAATGGTTCATAATGTTGTTGGAATATGATTATGGCATTACCATTTCTAAACTAAGCAGTCAAGCTATGAGTTTGGATGCCCAGTGCAAGCGATAATACCCTCAAGAATGATTCTCCGGAATTAAGTCCAATTGTATATTACCATGTATGAAGTATTAAATTAATCACTTTATCTACATATGAAGAAGTATAGGTAATTAAAGCCAGTGGCCTAAAGAACAATTCTCACAAAGAAAAACCTTCAAAATCTAGTTATAATCTCATCTCACCAACATTTAATGTCAAAAAGTACACAAATAAAATACAAAGAGATTAGAGAGCGAACGTCCTTTAAAAAAATGGTACCGGGAAAAATGGGGTGAATAGAAACAACATTTCCAGGAAGTTGTTCACGTAAGTTAAAAATTGTTTGTTAAAAACGAGGACTGTAATGCTTTTAAATAATTGAGATAAATAGTTTCGACAAATTGATAATATCAAACAATATTAAACTAGCAGATGTAAGTGGAAACGCCGGAAGGGGACGCCCAAGGACATACATACATATATACATACCTTATAGTACTCGCAACCGGCGTGTGTGTATGACAACATGACGTATGAATGTAAACGAAGCAAAAGAAGTATGTAAGAATCGTAGCAAATGGCCTGGCGTGGCGTGGCCTGGCGTGGCGACTGGTCTGTTGGTCTAGTAGTTAGTGACCCTGACTGCTATGCCGGAGGTTGTGGGTTCGATTCCCACCCAGGACAAATGTTTGTGTGATGAGCACGATCATTTGTTCTGTATTTAGAAATATATAAGTATGTTTATCAGCTATTTAGTACCCATAACACAAGCTCTCAAGCTTAACTTGGGACTAAATAGCGTTGTGTGATAAGTTGTGGAATATATTTATTTTATTTTTTTAATGGCGCTCTGTAGTTTCTGCCTACCCCCATGGGAAAAAGGCGTGAGTTTATGTATGTATGTATGTATTAAACTAGCGTGACAATCCTCCTCAAAGTTTTGTTTCTATTCACCCTTAAGATTCTATTCACCCCGTTTTACGGTATTTAACCGTCTGTTAAAAGTTCAAGTTACTGTGACTTCCACACGGGGTACTGTGCGCTTCGTCACATCTCTGCGAGTGCGCATGACGTCATCCTAGATACACACTGATGATAGCCAATACGAAACTAGCTGTTTGACAGTTAATCGTTGAACACTTTGCCCAGTGATCATCACTATGAGTTTTGTCAATGAAGATACGATCTGTCAACGACGACGTTCTGTCAATAGCTCTGCTGGCAAATCAAATCAAAAGTCATTTATTCAAATTAGACTGAGGATCAGCACTTTTTGAATGTCAAAAATTACATAAGGCAGTCCCCCAAAACGCCCGCCCTTCGCCACTTCCTAGTGTTTTTGCTGGGAAGAAGAAGTGGCGGAACAAACTCCCCAGCAACACGTCTGTCTGATATGTTAGAAGAACAGTTTAAACAGCATTGGTAATTAATAAACTTAATCATTTAAATTAAATCATTTGCACACACCAATATACAAGACAGTAGTAATAAGAATAGTAAGTACCGATGTTGACAACTAAACTCATGGCCATACACACATTGGATTACGAGTAGTAGGTAAAGGTATAGTGTTGTTCATATATCAATCTTACCTTATTTTGTGGTAAAATCATATTGGATTTTGAGAATGATGCTAATTTCCCCACTTTCAGCAATAAATCTGGTGGTATTGGCTGTAGTTTTGATGCTGGCAACACCAGCTTCTTTCCCATGATTGGTTTGGGTTTCGGCGGCGAAGGAACATTCTTCTCATAGTTTTCATAGCTTAAATTATGATTAGGTAATGATAATTTGAATTGTCCTAATAAATCCTTTTTTATTGTTTGTAACCTGTAAATAGACAGAAGAAAAACCTTTTAATTATGGTAATAGGGTAGACTATATCACATCTCTAGACCATATCTCAGGACTTGTCCTAAGATCTCAGGATTTTTAGATTTCAATATAATACAGCTAACATTTAAAAAATATCTTTATTATCAAGTAAAAAACTAAAACCAATGTTACTTTGGTAATATGTCAGCGAACTAGCGAACCTGCGGTGCGGGGGGGGGGGAGGGCATCGTTGCCCACTCCCCCCCCTCAGCACGTAAATTGTTAAGTACATTTGAGAGAAAATTCTCAAACTGTAACTGACTTTTGGTTTTTCCATCTAGTAACCCTATGTGCTTGACAACCTTCCTGAACCACTCTCTCTGAAGAACTCTAGATCAATTGGCCTAATCCTTTCACCATGATGACAAGTTCAAGCTCTTCTTTTAGTGCCTGTGTATACCATTGACACGCTAAGAAAAAGATAGGGTAGTCTACAGACTGGGATTTAGCGCTTTACAATACAATTGAACACAAATATTGTAAAAAAAAAAACTTATATAAAAAAGCAAGTATCTCCTGGAAAAATATTTTTTTAAATAGTCTTTGTTTACCTATCAAGGTAGGTTTCGTACCGAGAAGAATGGGCAAGCAAGACATAGGAAACTACCTTTTAGAAGGGGCAACTAGAATATTTGCAAATTTGATATTAAAGTGTTTTTTTAATGAATTTTTAACTAAAAGTTTAGATGATATATTAATGACTCACCTGACTCCAATGCTATCATACTCAGAGCATGTCTTGAAACACTTTTTACATAATATGCTAGTATGAACTTTATTCTCTAGAACCGGTTTGCCTACAATCTCGCTCACGACTTCCGATACTTTTTTGCCAGATTGTAAAGTGTTCTGAAAAGATATAAGTAAAAATTTATTAAATTTATTATTAGAAACTTATTAAATACCTACACCTACCTACCCTACCTACTAGTAAATACACACGCTAAAACATCTGGCTACCAAAGTTTTTCCAATTGAATATGAACCTTATTTTGTTTGTGATCAACTTTAAAAGCAATTAAAGGAATTTGACAGATTAGGGTAGCCTGATGTGCTGGCCTCTGTACCAAACTATTCTATTATAATAAAGTAATGAACCGGAATTGAAAAACATCTGTTAATTCCTTTTCTTCTCATGGATCAATAATTTTGTAAATAATAATAGAAAAAATAATAAATAGAAGCAGGCAATATGTTTAAGGTTTAAATATAATATTTAATTTCATAAAAGTTGTATTTTTTAATGTTTCCTTCTATGCACCTCACGCACAATGGACCAATCCGGAATTAAGTTCGGAAACCAATCATAATAGATAGATAGATGTTTCAGTGCTTAAACCACAGAATGTTGGTTGAATTCAAAGACAGACATAATAAACAGCATACTTAGATTTATCTAAGAAAACCTTTTTGCTGTACCTAGGTACCTACAATTTGAATTTTAAATTCTACTTTAAATTCTAACCAAAATTTCATGACTCAGGCAAGACGACTTATTGGACTGACAGTTTATAAGTTGGGGGCATGGCAACTAATGCCAAATGAGGCTGGTTCAAGAATGAAATAGGTACTTACATGTTCTCCGAATAGGCTTGAAGCATTTCTAAGTGAGAGACCAGCCCTGTTGTTGCAGATGAAGCAACATAGGTTCATGCTGAAAATGTTACAGGTTTAGGAATTAGAACTTGGCGGTAAAGTCCTGAGGCAGACTACTAATAACAGGTTAGTGTTGTGAAGTCTCTTTATCAATTTTTATAGAGAAATTTACTCAATACTCAGTACTTTATTGCATTCCACATGTTTATTCTTAGGTGGTAAACTTATACCTAGATCATATGGACCCTGTCGGGCACAGCAAAAGAAGTCAGTTTTGAGAGAGGAAGCGTTATTAATTATAATTTAAGTTGATTTAATTTGTTAAACAATGTTTTAATATTGTTTAACAAATTAAATCAAATGATAATTAAAATTTCAAACATTAAAGTAGAAAATGTCTATTAAAATGTCAAAGAGCAAACATTCTAAATTAAAATTAATAAAATGTTATTAAGTAAATAAGATTAAATTAAGTAAAAAAATAATTAAATAACTGATAAAAAATAAAATTAAAAAAAATGTCGAAAAAAAAAATATTCAAAATCAAATTAATTGTCAAAAAAGAAAAAAAATAACTGCCTCACTGTAGGTCTGCCGATGAAATTATAAAACCAAGGTATCTACTGTGGGTATGAGAATTATTTAGTAAACTATGTAGTTGCTAAGAAGTTCTCATTATTTCAAATAGGTACTTATGTTAGAAATATGTGCATTATTATGTTATCCTGCTCCATTTAAATTTCAAATACTGAGGCTTAGTGTGATGATAGTAGGATTAATAACTAATCTACTGGGTTACTATTACACCTATGAATTAACGTGAATGTTGACAAAAAAAAATATCTAGATTTGGTACTACTTTCTAAGTATTTCTATTTTTTTCCTTCGAATGATTGATTTCAATCCAAGTTAACATGAAAAAGTTTAGTAATATGATAACAGCTGATAAATCTCAATTTTATGATAGTTTCGTTAACTATTCGCAAACTTACAGAATTAAGACTTTTTTTTTGATAAATGAAGCAACAACCCGTGTCGCTTATGTAATTACAATCTTAAAAAACTCGCAAATTCTTCCGATAGCACTAAGATTCATCAATGTTTACATCGTTATCAGTTGCCGATAATTTCAAAATTAGTACCACCATACCCGAAAAACATTCAAGTTTGGTCACAGAAAATACGTTTCCTTTGGTTTTTCGCATAAAACGGCAGCCATTTTGCTACTCCAGTTATTATAGATTCCTATTTAGGGCGAAAAATCACGAACTAATCCACTGAATTCAACGTACCTGGTAAAATTATGCACTATTCCTGGAGTATTTTATTAGTTTCTGAAGGTTTTCACACGGTTTTATAAATAATGTTGTCAGCAGTGGACCGCAAGCAGCCACCATTACGTTTTTAATAATTTTGGTTTGATTTCTTGCCACTAGGTGGCGATTTACAACTGTTTCCGGTGGGCTTATTCTCTATTACATATTTTCCACTCGACTATCGCATAAAAATCACACTATTTGTTTGATATCGAAGAAAACAATATTTGTTTTTGACTATCCTACGTCTTGTTTCGATTGATTTATTTAAATGTATACAGTACATACTAGTAAAGTCAAAGTAAAAAAGGATAGACTGTAGCCGTTGGGCATAGGGTTCGGGCCTCTGAGTTAAAGTCCTTGTACGATTTTACACTTCTTTATTAACTTTTTAACACTTTAGGGATAAAACAAGAAGAACATAGAAACACAGAACAAGAATTACAGGTAGTTCAAAGGTCTAGCATGGCTGGCACTCTACGAGTGCGGTGCGAGACCCGTCGTGTGCACGTCTCCAAGGCCGACTCGACTCTCGGTTTTGGCCGCCAGAGACGCCTGCTCAACGCGGTGCGCGGGAATAATCGTGGCGCGTGATTGGTTGCCTACATCAGTGGCGACAACCGTACTACTGTCCCCGCGCTCATCCGATTGGATGTTACGATCAGTGGGGCCAACACTATCATTAACACTATCGTCGTGGGGTTGCCGCGTTACATACTCCCCCTCTAGATCACGATTACGTCCTCGATCGTGGTCTAGCCTTACATTACTGTCATTAGGAAAGGGTTGTAAACGAGGTCGGCCTCGCTTTTTCTTAGGCTCCAGTGGCTGAGTGCACTCATCTATTCGTCCTCGAAAAGGTGTGAGCTGATTAGTATGGAACTTGCCCAATACCTCACGCTCCTGATCCACTAAACCTACACCTTCGTCATCGCGTAAAACATTAATCGCGGCGTATGAATGACGAGGTGAAAAAGATTCCGAAACCAATTTATACTTTTGATCGCTACGACCCGAAAAATACCAAAGGCGCTGCTTGAAATCAATAACAAGACCAGCATTATTAATAAAATCTATACCTAACAGTGTTTCATTATCTAGCGCGTCGGGAAAAATTAAGAACTCGGTGGGCACAATTACATGACGAAGTTTCACCTGTACCTCTGCAACAAGCACCTCCATCAGGCGCGTGCATCCATCCGCCAAGCGAATGTTTCTAGTGCACTGTTGTAAAGGATGGCCTTTTTCCTTTAACACACGAAAAAGTGTGTGACCGGCAATACAGCCCCTAGAACCAGTGTCCAGTAACGCAGTCCCATTTTCCCCCAAAATACCTATTTTCATCAAAGGTCTATTATCATTAGGCTCCCCCTTGATTGAACTTCCCTTAGTTCGACCCTGTGCGGACGCGAGGTGTTTCTTACAATTATTATTATATCCTTCATTATTTCTATTTACATTTACTGAACTTAATTCTAAACATTTATTAACAGTATCATCAGAAAAACATGAACATAAACAATTACACATAACATTATTTGAATCCTTAACATTTCTATTATTATTCATGTAACATGACATGGCAACATTATCGTTATAATCTGATTGAATTAACGAACGGGTTTTATATGAACTTACAGAAAACTTAGTGTCTCTATTATTGTTATTAACACATACATTTTTACTGACACTTGAATGCTCGTTATTATGTTGTAGTTCAGTAACACAATCACTGTAAAGTTTTAAGCGATTCCCAGCGTTGCAAGACGCTGGGTTACCTGTGGTACCGGCAGAAACGAAGCGATGTGGACTTGGCGACTCTCGATCGCGCAGAACGTCGCGCTCGCGAACGGTCGCTAGGCAACGAGCGGCCCCGGCTACGGCGCTCTCGCACGTACTCTGCCGGGCAGGCGCGGGTGGCGCGTGCCGGCGCGGGACGCTCGCGGCTGTCGATCTCAGCTCGCCCGACGGCGACGCACAGTCATTCCGCACGATAACGCGATGGCGGGAACCGCGCACTTTTGAATATCCGTTATCACTGGTTGTCGTAACCGAATAGAATGCACTTTGAGAACTAGATCGACACTTTTCGCACTTTGATTTTATAACGTTAGGGGTACCGCACCCATAACATTGAATAGCTTTATTTTTGTTTACGTTGCTATCACTTTGTCCGTTATCACTTTTACCGTTATCACTTTTATTATTGTTTATTAACTTTTTACTACTGCGATTTTTCGTGTCCCCATTTCTTGCAGTAACTGCACGATAGTCTTTTGCTGCGAGTGGTTTTATTATCACTTGGTGCCGAAGTTGAAGGACCGCCGGTGACGGCAGCTTGCTGACTGGCGCTCGGATGCGTCACTGCCGGTTTCTTATCACTTGCGCTGTCTACTAACGATTCCTCGATCGCTCTGGCACGTTGCAGTAACTGGTCGAAAGACTTTATGGAGTTACGATCGAGCCGCTTTTTTATTCTACGATCGAGAAGCCCGTACACCATATCTAGTTGGACTTTTTCACTTAGATCTTCTTGTGGCAATCTCGATAAAAGCGCTCTCGTCTTCGCTATAAATAAATCTGTCGTGTCCGCATTTTGTTGTAATGAAAACAACTCCAAATATATACGAAATGGCGGACGATGCTCTCCGAATGCACTTTTTAGTTTATGCATAGCATCCGACCATGATGTGGTACTGGTTTTTATACCTTGCCACCATAATGCTGCTGATTCTACTAGCAACATGGAGAGTCCTTTGACAGCGTTATCGTCAGATATCTGTAGGCAGTTCTTGTACACTTCTATTGCGTCGATAAACCCGTCGACATCAGCGGACGATCCGTTAAATCGAGCTGTGCACTTTGAGAAGTTCGCGGCAGGCGTTGTCATCATAGACACTTCAGGCGCCGGTGTCGAAGTCCTAACTTCCTGGATGAGCCTCGCGAAAATCTCTGCCTGACTCTGCTGTAGTGAGTGCATCAGGGTTGCAAATTGACCCTGGTCCATGGTGATCGATGTGGACATATCCGTTTCCTCTTCCACATCTACTCCCTGATTCTTGGATTTCTTATTTCTTGTTTCCATCGTAGTCGTACTGACAACGGAAACGGAACCTCGTGGCGAAAACTTTCAACCGCCAAAAACGCCACTTGTAGCGCTTCAGGTTCCGCAGCTCCCACGTGTAGGTAGGTATGTGTAACCGAAGACTTCTTCCTGGAGGAAGTACTAGACGCCAACTGAGGCGCTATATGCTTCGTAAAAAAAAAATCGCAAGCACGTGTCGTCAGAGGCTCCTACTGTTGGGACGCCAAATGTAGCCGTTGGGCATAGGGTTCGGGCCTCTGAGTTAAAGTCCTTGTACGATTTTACACTTCTTTATTAACTTTTTAACACTTTAGGGATAAAACAAGAAGAACATAGAAACACAGAACAAGAATTACAGGTAGTTCAAAGGTCTAGCATGGCTGGCACTCTACGAGTGCGGTGCGAGACCCGTCGTGTGCACGTCTCCAAGGCCGACTCGACTCTCGGTTTTGGCCGCCAGAGACGCCTGCTCAACGCGGTGCGCGGGAATAATCGTGGCGCGTGATTGGTTGCCTACATCAGTGGCGACAACCGTACTACTGTCCCCGCGCTCATCCGATTGGATGTTACGATCAGTAGGGCCAACACTATCATTAACACTATCGTCGTGGGGTTGCCGCGTTACAAGACCTAAAATTTTCTACAATAATTTTAATCATGTAAAAAAACTAACTATTAAAACTAACCAAAACAGCAAGTTAAGATTTAGTATGAAAAAAACTAACCGTCAATTTAAATTAAGCGCCCGCCGAGACGAATATAATACGAATTGTTGAATATTATTGACCGTATAGGGTTTAATGTGTAAGATTGCGCAATGATTAAACGAAAGTTTGAGCAAGTTCAAATTTTACTGTACCATATTTTTCCATTGCATCGTGTAGGATGTAGGCCAATGACATTCAATACTTACGGACGGGACGGGACATCACGAACTAAATTTTCATCCGATACTTGTGTCAGTGTCTAGATGGCGTTACTGAGACATAGGATCAAAGTTTTTGTATAGTCATTTTCTCGCATGACCCCTCTCTCTCTCTACAGTATTTTAAAATCTCTTTGACTGATTGTACAGAGGCCAGCTGCACATCAAGCTACCCCAATTTATGTCGAATTACTTTGATAGTTTTTAACTTTAATACAAAAAGAATAATTTTAATATTCAATTGGGCAAATTTTAGAGTTTGGGATAGCTTAATGTGCTGGCGTCTGTTTCAACCAATGAATTTAATAAATTTGCTCGGGGGAATAAATATGAGACATTTATTTTGGCAATAGTTGCGTTTTTAAAGAAACAAGTTAAAAAATGTAGTTATCAAAATAAATACTATTAATCTCTACAGTATTTTAAATCTCTTTGGTATTGAGCAATATTTCTTAGGCTATGTTTGGTTTGGACGAAGAGAAGATCCGCGCACGTGTCTGGGCGGAAGAATAAAATCTAAAATTTAAGAAATGGGAGTTTATCGTCGAATGTATCCTGTAATTTATACAGAGCAAAGAATAGATAGCTCTTATTTTTTGTTTTTTTATTTAGATGCAGGTGGAACATGAAAACATTGCGTAGTTCGCGAGTATTATTGATTCCAAAGAGTCTTTCAATCTTATTGTACAATAAAATGTATGTTTCAATGCTATACAAGGCATAGGGGCCGCCTTTAACATAGGTTTTGATACTGATTTTAGTCTTAATCAGCAAGAGATATGAATTTTCTTTTAGTTTAGTTTCAGAATCGACAACAAGGGACAAGGGAATCGACACCAGTGTTTCCCGTTAAAAATAGATTTTTTGATGACATGGTAACACTTGTGATAAGATGGCGATCTGCAATAGTTCTCTTTTTGCCCACTTCGGCGCATTACTTTGAGCGGCAAAATAAGTAGGTACAATTTCTGTTCGTATCTTTTATTATTTATTTATTATTTATTTATTATTTATTTATAACTGTAACCTGTAACAATGTGACTCGTTGGGAACATACGCTCTGAGAAGAAACACCGAAAGAAACTCAGAGGTCATAGTTTCTTTTAAAGTCCAGACATTATCTTGGTCAAATCATGTAAGATCCATGCAGATTAGAGTCTGAGACGGCCTTTTGAGGAAAGAACCACACAGAATGAAGGGGCCAAATAGTCAGTCAGTGCAAGCATTTGTCAGTAATCGTGAGCTCAACTCGGAATTTGAGGAGCTCCACGTGCAGGTAATCTTGCTTGTTTCTTAATTTTGCTGTGCCCTTTCAGGGTCCATAACTGTACTATAGCTAATTAAGCCTTTGTAACACACCTTTATCTGACATTATGGTATGTAAATAAATGAACATGAATATGAATTGATGTTCCATTATTCAAAATAAATAATACAATGTTTAATCAAAAACATTATTTATTTTTTCTATACAATTTTACAATTTCTTGCGTCTCGAGTGCAGCTCTCTATAATAATAATAATAATAATTAATATTTTGATAATTCTAAAAATTTACAATAAAAACTAATGCTTTATCGAAATTTTAAAACAATATACTTACTATTTACATATCAACATATTTTTCTCGCCATACTAATATTTATACATTAAAATTTTAATTATATATTTTTTGTGGTGTGCAAAATTTAGAAATGCTGTCTTGTAACATGTTTACTAATTTTAGGGTAGGTACTGCATCAGTTTAAACTGTATTTGCTTGGGAGGGGATCTTAATAACGCTAAGCTAGTTCCTAGTAAAATTGGAACTACCCACTAACATTTCACACCGGATATTTACAAATTACTAGACCAAAAATTTAATTAAAATCTTGTTATTTTTCGCAAAAGAATACTACTTTCTACGTTGTGAAACATTGCGTATTGCTTCCTTAATCGCCCATGGGAGAAAGTAGTGACTTTAACAATTACGTAACCTATCGGAGTATGTTACCTACTTGGAATAAATAGGTACTCCAGCGTCAGCTAGAAACTGATGCAGTACTGGATAAGACTGGATTGGAAGTCTCCCAGCGTGTCGCGTATGCTCATTATATAGCTTTCATGAATAAAAATAGTGAAAATTAGCATTCTCATCTGACATTCATTCATTTAAATAAGAATTGAGCAATGTTTTTGACAGCATGTTAGTAAAATCTGTACTAAATATCATTTTGTGCATTAGAAACATTGAATATTCAGACAGAAATGGGGTTTTAAGTAAATAAAATGTCCCCAAATTTTAAGAAGAATGTAGAAATCAGTGGGTTTTTTCGTCTGCAGGTAAATATTTTATTTAAATATTTAATTTGTTATTTTAATTGACAAGAGGTTACAGTTACAGAGACATAGCTCATTTAGAAGTAGAAATAATAATAAATAAATGTCTTTTTGAAAATATAAAGAATAGTTATGATTTTGATAGGTATGTAGGTAGTAGGATGTACAGTCACCAACACAGGTTTTACAAAAGATTAAAAAAAAGTTTTTATCAATTTGAAAAGCTGTGTTGCCATGTATTCTGCAGTGGTAGTGTTTGAAATGAAAGAATTTGTTGTGTTGACATGTATTTTAATGTTTATCATGTAACTACAAGACCTAATTTCCAATAAAATGTAGGCTAATAATGAAAGGAAAATACAATATGTTCACTATGTGCCACCGTGCTGTTTCTCGTGTTCTGTTAAGCATCGTTTAGCGAAATTACGCGAATAGACATTAAAACTGACGATAGACCATTTATTATCCTTCAATGTTCAATTTAGTTCATTGTAGTCTGTAAGTTTCAGTGTCTATAGCGTGTGTAATTTGAATATTGCGTTCATCTGAGTAGAATAGTGTCATTTAGTCAGTAATACAACAACAAATGTATTTTAAATATTATCATTGACGATGTAAAAAAAAAACATTTTTTTTTAAATTTCTCTGTACATTCAACACAAAAGAGGTAAGCTATCACGACATCGAGGTCCTAATACTAGAACATTTAGTTTTTTTCCATTCGAAAATATTCCTAGAGAAAAAGATATGCATCTAATTACCTGATAACATTTATTAAATTCAACTATATTTAGGACTAGTCGAATGCTGGCTATAACACTGTTTATGTAATTTGACATTAGTAGTTCACTAAGAAGGTTTGCAAAGGAATTTAAAGGAAAGAAGACTAAGTTTTTTTTCTATTCATAAACAGTAATATAGACGAGCTACCACAACGTCAC
Organism: Euplexia lucipara; assembly: GCA_921972225.1. NCBI lineage: Eukaryota > Metazoa > Arthropoda > Insecta > Lepidoptera > Noctuidae > Euplexia > Euplexia lucipara. Next base: position 3,346,106 of record OV179168.1, on the reverse strand, counting down.
ACCATACAAACATCTATACCTAGACACAAAAAACGAAAAAGAAAGTATTTTTTTTTATAAACAGCGCGATTATGGTGTCTCCAATGTTATCTGGCCTTATTATTCTAAATCCTTGTGCAAGGCTTATTACTCAAACTTTAAATCGAATCATCGCTATATTTTTTAAGAAAAATTTTTAGAAAACTTTACTGTTTCATTTTTTTTTCCACTAATCGAATATAATTGACATTGCAATGACACTTACTACTAACCTAAAGAGTGCTAAACTATTTCTTACATTTAGATACTTTTGGTTCTTAAAACATTTTTAGTAAAAACGGTCGAAACATCGCCACTACGAACTAAACTGGTGCAAACTTAAGAAACAAGCACAAAAGCGTGGTCTAATAAAAACCAAAAATAAAACAATTTTTTTCTATAATATACCTCAGTTTCTTTATTTCTTGTACATTTCACAACTGTCATGTTTTACAAAACAACCAAGTTTTTAGATAAATATTACAAATACGCGCGGACACTTTGTTCTTTGTCCGTTTTCGCGCGCACAAGAAAAGGGAACAATAATGAAAAACTAAGTACTTTTTCAACATTACTCACAAATTAAATTCAATTTTTTTTAAACTAAAACTCCTTACTAAAATCGGGTACCCGTGCCGTCTTCATTACTCGTCACAATTACGTCTATGTCCATTTTATGAGGATGAAAACAGCACTGGTGAAATAATAAGTAACTAAAAGCTAATTAATCAAATTAAATGGGAATATTACTTAATCGATACCTAAACCGCTAAGTCCACAAAAGAAATGCAGACGCATTCAACGGAGCATTGCTCCACTCTAAACACAAGAAGAAAACAAAAGAAAAAATAAATGGAAATGTAATAATGTGTAATAATATGAAAAAAAAACATGTTACTGTGTCTAAAATTATATTAAAAAAAACTAACTGTTAATGTCTTTATAAGAGTGATCTAGATCACAAATTGTAAAAATAAGGAATTATTTCAAAAATTGCCGCCACGAGAAATTCGCCCGTCTCCCAATTTGTGTGGTAACTTTTCGAATATGGGTTTGTGGTGAAATCGGGAGAATTCTTCGTGTTTTTTTTTATAACGGCAATCCCCCATTGTCCCCCCATCGCACTCGTTGTGGTGTGCCTGTGTATGTGTGTGCCGTCCGTCTTGATATGTGTGTGTGTGTGCGCCACCTCATCGCCGTTAGCTAGAAGCAAATAGTTTTTAGTGAGTAATGAATGTTTCGAAGTTCCAGTTCTGACCGAAAAAGACTTGGGAAGGTGTCATTGTTAGGGAGATTAATGTAACTACAGTACCCAAGAGTCGAAGAAAAAGGACGGCTTAGTAAAAGCTTCGTCTCTTTCTCTTATATGACTGTCTCTTTCTGAAACGCCCAGGTATTGTATGAAATGTGTCCCATAGCAAAATATTGTAAAATGTCATGAAAGGTTATTATATTTTTTAAATATTAAAATCTTTTATGGCCAAACTGTGAGATGTTAAGTACCTAACCAAATGTTTTGTCGATCAATGAGGAGAAAAAGGATACAAAATGAAAAAAGAAGAATAAACAAACAAAAGAAAATTGAGCAAAAACTGTGACTAAGTGAAAAAGACATGTAGAAGTATTATTAAGTGTTTTTTTTTACATTTCTCTAATTTTATTATTTGTCACTGTGATATGTAGTTTCGAAGCATATTATACACATACGGACGTACGCTAGACGTAACTTAAAAAGAAATTGACATTTCCGATCGGACAAGCAACTGTACAATCGGGCACAACAGGCTTAATCTTACAATTATATTTTATTTTATTCTACAAATCTAAATCAGCGTATTTTTAAGTACAAATCTAATATAATTAAGCTTAAAAGCATTGTGTTGTCACACAAAAATATAAGATGTTGTGCACGAGTGTACATGAGATATACACTTATACAAATCTACATGTATACATATATATAGCTGTTTATAAATTGACATAGCACATAATACGCTTTTATTATCCACATAAGATATGTCATTCCTCTCAATAGATACAATTATAAACTATCTTTACTACATGCCAGCGCGAGATTTAAATGCAGGCCTCAAAAAAGGTTAAAAACAAAATTGATTACTCATTTTTATAAATAAATATAGCTCCTCTACTTATCCCACTAGAAAGCTTTTAAAATAGTTTTTTTTTTGTTTTAGGGTAAAAATGGGCTATTTCACAAAAAAATAATGCTTAGTCCCTCATGTAGATCACAAAAAAATATTCGACACTTATTTTTTCTTTTTTCACATATTCAAAAAATAAGGGCGATATATCGAGTCAAAATGTCGCAAGACGTCACTAGCCAGTGCAGTTTATACTAGTTAATGACGTTACAAGCCCCCACTCCTCAACTTTATTGCGCTTAATCTAAGCAGTTTTCCATCAATTAGAAAAAGAACAAAATATGTGTCAAATATTACTTTGTAATCTAGATGATGGACTAAAAAATAAAAAATGGCAAATAGCCCATTATTGTTTAAGTTCAAGTATTCAAGTCAATTGTACAGGGATAAGTGGAGCTTTTAGTACAAAAGTAACAAAATAATAATAATAGACGTTGTCATTAAAAAACAAATAACAGTCAAAATTAAATCTCGCGCAAACAATTTAAATGGAAATAAACTAATTAAAATTTCTTATACATTTAACACTGCCATTTTATATCCACTTATTATTTTTTTATAATATATTTTTTATTGAACATGACACTTGAGTACCTGATTGTACTTTTATAACAACTAAACTGCTGGACTAATCTTGGAGTATTTGTTTTTGTGAAAAACACGAATTATATATTTTAAAATAACTAACATTGATTGCTTAACATTTATTTATTTTATATATATTTAGAATATTAGTGCCATCTAGTAGACGAAAGACCATTTACCCCCAATATTATTATGTCCAGCAGTGGACCGATGCAAAATATGTTTAACAGCACTCATATGTACATACAACAGTATTCTCTATACATATGTTTATATATTTAAGTTCTAACTTTTTCAATAGACTTTGGCTTAATTTTTGGCTTAGATAAGTCAAGGAACTAAAAGCAGGTGTTATTTTGGAATTGGAAATAAAAATAGTTTTTTTTTTTTAGAAAAATGACAAATTTTTGTCATAGATTTTTTTACTAAGTAGAAAGTTTGGTTTCTTTAGAAAATCTTTAAAATTATCTTTTAGGAAATTATGTGTACAATCTTTTACTATAAGAATAGAGAATATTTTTTCATCAAAATAATTTGCTTGTCAAAATATAGCAACGTTTCAAATTTAAAATCAGCAATAGAAAATTGAAATGGGTAAACCATTTATATAGGTTTTAATGAAAAAAAAAGAGGGTTCCTTTAGTTCGATATAATATGTATTTTAAGGGTAAATAATGATGATATATATCAATGGGTCCATGTAATATTTTTCGGTAGAAATTGTTGCTATATTTTGACCCAAGACTGTATAAAAGCTGATATCTCTATATTTTTGATTTAAAAAATTAGAAAGTTATTTTTTACAAACATCTGTAAAGCGTTCATTCTGTGTGTGTTGTGTTCAGACAAGTCAAATTGAATTTATTGGCATTGGACATAAGAAAGGCATATATTTATATTTTTTAATAATTAGGGTTTTTATACGCGTATGTTTTATTACCACGCATCATTTGTTATTATTTTTTGTCTATTTGTATATTATGCATAATAATATTATGCACAACTTCTGTGGCAAATAAAATAAAAAAAATATTTTTTTCCATACCTTTAGTTTTTCTTTTATTTTTTTTGCAACTTTTCTATTTATTGATATGACGAACAAAGCCGATGTCGACTATTCTGTCAATGTATTGCAACATTTAATATTAATCCAAATTACTACTTACTTCGGAGTCAATTATTCTGAATAATGCTTTTTTTTCCTCTTTATTTGTTTATAGGGGCTTTTACGCGTAGCGTATGTCAGACCCATCGTATCCTAAATAATAGTACCTCACAATACGTGGGCCATGAATTTGAACAAAACCTTTGCATCGTCGTCATTTGGTTTGGATAGAATAGTATTGAACATGCCCACCTCCCTTCTGTTGGGCATGTTCCATACTATTAATTTGTAATAATTAACTTGTCAGAACACATTTTTATTTTAAAACACAAGCAAATATAGAGATGATCAATATTAAAATCTATGGTCCCTACTATCGAAGAATGAGAAACGTTGACATTTCGATAGGAAATTATTATTTAAAGAAAAAACCTTTCAAAACCGGGTCAGTCTGAACATTTTGCGAAAGAATTTTGACTAGAACGAAATAAATAAATAAAAGCACACATTTAAATATTTAAAAAGGAGCCTATTTTAAACTAGGCCGATAAATTCTATACAAAAAAAAAAGTTGAAAATTTGGACAAAAAAATAATCAAAAACAAAAAAAAAATGGCAGGATATCGTGAGATTGAGAATCAACATTGACTATAATATTTGCCCCTAACTACTTTGTGCAGACAAATACTCGGCATAAACTACGAATAACCGAAAAACTTAACATATTTTTTTTCCACGCTGGTAACACTTAATCTTTGGCTTGCCAACAACGAAAACTAATGCACAATATGACAACTCCAGGGTTGCCAATTTAAAATATCAATCCGATACAACATTGGTCCGTCACCTTTAAAAAAAATGTACATGTCTTTTTAAACACTTGATATTATTCATTTCTATACATTAGTGAATTTATTTCTTACTAGTACTCGTGTTCAGCCATTCCATTGTTTTGGCCTTGTCTCTGGTTATTTGGTTCCTGGTTCTGATTTTGACCCTTGTTGGGATTTTGGCCTTTCCCCTGGCCGATTTGCCGCGACGATGAGAAGCATAGCTTCATTACGAACGGGAATTTTGCACCTGAAAAGTTTCAAATGACATATTTTAAAAATGATGTTCTTACATAAGAGGCCGGTGGCTAAATAATACACCATCATTCATTCTATATATTTCCAGTAATAATTTATTGAAGTATTAAATGTAACAGATAAGAATAAAAGAATAATAATAATATTTAATTCTAGTCAAACACCCATAGCTTGCAAAATAATAAAAATTATACTGAAAACACACTCGGATTTGATTTTTATGTTTGGTGTCTCTAAACGGAATGAATACAGAGCTGACGGCTCGCACAGATGTTTGTTAAGTAGGGGAAATTTTGCGCCGACTGAGAATATATTTGAGTTATTTTTTTTTTTGCATATTCGTTATAGCTTTGTAAGGTAGACTGGTAGACAATGTCTACGGCATTAATTCTGCGTTTGTATGATTATTTTTACCAAGGTACTAAATAAAAACAATAAATTTAGGATAACTTCTGGACCGCCTCGTCAAAAAGCAAAATAGTGCCCCCGATGCCAGTAGACATTAATTCTGCATTTGTATGATTATTTTTTACCAAGGTACTAAATAAAAACAATAAATTTAGGATAACTTCTGGACCGCCTCGTCAAAAAGCAAAATAGTGCCCCCGATGCCAAACTACAAATTAAGCCTTTGAATTCGTCATGTAGTCGTGACGCGTGGCGTTTTGGGCAAAATTTGGTTTGTCATCTACACACGAAAGGATTAAAGTAATAAGAGTAGTATGATAAAGACGGTTTGAATATTTACCTGGATGTTGTATGGTGGCGTGGTTGCAAGCCATTATTGCCATGACGGACTGGGAAATGTTCTGGAACTCCATAAGGCCTGATGACGATCTGGAATAGTAGAGAAAATATTAAGAATCTTAGTGGCTTCATTAAAATATTTAAAGAACTATTGCTCGCTTACTAATCTACTTCTACACTAGCGCCTGATATTAATATTCTATCTCAATCCAAATCCCGCTCCTTTGTTTTTGACGGCTGCTTCTGATTGGACATCTTTAAGACTCGGATAGGCGAATTCGGTCGTTGATTGGTTACAGACAAAGATCGGGATCAAGATAGCAACCGAGATAGATTATTAATATCCAGCGTTAGTCGACTGCCGACCCAGTCGGGGGTTGCAGAAGAAATCGTCCGTTCCCGCAACCCGTGGCGCAGTTTTGAGACGAAACCTCGCCGGCGGAGAACATTCATGAGTATTTACCACCAGAAAAAAAAGAAACGTACGTTTCCCGTGACCCAGAGTCTGACAGACCCCTCCTCTTTTAATTATATTACTATTTTTTTCAAAAGTACAATTTAACAAGTCCTGGCTTACCTCTCACTCTTGAGTGGGAACTTGGAGATAGTGTGCGGCGGCGTGACGCCGTAGTCCTTGAACACCTGCAGCAGCTGCTCGTCCGACACGTCGGGGGGCGTGTTGAAGAAGTGCAGCACCTGGGACAGGCGACACATTTATTAAATGAAAAACCAAAAAAAACTAAACCTTGCTAGTTTTTCCACACTGTTTAATGATTTCAGGATATCCATGAGGATTTTCTACCCTGCACCAAAAAAATGGCTCTTTGCCAAGTTGCGGAAGTATAGTCCGGCGCAGGTGTGATACGTTACATCGGGGTAGTGTTTAGATAGTAAGGGTCTGATAGACCCCACCTGCAGGGCTAGCATGGGCTGGGGATATAACTTTTATCCACCGGTTATTTCCACTGACAAGGGATACAATTATCTTATCCACCTGCCAAAGCACGGCAACAGGGGGAAAGAGAATTACATCACTTTTTGACATTAGACGTGGATACTCATCCACGGCTTATAGCATGGCGACTAGTGAAAGATTTCGCGATTCGAGCAATCCCAATTGACAACAAAACAAAATAAATATCCAGTACAGATGTAATAAAACGATGAAAGTACTTTGGTTTACATGACATTCTCGACTATTGTGTCATTTCATAAAAGTTTTCTTATAATGGCAATAATTTCGAGGACAAGGCGTTTCCCCTGGTTTATCTCCGTGAATAGTGTATCCACCCATGTCGCCATGCTCGGAGGGTGGATAAAATTGACAGAGGGGAATAGTGTTTTATCCTCTCCCCGTGGATAGAATATCTCCGGCCATGCTAGCCTTGCTGGGGGGGGGGGACATCTATGAGAAAAAAAAAACTTTTATGTAGATCACCGGTTACCTTAGAAGGCGGCTGTATCCTGTTCTTGTGTATGGAGGCAGGTGTCAGGAACCTGTTGTTCTTGTTCCCGACGTAGTCCTTGAACGAGGGGCTCTTGTCCGGCAGCGGGTACGGATTCATCACCTCTGATAGGTACGCTTGTTTTGAGAAACTGAAAATTGATAAAATAGAAACATTATCATCACCAACACCTTTACCCTTTAGTACATAAGTAAGTAAAAAGGCTGTTACTAAGAGAATTCAGATATAAAAACTCAATAACGCATAAGCCGACTCGGGAATCGAGCCTAGGACCTCCTGGAGTAAGTAGAGACCAATTGACCAATAAGGCAGTGGATGGTTTACATATTGGTTGGTTGGTTTTGGTTTATGTGGTTTATGTAGTCTTTTTTTTTTTTTCTTATTTATACTTATTTTATACATCTATTAAGATAGTCACGTATGGTACATAATATAATTATGAAAATAGTACACCACATACTGCCTACTCATCTTTTCTCCTGCACTATCAAGTCCATCCAAAGGTTGTCTCTAAGAGATCACGTTTAGCGATAAGGCCGCCCATTGTAACACCCTATATAGCCCTTAAAGTTATAATTTGTAAGATTTTATGGTGTACAATAAAGAGTCTACTATTCTACGAATAAAAAAAATAAACAACCGACAGCCAATAAAACTAAACTTCAAGACAACTAAAAGTCAATGGTGCCACTCCATTTCCTCACAGAATCGCCAAAATTCTAACGTTATTTTTTCGGCTTATTCCCAGACGCTCCATAATTTTATTCCCGACGGCTCCAAATTAAAAAAGCAATATAATAGTAATAATTAAAATTTTTCCCATGAGCTCCAAAAATTTTCAAGTACAGATTGCACATACTTAGCTAAGAGAAGATTGATTTCTGCCTATTACTGCCTATGTACTGAAACTACTTACCTACCTCTAAATTATATTATTGATGGAAGCAATTTGTGTTTTGTTGACCTTACGCAATTTGGTTTGGAGCCGCTGGGAAAAAATTTAGTATTTTATTATTTAACTAATAAAATTATGAAATTGTTTGGAGAACAATAGATTTGGAGCTCTTGGGAATAAAGCCATTTTTTCCATTCCAGAGCAGGGTCCTGTCGATCTGGTACTTACGCCAGTGTCAACGTGTAGTCCCCAACGGTGACATTGTTCAGGTTCTGAACACATCTCTCCACGGACACTCCGTCACCCATCTGTACCATAGCTGTGCCTTCCTTAGTCTTCAGGAACTTTATCTGGAATTATAAATTTAAAAAAAAATAGTTCACATATCCAGGCACATAACAAAGGTAAATTCTACATTACTAGCAGAGGTCCCGCGGTTTCACCCACGTAGGTCCCGTTCCCGTGGGACTACAGGAATAAAAAATAGCCTATGTGTTAGTCCAGAGTGTCAGCTAACTCCATACCAAATTTTATTAAAATCCATTCAGTGGTTTTTACGTGAAAGAGTAACAAACATCCATCCATCCATACTCACAAACTTTCCGTTTATAATATTAGTATGATCATTATTACTGAGTGATACTCATTATAAGGCACATTATAAATGAACAGCTCTGTTACACAAAAACAAATAAAATGTAGGTTAAAACTAAAATGAATATTAAAAAGTAGATTAAAATTAAAATGATCGACGAAAAAAAAACATTAAGTATGTATTCAAATTAAAATCGTTAATTAATATAAGTCTACTTTTTCCGAATTCGAGGTATAGGTTGAGTTTCGGTTGAGTTTCAAGCTCCACAAAATAAGGGGAAGAAGACACAATTTTTAAGACGGGCTGTTATGAAACCAATTCTGATAGAACGCCCGATAAGACTGTACCTGACCTAGAAATCGCATATTGAAACAAATTGTGTTTTATTTACATACTATTACACAATATACAAAATCACACCGAAAACTGTTATTAAGTTCGACACTATCAATTAATTAGCTTGATGTGTAAACAAATATATGAAAATTTTCATTAAAGCTTGTTTACAAAGTTAAGTTTTGTTAGTTATGATACATGTCAAATTAACTAAAATTAAACTGGACTAAAACTAACTACACTCGGCAAGATACACAGACAAGACGAGACAAGTCTAGTTTAGTTTTAGTCACGTTTTATTTAGTAAAGTAAAATTTTAGTTTTAGTCAAGTTTAGTAATAGGTACTCACTCTAACAACGTTTCCGTAGAGACAGCACAAGTTGAACAGTCTATCCGCGTTCACAGTCTGAGGGTCGAGGCCGTACACCATCATCACGGCGCCTTGCTGCGGGGGACCGCCCTGCGGTAGCAGGGGACACTTTAGTGGTATCAAACAATAAATATTGTATCTAAATAATCGTTCATTTAAAATCTGTGAGTAGTACGTAGACGTACGTCACGTGGACTGTAACCCACTCATTGCGGGATTGTGGATGTCGCATTTCTGCTAATTATTATTGCTTTTAGCCAGCCCTGGTAAAAGCAATAATTTACTAATAAGTATGGTTTTATTTTACAATTTGATTTAAGTAATATTTTTGAAAGGACGAAGCTTTATTAGCTTTTTCGTTTTGAAAATACTGAGTAAAAGACAGTTTATCATTTTTTTGATACGAGAATAAGGTGCGGGTACAATTAGCAAAATTTGACAGATAGGGATAAATTGATGTACAGACCCACCAGCACATCAAGCTACCCCAAGCTGTCTGAAATTTTCCCAATTGAACGTGAACCATATTCTGTTTGTGATAAAGTTGAAAAACTATCAAAGAAATTTGTAGATTGGGTGTGCTGGGCTCTGCACTGGTGTCACTACACTATTAATACATGTGTATTACCCTTTTCGCGTACTACAAAACAATGACGTATGTAAAGAAAGAGACGGCATTCAATGTCGTTACTGACACCCATTAAGCGGTCCGTGCCACAAATCTTTAAAAGAAACGCGTAGTGAGGAAACCTAGCCCTTCGTTAATTTACGTCTGAAATCTGCCATGAGCAAGCGTGGTAAATATCATGTGCGAGAAAACGCTTTTGCCCTATAGTGGGACAGTAACAGGCTGGTTTTGTTATTTTGACTGCCGCGTCTAGACGCTTCTAAGGCGTCGATTAGCGGCCCCCCAATAGAGTTATAATTACCTGGTTCTGTGGCGGCATGTTGGGGTGATGCATAGGCGGGGGCGGGACGAAGCCCTCCCCACCATAACCTTCTGGTCCGTACCCGCGACCGTCACGCTGGAAAGAAGGAGGAGTCAACCATCAGATGTCGCATATATTCCTCATAATGTCCCATTTATTCCTCAAAAGTATCAGTATTAGTATTATACAGGGTGCAAGGGTGTTCCATACATGCCATGTGAAACATATCAAATTCAATTAAATCGCGAAGTGAAAAAAACTTTACTTGACTCCACTTACTTTGTACATAAGGTGGAACAAATCAATGGGTACTGAAGGTAAACAACTTTACATTCTTAAGAAAGACTATTTTATGCAAAGAAAATATTCCTTTACTTTTAAATAGAAATAAAAATAAAAAATAAATAAATATTCCACAACTTTCACACAACGCTATCTAGTCCCAAGCTAAGCAGAGCTTGTGTTATCGGTACTAAACTGCTGATAAACATACTTACATATTTCTAAATACATACATATTATAGATAAATAACACCCAAAGAAAAAAAAAACTAGATTACGTTGTGTGAAAGTTGTGAAATATTTATTTATCTATTCAAAGATTTCTCGACAATCTTATCGCAACTGAGATCGAACCAGCTGGGAATATAATTATGAAAACTATCACTCGCTATTTTTGTAGACGTAAGTAGTAGTATTTCACTAGTCGGTACAATTAATGTCAAAGATAAAAAACAAACCAAGAAATCATAGGTCTTCCGCTTGTGTGTCGTACAAGATATACCTACATTAAATTTAATTAACTACTCTATTATTTTCGTAGAACCAATTAATTACACTTTTTTTGACATCAATTAAGAAAATGGAAACGGCTCTGTTGACGCCAATAAAATTATTCGCGTCCAAAAACGATTTCAATTAGTACGAAGCAATACCATTTCGATATTAATTACTTTCAATTGGGCTTCGTGTCATGATACGCAAATTATTCAATTTCACACCGTTTATAAGGAGAACGTAGTTAAGTGCGAGAGAGTGAGAATGAACATGGTTTTTATCCAAAGAGATTTAAAAGACTATAGAGCGGGCACGGGCATGTCAAGGAAATGTCATAGAAAAACTTTGATCCCATGTAACGCCATCTAGAATAATATATGAATATTGGAGCGGCAGCGGAGCGTACTAAAAAAAACTCATAGACTTGTGTTCGGCTTCGGCAGGAGACACTTTTTCGGACGAAAATTTTGTTTGTGATGTGCGGTCTATAGGTATTGAATGTCTTTGTTTTTATCGCTTTTCTCTTTCTTTATCTTTATTTAACTACCAATTTATTCAAAGGTTTTATTAATTTATTTTATAATTATATAATTATAGATACAATTATAAAACTTTTATAGAAAACGACTTTAGTTAGGCGTCTTCCTAATTTAAAGATCTTTCTTCCAATTAACTTTCCCTCCCTTTAAACATATTCCTCCCCAGAACTGCTTGTGGCGTTGAACTGTTTCTATAGAGCTCTGTCCGTCTGAATATGTTATAATTTTATGTTTAATGTTCTAACAATTATAATACTTAATATGTGCTTTCACTTTTTGTTTGTTTCAGTCACATACTAACGCATGAAGATCTACATTGAGTTTAACTGTATCAATTTCCACAGTCAAACCATCCCACCAATCCCACAGTCAAACCAATGCAACGGTTTTGTGGGGCTTAGTATATAAGTTACTTACCCTCTTGTTTAATGATAAATAAATAAATAAAAAGAAATAAGATTCTATGTTAGTACATACAGTTGTTTTATGTAATTTTTTTACACAGTTGCTTCTCAATTCACTTAAGACTTTTACAGAACAGTACCTACTGCTGATGAGGTTGAAAAATTCCACCTAGTGGATCCCCTAGTGATTGCGTATTAGTCGAAATTTGACTGTTTTTCTATTGAAATCAATTAGGGATTATAATTACCGGATGATGTGGTGGCGGTGGACCGTGTCTATCTTTCATCATCCCCGGTGGCGGGGGCCCGCCGCTACCGTAGTCCATATCTGAGGAAAATCAAGAAAAAATACGTTACCAAACAAATCGATTTACAAGGCAATTTGACTCGCTGGGTTTTTACAGGGTGGTGGAGAAATTAAACCACATCCAGACAGAATGAGTTCTTTACAACATCCTGGACTCCCAAGCGTTGAAAATTTTTGACGGTTTTTCCCTTATTTTCAAGTTATCTAATCTTTTTACTTTGAACTATCATAAATATCATAGGGATTGATAGTAATGATTCCATCATGGTTCTTTACAGTTTTAAGCAAAAATAACATCAGAAAATATCGTAAAATTAGGAAAAAACAGAAGAAAAAATAAGGGGTTTGGAATCATGAACAGACCTCATGCTATAGGTAAGTATGTGCGACGATGTCGCTTCCACCCTGTATTCATATGATTAGTCGAACAATTAAATTTAGATTTACTTGCATAAAATGTACCTACTTATACGAAGCAAACGAATATTCTCAACATTACATTTAGTGCCAATTTCTGAGATATCTATGTTGAAACGTCTTTGTAGATACTGTTATGTTTGCTTACATCAATAACAACATCAACCGTAAATGTTGAGAATATAAAATATTGCCTGCGTAAATATATTGCCTGCGGAAAAAAATGTTAAATGTTTGTCGTGCTTCCGATTTTTGGTACAAAAGATGCCCCTTCGGTGTTCCAGCATCCTTGACAGAAAAAATCTCAAGTCTTTTACTATGACATAAGCCAGCTCAAGCTCACGCGACAGCAGCTCGACATTGCAAAATAATACCCGACTGTTATTTGAGGTCAGCCCGAGTTGAGCTCACGATAACTGACAAATGCTTGCACTGACTGATCTGGTCCACTCATATCTGTGTCGTTCTTTCCCCAAAAGACCATTATCCGACACAAATCTGCATGGCTCCTACATAATTTGACCAAGAAAATGTCTGGACTTTAAAATACACTGTGACCTTTGAGTTTCTTTCGGTGTTTCTTCTCAGAGTAGTCAAATAGTGAAATACCGACATCATCTTCTAATTAAAAAATGACTTGTTAAAGTGTTTGTATGAACCCATTTACCGAAATAAATATCATTTATTGCCCCACTGTAAAGGCCTCTTCTCATATAGAGAACGCACAAATATTAATAATGACTAGCAAGTCAGGCAGTTTGACGATTTTAGACTTATATCATACTAGCGCTTTACTTCAGCTCTAAAATTACCTTACACTGCCATCTATTAGAAAATGGGTAAATTTTCAAACGAATCAGACGGCTGTGTTGCTTGTTCTACTTATTCTTCCAAGCAAATTCACTTGGAAGTAGTGAAAAGCAGGCGTTTTGGGGAGTTTACCATTGTAATTTATGAAGTTAAAAAAAATGTGATTCTCAGCCAAATTTTTATTTGAATTAATGAGTATTGATTTTAAATTTATTAAGTAGGTATAGAAAACGATTTAATTTGCAATGAAACGAAAATATTGACGTCTATGATCAAGACCTTAAGTCTTACCAAAATACACACAGAAAGCCAAATTTTTATAAATAAAAACCGTGAAGCAGTTCCGGAGTTTTACAAGGACCAACATAGTGGTGACGATGATGCGACGAGATATTTCAATAAGTCCGGATTTCATCACGATATTGTCCTTCAAAGCTATATGAAGCCCCACAAACATTATCACTGTCCACAAAGTAGACATAATAGTTAATGAATCAACACGAGTCATATGTGACTCCTGGGACAGGGAACTGGTTAAAACTAAGAAGGAACACGAATCTTCTTCACAAAAGTGCGGTCAAGATGCTGTGGCATTCTTCTATCAAACACACAGGTGCTACAACATGCAGGGTAGGTTTCAAATGAAATTCAATGTGGGGATCAATGTATTTTATTGTATAGATGTTTGACAATAATTTATATGTACTGTAAGGCTATGTATGCTTTTTACTTAGCTATGAAATATGACAACAATATTTTTGTATCAAATGACTGTGTCTTAGAGGATCTTAAACAAGAAATATGAATGTGTTGATTAAATAAGGTTATGGGAGTAACGTAATCTCCTCTTATATTACAAATTTTCTGCTTTTTAGGCCAGAAATCCCAAAAATCAAAGTTCTTAGCTATGTAAATTTAATAATGTAAGATATAGTAGGTAAAGTATGAATAAATAATGTCTTGTAAATATTTAGGCAGTATAGATTTAATTATATAAGTATGAAAGTGAAGCAAAAGTACATTTGTATATTAATGTAGCGATTGATATAGAACTTAGATTTATAATATGTATTTTTTTATAGGTAAATTAAAAGTCTGTAAGTGTGGTAAAACATTAGTTATTTTAGATAGAATATGTTTGTACAATGAAGGTATTTTTGTCAAGTTCATTTCTTCTAAAAACGTTAGCACGAAACTGATATAATCAGAATCAGAAGCTATAATAAAAAATACCAAATACTTCTGATGGAACTGAAATTCTGAATTTGCTCATTTATAATAATCTCAGAATCAATAAGGTGATTGTTACAGATAATTCTTAAGTATAGTGTCTCTGTTACAATTTTGTGAACACACAGAAATATATATTAATTGGGAGAACAACATTAGTACTAACACAACATTTTAATAGCTAACAAATAAACATACTTATTTAGAGATCTCTGTAAAATAGCAGATTTAGTATTGAGATACAGGTTGGAAGACGCACATCAAGACACCATGATGTCCGTACATGATTGACCCCAGTGATTAAATTTTTAGTCGGCCTTTCCTAATTTCAAAGTTTTTCCTGATAATATTTTTACTTTAAACTGTATAAATCATGATCTCTGTCTAATCTAATTAGATTTCAGATGCGAGATGTGATAAAATAATGCAAAATAACATCAGTAAATCAAAACATAAAAATTAGAAAAGGCAGAAGAAAACTTTCAACGCTGGGAAGGTCTAGAATCATGTATACTGGTATGGAACTCATGGACTCCGGATTTTTACATCCTATATATAAGACGTCTCATTAGACAAAAAATATTACAACTTTTACAAAAATAAGTATGTTAATCATATAAAACTTCAGTACACAAAGGTTCGGGTGCTTTCGTTCAACATGCTCTAACAAAACCTCCGCGCTCCGAAGTTTTTACTAAACATCATGCAATCATCTACATAGACGGCATAACGTCTAAGTCATAATATTCGTGTAAGTTAAACAGAAAAGTTAGCAGTTTTATACATCCAAACGGTTTTTTTAGGTCCAATCAGGGCTATACACACCGTTCTGCGAGTGTTCGCAGGAATGCTGGCTGTGTTGGCTGCAAGAGTCCTCACTGCATGATCTGGTTGTAGGCGGAGCTGTGGTCGAGGCATCTGTCGATGAGCCGGGAAATCAATCCAAGCATTTTATATTTCGCATTAACCCCATTAACGGATATCAATAAACATTTTAAGGGGTACCATTACGAGCGTAATTGTTTAAAAGCGTTCGTTTCACGCGTGGTTGACGCAAATAGCCGAAGTGTAATATAATAATTATGTATTTTAATGTTCTTGCTAATGTCAATTTGGTGTTTACTGTTTATTGTGTTGTCATGAATGAGATTGTCATGTTTCGAGTAAAATAAGGAACAAATTATATGTTTTTGAAATACCTACTTTTATTGTTAAAAAAAAATTGTTATTCTGGTACTTTTTAACCCATCGTAATCCACTGTATTGAAGTCAAACCTATCTATGATAACGGTTTTTCTAATATACGTTTTCTATTATAGCATTGCTCTATCTGGCCACAGTTTGGTAGTATTCTCAATTATTCATGCAAGTAGATCCCTCTTGCTGTATTCTCGAAACCGTAGGTCATTATGGTGGGAACCAAGGAAGTAAGCGTCGAAATAGCCGCAATAAATATTTAATTGAGCGTAATAAAACATAATGCTTTCACAAAAGCGAATACGTATACTTACCTAAGGATCTTGTAAACATTAGATTGCCATATTTAACAGTATAGTAGTGGTAAAAGCTGACGCCATTTTTAAAATATCTCTTGACACACGTATGCAAATTTGCATAAAATCCGGCAGCCATTTTGCAAACATATTTTTAAACCAATATGTATTTAAAAAAACATCATGATAAAAATAAATTCTTCTTTTGGACAAAATAAAACTGAACGAAATGTTTGATAAAGAGAATAAATAAAATGCTATGGAAGCTTTGGAAAAAGAGTGTTTTATCAGGCATAATATTTTTCATTTGCACTGCGCTTAGCAAGACAATTTTTATTAAATTTATGTTCAGATTCAATCACAATACTTAAGCTAAATCACATAGTTATAACGCCTTACTTATTATTGTTTATTTTAATTCGTTAAACCCCGGAAGGCCACCGGTGTCCGCCTGTCATTGTCTTTCTATTGTGTCTCTAATTATTTCAATTGAAAGTTTAAAATACCAGATACTAGATACTAAAAAAATTGGCAGGTGAAAGTAATCAGTAATCCAGCCTCAGGGCTGCAACTGAGAAATTTTAGAATCGTACACAACACGTCACGCTCAATAGTTGTTCTTGCAATGACTAGACCAACGAAGCAATCAAGAATTAGCAACGGTCACATTCGAATATAGGTATATCAGTCTCAATCTGTCAAAAATACGTCATTCCTACATTTTTACATTGATTGTCACTGAAATGAGATTGCGGCTGGATTCTGAGCACACATTGAAACTATTAAATACTAAAATCTTCCTGCAAAAAGTATAACCTCCCCCTTTTTCGAAGCCGGTTAATAAATAAGCCCACCTGAGCCCACCGTACCATATAAATGTTTACCATCACAGGTGGATGAAAAAAGGGGTGAAAGCGACGCACCCATACATTTTTAAACGACACACCAGCAGGTGTGAACGAAAAACGTTGCATTCATCCCCTATTTTAGTATGGTTGTGTTAAACGAGGTTCGAATAAGGGACAGAGTAGACAGTCTGACAAAATGCTCAGTTATTTTTAACCGACTTCAAAAAAAGGAGGAGGTTCTCAATTCGGTTGTATATTTTTTTTTTTTTTTAGGGTTTGTTACCTCAGTACTCCGTCATTCATGGACCGATTTTCAAAATTATTTTTTTGTTTGATAGGGTATACTAACAGATTGGTCCCATTTGTATCAAAACTCATACCTGATGAGGGATCTTCGAGGAATTGAGGGAACTCCTCAAAAAATATAGGCACACATGCACCGATTTCAACATTTTTAGTAACAAATCAAGCATTTTCATTTATAAAGTATCATTTGGTGAAGAAAAACTGATGAAGAAGACAGGCAACGGAACTCTTCAACGCATAACAGCAAATTATTCGCGATTGCTATAGTCAGATGTCTATGCTGAGCTTTTGTATTTCCACAACATAACATTACGCCATTCTATTTTAAAAGGGACCGGCAGAGATTTACAGATTAATGTTTAGAGATAGAACTTCTTTAGCAATTGTTATCCAATTTCAATGATTCTTTCAAGTTTTGAAAGACTTTCTTTACATACAAAGAAACTAAAAATTACAAAATAAAAACTTTTTTACAAAAAAAACAACCGACTTCTAATAATGAACAAAACAAAACCACCAAAGCCACAGACTTCCGAAACTGGAGTTATTTTTTACCTGTTAGTTTTTTTTTAAGAAGTCGGTAGTTTTTTTTGTAAAAAAGTTTTTCGATGAAGGTTACTAGCAAGGCGGTTTGCACATTAATAGTAGTTTTGTTAAACCCTCCAACTAAACTAAATATGCTTGTGTCAGGCCGACGCATATAAAGAACTAACTTCTGCCCGCGATTTCGTTCACGTGAGGTTTTGAGAAATAATTTCGAAATACTTGATTTATGCGTTATTTAAACCGTTTACGCAGCGCTCGCAACGGAAGCTTTTTTCCCGCTTGCAACATTTCTTATTGCTGCTCGGCTCCTATTAGTCATGGCGTGATGTAATATGGCCTATAGCCTTCCTCGATAAATGAACTATCCAAATTTTTTTTTTCAATTCGAGCCGGCAGTTCCTGAGATTAGCGCATTCAACCAAACAAACAAACTCTTCTGCTTTATAATATCAGCCCCCCTAGCCAAGTTACAAACGATTCGTATCTATTCTCTTTCTACAATCGAGAACACCTCAAATCCCTTTGTTTTGACCACGTGACTTAGCCAAAGGTATAGGTATAGGATAAGTCACGTGGTCAAAACAAAGGGATTTGAGGCGTTCTCGATTCGAAAACGAATCGAGATACGAATCGTTTGTAACTTGGCTAGGGGGGCAGTATAGATTTGGCTGTCGAATGCTGGCGTGTCCGTGGAAATTCGGGAGGGGGTGCTCTAAAAGGACATACACAGACGTTATTGGTGATGTTCTTCAGAAAGGTTATGTGCGTAGTACTCGCAACAGTTGCAACCGGCCTGTGTATGATTGCATGTATGAACGTAAATAAAGCAAAAGAAGTATGTACCAATCACAGACATAGATAGACCTAGATAACGCAAGTATCACGATCTGTATGAAAACCAAGCGTTGTCGCGCCATTTTTTGATAGTTTTGTTCTTCTCAAATTTGGTATTACCAGATATTGCTGAGGGTATAAGATTAAAAACAATTGTTTTTTATATTAATTACGCATACTATTAATCTCAAAATGACTTACCGATGGAAGGAAATAGAGCGCGAAAGTAGCAACTTACGATTTTTGTACGTAAGCTAGGCACGCGAAGTGGCACGCGAAGTAGTTGCTCTTGCGTTATCTAGGTCTATCTATATCTGTGGTACCAATAGTAGCAGATGGCGTTCTGTATGTTCTACGTACCGCCATGAGACAAAGGCGTGAGTTTTAGTATGTAATCATTAATTGAACAATGAAAAACTGTTCAATCCACTTGCTGCTCTGTCTGTGCTGTCCCTAAATAAACAGCGTTAAATGTCTGTCTTTCTGTCAGTGAAAGAATAAGACGAGATACAGCATTGAATTTTTCAGTACAAGCAAGATTTCTTTTCTTTTGTTTTGTATAGATAAATTTATTCTCGAATGCAAAATTTGTATGTCAGAATAATGTGAAAGACGTATTTGTTTCTTCCTTATTTTTCATTCCATTTCGTTTGTTAGGGCTAGGAGATCTTCAAGATCCCCCAAACACTAAAAAGTAAACAAAAACTCATATTTTATTCTACATATCCAATGATATTACAAGTAAAAAGGTGTAAATGGGTTACTTAAACAATATTCGATCTTCAAAAACGGTACACTAACGCACGCACGCGTCCGTTGGGGCGCGACGCCACACTGAGGTGAAGTGTGGCTAGTTAGCCACATTTTAACGTATCACTTTCTGAGCGCGTATAACCTATCTACACCTTTTTGCTTATAATATATCATTGTACTTATCGATAGCATTATGTTCAAGATATAATATCGCTAATAAACACTGAACTTGGAGTAACTGATCTGGTCCCCTCATATATGTGTGGTTCTTTTCTCATAAGACCATTTCAGACACAAATCTGCATTGTTCTTATATGATTTGACCATGACAATGTCTGGACTTTAAAAGAGACTGTGACCTGTGAAACAATAAAAATAACCTTTTGATATTAAGGTTTTTTTTTGTTTATCTTGTAAGTAAAATTCTTTTAGAGAAATAAATTCTTGAAACCGAAAACCTTATTTACTTTTTAGAGGATTATTTTGTATGTAGGGGATTATTCTCTGGAACTCATCCATCCATTTTCAAAAAATCTTTCAGTCATAAAAGCTACACCATTGCTGAGTTCCATAGGATGTGTTAAGTTTCTTATAAGCGAACAAAGTCTATACTTGAAACTATGAATAAGTAAATACAAACAACAGTTCTCCTAAACACAACAAACCATTACACCTTACACATTCCCAAACTTTACGAGTACCTTAGTGTCAAGTATACATACGCAAGAAAATCATTGAGGGTATGCTACGAGCCGGGCTGGCAGTTTATGAATTATTTAGAGCTAGCAACATCGGTGTAGGTGAGTCAGTCCATGCCAGGGTTGCCACGGATCGATTTCTGTTTGTGTGCAATTTGGAGTACGGTGCTAACATGGGATGGAGGATTTTTTACAATCTTCTAGTACTTTCTTCTCAATCTTCAGTTTAACCTATCCAGCAGGGTTGTTGCGTCGCCGTTTACAGTTCATATTTCCAGTTGATGATCACTGGGCAAAGTGTAGCAACATCGGTGTAGGTGAGTCAGTCCATGCCAGGGTTGCCACGGATCGATTTCTGTTTGTGTGCAATTTTGAGTACGGTGCTAACATGGGATGGGGGATTTTTTACAATCTTATAGTAACTACTTCTTAATCTTCAGTTTAACCTGTCTAGCAGGGTTGTTGCGTCGCCGTTTACAGTTCATATTTCCAGTTGATGATCACTGGGCAAAGTGTAGCAACATCGGTGTAGGTTAGTCAGTCCATGCCAGGGTTGCCACGGATCGATTTCTGTTTGTGTGCAATTTGGAGTACGGTGCTAAGATGGGACGGGGTCTTTTTTACAATCTTCTAGTACTTTCTTCTTAATCTTCAGTTTAACCTGTCTAGCAGTTCATATTTCCACTTGATGATCACTGGGCAAAGTGTTCAACAATTAACTGTCAAACAGCTAATTTCATATTTGTTGTGATGGCAGTGTGTATCTAGGATGACGGCGTATGCTCTCGCCGAGATGTGACGAAAAGTACAGTACCCCGTTTGATAGCCACCGTAACTTGAACTCCACTTAAAGTGCAATACCATTTTTTTTTGTGAATTCACAGTGTTGTCATCAAAATTTGGTGTGCAACTTTGAACAGCTTGACTGCTCGTCTCTGACTGTAATCAAATCTTGCAAGTTTTTGACTCACTTGTACTACTACTAAACTAGTTTAAATTTCACACGTTGGCTCAGTCTTAAAGACAAATATATTTTCTATATAAGCGTGACCAGAGTCTGCACCTAAGATTGGCTCGGGACGAAAGAACTCCTCAACCTCCTCAACGCATTAAAGCAAAATAAAGTAAAAACGTTAAAATAAAACACCATCAAACATATCAATCATCATCACACCACAAAACACACACATCACATCATCATCATTTAAACAAGAGAGCTCCTTGATACCTTAAAAACTTGTTTTGTAATAATATTTTTAGGGTTCTAAGACCTTTGCTGAAACCAGCTCTAATATAGTGTTCAAAAATAGGTGCCAAAACTGCTTTGTCTGCTAAACACACCGCATCCAACCCAGTTAGCATAGAATCTAATTTCTACCAAAATACACGGTACAATTTCATGTTTAACAGTAACAGTCAACAGTATTGCCAGCAACACTGCGGCATTTCAATTTTATCGTCTTGCAACCCCGGGCGCTATTGCAATTCCCGAGGGTACGTAGCGTATCTCAAACTCCCATTCCGACGTTGAATTTCAACAGGGACGGACGCCTTTCACTTTTTCGCTTCTAAATGTCAATGTTTCCTTTTCATTTACGCTCATTTTGAAGTCTTCTATTTAAGTATTTTTTCATAATCTTCTTTTATATTGAGGTAAGAATAGAGAATATGTAAATTTGTAGTAATATTTCAATATGCTTAAGCATTACTTGAATCTAGTTTTGCATTCTCCGGCCCCGAGCCATAGGTAATTTAATAGTGTCTGGAATTCCAGAATTAGGTAATACTTGAGTGAGCTCCTGAAATACTTACAGGTTAAAGGCAGAGGTAGTGCCGGTATCTCAACAATGTAAACTTTTACCAAGCCAGCAACCAGCAAAAAGCAGCAAGCAGCAAGTGATACTTAATACAATACGCAAATAAATCCGAAAAGTCATAAGTACGAGTATTATAACTCACAAAAAAACAGCAAATCAACAATATCCTAAAGCGTTTTTTTTATACTCAATACTAATAGCCCATTCATACATTTAAACTTTACATATCACGCTCTCAACCACGGACAATTCAATACCTTTTTAATCTCAAAAAGTACGGTTTTGAATTCAATTTCCTAGTCGAGGTCGGATTGAGTTCCATTTGTGAATCGTTTAAAACAAATTTCGCTTTTATTCAGAACGCCTCATTTTGTAACGTGTGATCCGCCATCTTTTATGCATGATATTTTTCAATTCTGCGCAAAATTTCATGTTTCTCAGCAAGGGTTTTACGATATTTTTTTATAGTGTTACAAAGATTAACTTATTTGGTGATATTGTTGCTGTATTTTTGCGTTTCTGTCCTTTATTCACAGGATTAAATATTATGTATTCAATGAGCGCTTTTCGTTTATATTTATTTTAATTTGTATGCAGGAAAATGTGAAAAGTCCTGGTTGGTTTCGCAATATTTTTGTAAATCAAAAGTTTGGAGTAAAATTGACGAACAGATTTCAAAATAGGGACAACTAAATGTAAGTATATGACTTTTGCATACTTTTAACTATATGTTTAAACATATTGGATAGGTACCTCCTAAACATCACGAATAATATTCAAGCCGAAATGTTTTGAACGCGAAATTCGCAGCCAAAAAGATGAATACATTAAGATATGTATGCTAAACTCGTGAATTTAACAATTTTAGCACTTTCGTTGCGTGTGTACGTTCACAGATATGTATTTTATACATATATCTACTATTGCATATTTTTAGGCATTTTTTAGAAGAGATAAAATTATATTTATTTCTGTAAGTAGATCTTTTCCAGGAAAATGTTTGCTTAAAGGGTTTGGTCAGGTATAAAGGTTGAATGAAAGGCGACTAAAGGAAGGTTTTGTAAGACAAATATAAGTGGAATCGTCGGGTGCGGACGCCTAGAAGGACAAATACTTTATTGGTGAGGTTCTTCAGAAAGGTTAGGTGCGTAGTACTCGCAACCGGCGTGTGTGTATGACCACATGTATGAATGTAAACGAAACAAAAGAAGTATGTAAGAATCGTTACAGATGGCGCTTTGTAGTTTCTGCTTTAAACTCACGCCTTTTTCCCATGAGAGTCATGGGAAAGAGGCGTGAGTTAATGGATGTTTTCCAGTCTAACTAAGGGGTTTCGTGTTACCCAGTGGGTTGTGGAGGGCAGAAAGGAGGTCGCTCTATGTGAAACACTGGTATTTAGATGCATTTGGTCAGACTAGAAGGCGACCCCAACATTATCCCCTCTGTAGGCAGATTTTTTGTTATAGGTATAACTTAGTACTTCGAGAATGCCCTGCGCAGGGGATCATAGTGGAACACAGAGTGCTGTGTAGTCTCCAGGGGGACTGATCTAGGAGATTTAAGTGGAACGCGGAAACATTATTGGGAAAAGGCCAGGCACCATTTGCCTGGCCTTTTCCCAATAATGTTTCCGCGATTGTTTTAAGTAAAACTTTGAGTTCAAATCGAACACGTCAGAAACAACCCGTTCAAAGTTGAGCATTCGAATGAAGCTGCGCGAATTAGAAGCCTTAAACTCGGGGTAAGCCGGGAGCATCGACGGGTTTAGACACTTCTGAGTAGTCGGATTACGAAACGTGGATATTTGGAATAGAGGACGGGCTTTAAACAAAGCGGTAGCGGGAGATGACGCGATTTTATTGAACCTAGCAGAAGTCACGCGGTTTCACCCGCGTAGTTCCCGTTCCCGTGGGAATACATGGATAAAAAGTAGCCTATGTCACCCTGGGATAGTGTAGCTTCTCAACGTTGAAGGATTTTTTCAAATCGGACCATTGGTTTCAGAGCCTATTCAATGCAAACAAACAATCAAATCTTTCCTCTCTGTAATAAAGATAAAAATTAAGTGCAAACCTTTTTTTAGCATTTTTCTCATTAAATTACTATTCAAATTTCCGATTGATCTGGGGAACATTCCAAAACAAAAATCTTTATGAATCTCTCTGCGAATTTTGAAGACAATACAAAAAAAAAACAGTCACATCGGTCCAACAGTTTTCGAGTGATGACCAGTCAAAGAAGCTCCAATTGAATTTTAATATAAAAGAAAATACAGGCATTCGCTTCATGTAAAACAGTATCATCCGGTGAAACTGGAAGCTGACCCCAACTTAGTTGAAAAAGGCCGATTATAAAGAAAATCACATAGAAGAGAATTTTTGCCAGTCTTAAGGTTAGTTTTATACTTTTTCTTACGTTATATATACGACCGACATGTTTAACAGGAAACCGGGGAAGCGCGCTATTTGATTTGACCAACGAGCGTGCGCGGTGGCGGAGAGAAAAAAGTAAATTTTAGTAAGTTAGTTTAAATATTTTCTTTGTATTTACCTGTACTTCATTGTGTATTGCTTTAAAATTGTATTTAGTGGTAGTAGGTTGAATTTGAAATGTCTTTTTATTTTGTTTTATTTATTTAGGTAACCAACAACGATACATTAAAATATATTACAAAATATGCTTGTTACAGTTTCTATGGCCAATTATAGGTTACCCTGTATTACTGGATATAATGTAAGACATGCGAACGGACAAACAAAAAATATTTTGCATGCCTACATGGTAAAATATGCCTGAATATTTGCAAAATAAATTATCTTTTTCCTTATCTAACTTATAATTTTTCTTTCTTTCTTAAGCACCGTCAAATCGTTACGCTTTTGTTCTCAAAGTCGCTTTCACTTTGACGTGTTCTAGCTAGCTGAAATAGAACTAAGTTTGATCGTTCACTGTTCAGGTCTCAGTGTTCAATGATTAACGACAAAATGGCGCAAACAGAGGATGGATTCTCTCGGTCAAGGTTTGTAAATTGATATATAGATGGTGGAAGGGAGATCGTCGCCCACCGGACACCATGAATTTAGTAAACGGACCTCATAAATACTGCAGAAATAAATACTGCACAACGCTTAAGCTTGAGAGCTTGTGATATGGGTACTAAATAGCTGATAAACATACTTATATATTTCTAAATACATACATATTATAGATAAATTACACCCAGACAGAGAACAAATGAACGTGCTGATCACACAAACATTTGTCCTGGGTGGGAATCGAACCCACGACCTCCGGCATAGCAGTCAGGGTCACTAACTACTAGACCAACAGGCCCTCATGGACAACAACTCAGAAATTACGAAAAACCTACAAAGATTATGAACGTTGGGGTTTAAAATCCTTGTGGGTTTTTCGCAATTTATGAGTTGTATTCTTGATTTCCATCGAACCCAAAGTGTTTTTTTATAAAAGAAGTGACGTACTTATTTTTTAAGAAAACTATATCATATTTTTTATGGTTTTAAACCTCAGAAGAATTGTTATTTTTAACCGACTTCAAAAAGACGAGGAGGTTCTCAATGCTGTTGTAGATTTTCTCCTTTTTTTAAGGCTTGTTACCTCATTACTCCGTCATTTATAGATTGATTTTCAAAATTTGTAATTTTTTATTTGATTGGTTATGACAAGATTGTTCCCATTTGTATCAAAACTCAGATTGATGATGGGCTCCTCGACGAATTTACCAAATTTATAACTTTGAATTGATGAGATGGCCAATAAAATGAATGAAATAAAACCACTAAAGCTACAGAGGGCTTTGACAACCCTTTTCTCGTTACTTAACAATCCCACTTCTCCTTCTTATTTGACTAGTCACTTTCAATATTTATGCTCTGCGCACACTTTGAATCTTCGGTCCACAAATAATCGTCTTCTACGATGTCCTTCTCACCGCTCAGGTTTTATTCATTCTTCCTTCTTTGACCAGGCGGTTTTCCTTTGGAATGCGCTCCCTCTGAACATCAGGATGGCAACCAGTCGGTCCACATTTAAAATGAAAGTTCGTGAACATATGCATAAGATGTTGGCATATTCATCGCAGAGTTGATTGTTATTCAGAATAGCTTTTCTTTATACACCGATTTTTATCTCTCTTGACTATGTATTTATTTTATTTTAAGTATCTGTGTATTTATTTTTTTGTGTCACTTATTTGTCCTTTTTTTTACTCTGTTGCACCTACCTTGTTCCATCTCTGCATCACCTTAAGGTTGACTGGTAGAAAATGCTTAAGGCATTAAGTCCGCCGTTGTACAGTTTTTAGGGTTCCGTAGTCAACTAGGAACCCTTATAGTTTCGCCATGTCTGTCTGTCCGTCCGTCCGTCCTCGCTTAATCTCTGTGACCGTTAGCACTAGAAAGATGAAATTTGGTACACAATATGTGTATCAATCACGCCGACAAAGTGGTAAAATAAAAATTGGAAAAAAATGTTTTATTAGGGTAGCCCCCCTATATGTAAAGTGGGAAGTGATTCTTTTTTAAATTTCAACCCTAACGTGGGATATATTGTTGGAAAGGTATTTAAAAATGAATAGGGGTTTACTAAAATATTTTTTTGATAATGTCAATAATTTCGGAAATAATCGCTCCAAAACTAAAAAACAATGTGTGTCCCCCCCTCTACCTTTTGAACCATAAGTTTAGAAAATATGAAAAACATCTGAAATGTAGAACTTTATAAGGAATTTCTAGGAAAATCATTTTGAAGTTGGATGGAAACAGTTTTTGTACAAAAAAGACAAAACGTTGTACAAAATAATTTCTGAACTATGTTTGTAGTAGAATCGTATATGCAAGCATTTTTTTTAACTTCGTTTACATATTCTACGGAACCCTACATTGAGCGTGGCCCGACACGCTCTTGGCCGGTTTTTTATTGTGCATAAAGCTTTAATAAATTAATAAAGCCACAGACTTCCGAAGCAAGAGTTATTTTACACCTGTTAGTGTTCTTCAAAGAAGTCGGTTGTTTTTATGTATTTTTTTTTTATTTATTTTGTGATATTCTACTACAGAAGTATTCCTTCATTCTAAACTCGGCAAACTTTTAGCTTTGATGGCCAGTGGGTCTTACATGTTACAATGAAACTTTACATTAATACTTAAACATTTATATTTTAAACGTATAACCGACGAAACATTTTAGTGGGGTTCAAAGTGATGTGCGCTGATATCTTTTTATTCCGGTAATATTTTCTCGCAGCACGATTGCCAACGACACCGCGGACAAAAGCTAGTTTCAAATATTATGAACATGTCCCAAAAACCGTATGAAGCACAAGTTTCCCAACTATTTACCAGAACCGAGTTCAACTGAGCTGTGAAAACTGCTGAAAACTTTCACAAATCGTCTAACTTCTGACTAGATTGTCACAGTTAGCAGAATGTTCCGCAAAATGAACGAGAGTGTCGTTTGAAATGGATGTTAGTTTTAGAATGGTGTTGGATGCAGTCACGTTGATAAGCAGAAAAAAAATATATACTTAAGAGCAAGTGAATCGGTCCTAAGTTGGACGAGCCGGGGGTAGCCTGCGACATTCAAAAGAAAATGGGTAATACCCAGACACATAGTTAATTGTAGCATTATGAAATACTAGCAGACGTCCCGCGGTTTCACCCGCGTAGGTTCCGTTCCCGTGGGAATACAGGGATAAAAAGTAGCCAATGTCATCCGGGGATAGTGTAGCTTCCCAACGGTGAAAGATTTTTTCTAATCGGTCCAGTAGATTTGGAGCCTATTCAATGCAAACAAACAAACAATCAAACTTTACTTCTTTATTATATTAGTATAGACTAGCAGACGTCCCGCGGTTTCACCCGCGTAGGTCTCGTTCCCGTGGGAATATAGTAATAAAACACCCGGGTATAGTGGAGCTTCCCAACGGTGTAAGAATTTTTGTGATCTGTCCAGTAGTTTCGAAGCCTATTCAATGCAAACAAACAAACAAACATTTCCTCTTTATAATATTAGTACAGACTAGCAGACGTCACGCGGTTTCACCCGCGTAGGTCCCGTTCCCGTGGGAGTACAGGGATAAAAAGTAGCCAATGTCATCCGGGGATAGTGTAGCTTCCCAACGGTGAAAGAATTTTTCAAATCGGTCCAGCAGGTTCGGAGCCTATTCAATGCAAACAAACAAACAATCAAACCTTTCCTCTTTATAATATTAATACTTTACAAATATGCGTCATGCAAAGTGCGTCAGGGGGTATGGCACAAATTTCTGAATGGCTAAATAATAATCTGTTAACGCTGAACACCTCAAAAACGAATTATATATGCTTTAGTATATGTAATCGCACACAGCCAAATAGGGACCTTATAATTAAAGTTCACAAATGTGGTGACACTCAGAACAAAACCTGTGACTGTGATACCATCAATAAGGTCACCCAAACTAAATATTTAGGTATCATGCTTGACCAGAGATTATCCTGGTACCCTCACCTAGAGCAGGTCACAAATAGGATTCGCAAACTGAGCTGGATTTTTAAGACGCTGAGATATGTTGCTCCAAAAAATGCTACTGATACCGGAGACCCATTTAGAAATCTATTAAAAGATATTTATATCGCTTTGGTGCAGTCTGTTTTGGTGTATTGCATCCCAATTTGGGGAGGAGCAGCTAAATCCAAATTTATTGTTGTGGAGCGAGTGCAACGAGCCCTAATAAAAATTATGTTGTTCAAAAGAATCAGATTTCCCACCGAGAGACTTTATCAGATAAGTGATTTGCTTTCGGTGAGAAAACTATACATTATACAAACCTTTTTGAAAAAACACAAAGGGCTGTCTTATGATACCGCTATCTTATCAAAAAGGAGGAAAGACATTATAGCACCTATTCCACTAACAAGAACCAAGTTTTGTAGCAGACAATACGAGAAACGGTCATCTCAACTCTACAATAAAATTAATAAAGAAATATATGTTTACACCAAACCATTCTTTGAATGTAAAAAACTTGTAATACAATGGATAAAACCACTATCATATGAGGACACTGAGGCTCTCCTGCAGCACACATCATAACTCACTCATCCACGCACACAGTTACTCACATGCACATTTTTACAATTACACACATACATCTCACACACACACATCCTACACAAACATTCATACATCCCACAACACATCGCATATCTTCATCTCACAATATTGCATACACAAAACGCACACTAAGTTATATTTATTTTTAATCTACTTTCCTAAATTGTATAAATTATAATTATAAATAGTAAACACTGGCATTTCTTGTGTACATTATGTAAATTTTTAGTTGCGGAAGAGGGAAGTGTCCTAATACAGGCATTTACTTGCTTAAAAGGACACTTCTATCACTAGTATGTAGTACAAACTTGGTAAAGAAAATAAACTATTTGTATTTGTATTTGTATTTGTAGGATAAGGTTTATGTTCAATCGGGAAAATTTGACAGTCTGAGGTAGCTTGGTGTGCATCAGTACCAATGTTCCTGTGAATCCTTCTTGTGACAATTAAACCATTACTTTGCTATCACTTGCTTTAAAAACGGTAAATGAAAACATCGTGAGGAAACCGGCATGCCTGAGAGATATTTTTCGACGGCATGTGATGCCAAGTCAGAGGTCCATGTGCAGCATAAATACTCTAGACACCAGGTAAGTTACTAACCCACGAAAAGATGTATAAGAAGTTACCTAAGCCCATTTGACAGAGATATACCTTTAGTATACCTACATTTCAGACTAAGTATTTTGGACGGCCACTGAATCAACTAGATTAGGCTATGTATGTGGTTTGAAGGTATGAAGAACAGGGTGCAAAGTTCACCATTGAAAAGGGAGGATCCTCTGTCCAGACGGGTGTTGTATCTGGTGGGCTAACTACTGCCCGACGGTTGTTGTATACGTTCAAATCGCGCGGACAACTTTAATACCGCGATGTAGGAAATCAGTCATTAGTTCGTATGTGGCGAGATAGATGTCGCTACACATTGTACTATGATATACATATTGATATTATTTCGGCATTTCGACATATGAAAAGCTCTTGAATATAACCACGGTTGTGTTCGAAACTAGTTGAGCATTTCCAACATTTATACGTAGTGAATACATAGGCATATACCTACTGATAAAGGAGGTATGATTCAAGTTAGTTTTAATCTACTGGGCATGAAAATATTGCGCAAAAATATTTTTTTTGCAGAATTGAGATTGATCAAAAAAGGCACTAAAAGGCTTAAATTAACTGGTTGTATTTTTCAGTAAAAACGTTTTCGTTTTCCCTTTTGTTTTCCGTTTACATGGTTGTTTTTTTTCATTGACTTTGTAATAAAAACCAAACTAATATAACATAGAATTTAAATGAGACCACACGGCTTAGCAAACTCTTAAACAAAAAAAGTGTTTTAAATGGGTCTACAAATGACGGAGTTCTAAGGTAACTAACGCACATAAATACAGCCCTATTGAGAATGTCCTCCTTTTTTTAAGTTGTATCGATAAAAATCTAAAAGATGACGCTAAATTGTAATTAAAAACGTGTAAAATGTAAATTGTTTAGGTACAATGGCATCATAAAAGTATGTTAAAGTGTAAGTGTATAATGTTTATTAAATTACCAATATTGTGTTAACTCAAGTTTTTCTAACATAACAGACGCACGTGTTATAGTGAATCATGACGTTCGTAATGTCTAATTTGAATAAATTATTTTGATTTTCTAGTAGTTACACATTTTATAATTTCGTTATTGTTGTTTTCTGAGATCAAAACGCAAAATAAGCTGTTCACACAGGCCCTGTACTTTAGTAGGTAAAAAACACACTTAAAATATGATCATGTGTGTTGAGGCTATGCCAGTCCCAAAAAATAACAGGATTTTTTTTTAAACTAATAAAACGACTAAAAAAATCCTTTAAAATACTGTGGGCTCTAGAAAAAGTCACATTTTTGAACTCAAAAAGTATTCAGAGCATTTCAAAAATGTTACAGATAATGCGAGTTTATCCAGGACGTGTGGTCTTATATACCAACGCTTACAAAATGAAATATTTTCCTAAGTTTTTGATTCAAAATTATAACTCAAAAAGTATTCAGAGCATTTTAAAAATGTAACAGATTATGCGACTTTATCCAGGACGTGTGGTCTTATATACCAACGCTTACAATATGAAATATTTTCCTAAGTTTTTGATTCAAAATTAGTAGCGTGTAACTTTTGCAAGTTTCTTTTACATACCCTGAAGAAGTTAAGGTCTTCCGTGAAGTCGAAAAACTTGAGTACCTACAAATACTTATGCAACGGGTGTACTTACCTTTCTACCTACTGATATTAGACTCCCACAATATCAACACAAACAATTGACGAAGTAAATTTGGAAGCCCCAAGCTGCTGTCAAAATTACCAAGTATTGCACAGAATACCTAAATACAATAAAGGCACTCCATTCTTCCATGGATATACTGGTACTATAATCTTTTTTTTTATCTGGAGGGGAAAGATCCTCATGAATTTACTCCACCCTAAGGGGAGGAGGGGTCTGTCAGACTCCTATTGACTTTAATACCACCCCGGTGTTCCGAATAACACTGCGCTGGGGGTCGTGAGACGTACAAATTCTTCCAGAAACCCTCGGCTGAATAGTTATGTACTTACTGTAAGGCTGTGGCCTTCCACCGGTGTACTGTGGAGACTGTAGTAATGGCGCGCTTCTCTGTACTGGCGGCACGTCATCCGACACTGTAAACAACGGAGAATTAACGATAAATATGATTTTGTTACCATTTACATACTGAAGCGGGGACAGGGCGCGAGCGCAGGATCAGTCAGACCAGAGAGTTTACGTCGTAGTCAGACTAAAAGCTGTAAGTGGGTCGGTCATGGAGGATAGTAATTGGACAGGGGTCCTTTCTTGCGACGTGGTTATGGCAAAATAGTGTGTTTTCTGGCTTTTGGGAAACTACTTGGCACATCGGGAAAGGATGCCTTGTTAATAATGTTGTTGTCTTGCTCTCTGAGACTAATATTCTGACTGCCTCGTATCGTCGGTATTCGGTATTGAAACATGATGTTGAAGCTTCTTCTCCTTCATCACAGATTACAAAATTCTTAAGTACTCCACATGACAGCTTTCAGTCTGACAACGACGTAAAAGTAAAATAAAATAGTAATTGACATACTGGTTTTAGTCGCATCTTGCTACACTGGAATCCGCAGACTATTACAAAGTCTAGGCTGGTTCTGATTGCATGATATAGAGAATTTACTTAGACCTTGACCTTGAGAAGAGGGGGTTGTCTTCTTCTTACGACTTGGAGTTGTCTATGAATCCCCAAAAAAGTGCCAGTTGGGTGACATTTTAGTCAACACCAACCGACAAAGTCCCTTAGTGGTCGAGTGGAACCATTATCAAAGTCTTAACATGGCGCCTGAAAACCGAATCCCAAGAGTAGCTGTCAACATAATCCTCCCCAGAACTGCATGTGGACAGGACTAGCAGTCTTAAGCAAGACAGCAGCAGTCTTTAGCAGTCTTAGTCCAAATTAGTATTTATCCGTCACAATAATATAAAATTGTGAGCTATTTGCATAGAGCTCTGTCTGTCTGAACCTACCTACTGTCTATTAGAAAATTTGTTAATTGCTGTTTATTCGAAGCTAGGTAATTGGATTAAGCGACCCCTATTGCAAAAAAAAAACTAACCTAGCAGAAAAGACGCAAAAAATTCGCTGATTTCAAATATATGTAAGTATAGAAGTTAATATCGCATTACAATGCGACATTGTTTTTATGCGATTTTTTTGCGTCTTTTCTGCTAGGTTAGTTTTTTTTGCAATAGATGTCGCTTAAACCAATTATCTAGCTTCGAATAAACCTTAGACCAATTTAGTATTACCTACATCCTCAAAATGCAAAAAAAATAGTTTGTTTTTTAAACAGGGTATTCAAGTATTCAAGTATTTATTGCAATCCATAATGAACATACAGGTGGGTCAGTAAATCGAAATTCATAGGAGATATAGGGGCAAAATGGAATAGTCCTATTAGTAGGATTACGAGTATAATCTATATATATAAAAGAAAGTCGTGTTAGTTACACCACTTATAACTCAAGAACGACTGGATCAATTTGAATGATTTTGGTCTTTTTGAAAAAACATGAAAAGTCCTCGAAAAAATAAATATCAAGAATATTCGTTGTCTCAAACATTTTTCAAATGCAGCGCCATCTTGGATGACATGACAGGAGTCAAACTTCCCAGTTCATTTTCAGGTGACAATTTGACATTGACAAGTCATAAGCTAAACCTAAGAAGGTATCTAAGAAGGTTGATTATGTTACTAAACTTAGAGATTTTAAGTAGCAAAAAAAAGTCTTTTAATTCAGAAATCAATTTACGTAATTAGCAATGACGACAGAGACAAACTTTAATAATTCTTTGCAAATAGAACTTATTCTACTGTTAGGACTTTAATTAAAGTAGACCGGGAAAACTATAAGTATAAATTGTATGTAACATGGAGGCAATCGTTCAGATTAAAATTATGAATTTAGTATTTTTTAAATCAATGCTTTTTAGTAAGGTAGTTAGGTTAGGTAGTTAGGTTAGCTATAGGATAGGTATGGTCAGTTAGGTTAGGTTATATATACATGTTGTAATTTTAATTCTATCGAACACAAAATGTTTAAATAAGATCACAGTAGAGACCCGCTACATAAAAAATAGTAGAATTTATTATTGGTTTGGATTTATTTTTTGTCGTCTTATTAAACGTATGTATTAGATATACTTACGTTTAATAAGACGACATATAAAAAAAAATTACAAGAGCAATAAATTGACTCTAAGGCACAACGAAGTTTGCCGGGGCAGCTAGTAATTAATAAATAAAGAAATTCATATACTTACACCTAAAAGTATTTAACATTAAAGCGTTTTATTAATAAGAACCAAAACTATAGGAAAACATGAGTCCGATGTCTTATTTAAAAGCAAACCGATGTTGTCATAAAAGGTTCTCAATATTCCGATAGTGAATTTAAATACTTCGAATTCGTGAATCGGAAAGTTTTCTGAAGTAAACGCTTGAGTACACTTTCAATACCATTTTCATTTAAATAGAGCAACACAATGAAAATCTTTTAGATTTTTAATATAGCACAACTATTACCACTATAAATCACATAAGACACTGGTTATGTGTTTAAACAAATATGAGTGAACTAAATGAAAGTATGAAATATGAAAATGATGATTTACGCATAGTCTAAACAGTTTCATGCAGCCATGCAAGTTGCAAATAAGAAACATTTAATGAAGAAACACTTAAGAAACACACATAATGTCATATTTTCAATTGTTATATTCTTCGGCCTGACTGTAATAAACTAGCACCAAGCTTTGAAGGAAAAGAGACTATCAAAGAGTTTTTTAAAGGTACACTGACAACGTTTTACTCGTAGAAAACAGAGGACGGGCTTGTTGGGGGACTGTCGGTTCAAAAAGTGCTTTCTTAGCCTAATAGCAATAACAGACTTATTCTTCTGTACTATGAGTGAATTCACAAGAAATGCATTGTTTATTATAAGTTATAGGTATTAGTTGTACAATTGTTTTTATATAGGCGCATTTATCGCATTGGGGTAAACCTGTAATGATAGATCTAAGATGGAGAAATAAATAAATAAAAAATACACAAAAATAAATTAAAAATAAATGCTAAGTAAATAATAAATTATAGTATAGTTATTATTGTTAGTAATAATAAATTATTATTATTATTAAAAAATAAAATAAATAAATAAATAAACTTATTCTTGATTTGAATACCATTGCTTTTCTAAAACTGTCCTTTGGGCGTGTATTCTCAAAGCTTGCAACGTCCCAATTAACTATCAAATATTTCGCTGATTTAATTAATTTATCAATCATACTTAATTAAATCATTAATTTATAATCCCTCTATATCGTACAAATATTTCAATTTTATAGCTCTCAGTGTTTTGTTTAAGACGTAAGAAAGGCATTTGGAAACTTTCCTGAATATTTTTTTTTACCAAAAGTTATCATTGAATAGAATAGAATAGAATAGAAAAATATTTATTCAGCACAGACACAACAAGCGCACAGCAACCAAGAAAACAGAAGTAATAAATTAATAGCAGGTACACAAATTGCGCTGAGCGTGCCCATGCCGAAAGGGTAACCATCTCAGCATTTGCTGGGCGTCAGACACCCAGCGCTGGTTTTCAGTTGGCACCCCGCAGTGACACACGGACGAAGGTAAATAAAATAAATATAATAAATATTATTAAATAAAATAAATCATTAAAATAAATACAATTCATCAATTCAATTTCATTGCAATTCGTAATAGATAAAGATAAAGATAAGATAAGTATTTAAGTACACTATTGATATGTATTTCATGGTTATTTTTATTGAGAAATTTAACAAAACAGCAATACTATATTTGACGGTTACTCGTGACGTTCCTAATATACACACACTCCCCTTATTTAATTGTTATGACAAATCTTCAGAGTAAGCTATCATATAAAACTCACACAACATGACCTCATGTGACACTTCAATATTCACTTTAACACCATAAGACGCCGTCCAAACATTCTGGGAAAAATTCCAAAATGGTGTAAGGGTTCGCTTGTAAAACAGCGATTTCTTGAAGACTACTCGCCTATGCAGTCGTCGCTCCATCGGGCAGATAGCTTGTACTGTACAGTGGTAGTAATAACTAATTCAATCGTCCGGCAATCGATACTGTCCGGATATAGCCTACAGTGGTGTAACGTGCAGGTGGTTGGCAGAAGGTAAAACGACTTTGAAGGCGAGACAAAGCAATCAATAATTTTATTTGTTGATTTATATACATAACATACAGTTATACGTCACACCTGTAATCCCCGAAGGGTTAAGACTGCTAGTCCTGTCCACATGCAGTTCTGGGGAGGATTATGTTGACAGCTACTCTTGGGATTCGGTTTTCAGGCGCCATGTTAAGACTTTGTGGTTAAACCACGAGAGGACACCGGTGTCCGCGCTATCGTTGTCAAGTATGCATGACAATGACAGCGCTTGCTTGTATGTATGTATGTATGTGTGTGTTGTATTGTTGATGTTTGTCGTTGTGTTGTTAAGTATGCTTTTGGCTTTAACAGAAAACCGGCGGAAAGTCATAGGTCTCGACTTCGAACTCAAGGCGCACACCTCGTAACTTTTCGGTTCCATGTGCGTATTGTATAATTATCACTTGCTTCAAAAACGGTGAAGGAAACCGGATGCCTAAGAGATATTTCTCGACGGCATGTGACGCCAAATCAGAGGGGCGGCGTAAAAACTCAGACACCACTTGAAAAGAGTAAGAAAAATAGTTTTTTTATTGTAGACTAGCACATGTCACGCGGTTTTACTCGCGTAGATCCTGTTCCCGTGGGATTACAGGGA
Organism: Euplexia lucipara; assembly: GCA_921972225.1. Taxonomy (NCBI): domain Eukaryota; kingdom Metazoa; phylum Arthropoda; class Insecta; order Lepidoptera; family Noctuidae; genus Euplexia; species Euplexia lucipara. The sequence continues at coordinate 3,309,511 of OV179168.1, read as the reverse complement.
AAAAAAGTAGCATATGTCATCCGGGAATAGTGTAGCTTTCCACCAGTGCAATTATTTTTAAAATTGGATCATACGTTCCGAAGATTACCCCCTACATACAAATTTACAAACAAACAAACAAATTTTACCTCTTAATAATATAAGTATAGATAACATATACCTACCGAACAAACACAAAAAAAAAGAACAACGAAATATTAAGCACATAACAGAAAAATGTATTCTCAATTTGAAAAAGAACTTATAGCTCCTACGAATAAGCATTTTAACAGCTGGGCATCATTTTAAAATAATATAAGTAACAAAAAGAAAGGTGGTTTAAAAGAAGATGCAGTAACAAAAATTGAAAAGAGTATGCTTAGATGGTTTGGTCACGTTGAAAGGATGGATGAAAGGCGACTAACGAAAGGTATTTACAAGGCAGATGTAAGTGGGAACGCCGGGGACGCCCTAGAAGGACATACATAGACCTTAATGGTGAGGTTCTTCAGAAAGGTCAGGTGCGTAGTACTCGCAACCGGCGTGTGTGTATGACAACATGTATGAATGTAAACGAAGCAAAAGAAGTATGTAAGAATCGTAGCATATGGCGCTCTGTAGTTTCTGCCTACCCCCATGGGAAAAAGGCGTGAGTTTATGTATGTACGTATTAGTAACAAAAAAACTTGAGAGGTGTCAAGGAACACACCCGGATGGAACTAAGTTCCAAAGAGAAACAATGAAACACGCGCACGCCACACGGCATAAAAGTATAGCAAAAAGTGTCGTTACAACTTTTGGTCTTAAAAAGTTTCGTTACAATATTTGGTCTTCAAAAGTGTCGTTACAACTTTTGGTCTTACCTTTTTACGACTAGCCCCCTTTCGCAACGCGCGATAAGGAACTTCGTTCCGAAACCTCTGCATTTACTTTGACAGTGGCATTTATAAAAACTAGGGCCCTAACCCCTATGCATGTTGTAGTGGAAATTAACTACAATGTGTCTGTCTGTCCGTATGTCAGGTTAAACACGAAAATTACTGCATTGACTCTGAATAGCATTTACAAACTGGCACAAAAGAAATGCTTTAATTCAACATGCTTTTCGATTTACTTAAATGTCAAGTGAAAGTGTAGCAATGTTTTCCAGAAAATGGAATTAGTTCCGAAGCATTTATTTTTGTGGTTGTATCGTTTAACATCACGAACAGTTAGGCTGAAGAGTAAAAGTGAAAAACTTAGAATGCACTAATCAGTACAGGTGTGACGTTGTCGTTTTAATGTTTGTTTATATTTTTAGGAATGAAGACGTTCAATAAACATATTATTACATAAAGTGTACAAACAAGATATTTCCGTGATTAAAATATGCAAGGGCTTGCAGACGATCAACTAAAATCCATGCATCAATTCTTTAAGAGTGCGCATGCCGCTTGAATTAACTAATATTTTCTTAAAAAAGAGCGCGTTACCAATAATTAAAAATTGTTTAAAAAAAATTGTATTGTTAGAAAATAGTTCAATGCATTTATATAATTATGTAATCCTTCCCATAAGGGTCGGGCAGAGATTTAGACACAATAACTATACTACCCACCCACATGTACATTTTGCGAGAAATGTTTAAGTCCCTTGTAATAGCGAGTGAGCCTTTTCAACATAAATGTAGCTCCAGGCTGCATATAAAATACCCAATAAAACTACCAGACCTGGAAATCGCATCCAGGACCTCACGCTCTGTATGAGGCAATCTAACAACATTTGAACTTTCTAATAAATAAACTATGCCTATAGAATTATCATCTTAAACTTTTCAAACTACAAACTTTATTTACTTACCTACGCCTTTCACACCAAGTCCTTCTTTGTAAAATGCTAAATAACAAGCATATAATTGTTTACGACCAGATTAATCAAAATGACATGCTTAATTTTATGTATTCAATATCAAATGGTGCCTGTTCATCCATTTTCGTGAAACGTAACCTAACCTACATAGCCTTAAACTGTCAGTTTAACTTGAAACGATAAGTTAGTTCAATTATGTAAACGGCAATTTAGCTGATCGTTTGCAGCTGTCGTATGCCGCTCTTAAGGCCGTCGCCGCACTGGTCAAGCAACAGAGATACGTGCTACCACGATGTTTGATGAAATCACAGACACTGTTTTTGTAAAGACAAAATTTGTCTTACAGTGCGGCCGCAGCCTTAGAGCTCGGATATTTTTAAGCTATGACATATTTGACAGAACTAAACGTACAAAGGCCAGCTCATCAAACTATCCTAATGTGTGAAACTTAATTATTACAAAAAGATTAAGGTCCATGTTCAGTTAGGAAAATTTGACAGTTTGGGATAGCTTGATGTGCTGGCGTCTGTACACTTGGTAAAGAATTTCAATTTAAAACTAACAGGATACAAGTACTTCTAGTTTTAAATTAAAATTTTTGTTATGAAAATAAAGCCATAAATAAAGTCTAAAGCTAAGACTCACCGTGGTAGTGGGAAGTGTCCGCAGTCGCCAATGACAACCCACACCAGTGCCTTCCCTGCACATATAAAAGACGAACACACTCTTTATTTCTTTCTCAAAAAACTCAACAAAAAGTTATCTATGGTCACCACGCGTAGCGTTAACGGTGCATGCCAATTGGTATTACAGAAAAAAGCTACAAAAAATAAACATAAAAAAATAAAAGATTCCTTTTTTTTTAAAGTTTGAAACATCGCTTTGTATATCGTGATTGAGACAAATGTGTCTGTGTTTTTTGATTTCTCTGTCTGTTTTTGTTCGGTGATCAAAACGATATACAAAATGTAAAATTTAAATAAATCATATTTTTTCAGAGTGTGTTTGTCATTAGTCTTATATGTGCATGAAAGATATTATTAATATTATTACATTAATATCATAAGCTGAGATAGTACAGTCGAAGTTGGAAGCTGACCGCTATTCGTCGGCGACTTTTAGTTGCGCAACTTTTTATCGTCCAAAGCAGTCGCGATCGCTAGACTGCGACACGCGGATCTGTCAAACAGGTCATTTTAGTCGCTCATATTAGGTTAAAACAAAGTTTAATAGCAGATTCGTACTTGAAATTTATCTAAATTAATGTTCTGAAAGCTGGAAGAAGTAGCTGAAATAAATACGGTAGTGGGATGATATCTAATCTGCAATTAAACCTTGAAAATGATTAGAAAATTGCGATTAATAAAAAAAAACATCATGCTGATTTTTGTTTTTTTCTTCGCGACTATTTAGCGGTCAACTTTGAATTTTCAGATAGTGTACTCATGTATGTTAGCAGTATATAAAACGGTATAGTGGATGCTTAGGAAATATTTTGTATAACTTAACATTGTCTTACAAATATAGTTCAACTTCATACTGTTAAAACAGTGATGGATAATCCAATTTACTTAAGAATTTATTTGCATTCAAATTTATAAGAACATATCAACAAAAAATATTGTGCGAACAAATCGCATGTCTGTCAAATGTGATCGATTGTCAGGTTTGAAGACAGCCTTAAATTTACTTTTGTGACAGCTGTTTTGTGTCCATGTTCTTTGTATATGTAGGAAATGTGACAGCTCATTTCATACTTGTTTAAGAAATGACAACATAAAAAATAACATAATTATTTAAGTAATCATTTTTCATAATTATATACTTTGAGGCGTAATTCTTATTTGAATCCTGTAATCTTTATCTCTTAGCAGTAATGAAATGCTGGCGTTTGTTCTGAAATATTATGAAAGTCTACCAAAATTGTGTTATTAATTAATTAATTGTTAATGAAGCAGTACGTACCAGTGTTCCTGAAGCCCATGTTTCTGTATTTCATGACCTGTTGAATATTATAACGTGTTCCGTGTGATATCGTTAGAACATTATCAGAAACTGATGAAAAAAAAGACCATTTTGTTAGATGTTGGTTCGGTACATTTTTTCTGATAAAATTCCGAAGTTCGTGACAGTGAAGTCTTGTTGTGTTCTTATTCGTATAGATATATGTTACAGTTGCTAGGGAGAAAATACAAGGCATAAAAACTAAGGCAATGCACAGACGTAGCAACTTAAGTTGACGCAACAACTTTTTTATAGATTCTCGTTGACGGCAACGTCTTATTTCACAGTTTTTCAAAATTGGGTAGCCAGTTGCTAAAATTTGAGGATCAAAATTGATTCGTCTGTGCAGCGCCTAATAAAGAAGTAGCTTTGTTTTAGCGTTGTCCATACACAAATATGTACACAAGACAGGCAAATAATCAAAAAACCATTAGAAATTAAAATAAATGTATAGTCGAATTAAAGAGTAATCAGTCGAAATATTTTTAGCTAGCAAGAGTTATTGATTTTTAGACCTTGAGTTACCATGCTATAGTCTTTCACACAATCCATCCATCATTTCTTTGGTCTTTCTCTACTTCTGTAGTCCTCCACATTCACACTCAAAGTTTTTCTCACAACATGATCCTCACTGCTTCGTATCACATGTCATGCCCATACCATGACCACCGATCCCCACACAATTTCTTTGCATAAATCTTCTTTACAATTTTCATCTACACTGGCTTGCAAAAATAAGTACCTACTACACTTCAAAAAAATATTTTTTTCTAAACTATAGAAGTTACAGATTTAAAATTTAAAAAACGTGTCATTAGATATTTTACCAGCTTTCTTTGAAACTATGAATCCATTAGTCACATTTTTAACCCTGAAAAAAGATAAAACAATAAAAATAGCTTAGCTTTAGTGAAGAAGTAAGTTATTAGGGGGTGTGGATAATAAAATGTAGAAACTTTCCCATGTATTTGATTTTACACTTACTACTTAGTGCACACGCCAGCACATCAACATAGCCCAATGTGTCAAATTTCTTTGATAGGCTTTCAACTTTATTCTAAAAACAATAAGGTTCATGTTCAATTGGGTAAATTTGACAGTTTTAGGTAGGTTGATGTGCTGGTGTCTGTACATACATTTAGTAATAGAAGGAGATAACTAGCGCGGTCAGATTATCAGTATATACATTTATACTCTATTATTTACAGAACAACAAGCAACATTAAAATCAGCTTGGATAAGCAAGCGCACGGGATAGGTATAAAACATAAACCAGAAACGTGACGTGAGGAAAAATTTAAGTTACGTATTTATAACTTTTAATTTTTGACATTTACGCTATATTTGCTGAGTTTCAAAAACTAAATTAACATTTTGAGTATGTTTTACATGATAATTAATTTTTAATAACTGGTATTGCCTCCTCTCTGACTACAGCTTCGAGCCAATTTGGCATACTAACACGGGGCCCATTTAACACGGGGTTTCGACACCGATGTTTGCCGATGTGTAGGTACCCAAAAAATATTCCAATTTTAAAAGCGTGATACTTAGTTTTGCACGCCAGTATATTTAAATACAAGTAGTCGTTTTAACCCCTGAGAGGTAACAAGAGCTCTCAACCCGTCAAACGCTGGGTTATTTCCTACCCCCACTCAAGTTAACGTCGGGCTATTTGTTGCCTAACCCTTCATGTTCTATCAATCCGCTTCGCTTGAGATAACATTGTAGTGAGGTCAGTTAGATCTGAGTTAATTTATATTCAAGGATTATACTTGGAAGAGGGTAGAAAGGAATTTTCGACAGAAATGTGTGTGACCTGTATTAAAATGTTTTAAGAAAATACTTTTTTATAAGAATACTAGTCGGCAAACGGGGTCACCGGCGTGTGTGTATGACCACATGTATGACGAAGTAAAATAAGTAGTAGTAGTTTCTGCTTACCCACCTCTACATCATCCATCATCATCATCATTCTCATGGGCATAAGGTGTTAGTTTATAGATGTATGCATGAATGTTTGTAGTCGTCAAAGTTAGCGTCAAAGTTAGGTACTTACCATTTTATAATTGAAAATATTCATTTTGAAAATATTGTTACGTTGGTTTCTAGGACTTTATTCATAATGATGTGAAATATTTCTCTATTTTTTTGTTATCTAAGTAACTGATGGACTAAATATAATTTTGATAAATAGTCGATATCGACGCAGTAACCCATACGAAAAAAAAAATATTCACCAATTCAACCTATCCCAGCATCATGCCTACTGTCAGTGGACAACTGACAGCTGTCAGTAATGTTTCAAAAAGCAACGTAGCTAATCATAAACTTGTAATAAAATATAACAAACACAAATTGTCACAAATAAGATCGAATAGCAGAGAGATTGTAGATTCATAGATACTTAACTCAAAAGTCATCTCGGAATACGACACCTCATTTTTTACCTGTATCCAATACTGACCTCATTTGTATCGACGATACCGTAAGTGTAACCCAATGCTTAGTACCTACAGTAAGTGATGTATGAAAATATGAGACAAAAATATTAGCGGGAGGTTGGTAAACTAAGGATAACAATAAAACGAGTGACTGTAAATTACAATTTTAAGTGTCAAAATTAATTAATTTGGGTTATATAATTACTAAGTGAGCGACTGACTGTAAGTGACGAAAAATCAACAGAATAGTATCTTACAAACATTAATTTGAGTTACTTAAAATACAAAATGAGCAGCTTCATAATATTTGAGCGACTGCATTGCAAAAAAGGGGCATCTGGCGCTCGGCGGCCGCTGCCGCGGCACGCTCGCTTCGCTCGCTCGCCTTTGCGCGTTGCGTGGTCACAGTTCTAACCATAGATATAATAAAGAAGGAGATATGCCCGTTAGACGAAAATGTATCGGAACCATGTGTCTCCACTTTGCCCCTACCACACGGCAACTACTACACATGCAGTTCAGTAAAAGCAATAGATACGCAGTCGCGCACACACCCGCATTTCTTAAAACAGAACGTACTACACAATCAATTATAAACCTTATGCTGTCAAACACAGCGTGTATTTACCATGCACCATACAACTTACGCACACAAAAACAACGGTCGCTATCACTTCGTCGCATGAAGCAGCGGCCGTACCACGCGATGCATCCGCTCAATGAAGTATCGTTGTGTGATTTTTACATTGCTCGTCCAGCCACTTAGCGACAAACTTAGGTAGTGGTTACGGAGCAATGTATTTATTGCAACAATAGTACAGTCGCTGTGATTTTTGAAAACAAAAATAACATAGTAAAAGCAAGAAATATATTACGTTTTGTTGTTTTGCATGATTAGATAGACAAATATAGTAAAATACGTGTACTTACATGTGATAAGTAATTCCGTGATTTACATAGTTTTGATTTGTGCTTCGGATTTTACAAAAAAACACTGAACAACACGGCATTGCTATAAAATGTCACAATCGCGGTCGAAAGCACACAAGTTCGCGCAGACGGCCATCGCGACGTGATTATTTTGAGCATGTCGCGGAGACACCGACACGCCCCCATGCCACTTCTCCTATTATTTAGATTTCTATGGTTCTAACCTAACCTAACCTAGCCATTTCCATTTTGAGTAACTGTTTTGTTCTATCTTAATATTGAAGTTGCCCTCTCTGTATTTCCAGTCGCTCACTTAGTAATGTAGTCGCTCGGAAAAAAAATTAATATATGAAATGGATTTATCACAATCCACTTTTTGTAAGCTTGGTCTGGATTTTATTATTAATCAATATTCGTCGTTAGTTTGGTTAATTTTTCGCTTACTCAAATTCATACCGCTCAAGTTATTAATACAGTATGTCATCATCAGTCGCAAAGCTTTTTTTTAATCGCTCATTTTATAATTCCCCGTAAACTAAGTAGGTAAAGGTGACAAATATGACCATACGCAATTTTTAACAATATATAATAAAGGAGGATTAGATGCTGGAATTAATCAATCCAGGTTTTATCTAGAAAACAGACACTCGAGGTTAAAACCTAGCAGCTAATGCGCTCCTTAACATAATAAACACATCCCACATAATCCTTTTAAAATTATCATTAATATTATTGGTACATTTTCTATTCTTCTTTTCAAAATTGAGTAACCAAGAGAATGTGGCGTTGAAGGCTGAAAATACACCCATTGCCTAGTTTGGCCTAAAATAACAATATTTTTTGTGTACCCACTTTAATTATAATTCATCCAATAATTTGTAAAAATGTTATATATTGTAAATGTAAATGTACCGAAAATAAATGTTATTATTATTATTATTATATTCGTATTCCTAGAATACTTATATTTTTTATAACACGCTATGCTTAGTCTTATCAAATCGTTTGTCCTGACTGACTATGTAAGTAAATGCAGAAAGCCGTAATTTGGAACGCAGGCTTACTTACTAAACATATAAGCCTCCCGATGCGCTTCACTTACATGTTCATTCCAGCCAGATACACAAAAGACCCAGAACAACTACCTGTATGCCATACAAATATTTATTCTGTGCGAAATTTCTAATAGGATTGAGTAAAGCCAAGCTTGCTACCTTTTGGAAGGGGCAACTATTATAATCATTTTCATTGTCTGTACTCCATTTATAAAATAATAGCATTAGAAAATAGTGGCTCGTAGAAGCAGGAATGCGGAACAGTTTATTTTAAAGATAAGTGAAAACAGTTTTTATTCAAATTGTTTTATTTTAAATTTAGAAAAATACTTAAAAGTGAAACGAAGAATGTGTCCGTGTGTCGTTTATCCCTGCTTTTTTGAGGTTTTTATCATTAAAAACCTCAAATCAAAAAAGGGAAATTAAATAAATAAATTCTTGCAATGTTTACAATTAAGTGTGACAGCTACTGTGAAAATAGATTATAATTAATATGGCGTCTATCGTAATTGTAACATCCTTAATTCATTGAACCCCAAGCGGACGCCGGCGTCCGCGCTGTCATTGCCTTTCTATTGTGTCTCTAATTGACACGATTGAAAGGGTAATTGTACTTTCGTTACAAAGTGAAAAAGAAAAGAAAGAAAGAAAGAGATTATTTTATTTAGACGCACAGAACATAAAACAAAAGAACAGCAATACAGACAAAAAAAAAGAAAGATTAAAAAACTAAAGACAAAAATAAAATAATAATAATAATAAAAAGACCCGTGCGAGACCAAAAAGGCGCCTTTCTCAGCATTAGCTGCGACATTTAAAAATATAAACAAGTAGTAGTAAGTATAAGTGTGCATTCAAAATAAGATTTTTTGACTGCTGTCTAATGCTATTGTAAATGGAGTACAGTCCCCTCATATCTGTGTGGTTCTTCCCTCAAAAGACAAATTCAGATACTAATCTGAATGGCTCTTACACGATTTGACCAAGATAATGTCCGGACTTTAAAAGAGACTGTGATCTCTGAGAGTTTCTTTTCGTTTCTTTTCAGAGTAGTCAGATAGTGAAAAACCGATATCATCGACTAGTTAAAAATGCCGTATAGAGGTGTTTGTAAAAACCAATTTCCAGAAATAAATAACTATCATTTTATCATTTTGCAGAGCTTGATAAATTACTGACAATGAATAAAGTTTCAACAAGACTCGCCTCCTTTTACAGTACCAAAATCAACCCTTGAAATTCTGATAACCCCGAATGTATCACTCGTCACTCCCCAAGGACGAGTATTTTCGCTCGCTACCTTTATAATATAATACGTGACGGCGAAGACTGCTCTAGATTGACTCAGGATACGACACCGAGGCAGCATCGTTTATGCAGCTTGTATGTTCTCCCTTGAGGGATGGTACGAGCTTGTATGTGACTATAAGATAAGCTGGGAGATTAAATGAATATGAATATTTACTTTTTTTTTCTGGTATAGGAATAGTGGAGTGTGCTAGCTAACACGTGACAATCATTCTGAAATGTAATATTTAACAAAGTGTGTGTGAAACTTTAGTGCTATTTATTGAGCATTTCACTGTATAGATTCTTCGTACAGTTCTTCAAACGAATCAGACAGAAGAGTTGCTGGGGAGTTTGCTCCGCTACTTCTTCTTCCCAGCAAAAACACTAGGAAGTTGCGAAGGGTGGGGCGTTTTTGAGGGACTGTCTTAAGTATTTTCAATGACTTTCTAAAAGTGCTGATTCTCAGCCTAGTTTAAATAAAGACTTTTGATTTTGATATATTTTTAGTGTTAGGAGGTTAAAAAAAATCATGCCATTTGTTGGGTTGTCGGATTGCCCAGTTTTCATGGTCTCTCATGCATACAGTTGTGTGTTTAAAAACGGGCAAGTACACGCGGCTACACATCAAGCTATACATTTTTAGTATAGGTACGCTGACAACGCATTGTATGGAAATCCTAAACAATGCGAGATCAGCGTAGTATGGTAGTCTAAAAATCGCCAACACTGATTAATGTTCATGGGTCTTTATAGGAGACTAGCAGACATCCCGCGGTTTCAACCGCGTAGGTCCCGTTCCCGTGGGAAAAAAATAGTTAAAAAAAGTAGCCTATGTCACCCGGGGATAGTGTAGCTTCCCAACAGTGATAGAATTTTTCAAATCGGTCCAGTAGTTTCGGAGCCTATTCAATGCAAACAAACAATCAAACATTTCCTCTTTCTAATATTAGTATAGAAGAAGCTTTTGCTCTACACTGGGATCGTTTCAGGATAAAATAGCTATTAGTTAACCTGAGACTACGGAAATTCCCAAACAAATAATTTGTACCGTTATGCCATTACGCCTTGAAAAGTCATCGAAACCTTGTCGATTGTTGTAAATTCAACAACGTTGTAGAAACATTCACTTTTTCCTTTACAAAACGCATAGCTTTTCCCACTTCAAAGTAAGTCCGTATAGATAAGACACTCAATTTATATTCATTACGAGCGTTCCCTAAGGGTGCGTTACCTCATTTCCTAATGGTATTATTTATTTCAGGTCAAACCCATGCGACGATGTAGTAACTCGACCCTTCGTCACTTTTTAAGGGTTAAATGTAGAGAATTATTGTTTTCTTAGGACCTTTGACTTGTGTTTGGGTCCCCTTGGGTTTATTGTGTCGAGGTATTGTCATTTATGTGGTAATGTGAAGTAAAATGGAAGACTTCTAAGTTTTATAAAATTTTAGTCTTATTTTTTATTGTGTTACTGTGACTGTGCGTTTCTCAAACAAATGATTTTCTTCTTCTATTAAACACTGACACTGACTTGAACTTGAGATTTTTCCCACTAAAATTGGTTGGATCCTTCTGATATGCACATTTACATCATTTCCTTATTCCCTGTACTTAACTTCGCTAAGGTTACAATTGTCCTCATCATCTTTTATATTGTATTTCCAACACAATGTTGCGAAACAGCATCCTCTACTTTAAATTAAAAATAAATTTTGGAGTCTGAAAACGACAACAGACTCGCCCCTTTAGAATGAGCAATACTAGGCGAATATACCTGACTTACCATACAATCTGCTTACCCCTTGGGAAATAAAGACGGCATATAATATTTTCGTTAAACCTACTAGCACAGACATTCACTTATGTCTCTCATGCCCCTCCATTACCTACTCAATATGCTCACACCAGGATTGGAGGCAGCACAATTGGCCAGGATTCGATTCCTGCCCTTAGGGAAATCAAGATTTCAGCACTATACCGGTCTGCATTTGAATGCTGTGTTAGTTTTCTGGTTGACCTGCTGTAGGAGTTATTAGAAACGTGTAATGGAATGTGAATTCATAAGCTTTAGTGCCCATACGCCTATGTTCTGGGCTACAAAATCATGCAGTGTTATTGCTACTCCACTATGGAGTGGGTGCTGTTTCTCCTTAACACAGATTACTTCGGGTTCTAGCAAGAAGAACAGTGCTTCAGCCATCCATTAAAATTATGGGTGAAGCCCTCTTCTCCTGATGAAGCCTGAAGCCTATGGGTGCAATCATTAAAATGATTATGATTATGTTAGTACTTATTTTCTTGTAATCGGATGAGGGTCTAAAGACTAAAATATTGTCAAATAGCTCGTTAATATCCATGTGTTATTTATTAGTATTAATAAACTAATAATTATAAATTAGCTAATCATTCTGGGAATATTATTTCCTAACTCTTGTTCTGAAAGAAATATATACATACAACATAGTCCAATTTACTTTCCCGCTGCTGAGCAAAGGCCTTGTCTCACACAGATAAAGCAAGAGAGCATTGATAACGACGGTTCTCAAGGTGGATTGGCGATTTCGAACTTAAATCAATGTTCAATATCAACGGAGCCGACCTTTTAATTGATGATAGAGTCTATGGTAAAAATATTGTTACACGTTTTGAAAGTAGGTACTATGTTCCTACAAATAAACTTTTCTTTCTTTCTGTATTTATCCATACTAATATTATAAATAAGAAAGTAACTCTGCTAGTTTGTTTGTCGGTTTTTCACGACTAAACAGCTAAACAGATGGTAATTAAATTTGGCAATGAGATAGATCATATCCTTGAGACGGAATTAAGCTATCTTTTATCTTAATAAATAGAAGCAATGGAAAATTTAAGCAAAAAAATATATAAAGAAAATTCGTTTTCTTAAACATTTTTCAAATGCAGCGCCATCTTGGATGACAATATGACAGGTGACAAATGTCTTCCCAGTCCATTGTCAGGTGACAATTTGACATCAGACAAGTCTTAAGCTAAGAAGAAGGAAACACAACATAATGGATTCTAAAGCAGAATAAAGCTTGCCGGACACCTATTTAACTATAAGTCCAGGTTTCCCCACAATGTCTTCAAAATATTATAAACTAGTGCTTGACTGCAATCCCACCTGATGGTAAGCAGCGATGCAATCAATGATGGTGAAGCGCACTAGTTTATTAACAGCCTATTCACCTCGCTTATAAAAACCTTCTGCATAGGCCTTCTGAGTAATGAGGCCTTAACTTCTTTATCTCACAAGCAAGAGAGCCGTGTTTTGATTTATTTTTAACTTTTCATTTAAAGTTTTCGCGTAAAAAACGGGTGGATTCAAGACGTTGTTTCATTATAAGTTTTAATAAGGCCGCCTTGGTTCATTATTGAAGGGTATTTTTTTAAAGATGGCCGCTGATGATGGTTTTTATTTGAATTTCGAAACAGCAGCTGTTTGTATGAAATTTCAAACGCCCTTTAACCCTTTTTAGGGTTCCGTACCCAAAAGGAAAAAACGGAACACCATTACTTAGACACCACACCATCCATAAACATGAACCATAATAGCTAGGCAGTTGAAATTTTCACAGATGATGTATTTTTGTTGCCGCTATAACAAAAGATATTAAAAACAGAATAAAATAAATATTTGAGTGCGGAACCCTTCGTTGCCGCTGGTCTCGGAATTTATTTAAATTTCGAAACAGCAGCTCTTTGTATGAAACTTCAAACGTCATTTAACCCTTTTTCTAATGAGCAAAAGAAAGTAAAACGAAGGGTAAATGAGAGGTTAAGAGGAAATTGTTAAGAATTAATTACGTAGAGTAGATATGCGCGTGAATATTAAAGAATAAAGTTATTTGCTTTGCTAAGACAATTCGAAAACAGGCAGCTTATATAGGGTGACTGGTAATTAGTGACCGATACTTAAACATGCATGCCCTGATGCTAACAAAAAGAAAATAATAATCCTTTGTTTTAAAGTAAATAATTTAATCGGACTTTATTTTACAAAGGAGAGGTCCCATGCTGGGCGCCAATAACGCTTAGTCAATTTTCTTGCGTCGCTCGTTTCTGTTTGCAGAAGTATTTAATTTTAATTCAAAGGGAACGCTCCGCCATTTCTGTGGATTGTTCTTCACACGTAATGTGTTAATTATTTTGCGTCTGATGAAACAGTAGTAAGTTACTTTTAATCTCCGATTTTTATTCGTCTGTTAGTAAGGCATACAATCACGGTAGGTAAATATTTTAGTTTATTGCGTACTTCCACTTACTTCTACGGGTTTATTTTTTGTTCGAATTAAAAACCATCTCAAGGTTGAAATAGCAAATTAGTTTTTCACCAACAATGGTATTTCCATTTCTCTTGACTTATTTTTTTCAATATATGTTTGTTAATGTTTTTTTAAAAATCTATGAGTTTATTCTTATTTGTTATTTATTTCACTTTCATGTTTTTGGTTACCTTGTTGTCGGACCAAGGACATTAGGTCTCAACATCGCCTTAACCTTTCAATCGTGTTAATTAGAGACACAATAGAAAGACAATAAATAACAACCGATGTACTCTTGGGGTTCAATGAACTAAATTAGACTGGTTAAAAATGATTAAGGCATTTGGTCCACATTCATACTGGTTTTTACGTGTACGTAAACTTAAAATAAATAATTAATTAAATTCTCGCACAAAAATTCCATTGAACAAAACCACTCTAAAGTTCTCTACTCTTCCCATTTTATCCACCTCTGGGAATATTGGCCATTAATTAATTAAAGTCTATTTACGAAACAAAATCTCGAGTGTTGGTACACAACAACAGAGAAGGGTTTCGCCATATAATTGAATAAAATATCGAGGATAGTGGAAGTCAATATCGAGCTCGAACGGTTGCGCCATGAATACTAACGGAGTGGACACACGGTCGGGGGGGATAGCAAGCCGTTTGATCGACGGCGTCTTCCGACAGTTTGTTCAATCAAAAATAGAGCAAAGTTTCGAACAATGTAATGTTATACCCTTCCAATGGGTTATTTCCCGTTGTCTTAAGGCTTGTAACCCACAGGGGACCAACAGGATTTTATATCTTGTGGTCCCCCAGCGGGAGACAAAGATTGGGAGACAAAGGGAATAACCCTTCCAATGTACGCCTTATAACTTACCTAGCAAATTATACTACATTCCCCCATTAGAGTGCTGACACGTCACTTCTGAATTCCTCATACAGTCATCCCACTCATCCAATCAGTCTTCTTCCATCCTTCATTCCGTTCACTCACGAGGTGTAGTCGCGCTAATTTATGTAAAAAGTTAAAGAAAATGTTTGTTCTTTAAAGATATAAAATGCCTATTTCCTGTTTTAAAAAAATAACCTGAACCAACAGTACGCATCCTTTCGCATCGATGCGTCGAACGCGCTCCGACGGTGGACTGACACATAACGCGATCGTTCATCGGTGGCTTCAGTATTGCGTGGTTATGCGCTTTTGTTTCTTTTTTTTATATTAATGGGTCTGCTCTTGACCTCAATCTTGTCCTGCGGTCAGAGATGAGTGAGGTTGACGATGGAACGAGCTTACCTAAAAAAAGCCTATTAACTCGCGACTTAAACAGATCGGGGTCATATGAACTCGGATACACTGATGCAGGCAGGGAATTCCACTCCTTGGCTGTGCGCATAATGAAGGAACAGGCAAAGCGCTTCGTGCGAATGTGTGGCACATCTACAAGGAATGGGTGATAACCTGCAGTACGTCTGGATTCCCGATGGAAGAAAGGAGATGAGACGCTTCGACGAATTTCCTGCATTGATCTACATATTTAGGTAGTATTGCAATTGAATTACTTTTCACAAAAAAATCGAGGGAAACCCAACCCAATACAAAAGGAATCATTGAAATCGGAGCAGACTATAAAAAGTTATGCGTGTTCAGACATGAAAAAATAAATCCGAGTCGAATTGAGAAACTCCGCCATTTTTCGGTCGGTTATAAACAGTGCGCCAATTCACATATATTTTACCAGACCAAACTTGGCAAATAATTTTTCCCATAACAGTCGAGCTAATAAGGTATTTGTGCAATTTATTCTATGGTAACTTTGGCATCTGATTCAAGAAAACTAATTCCCTCCATTAGAAATTAAAGAAAATACATGAAATCGAAGAAAACTTGGCACAAACATGAATTGATTTATCTAGTTATTGTTTAAAACTGGTAAGTTATGTTGGCTTTTCTCCAGTTACAATCAAGACAAAAGATATTAAAATCGGCTTTTAATAAATAAATCAAGCTATTGGCTAAAGTTACATCAGTTTTATTATTTTTAGACTTTCGTTCCGAAAAGTTCCTATTTGATATAAACATAAACTTACGCCTTTCTCCCGTGGGGTAAGCAGAAACTAAAAAAAAAAAAAAAAATATTGAAATATCTAATCCAAAAAAAATAATAATTGAAATGTATAACATTTATTTCTACAACGAGAACTTTTCAGATTTCTTTAAAGGCTTTTCCAAAATACCTGATCCCTGATAAGAAATGCCTAACAAAACTCAGGAGTCAAAGGCGTTGGTCTCTCTTAAATTCATGACATAAGATTGTATTGTATATTATGCGAGTCAAAAGAAACAGGGCATAGTTTGAAAACACCTTCTGAAGAAAGAACCAATTCAGCTTTGAGTTGATTTATACTGTTAATCTTTTGTCATAATACATATTTTAATTTGTACACGTAACCTACCTACTTCACGTCAGTGTGTATCATATAATATAAGCGTTTGTATCGCATATATGGCGAAATGTTTTATCCACGTCTATTTAGTTTCCCAAATATGCATTTTCAGAGGGAACGTATATGATGAATTCCAAATGGAAGATGGAGGATTATTATTGCCTACTTACTCTTATTAGAAACTATGGCAGCTATAGTGATTACTGAAAGTTAACTCTGATTTAGTTTGATTAAGTCATTAACTGCCGTGTCTTGTCCCTACTATGTTGGGGTCGGCTTCCAGTTTAACCGGATTCAGCTGAATACCAGTGGTTTAGATGGACCAAGTCCCAGCCTATCTTGACAAAATAGTATTAGATTTTGATACTACAATAAATATACGTTTTTTTTACTACACTACAGTCAAATTTAATGCCATATAGTTAAGTAATATCTAGTGTAAGCATTTCTATGTTTGGAACACACATTCCCTTACAATTCGATCGATTTGTAAGGAAACTCCTGATCCATTGCGTCAAACGATTGAACAATTTGTAACTTGACACTACAAAAACCACAACGCTATGTACAAATTGGCCAAAATTTACCAAAAAAAACATTGCAAACAGTTCGATAAGACCTTAGTACCATCTGCGAGATATTTTGGCGTGAACTATGAAAAGCGTAAGAGTTAAACAAAAATGAGTGTAAACTCGCGAGGCACTGTTAGCCTGTGTCTATACTCATCATCATCATAATCATCATATTATAAAGACGAAAGGTTCGTTTTTGTATAAGGATTTAACTGAAAATCTGTGAAAACAATTTTAAAAATTCTTCCACCATTCCAGAAAGCTATATGATCACCGAGTAACATCGATATTTATATTTTTTATTTTATTTTGGAACCTATGGGGGGATTGAAAGGATGTCAAAATTTAAAGGAAAAAAATGACGTGTGGCACTCGAAGACTACCGCGGTAAAGCTATTGCATAGCATTTTTTATCAACTCCTCTCCTCTCCACCTCCCCATTCCTCCCCCCTCTCCCCCTCCCACCCTCCCCCTCGCCATACCTCCCACGCCCCTCCCCTCACCCCTATTTCCCTTTCCCTCACCCCTCCCTAACTTTCCCCTCTCATCCCCTCCCGTCCCCTGCATCTTCCCCCTCCCCTCACCCCTCCCCTCTCACCTCCTCCTTCCCATTCCCCTTCCCCTCTACCCTCCCCACCTACTCCAACCCCCTCCCTCTGTCCTCCACCTCCACTCCCCTCCACATCCCTCCCCTGCCCCTCCATCCCTCTCACAATCCCTACTTCCCTCTCTCACAATCTCCTTCTACCCCGACCCTCCCACTCCCCTCCCCTTTCCCCTTCCCACTATCACCACTGTGCCTGTGTTAGGTTATTTTCGTTACGGAATTTCTGTATTCAGTTTCCACGCTCAAGGCCCGCGATAGAAGCTATGCAATAGCTTAAAACTACGAAATTCAAGCGGACGAAGTATGCTAGTAGGTATTAAATAAAGAAACACAAAGGCACCGATATCCAAGCCTTTTCTCTAAGAAGTCAGAATCGGTTCGCAGTCTAACGATGCTCCTAAGTGGGAGTATTTTCCCTAAACTATGCGCATTGCCTACGAATTACTTGCTTTGTGCAGGGAACTAACAAGTCGGTTACACAGAAAAAGATTTAGGGTATTACACCAATATCTGCTTATTTGGTTTTGTAAATGTTTCCCAGATATTACGGAAAAGGTTATTTATTTGATGGAAGTAAGGACCGCAGCAGACGGCGTTGAATAGTTTCTGACTAACACGTAAAATAGCCTAAGATTATGTAAGATTGTGTATTTATTAGAACTAGCGGTTTTAAGTTTTAGCTTTAGCTACAGTCCATTTCCATATAAACTCTGACTATTTAATATGTGCGCCAATTTATTTATAAAGGTGATTCGAAATTTTTGCTTCGCGTATTAAAGATCTAAAGATATATGGATGAGCTGCTACCAGAGCAATTTAAACTACTTCGTCTGCCTAGCCTTTTACCACCTGTGTTGGAGTCAGCTTCCTGTTTAACCGGGTGCAATTCAACGTAAAAGCCTCCACTTTATACTTCTGACCTTTTTACTGTCAGGAACCAGCCATTAGAGTTTATATGAAGCGAATGTCAGCTGAACTGCTCAACCTAGTAACGGGGCAACAGGCTTGGCACTTGACTACCGTTACCACTGTCAAATATCTTCAAATGACAGTCAGGACCACTGGCTTAACAAGCTTTTAGAGTTATGGAGTTTCCTAGTTATGTAATTCACTCATCCATAAACCGACCTGAGCAAGCGTTACTTAACCGCACAGATCGACGGGTGGACTGTTTTACCTACTCAGCCCCATTACTATCAAGCAACCCAAACTACATTATGAACCTTTATACTCGATTGATTGATTTGATTTGATTTGATTTCAAAGAAGATCAAAAGTTTAGTCACTTCGTCACACGTCTTTGTATACTTTTAAATCTTTAAAAATCATGCACATAATACCACCACACATGACCCAGATATATAATATAAGCATAAAACGCACACAAAACAATAGCCCGCCATTACATAAAAAACAAAATGGCAGTTCCGACTCTCAGTCCCCTCATGACGTCATGGCCGCCATTAAACCGTTTGGCGGGAAACGCACAAAGGTTAGGATGGTCAGGCAATTTCCTTGGTCACCCGACTTACCTTCCCACTACGTCGTCGTGACGTATATGTATCTCTATGTATACGATCTCTTTGAATTGAAACCTATTCATTAAAGTTTCTGTGTGGTTGGTAGGTAGTGATCCAATGAATGAACGTTCGGTCTTTGAAGTTTTTGAATAGTTGCTCATTCATTAGTGAACGATTTGGGTGTTTTGGCGGTTCGGGCGTTTGTGGCTAAAAGTTGGCAAGATACGCCATTTAAACAGACTTTTATTTAGTGAATAACATTCTTACTTATCCTCTGAAAGATATTTTGGTGTAAAAATTCCTAAGTAGAAGTACTGCTTAGATTTTTTTCTACTGACCAATAAATGTAAGAAAAGCGAAGAATCTCAAACCAATTGTGAAGTTTTTGGAATAATTCCAAGATGAAGTCGGAAATACACACAGTTATCTGAAACAGGTTTAGAGGTTTATCCAGTCTAGATATGTGAATTACTGCTTTTATGTTTTGCTTGTTGGTAAAGAGGAAATTTCTAAGAGATAAGCTGTGAATTTGTTTCTTTAATAATTCTCAGCGAAAAGTTCTATGAAAGAGGTTGTAAATATGTAGAAGTTTAGAGAAATGTCTTCTACTTATTTGAATGTTAATTTCCATTCTTATTGCAGTTTTAAGTATGAAACATATATAATATAATGGAAATTATATTAGATTTCAACTAAGTCGTATTTTTCATCAAAGAACTCGGAAGAGAAATGTTAAAAAATTAAAAATGTTTTATTCGATAACAGAATTAGGTTTAACAATATATATTGTTTACTTTTAAAAATTTATATCATCATTCCATCGGGTGTTAGTAAATCACTTAATTTAGTTGTTGAATTAAAAGAAACCTATTTGGTGCAGAAAAAAATTAAGCCTACATGGTTTTTCAGTATCTACATTATCATTTATAGCATCTACCAAAAGAAATTTTCATTGCGTCAACTTTTCCCGTCAGATACGGTAGCTGTAGAAAGTGTCAACATTGTTTTGCTTTAAGAGTTTCAAAGGACCTTATTTACGGCAAGTGGTTAAAACAATTTAAATATTCAACGCAGCGCATAAATTCCGCTAACTACCCACTCGCAATTAATCATTTCAGAGTACAGTATAACTTTCGTCTTAAAGAAGAAAAGGAATTTTAATTAAGTTTAATTAATTAGAGCATGGTCCTTATCTTTAGAATTACTGTCTTGCAGAGTAGGACTGAGAAGTACTCTTGACACATTATAAAAATGTTGAATGAACAAAAGTGGGCACAGAATGTAGTGACCTACATATAACCCTTTTTATATAAGTTGTTCTGTATTATAAAATGCATATAAGTTACGACTGGTAACCTTAAACATGTAACTAGTCTTCCCTTACTATGCAGGAGATAATATAGACTCTTACGTGATCCTTAACTTCCAAAATTACTTTTCAGAAAGTATTTGATCGTAAAGATTTTTGGTAGTGTCAAATTATGTTCATAATTCACGAACATAATTTGACACTTGTATTCTGTTTAACTAAAGCCATACTCGTACGAGGAAAAGATAACGATGAGTGGTATGGTAAGGATAGAAAATTAATTGACAAGCTTAAGTAAATACGCCACTACGCTATACTAGTATTTGCTAATACTAAATATGTCCGATCATTGCACAGAGACACGGAATTAGCTTCTTTTTTTTTTATATATAATGGGTCTACTCTTGACCTCAATCTTGTCCTGCGGTCAGAGATGAGGTCGACGATGGAACGAGCTTACCCATAAGAAGCCTATTAACTCGCGACTTAAACAGATTGGGGTCATAATTATGAACTCGGGAACACTGATGCAGGCAAAGAATTCCACTCCTTGGCTGTGCGCATAATGAAGGAACAGGCAAAGCGCTTCGTGCGAATGTGTGGAACATCTACAAGGAATGGGAGATAACCTGCAGTACGTCTGGATTCCCGATGGAAGAAAGGAGATGGTGGAATGAGCTCGTGGAGCTCAAGAGCACACTCACCGAAATACAGTCTGTAAAAGACCGACAGACATGCAACTTTGCGGCGGTGGGCCAGGGTATGAAGCTTGGTACCCACCAGCTTACAAGAAAAAAATAATTATGTGCTTTAACAAGAATAAGTTTCAAAGAAACTAAACATTCTAGAACTGTAGTGGATAGAGGAAGTAATGGATTCGTTTTCACACATTGTAATTGATTTAAAAACATTTATCCGTCGGTCGTTTAATTAAAAATCACCCCGTAAAAACTTGAGTGAAATGAACTGCTAATGCCTAGCATTAGAATGGAATGCCGGCTCAATTGGGTTTCAAATGTGCACTGACGCAAAAGATCTTAACAACTACTAGAAAAGCATAGGTAAAATAAAACAATCAACGCGTTTGATTTACCACACACAAGACAGTTTAATTCCTGGCCATGATGATGACACTACTCATCCAAGACAGAACATAAGCCGATTATAATATCTTCAGCCCAAACATATTTCCTAGGCCAGAACATAGGTAGAATCATAACTAGTACACTTGGCAAGCGGTCTTGTTTACCGAACATCGTAGCATGGGATGCACGATCAAAATATTTGTTCAGCACTCGCTACTGCCCGGATTTATTGTACTGCTATATATTTGTTTCGTAAATACTTCGATAATTTGAGGCTGGAATGTGTACAGGTATTAATAAAGGGTTTAGTAAGGATCGGTTGAATAACGTTATCTACATCGCTTTGATGCTTGACGCTCGACTCGGCTCGACAAAATTGAAGTTATTATTTTTATTCTACATTTCAACCATGGATTTGATCTCCAAAATTTGAATTTTGATTCTTCACATATCAAGCCAACTGTGGCTAGAAGACATTTGATCATCAACATCATCATTCCCTGTTCGTTTGTTGTCGAAGCATTATGTACTCATTCGTTGTCTCGTTCTCTCCATCATACACTTATATTTCCTCTTTTCTCAACATCGTCCTTTCTAGCCATATCGTCTTTGACACAATTAATCCATTGTTTATTTAGTCTACTTCTACTCTTATAACCACCTACATTTATAATTATGTCTTTAAACAATTTCAACACAAAAATTGCTTGTTTGAAAATGTATCTACCATTAAGACTATTCACTTCTTTTTACAAAATTTCTTAAAGCGAACGATATAAAGAATGAAAATTGAAATTCAAGTTAATTTTAAAATTAATAATGTAGCTTTATTAACGTCGAAGAATTTATATCATTTAGTCTTTGCTTTAGAACTTAAGAGTATGAGAGTCACATTCGTGTAGGTAGAGGGTAGTTTGACATATACTCATAGGCATGTTGACGGTGTATGAATATAGACAAGATAAAGATAAAAAATAATAGACAAGAATATATTTGCTTTTTCAAATTGATGGAAACTACTTAGATTAAGCGCATTAGAATTAAAGAGAGGGAGCTTGTCACGTTATAATTCTGTATTAACTGTCAACATCATGCTACATTTTGACTCGATGTATCGCCGTTATTTTTAAATTACGTGAAAAAAAGAAAAATATGTGACTAACATTTTCTAGTAACCTAGATAAGGGTTTAAAAGCTAAAATTAAGTCGACTATAGACTATTAGGGGAAACAAATTGGATCGTCTTTAAAAGTATTCAAATTCCTATAAAACTTCCAGACACTAAACATGGTTGGTTCTGTTTTTAATTTTTGATGATGGACAGTAATTACTTTTTAAGGACCCTCGTTCAAATTAGCGTAAGAGCTTCATTACAACCTTCATCCATCGATAATTACAAAGATTACAGCCTTCCCTTATGTTCTTTTATCTTATCAATCCGTTAATTAATACCTTTCATTAGACGTTTCAGGATATAATTAAGAATTTGTGTTATCATAAATTTTAGTCTTATTTGTAACTACGCTGTCAATAAGTAGATTATTAGATAACTAAGTTTACGAGGTTTCAGAATAAACGAAGCATTTTTATATGACACATGTTACTATAAAATATATTGGCGATAAAAGTCACCTACCATCATAAGCCCTGTCCACCATCACAAATTCCAGTCGTCCCATGTTGGGCGCCAAGAATCCAGACCGAGTAAAAACCTCATGCATTAGATTCGTGGGAGCGAGGGTAGTTCCTGCAAACTAGCGATACATATAACAATGTATTACTGAAATGACTGTTCTAACGACCCGAGAGGGGCTTCCTCCATCCGCCGTGCGTCGAGCCAAGCCCGACTTAGGGGACGTGCACACTGAGATTAACCGAGACGGATTTTATTTTACTTATCTGTTGCGTCTAATGTACAGTTCCATTAGGGAATTGGGTTTTACAAGTTAAAATAGAACATTAGTAATTTCCTAGATCCAGTTAAAGAAGGTTCGGTTTCAAATGACGTTGTTATAAATTGATTCTAATATTATAAAGAGGTAAACTTTGTGAGTTTGTGACGTTTAAGGGGATAATCTCTGGATTTACTAAATCGTTTTTTAAAACTTGTTTTACCAACAGAAAGCCACATTGTTTGTGAGTGTCGTAGGCTATATTTTATTTTACGAAATGAACGCGGACGGAATTGCATGCAAATAGTGCTGGTGTATACTAATATTATTGAAAGGAATGAATTTGGTTGTTTGTTTGCATTGTTGGCTCCGAAACTACAGGACCGATTTGAAAAAAATCTTTTACCGTTGGGAAGCTACTCTATCCCCGGGTGACACAGTCTACTGCCCTGTATTCCCATGGGAACGGGAACTACGCAGATAAAACCGCGTAACGTCTGCTAGTCGCAAAAGAAAATATAAGAAACGGTACATTTTTTGTTTTTAAGACGCATAGATCTAAGCCATCCAATTGAAATGATAGTTCTCAACGATCTGCCAGTAGGTGTGTCTATAATACAGACCTAAAATTTCTACAAAGTTGTGCCTTATAATCGAAGGCAGGTATATTGCCTCCTAGAAAATTTTATTGCATCGAAAATAACTTTCCAGTCCCATAATATAAAATCTTCCTTAGCAACGTCGAATTTCTTTTGGGAAACTTTTCGTTTGATTCAGAGATTGCTAAAGTTGTCGCTTTAATAGGAGTGCATTAAAACTTCGGTATTATAAAGCTATTTGAATTGATGAATTTTCCTTTGATGGTAGTTATTTTTTCAAATTGATGGTGAACTTCGTGTTATTTTTTAAAATATTACAATATTGCAGTATTTTAACAAGATGATATGTTTAAAATGATTATGTTTATGTAGTCTTACGGAACGAATTGAGAATATACTCAGAAAAAATATATCATTGATTTTAATCATCCTCATCCTTTCATCATCCTGAGTTTGTTCCTCTTTATTTGTGGTCATGAGCATGTTTTTTTTACATACGTCTTTATTTATTGCATTGTCATCTCAGTAGTCAGTGGTCACGTCCTTTCCACCCACATCATATTTTTCATATTCCATGCATCGTGCTGTTAGTTTCCTTCTAATCTTATAATATTTAAAGCTTTCCTTACGACATATTTCTCATTCCTCTGCATCACATGGCCACAAAAACCGATTTCTAACCATAATTTTTAATTATGGAAAAATACTTACCTCATGAAATTTTGACTACCCATTTTAGAAATGGATTTGTCTTCTACAATTCTACATAGACTAATTAAAAAACTTTTTGAAATTAGTAACAATTAGACGATAAGTCTGTGTGATTAGTGATTACCTCTTTGATCGATTAGCCACAAGCTCTTCTGCTGATCAACTCCTAGGTCAGATTGTGTTATTGAATTTTACCAAGTGGAATTTCTTATAAACAACCCAGAATTTGTATTCGTATAATATCGATAGGCGACCCTATGATTACCACCGTTTATACGAGTAATTTATTACGTATAGGTACGTACAACGCAACTGGCAGTACAGGAACACTTACGACAAACTCTTCGAGGTATACAAGTATGTTGTCATGTTCTACCTATAAAACACTTTCCTACCTACTACTCTCAACGCTGCACAGCAACATGATAGAATTAAGAATCTTCATACACAACACTATCGATTGTTCGAAGCTGGTAATGAAATCAGTGCACACGAAGTTCTAAACGCAATTCCGTGCAACTAACACGATTCCTTTTGTACGGGGAAACGAGCTCGTGCGGAATTAGAAGTACAAGTAGCAGCTCCATATGTGTGGCTGGAGTAGTCTGTTTTGTAATTCTGTTGTCGACTTATTCGTTTGATAAATGTTTTAAAGAGGCCGTTAAGTTTGTTGCACTGTTTCTGACGTGTAATACTAACATTTCGCTGAATATTTTTTGTGGGAATGACTTCGTTAAAAGTGAGCTTGTGGTTGGCAAAATAACAACAGCCTCACAGGTCAATCGGAGGTTAAGTTACGCTCAACGAGGTCGGTCCGTGGGTGCGTTGCATTCATTACATATCAAGACTGTCCGTGCCTTGGAGAGCACATTAAGCTGTTGGTCTCAGCTCCTCTTTGTAGGTTTTTGACAGTCGTTACGGGTAGTCAGAAGCCCCAAGCTCTGACTACCAGTTTAATCAAAAGGTATCGTGTTACCCAGTAACTGGGTTGTGGTGATCAGACAGGTAGTTGCTCTATGTAAAACACTGGTATTCAATTGCAACCGGTTAAACTTGAAGCTGACCCCTACATAGTTAGACAAAGTGGCACTAATGTACAGAAGCGGACTAAAGCCGTAGGCATTTTCTACCAGTCAACCTTGTGATGCAGAGAAAAAAAATGCAGTAGTAGGTGCAATTTTAAATGAAAAAAAAAACATGGAATGCAAAAGAATACTAATACATTACTACTGTAAGGTTAGGTCTTTATTTTCTTGTTTTATTTCATTTACGTAGTAGTAGTTGCCAATTCCTCTAAAGCGTGGTCATCTATGCACGAGCGTAAAAAGAGAAGTTCTCTGTATCTGTATGAGAAGAGGCCTATGCCCTGCAGTGGGACAGCAACAGTATAAAGTATTTATTACTAATTCATACTTACGAAAAAATAAACAGTATAAATAATTTCCTACATAAAGAAGCAAAATTCCTTCTGAAATATGATCTGTAACATTTCAGTTTAATCCAATTACCACCAAAAAAACAGACTCATTCCGTTTCAAATTCCATCCATTCAAAAATTCCATTAATCATTGTGAAAAAATACGATTACCATAGTCCGTGGGGGACCGGCAGTCCGATAAGTGATTTAAAATTCACGTCGACTGAAAATTTATGCAAAATGCATCAACATTTGGCACTCCCAGCTGAGATTTTTAGGGTCCCGCATAAGAGAAGAGTTGAAAGCCTTCTGTTTTATGTATTAGAATGAAAGATTTCAATGGTTTGATTGGAAAACGGTTGGCATTTTGATGAGATTGCACTTTGATCAGATAGATAGTGAAATTTTGGTATGTAGATCTAAGTCATATCCGTTTGAAACAGATCTTTTTAGTGGTCTACTAACCTAATTGTTGATAAAAATCGTGTAAAGTGAACGTACTGACATTCTCCATGCGAAATAAAAAACCAAATCACTGTACACCATTATCCAAACTTCTCAACTAATATTCTTACTAAAGTTTTTTTTACTATACTTCAAGCACACTAATGTAGTACAAATTCGGACTTAATGCCATAGACATTTAATTTATTGTATTATTGTATGCAACGAATAAACTTAAAACCTAATAGACCGATTTGTAAAATTCTTTCACCGTTGGAAAGCTACACTATCTTCGGGTGACATAGGCTAGTTTTTAGCCCTGTATTGCCCCACCTAAACTATCGACCATTACTACAAATCCTACTAATATTATAAACGCGTAAGTTTGTGAGGATGGATGGATGTTTGTTACTCTTTCACGTAAAAACTACTGAATGGATTTAATTAAAATTTGGTATGGAGTTAGCTGACACCCTGGTTTAGCACAAAGGCTACTTTATATCCCTGTATTCCCACGGGAACGGGACCTACGCGGGTTAAACCGTGGGATGTCTGCTAGTATGTCATAAAACCTTGTACCAACACAATCGACAGATAACTCCTCATTTAAATCTAATTATTTTGCTACAGAACTCATTTCTCTCTTACAACTCCATTTTAATTTCTTTTTAGCACTCAAAGCATTTCAGTCATTAGGAACAGCTCGAGCTATTAAATTTTCAGTCCATCGCAATGATTAATAGCAAAAACGGAGTATTTGCGAACGATTTTCTGCATTACAAAAGGCGTGATTAATTAACTTGTTATTCAAGGGGTTTGTGAAAGAATTCTTGCTTCTGTGAGATGGTTATTATAATAGAAAACTTGAGTTCCAAAGATAATTTTGGAAATAGGTTAAATTAAATTGAATTTTATTACTGAAAGCTGACATACTTAGGTATAGACGATCAATTTAATATAGCGTTTAGGGTAAGTGTACCTAATAAAAAAAACACCATTTATTTCATGCATGCATTCAACAAAGTTAAAGTATATTTGCAGTACCTAATAACGCTTAATCTTTTTGAAGTATGATTAGGAGCGCTGTCTGTTTGGGTTCGCATGTTACTTGCTTAAAGATATTGAAATAGGTAAGATAAACTATATTCTATACTATATACTACTATTGTCAAGAGTAAATTAGTATTTTTAATAATGATAAAATTTTACTGTATTTTTTGTTTTTCTTGACTACTTCTGTTATTTATAATAAGGCTAACTTGAGTATTTAGACAGTATGTGAGTGTTTTGATACGTTTCGTTGCTAATTAAAAATATTTTTTATTCAATTATAATTGCATGTAAAATGCATGCCGTAAGGTAGAAGTAGATAGTGTAGCGAAAATTTTACACTATCTCATTCTTGTACCTGCATTGTTGGCAAATATATAAATGATTATGAATATGAATTAAAATTACAACTTTTTTTTACTTCTTAAAGATACATTTTCATACATTGTCGTCTAATGATTTGTATCGTTTGAGATGTAAATCCACATTAAAAGATGGGTACTCTTTTACGGCACAAATGCATTCCTTTTGCAAAGTTTGTGTGACGCAAAAGCAAACAACGATACTTGTATTACTTGTAGCTCTAACTTGGAAAGACGTGGAACGAATACTTAATTTGCTTTACACAAAAAGAGCTTAACTAAAATATTTACCCACACCGCTAATCTAAATAATCTGTTCGAGCCTTTCTCCACTTAGCATCCGAGTCTAAGCACCGAATCCTCACGTTTCTAAAGATAATACATGCACATAATAGGACAGTGAAGAAGATCAACTCTGCCAAGAAAGGGATCCAGTTCATCTACCTACTTAAAGGTAAAACGTGTGTTTTTTTTTAAATAACTTCAAGAGAAATGGTTTGCTTGTTTTGCTTAAATGAATTGGTCACGTTGAAGGGATAAATGAAAGGCGACTAACGAAAGGTTTTATTTACAAGGCAGATGTAAGTGTGAACGCCGGGAAGGGGGTCGCCGTAGAAGGACATACATAGACCTTATTGGTGAGGTTCTTCAGAAAGGTCAGGTGCGTAATACTCGATACTGGCAACCGGCGTGTGTGTATGATGACATATGTATGAATGTAAACGAAACAAAAGAAGTAGGTATGTAAGAATCGTAGCATGTGGGCGCTCTGTAGTTTCTGCCTACCCTCATGGGAAAAAGGCATGAGTTTATGAATCGTTTTGTAGCTTCACGAGATCTTTATGCACTAGCAGGGCTAGCATGGCCGGAGATATTCTATCCACGGGGAGAGGATAAAATACTATTCCCCTCTGTCAATTTTATCCACCCTCCGAGCATGGCGACATCGGTGGATAAACTATTCACGGGGATAAACCAGGGGAAACGCTTGTCCTCGAAATTATTGCCATTATAAGAAAACTTTTATGAAATTACACAATAGTCGAAATGTCATGTAAACCAAAGTACTTTCATCGTTTTATTACATCTGTACTGGATATTTATTTTGTTTTGTTGTTAATTGGGATTGCTCGAATCGCGAAATCTTTCACTAGTCGCCATGCTATAAGCCGTGGATGAGTATCCACGTCTAATGTCAAAAAGTGATATAATTCTCTTTCCCCCTGTTGCCGTGCTTTGGCAGGTGGATAAGATAATTGTATCCCTTGTCAGTGGAAATAACCGGTGGATAAAAGTTATATCCCCAGCCCATGCTAGCCCTGCTGGGATATATGAAAAGATAGCTATCTCTTCATTGCCAGTAACTAATAGGCGTCCAGTTTCCCACCACCAACTGATGACAACTGAGAATTTACAAAAAAATGGTATTGCTCTTTAAGTGGCCTTCAAGTTACGGTGACTATCAGACGGGGTAGGTACTGTGTGCTTCGTCACATCTCTGTCGATTGCGCACGACATCATCCTAGACATACACACTGATGATACTCAATACTCAATACTCAATACTTTTATTGCATTCCACATGTATTCTTAGGTGGTAAAACTTAAAATTAGATCATGACATGGACCCTGTCGGGCACAGCAAAATAAGTGAGTTTAGGAAAGAGGAAGCTTATTCTAGATAATATTTTAATAAATAAAAAATAAATTTTAAATATTACTTATCAAACTACTATTAGATATATAAAACAATATAAATATGTATGTAATGTATTAAGTAGGTATACCTAATGAAATTATGAAATGATTAAAATTATTAGAATTATTTATAGGTATTCTTTATTATTATTATTATTAATTATAATGTATTATTTAATGTATTTACTAAGATGTAGGTAAGTAATTATTGCACGGTTATTGAAAGTATTATGTCAGTGAGGATTTATGTAAATGTCATTGATGTTATAAAAATAAAAAATAAAGTTAAATAAGAATAAAGTAAAGTAAGGTCCTGAGCATTTAAATCATTTTTTTATAAGTCAATCGTTTAGATATTCATTAACCGAATAATAGCTTTATTGTATTAAGAATCCTCTAAGTTTTTTTAAAAATACGATTATTTTTTCTTCTTGTTTGATCTATAGCCAATACGAAACTACATAGCTGTTTGACAGTTAATCATGAACGAAGATACGCAACGGCCCTGCTGGTTACCACACGAAAACAACCAGAACAGTGGTCCTTCTGCCCGAAGATTCAATGGAACCAGCTCGTGAGCTCGAGGTCGGCTGCGGGCAACTTTCACTAAACGAGGCGGTGATCGCAATTTCCTTCGAACATGCCCCTCTTCGCTAAGCAGGGAAATTCATATGGTATTGTTAATTTATTTCTGGTCACGGGTTTAGGTGTTGGTAAGATTATTGCGAAGTAAATAACCACAGAGAGCACGTCACTAAGTCGGGCTTTTTTTAAATCACAGTCGTGCACGCAATAAAAAAGTTGCGAAGTGGGTACAGATTAACCTGAACGCGTAGCATGATCACCGTATAATGGATTTTCTTTGGTCGCTGTAAAATACATTAAAATTGGCATTTGTAACACTTTATGAAAATGTATTCTTCTCAACTGGGCGATGTGGTGGCTAAGTGGCAAAGCCCTTAATTGTAATAAAAATAAATATCATATTTATAATTTAGAGACATCTATCTCGCCACATATGAACTAACGACTGACATACCAACATTGCGATGTTAAAGTTATCCGCGCGTTTGAACGTACAAGAATTCCGACAACAACTGTCGGGCAGTAGTTAGCCCACCAGACACAACACCCGCTTGGTTGGAGGATCCTCCCTTTTCAATGGTGGATGAGGAACGTAACAGCCAGTTCCTCATACCTATAAAACACTTCTTCTTCTTATCGTGTGGTTAGTAACTAACCTGGTATCAGAGTTTTAATGCCGCCCATGGGCCTCTGGCTTGGCATCACATGCCGTCGAGAAATATTTCTCAGGCATGCCGGTTTCCTCACGATGTTTTCCTTCACCGTTTTTGAAGCAAGTGATAATTATATAAAACACTTATTCATATTTTAAGACGATTGACAAATATAGGTATACGGGAAACCAAAACAAAATTCAAGTTTGATTCAACAAAAGATTCAAAATATCTCATTGTCATTACCATATTCTACATTCAGATCTCAAGTAATTTGACACTCCCAATGCAAATCTTCTTGCGACAGCATATAAATTAAGCATTAGCGATAATATTGATCACTACTAATGTGGATTCTGATCGCACCTAATTTCTCTCTAAATATAAATCGATAGTTCGTGTATTACTGCTAACGAGGTGAGCGTCAGTGGTCGTAGCACATAGATGGATACTTATAACAATTTGATTAGATGTCCTACATTCATATTTACATATTTCTCACACCATTTTTCTAGAGGAGAAGACAGAAACCGTGGAACGCCACCTGCTTAATTCATTTACTACTTACATCTGCAAGAGCCTGTTAGAGGGATATTCCTCAAAGCGCAACTTTTTTTAAGCGCAACTAAATTATTCCTCAAAACGTAACCATTAGTTGCGCTCACTAATTCGAGTTAAAAATATGAATTCCTCAAAGCTGTTAGCCTCTTTTCATCCATCCTCTCAATGTGACTGAACCATCTAAGCATACTCTTTTTTGTGTTTTTTCCGATATATAGAAGATATTGTGTAGCGGTCATAGCTACACCGGAATTCGTATGAATTCGTAATATTAATTTAAACTTTTTATAATTGTAAACACTCCACAATACAAAACTTTTCCTTATTGTCCCGTTACACCGAACTGTCAAATTTGAACAAACGTCAAACCAAAGATCAAAAAACTTCAAACACAAAACACGATCATTGTCTGTGGGTGAAAACTAACATATTTTATTAGAAGTATATTTACATATTTATTTAGTTGCTATATTTACATCACACATAATATTTATTTACAAATTTAACAATACGCATAATTATTTACACTATACAAAATATAGGCTTAAATTGTAATGTTCTGGTCGCTGCCTTTCCGAACGCAACTTCGGGCGCGTTCGGCAAAGCTCGGCTTTCATCGGAGCATATGACTTGCCTAATAGCGTTAAAGCATCGTCATGTAGATCAGTACTCGTTTTGACCTCCCGAACAGTACACGCTTGAACTTACAACCAAATCTAGACTTGCTCGTAGACCTAAGTTCTGCTAGTTGACTCGATATCGTCTTCTTAGCTTTTTGTCTGTGTCCAGTAATTTCCCCTCTGTCGTCTTAACTTAATTGTAGCCTTAAGCGACTCAGAAGTGTTGAGAAATTAATTATACAAGGATAACGTTCAAACCGCCGTTTCATTTCGCCATTTTGCTCTATACACTTCATTGGTGACCCCGTCAAAGAGCACAGTAGCCACGCGGAGCAAAGATGCCTACCGGAGCAGAGCAGGGAGCGCAGGCGGACGCAGCAATGGTCAAGCAGGACGTGTGCAGAGTCAGCGTGAAGTTGCCGCCATTCTGGCCTGAGGAGCCGACACTTTGGTTTGCACAAGTAGAAGGTCAGTTCACAATAGCCGGCATTACCGCCGACACCACAAAATTCTACACGGTCGTGGGTCAGCTAGACCATCGCTACATGGTAGAAGCTCGGGACATAATAGAGAACCCACCAGCACAAGACAAGTACGCCAAGCTGAAGGCTGAGCTCATACGTCGACTATCCGACTCGCGTGAAAAAAGGGTTCAGCAAATCCTCACTCAAGAGGAGCTCGGCGACCGGAAGCCATCACAGTTCTTGCGGCACCTGCAGACTTTGGCCGGACCACATGTTCCAGACACATTCCTAGCCACGTTGTGGGCGAGCAGGTTGCCGACGAACATACAGACGGTAATAGCTTCCCAACCTAACCTTCCGCTTCAGTCTGTCGCAGATTTGGCCGACCGCGTGCACGAGATCGCGCCAACGCGGCCAGCGCTCACGACACCTCCCGCCGTGGCGAGCACGAGCACCAGCAGTGACATCGCGGAGCTGAAACAGTGCATGGCGGAGTTATGTCTACAGGTGGCGGCTCTACAAAAGCAAGGTCAGGTACACCATCGATCGCGCTCCACAGATAGGTACCGGCGTGGTGACAGAGAACCGACCCCAAGCCGACGCCGCAGTCGCTCGCGCTCCAGCAGCGCGTGGAACGACGCTCACTGCTGGTACCACAACAGTTTCGGTGACAGGGCCACGCGGTGCAGGTCGCCATGTACGTACGCGGGAAACGCCGTCGGCAGCCGGAAATAGCGGCAAATGGCTGCCCTCACAAACCACGCCGCCTATTCGTAACAGATCGGGACTCAAAAACCACGTTTTTAGTGGACACAGGGTCCGATCTGTGCGTATACCCACGTGCAGCCCTACGACAGCAGCGCAGCAGGACGGCGTACCAGTTATACGCGGCAAACGGAACTGCCATCGACACGTACGGTTGGGTGGAGCTCCACTTGAATTTAGGGCTTCGCCGCGTGTACACGTGGAAGTTCGTGGTTGCAGACGTCACCAAGGCAATCATAGGCGCCGACTTCTTGGCGCATTACAACATCTTGGTAGACCTCAAAAGTCACCGGCTAATCGATGGGCTGACCCAACTGTCTTCGCCGGCGTCGCCAGCGGCCGAATCAGCAGCAATGATCGCCTCAGTGAAGTCCGTAGGAGGCAACACGGAGTACCACGAGATACTTCGCCAGTACCCGGAAGTCACGCGGCCTGCTGGAACACAGAAACAGGTCAGTCACGGTACCGAACATCACATCCGCACTACACCAGGTCCGCCTATCACTGGACGACCTCGCCGCCTTGCACCGGACAAACTGAAGGCAGCACAGAGGGAGTTCGAGGCTATGCTGGCTAACGGCACAGCACGGCCGTCAGAGAGTCCGTGGTCGTCCCCACTTCACCTCGCTCCTAAGAAGGACAACAGCTGGCGGCCATGCGGTGACTACAGGGCACTCAATGCCCGTACTGTTCCGGACAGATACCCCATCCCGCACATACAGGACTTCTCACATCAGCTGGCTGGCAGCCGAATATACAGCAAAATCGATCTTATTAAAGCATACAATCAGATACCAGTCCAGCCAGCCGACGTTCACAAGACAGCGATCACAACACCTTTCGGACTGTATGAATTTCCATTCATGACCTTTGGCCTCAGGAATGCCGCTCAAACGTTCCAACGGTTCATGGACGAGGTGCTGCGCGGGCTGCCGTTCTGCTACTGTTATTTAGACGATATTCTCTTGTTCTCAGAGACAGCAGCCCAGCACACCGAGCACCTGCATCAGCTTCTGAAGCGGTTATCCCAGTATGGAATTATTATTAACTCGGCAAAGTGTGAGTTTGGCCGTACCACCATAACTTTCCTAGGACACGAAGTATCCGAAGAAGGTGTTCGCCCGCTGCAGGAGAAGGTGCAGGCAATCCAGGACTTCCCAGCTCCCAAGACCGTCAAGGAGATGCGTCGCTTCCTGGGTATGTTCAATTTTTACCGCCGCTTTGTCCCAGATGCCGCTCGCTTACAAGCGCCACTCAACGTAGTTCTGGCAGGACCAAAAACAAAGAGAACACAAACAATTAATCTATCGCAAGAAATGCTAGACGCTTTTAACGCTTGTAAAAGTAGCTTATCTAGGGCAGCTCTGCTTGCTCACCCAGAGCCCAACGCCGAACTCGCGATATTTACAGACGCTTCAGACACTTCTATGGGTGCAGTATTACAGCAGAAGGCAGGTGTCACATGGAACCCACTAGCATTTTTCTCTAGGCGACTGTCAGCTTCACAGAAAAAGTATAGCCCTTATGACAGGGAGCTCTTAGCCATCTACGACGCAGTCAGATACTTCCGCCACATGGTTGAAGGTAGGCACTTCACCATTTACACGGATCACAAACCCCTGTCATATGTGTACGCACACAACCGTGACAACTGTTCACCGAGGCAATACCGGTACCTGGACTACATTGCTCAATTCACCACGGATATCAGGTTTGTCGCAGGCAGGGACAACATTGTGGCAGACGCGCTGTCGCGTGTGGAGTCAGTGGCAGTACCGGCGTGTAATTACACAGCTCTTGCACAGTCCCAAGAAAAAGACCACGAGCTGCAGGGGCTCTTAAATAACAACACCACGTCACTCAAGCTGTGTAAAGTGCATTTCACGGACTCAGGCACTGAACTATATTGTGATGTCTCCACTGGTAACACCCGCCCTTATGTTACAGAACCCTTCAGGAGGCAGGTGTTCCAAAAACTACACCAGCTGAGCCATCCCGGCAGACAGGCCACAGTCAAACTGATTTCTGAGCGTTTCGTTTGGCCTGGCCTAAAGAAGGACTGCAGGGCCTGGACCAGAGAGTGCGTAGAGTGCCAGAAGAACAAAATCTCGCGGCACACAACCAGTCCCACCTCCGCTTTCCCTGTCCCTTCCCAACGCTTCTCCCATGTCCACATGGACATAGTAGGGCCACTGACCGTGTCATCAAATTACAGGTACATACTAACTGTGGTCGACCGCTTCACCCGCTGGCCTGAGGCGTACCCCATCGCGGACATCACAGCGGAGACATGCGCCCGCACTTTCATCACCGGCTGGGTGTCCCGCTTTGGCTGCCCCCAGCGCATCACTACCGACAGGGGCAGGCAGTTTGAGAGCAAGCTGTTCCACACCATCACGGAGACCCTCGGTAGCCAGCACCGCCCAACCACAGCATACCACCCAGCCTGTAATGGCATGGTGGAACGCCTACACCGCCAGCTGAAGGCAGCCATCCGCTGCCACACAGACACCAACTGGACCGAAGCACTACCCCTGGTGCTGCTCGGCATCCGCAGCGCCTGGAAGGAAGACGTCAAAGCATCAGCGGCAGAGCTCGTTTACGGCGAGCCCCTGAGACTCCCAGGCGAGTTCATCGCCCCCACACTCACCAGCACAGTCGACTACACCGACTTCGCGTCAAGACTCCGGCATCACATGGCGAAGCTGTCTCCAGAACCGGCGAGTCGACACGGCAACAAGCCGTTCTACGTGCCCGACAGCTTGTCAACTTCGTCTCATGTATTCTTGCGACATGACGCCGTTCGCCGACCGCTAGACCCGCCGTACACCGGCCCCTACAGAGTCCTGAAAAGAGGCGACAAAACGTACCGTATTGAGGTAAACGGAAAGGAAACCACAGTAACCATAGATCGGTTGAAACCCGCTTACCTCAATAACGCAGACTACAGTCCCTCCGGTGTAACCAGCGCACCAACGGTCGCAAACACAGCACCAACGCCACCGCAGCCCACCGTCGAGAAGAAAACACGCTCCGGCCGCACCGTTCGCTTCCCGGACTACTATCACCCGTAGCTAAGTAGCCACGGTCTCAGGGGGGGAGTAGTGTAGCGGTCATAGCTACACCGGAATTCGTATGAATTCGTAATATTAATTTAAACTTTTTATAATTGTAAACACTCCACAATACAAAACTTTTCCTTATTGTCCCGTTACACCGAACTGTCAAATTTGAACAAACGTCAAACCAAAGATCAAAAAACTTCAAACACAAAACACGATCATTGTCTGTGGGTGAAAACTAACATATTTTATTAGAAGTATATTTACATATTTATTTAGTTGCTATATTTACATCACACATAATATTTATTTACAAATTTAACAATACGCATAATTATTTACACTATACAAAATATAGGCTTAAATTGTAATGTTCTGGTCGCTGCCTTTCCGAACGCAACTTCGGGCGCGTTCGGCAAAGCTCGGCTTTCATCGGAGCATATGACTTGCCTAATAGCGTTAAAGCATCGTCATGTAGATCAGTACTCGTTTTGACCTCCCGAACAGTACACGCTTGAACTTACAACCAAATCTAGACTTGCTCGTAGACCTAAGTTCTGCTAGTTGACTCGATATCGTCTTCTTAGCTTTTTGTCTGTGTCCAGTAATTTCCCCTCTGTCGTCTTAACTTAATTGTAGCCTTAAGCGACTCAGAAGTGTTGAGAAATTAATTATACAAGGATAACGTTCAAACCGCCGTTTCATTTCGCCATTTTGCTCTATACACTTCAATTGTATTAATTTGATATCGGTGGTATACAATTAGAACATTTCTATTAATCGTTCAAAATGGTTCATATCTTTGTAATCTTAGATGTGATGCCGGCTACTCTAAGTCTAGTGCAAGGTGACAAATTACTCCGTGCCATGGGTTCAATAGTTTTTTAATAAATATGATACTTATTTAATTATTTTTGTAGGGTATATTATTAAATTAATTTTGTACTCATTCAAAATACACGCTGAATCACGTATTCTACGTACTTATTAATAAGGGTGATTATACGTTCGACACATAGAGATTTAAAAAACGTTTGAATTGATCAAGCATATAGATTAATTAGCATGTTTTTCCTCTCTTAAATCAAGCAGATAAGCTAACAGACGTGCTATTTACATATTAAATCTTAGCTTTTCAAGAAAGTTTTGTTTCCCTCTTTCTTTAACTCATAAAAACTCTTTCCTCTCGATATAACTCTCAGCATCTGTAAGCAAACCCTTTTCATTCACGTTTTAAAGTCAACTGACTATAAGAAATAAAAAAAATACTTCCCTGAAATGTCAAATTCAAATTAAGAACGCAACAACGAACCAAGCTGCCGCCTATTGTAATAAAAAAAATAAACTTTAAAATTCAAACTTTACAATTCTAAAATGGCGTCTTGCTATTCGAGACGGTTACTTGTTGTTACTCAGAACTGGCGGTAACCGGATAAATCCAGTTCTTTTGCATATGAAAAGGCGCCTTTTAGACGCGCTAACCGCCCTTTGTGAGAGTTTTAAGTTGGTTTCCTTTAATATTTAAATGAAACAGGCAAGCATTTTTATTTCAATGGAGAAATAGATTTTATGGCCAAGTAATTATTTTGTTCACGAATCTGTATCTCAAGTCCTAAAATTGGAGGGTCAAGCTTAAATATAACTAAACTGAAATCAGGGAATTGGCATCTCTTTTCGACATACGGCTTTAGAAAAGGAGGGAGGAAGTATGACGGTGAACTAAATCTCTGACGTCAAGCTAGTTTTTTGTCTCGAGCAGCGCCATATCCTTTTCTTGTTTTATAAGAGAGAAAAAGATTTATATAACTTATAGCTAAAATACTTTTTATTTCTAAATATAGTGGTGTGTTAAGTGGTTAAACCTATTAGACGTAGTTTCTTGATAAAATAATACATTCATTCTGTGGTTTCTAAGAGTAAAGTTTATCCGTGTGTACATTATGTGAAGTTATTCATGCAACACTAAGCTCACATGCTAAAGCACAACCATTGTCTACTAAAAGAAAAAGTTTTATATCTAGTATATACATTAAAATCACGATCTTTCGCATTTTACCAAATATGACATGTAGATATGGAATAAATACACGACAACGCAACGCATCGACGGGATGCGACGCAAGAGTGCGTTATCGCCCGCAATGCGTCATCGTATAGCTCCACAGCTCATAAACCCCACACAGACTAATGTGTTGAGCTTTTGGCAAAAGACCCAGTAATAATAACTCGTGAGATTTGGATGTAATGAGATGTTTTAAATTTGATAATGTATGATAGTTGATGTATTTTGGCTGAAATTCCAGTATTGGTTTTGCATTTAAGAACGCACCATGCGCGTTTTTGCTCGGAGTAACACACGTGGCGTGTTACTATCTATAATTGAGCACGACAGGCGTGTATTCCGTAAATGTGTTGTATAAAGTATTAGGCGATTCGCACACTGCACGGCATAACGCAGCGTAGAGCGTGAGTGACACATTCTTACGTTGCTTAAAAGTATCTCACTTTTCTTTAAATAAACATGCGTAGTGCAACACACATAAAATGAATTCACGTGCGGTCGCGCGAGTTCGTCGCCGTAATGTGATGCAGTGTGTGAACCGCCTTTATTAGCTTTCTTTCAGTAAGAGTTGTTCGCTTCACATCTCTTAAGACACATATGTTGTGATGTTCGAGTATGAGGAAATAGTTGTAAGTGGATAGTTGTACTGCCTAAATTTTACATAACACGTATTTAAAATTCACACAATGATACTGATATCACATTTTGTTTTAGTTCAAGCATTGTGTTTTAGACATCACATCACGTTTCTCTATGACGCTGATGACGCGCGTTCTCAACGCGTATTAGCAGATAGTTCACATATGTATCGTTTCAACAGAACGTCCGGCTTGCGTTTGCTGATCGTACTGATTGCGTTCTGCGCGCGTCATAAGCGCGCTAAAACAACGTCGTGTGCAAAGGCCCTTAGTGACGATTGATGATCATAAAAATGATCAAGTCTTGTGGAAGTGTAATTATTGAATGTATTAGAAGAAGCGATACCGGGATCATAGTATAAATAAATTAATGCAATTAAAGATAAAAATGTTACTTACGTGTGTAGTCCCAACTATCCTGGTCATTTTTGAACACGTTCAATCTTTCCGGCTGTGAACAAAAAATAGGAATGTTAATAAAACCTTTTCATAAATAAATTAATAGACAACTAACCAGAGAGTAAAACAAAGCAGTTTTGCTAACAAACAAAAAATCTTTTTTTTTACTAACCCGCTTCTGTGAAACGGAAATATAGTAATCTAATAAAATGGCTGGCTTGTCAAACAAACAGATCGTATATTGATTTAAAACTATCTCGTTTAACTGCAAAACTAGTCTAGTAGTGGTAAGCGAAAGGTCTTGAGTTCAGTTCCCGGGTCGGACAAATGTAATTGTTTTTTCACCTATGGTTACAAAATCAAAATTCATTTATACAAATTAGGCTCAGGATCAGCACTTTTTGAACGTCAAAAATTAGATAAGACAGTCCCCCAAAACGGCCGCCCTTCACCGTTTCTTTAGAGTCTAATATATAGCCACCTTGGAGTCTGAAATTACGCCCGATTGATGTCTCTAGGCTTGCTTGATTCAAGATCGAAAAACGTTTTTATCTTTGCCAAAGGGAGCCCTAAATCCCTAGCATTCATACAAAGTCGAATATAGGGTAGTTTTGTATCGCGATGCAAGCTATTTCAATATATTGCGTCTTGTGGCGTTTTCTGGCATCAACCCTTTTTGTATGGGGCCGCGAAGCCAGCGGGTTTATATAGGCGGTAGCGGGAGCGGGGAATTCAAATAAAAATAGCTAATATTATACAGGATGGAAAGGACTGAACCTGGACCATCAATCCATTTTCAAATTCTTCCTAATGTTCTTTTACTTCTCAAACTGTGTGATTTCTGGCGTAACCAATTATATTTTAAAAGAAAAGAGTGTTTACATTTTACGAAAGAAAATCACAGGCTTAGACAGGAACGATGGTTTTTCGCGGTTCATTGCAGTTTTAAGCAAATAAGTATAACTTAAGGAAGAAAAACTTAAACATTTGGAAAAAAAACCGACGAAAAATTTCAAAGACCTGAATCATGAACAGACACAGTTTACGCACCAAGCTACTCCAAACTGTAAAATTTTCCCAATTTAAAATGAACCTTATTTCATTTGCAATAAAGTTGAAAAATCATCCAACAAATTTACATTGGTGTAGCTTGATTTTCTGGCCAGGACAGGACGCATGATTTCAGTTTGCACGACGTTTGTTCTTCGATGTACACTTCTAGTAGGTACTATTAAAAGCCGAATTAATTGTTGAATTCTAAATTCACGCGAACGAAGACGCGGCCAAAAGCTAAGAGAAATAAAAAAAAACTTTTTTACAAAAAAAAAACAACCGACTTCTTAAAAAACACTAACAGGTGAAAAATAACTCCAGTTTCGGAAGTCTGTGGCTTTGGTGGTTTTCGTTCATTATTGGCCACGGACTTCCGAAACTGGAGTTATTTTTCACCTGTTAGTGTTTTTTAAGAAGTCTTTTTTTTTTTGTAAATAGTTTTTATAGAGTACTTTTTAGTTTCTTTGTATGCAAAAAGAAAGTCTTTCAGAACCTGAAAGAATCATTGAAATTGGATAACAATAGCTAAATAAGTTCTATCTAAACATTAATCTGTACATCTCTGCCGGGCCCCTTTTAAATTAGAATGGCGTAATGTTATGTTGTGGAAATACACAAGCTCAGCAAAGACATCTGACTATAGCTATCGCGAATAATTTGCTGTTATGCGTTGAAGAGTTTCGTTGCCTGTCTTCTTCATCAGTCTTTCTTTACCAAATGATACTTTCTAAATGAGAATGCTTGATTTGTTACTAAAAATGTTAAAATCGGAACGTGTGTGCCTATATTTTTTGAGGAGTTCCCTCAATTCCTCGAAGATCCCTCATCAGATATGAGTTTTGATACAAATGGGACCAATCTGTTAGTATACCCTTTTAAATAAAAAAAGAATTTTGAAAATCGGTCCATAAATGGCGGAGTAATCGCGTAACAAACACAAAAAAAAACATACCGTCGAATTGAGAACCTCCTCCTTTTTTTGAAGTCGGTTAAAAATGAGTTCATTCAGATCGTCATGAAAAGACCGCACCCATTAGAAATATTATTTCCAACCCATAGACATAGAGAATGGACTGAGTGTTCCTTATCCAGCTGTGATGTGAATACTGGTAAGAAAGTGTGAGAGAGATAAAGCGAACGTGCGGCCAATAGTTGTCTCTTTCTAGAATTCTGATTAACAGAGAAAGAAAGAGACAGGTATTGGCCGCACAGTCCCTCTGTCTTTTTCTAGGGAGTGCTCAATTTTGTGCGGGTATTGCTCAGTCCATTCTCTATGTCTATGATTCAACCCAACCTCTTCTTCTTTTTGAAATAAAAAACAAAACAAAGTCGCCATCACAGTTTTAAGTCTGTTGCATCCCTGCGTGCATCCGATTGCCTGACAAACGCTTAGACAATCCCAGTGCTTACCGCAAGGGGTACTTTGCACTCCAGCGCTCCAGCGCTTTGAGGGGAAATGGCTCGCTCACTGTGTTCTACATGTATCGTTCTATAGTGGAATGGGATCTTTGTAATGTTAGTACGTAGCGATGTTTTTGCTTTATGGTAGAGAATGGTTCCTTACGAAGCATGTATAGATAGATAGATTAAGGAATGATGTGATGAAGCAACGTTGTGGTTTAAAAGAAGTGGTTTAGATGGTTTGGTCACGTTAAGAGGATGAACGAAAGTGACTAGCGAGTAGGTGGAAACGCCCGGAGGGGACGCCCTAGAAGAATAAGCACAGACCTTATTGGTGAGGTTCTTCAGAAAGGTCAGGTGCGTAGTACTCGCAACCCGGGTGTGCGTCTCGCATTTTTTTAATTTATCCTTTGTCATCGACTTTTCTATGCACCTCACATAAAAGTTTTAAAACAGTACAAAATTTCAACTTAAAAAAAAAACACACAGTCAAGGTACACTGAAAAACGACTAAATGTTAAAAATAAGTTATTCGTATGCAGGGGTCGGCAACATTTCGACTTCAATTAGAATTTTAACGTGTAAACCTTGCATGCCCCATTTGTGAGGCGAATGAGAAATTAAGAAATATTTTTTAATGGTTCTGTATGTTTCAAAATAGTTTTTGTTTTAAAACATTGAAACAATTGCTAGCTGTTTATTTATGCGAGTTTATTAAATGTTTGAAACGCACCCACGATACAAACAGAAGAAATTACTAGTGTATCCTAAAGGTTAACTAGTGCTTGACTGCAATCTTACCTGATGGTAAGCAGTTATGCAATCAATGATAGTGAAACGCACTAGTTTATTAAGAGCCTATTCACTGTAGCCTTGAAACACCTAAATTAAGATTTAACGAATACAAAGACAAAATGAAGATAAGGTAATGGTAAAAGTAATAATAATAACAAACTAATGTTCAATATTTATTCAAAATTCAAATTCTTAAAAACCTTCAAATTTTTTCTATTATAGTATTTTTTTTATTAATTAAAATACAAAACTGGGTGGTTTATGAAACAAATACAGTCATTGCCCAACCTTATTAAAACTGAAAGTTAATTATAACCTTGTAATTACTTTGATGAATTCGTAATGTCTTTCAGGTTGGTACGAATTAACTTGTTATGCACAGTGACTAAGGGAATTTGAAATGTTTGTGGATTTGTTAGGGGAGTGTAGAGAGCAACAGTATTTTTGCATACTTACAATGCTTTATTCTGAATTGAAAACTTAATTTTGATTTATTGACTGAAAAATTGTTAACAATTCTAAGTACAGAAACCCGATTGATGATATATTAATTGCATCCACTTACATTTGTTGTCCAGATAGTTGATGCTTGGAATAGATTTGGTCTTAAAACAATTTAATAATTATGAAATTCTGCCGGTTGATTCAGCAAAAGTCACCCCGTGAAAGGACGTTTCCACATTCCATAGTGTAAAAATACTGGCGCACTTTTACCACGACTTAAAAACGTATTAACAAAAATCCTATTTCACTATGGAACCCTAAAATACATCCCCCGACAAGCTTACGTGTCCGCGGACCGAGGCGGACTGACTTTTTTTTTATTTCAACTTAATCGGATGTTAAATAGTCGAGTTTTTCGTTCTACCCGCTTTTCATGTTTTAAATGTTATCCGTTTCTTTATATGCAAGTTGAATTTTAAACTGAATTAAACATAAGTGTAGTAAATTAAAGCTGTGTGGAGTAATTATTCACGTTTCTTGAGTTTGTCGTAAATATTTGGGACAGTTGGATCTCCATGGGTGTTGTAAGGGAGATTGAGGGGTTGAGTAGCACTCCATGTATTATAGTCAATTGTAAGTGGAAGCCTGGAACCTGGATTTGTGTCCCATGAATGACAGAAGACTAACGCTCTATTACGAAATGTAGGTGCACAAAAGGTACACCACATCTGCCAGACTTTTTGTGGAATAATAATATTAATGTAAGCAGTCGAAGTCGCGTGTACGGCTAGTCCATACTCACTACCTACATATTCACAGACCTACTGAATGTACACGTAAATTTTTATACGAATTAGGTGAAGCCGTTTCGGAAAAGTTTGGTAAGAAATACTTGTGACACGAGAATTTTATATAATACTAGCAGACGTCCCGCGGTTTCACCCGCGTAAATCCCGTTCCCGTGGGAATACAGGGATGAAAGTAGCCTATGTGTTAATCCAGGGTGTCAGCTACCTCCATACCAAATTTTATTAAAATCCATTCAGTACTTTTTACGTGAAAGAGTAACAAACATCCATCCATCCATCCATCCTCACAAACTTTCGCGTTTATAATATTAGTAGGATTAGATTACAAAGAGGAGACATTTGTTTGTTGGAAGGGATTTAACTCAAAAACTACTGATATTGATACTGCTAGCCTGCATCATCCCACTGCTGGGCAAAGGCTTCACCCCATGACTTCCAGCTTTTTCGATCCAGGGCTAAAGTGGGCCACTGGTCGTTTAGTTTGTCTATGTCGTCCCACCATCTTCTTCAAAACTAAAGCAACTACTGATACGATTTTAAAAATTCTTCCACAATTAGAAAGCTA
Source organism: Euplexia lucipara (assembly GCA_921972225.1). Classification (NCBI taxonomy): domain Eukaryota; kingdom Metazoa; phylum Arthropoda; class Insecta; order Lepidoptera; family Noctuidae; genus Euplexia; species Euplexia lucipara. The sequence goes on along the minus strand of OV179168.1, from coordinate 3,265,082 downwards.
TATTATCACCGAGTAACATAGGCTATATTTTATTTTCAAAACTAAGAAGAGATTGAGGTAATGGCTAAGTTTAAAGGGAAAAGTACAACATTCACGTAGGCGAAGACGCGAACAAATCGCGAGTTATGAATAAAATTACATAACATTCTTTGACCTCTACCTGACTTACATTATAAATCTGTATAAGACCTCTATACACCCTTAAAATATCCCATTGATGGTCCAAAGGGTGTCACAATAATGGAACGTTTAGCGGTCCATTGTAAACCCTATTATGTTGTGTACGGAACCAGGGATCGATTATATGAGGGTCCAATTGTAAGGGCTGCCACGTGCCAGAAAGTTTTTTTTTTGTTATATTTTTAAAAGGTTGAATGAGGCGCCGAAATGTTTGTAAGATCTTTTATGATAAATAGTATAGTCACGTTTCTTGTCATCCATTCATTTTTTTGTAAAGGTGTTTTAACGGTGCCACCGTAAGTAAAGGAATAATAAAAGTCAGAAAGTTAAAGTTTTTTCTGTTTCTTTCTTATCGCGGTTCCAAAAATATTTCATATTTATTTTTCAAATACCTAGAAGAAGATAAAATAAATGTTGCACACCTCTGGCCTTGTAGTTAGTGGATTCGGATCTAATGACACAGAAGGAAGGCGGATCATTTTTGGAGAATAAAGCCATATCTAAGCAATTAAAATTATCGTTTTAAATAGGCAAAATTAACACAGTATCAACAAAAGGCAAATCTTAGGGCCATATCTTTCTACTTATAGTAACCTAGTAGGTATCTATGTACGTACAGTAAACCCAATTGCCTCGTTGTCATTATAATCGTGTTGCCATGCTCGTTAGTTGTGATTCTCAAAATCAATTAAACTCAATTTATTCAAATTAGGCTGGGTATCAGCACGTTTTGCACCTATTCCTAGTTATTTTGCCGTGTTACTAATCCTACTTTAGCGACATCTATCTCGCCACATACGAACTACAAACTGATATCCTACATCGCGATGTTAAAGTTATCCGCGCGATTGAACGTATACAAGTTCCCGACAACAACCGTCGGGCAGTAGTAGCCCACTAGACACAACACCCGTCAGAGAATCCTCCCTTTTCTATGGGGGAGGAACTTAGCACCCTGTTCCTCATACCTTTATACTACCAAATTTTATACGCCATGTTACAGTTGGCAACCCTATCACCAGCACAAGGCTTCTTACAACGTACACTTGAAACACAAGAGCTTTTAGTGACTCGTTACAACAGGTTAGACGACACGAAAGCTTGCGACTTGCTCAACATTATATATTATGATTCAAATGGTAAAAATCACTATAGTTTTTGTAAACGAATAATAATATTCCATAACACTTACACAACGCCATCTTGTCCCAAACTAAGCCAAGCTTGTGATATAAGTAATAGACGACTGATAAACATACTAATATATCTCTAAATACCAGTAGCGAGAGGACGATTTTACATGATACAAATCCAATTTTAAATGAAAATACAAAAATTGACGTTAAATACCGATTCTTGCGAACGCGACACACGTCCAAACAGTGGGACGGTTGTCAAGCAAATAGCTCGCATTCGAAATTCGAATTGCAACTACTTTTTATTGGCCGCCGCCGCGCAATCCGGTAAACTGTCGGGATTCTTATTTTTCTGTGGGGTATGGCTAAATAGGACTGTAGTGTGGTTCGTTGCGATTACTTGCGATACTGATTCGGACACTTACTGTTCCATTTTTTTTTTTTCATAATTGCATGTATGGTTTGGAACTAAACTGTCTTGCTAGTCACGTGGTGCAACCACGTTAAATAGCTGTACTTACTAGTGACAAAACATGAGGTCCTAGGTTCGATTCTCGGGTCGAGTAAAGTGTTATTAGGTTTTTCAATCTGAAATGTCTCAGTTGTAACCCAGAGTCTTGTGCCCGGTTGATGGCAATAGGCTCGCCCCTAATCACATGGGACATACATAATTGGCGAAAAGTGGACGTACTATAGATACAATTCAGCATAAGTACTCTGTGATTTAATGTTCTACTCAAATATTGTGTTTTAATTTGTACCTAGAAAGAGTATAAATATTGCGTGCGTGATATGATAAAATTTACGCTATACGCAAACAGACAATACGCGGGAAAGAGAACAAACAAGCATACACACACAGACTTTTTGACAGATGATTTAATAAAATTGACATAATTATTTAGGTACTCATAACGATATAGAAACTTTATCAAGACAGAATTTGACGTCACATTTTCCACCGAATTTATCAGAATTAGTCAACCCACCTCAAAAAATTTAAAAAAAACACATTATTCCATTTAATTTTATGATTAAGTGGTGTCCATGTATGATAATTTACCATCAACTAGTGACTCACGCGGAATTCAGACTGTTACAAAGACATCCTACATGAAAAAACAATAACACTTTTGACCATGAAAGAATCGAACCCAAAACCTCATATTTAGCAGTAGCATTTACGACCACTGCACTAACGAAGCAAACCGAATTCATGAAAAAGCACTAACCGGTGTACATACATAAAAAAAAATAACAATCGAATTGAGAACCTGCTCCTGAAGGTCGATTAAAAATCAACTGTAACTTAGTTACCGTCTCGAACAGTGTCAAAACCAAAAAGAAGTGTGATTACAAATGTAAAAACTTCATCGCATCCTTCCGTGTCTATGGAGAATGGAGATCGAATAAAAAGATGGGCTATTTCGAACAATGCTGTCAAATGAAGCACCACCCTGCCTAACGGTCGGGAAAGCTGAGTATGAGTTGAGTGATTTTAGAGATATTCCTGACAGTACTGAATTTGATTGGACTCTAGTGAGAGTTGACGTGATAGAACTTAAATACAGAAAGAAAGGTAAGAATCCAGACTAAGAAGAGAGATAGAAAATAATAAAGACATTAGTTTATTAGAGAGAATACACTCCAAAAGAAACTCCTTTGAATTAATAATCAGAGAAGTAATATAGTATGTTGTTCTGCCATTTGGTACGGTGCTGGTTTTTAATAGTCACCTAAATACTATGATATACAACAACCAAATAAGAAGGTAGGAATATGTGTATGAGTGGAGTTATATGTACCTATCCTACTAATATTATAAACGCGAAAGTTTGTGAGTATGGATGGATGGATGGATGGATGTTTGTTACTCTTTCACGTAAAAACTACTGAATGGATTTTAATAAAATTTGGTATGGAGTTAGCTGACACCCTGGATTAACACATATGCTACTTTTTATCCCTGTATTCCCATTGAAACCTCGGGACGTCTGCTAGTATTACAATAAATAGACTAGACTCAAAGTGAGACTTGACGTGATAAAATTAAAGTACAGTTGGAAAGGTAAAAGGTAGACTAATTCCTTTTATATTTTCTACCTTTAAGTAGTTAGAGATAAATAAATCCCACATGGCACAGCATCATACTAATATTACTTCCCTGATTTTTTAGAGGATATTTCTTTTAGAGTGCATTCTACAGAGTAAGTCGGACTATAAGCCCGGCTTCATACCTAGTCAGCCAGACGACCTTGATAATTGTCAAAATAAATCTATGGGTACCATTGACTCTTTTTAATGATACAAGTTCTTTGTACAGTATAACTCATATTGCAGAATAGGACTATCCCATAAAAAACGTGGTCACCAGAACAACCCTATCATACCGTTCCACCGCTACACGGACGCGGGGCGTTGCAGCGGCCATACTTTTTTATTTCGCGCGCAAAATTCCCTCTCGCTCGTCGAGAAAAACGGTGAGTTAGCAAAATTTTTCAGGAACACCGTTACCTTTGTGTGTCGTTCCTGCTTCGGACAGTGAGTTTCGATTGGGTTTGATTGTAATGGTAGACTAGTTCGATTAATTTGCTTTTTACTGGACTGTTAAATTGTTTTATATCAAAAAGTTTGAGCACTCGGTGGAAGATTGAAATCACAATTTATGGCAAAAAGTACAATCGGGAGCATATAAAATGTGCCACTTCCTTTCAACGTATCTTCTTTTCCATCCTTTAAACGTATGTAACACCGAATTTTTTTTTGAATAATCTTTACAATGAGGGAAAAACATTGAATAAACGATCATTACTGGCAGTAAATGGAAAATTTTGTACTAAGAATTTATAACCATAATGTACGTAACAAGGAAGTGGCTCAATTTATTTGCTCCCATCATCATCATCTTCCTGTCTTTGTCCTGTGTTATTGTGAGACAAAAACACGCCATGTCATTAAAAGTGCTTTGTTTTTTTTTTTAACTAAAATATATACCTATACACTTAGTTTATTTTAAAAATATTTATGCTGTCTTAGTTTATCTCTGTATTTATTTATCGTTGCTAGTGTCACTTACTAACACAATATATATTTATTTTTTACATTTATGTATAACCGACCTCTTCTCATTACACACTGTACAGCTGCCTTATTCTAAACCGTTCGATTGGTTTCCGTGTCGGTAAGGAACCGTTTTCGACAATCTCATTTCCAAGCCGAAGAACTGCCAAAACGCTATTCACAGATCCGAACGGATACGTTTTTTTTTCTATACGATTGATCATTGTATTTATGGGGAACGCTACAAAATGGTAGTAAAAAGATCAGCGTGGTAGAAAATTTAAAGTAGTAAATAAAATTGGTTTATTTGAATCTTTCGATCCGTTTAATTATAGAATATACAGCTAGTAATTTAATAGACAGCAAACGGTACAAAATGATTTTATTATTAATCAAACAAACTTTATTTCGAATAAACATGCTTTGTAAACAGCCGTCTGTCAAACTGGCAATGCCAGTTTGACAGACTTTTTTACTTTTTAAACTTTTTCCGCATTGCCAGTGGCAATGTGGAAAAAGTTTTTATTTGAAATAAAACTGTGGATTTCTTTTTATTATTATAACTTTGCTTAATAAAAAAGGCTAAATGACTGTAAGTATTTGATATCAATACACAAATCTTGCTATTTGCTCATTGTCAAACAATAACACGTACAAGTATACGAATAACTACATAATTACACTTTGAATATATGTAAAGGCGAAAGTATCAATGAAAACGGTCAATACAATAATAAAACTTCATTTACTTAAAAGTGCAGTGTTTTAAAGGTTTACAGTGTTTATATTTCTCTGAAATAACCTGGATTTATGAAAAATAAATCGTTTAAATTTTGTTCGGTATGACTCCCGATAGCAAACAGCTGTCGGAAAGATTTGAGTCTTCTTATCGAATTTGAACTGTCAAAAAAAATCGGTTTCGGATATGTGAATTGCGTTTGGATGACATCTTCGACATCTTAGACGTTCGATTCGGTACGGAATCTAGTCGAATGGTTGTGAATAAGCCAGCTGATTTACTTAAACGTTTTGTATTTATTTATTTCTTTCCGTCGCTGGGTACCCCTCAAGGTTCATTGGAAGGCCAGCGTCAGACAGCATCACCTGTCTGGCATGAATGTTGAAATGGACCTTTTTGGCGCAGCCGTGAGGCACACAGCACATGATGTGTACCTGCTATTGTATATTTTCTATTGTTTTATATATTATTGTGTGTATGTGTGTTTTGATGACTGATGTCAAATAAATATTTTTCTTTCTTTCTTTCTTTCTTTATTAGGCGCAACACGTTTTTTTCTTCCATTCTATCCGTCATGCCATCACTAACTTCCTTTCTTCCATAGCACTCTTCATACAATCCATCCATCTTTTCTTTGGCATCCCTCTCCCTCTCCACCCATTCACATCTACACCTACCTACTCATAACTCTTTTAGTAACATGCGTTTTATCCGTCCAATTTATTTGCTCCCAAATATAGTTATTTTCTTTACGGAAATGTCTACTCCATCTTTTTGTGTGGTGAGTGACTGACTTGGTGCCACTCATGCGCCTGTGGCTTGGGTTCATACTATGCCGACCGAGAAATATCTCTCGGGCATGGCCGTTTTCCTTCATCGTTTTTTGAACCAAGTGATAATTATACAATACGCACATACATTAAAAAAGACTGAGGTGTACGTAAGTAATAAACGCAAACGATGTCGCGAGCGAAGTACTAGCAAGCATTCCACCATTGGCTCAGTCAATAATACAATTAAAAAGTTAATTAATGTTCCAAACAGAATTCCTAATTCAAATATATTATTAATGCATTAAATAACCCCCCTAATACAGAATGGGGTGAAATCTACCAGCCCCAAAAGTCATCCCTTCCTATCACAAATTATGTCAGTTAAAAACGTCTTTAGGGCTTTTGCACACGTCGTTTTTTTAACGCGCTGATGACGCGCGTCGTATGCAATCAGTACGCTTAGGAAACGCAAGCGGGATTGTCTGTTGAAACGATACATGTGTGAATTATCTGCTAATACGGGTTGAGGAAGAGCAAAAACCGCGCTTATAAAAAACGCGCGTCGTCTGCGCGCTACAAAAATGTGTGTGTACCTACTTACGAACTCGTGTTAGAAGTTATACTTCTTTTACATATTATGATTAAAAAAAAATAATCATTCGCGTCATTTCACATTGTTACAAGAAAACGACACTAATAATAGAAAAAAATCTAAAATGTTGACTATAGCTAACTTCAGGGTGTCTGTTTTTCGTGACGGTGTGTGCGCGCATATTAAAAATTTACTTTCATCATTTTACCCTAACGCGCCAAAAGAAGTATAACTTCAAAAACGTTGTGCAAAGGGCCTTAGGGTTGCAGCACCAAAAACTCGACATACCTATTATAAGTGGTGGTAACTTTACACTAGTGTAAACGGTGAGTTGTTGAGAGCTCACTTAGCGCCCCCTGGCGGATAGAGTTACTGACCGATGGACGAGAATTGTGTGGCTACCTCTATTATGTCTAGACGTGCCAAAGAGATTTAAAAACTATAGAGGGGGCATGCGAAGAAATGTCATACAAAAACTGTGATCCCATCTCTCAGTAACGCCATCTAGCATTAAATAGCGATATTAGAACGGCAACGGCAAACTCAAGAATGAAATTGACTAAAATAATAATTCTGGTTGGTGGCCACCAAGCGAGCTATAGCCGAATTAAATTTTAGTGTTGTCAGATCAAAGGAAAATGCCGGAAAAATAAAAAATATTTCAAATCAGTTAAATAAATAGGTATTAAAACTAAACAAATTAAGCCAGGCATAAAAAAAAACACATTTGTAACTGAAATTAAAAGAGGACCGTAATGAGAAAGTGATTATCGTCTTACCTTAGTTACTAATTACAAAACTATTGACTTAGAAAATAAATCCAGTTTCATTATGCTTATAATAATTAATATGGTCTGCTCACTATTACGACCTTGTGTTTGGTTCAGCGCTGGCGCCGTATATTGTAGAAAATTATTAAAACTTCCTACTTAATAGCGCAGTATTCCTTACGTATGTTCTATTAAAAAATAAACCAAGAAAATATAGATTAAGAATCTTATACGTATACGTTTATGATATATCCGAAGCAAGGTCGAAAATACGGATAAATCGTAAGTCTGGCAGTACCACGTGCCGTAAAGTAGAAAGTAGAAACTTGTGATAGGGATGTTACCATCTAGATTAAGGTATCGATAATATTGATAAAAGTTATAATATTTTTTTCACTTCAGTAGCTCAAACATGTAGGTTTTGCTGCCTGAAATCAGTGAGACCAAGTAACTTTTTAATTTTTGTTTTAGAGCCGCAAATATCTTAATCAGCCTCGGGTTAATCATACTATTTGAAACATTCACACTCTATCTCTTTCCCGCCATTAGAAAGAGAGAGAGAGAGACAAAGACCAGCCCTTTCGAAGTTCTGATTTTGAATTCGACCTCAAAGACAAACACGTTCGGAATTTCGTACTAACTAAAGAAATTTTGCAAAAAGATAATTATGTCTTGTAATGTAATTTATAGAATTATTAACTTATTGTTGTATTTAAGCGAAAATAAGTATCTAATGCAAATAAAACTGATATTTAACCTGTAAATATTTATTTCTTGTTTCAATAATGTTACGTAATATATTTTGAGTACTTAATAAAATATCATGGGTGCTATTTCCAAACACGTCTTAATTTAAATAAAAGAGCGGGAATAAAATTTCTTGGCTGGCGAAAAGTGTTGAATAAGTTAAAAAATATTAAAATAATCGTAAATATAAGTGAAACTAGCGACGAGAACAGTATTATAACACCGGAAGAGTTGAAACAACAAGTTATTAATGCAGAATTAAGTTTCCTACCTGAGAAATATCTGAAAGCATACCATGTCTTCAATGAATGGAGACTTACAAAGGGTGCAAGCAGTTTTTAGGAGACTGTTGCTATCTTATTTTTTAGATTTATCACAGACGAGGCGATCATCTGCAATGTGGAGTATTTACCCAATTTTTGAAAGCTACTTTAAAAATAAAACATAACGTGCATATTGAAACATACGCAAAACTCGTATCTTTACTAAAATTAATGCATAGAAATAACAACATAGAAAAAAATTCTAATGAAGCTCCGGACTGCAATTTTCTTGCCGCTAAAGTAAGTGGTGCCTATGAATCTTTGTTGTTAGTTATTAAAATTTGTGTGTAGACTGTTATGTATAAAAATACTTACTGCCTTCTACTAATTACATCAAAACTACGTCCTCCATCTAATATTTAATGTAACTCTGTGCAAACCATGAGAGAGCACTGGTATCCATAACACAAGTTAAATCTTACCTTGGGTACCAGAGTTCATTATACTTTTTACAAATTTGAGTTATATAAATTTAATAGATTATATTATTAGTCTGTAAGTGGAACTGTACAATCTATCTGGAAATAAATATCTTTTATCTTTTAATTTTTTGAGGTGAAATGAATCCTAGTCTGGCTTAGCAATACTGTTAAAATATTTAATACGATATGTAAAAGATGATGAGAAATGTTAAATTATGCATATTAATTCACACAAAAAACCGTATCCAAGTCTCGTGTTCACAACAATTTTCTTTAGGAAACCATAAATAACAGAAACCTATTTGTAATGTTCATACAGTATAATATTTTAATAAATTTAATTTAATATTGTAATATTTTGTTGAGTTATCTATTTATTATTATTTTGACATTTATCGATAACAGAATCGATGAACTTTATCCCATCTCTACAAAACAGTACTTTAGCTACTCAACACAAGAGGGCGTTAAATACAGAATTGCCAAATGTTCTAGAACAATCTATGAAAATGATTTAATTCTAATTACTAAATAAATACAAAGAATACCTACGAAAATAAAGCGTAGCGACGTCCATTATTTTTGTCGTAACGGGATTTGCAATAACGTAAGGCGCAACCATGCATGTTTTCGTGGAAAATAATATTTTTCAACTTTCCACAAAGTTGACACAAATGCGTCTTGACAGGCAGATGTCCTACGTAAGACTATGTGTCATCTGTCCGTTCGGACAGAAGTTACGGATGAAAATTTTGTTCGTGATGTCCGGTCTATAGCTTATTGAATGTCTTTGAGACGTGCGTACTTTGAAAGGTGTCTTCAAGAACTTAAAGGAAAAAGTCAAATATTTCAGGTGTGCAAATATTTTTTTGAAGATTAATTTTAGCTCTTACATTTTTGTTATCTATTTTATATATTTTAACTTTCCTTAATAATATGAAACTTAATTATATACATGAGTTAGGAGTGGATTCGCGTATGTGAGTTTAACGAGTGAGGATCGAACTGACAACCTCTCGTTCGCCATTTTACAACTCCACAATAACTAGTTATTGTGTGAAATAGGATTGAAAAAGTATTCTGAATTTTATAGCCCAATAGTTCTAGAGGGTTTACAAATAACTATAATAATACCTGCATCACGATACAACTCTCACGAGCGAGAGAAACCCGAGGGCACAGCAAGTATGTCTACATATAAAAAGTAATAAAAACTAACACTTACCTTTGCGAACTCTATTTTGAGTGTGCAGCATCCGGAGTATATGTCGCAGCCATGTAGCGCTTCTTTAGCTCTCGTTGCCGATTCTACACTTTCAAATTTGTGGCCAGGAGTTAAGGAAATAGTTTGTTTAAAACACACACAATAATTATAAACAATCATTTATAACATGTTAAAAAATAAAAAACCAAAAAAACATGACATTTCCTATTTAAGAATTATGCCATGTCAAAAATATTGTCTATTAAGATACATAATACACCATAACTACATTAATGTTAAACCGAAAAAACTACACCTAATAATAAATTACTATAAAGCGTCTAAAAATTCATACGCAGCGATGTCAGCTAATAATATGACATTTATTGGGGCATTTACCCTTTTGAATAAGTATGGCTAAATAGCCAGACTTAATACTGTTTTAAAGGTAAGTTCCAGTTATCTGCCATTTTGACGATTGTATTACACCTAACACAAGATTGTATTGTTCACCATATAAACTTAAAAATGATAACTTTAAAGCTACATAGAGTGATACAAAAGACTGCCTTATTTGAAAAGTGATTTCTACCAGACTTTAAAATGGAATTGATATAGAATGGGAAAATATAATTACTTATGTACGTAGGTATTAAAAAAAACAATAAAATACGTTTTATTGGAAACACCAAACTTAACAGCGTTCACGTTTCATACCGGTACGACGCTGCTATCGTTGTTTTGTCAGTCGGGCCTCAAGCAATTAACATTATCATCTTATAACATACTAGCCGACGTCACGCGGTTTCATACGCGTAGTTCCCGTTCCCGTGGGAATACAGGAATAAAAGCAAAGCCTATATCACCTGGGGATAGTGTAGCTTCCCAACGGTGAAAGAATTTTTCAAATGGGTGCAGTAGTTTCGGATCCTATTCAATGCAAACAAACAAACGATCAATCAAATCTTTAGAAGTTGGTATTTCCCAGTATTTCCCAGTCAAATACCGTCTTATTTGTCTATTGAGTTGAGTTGAGATATATCTTGAAGAATTTTTAAAGACAGAAGTCAAATGGCCGTCAGAAGTTCATTTCACTTCTGTCAATCCTGTTCAAAGATAAAAGTTTAACGATACTAAAATCGGATTACGTCCCTCATAATGTTATTGAACGATTAAGTCGGTAGAGACATTGGTATTATTCAAATATCTCCAGAGCGAAAGTCATTCTATGAAATAAAGATAAGGGTGGGTGCAGTGTGATAGGCGGAAGCGGGTAAAAGCTTTTCGCCTTCCTATTGTATTCTTTCTTTTCCAGTTTTTGTTTTAAACCTTATTGATAACATTGCTGACTCAATCTGATTCGTGTTACAAAATGTGAAATTATCTAGATGTTTTGTGACTATTTTTAGTATTTACAAAAAAATTATAGCATAAATCATTAACTATGCCACTATTATTAATTATTTTTTTTTTATATATATAATGGGTCTACTCTTGACCTCAATCTTGTCCTGCGGTCAGAGATGAGGTCGACGATGGAACGAGCTTACCCATAAGAAGCCTATTAACTCGCGACTTAAACAGATTGGGGTCATATGAACTCGGGAACACTGATGCAGGCAGGGAATTCCACTCCTTGGCTGTGCGCATAATGAAGGAACAGGCAAAGCGCTTCGTGCGAATGTGTGGAACATCTACAAGGAATGGGTGATAACCTGCAGTACGTCTGGATTCCCGATGGAGGAAAGGAGATAATTATGTTACATAATGTAACCAAATCAGATGTCCTTATAGTAACTGAAGGATCTTATGGCGCCACACTATATCTACTACAGGCATCATACTTTGTAATACCTTTATTATTATAAATACATCTCTTTTACGCATCGTCGCTAATCTTGGGTGGGACCGAGTGGGACCCCATCCTAATGATTAAGTCCTTTTTCGAAAACAGCAATGACATCCAAAAGTCCGCATAATTCTTTGATTGTAAAGAGCTGTTTGCATGAAGTATTTCAATAAGAGCAATTTATGTATACATTCTAATGGGCCCCAAATCCGTTTAAACATTGATTATTACCACAAAAACCCTAACCACGACTAACTAAACTAATAAATCAATTAACTGGATAGCCACAGGCGCACAGCATTGCCTGAACCGAACCTTGTTTGCGTAGGAAACTTAATTACTAGAATCTAGTTCAATCTAAATAATTTAAGTGGGAGGTAACATCGATATCACTACGGGGCAATTCAATTTAGGTCATTTTGACCCTTTGCGGTGAACATTTCAGGGGTTTTTTGTCGAAATTTCAAAGAAAAGAATACAAAAATCCTAAGGATTGTGATTTTTGAGTACAAAGTAATAAAGAGAAACATATTTACAGCTAATGATTTTTCAGAAAGAAAAAAATATATAGATTATAAATTTCAATAGAAGTGATGGCTTTCTTTAAATTCTACCCCAATGCGTTTATTGAAACGCATTTTGACGAACACTTTTTAACACCCTCGGTTACCCTTAATAAGTGTATTTTTTGGCGAAGTCATGAGAGCAAGCAATACCTAAATTCAATTTTGGTGTACTGACCATGCGTGTTTTAGTTTTAGTTTATTGCCAAACAAATGAATTCCATATTTTAATGTAGAAAGAATACTATCGTCAATGTGCTTAAAATAAATATTGTGGCTGTCTTTCAGACCTCATTGGTGTTGTTCTTCAAAAAGGCCAGGTGTGTAGTACACGCCAACGGCGGGAATGTTATATTTCTACACGTATGAATGTAAACGAAGCAAAAGAAGTATGTAAGAATCGTAGCAGATGAGGCGTGAGTTTATGTATGTAGTTATGCAGTTTATGCATACTTTGGGAGTTTTATAGTTTGATAATAAACATGGTCTTTCTCAATATTGTTAAAACTAAAGCTTAAATAAGAAGGGAAAAGATGATAGTCAAGGTTTTTTCTATAAATCGCTATCCACTTGTTACTTATACCGCACTTTGGAATCACAGACGTCGTCGCTACTTATATTCCAATTTGGGTGAAAACTTCGAACTCATTTGAATAAAAGTCCCTTTGGAAAAATATGGAGAAAGTGTAATTAAACAAAGATTTTATTACTAATACTGCTCCAAGGATTCGTTGTTCGAATCCAAGATTAGGGGGAATTATGTCTGTGAAGTTTATTTTTATGAGGACATTAAAGTTTTTATGATTATCAATGCGATATGAACTTGTGAATTAGGATTTACAAGATCATAACGCTTATTTAGGTGCAGTAGAGCTTAAATATTTTTCAAACACACATCATTTGCCTAGCCTTTTCCCAACTATGTTTGGGTCGGCTTCCAGTTTACCCGGATGCAGCTGAATACCTGTGTTTTACATGGAGCGACTGCCTGTCAGACCTCCACAACTCAGTAACTGGGTAACATGGTACCCCTTGGTTAAACTGGTAGTCTGACTTTAAAGCTTCTTTCTACAAGTAACGACTGTCAGAGATCTGAAAAATGGGAGCCGGGAAACATGAACAATAAGCATTAATTTAATTATTGCTTATTCTAAGATAAGAAATTTAATTGTGTCTGTAATTCCGGTACTTGACGAGTTAAGGAAAGTAACCGCAAAATAATTCATAAAGGCACTTAACTATTAAAAACTCTTGATAGAAAAATCTCCAAGAATCTATGACACACAACAAAAACTAATTCCTACCACATTTTATTAATGGAAGCTATTAAAAATATGATTTTATTGTAAGTATCGCGTGGGTTGATGTAGTCGGCCTCGTGTCAACCGTCACACATTCCTTGTGTTACACTAATGCGTAACATGGCTTACACTAATGTAACATCACATTATTATTACCGTTTACATGTTGTCATTAATCAAACGTTTACAGATTTTGGTGTTTGATTAATTATAACGTGGTTTACAACTTGTACTAGCAAATATATTTTAAAACACAGTATTATTTATATGATGTGTGAAAAATATTGCTAAGCAATACAACTCTATACACCATTTATTTTATTTCAAAGATAAGTTACAACAATCTTTGTTCAATGTGTTTTATTTTGAAATAAAACAATTTATAGAATAATAAAAGTAAAACGTAGCACTTTTCCATGCACTGTTCATCCCTGATTCTTTTAGGTTTTTATCAGTGACACTGCAATTGTCAACTAAAACGAAATAATATATTATAACTAAATGAAATTCACATCATTTCTTAAAATAAATTGTTGCAATGGTTAGAACCAAAGACATTCAATACCTATAGACCGGACATTACAAACAAAATTTTCGTCCGAAAAAGTGTGTCCTGCCGGACACAAGTCTATGAGTTTTTTTAGTACGGTCCGCTGCCGCTCCAATATTCATATATTATTCTAGATGGCGTTACTGAGACATGGGATCAAAGTTTTTCTATGACATTTCTTTGACATGCCCGCTCTATAGTCTTTTAAATCTCTTTGGTTAGAACTAAGTGTGACAGCTGCTATGAAAATAGATTATAATAAATTCGGCGTCTATTGTAACTGCAACATGCTTAATTGTACTTTCGTTACAAAGTGTGCATTAAAAATGACCTTTTTTACTTCTGTCTATGGTATTCTAAATGGAGTATAATTATGTATTTTCAATAAGCATTCAAAAGCCCTATGAAAACAAATACAAACATATTTGTTGCCGTTACACTGCGGTGTGATACGCGCCCTGTCAGAAACCCACGTGTTTCCAATAACTCACACAAATACGTTTTTTTACAGGAACTGAACAATTTCAGCCGTAAATCATACATATTTCATTCGTCCGTTTATTTATATTATTAATAGGATTCAAATACTGGTGAGCCATTTTAAAATAGAGCCACTAGAATGTTTTCAATAAATGATGACAGAACCAGTATTGGTTATTTCGGTGACTGCTATTTTTAAGTAAATGCTTTTTTTAAGTCCTGTACTTGTATTTTTTGGATATCGTGATGGGTCAGACCCCAGAGGTTAAGAGGCATTAACCTTTCATGCATGGGATTGTGGTTCGGATCAGGCCAATGCAACTTTTTCAATTCATATGTAGATACTTTCTCCATTTACCTAAGACATCATTGCACACACGGACACATACATTATCTTCACATCGGTGAACCCTCTCTCTCTTTTTAACTCTTTTTCTCTCTTAAATCTATAATATAATATGTATGTATTTAGAAATGTATAAATGTATATTTATCAGCTGTTTTGTACCCATAACACAAAACACAAAACCTACCTATGGGTACAAAATATACCTAGAAACTATGATTAATTTCAAATCCTAGATGGAAAATCACGTTTATTTTACATACATACATACATACATAAACTCACGCCTTTTTCCCATGGGGGTAGGCAGAAACTATAGAGCGCCATATGCTAAGATTCTTACATACTTCTTTTGCTTCGTTTACATTCATACATGTTGTCATACACACACGCCGGTTGCGAGTACTACGCACCTGACCTTTCTGAAGAACCTCACCAATTAGGTCTATGTATGTCCTATGGAGACGCCCTGTCTCCTCCCGGCGTTCCCACTTACATCTGCCTTGTAAATACCTTTCGTTAGTCGCTTCGTTCTTTCGTTAGGTAGGTTTTGTTATGGGTGGGTTTCACACAACGCCATCTATGGCGTTGTGTGAAAGGTGTGGAATAATATTAATACTATATTAACTATGTCAGAAGACTATTTATTTGCCTATTTGTTGTCCATGGTAATGGAATCTTTTCAAACGAAAAGAAGTAACAGGGAATGATATTAAAGGACATGGCACACTATAACGGCACCGTAACAGCACAGCTGCCGCAAAGCGCGGCAGCGTCGTCTCGAATTTAGGCCACGGCCAGCTAACAGTGCGCTAACTACGCATTGTCGGCAAGGTGCCAGCTTGCAGGCCGCACGCCGCGGCGCCGGCTGCAAGGGGCAAGCCCGCCGCCTGCGGGGTGCAAGCTCGCAGCCCGCGCGCTGGCCGCGAGGTGTAGTTAGCTGTCACCGCGAACACAATTGTTATATACATATAATCGCTCTCTTTTGCTGGCGAGTCGGAGTCAGCGAGTAAGTAGTAAGCATGCGATCGGCGTGCTTTAAGCACATGGTCCCCTCGCTATCGGCACGCGGGCTGCGAGTCGAGTTGTATGGTAGTGGCAAGCGCGCTGCCTGCTCGCCGTTTGCTTTTTGGATTTTTTTTTTTACTATCCCATACTCGATACTAGGTTTTGACAGTTCATTTAAGGCTCATTTCACTCAAGTTATTATGAATTTGATTTTGATTGCAGTCAAATATTACCCAAAGGGAAGTTCAATATAAATCCTTATTCAGAGAACTTTTGATTGCAAATTGAAACACCATATTTTTACCTTATAAATGTGCCATAAAACGCCATCCATATTCGTTCATAAAAATATAATTACCGATGTAAGTCATAAATGTTACGTGTAACAAAATATTACAGAAATGTTATTATACGATAACGACTTTATTAATGACATCGAGGTGTGAGTTAATTTAATTAAGATTGATTTACTTAATAATCAGTTTAACGTTAATGTATAAATATCAAACCGAAGAAACGCTTGTGGTTATATAATAAATAAATAAATAAATATTCCACAACTTTTCACACAACGCCATTTAGTCCCAAGTTAAGCTTGAGACCTTGTATTATGGGTACTAAACAGCTGATAAACATACTTAAATATTTTTAAATACATACATATTATAGAGAAATTACACCCAAACACAGAACAAATTATCGTGCACAACACACAAACTTTTGTCCTGGGTGGGAATCGAACCCACGACCTCCGGCATAGCAGTCAGGGTCACTAACTACTAGACTAACAGGCCAGTCAATCAGTAATGCTCGACCCGGAGATCGAACCCGGGACCTCATGATCAGCAGTAGCGCTTGCGACCACTAGACTAACGCGTCATGCACTCTTTATAATGTTTGTGTAACTACATCTTGTCATAGACATATATTTGGCGCAATAAACGTATACCTCATGTGGCCAATGATATTACATATAAGTAAAAATGTGTAGATAGGTTACCTAAACAACATTTAATCACCAAAAACGGCACACTAACGCACGCACGAGTCCGTTGACGGCGTGACGCGACACTGAGGTCAACTGTGGCTAGTTAGCCACATTTTAACGTGTCGCTTGCTGAGCGCTTATAACCTACACCTTTTAACTTATAATAACATTGCCTGTGCCTATGCCTTGAAAAATAGAGGGTGAAATCGATCGAACAAATATGGTCTAGATTCTATAGCCAAGAAGCACATAAAAGAAAACCATAGACACATAATATTTTGAGCACGCTACAGTTTCTTTCAGTCGTAAAACTTCGTGAACTAAACACATAACATACATAAAGAATTTTATTAGATAAACATCTTTGAATGTTTATTTGGCTTTCGGGTTGTAATGCGTGTAACTGCTGAGCTGTTTTTAATGAAGCTTATGTGAGTGTGATTGAGTTGTCAAATAATAAAAATTGGAATGCGATGTCAGAAGAAGTCATTGACCATACATACTTGGAATTACTTGGACAGTACATACTCTGTATAATCACGCCTGTTATCTTCGAAGGATTGGGCAGAGGATTATCTATAGTATGGGTCATCATCTGCCTAGCCTTTTCCCAACTATGTTGGGGTCGGCTTCCAGTTTAACCTGATGCAGCAATTTTATGTCTGACCTCCACAAAGCAGTTACTCTGGGTAACAAGATATCCCTTGGTTAAACTGGTTGTTAGACTTTCGGGTTTCTGACTAACTGTAACGACTGTCAAAAGCGCACTACACACCAAAGCCGCCGACCCGCCGACACAGCACGCCGACACAATCCGGCGGCTTTTGTTGAAAGAAGCATGTCGGCAACCTTCACGCGCGCGAGTTGCCCGCCAACACATCGGCGGCTTGCCGGCGGCTAGTGTACGCATGCGCTCAGTTGCCTGGCGACATTTGAGCTGTAGTGACGTACAGCAAAATAAGTTTCTGATGTCGAGCCGCCGACATGCCGCCGGCAAAGTTTTACGACTTGCAATGACTGAACCGCCCACCTAGCCCGCCGGCAAAATGTTGCCAACATATGCCGCTAAAGATTTACAAATGACAGCCGGGACAAACGGCTTAACGTGGTTTCCGAAGCACGATGGGTCAATAATGGTCACCCATCTTCGGACCATTGTCGGCTAGCGCAGCTGCACTGTAGATCGACCCGTATGGTTGGTAATATTTAGCCACAAGCGCCTTACAAAATTGAATGCACAATAACAGACAAACTCAACGGAAAATACGCAAGTCCCTTCACTCCATACTTTCATTTGAATAACTATAAACATTTAAAGTATCGCCAGTAGTGACGTGGAATATATCTCAACTATATTATGTGTTTATTTATGGGAGATTTTACGATTTGCCGCCGTGAGCTGTAGCGCATCTTAAGATTGAGGCGATGGTGCTTGTGAGAGCGGGAAGCGGAGCTGTAGCGATTTATTTTGAGTTTTTTTAGTAAGTCTCGTTCATTTAGAGGTTGGAAGCTGCTGTATATACATACATAAACTACAGCGCTCCATAAGCTACGATTCTAACATACTCCTTTTGCTTCGTTTGCATTCATACATGTTGTTATACACACGCCGGTTGCGGGTACTACGGACCTGACCTTTTTGAAGAACCTCACCAATAAGGTCTATGCATGTCCTTCTAGAGTGCTGGAGTGCTGAATATGAGATCCGAATATCAATTCCCGGATTGGACAAAGTTTCATTCAATTTGTCCGTCTAGATTTTCTTAGTATCACTTTGGATTTGTGCCCAGTTAGTGATAATAGGCTCTTACACATGGGATGAAAACGTAACTGGCAAGATGTGGGTGAACCACTAATACACTTTGACTGGCCTGTTGGTCTAGTGGTTAATGGCCCTGACTGCTAAGCCGGAGGTCGTAGGATTCCCATCCAGGACAAATGTTTGGGTGATGATCTCGATTATTTGTTCTGTGCCTGGGTATATTTTATCAATAATACGTTTGTATTTAGAAATAAAAAAGTATGTTTATCAGTTGTCAAGAAAGCACAGCACAAGCTCTGCTTAGTTTTGGACTAGATGGCGTTGTGTGAAAGTTGTAACATATTTACTTTATTTGCTTCTGTTTATTCTGGTCTAGTTACTATTTTTACGTTTTTTTTTGGTCTACTTTATTAATAACAGGCATTATGTCATTGTTACATTATAAGAGAGTTGTAATTAATATGTGCCATTGATAATAATAATAATAAACGTTAAATGGCAAAGCTGAACTTATTCTAAAACTTTACTTTTAATGTGAATAACTTTTACAATTAAACTTTACAATGTAGCAAGGCAAGTGTTACGTAGTAGGCAAAGCTGACAAACGCTTCGCTTGTACCCCCGCTCGCAGTGGTACCTCGACCAAAATAATATAAAAATATATGAATCTTATTTTAATGCATTTGTTCCGTTTAACCGAGAAATTGAAAATAAACACATTATTCTATATTGAAAGTAGTACAAACCGCAAGTTTGTATTTATTTATAGTGATTAACTTCCGACTACCTACTCTTAAAGATTGTCTGTAAGAGTTCCCTTTTAAAGCCGCCCATTGTAACATCCTATGTAGGTTTTAAAGTTATAACATATTTGTTTGTTTATATGGTGTACAATTAAGTGTATTTATAATATAATGAATTACTCGACACGTGGGGTTCTAAATGATCCATGCTGATTTTGTAACATACTTAATTAAATTAAATAACTATAATTAAATGCCCAATACCTTATGAAGCTCGTAGAAGTTAATATTTGTTGCAACGAGAATTCATTTTTTTTTGTACTATTGTATAGCCAAGCGGAACCGGGGGAACAAGTTTTACCTTTAGGCCATACAAATATTAGTTCTGTGCGGGAATTGAACCCGAGACACGCAGCACAGCAGCCAATCGCTCAGCCACTTAGCCTACTGTGCCGTATAAACTGTCGCTGTACCACTGAATTATAAAGCTCTTTTGAGACTTCGCTATAATATTGTGATATACAACGTGTTTTTTTTTATATCCCATAACTCTAGGGTATGATTGAGACCATATCAAAGAATCAACTGGCATATGAATTATTATTATCAATCCACCTTTTTTTTTATTAACATACACAATAATGCGACAAAGTCACGATGATTAATGTAACAAAATAAATAATAACCCTTACGCGAATGAAAAGTGACGTTAGAAAGAAGATTCGTCGTACTGGTGACAATTTTTGAACTAATTAGGTAATAAAAATAATATTAATAATACTTAATAATAATATTCCACGATCTATTCACACAACGCCATCTAGTCCCAAGCTAAGCAGAGCTTGTGTTACGGGTACTAAACAACTGATAATTTAATTATGATTGATGATATCTCCGAAACTATGCATTTTTGGACCATCTATTCTAGTAGTTTTAGTATTATTTTTACCTACATAATATAACCCTAGAGTTATGGGATATAAAAAAAACACCTTGTATAGTAAAGTAAATAGTAGTAAGCCAATAAAATACAGTATACAGTCTAGTGAACGTGTCTATACTAATGAATGGTGCGCCATATTGTTATGCTATGAACTATGTCTTACTAATATTATAAACGAGAAAGTTTGTGAGTATGGATAGATTGGATGGATCGATGTTTGTTACTCTTACGTAAAAACTACTGAATGGATTTTAATAAAATTTGCTATGGAGTTAGCTGATACCCTGGATTAGCACATAGGCTACTTTTTATCCCTGGAGGACCACGGGAACGGGACCTACGCGGGTGAAACCGCGGGACGTATGCTTCTGCTATTATATTATAGCTTATGGCTCCGGCTTGTAGGAATACCTAATCCGCATAGTAATGCGGATTTTGTATGGAAATTATTATA
The DNA here is from genome assembly GCA_921972225.1 of Euplexia lucipara. NCBI lineage: Eukaryota > Metazoa > Arthropoda > Insecta > Lepidoptera > Noctuidae > Euplexia > Euplexia lucipara. Next base: position 3,244,149 of record OV179168.1, on the reverse strand, counting down.
AGTAATATTTTAATACTATTGTAAAGGATATTCAACCATGGCTTGAACTCCATTTTTCTTAAATACGACGATCCTCTGTACTTGTCCGTGTGGTGTGCTGATTGTGTGTATGACGTCCTGTAACAAACAGATAGACAATTGGTTAATAATGCTATATATCAAAAATAAAATATACACTGGAATGGACCGATGGATACATAATAATAACCAGGATGACCCCAGTGTGTTAAATTTTCCCGATTGAATATGAACCTTATTCTGTTTGCCATAAAGTTGAAAAACGATCAAAGAAATTTGACACATTGGGGTAACTTGACGTGCTGGCGTCTGTACAATTAGGTATAGCTTATGGGCTGTTTGACAAAATTTTAATTTATAGTCCGTCATCTACATTACAAGAAAATATTCGACACGTATTCTTTTCATTTTCAAATTGATGCAAAACTGCTTGGATAAGGCGCATTAAAGTTGAGGAGAGGGGGCTTGTAACGTCATAACTTAGTATAAACTGTACTGGCTAAAGACGTTAACATTTTGACTCGATGTATCGCCGTTATTTTATGATTACGTGAAATAAGAAAAAAATATGTGTCTAATATTTTCTTGTAATCTAGATGAGGGACTAAAAACGTTTTTTTTTGTCAAATAGCCCATTCTGATGAATAAAGTTTCATTAAATCTAGTGTTCAAGTGGCGAAGGAAGGGCGATTTGGGGGATGTCTTATGTAATTTTTGACGTTCAAAAAGTGCTGATCCTCAGCCTAATTTGAATTAGTGACTTTCGATTTGGATTTTATAATAATCATTCAGTATTTATGCGATAAAGAGTGAAAAACATCCATATATACAAACTTCAAGTCATAACAAGGTTTAGGAGAGGCCCATAGACTTCCAGTATTGTCTGTGCATAGCTTTCTATGGCCTATTTGAGAGAGTACGACTGGCGGCCGATACCCGCGATGGGTCAGATGGTTGTGATTATTACACGAAGTTTGTATGTATAGCTGTTTGTTACTCTTTAACGCAAGAATACTGAATTAAATTCTGTGGCCCTAGTGAAAAGGGGTATAAGTCCAATTTTGTCGAAAATGAGTTAAGTGTACCAAAGTGATCAGAAAACCGACTTTTACAGTTTTTTTTGGTGTCAGTTGGACCCTTTTACACAAAGTAACTTTCTTATTTTTAGAGATAGCTTAGATCTGTCTTCACCAAACGATAGAGCATATTTTTCTGATCACTTTGCTACACTTAACTCATTTTCGACAAAATTCACTAGGGCCACAGAATTATTCTTTAAATAAGTCTGAAATTGTCAATCCTCCTTGAGCAAGCGTATTGATCAATAATCGTGTCTTAGCAGTATGAGAAGAGAAAAGTCTGGTAGGTAACTAAATTAATTAATTAAACCCCGAGAGGACACCGGTGTCCACGCTGTCATTGTCTTTCTATTGCGTCTCTAATTGACACGATTGAAATGTTAATTTTGTACATTATGATGCATGCAAGTCTAGATAATTATATACCTTAAAAACACATTAAAATTGAGAACCGTAATAAACTTCAAGACATTAGTAATTGAGTCGTAAATCCGCGTCAATGTCGGACGGTAACCAAATTAATATTATTGATTTAATGTTTAGACAAGCGTGAGTAATGAATTAAATTTATAACTTCTTGATTGTAACGCCTAACGAAAGCATTAAAATTAAATGTCAATCTATTCTGATTTTCGTTTCCAAGGGATATTGAGCGTGACAATAGTTTATTGTTGTCGTCTGTATGTCACGAATGAAAATTAGATTATATTGCCAATTATACCGAGATACATACCTACGTAATACTTCGCTCGTGTTCCTCGAAGGGGTCGGCAGAGATATAAATATAGTACTACTACTTCAACGAGGCAATACAAAAACTTTTTCATCCCACCATCTCGGAAAGAGTATTTTTAATCTTCAATATCTGAGTGGAAAAGCCGTTTTTATTCTCTAGAGGATAAAGTAAATTGAATTTAGAACATCGTGTGCACTAAGTTTGTGAATTAAAAAAAAACATTAAACCTATTTACTGCTACCTCTATGGTGCCGAATATATCATACGACTTTTTTTTAATTTGTTATAAACTCAGACTCGGAACCTTCTTAGTGTTCTTTTTTCAATTTGCTTTGTACGCGGTTCTTTACGCGGCATTTTTTCACGTCATTGTTAAACCTTTTATTAGAAACAAGAAACTTGAAAACAAGTGAAAAAACTAAAATGAGTGATTCTAGCGACCATGAAGTTTGTTTGACGCCAACAGAATTGACTGAAACTGTTAATAATTCGCAAATGAGCTTTCTCCCTCAACAATCACGCGAGAAGAATTTAAAACAGTACGATATGTTCAACACGTGGCGACTAGCAAAAGGAGCCAAAACTTTCTCAAAAAACGTTTTTTTTTTTTGCATCTAGTCATTTCCTCGCTGAGGTGGAATGAAAAGTTACGTGTTGCACTCGAGTGCAAAGATTTTTCACCTCGTGCTCTTTTGATTCCTTCGCTTGCTCGGTCATCAAAATTGAACACGCGGTTAAAAAGCAACTTTGCACTCTTGTTTAACAAATAACTATTTTACAAAAAATACAACCGACTTCAATAAACACTAACCGGTGTAAAATAACTCTAAATTAGGAAGTCTGTGGCTTTGGTGGTTTTGTCTCATTCATGATTGGCCACCGACTTCCGAATTTAGAGTTATTTTACACCGGTTAGTGTTTTTTGAAATCGGTTGTATTTTTTGTAAAAAAAAAAAATATTTAACAGTTTTTAGTTTTTTCACAAAATGAAAACCATTAGGCCAAACTATGTAATTTTTTTATGAACCAAAAAGGAACTAGTCCGCATCAAACGAAAAAAGAATCACGTAAATCGGTACATAAATCTCAGCGTAATCGGTGAACAAACGTACAAAAAAATGTTCAAAAATAAATTAAATTCTCATAAAACTGTTCATAAAATGAAAACTACCGGGTCAAACTATGTTATATTTTTATGGGACCAAATGACAGCTATTCCGCATCGAACTAAAAAAGAATCACGTAAATCGGATCATTAATCTCAGAGTAATCGGTGTACACAAATAGCAACAAAAAAAAAATACCGATCGAATTGAGAACCTCCTCCTGAAGTTGGCTAATTTAAGTACAGACGCCAGCACATCAACCTACCACAAACTGTCGAATTTTCTCAATTGAACGTGAACTTTATTCTGTTTGATATAAAGTTGAAAAATTATCAAAGAAATTTGACACTTTTGTCACGGTCTTGTTTTTTATACGCTTCTATAGCGAAACCTTCGGAATGCGTAAGAGTTACCGAATCACACTCACTAAGGCCCATTGTTGGCATCAACGGCAGATTTTAATTATTATAAATTAATGAAGGCAATGCCCGTATATTTAGGAATATGCATTTTAATCGTAGAAAGCTAAATTTGTAAAAAATCAATAACATTTAATTTACCAGCATTTTTGACTTTAATTATTGCTATGATGATATTGCAACTAAATTTTGATCGTTTTTAATACGAGAATTTCACGAGATTCCTACGCATTTTCCGATCATTCAATAAAATCGAGACTTCACTTAAACTGGAAGCAAATCAAACAGCACCACTTCACAAATCTAACAAAAAAAAATCTAAAGAGAACAAATCAATTTATTCTCAACGACAAAATAACAAATAAAAAAAGGTAAACTATCCAGCAGAACCAATATAAAATCTATCACCACTTTACAATGCACGGCAGTGTACATACAGTGGGGGCGCAATATCGCTACCCACTTGTTGAAATTGAAATCGTCGTACACTGGCGGCCGTAATAACATTTTGCATTTGACATTAGACGGGGAGGTAGTTTAATAAAAAAAAATTCGTTGCGGGGTACTTGAGTGTGTTCTTGTTGATATTGCTACGGTTTTATTTTCACCCTTTTGTAGCAACAGCAGGGCTATATCTTCATTGCCAGTGACTAACCGGCGTTCAATAGGCATGTGGACAGTGTATATCAAAATTATATTAAGCCCATCAGTTAGATTATAAAAAAATATACAAAATATTATTTTTCAAATTAATGGAAAACTATTCAGATGAAGGGCACAGCAACTGTTCCACCGTAATACAGTTTATTAATACTAGTACGGGGACCAGAGTGAATCTGTTCCGTGTTTAACAACCATAATAAGTACCGATACATGACAAACGAATACTTTAACATCTCTAATACCTACTTGTTTGTAAACTAGGTACTTGAATTGTGCAAGGTTGTTATTTTGATTTGGTGAATAAAAGATTATTTTTTTTTTAATAAAATTGAGGAGAAAGGGCATGTAACGTCATTATTTAGTATAAAATGTACGGGATAGTGACGTCATGCGACATTTTGACTCGATATTTTACAGTTCTTTTTTGATTAGGTACGTGAAAATAGAAAAAAAAAATTGTCGAATATTTTCTAGTAGGTAATCTAGATGAGGGACTGAAAACTAAAATTTTGTCAACTAGCATATTACATACCGAACTTTATGAATAAATTAGGTAATGAATTAGGTAATGCATGTACATTTAAAAAAATGGTATTGTACAGAGACCAGCACATCAAGTTACCCCAATGTGACAAATTTCCCCAATTGAATTGGAACCTTATTCTGTTTGCCATAAAGTTGAAAAACGATCAAAGAAATTTGACACATTGGGGTAACTTGATGTGCTGGCGTCTGTACTTTAAGTGGACTTCAAGTTACGGTGACTGTCAGACGGGGTGTGCGCTTCGTCACATCTCGACGAGTACGCATGACGTCATCGTCAGATACACACTGATACGAAACTAGCCGTTTGACAGTAAATCGTTGAACACTTTATTTTATTTTCTTTGGGTGGCTTACAGCTAACAATAAAAAATTAATAGCGTGTTGCTCAACGACAAGCCATACTACCATAGCCATACTTTGCTTGCATATTGATCATAAGTATGAACTGTCAACGGAGATACGCTCCCTGCTGAAGTAAATATAATACTTCGGAGACACGAGTAAACATAATAAGTAGAAACGAATGCAGTAGATAGTAATATTCAATGTAATGCAATGTACGAACTGCTTTTATTCTCGTGCAAATCGTAAAACTTGATAGTGAGAAAAGAGATTGCTGTTGTGCACCTAGAATGGTCTTGCAAAATGCAGAATATAGCTCTCTTATTACATATAAATATAACACAAATAAATAAGGTTATTGTTCACTCTAGGTACATTGAGTCTAGGTTTTCTATCGAGCGATGTTACCATTTTGGTTAAAATTTAGTGATGTATTAAATATAAATGTGTGTGTAAAGATGTTATGTAAAATGTACAGACGCCAGCACGTCAAACTTCCCCAAACTGTCAAGTTTTTCCAATGGAACATGAACCTTATTCTGTCTGTTTTAAAGTTGAAAAACTATTTTTAGAAAAATGACACTTGGGAGTAGCTTGATGTGATAGCCTCTGTACCAATAATCACACCAATAAATGAATGAATTGAATTTAGAATTCCCCAACCAACAAAATCACATAAAAAAATGTACTTTTATAAACATAACAAGATAATCCTAATAAGTTAAAAGTACGGACGGACAGATTTTGGCACTTAATAAAATTTAAAGAGCTGGTCTATAATTTTGGCCGCACCAACATCGATAACCTTTTTAAACTAATGACCTGCTAGAAATCAATCAAATCTGTTGATTTGAAAAGAAAAATGAAGATCTTTCAAAATATTTGCTGATACGAAATGAATTATGTTATTGATTCGGTACTTTGAAGGGGTACGGCTAAGGCCTACCTCTCATTGTGGATCAAATCCCGGCAAATTCAAATGTGATTTTTTCAATTCTTAAGTATTTTCTAAGTTTATCTTAGACATCATTGACATTTGTGAAGGAAAACACCGTGAGGAAACCTGAACTTATTGTTACAATAAGTTTAAAATCACCAATCTGCCCTGAGCAAGCGTGGTGATCAATGCTCGTGCCTTCTTTGTATGAGAAGAGGCAGTGTTTGTCCTGCAGTGGGACAGTAACAGGCTGGTATTATTATTATATTCACTGGCATGTTAGTCTAGTAGTTAGTTGACCTGACTGCTATGCCGGAGGTTGTGGGTTCGATTCCCACCCAAGACAAATGTTTGTGTGATGAGCACGACCATTTGTTCTGGGTAATTTATCTATAACTAGCAGACGTCACGTGATTTGACCCGCGTAGTTCCTGTTCCCGTGGGATTACAGGGCTAAAAAGTAGCCTATAGATGTCATCCGGGAATAGTGTAGCTTTCTACCAGTGCAATAATTTTTAAAATTGGATAATTAGTCCCGAAGATACAAACTTACAAACAAACATACAAAAATGACCTCTTTTTAATATTAGTATAGATATGTATGTATTTAGAAATATATAAGAATATTTATCAGCTGTTTAGAACCCATGATACAAGCTCTGCTAAGCTTGGGACTAGATGGCATTGTGTGAAAGTTGTAATTTTTTTTTTAATCTTATAATTACTTCAAAATATATATGTACAATTTTAGTTATAATTTAAATAGACATGACCAAAAGGATCGCAGCTTAACTTGATTTTCTAAGCAAATATCCCTTCATGTGTCAAAAAACATTTTTTTTTCATTATAACCACGAAATTACACACAAAAAAAGTCGAGCATAGAGCCATTAGAACTAAAATTCACAATTCTCTTGCAGAGTCTAAAAGTTTCAAGACTTCGAGTGTCCGAAAGAATTCTGTCTGCACGCTAGTAGCATAGAGCAAGATTGCTCGTATATACAAAATTGCAAGAATATGAAACATACATTCGAAAGAGTGTTTTCAGACATATTCATGCCTTTGTTACGATTGCTAAGTTTTGAGTAAAAATTTTGTCGGGATTTCGGGAACTAGAATAGAATGAACCAAGAAAGACAATGGATGGATTTTCTGGATAATGAATTTTGATAAAAAAATTGAAGAAATCAAGCACCCAAGCTAATAATAAATACCAGGTACAGTTAGGTACAGACGCCAGCACATCAAGTTACCCCAATGTGTCAAAATTTCCCAATTGAATATGAACCTTATTCTGTTTGCCATAAAGTTGAAGAAAAACGATCAAAGAAATTTGACACATTGGGGTAACTTGATGTGCTGGCGTCTGTACCTGAGAAAGTGAACCTATAAACATAATAATAATATTCCACAACTTTCACATAACGCCATTCAGTCCCGAGCTAAGCAGAGCTTGTTTTGTGGGTAAAAATAAGAAAAAGATTCCGGGTTGGTATTAGCAACTCCACGTCAAAGCGCGTATTTTGCATGTGGGCCATAATCTACCACGCGGGCCCAGCGCGAATTGGTAGATACATACATACATAAACTCACGCCTTTTTCCCATGGGGTAGGAACTGAACAGAAACTACAGAGCGCCAAATGCTACGATTCTAACATACTTCTTTTGCTTCGTTTACATTCATACATGTTGTCATACAGACACGCCGGTTGCGAGTACTACGGACCTGGCCTTTCTGAAGAACCTCACCAATAAGGTCGATGTATGTCCTTCTAGGGCGTCCCCTCCCGGCGTTCCCACTTACAAATACCTTTCGTTAGTCGCCTTTCATCCATCCTTTCAACGTGACCAAACCATCATAAGCATATTCTTTTAATTTTTTTTTGGTAGATGTCACATGATTTCGAGTTTTTTGGTTCTAGGACATGCCGGTTTCCTCACGATGTTTTCCTCCAGCGTTTTTGTGTTGTGGGTAGTAAACCTACTTATTTATAACTAACTAAATACATATATACCATACTAGTGGCCCGGTACGTGCTTCGCTACGTATAAAGTGAATAATAAAAAAAAAGGTAACTTTAAATTCATTTATTCAAACAGTAAAATATTTTATTAATTGCTAGCTATTTTACACAATTCCCATCTGAAAATAGTTTCATTTTGACAGCAACATCCCCATTAACAAAATGATCTGCCATATATTGAATTCATTTGTTACAAAAAATGTGATATATATGAAGAACCGCTCCACCGATTTTGTGCAAACTTCACATAAACCATCTACTAAATAGTCCGAAGAAAGCCTAAACATTTGGTTCGGATAGGTGAGCCCGTTCTTGAGTTACAAAATTACAACGAAAAGTGGCATTGATTTATAGAGATATACCATATATTAATTACACCCAGACACAGAACAATTTATCGTGGATGTTTATTTTTAAACGAACTTTTGAATACATACGATATTTTGAAATTCTTTATGGAAACAACTACCGTCAAAAAACACCATATAAACATCAAACTACCTTCCGAAAAATAAAATATATATCAAAGCATATTGTAATAATTAAATTTCACCCCTCGACTGGGGCCCGTAATAATTAAAGCCCTCAACGGGATGCTCCAAACGTATTTTTTAGCTAGCAGGTATTAATTTTTAATTCGCTCCTATCTTACACACAGAAATATTTATGAGAATTCCGAAGTATAAAATCGTTTTCGGAAATTCGGAAACTCGGATTTTTTACACGTTTTTAGGTGAAAATTAAAATGTTTTAGTAGGCTCCACGTGGTCGATTTTTAATTTAATTAGACATCCGTGAAGAATTTATTTTATTCGTTTACGTTTTTTCGCTGTAATTTAGCAGAAGCTAATAAAATTAAATGTGTTTGGAAACCATTTTCACATGACCTCGTTATATAGGTATCTGTGTAAGTAGGTGCTTGAGAAGGCTTACAAGCTCCAAGGATATTTAAAAAGTTAATGGCATGTTCTTTAAGACATATAGAAATTACCTTACTTGGATTAGAATGAGATGAGATACACAATTAATTATAAAAAAAAAACGTCAACTTGATTTAACACGTCAACATCTAGCTCTGCATAAAAATATTTTTTAATAATAAAATAACGTAAGATCAGTGCTCAAATACCTTAAAATACAGAGATACGAGTGTGAATTACACTGGATAATGTTTTGTGTACCATATGAATAAGCCACTACTAACTTATATGAAAAACTATAATGTCACTGGAACTTTGAAAAGTGAATAAGCGGAAATAAAAACCAGGTGGAGCATTGTATACACTACAACAAGATCTGTGAATAATAACTAAAGTGACAAGCAGGCTCAGGTCACTTAATATATTTATTTTTAAGCCCGTTAAATTTCCTGACGGCTCAGACCTGCATATCAAAATTTATCAAGATAATTTTCATATTCGCGGTTGCTAAGGCCGCCATCGGTTGTCCTAGCGACGACATGCGTCGCTAGGTCTCCTCCACTGCAGCGTCCAATTGCAAGACCATCCTGTGACGCACCTACGTAACGACGCATGCGTCTTGTTACAAAAACAAGCAGCCGTCATATTTCGACTTCTGACTTTTTATGTTTTTAGTGTTACTTTATTGTGTTTTTTAAATTTGTTTTAAGTTATTATTTTTTGTGAATGTAATTAACTGTTGTGAATGCAGTCCGTAACCCAATCTTGTGATGGCACGTCGAACGCGACCCATACATGTACACAGTGCAACAAGTCATTCAAATCTTTGAAAGGCCTCAACATACACACTACAAAAACACACAGGAAATGTGTTAGCCAAAACAGTTCACCTTTAGACATCCATCCCATTATTCCGAGTGCGCCTACTTATGTAGCCAGCGATCCAACTCCTTTCCACATATATCTTAGCCATTTGAAAAATAGTATCCCCATAGTTAAAAGAATCCCTCGAGGAGCTCGAATAACCGTTGCTACACATTTATCACAATTAATCCAGAAATGTTACATAAGCAATTGTACTCAAGACTGGCAGAACCTATTTTTATTTTCATACAGCACACTACATATAATAAAAACTGATGAACCGAATTTATCCTTGACACAAAAGATTAAGAATAACTGTGCTGTAAGCTCCTCGCCTTCTCCCGCACCTCCAATCAAACATGATGCCCCTCGTAATCGCAACAAACTCATCGAAAACAAAATCTGTGACGGAGATCTCAAAGGTGCCGCTCGCCTTTTGTTCTCCAACGACGTGCTATCACCAGATACCCCTGACACCCTTCAGGCCTTACAGACAAAACATCCTCCAGCTCCAGTAAACCCTTATTTTCTCGACCCTCCAACAGCAGGGCAAGCATGCCTTCAAATTCAAAAAAAAGATGTTACGGATGCCTTTTTATCTTTTAAACCAGGTTCGGCTGCAGGTTTGGATGGAATCTCACCCCAACATTTGAAAGACTTAACATCGCTTTCTGTGGGTGATGCAGGCGAGCAACTTGTAAATTCGATCACCAAATTAATTAACTTTATGTATTCCGGTAATGTCAATCCAGAAATTGTTCCCATTCTTTTCGGCGCGAACCTCATTGCCCTCACCAAAAAGGACGGAGGGGTGAGACCAATTGCTGTTGGATCAACACTACGACGTCTGGCCTCCAAAATTGCTGTTCGACATATTTTACCTAAATTAAATTCGGAATTTGAACCCGTACAGTTAGGCTTCGGTGTAAAAGGAGGGTGTGAGGCATCCGTCCATGCCCTACGCTCTTTCCTAACTTACGGACAGCCCGACGTGTTGCTCAAAATTGATGTCAAAAATGCTTTCAATTCGGTAAATAGGGATACCCTGCTGACGGAAATAAAACAACATATACCGGAAATATACAATTATCTTCTTCTCAGTTACGCTGACCCAACAAAATTGTTATATCGTTCTAATGAACTTTCCTCGGAAGTAGGTTGTCAACAAGGTGATCCCCTTGGGCCTGCAATTTTTAGTTTGGCCATAAATCCGATAATCAAAAATTTAAATTCTAAATTCAACGTTTGGTATTTGGACGACGGAACTCTAGGAGGTGATGTGGATACTGTGTTTTCGGACCTTTTTTTAATCAAAAATAAATTTGAGGCCATTGGTTTGGAGCTTAATTTTAGCAAATGCGAACTTTTTATTAATAACTGCAACTTAAACTTAAATGACGTTCAACAAAAATTTAATATTTTGGCTCCAAATATTAAAATAGTTAACAGTAATTCCCTTTACCTTTTAGGTTCACCAATTTTTGATGAATCTATTTCTGAATATTTTAATAATTCAATTACTAAATTTCAAAATTCCGCTGACCGTCTCCTTGAAATTAGTCCACATTATGCACTTTGCATTTTAAAATTCTGTCTTTTCGTCCCAAAATTTACGTATGTGCTCCGTTGCTGCTCTTTTTGGAATCACCCAGATCTTTTGACACAAGTAGACGACTTAATCAAAATTAGCTTAGAATCGATTCTTAATTTGCAGCTGAACGAGCAATCTTGGACCCAAGCATCCCTACCCATCCGTTATGGTGGTTTAGGGATTCGCAAAATTTCCAGTGTCGCTTTACCAGCCTTCCTATCTTCTGTCCATAGTTCAACAAATCTCATAAGTAAAATTTTAAGGGCATCCCCTTCAAACTTTGAGATTGCTGGCTTGGAAGAAGCTAGAAACGCTTTCTTAATTGCATGCCCAGGTCAAAATTTTCCAGTTTCTTCAAATTCACAGAGGAGCTGGGACGACATAATCTGCAAATTGACTCACGACAATCTTTTGAGCTGTAGTACAGGTTCTGCGCGTGCTAGACTTTTGGCTGTGGGTGCGCATGAGGCCGGCTACTGGCTTCACGCGTACCCTTCTTCAAATACCGGAACATTTCTTGAGCCTGACACGCTCCGAATCGCAACCTGTCTACGGCTTGGGGTTCCGGTCTGCGCTCCTCATAAATGTCCCTGTGGCAGTGATGTCGACAGGCTAGGACATCACGGACTGTCATGCCAAAAAAGTGCAGGCCGTTTCTCGAGACATTCTGCACTTAACGACATCATACGCCGGTCCCTTGCCACCGTCAACGTGCCAAGTCTACTTGAGCCGACTGGTATTGCAAGAGACGATGGCAAGAGACCGGATGGTATGAGTTTGATTCCATGGAAGATGGGCCGGGTGCTGGTATGGGATGCAACCTGTTCAGACACGCTGGCCCCTTCCCATCTACATGGAACCAGCATCAGAGCTGGTGCGGCTTGTGAAGCGGCTGAAAAAGGTAAATTATCAAAATACAGAGGTCTAGGCTCCGAATATGATTTTGTCCCATTCGGTGTCGAGACCCTTGGTCCGTGGGGTCCTACCGCTATAAGGCTTTTTAATGAAATTTCGAAAAGGTTGGTCGACGTCACAGGAGACCGAAGAGCTGGCAGCTACCTCGGACAAAGAATTAGTCTAGCTATTCAAAGGGGGAACGCTGCCAGTATCTTCGGAACTTTGCCTAAAGGGACTCCTTTTAATAATATATTTTAGTTACTATAGTTTTTTTTTTTTTTTTTTTTTAGTATTGTCTTAGGCTTAGATTGAATTATAAAAAAAAATGTCTTTATACATTCAGCATGTTTTATTTTTCTTATCTTTTTAATCAATGATGGTAAAGCGCACTAGTTTATTAAGAGCCTATTCAAGTATTTTATTTTGTTTACTACTTGTTGTAATTAATATTAAATCCTGAAGTTTATCGTAATAAAACGTCGTAGTTTTCGTAGTAAACTCGATAAAAAGATATCCAGGGCGAATTTAGATTTGCGCGCACACTTAAAGTACCAAAATTTACCCTAACTTTAAACATTATTTTTTTTTCGGAATTTTCCCTTTACTTGTGTTACTGTGTTATTTGTGTTGTACCTTTCTTTAATCAAAATTGACAATTGTAGATCATCCTGAAGAACTTTATAGATATGTTTTAGGCCGAAAACCATTATGGTAGTTTCCGTTGACCTGGAATCACGAAATTTGGCAAAAATCAAGTTTAACAGCACAACACTACCTACTTTAGCATTGTAAGCACCATAGAGACACGCAGCACAGTAGGTCACATTAAAAATTTGAAAATTGTATCTTTCGAAATCAATACATTTCAGTAAGGTAGTTAGGTTAGCTAGTTAGGTTCGCTATAGAATAGGTACGATGAGTTAGGTTAGGTTATACATATATTATTGGAAGATGAGTGCAAAGCTTTATGGCGAAGATAGTACAGACAAATTAGAACCATTTAAACCATGGTTATACAACGTGTTTTTTTTTATATCCTATAACTCTAGGGTATGATTGAGACCATATCAAGGAATCAACTGGCATATGAATTATGTTTCAATCATCCTTTTTTTATTACTATCATACAAAATAATTCGACAAAGTCACGATGATTAATGTAAAACACCCGTACGTGAAAGGAAAGTGACGTTAGAAAGAAGATTCGTCGTACTGGTGCCAATGTTTGAACTAATTAGGTAATAAAAATAATATTAATAATACTTAATAATAATATTCCACGACTATTCACACAACGCCATCTAGTCCCAAGTTAAGCAGAGCTGCAGAGCTTGTGTTACGGGTACTAAACAACTGATAATTTAATTATGATTGATGATATCTCCGAAACTATGCATTTTTGGACCATCTGTTCTAAGAGTTTTAGTATTATTTTTACCTACAGAATATAACCCTAGAGTTATGTGATAAAAAAACACCTTGTATTTGTATTTACAAATTGTGCTGTTCTTCAGTCTAATTTGTATAAATGGCTTTTGATTATGATTTTTACACACAATTATTATAACTCACTCATTCAGGCGTACACTGACATGCACAACTTGCACAATTGCACACATACATTCTACACAAACATAAATCCCACAACATATCACACATAACATAATTATACAAAATTTAGTTCATATTTTAATTTATTTTTTCGAAAATATATTAATTTCAAATTAGAAAATAGTAAATACTTGCATAATTCTTGTGTGTACATTATGTAATAGTACATTATGATATAAGTGCGGCTGTGCAGTAAGTTGAAAATTACAGCCGAGGCGATATTGCTAGCCCAAGCCGTAGAAGAGGGTTATAAGAAAGCTGAGGCTGTAATTATCAAAGCGCACGTACGACGTACGACGTCATACGACGTTTTATAACATATTAAAAATTACATACACATTACATTTTATTTATAAAATGTTGACCACTTTTCTGACATAAAAACTCTTTGCTATGATTTAAAAAAGAACCGTTCGTTTTAGACGGAACATCTTGATAAACCGTGCGTTTTACTTAATTAAAAAGAAACTCGTGCGTTTTACATTCCTATAACGCACAAGTACGTAATGAGATACATTACGATTAAATATGTTATTAATTTTAGTTACGAAAGTGTGGAGTGTCCTAATACAGGCATTTACTTGCTTAGAAGGGCACTTCTATTACTAGTTAGGCTGTACAAACTTGTTAAAGAAAATAATCTATTTGTATTTGTAATAAATTACATTACATTCGAATTACCATTTTCCCGCTTTACCACACCGACAACTTCATACTATCAATTACTGCACAATTCAAACCGGTCACAAGTCAGACTGTATTAACTACACGTTAACTTCACGTTAGTAAGCTAGCCGTCAATTAAACAATGCATCGGGAGTGAAGCCCACCTTTGAGAATAACGCAGTAAGTTTAAACTCGACGAACTTGGTTAATTGTGCGACTAACTGACACTAGCTCGGGAGTCGAACTGCGACCCTATGGGACGGTGGTCTTGTCAAGTTCGCAGTTCATGGTACGTAGACTTGTTGAAATAAGACAAGCCGCATACTGCGTATCTCCGTCGACCTAACAAACAGCTAGTTTCGTTTTGGCTACCATCAGTGGGTATCTAGGATGACGGCATGCGCACTCGCAGGGATGTGACGAAGTCTGGAAAGTCACAGTCAAACTTGAAGTCCACTTAAAGTGCAATACCATTTGCACGTGAAGCTCCTCAAGTTCCGAGTTGAGCTCACGATTACTGACAAATGCTTGCACTGACTGATCTGGTACCCTCATTCTGTGTGGTTCTTTCCTCAAAAGACCGTCTCCGTCACTAATCTGCATGGATCTTACATGATTTGACCAAGATAATGTCTGGACTTTAAAAGAGAGACCTCTGAGTTTCTTTCGGTGTTTCTTCTCAGAGTAGTCAGATAGTGAAACTCCGATTTTATCTACTAGTTAAAAAAATGACGAGTAAAAGTTTTATTAAAAAATTATAATAATAATAATAGATAAGATATATAAAAATAAGATAGATAGATTAAAATAAGATAATAAGATTTAAAAAATAGGTTACTGCTGCATTAGCCCTCTTCATCTCTTCTAAATTATTGCTGTGCCCGAGAGGGTCCATAATGATTCTGTACCTTTATATTCTTAAGACCATTTATGTACATTGTGGAACGCGACAAATATTGAGTATTGAGTATTGAGAAATAAATATCATTTATAATTTTTTTTTTTTTTAATTCTCAGTTGTCATCAAGTTCGGTGTGCAATTAAACGCCTGTTAGTAACTGGTGATGTAAAGATAGAAAATAGCCCTGCTGTAGGGGTGTTGGTTACGTTTTCGTTGAACACTTTGACCAGTGATCATCATTATGAATAAACTGTCAACTAAAACGCAATAACCCAGTTGCAATCCTACAGGATGGTGATCTTATAAATTTCGCTGCTCATGGTACCTGGACCAGTTGAAATAAGACGTGCCGCATATGTATTCGATTTCCGAACGAAGCACCAGACTACATTAGGGATTTAAAGTGACATTCATGATGACACAAAGTTTCTTCTATGTTGCGTTCGGAAACATTCAACATTTTCGGAAATTGAATGAGAAAATCATGTCCATGTGAGGTTTTTCTTGTTTCTTTTGTCACACCAAGTGCCTTTACTGGCGCAAACATCCTTACACTGTTCGTTTGGAAACATTAAACATTTTCCGAAATCGAGTGAGAAAACCGCGTCCGTGAAGATTTCTTTTTCGTTCTTATTTCACAAAAAAAGCCATTCATGACGCATAATTTCATAAATATTACCTTCAGAAATAGAATCCACCACTTTCGGAAATTGAATACATAAAACCGCACATGTGCGACTTACCTTATCTACCTAAAACCTTCAACGTGTCAATCAATTTTATTTTTTAAATTACGTATTTTTTTTTATTGTGAATGTAAGGACTACGTGGATTTTTTTTTTTTAGATTTTCTTTTCTAAATCATTTTAAGTTCTTTTATTTATTTATTTTATATTTTGTCTGGCAGTTTGAGTTTTTTATGGGACCAACCCAAATTTTCTTTCTTTGGTATTGTTCGTCGGACGTGGAGCTCCTCAAGTTCCGAGTTGAGCTCACGATTACTGACAAATGCTTGCACTGACTGATCTGGTCCCCTCATTCTGTGTGGTTCTTTCCTCAAAAGACCATCTCAGACACATGGATCTTACATTAGGTATTTGACCAAGATAATGTCTGGACTTTAAAAGAGACTATGACCTCTGAGTTTCTTTCAGTGTTTCTTGTCAGAGTAGTGAAATAGTGAAATTCCGATCTCTTTTACTAAAAAACGTGACGTGTAAAAGTGTTTATGAAAACCTATTTACAAAAATAAATATCATTTATCATTTATGCTTCTTCGGTGTTTTTGGAAACAAAAAGAACCCGTAAATGAAAACCTTTAGAATCTAGTCACAATCTCATCTTAGCGGCAATCAATGATATAAACGTTTCAATAAATGCACGGAGGTAAATCTGAAATATTTTCGATAGATAGACGTTAAAAAATTAGGGAATTACCTTGTCTCCTTCCCTCGCTCCTCCTCGCTATTATACAAAATACGTTTGACCCGTACCTACTAGTATCGTATATAGTTTTATATTAACCAAAGCTAGTCTGAGGTCTGAGCTGGCGTACCAGGTAAGTAGGTACGTTTCAAAATCAATATGTATAATGCATATTTGCTTTCCCGCCATAGTGGCTGCATGAAAAACGAGCCGCGACGTGCTCCAGACATCGCACTTTTTTAATAGTAGCTGCTGGTGGGGTGACCATAATTACTTCGAAACTGATGAGGAGTATAAGGTACGATTGTCACCAAATAGGCCGTCGCCGCATCGGAGCGCATAATTTCGCAATGAAATAAAGATTTCTCTACTTAAGTTTCAAGTTTGTATGAAATTTATGGCCCTCTCATATTATAGACCAACAGTCCTACGAGCTTTTTTTTTGTATTTTGTATTTATATTATTCGGAACTTAGTATATTCCGCGCGTATGCCGCGTTGCAAGCGTTGCAGTTGTATTAATTCCATGCAAGACAGGAAACAGTTAAATCGTCTGAATTTAGAAAATTATCACTAGCTCTGGTCACCACGCTTGCTCAAGGCGGATTGGTAATTTCAGGCTTATAATAACGTGGGTCTAAGGCAAGTCTACATTTCGAAGCGATTTTTATCGTCACCAACGTTAATGACATATCTATTGTAAACTTATAAATACACAAACATTGCGACTTGCCCGGATTTGATCCACAAATTCATGCAATTATTATTTCTTAATATTTACAAACACACATACGAAACGCACACCTTAATCCTGACGGGGTTGGGGAAGAAGCAGATGGCGCTCTGTAGTGTACCCGATTTGTAAGAATCGTATTTCTTAGATGCTTCTTGTGCTGTTTACGTTACCAATTTTTTCATACACGCACGACGGTTGCAAGTACCTTCTACGCACCTGACGTTTCTGAAGAATTTAACTCATCATGTGCCGGAACGTAGATCCACGCGAGTCACAATTGGTTTTTAATTGTTTTCTATAATTACGGCATACCAGTGAATTATCACAATCAAAAGTCATTTATAAAAATTATGCTGCGGATCAGCACTTTTTAAACGTCAAAATTACATAAGACACTTCCCAAAACGCCCACCCTTCGCCACTTCCTAGTGTTTTGCTGTTAATATTTGAGACTGATACGTATCCTACTTCCTATCGATATCCCACGCCATGGTCACCCTACACACCTCGAGTAATATTGACGCAGTGTAAGGAGGGGAGATGATACCATTTCACGAAGGGGATGAAACTGCAAAGTTTGCACTATCGTATAGATAGCGCTGTAAGCCTAGCCAATTACTTCTTGATAGCAAGATTTTTTATATGGATAGACGTTTTCTGAGGCTAAATATTATGAGAGGTTAAGCTACGCTTGGCGAGGTCGGTCCTTGGAAGGGTGAAAGCACGGTAAGCTGTTGGTCCCGGCTGTTATTTGTAGATCTTTGTCAGTCAATACGAGTTGCCCGAAAGTCTGGCAACTAGTTGTAACAAGGCATCAAAATCGAGTTTAAAATAGTACCTACCTACGAATACCAATAGCAAGCCAGTTATTCGTTCGTTCCAATAACTGGCTTGCTTTCTATGAGAGAGAGAGAGACAGAAAAACACGCGCACGCCGCACGGTTTACATCTATAGCTAAAAGTGTCGTTACAACTTTTGGTCTTAATTTTTTTCGTCTAGCCCCCTTTCGCAACGCGCGATAAAAAACTTCGTTCCAAAAATGTAAGCACTTGGCAAAGTTTGAAAATGCCAAATATTGAGAACAAAGAAACGTACAGCGAGGCTAAGACGATTTGATGTAAAGACAGCAAAAAAAACAAGCTTAGCAAAAACCGTATAAGAAAAAATTCGTACAGTAAATTCTTTGAAGCTTTTGCTTTCTAGAATGTATGTTTTGTGATTAATGTATTCTTTTGTTTTGAAGGTTAAGCTAAGTTGGATTGGGATTGGTGACCATTCACTACATATCAAGACCCCGCCGGGCTCCGTATATCAAAAAGCACGTTAAGCCGTTGTTAGCTCCTTTCCATTCCTACATTATTTGAAGCGAAAACTTCTTGAGGCACTTTGGGCATTTTTGAGATGGGAAAAAACCATTGAACTCGCGAAACTGTTACCGTTACCGTAAGCATCACACTTCTATCGACACTCTTGAAGTGCCACTATTTTTTTTTTTAATAACTGAAAAGTGTATGTACCTATACGGTTTGGTCACGTTGAAAGGATAAATGAAAGGCGACTAACGAAAGGGAGGGGACGCCCTAGAAGGCCATACATAGACCTTATTAGTGTGGTTTTTAGAAAGGTCTGGTGCTCGCCACAGGCGTGTGTATGACAACATGGATGAATGTAAACGAAGCAAAAGAAGTATGTAAGAATCGTAGCAAATGACGCTCTGTAGTTTCTGCCTACTTCCATGGGAAAAAGGAGTTTATGTATGTATGTATGTGTGTAAATACATTGCCCTGCCCTACAAACTCCTGTATCGTGGCCCGTGGGTACTTATACAAACATTTAACCAATGAGCCTTACCAATATTTGTTCCGTGAAGGAACCGTACCCGCGACACGAGCCACTGAATAAATAGTACGTTATGTATTCAAAACAAAAACAGCGCATTTTTAATTTACTCCCTCACTTTGGTCAAACAAAAGCTAGCAAAACGATACAGATTTTAATCCTGTTATCACATTCAAAACAAACCTTCCGGCTTCGCAATTTGAAACAATACTTTTGTTCTAAAACAACTGAAACTCGTTTATATACACGTTCAAAGGTAAATAACAAAAAAAAGCCCACACAAAATTCACTGGCTATATTTTTGCAAACAAAAACAAAAGTATGGCTATATTTTTGCGTATTGTATAGGTGTACTGTTCCACTATATTTTGGATGACAAGTCGCACGTCTATTGTAAAGGTGTTATTAAACGACGCGTGATAGCTCGGCTATAATCCGAACGCGAGACTGCTGGTACACACGGTGCGACAAATGATAACAAGCCTCAACGACGCGTGACGACCGCGCACGCACACTTTTCATTCGTATTGAAAAATTGACAAGCGATGGCTCGTGCGAACATTGCCGAGCAGAAAAAATCTGTTCTGAGCCCGCCGGTTAAACGTCACTGCATATTACGTGTCCATAAGAGCTATAGGCGTAGATCCGCTGTGCAAATGCATGGAAAAGTAGGTGAAGTGAAGGCGAATTGAGCTGTCATTTCATGCTAATAAATAAATAAATAAATAATTTATTTATAACACACGCGCGTGTAGACGAGCCCGCACAAACGACCGTGCACGCACACACATTTTTCATTCATGTTTAAAAACCGTCAAACGATGTGCGTATTTAGTCGATTAGTTCCGTGTACCTATTTGCTTGTCCGGCTCGCGTCATTTAACCGCATCTTTACAATTTGACATTGACAGCGCCTCTATTTAATAACGCTAAGGTTGATTATTGTAGCTAGTGCAAGTGTTGTTACCGGTACAATCAACAAATAAAATTCAATTGGTTGTAGCACTTAAGTTAATTCGCTGTCGGTACACGGGCTCCACAGGTTAGTTGCGACTGTGCCAAATTGATTCACTTGTATGAAACTAAGCTTTTATTTATTTTTTTGCTTATTTCTGTATGCCACCGTAATATGATACTGGGGAGTATTTTATTTTTATTGGAGTTGCTTAATTGTAGTTTGTTTCTTCAATTTGTGTTTTTTTTTGTTATTTCATGGCATGATAAACATTTGGGGAAATGTTATTAAAAAACTACCCTCGAGTACCTATTAGATAGTAAGGCCGGAGACGAAATTTCCTAGAGATTTATCGAAACCCGAGCTGTTTGTGGTCTACGACCTATCTTGAACTTGTACCTTAATACTGACATGATGCAGCGGCATCTATTTCGCCACATATGAACTAAACGAATGACATACAACACGTATGCAAGTTTCCGACAACAACCGTCGGGCAGTAGTAGCCCACTAGACACAACGCCTTTTTGGTCGGAGGATCCTCCTTCTTCTATGGCGGTTGAGGAACTTTACACCTTGTTCCTCATAACTCTAAAATGACAACAAAAACAAAAGCGTATCCACATCACACCCATTTTGGCAGGGAAAAAAAAACACTCCAATTACATACAGAACCCATTGCTGGATCAATTAATTAAATTTTAAAAAGTCCATTACTACCGACCCTAAGCCGACAGGGCTGGCACGGGGGAGTTGTATCTAATTGATATGTTGTTAAACCCGATGCCAGATACAGCAATAATAAAAGAAATGTATGCAAAGTCTCCTTTTTTTGTTTTGTTATTTGGGCAATGCGTGAGCTCGGTGAAAACAAAATGTAAAGGAAATCGTCACATACCTGATATTATAAGTTCTCTAGGTACTTACTTGATTCTGAACCAGCCAAACACACCGATTAGAACTTAAGAATAAGATAAGTCAAAGTCGAATAATTTATTTAGATTAGACAATCATACGTATGGCACTTTTGAACGTCAAACTTAAGTATCAATAAATGTAAAATGATTCTAGTTGTCCCTTTCTACCAAAAGGTGGTTCGAAATGAAATGACGTTTATAAATTAGTCTCTCTGAAATTCGAAAATGGACCGATTTGGCTCATTAAGGTATGAACGGTGTAAAAAAAGTAGATAAAATTGTGAGGAAAGTACTAAAAATAATAAGTACCCAAAACAATCTGTTGCTATCTGTAAAAAATTTGATGTACGTACCGCTCGTGGCGCCGAAATCGTCGGTACGGTATACTCCTCTCAAATCAAAAAACGTATTTAATAGAAGGATTTCAAATAGACAACATTATAATTATGTACAATTTAGGGATTATCGCAAATTTAGGTTTTAAATATGTTGGTTATATTATTATATATGTTGACATTCTAATTCTTTAGTAATAGTAATGGTTTGGATCTATTCGTTGCCATCTACTTGTTGGTTTAACAAAGTATTTATGTATTTTTAAGATATTATTCAATAGTCATGCCACAAAACTCCTCCGAAACGGCTAGACCGATTCTTACGAAATTTTGTTTCTCAAAGAAAACTAGTGTTTTCTATGGACAAAAGTTGAATGGAGCTAAGTGTGGATGGTCCCTTAACCAGTAGGGCTGTCACAATGGGGTAAAGTACGTAATTGATGTGCTAATAATTCCCATGTCTTTTTATTTTTTTCTGTCCGTTATAGGAATTAGGGTCAGGGATGATATACGAGTATCATTTGTTTCTTTTAACCCCAGTTACGAACATTTATTTCAATTGTGCTTTTATCTTTTACTAACTGGGGCCGTGATTGTTGTCATTGCGGGTCGAATTACACATATTATCTATATATTTTATATGACGCTTGAGTGAAGTGAATTGTCAATGCCTAGCATTATTACCTTAATACGCCTTCAATGCACCAACATTTTCCCCGAGGTTTCCCCAAAAGACATGGGGTAGTAGGGTTGCAGTTCTTTGCTTATATACACGATTTCTTTTAGTTACTTTGATATTGCTACTAACCACTTTTTATCACTCCTTTGTCCTTAATATTTTACCGTGTTACACCTACCTTGTTCCATCTCATAAGGTAGACTGGTATAAAAATACCTGAGGCGTTAAGTCCGCCTTTGTACCGTTTTTTTTTAATTTGTGCATAAAGTTCGAATTAATAAATAAATATTAAAATCCTTAGGTACCTATGCCATATAGGTCATAAAGGGTTTTTATACTCGCTACAAAAAGAAAAAAAAAATACATAGGTATAATAATTATGTATAAACAAATTGAGAACCAACACAACAACATTCAACATTGATGACTGATGTCAAATAAATATTTTTCTGTCTTTCTTTTCTTTTTCTAACCTCCTCCTTTTTGTAACTCGGTTAAAAATGGCCACTAAATAATCAC
This sequence comes from Euplexia lucipara, assembly GCA_921972225.1. Lineage (NCBI taxonomy): Eukaryota > Metazoa > Arthropoda > Insecta > Lepidoptera > Noctuidae > Euplexia > Euplexia lucipara. Next base: position 3,221,423 of record OV179168.1, on the reverse strand, counting down.
GTTTTGTACAAGCTACTTTTAACTACATCTGCGGTGAAGGTAGGTAACACAAAACTTGATTAGGTGCCGCGAATTACCACCCCTAAAGTTAGGGTCATCCTTTGGTATTTACGCCTCGCCCTAATTCATGTTTTAATTATTAACATGTTCTGTTTTGTTGCTCTTTCGCGTTCGTGTTTTACGAATGAAAAATGTATGTGGAATAATGAGGATTTTCTTTTCCCCTTTTTTGGACTGTAGGTAGTAGGTAAGTACGTTTCTTTTAACATTGGTAACTAGCTGTTGCCAGCGGCTTTGCCCGTTACAACTCCAAAAATATCCCACGGGAAGATATAATCGAGATAAAAACTATCCTATGTGTTAATCTAGGTTATAAACTATCTGTGTACTAAATTTTATCCAAATCCGTTTAGTCGTTTTTGCGTGAAAGAGTTCATAAAAAAAGTGTCGTGACACAGTGTTTGTAACAAAACCCCTCCGAAACTGCTAGTTCAACTCTATGAAATTTTGTGTGTATATTCAGTAGATCTGAGAATGGAACGTAAACTAACATTATAACACCCCTCTTTTTGCGTCAGGGGTTAAAAAAACGAAAAAATTAATTCTAAGGCGGAGCGAAGTTAGCCGGGGCAGTTAGTACTTTATGTTATTTGTTATCTCTTAATTGTTTTTTATGTTATTTTTTATCTCTTCGTTGTTTTTTTTGTGTGCTAAGCTATGTCTTAAGTGCACTAAATAAAACTTTGCTAAATTTATCTACCTACTTAGTAGAGTGCAATAATTTTCCTTACGTTATAGTAATCCCAGCCTATAATTGTCCCACTGCAGAGCAAAGGCCTTTTCTCATACCGAGAAGGCACGAGCTTTGACCACCACGCTTTCGATTTCAAACTTATATTTACTACTAGAACTTTGCTCACGACTTCGTCTGCTGCAATTTAATATAATTATAATAAAAATATACATAGTCAAACAATACTTATTCAACATAACAATACATATTTGTATACATAGTCACTCGAAAATAATATACCTTTATAATAGTAGAAGAATTGTTAAAATCGGTAAACTAGTTTTTGAGTTATATCCTTACAAACTCTAAAAATCATATCTTTCCTTAAAAAAAAACTTTGAAAAAGAAATCGTTTTCAACATAATAGTCAATCTTGTTTAGTAAAAGAAAACGTTACTTAAAGTATCCTTTAAATTAACCAAGATATATCTTAGGTGATCCGCGATGTTACTCATGATAACGACGCCATCTTGTACCTTTGAAGTGGGTTTTATGTCATCTTTTAACCTTACATTTATCAATGTTGGTATTAAGAAATATAACAGGCTTTTATAAAGTAAAAGAAGTTGATATCGTTTCATATATTTTACTGGTTTCTAAGGATAAATAAATAATATTCCACAATTTTTCACACAACGCCATTTGGTCCCAAGCTAAGCTTGAGAGCTTGTGTTATGGGTACTAAACTGCTGATAAACATACTTACATATTTCTAATTACATAATAAATTACACCCAGACATAGAACAAATTATCATTATTTGGATTGTAGTAGATGCGATTAAATGAATAGTTCCTGCCTACCTCGAAGGGCAAAAGGCGGCAGGTATTGTAATATTTATTCTGTTAAGTGAAACAAACAGTTAATTTTTAACATAATATAGAATGATAGTTTCCCTAACACCAAAATCTTGTGGTACTAAAGCCACCTTGGTCACTAAAATCAGGAGTACCTACTAATAAACGCATTATTTTCTATCAAAACGCAATGATCTGCCTAGCCTTTTCCTAACTAGCTAGCTGGAGTGAACTTCCAGCTTAACCGGTAGCAGCTGAATACCCGTGTTTTACATGGAGCGCCTGCGTATAGTGCGTATCTGACTTCCACAACCCAGTAACTGGGTAACACGATTTCACATGCTTTAACTGGTTTTCAGTCTAAGATCAACAAACAACAGCCGGGATCAAACGCTTAGGGTGCTCTCCGAGACACGAAAGGGTTGATATCACAGATATAGATAGACCTAGATAACGCAAGTATCACGATCTGTTTGAAAACGAAGTGTGCCATTTTTTGGCTGTACACAATGTAATACGAAAATTTTGTTTTCCCAAATTTGGTAATATTTTGGATTAAAAATAATGGTTTAATAAATTAAGTACGCATAATATTAATCACATAATGACTTACCGATTAAAGGAAGTGGAGCGCGAGAGCGGCCACTTACGATTTTTGTACGTAAGCTAGGCACGCAAAATGGCATGCGAAGTAGTTGCTCTTGCGTTATCTAGGTATATCTATATCTGTGGTTGATATGTAGTGAATGGTGGCCCATCCACGAACCGACCTTGTCGAGCGTAGCTATCCTTCGACGACACGTACATCCGTTACTATTAAGCCACAATCCATTAATCAAATAAACTATTTTCTTTCAAAGCAAAGAGTCATCACTACAACCTTCGCAATCAGAGAACCATTTTGGCATCGGTAGGTAGTAGCTAATGAATTATTTCACACTTTTTCGGAGCCCAGTTTTGTTCTCACAGAACCATTGTTTCATTTCGTAGCGATTAAAAAATTCACGCACCGCCTACGCCTCGCCTGCCGCGAGGCCAATAAAGTGTGATAAATAAATAAAAAGTTGCGTTGAAATATTTTGATCGCGAGAATTGAAGTGGCGATTGGATTAGGTTTTAGTACTTTCTCTTAGGTCTTGAGATTATTTTTATAGGGTTCAAGTGACATGTTTTTAAAGGTCTTTTTAGGGTTAAAATTAAAAAGAAGTTTAGAATTGTATCTATCACTTAGTTTTTGACTAGGGTGTGTATTTACGGCGAACAACATTCACATTTTAAAAGAGATTAGACAGCAATTGCCAGCTTTTTATTAACCGACTACAAAAAAGAGGAGTTCTTCAATTCGGTTGTATTAAATGACATGTAAAAGTATCTGGGAAGATCTGCTTACAGAAATAAATATCATTTCATTTCATTTCACATGCTGTCGAAAAATTTCTCTCAGGAGCTTTCCTCACGATGTTTTCCTTCACCGTTTTCATTAAGATAATAATAAATGTAAGTTTAAGACGTTGGGTGCATGTGAGTGTGAATGTTTGTTACTTAACTGAACAGTCACGTAGCTTAAACATAGAAATAACATAAATTGTTAAGTAAATTTTGCATAAATCCTACTTATTATAAACGTGAAAGTTTGTGAGAATGGATAGGTAGATGGATGGATGGATGGATGTTTGTTACTCTTTCACGTAAAAACTAATGAATGGATTTCAATAAAATTTGGTATGGAGTTAGCTGTCACCCTGGATTAACACATGGCTATTTTTTATCTCTGTATTCCCACGGGAACGGGACCTACGCGGGTGAAACTGCGGGACGTCTGTTAAGTAGTATAAAATAAATTTGAAAAGATTATACATAGTTTATCATAATGATGAGTACACTTAGGCGTTTAATGTATCTTTTTCTGATACACACTGTATCCACAAATAAATAAACCACATGCAGTTACAAAAAATTTAAGTACTTACCCCAGTAAGACCATCGTGACCCCTAGTTTAACTATGGTATTAAATTGTTAAACGTCAAATTCATAATTAACATTAGTACCGTAACAAACCTAGACCTTTTAGTCCTGGTTTAAACCTGGTACTTACGGAAGTTTTATAATAATACGGCAAGTGTTTGAAATGAAAAATTGCATAACTTTTTATTACGTCGTCGTGTTGACAACATTGCACAGCAGTAAAAGCAATTATTTTAAGATCTTTCTTGCATAAAACTCATTGTAAGTAAACTGGAACAATTTTAAGTAACCACAAACGTGACAATTACCTTAATTTTGGTAATGACAAAACTCCAAATAGGACAAAAAAAATAAGGAAAAAAGTATTTCGTGTTCCTAAGCATTTTAATAAAAATATTTTCATTGTAGCAGTTGGTATGCTACCCCTAAAAAAATCTTGTTAACCCATATTTCACAAGGAAGGCGGAGATTAAGAATTTCAGGCTTATCACGTCTATTAGGACTTATGACTACTTAACATTTGGCAAAGGATCCATTTATCTTTCTTATTACAAAAATCCTTCAACACGGTAAGGAAAAAAAAAATGCCATAATTTTATTTCATCCCTAAAGTATTTTATTCCCAAAAGAATATGACTCAAAATAGTTTGGCACGAAGATGTGTGTGAGTTTGTAATCGTAAATCACAATCGGCTGACGCACAGCTAGCTTCGCAAACGTCAAAACATAGGTCACAGATGTGTAAATCAAAAGATTCCTCGAAATGTTACGATAAAATTTTAACTGCACTCCTACTGAAATTCGCTTCACACCTTATTCCCACGCCATTAAGACATATTTTCAAACAAATCTAGATTTTAAAGTTGTTTATTTAAGTTGGTGGTTGCAACATCTGTTGACGGGGTAATTATTAAACGCGTTTACGAAGCAAGTGTTGCGTGGATTAGTGTGACACAATATTACATGTGTTTTTGTCGCGTGCCGTGCCTGTCTGCATGTTTGTGTCCTCATTTGTAGTGATTAGGAAGCGCGGGTGTGGTTTTAATTTTACAAAACTATTTTAGTGTTTGAAATTAACAAAATGTAGGGTGTTTTACAGCTTGTTTGCAAGAATATTTTTTGTACCCGGTACAAACTGTTGTTTTGTACAGTTAACATGGGCTTTTTCGGGTCACCTGCGTTTTCAAGAAGTTTATGAAACTATTTAAAAAAAAAACTAAAAGGTGAAAAATAACTCCAGTTTCGGAAATCTGTGGCTTTGGTGGTTTTGTTTTGTTCATTATCAAATGATACTTTCTAAATGAAAATGCTTGAATTGTTACTAAAAATGTAAAAATCGGTACATGTTTTCCTATATTATTTGAGGAGTTCCCTCAATTCCTCGAGGATCCCTCATCAGATCTGAGTTTAATACTAATGGGACCAACCTATATTATACACCGTACGTCAGTTAGCAAAGGATTTTGTAGTGAGGGAAGTTTATGCACGCACGTTTTCATACATTTTTACGTGCGCGAACGGACCCGACTACGAAAATCTTTGCCAGTCACAATCAAACCCCTTCTTTTTTTTTCGCCAAAGTGGGGTAAAAACAATGATCTATCAACCGCATTATGAGAAAAACGAGACTTATTTTTTAATTTTCTTGTTATTTGTATTCTATTTTATTTTATGGCTTTTAGAGTATTATTATGTGTGTCCATGGCAATACAACGGGCCCTATCAGAACAGCGCTGTAGTGTACTGGTTTTGCATAGACCTTTTGTTATTTTTTTTACATGTTAGATTTAGTTTTTTGTTGTAATCCTGTGCGTGCCCTAAATAAATGTGTTTTATTACCTTCTTTCTTTAAAAAAAAAAGGTAGATTCGAACCTCATAGCTAAATAATAATGCTTCAAAGACAGTGTTCTCAAATAACGTCATTTGCAGTATTTTCTTCAATTAAGAGCGCATAATTAGAGGAGCGCCAGTCTACACCATACTTAATTGTTGAGAAAACCCTTGCTTAACTGCAGTTGACTTCTACGTTTATATAATTTAAAGCATTCTTTTGAACACTAAAATAGAAGAAAGACAGATAATTTTTTAGCATACTTCCGTCCATTTTATAAATGAAAGCTTCTTGGTCATATTGACTGGTCTGTTGGTCTAGTAGTTAGTTACCTTGACTGCTACGCCGGAGGTCGTGGATCGGATTCCCACCTTAGACAAATGTTTGTGTGAAGAGCGCGACATTTGTTCCGTGTCTGGGTGTAACTTATCTACAAATAGGTATGTATGTATTTATATGTATAAATATGTTTTTCAGTTATTTAGTGCTTACCCATAACACAACGTCTGCTTAGCTTGGGTCTAGATGGCGTTGTGTGAAAGCTGTGGAATATCACTGAATCTATACTTCTATTCTAATATTATAAAGCAGAAGAGTTTGTTTGTTTGTTCGTTTTGTTGAACGCGCTAATCTCAGAAACTACCGGCTCGAATTGAATAATTCATTTGCGTTGGATAGTCTATTTATCGAGGAAGGCTATAGGCTATATAACATCACGCTATGACTAATGGGAGCGGAGCAGCAATAAGAAATGTTGCAAACGGGAAAAAAGCTTCCGTTTTTCATGCGGACGAAGTCGCGGGCAGAAGCTAGTATTATTAATAAACTACTCGAAGCAAACTATCTGCTGTCGTCTATTTTCCCGCAAGATGGTGCTGAAGTAAACATTTTTAGGATTATGTGTCGAATTGGGTGGATTTTGAGCCTATATAGGTAAAGGCCAAATTCAACTAATTGTAATTTTCGATGACTGATGCCACTACTCCTACGAGTCACTAATGTGTCAATTACGCATAAAACCAAATATACTACAGATGTTGGACTTCAGCGCCATCTAGCGGGATTATGGACGACAACAGATCGCACGTTATAAAATTACTTCTAAAATCGCGACGTCAGTTAAAGTTTAATAGCATTCTGAAACGTGAATATGTAGGTGAAGTAAAGGCGAATTGAGCTGTCTTTCCATACTAATGCTAGGCATTTCACTTCATTTAAGTTTTCACTGGGTGTCTTTTACTGAACCAATCGGCTGTAGGTATTCAAGAGCTGTCAATGTTGAGTGAAATTCGCCTGAAGTTTGTATTGAATCAACTAATGAATAAAACCGGTTAGACTGGAAGCCGGCTAAAATAGGCCAGGCCAGATTATCTTAAGGACCTAATCAAATAAATCTACTTTTAAGCACAATACAATTTGAAGGACACTGTTTTAGCACCTTTCAAAAATGCATTAACAAACTCAGACTTTTAGATGTCCACACTATCAACAACGACATTGAAAAATCACACTTAAACAAATACCTTAAAGTTTAAAACCGCTTAAACAAGACTCAGGGATCATCACTGACTAACGACATCATGCAAAAACCAGCCTAAATTTTCAGAAGTTAAGGTCTAAAATCTCTTAAACAGGGTTAAGGGTAGGTTGTGAAACAATATCAAATCGTAATCCGGCCCTTTAGAGTTTTGTCTGAATGCCAAGTGCTGTTAACGACAGATCTTAAATCGTGAAAGGGCGTTGAAGCCAAGTTTCGAAGTAACAGATAACTTTTCACCCGTAATTCTTCATTGTAACTCCTTGATTTGAAAAAGGCATATTTTATGGGAATTTCCTGTCAAATACAAGGTTGTGGGTGCAAGTCCAAATAAAAACTTACTACTCAACTGTTTATTACATTCCATATTACATGTTATAACAAAGTAAAACGATTCATTATAAGATTTAAAAAAAAATGATTAAAAAAAAGTTATAGGTACCTAGTTTAAGACTGTACATTGTCCTCACATATAATCTGATTATGTGTACAAATATTGTAAAATCTATTTTAAAAGAGTAAGTATGGTGTTTCTTGCACATTCATCTCCATACAAAACTACCTTTTGGAATGTGCTACTAGAATCATATTAATTTAATTTATTTGTAAGTATAACGTTCACAAGTGCCTGTTTTCAGGCCTAATTAAAATAAGTGATTTGAATTTGACTTAAAAGATAATTAGTATATGATTGTTACTTGTACTTACTCATCTAATTAATAATGTGCACAAGTAATCTGTGGAAACGTTGTTGATGTTGATTGTCCATTAACCCATAATGTTAATATTTCTTTGCTGTAAAACATAATGTAGGTACAATTGTTTGATTTTCCCAAATAAAAAAATAATAAAAAAAGTAATCTAGGCCCTGCACCAAGGACGTGACTTTTTAATTCATCTGGATACAAATGAATAAAATTAAAATGTCTACTTGTCGCCTTAAGCTAAACTAGATTAGTAGAGAAGGCCTTTAGCATTCAGTCCGCCTTAGCACACTTTTTGTTTACTCGTGCATAAAGTTTTAATAAATAATTATTTTCGAGATAACAGCTTTAGAGCAGTGCCAAAGACCTCCCACCTTTGTCTGCTAAAAAAGAGGGCAGCATCATCAGCTAAGGTGTAAATGTTGTCATTGAGGAGCTGTAAAATTAAAACCAACTTTGTGATGATTTTCTATTGAGGAAATTTTATCCATCTTTACCCAAATTTAAAAAAAGAGGAGGTTTTTGCACCATTTGGTTTCTCTTTGATCAAGTCGGTTGGGTATATTTTGTTGTTAAAAAGTTTGTGTATATATGATAACAAAGTGGTCCTCGACAATTTTATAGCTATTTAGTTACTTGCACAATTTAAATATGTATTAAACATGGCCGTGCCTATTTCATTTGAAATCCAAAACGGCCATATTGGCAATTCTGAACGATACCCCGATTCTTAAAGACGAATCATTCAAACGAAATCCTCAATTCCCTTGAGGTTTCAACATATTGAATACTCGGACGTACGGGAACGTCCGGAGCCGTCCGGCTATAAACGATAAAACCCTAACTGTAATAAAAATCCGGTGGCTACCAGAATCGTCCAGCCATTTAGTATTCGATGGCTGGATAGATATAAAAATGTGTATGATTTTTTAAAATTCCAAGTTGGATCAAATTCCTGGTTCATCCCTTACTATTCAGGAGTTTTGTGGAATGGGCTACTTGACAAAATTTAATTTTTTAGTCCGTCATCTAGATAACAAGAAAATATTCGACACATATAATAAATAAAAATACGGCGATACAACGAGTCAAAATGTTATTTTGATATTCAAACCAAACAACTGAATTGATTTCGATAATAATTTATATACGCGTAAGACCACCTCTAAAGTATGACGTACTGAACAAAACTCTTCCTAACTTATTATTCGTAGACATATAAAAAAATATACACTATTGAAGTTCCGAGTTGAGCTCACGTTAACTGACAAATGCTTGCACCGACTGATCTGGTAGCCTCATATCAGTGTGTTTCTTTGCTCAAAAGCCCATTTCAGGCACTAGTCTGCATGTTTCTTACATGATCTGACCAAGATAATGTCTGGACTTTAAAAGAGACTGTGACCTCTGAGGATCCTCTCAGAGTAGTCAGATAGTGAAACACCGACCTCACCTTCTTCTATATCTATATCTATACTAATATTATAAAGAGGTAAAATTTGTAAGTTTGTATGTTTGTAAGTTTGTATGTAGGGGGTAATCTTCGGAACTAATGATCCAATTTTAAAAATTATTGTACTAGTGGAAAGCTACACTATTCCCGTTGGACATAGGCTACTTTTTATCCCCGTATTCCCACGGGAACGGAAACTACGCGGGTGAAACTGCGTGACGTCTGCTAGTGATAAATATTTTTATTGGAACAAAACATGTAATAGAGATGTAAAGAACTCGAGTCTTTCGAGTTCGATAGACTCGGCTCAATTTTACAAGACTAACAAAATTCAGAGCCTAGCCGATCTGCAGTCCTTTCTCGAAAACTCGAGCGCCAAAATAGAACATCGTATTTCAAAAAGAGCTCGAGTCTTAAAAACAAGCTCACGGCTTAAAAAGAACTCGAGTCTTAAAAAGAGCTCGAGTGTATCTAGTCTTGTGCGTATCAACGTTGATTTATTTAAAAATACATAGAAATAGTTCATGTGGCAACATGCTAAATGTGACCTTTAGCCATGGCATTACTAGGTTCTGTGTGTACCCCAAGAGGGATAAAAACGTATACGTACGTACGTTTTTTTTTTTCTTATATTTACCTCTTTTATTTTAATAGGAAAGATTATTTGACACTAGCTATTTCCCGCGACTTCCTGTATTATTTTTATTCTGACCTATATTTTATTCCCTATTTATTTATAAAGGAACTCCAAATGGAAAAGAACTTGAGCGCGACTCGTCGCGTGAAACGACTTGAGCTCGAATCAAGACCTGGAGCGCCATGTTGCGCTCGACTTCGAGTCTCTATGTAGACTTAAGTGTTCTAGTCTGGGGGTGTTGTTGTAACGAGTCGAGCTGTGCAATTTGTCAGCTGAGCCTAAAATTTAGGACTCAAAAGACTCGAGTTCTTTACATCTCTAACATGAAAACAGTTTTTAGTGTACGTTAATACTGCGTTAGTTTATTAACTGTGTCGCAGTTATTAAACTAACGCAGCACTTGTAAAAGTGTTTATTTTGACTTATTTATAAAAAAATAAACATCATTTATCATTTATTCTTTCTTATTACCCCTTGCCGTTCAAAACCCACAACATTTAATGAGTCAAATTCATCCCTTCCACCACAAAACCTCCCCACATCCACCATCTGCGGCCACCAGACCATGAACAAACAAACTAACATATTATGTTAGTTTGTTGTGTTCGCTAGAAGTTATTATTAATAACTTCTAGCGAACACATAAAACCCTATGCTTTGTCTATGGTATAGAACATAAACTGGTGTATAAACTGAGGCTTGTGTTGCGGATGCCACGTCCGGACACCGCACTCGTTTCCAGACAAACTTGGCTAGTGGAAAATCATGGTTTGCGAGGTTACGTAGTAACGTTGGTAAGCTACAAAAGTTAGTTAAAAGGTAGTTACATTGCTGGTGACAGGCGTCCAGTTACAAACACGAACTTTGGTGACAACTAAGAATTTACAAAATAAAAAATACCGGCCCAGAGCGCGTCGGGTCACGCTCAGTGTAGGGTTCCGAAGTTTCCCGCCCGTCACAATAAGTGTTCAAAATGCTTGAATATACGATTCTATCGAAATCTGTTTCCATCCAAGTTCAAAATAATTTTCCTAGAAAGTCCTTATAAAGTTCTACTTTTCAGATTTTTATCATATTTTCTAAACTTATGGTTCAAAAGTTAGAGGGGGGGGGGGCGCATTGTTTTTTACTTTTGTAGCGATTATTTCCGAAATTATTGACATTATCAAAAAATGATTGTAGTAAACCCCTATTCATTTTTAAATACCTTTCCAACAATATATCGCACGTTAGGGTTAAAATTAAAAAAAAAATCACTTCCCACTTTACATATAGGGGGGCTACCCTAATAAAACATTTTTTTCCAATTTTTATTTTACCACTTTGTCGGCGTGATTGATACACATATTGGTACCAAATTGCAGCTTTCTAGTGCTAACGGTCACAGAGATTAAGCGAGGACGGACGGACGGACAGACAGACATGGCCAAACTATAAGGGTTCCTAGTTGACTTCGGAACCCTAAAAATTGGTATTGCACTGTAAGTGGACTTTAAGTTACGGTGACTATCAGACGGGGTACACTGCGCTTCGTCACATCTCTGCGAGTAGTGCGCATGACGTCATCCTAGATACACACTGATGATAGCCAATACGAATCTAGCTGTTTGACAGTTAATCGTTGAACACTTTGGTTAATGATCATCACTATGGACTGTCAACGGAGACACGCAATGTGCGGCTCGTCTTATAAGGACAGACTGTGGTGAAGGGCAGCAATTTTGGGGGACAGTCTTTTGTTATTTTTGACGTTGTAAGAAGTGCTTAGTAATAGCACAGTCTAAAAACCTACAGTCGCCCGACGAAGACGTCTAGACAGGGCAATCGTGCGGGGTGTGAGGGGCGAGACGCGGGTAAGCCGCTCCCGCACTGCGAACAAAACGATGTTCGTAGTGCGGGAGGTATTATTCAAGTCTAACGCGTGAAGAAGTTGTCGGCATTTTTCCAGAGACCAAAGACGTCGTCCCACTGTATTAATATTTATACTGTGGTAATAGTCTAGTTTTGATTTTGATTGACCTTAGCAACAACTATTACTAAACCACTGCTTCGCCTGAAAATTAGAATCAAAAGTGGCGACCACCATAAATGCAACCTCGGCAAGCAACAATACTTAATACAACTTTACATATTACAACAATAAACTCTTGTGTTGACATGAGTAGTACACCCGATGCCGGGGCCACATGTCCGGCCGCGCTTCCCCACAAACTTATGCATTGGAAAATTATAGTTTGTACTTGTGGTTAGGGCACAAAGGGTGTTGTTCAACAAGAATATTGACATAAAATAACGCTTTTATTCAGTAAAGGGTTAAGCTGAGGTGTAACTAGAGTAATATACTTAAACCTTATTCTGTTCGACATAAAGTTGAAAAACGATCAAAGAAATTTGTCACATTGGGGTAACTTGACGTGCTGGCGTCTGTACAATCTGTCATTGCCTGAATCTGTCCCGTCAATACTTATTTTGAATGACTTTGTATGTCAAAAATAACAATGTAAAAAAAAAATGTAAACTTCTTACAGTAAGTAACATTTATTTTGTTACATGTCGACTAACCATTGTCTGATAGTGCTGTGCCCTTCTGTAAGTGACAAATTCACTATATCAAAATCTGTTAATGTTTTTTGTTTGTATACGTACGTGATAAATAAATATCGTCCATTATCCCAATTTCCCAGCACTAACATGTAAAACTTCCCGAGTCAGGCCGCAGGTTCTCAATCTTCCTGTTAAATTACTTACGGTTTCTCAAAGTTGCAAGTAAAACGTCTAGGATGATGTATCGTCGTTAGCTTAATATTAATCCGTTGGTAACTTGGCCCCGGGGAGAGAGGAAGGTAAGTTGAGTTTAAGTAAGCTTCATGAAGTGTTGTGCTTGACTTTTAAAGTTATAACAAGATTCTAGTAATAATGTTTCAGCAAATGGAATGAAGCTTTGAAATCGGAGTTGATTTCTCTGATTGGTTTTTCCATCTAATATGTATTTTATTTACCTGTCTTAACTTTGTTTTTTTAGAGTTCCGTATACAAAGGGTAAAAAGATTTTAGATAAATACCTGTCTGGAACAACTTTATACCATACTACTAGACATCCCGCGGTTTCACCCGCGTAGGTCCCATTCCCGTGGGAAAAAAAAAGTAAAAAAATAGTAGCCTATGTCACCCGGAGATAGTGTAGCTTGTATTTTTCAAATCGGTTCAGTAGTTTCGGAGCCTATTCAATGCAAACAAACAATCAAACATTTCCTCTTTATAATATTAGAATAGACTAGCAGACGTCCCGCGGTTTCACCCGCGTTGTTCCCGTTCCTGTGGGAATACAGGGATAAAAAGTAGCCTATGTCACCCGGGGATAGTGTAGTTTCCCAATAGTGAAATAATTTTCCAAATCGGTCCAGTAGTTTCGGAGCTTTTTCAATGCAAATAAACAATCAAACATTTCCTCTTTATACGAGTATATTAGTAGCTTTAAGGCAAATGCATATGTACCGACCGTATGCAACGCTGTACCTCGAAGCACCAACGCATCATCGGTTGAGTGTGGAAGGTTTATGCCCGTTTTCACCAACATCCCCTAAACTATCACATAAGTATGGGATCTTAAACCTAAAAGCTCCCCTAAACTAGCCCCTATATTAAATGTCGTTTCACCATAATTTTCATCACATAGCTAGGGGACACATAATTATGTGATGTTTTGTTTTCGATAATAGTGACTGATCAGTCTTCGAACTTGTCGACACTTTTAAACCACGTAAATTTTTATTAAATTCTCTACATTATACACGAAACGAAAATAGATACAGCTGATAATAAATCATGTTTTAATGACAGTAGATATTAAATTTTATTGTGTGTTTTATTATATATTTTTCTGTTCTGGCGATACGCGACCGATAACACGCGACGAATTTTCTGTTTGATATGTAGGTACCGACCCTAAATAAATTATTTTAGAATTGTAAAAAGGAATACTCGTTCTACTCTACTTAGCGTTAGAAACTTTAAATAATAACAATATAACCTTACTCTACTCCCTAAAAAAAGGACACCGTTTCAGTGTTTTGCGTCGTCCCAACAAAGACTGTCCCGAAATAAAGACATAATCAAAACTACAGAACACTAGCAACGCAAGCACTTACCTTTTATACTCCTACCTTTGTTGCTAAGTTAAGAAAACCGCTTTGTCTAAACCCAGCTTTACTTTGTAACTGTGCTGTGTCACAGTGTAAGTAAGTACACAGAACAGTAGTGCTACTTTCTACAAATCACCAGTGAAGGCGAATTGAGCTGTCATTCCATACTAATGCTAGCCATTGACAGTTCACTTCACTAAAGTTTTCGCGTTTTGTCATTTACTGAATCGACTAACTGAAGTATCAGACAGACGCGCTGCTGGGTAGTTTGTTTAGCCACTTCTTCTTCACTAGGAAGTGTGCACCACTTCCTAGTGAAGAAGAAGTGGCGGGCGTTTGGGGGACTGTCTGGCTGTCTGGGGGACATTCGAAAAGTGCTGATCGTCAGCCTAATTCGAATAAATGAGAAGTTTAGTTTTTTTAAAATAAATCATAATGCTAGCTGCTGCCCACCGCTTCGCTCGTTTTGTTTTTAGTTTCTGTTGTTCAATTTCATTCGTGTGCTTGCGTTCGCATTCGCATATGCGGAAATATGCGAATATCTGCTATTCGCATTTTTTGCTGATTTGTATTTGTATTCGCAAAAAAATCTGCGAATGTTTTGCGAATATGTATATCAGAAAAAATGGAGATAATAGAAGGTTGATGAAATGAAAATCGATTAGCCGAGTCTACTGTCTTTGTTTAGCAAGACTAAACAAAGACAGTGGACACGGCTCGTGAAAGTAAAAGTATTAATACTTTTACCCAAATAATACCTTTTTATTTCTTTCATTTCGTTATTTCAGAGTAAACCTTCTGTTACTTATTTCTAAATGCATCGTTGTATACGGACTTAACAAAATTTCAAGATGTTTGTTAACGTCTCAAGTTTGGATGGTCCTTCCAAAGTTCTGCGCAGATGACCATTTAAGTGAGAGCGGTGTTGAAAATTTATTATTGACCTACTTTTTGGGGTGGCTACGTTTCTGTTACTGTAGGAATTGTCTTGGAATTTTTAATGAGAACGCCATCTGGGTGTTACGGACGAAACTGTATTTTTTTATATATATGAATCCAACTCCAGCAAGGTTATCTTGTCATTGCCAGTGTCTTTTATGACAACTTTGATGACAACTGAGAATTTAGAAAAAAAACTTTTTTAAAAACTAACAAGTGAAAAATAACTCCAGTTTCGGAAGTCGGTGGCCAATAATAAACAAAACAAAACCACCAAAGCCACAGACTTCCGAAACTGGAGTTATTTTTCACTTGTTAGTTTTTTTTTAAGAAGTCGGTTGTTTTTTTTGTAAAAAAGTTTTTATTTTGTAATTTTTAGTTTCTTTGTATGTAAAGAAAGCCTTTCAAAACTTGAAAGAATCATTAAAATTGGATAACAATTGCTAAAGAAGTTCTATCTCTAAACATTAATCTGTACATCTCTGCCGGCCCCTTTTAAAATAGAATGGCGTAATGTTATGTTGTGGAAATACAAAAGCTCAGCATAGACATCTGACTATAGCAATCGCGAATAATTTGCTGTTATGCGTTGAAGAGTTCCGTTGTCTGTCTTCTTCATCAGTTTTTCTTCACCAAATGTTACTTTCTAAATGAAAATGCTTGATTTGTTACTAAAAATGTTGAAATCGGTGCATGTGTGCCAATATTTTTTTGAGGAGTTCCCTCAATTCCTCGAAGATCCCTCATCAGATATGAGTTTTGATACAAATGGGACCAATCTGTTAGTATACCCTATCAAACAAAAAAATAATTTTGAAAATCGGTTCATAAATGACGGACTACTGAGGTAACAAACCCTAAAAAAAAAAAAAAATATACAACCGAATTGAGAACCTCCTCCTTTTTTTGAAGTCGGTTAAAAATGGTATTGCACTTTAAGTGGACTTCAAGTTACAGTAACTATCAGACGGGCGAAAGTGTTCGCTTTGTCACATCCCTACGAGTGCGCAAGATGTCGTTCTAGTTACACACTGATGAAAACTAATAGCACAGTCTAAAAACATACAGTCGTCCAACGAAGCTGTCTAGACAGGGCAATCGTGCGGGGTGTGAGGGGCGAGACGCGGGAAAGCCGCTCCCGCACTGCGAACAAACCGATGTTCGTAGTACTCCCTTCAAGTCCAACGCGTGTAGAAGTTGTCTGCATTTTTCCAGAGATCAAAGGCGTCGTCCTACTGTATTAATATTTATACTGCGCTAATACGTTACAAGCCGTTTGTCAGTTAATCGTTGAACACGAAAATCTATACTAACGCGAGTGAAGCCACGGGTGAAAGCCATCTCTATATTAATACACAAATAGCTGACCTTTTCTTACCCTACCTTTTATAAATACAGATATAGAACAGGCAGTCTGCTAGTATTGATTGTAGCTATAAATGAGCCTAGATTGCACGCCTCATTCGCTGCATGATATGTCTGGGTCATGAATGCAGTTCAAATATTATTTTTTAAAAGAATAGTGAATTAAGGAGGGACGGGGGGGGGGCATTTTAATTACATTGCACAAACATTACGCGACTCAATCCTGTGCATACTCTGCCATAGAAAATATAATTATATTAAACACATCATGAAACGAGTGCTATTGCTGAGCACGAAGTCCCGGGTTCGATCCCCAGGTCGGGCAAAGTGTTATTGAGTTTTTCTATCTGGAATTTCTCAGTAGCAGCCCGGAGTCTGGATTTGTGCCCGATTGTTGGCAATAGGCTCGCGCTTGACCTATTATACATATACCAGCCTGTTACTGTCCCACTGCAGGGCAAAGGCCACTTCTCATACAGAGAAGGCTCGAGCATTGATCACCACGCTTGCTCAAGGCGGATTGGCGATTTCAAACCAACGCCCTATTACATGGGACTTAAACATAACTGGCGAAATGTGGGTGTACTACCAGGTAGACCTCTGCCTAACTCTTCGGGGATTACTCGCGTGAAGTTATGTATGTATGTATGTGTAACATCATGAAATACTTGTCAAAATACCGCCACAATTAAAGTAGGCTTCGTTGATCTAATAGTCGCGAGTGCTACTACTAACCACGAGGTCTTGGGGTCGATTTCCTGGTAAGGCAAAGTTTTATTGGGTTTTCCATCTGGAATTTCTTAATGTCAGCCAGGAGTCAGTATTAAGTAGTGTCGGGTAAATGGCAATGGGCTCGACCTTAAATGAGACTCAAGCAAAGCATAGCTGGTGAAATGTGTTTGAAACATAGGTAGGTACACCTAATCACACCCTAACGGTAACATAACATAACGCTTGTACAGAAATACGTTATGTTAAAAAAGTGGTAAAATAAAAGTTGGTTAAATACATGACAAAATGCCACCATTCGAGTTTAATAATACACAGTATACTATAATTATAAACTATTATGTACTCTATCGCAATAGATAATTCTCTGTAAAGATAGATGTAAGCGTGGAAATAAATAATTAATTAAAAAGCGAAGAAAAAATAAAAATACACGAAATTAGTAGAATACCGCGCGAGACTGCGTGTCCAACGTTTGAAGTTGACAGTAGAGGAGCTTGTGTGTGTGCGCGGGAGGCGCTGGGTTGCCAGATTAATAATTTAAAAACGTATGCTTGTCTTTAATATTGAATATCACATCAGCAGGGGCTCTCCCTGTAATGATGATGTCCCTGTAAGCGTGGAAATAAATAAATAAATAATTAAAAACCGAAGTGAAAATAAAAATACACGAAATTATTAGAATACCGCGCGAGACTGCGTGTCCAACGTTTGAAGTTGACAGTAGAGGAGCTTGTGTGTGTGCGCGGAAAGCGCTGGGTTGCCAGATTAATAATTTAAAAACGTATGTTTGTCTTTAATATTGAATAACACATCAGCAGGGGGTCGAGTCTGCTAATCGTGTCTCAATGACCGGTCAATGATCGATTTTTGACGTATAACGTCAAACTTATGTCACATTTCCCATACAAAAACTGTCAAAGTTGTCAAATATTCGATCAATGACCGGTCATTGAGACACGATTGCAATAGCAGACTCGAGTTCCAGGGCTATTGCGATCTACGTTGACAGTTAACAGTGATGATTGCCCAGTGGCAAGGTGTTCAACGATTAAATGTCAAACAGCTAGTTTCGTATTGGCTGTCATTAGTGTGTATCTAGGATGACGTCATGCGCACTAGCAGTGATGTGACGAACCGCACAATACCCCGTCTGACAGTCACCGTAACTTGGAAGTCCACTTAATGTGCAATAACATTTTTTTTAATTCTCAGTTAACTCAGGTGTATAACTGGACGCCAGTTACTTAGTCACTGGCAACGAAAAGATATAAATCACAAAGAGGAATATCTAAGCACTAGCAGACGTCCCGCGGTTTCACCCGCGTAGTTCCTGTTCCCGTGGGATTACAGGGAGAAAAAGTAGCCTATGTCATCCGGGAATAGTGTAGCTTTCCACCAGAGCAATAATTTTTAAAATTGGATCATTAGTTCCGAAGATTACCCCCTACATACAAACTTACAAACCTACAAACTTACAAGCAAACAAATTTTACCTCTTTAAAATATTAGTAGGTATAGATGAAATTTCTTGCCCTTTCCACTCCCTACGAAACTACCTCTTGACACGGATAACTGAGATCATTTCACGTTTAAAATTACCTTTTTTTAATGAGTCAATTGTGAGTACATGCGACTACGCATCAAGCTATGCAATTCCAGTTTACACTGACCTCGCATTGTTCGTAAATTGTATATCATGTGAGATCAGCTTATACTGGAAATTCATAGCTTGATGTGTAGCCGCGTGTACAAGGCACGTACCTCTGACTTTTCGGATTCATTTATGCGTATTGTAAAATTGTGACTTACCTTAAAAATGTTGAAAAAAAAAATCGTAAAGTAACCGACATGCCTGATAGATATTTGTAAAGGACATGTGAACCTAAGTCAGATTTCTCTGGGTGACATTAAAACTCTAACACCAGGTTATTCCAGGTTATTGACTGGCCTGTTGGTCTAGTAGTTAGTGAACCTGACTGCTGCCAGAGGTCCTGAGTTCGATTCCCACCCAGGACAAATGTTTATGTGATGAGCACGATCATTTGTTCTGTGTCTGGGTGTAATTTATCTATAGTATTATAATTATGTAGGTATGTATTAAGAAATGTGTAATTTATCTATAATATGTTAAGAAATATATAAGTATGTTTATCAGCTATTTAGTACCCATAACATAAGCTCTCAAGCTTAACTTGGGACTAAATGGCGTTGTGTGAAGAGTTGTGGAATATTTATTAATTTATTCACTAATCACACCAGAAAACGATGAAAAGAAATTGACTTATCTTAAGCCCCTTTAATTGCTACACATATGAGTAGTATTGTCTGTGGTAATGTTAAGTTCCTACAAATTGTTATACCTTCACTTTTATTGCACCAATACACATTATGTAGTCATTACAGCTCACTGTAACAGCTATCGAACGTACTACACAAGCACTTACAGTCTTTTAATGGTCAATGAACGTTAATATTTGAGGAAACCATAGTTCGGACGCGAGGAGAATAAGTTACTTACTTAATATAGAAAACATTGAATTCTTCGTTACTGCCTCATCACGAAAGGTTAATCTTAATAAAAATGCCAATCATTGCTGTTTTGTAAAAATCACAATTTAAAAATTTTACAGGTGTAGTGGAGACGCATTGAGCTGTCATTTCATACGAATGCTAGGCATTGACAGTTCGCTTCACTTAAGTATTCACGGGGTGACTTTAACAGAATTGATCGCCTGTTTTGTTAAAATGACCGAGGCGAAATGGTAGCTGAAAAATATTTGGCTTAAATGTTCAAATAATCCTTTTAATATTAACATTGTTTAGTTATAGTTATTTCACCTCATTTTATACCTAGTTGTTTCTACGAATCATTTTTAACTACACACATCCAAAGTGTCTAGGGATCAAGCATTTTTATGCGGATTTCTTGAGATTGAGATGTGGCTTTGTAATAAATTTATGATTTTATAAATTTATATGGATCCTTTTTGGTGCATTTCATAATTTGAATCAGGAACTGTGAATCAAATTCAAGTAAAAGATGAAAATCAGCTGTCAATATTTTCCCTATAAAAACATACAACGCATTGAAGACATTATTAGTGCTACTGTTTCCCTACTACTGATTAAAACCAACGTTATTATGGAGCGGCGACGTCATTTAAGCAGGGAAGAAATGCTCAGAGCCGTGGGAATGATAGAAACTGGTTCCCGGCAACGTACTGTAGCTTTAACTCTGAATACAAGTCAGAGTGTTATCAGTCGACTTTGGACACGTTACCGAAGCACTGGTACCGTGGCTGAACGCCATGGAGGACGGTATCGCTGCACCACACGGAGACAAGACCGATACATTCAAATCTTAACTCGAAGAGCTCCAACAATAACCGCCATGATGTTAGCCGTGAGGCTTCATCACTCTTCAGGGAACTTAATTAGCGACCAAACCGTCAGAAACCGCTTGCATGAAGTGAACCTTCATTCCCGAAGACCGCTACAGGTACCACCTATAGCAATGCACAATCGTAGGATTCGATATCAATGGGCTCTTGAACACAGAAATTGGGCAGAAGAACAATGGCGTTTTGTGTGCTTTTCTGATGAGTCTCGTTTTGGTATGAGACCGGATACAAGACGTATACGACACTGGAGAACCCCTGGACGCCAACAGCGATTAAAATCCTGCCAGGAAGTCTATCCTTATAGTGGTGGAACCATCATGGTATGGGCGGGTATTTGGATCGGCGGAAGAACTGAGTTGATTTGGATCAGAGGCAACCTCAACGCTCAAATTTATGCTGAGACGATTGTATCAGACGTCATCGTTCCTCTACAAGTGCAAATCGGTCCCTTATTTCAGTTAATGCATGATAATGCACGACCGCACACCGCAAGGGTTGTAAGACAGACTCTCGCCGCAGCTAACATCAATGTCCTGCCCTGGCCTGCTCAGTCGCCAGACTTGAACCCGATTGAGCATGCATGGGATATGCTACAGAGAAGAGCTCTGCCGAATATGGAGGGTATCCAGTCGCAAGAAGACCTTTTTTTGTTGCTGCAACGAACATGGGCGGCCATTCCACAGCGTGATTTGGATGAACTCATTTTGAGTATGCCAAACCGATGTTCTTGTGTTGTTAGTGTTCGCGGTAGAAACACGGATTATTAATTGTTTAAGTTACCCAATAAAATTTTAAAGAAAACTGTTATTTCAGTCTTTTTTTCGAACTTTAATGTTAGTGGTTCAAATGTCAAAAATCCCTTTATTAGGAAAATGGCAAATTTCTTTATTAATGCAAAGGTGACTTGGTTTATCGTTACTGTGACAAACGAAAACACTTTATTTGATGAATCCTTAAAGAAAATTTTAATTAATATCAATCAGGAGAAAAGTTATTGCAAAAATATATGTTGATCCCTAGACACTTTTGATGTGTGTATATCCATAATTCCTCTCATATTCTGGTATGATTTTTAAAGACAGAAAGGGAGCATATATGTGGTGTTTATTTCGTGTGTAAAGTAACAAAGTGGCGTAAGGCGGGTTTTTTAAGGAAAAGTCTATTAAATTTTGACGATATTATTAATTATATTTGATTTGATTAATAAATTCCAAAGGAATCAGTACATACGACGCGACGGCACGGTCGGCGCAATTGCTGAGCAATTGGATGTTGCCCTACGTGGGTTCGATTCCCGCACGGAACAAGTATTTCTATGGACGACAGGTAGCTGTTCCGGGTTTGTGTGTTTTTGTTAAGTTAGCATTAATGTGCACACCCACGATACAGGAAAATTAGCATTATGTAGAGCAAAAGTATAAAAAAGATATAATCAATAAAACCCGTACAAAAAACAAATTGACTTAATTCCTAGCAACCCCGATGACTCACAGCACGCCCGTCGCGTGCGACAAGTCACAACGCCTCGCGACAAATGACACGTGTTCCACTATTTCTGTCGCATCATCGTTCGGCTATTTCCGTCACTCGCCGGCCGTTGACGGACAGGGATGCGTAGACGCATCTTATTTTAGTACCGTTTCCATTGCAATAAATACTTGTGCTGTGTATTTTGGCAGGTCAGACGGTTGCAATTTGTCATTTTGGTTTTATTTATATTTTCTGTCGCATATTTTGTGGTTGAGATGTTCGGTTAGTTAAGCAGGATGTGAAAAGGTCGAATGGTGGTGACAGATGATTGTTATTTTCATAATATTTTTATTTAATTTTCTCTCAAAGCTCACGATTGATTTATAGACGTAAAAAACGTTACTTACGAACCACGATTTTTAGTCCCAAACTTTCGGTTACAGAATAGGTAGTACATACCTGAAAAGAAACAGAACATTATATTAATACAAAGCCCTTTAACAAAAACACAAAAGCTAAAATATGAAAAGTAGCTAAAATATGAAAAGTAGCAAAAATACTTTAACTTTATCGAGACATTTTCGTCAATCCACTTATTCTCCAATCTGCTAACACAAAAACCATTCTACAGTTCCACTCAATTGCTCTAAAACCTAATCACATTCACGTCGTATCTAGGCAAAAACCTAGACAGATTGAAAGGCATCTAAGCTGCGATTTATTCCAGTCTCAGTGAGGATTAACCTGGCGTTTAAAAAAAGAACACAAAAAGACGGTAGGTACGGCTATCAAGCCAGTAAGCCAGCGGAGTGGGGGAAATGCAACGCTTTTATTTTTATTTTTTGAATTGAAGTCGTGCAGTACGGACGTGTAGGAGGTAAAAGATTTACGATGTTAAAATAAGGAGCGTCACCTGTTACGTCAAGTGTTTTGTTCCTTTTGCTATTTAGGATTATAGTGTCGCTTTTAATGGGGATTTTTGTTGTTTAATAAAGTATTTGGTAAATACTGTATGAACCTCATGTTCCCGTGGAACCGGGATTATAGTTGACGGCAAAGGAGACAGTTTTTTTTGTTTGGGGAATAGGCCCACCACAAATTGTGGCGTTTAGCAATGAAATGCACGTTAGTTTATTTCTTATAATCTGTAGATTACAGTGGTAATATTAGCAAAACTGTATGTAACCGGAATACTGTGAAATACGATAATCAAAACTTGACTCTCATAATAACCTAAAATCTCAGAAGAGCGATTGTTGAATGAGTGGATAGGTATCCTTGGTATTTTAAGTTACAATAGTACACTGTTCATTGTTTAATAATATAAAGTATAAAACAAAGACACGTCTGTACTGATTTTGATGTGATTTACACGATTTGATAGGCAGAGATATTTACGAAAATAGATTAGATGTATTCATTTCGAAACACACTTTTTCCGGCCTTAGACTGTAGATAAAGACATTCAATATCGAAAGTAGTATGTATACCTTAGTACCTTTAGTATTTTAAATCTCTTAGACTGGAGATCTATAATAATAAGGTGGTGTGTTATAAGCTGGTTGTGTCAGGAGATAAAAAAAACACATTATAGTATGTACACATTATAGAAGTATTTTTACTGTTCGTCATAATTTTCAGAATCTTCTCTTAAAAGCTTTCTTGAGCCATCTGCATCTTATTTAGATGAAATACTTTCATCTAAAAGAGATGCAGGTGACTCAACTTTAACTTGATGCCGTGCCCAAGATAAAAACCACACTATACACATCACATGTGCACAGCAGCCAACAGTGCCTCTGCCCACTAAACAATTACAACAGTATCCAGCATTGATCCAGCAAGAGCAGCCCCAATTCCGTTGAAATGGTGCTGCACAATTGCTTGCAATGGCTTTCTAGTTTATGCACTGTATCTACAGATGTCATTTTCATTAAATCTTTAGAATAAAAATACGAAAAGAACAGAAGAAACATGCAATTATTTAGTAATCGGAAACAATAATATCGGAAATAATAATGTTGTTTGTCAGTGTCAAACTGATTGAAATTGGACCACAGAGCATCTGCAACGGGCTATTAATTACGTTTCGTTCCACTGTGTTTTTAAAGTACGTTACTTGATATTCCGTTAGTAAAAGAATTAAAAACAAGTTCACTGTATCAATTAATAATTATCTCTTTAAACGCATATAACGCCGATGTCATTACCGCTGCGCACCGGGGTAACATATTTGTTTTCACGTTAAAATAAAAGGTTTATTCTAATGTGAAAACAAATAATTATGTAAACGCTCCTAAACAAGCATTTTTTGCCGTAACACTTTTTTACTATTATTTCAGTATTCCGGTTACATTTATATATAATTTTTGGTCTGTTAATAGTAATAAGATGATCACTTTCTTCATGTGTAATATGATCAATAAACGTTACCGTTTAATAGTGGGCCCAAAAAAAACTGTCTCCTTTAACAGGAATTTATTTCTATAGTTACTTTATTACTTTTTCATACTTTCTCCTAAACCAAGCCCACGCATATCTGACATTGCCAAGCCAGAGGCCCACGGATGGCTTAAAAACTCTCGACACCAGGTTAGTCACAGTCACAGCTCTAACCACACGAAAATAAAAAAAAATAAAAGATACACTTATACACACAGTCGCACGTGGCTGCTAGTTTCAAATAGAGCAGTTCTCTTTTATCTATATTTGTAGAAAATATTCAAGACCTCCACCGTACATTTCCACGCAAGCATATATGAAGGTACTGGAAAACTTCATCCAACTGAACCAAAGTACTCTCAAAAAGTCGGACCAAAGTTTCATCCCTAAAAAGGCATCGTTCTTAGGAAGACTGCTTTAAATTTTCAAACACATCCGACCTTCAGGCTGCCCCTACATTTGGGGGTTGAATTTTTGATGCCACCCTCCAGTTAGGGCTTAGGGGGACAAGAGGAACGGTACAATTGTACCGGTGGATAACAAGTAGCGAGGAATACAAAGAGATTAAGTTAAAGTTGGGTTTGTTAAGTTTGAGAACACAGAGAACATTGTTATCTATTTACACTATCGTGTGAATTCAGAGATAGATTAGAAGATTTTGAAAGAAGGCATATTTGATGCTAGTTTTAGAAGGATTGGCTTGACAGAATAACAGCTTGCTAGCTCTTGTTTATAAGATTATAGTAAAATAGTGACAATGAAGTTATGTACTAACTAATATGAGTATTGTGCTTGAAATAAAGTTATATTATTATTATCTATACTAATATTATAAAGAGGTAAAATTTGTAAGTTTGTATGTAGGGGGTAATCTTCGGAACTAATGATCCAATTTTAAAAATTATTGTACTGGTGGAAAGCTACACTATTCCCGGTGGACATAGGCTACTTTTTATCCCCGTATTCCCACGGGAACGGAAACTACGCGGGTGAAACTGCGTGACGTCTACTATTATTAATAAGGTACAGTGGTAGACGATAGATACTACGCAATATCTTAGATCAATCCCTCAACTCAACCCAAGGCACCTCGGAGTTTTCGGTTTCATGTGAGTAATCATTTACTTCGGACGGTGAGACGGTAAGACGGTGCCGAAATACGTCGTCAGAAAACCGGCATGCCTGCGAGATACTTTCGACGACGTGTGAAGCCAAGATAGAGGCCCACAGGTGAGTTACAAGAAGAAGAAAAAGAAGAAGGAAATCTTTGACCAATATTTACTACACTTCTACTACATATCTACATATGTTTTCTTCTCCTTTATAAAATCCATTCAACAGTAATTGTCAATAAGCGATGGCTTTTAGCGCTAAAGTATAATTATAGTCATTATTTCTAAAGTTTTATAGTGTGGAGAGTATCGTATATTTAAAATTCTCGTGTCACAATGTTATTTTTCATTTCTCATACACGGAAAGTAGTGTTTGGTTGATCCGAGTAGCGGATGGAATATGCTACTTCCCACCTTAGGGCGGGAAAGACTCTCTTTAGGGTGGGAATAAATTTTAAAAGTAGAACTTAATTTAGTTTGGCAGTCGGCTGCAAAAAATCTAACATAATTAAGAAAAAAATTCTGTGGTCTTGTGAGTGTATAAACAGCCAGTGTAAATTAAAAAAAAGTAAACGGGTCCAACCGCGACAGTGACGCGGTGTGTTCCATTATTTATAATTTTAAATAGACTATTTATAATTTGGCGGGATACTAACTCTGTAGGTATCTATTTTTCTTTAGAAACACGGATCGAAGTTTGCCGGGGGAGCTTGTTATATTATATTTACTTAATCCTTACCAATTTTCTCAAAGTATTTAGGGTGAATCGGGAATCCTCCATTTTTTGGTACGGCAGCTTTTCGTCAACTAAAGTTGACAGCTCTCAAATATATCCATCCTTTTCTTGTTATATAAGAGAGAAAAAGACGGAAACAGTCTAAATTAGGTTTCGAACAAGGGAATCGTCGCCACCGTTTAATTAATGTTGGTATTAATTAGTCAAGATCCTCTTCAAACTTGTTTCTTAAACATTTTAACTTGATTCTGCTAGACTGAATGTTTATAAGATTTGACTTGTTGATTATTTATATGTAATTAAAGGGATTAGGTACATAGGTCCTTCTTCCTACTCATATTATAAATGCGAAACTTTGTATGGATGTTTGTTAGTATTTCACACATAAACTACTAAATAGATTTGAATGAAAATTTGCATTATTATACTTAGCTTAAACATCAGAATAACACATAGGTTGTAATAAATAAAAATATTCAATGAATTGTCCATCATGTACCCATATTTGCAAAATCTTTAAAACTTGCGCAGACTAAGTCGCAGACACCAGCTTGTGTAACATAATTGGCTTTGACGAGGGCGAAAATATAACTTGGACAGTACATTATAAAATAAAAAGTCACAGTAGTAGGTTATACAACTAAGTAGGCAATCTAGATGAAAACATCTCCATAATTACTAACTATAATGAAAATACCACAAAAAAAAAAACATTTTAAGACGCCACATAAATCTCAGTTCAAACGGAGCACGTGTAAAACTAGTAAAAACTACAATAAACACACAAACACGAGTAGTTTCTGTTGGTAGTTAACTTTAAGACTCGGGAGCTACATAATAAAACGCACACGCAATCTCGTACGGAACCACACGCTTGTGTTTAGGGACGTCCCTAGAGGGTTTGGGTGGGGCTCTACTGGCAGCGTTGGTAGATTTCGCCACTGATATTTTCTTCAATAATGTACTTTGTACGAGATGTTATTGTAATGATTAAACACCTGAAAAGGAATCTTTTATACTAATAGTGAACGTCTTTTGCTATGACCGAAACGGAAAACGCGAGAAATTAAAACAGCTCTTCAGTTATTTAATTGTAGAGATATAATATCTACTCAAAGGATTACAAATATATAACATACACTCACTGATTGCATCATTGATTACCATCAGGTGGGATTGCAGTCAAGCACTGGTTTATAATATAAGAAAAAATGTAAGTACTATTTATTGATAGCTCGGTGGTTTGAACCGAACCGTTCTACCTTTTCGTACTTACTCTTTACAAATATAAACTTTTGCTATACCAAATTACACTCGGACATTAGCACAATATTCTTAGAAAAGGATTCGTAGTTTTCGCTTCATGGTGGTAAAATAAACCGCTGGAATGGTGAAATAAATAAATAAAAAGAAATATTTCTGATTAAAAAGGTCTTGTCTCTCACCAACCGGGCACACTCATTGCTCAAAACAAATACCGCGCGCTTCCTCGGTTCGGAGTAAGCAAGGGAAAATAATATGTACAGTCAGCCTCATAAGTCGATATACATATCCATATTTCCTAAACTCATGAGCACCTTAGCTTACACAAATTGCTAAAAAGACTAGTGAATTTTGAACCTTTAAGACGTTAATTAAATCCTGGCACTAGTCTTGTTTAGCAATTTGTGTAAGCTAAGGTGTTCATGAGTTGAAATATGGATATAAATGTATATCGACTTATGAGGCTGACTGTACACATCAAAAGTGACCGGTAGAATACATCTAGTCCCGTTTAACTATTCAACAATAAACCAAACAACGCCACCAGTAACCACCAAACGGCTGTTCCTTAACCTATCATTAATTTAAGAGTTAATTCTGTGGCAACACCTGCCAATCATTACCTCAAACAAGAGGTACTGGAACAATATCGCCCTAATTCATTTACCACAGACCCTTACAATTTATTCGCGTTGCATAACGTATTACCTATAGAGACTGTGGTTTGAAGGTCTTCAGGGTAACGGGGGATGTTAGCCGCTGCGGTCTTCAGTTCATTAAAGTTTTACGGGACAACAATGTTGGTATTTTGTTTTATGTAAGTAGCAGTAGCAAAAGTTCTTTTGTTGGGGAAACCGATTATGGAAAGTGCGCCATAAATTTGTGGTCTTTATGGCCCAGAGGTTAAGGCGCCTACCTCTCTAAGCACGAGGCCGTAATTTTTTCAATTCATATCTACTTTTTAACCGACTTCAGGAGGAGGTTCTCAATTCGATCAGTATTTTTTTTATTAAGTTTATCTTAGACATCATTGACATCAGTGAAGGTAAACATCGTGAAGAAATCAGCACTTTTAAGCTAACATAAGTTTGAAATCGTCAATCCGCATTAATCACCACGCTTGCTCAAGGCGGATTGGCGATTTCAAACCGCAAGCGTGGTGATGCAATGCATGTGCCTTCTCTGTATAAGATACTTATGTTTGTGCGCTATAGAACGATTTGTAATAATAAAATTTAGCAATATTGAAAGGTGTGTCGAAACAGACAAACATTCAGAACACACGCCCTTTAAGTTAAACCAAATTCACACAGTAAGCCAATAAAGTATAAACATCGTGACACGAGCTTTTTAAAATTATGTTTGTAAAGATTAAGATTGCATTTCAACGAGAAACTTTTAAATAAAATCGCTGACACTAACACCCTCCCCCAACTCATCTTAACAATCCCATAGGCTCCCGTATTAATGTTTGACGAGGCGGCCAGATCTTCAAGTCACGTGATTAATTCCTGATTCAAGTTATACGTAAATAAGGGAGTGTTATAGGAGGTTTTTGATTAAAGTATTCAGCCAGGGTGGAAGGGAAACTGACGCACACCCATCAAGTTCTCTACATCATTCTGTCCCACCCAGCATTGCAATTTTTTTAATTTCCATTTTGTTTGGCCTGTTGGTCTACTTTATTTTTATTAAGAGGAACAACAAACAGTTCCATTATGAGAACTTATAACTAGTTTAACAATATTTTCATTTTGCTATTAATGCAACCCACAACGCTGTCCACGGGTTATCATAATAGTTGTACTTGTTAGTGGTACTAACTGCTATGCCGTAGTTCGATTCGATTCCCGCCCAGGACAAATGTTTGTGTAATGAGCACGATCATTTGTTCTGTGTCTGGGTGTAATGTTTCCGTATGTTTTTAAAAATATTTAAGTATGTGTGTGTATCAGTTCAGGTGTTGTGTTCAGGTTCATTTGAAAATCAGCGTCAGGCAGGATCTGTCGGGCATTACCGCTGAAATGAACCTTTTGGCGCAGCCGTGAGACATGCCATTTTTTGTCTCTTTTTAGTGTTATTGTGTTTTTACTGTACGTGTATCCAGCTGTTGCCAATAAATGTATTTTCTTTCTTTTCTTTCTTTCTAGTTATCTAGTACTCATAGTACAAGCTCGGCTTATTATTTTTGTTTATTTAAGTGTCGCGTGACGCTCTTTTTATTTAAAACTGTATAAAATTGTGGCAGCGTCAGTCACTTGTTGCCTGGCATATTTGCTGAACTGGACCTAGGTATTTGGTGCAGCAGCAACGCATGGAACGCACACAATAATCATATCATCATTACTAAGTATTATTTTGTACTGATTTTTTATTTAACATATTTTTTTATTTACCTTGAGCGCGGGGACCGAATCCAGAAATTCCGTAACGAAAAAAAACCTCACGCTCCCCACTCCGACGGGCAAGGAGGTGTGGCTTGAAGGCCGTGCATCGTCTAACGTCGTTTCAGTTCGGCAGTCTTCGACACGGCGTTGTGTGCGATTAGATGGGATGTTGTGTGGGAGGGGAGGGGGAAGGGAAGGGGAGGGGCAGGGGAGCGGAGAGGGGGAGTGGAAGAGGCAGGGAACAGGAGGGGAAGGGAGGGGAAAGTGAGGGAGGGGTGAGGGAAGGGGAGGGAGCGGTGAGGGGAGGGGTGTGGGGGACGGGAGGAATGGGGAGAGGGAGAGGAGAGGAGTTGATAAAAAATGATATGCAATAGCTTTACCGTGGCAGTCTCCGAGTGCCACACGTCATTTTTTTACAACAAAAACAGCCTTGTGGCTTACAGCCATACAGTTAGATTGCAGGTTAAGTCCCCCCTTGACGAAGGCGGTCCGCGGTTGAATGACCATTCATTACATTTGCAGAGCCCTCCGTGCCTCGGAAAACACGTTAAGCTGTTGTGTGTTGTGTAATTTGTAGATCTATGGAGAGTCGTTACGAGTCGTCAGAAGCCTGAAATGTCCGACGATCAGTTTAACTTGGTTATCGTTTTACCCAGGAACTGTGTTGTGGAGGTAAGACTGGCAGTCGCTCCATGTAAAACACTGGTATTCAGCTGCATTCGGTCAAATTCGTAGCGGACCCCAACATACTTACTTAGAAAAAAGCAGAAGAGGTGATGATTATTTTTGTTCGTTTATTGTCGAGTAGTTCCGTATGTCTTAGCTTAATAAATGCATTTTCTTTCTTTGAGTATGTTTTTCTATACCTTACGTGAGGGGGAAACCTACCCCATGGTACTCAATCACACCCCATACAATAGTAAAACAAAGCAAGATTCAGATTTATTATCTCACGGAACACCTTATCGGCTCGGGGAGCCTACTAAATATTGATGCAGTCATAAACACGGAATAGATCTATTATTTTGTAGACTAGCGTATAGTCTACAAAATAATAAATGATGTACCAGTCGGGGAATGAAAAATCTGGGCTCTATTACACTCATTTTGAATTGAAACTTTATTTTTTTTGTTTAATCAATGATACGCTAAAACATCGTGAGGAAACCTGGACTTGTAGTTAATATAAGTTTGAAATTGCCAATCCGCCTTGCGCAAGCGTGGTGATTAATGCTCGAGCCTTCTCTGTATGAGAAGAGCCCATTGCCCTGAAGTGGGACAGTAACAGGCTAGTATTACTATTATTATGTATAGTAATACTAGCTTGCCAATAAGTAACCTATCGACTATTGACTTATAGATCCTTAAGTTGTAAGTTGTAAGCTTATTGAAGGAGAGGATTTGTTATTTTGCCCCTTATTACGATACTAGCAGACGTCTCGCGGTTTCATCCGCGTAGTTCCAGTTCCTGTGTGAATTCAGGTATAAAAAGAATGGATGGTGAAAGAATTTTTGAAATCGGCCCAGCAGTTTTTCAGTTTATTCATAACAAACATACACACAAAAAAATTTGCTCTTTATAATATTAGTGTAGAAGTGTAAATTACAACCAAACTCCTAAATTGCTTTTGAATAAATTTCAATAGGACTACACGGAAGTATTCCTAAAAAAAGATGTCTCCAAATCGTTTCATTCGCATATAAACAAAAACAGCCGAATTAAGAACCCTCTCCTTTTTTTGTAAGTTGGTAAAGAATAGTCTCGCTCTTAAACATCGTTGTGTACCGGGTATTATACACACGTAACCCGGTTCTCGGTTCTCGGGTCTCGGGTCTCGGTTCACAACAAAGAGAAGAAAACATACTAAATATTTGCCGTCGCATAAATACTGTATAGCGGGTGTTACAAATAGCTCATGCCATATTATTCGCAGGTCTCTAGCCGCGGCCGGCTAACGAATCGGAATAAAGTATCCTTTTCTATTATTTAGGGGTAATCCGCGGTCTGGAGGAATGGATACGTTTATAGGGTGCGATACGATTCCGACACGATGAGCGTAGGTGCAGTCAGAGTCCTACATTATTTGACCCCTCTTAAAAAGAAGATAAATCAAAGACGGGTCAGGTAATGCAGAGCAAGCCCGAGCGCGGCAAAAACGTGTTCGCAGGCTGCAATGCAGGTCTCAATTTTACAGAGATTCATAGAAACCTGTGCAGTTTGCTGTCTGTGGTCCACTTCGGACGTGTACCCTAAGCATTGTGAAGTATTAAACCTCCGCAACTGTGTATGTTTGTCTGTCAGCAAGCTGTAGGTATCTAATGAACCGTAATAGGACAGAAATAGTTTTTGTTACTGATTATGCATTTGTATGGCTATACTTAATATTATAGAACTATAAAGGCTTTTGAATTTTTCTGAATCCTAATATATATGGCTTCTTTTAATCGTCTGCTCGACGATGTAAATAACGCAATGGTTGTTGTAAAATTGCAAAGCCTTATTAATATCTGTGTTATAATTTAAGTTTCTTGTTTACATTTAAAAATATATTTTAAGAAAAATGGTACTTTTATTTTATTTTTCTATATGACACTACTGTTACGA
Organism: Euplexia lucipara; assembly: GCA_921972225.1. Classification (NCBI taxonomy): domain Eukaryota; kingdom Metazoa; phylum Arthropoda; class Insecta; order Lepidoptera; family Noctuidae; genus Euplexia; species Euplexia lucipara. The sequence goes on along the minus strand of OV179168.1, from coordinate 3,189,110 downwards.
ACTCATTTATTTCAGTTCTGTGCCTTCGGCTTGACCTTTCGGAGATAACTATCCCTACATTAGAGTACACACATGCTTACTACTTACCTACTTTAGTCCTTGAGTGAGCGTTATCTGCTTGGAGGGCGTGACCTTGCGGACCGCGCATGCGCGGAGCGCGACGGCGGCGGCGGCAGGCGCGTGAGATGCGAGCGGGCTTATGTTAGTACCTAGCTCCGAAAGCCGGCAAGGACTTGCTCAGGTCAAGCCTCGGCAAGACCTGAAATACTCGTTTTCTTCCCTCTGGGGGGAAAACGGTTATATTTCAGTTCTGTGCCTTCGGCTTGACCTTTCGGAGAAGTGTTTATCTTCTGCCGGCGCCCTAAAGCGTACTGTGACAGGATAATGTGTGTCAAAATAAAACAAACGTATCTTGACAAAAGAAAAAGCAAGAAACTTATTGTCATAAGCGAAGCTGACAATTCTTTTATATTATGTAGCAAACTAAACTTAAAAACTATTCTTCTCTAAATTGACTTGACTTACAGCTGAACTTGTAATTTTTAATATAAGTTTAATGATGAGATCAAACAGTAATATTCAGTCTTAATTCGAATGACATACAAATCAACTAAATAGTAACAAGCACAACTACATCGTAAATGAACCACCAAGAGGGTTAACATTACTATTTCTAGGTTGGCCGACCGGCTTGCAATAATGCTTCAAGAAATGATCAGAGCCCCTCCAGTTCTCTCTTTTTAGAATGTCATCCAAAGGCATTTAATTTTTAAAATCATTTGAGGCCACAGCTGAACGAATCGAACCTGGACTAGTGGTTAATCCTAGTTCTTTTAACGGCACCTTTTACCAACCTGCGATCACTATCGCAGGCCTCAGCGGCCTCAGCGGCTCGTGAGGCCGCTTTTACTACTTCATGTATAGTAAACAAACGTTGCAAATCAGTTTGTGCCATTCTTCTCTTACTTGATAAATCAATCAACCAATTTACCCATTTAATTAAACTTAAACTTGGATCTCCTGAACAGGTTAGCTGCCAACCTGATTGGCAAAATTTCGCGTCTCTGAGCCAAATCTAGGCCAGAAGGTTATTGTTGAACCGAATCCTTCACAGTGTCCATCGTCAATACTCAGAAAAGTAAGGTCGTAAATACGACGGCATGATGCCAGCAAAAGAAGTAAGGCTAAATGCCGAGAGACTTGATAAATACTGTTTTTATCAGGTACGTTATTTTTTAACCACCGAATTAAATCCTGGACCTTTCAAATCTGTGACTTTAACGGCGTCGCTTCGCATTTTTTTTTTTTTTTTTTATTATTTTTTTTTTTTTTTTACTGTTAATTGCTTTTAGAATGGTTCCCACTATAGGATTATTAGCTAGTCGATACTCTTGAGTGGGGTCTGCTAAGGTAACTACTACTGATTTGCGCACTAGAATTGTAGCAGGGCTAACTTTCTGATGCGTGAGAGGCACCCTTTTAGGTTGCTACTTCCTGGGGTCGAGGACCGCTAGGTGTTATCCCATTTTGTCTCACCACGAGACCCATTGTTTCCACGCTGCCCCGTATGTTCGCCATGTGCAATCACGCCAAACAGACTAAATTAATTCAATATTCTTAGGTTCCAAGCCAGTTTGCTCCACTCCGTATCTTCCAGACCTCTAAGAACAACTCTGCTACTTTTGGTGGAGGTTGATTGGTTGACAAGTCCACTAGATTCCTGCTCAGGTTGAATATCTGGTTGGGAGCTTCTAATACTCTGCGTTTGAGGTCGTTTCTCCAGAACACTTTCTCCCAGCGAGGAACCACTACTAGATACGTCCCAGATGCTCTGTTGAGATAATGGAGCACCCTGGGTATGAGAGGAGGAGGGGAAACACCCAAGCTAAATGGTATTCCCAAACTCGGCTGAATGCATCGATGTAAAGAGCCTAGGGATCCCTTGCTTCTTTTGAGACATACGTCGGAACTACTCTTGATTGACTTGTGGCCAGCATATCTACTTGAGGGGTGCCCCAATTCGAGAATATTTCGCGAGTGAATGCCTCCTTGAGATGTCAAATCGGTAAAGTCTTCTTTCTGGACAGGCTGTCGGCTACTGAATTGTAATATCCTGATAGATAAAATGTCTGGACAGTTACATTATGATGGCAAATAATAGTATTTGCCTTGTCATTTCCATGAGCAGCACCGACCTTGTACTTCCCTGATTTCGCAGGTAAGATACTACTGCTCGATTGTCGGATTTTATCATAACAGATTGGTCTTTCAAGACATCCTGAAACTCTTGATTGAATGTTGGTCGACCTATTATTGGCGGCTGTATAAGTCCGATACTTTTTACTATTATTATTATGTAATGCTGTATACAGAAGCTGTTGGTTTACCTTTAATAAATAAATAAATAAACTCGACTAGGGCTATGTAAACAGTCTAAACAGTGAATATTTCTTTCTGTTTATGTGCCACTTCCTTTGTTCGTCTGTCCACGTTCCTGAGCGGTGGTAATCGCTCAGCTGTACTCCCCAGCCTTCGTTGAAGGCATCAATTCAATTCAATTTATTTATTCAATAACAATTTTTACATTGTGTTTGAATTCTTATAACTAAAATCAATTAAAGAAACAACGTGCCCGCAATTGACATGCGATGCATGGAAATTGCATGCATGCATTGCATTTGCATCCGTGCTTATGAAAATCGTTGGTTCTGGCACAAAAATCTTGCTCGGAATTATGATGTTCTTCATCCACCAAGAACAATCGTCTAGTGCCAGCGACGTTATTGGAACCTTTAGACTTGGTCGATCCTGTGTCAATTTTCGACAAGCTCTTTCAAGGTGTCGAGTATGTAATCGGCCAAGCGGGGTTACCAGTGATGCAAAACCATGTCTCAGAGCTGTGCATGACCGCCAAGACCAACGCCTTGTTCTTAGTAGTAAACCTATATGTGCCTGTGATCGAACTATCTTTTCGCGTGGCAATCTATGTCGGCGTCCCAAACGTTTCCTAAAAACTCTGTTTGTTTCCTGGGATTTAGAACCGGCTTCTGTAAATTCACGCACCATCCTAAGATCTTGCAGAAGGTTTACTGCATATCTCATAAGACCTTTTACACGTCTGGTCCTGGAACAGAAAGTCGTCTAAGTACGACCACTCGAAATCCTCTCTCCCTCTGAAGGCTCGCTAACCACCTGCTGACTAGTGAGAACGCTAACGACGCGCTGGATAGTCTAAATGGAAGGGCCGTCATTTAATTTTGCAAGAGCTCGCCTGCATAAGGGAAGGCAAGGTATCTTCGATGACTTTTGTTTATGACGATATGAAAATATTTCTGACTGATATCCAGCTTTCCTGAATAATCGTTCTTCTGCAGAAAATTCGGGACGTTATTCTGGTTTATTAAGCGAAACTTCACAGGTTTCAGAGAAATAGTCATAGACATAGTCACAGCGTGCATTAGCGCATTTGAGGTTCTTGTCGTAAATCTCTCTAAGTTTTCGTGTAACAGATGGCGGCTGGGTTACAAACGGTATTGTGTATCCGGAGGGATGTTCTTTGGAACTTCTAGCTTTTCCCATTGCCAAGGAGATTCCACCATTGCCCCCCATGAAACTGTCGATCCCTGCGCTTAGGTAAATTTTGATCCCTTCCAGATCGGTTTCGTTGCTTATTAGAAGGCCTTGAACTTCCCGACAACCGGCGCGCTGCTGACTGGGCTGATGCATTGTGTGATGACCTTGTAGGATGACCGCGCCAGGATTGCTGTCGTCTTCTCGATAGGTGAGAAGGTACAGTTGGTTTGCGAAAAGGTTCCGAAAACCACAGCATAAACAACAGTTTATGGTAGGAAAAAATCTGTGCTAGGCCACCGTTATCCCCCAAAAATGTTCCGGTGGGACGTAATGGTAGGATGCTGTGCAAAACAGCACCAAGCGATTCATTTTAAGATTTATACGCCCTTTGTCTTGCCTCTATAGCTTCTGCACGATGAGCACCAACAAACTGCAGCAAAACATCCGACAAGACCTTAAATTGGGAGTCATCAGCTAATAGCTTACGTAATTCCTCACCAGCACGATAACAAACAGCCTATCAGACAGTGCTTTCCTCTGTAGGAGCAAACCCATGGCTAATAGTGCCGAGCACACCCTCTTGTTTAAAACAGCCAGGAAAAGGGATGGATGATTTATAAGGCATCCAAGCTGTATATTAATCTTGAAAGCACTGAAATAGGGGCAGCCTGAAAGACTTCCTCCCTTATATCGGATTCGATTCCAACCTTGAGAACCCAGTCTTTGACATTTGATGTCCTCTTTCTTAATCGGTTCAGTAAGCTCCGGTAAAAGCGACCTCTTTTATCCTGGGTCAAAATTCAATTTCATTGGATGACCACATTTCTGGAGCGTTCGAAAAACTATCCCTCTTAGGGGCATTCCAAGAGCAACCACCAGATGACTCAGAACCTGATTGATTCTCCGAATCTGAATAAATAATTCTCTTTGTCTGAGTCAGGCTCAAACCGTTGCTGACTTTGAGAAAACATGCTGACTCCGAGAGGCTCCCCGACAGAGTCTTATCTGCCTCACAACGGTATGAAGTAAGGGTCGTTTATCTTATACAGATTGTTTGAAAAGCTCAGAGCGAGCTGCTGACCCCCTAATGCGATTCGCAATCGAGGGTGGCCCTAGTATGAGAGCGCGTGCAAAGGCCCAATCTAGTAACGTGCACCTTATTCCCCATAGCCCTTGTCAGATGATCCGCTTCCGGGTCAAAGGCTCGAACTAAGCCTACTATGAGGAGGGTGAACATAAGTTTGTTTAAAACAGTCGGTTCAGGTTTGTCCCCGAAAAAATCCTCTTAAGGCTTTGATGACCTCCCACTGAGTCCAACCTTAGGTAGAGACGCTTGTGCCAAGAGCTTGACGTACTCCAAAATCACCTCACCTTGTAGAGTTTCTCCACTCTCGTTAAGTAGATCCCTAAACGTTGTGTTCAATGTTACCTTTGGACATTGACTCAGCACTCTGCCCGGCTGTGGCGCGGCCCAGATAAAATTATGATTAAGTTGCATCTTACACGCATATGACACATATGTAATAGTGTGTGTTAAGAAAAAGTAGTATATAAGCTGTAACTTATTGTAAATAAATCAGATTTGAATTTTATATTCTTGTCTCATTACCCCTCACTGTGGTGGTGGTATATGGTAGGGTAGGGCTGAACGGCTTATAGGGCTGTTAGGCTTGTAGGTCTTAGTAGGTTCCTTAATTTTCCAATTATTATTATTATGTACTGTCGTACCCTTACAGTATTGCGGTCTTACGTGACATACTTAAGAATAGCCGTACACGTTGTGTAGGCAACTCAACACATATATGCAATGTAATTTTAGTTTACTACCTGTATATTACTATATTTGTGTAGCTGTTTGTTTTCTGTTGCTCTGCTTGCACTGCTCAACAATCAAGCTGCGTAACCCTACATTCGAGCCACACCGCTCAGTAATCGAGCCGCGCGGCTCACCAGATCGAGCCGCGCCGCTCACCAAATCGAGCCGCGCGGCTCACCGAATCGAGCCGCGCGGCTCAAAAAATCGAGCCGCGCCGCTCAACAAATCGAGCCGCGCGGCTCACCGAATCGAGCCGCGCCTCTCAATATTTGCGCACCGGTCAGTCTACGAGGCATGCGGCTTGTCAGGAGCTTGCTGCGAGGCGAGTACCTGAGTTTTATGACAGTAGCAGTGCAGCTGACGTGTCGTAACTCGAATGGTACAGGTACCTTACGCACCTTGTGGATGGGATGTCCGACAGGGTGGTTAGCATTGGTTGCAATAACGAACGCCGCGTGCGTGCAGTTGACGTGTCGTATAGCATAGGTACCTTACGCACCTTGTGGATGGGATGTCCGACAGGGTGGTTAGCATTGGTTGCAATAACGAACGCCGCGTGCGTGCAGTTGACGTGTCGTATAGCATAGGTACCTTACGCACCTTGTGGATGGGATGTCCGACAGGGTGGTTAGCATTGGTTGCGATAGCGAACCGACATGAGTGCATGACGTATCGTATAGTACAGGTACCTTACCCACCTTGTGGATGAGATATCCGACAGGGTGCTCACCGCATTGGTTGCGAAACCGAACCGACATGCGAACAAAGATGCAACTTGGCCATGCGCAGCAAGTATAATTAGGTATATAAACACACAGCAGATTCCTTTAGAAGATTTAAATCACTCACACAAAGAATAAAATAAATATCTTAGAAACTTACCATTTCATTACATTTACTTGTAATCCACTGGAAAGTCACTTGACACTTCACAAACGTTACAACAACGTTACTCTTATCTCGTTTCGCGTATCTTATTACGTAAAATAGTAGCACGTGCGCACGCTAAGTGTGGAAATAGCGTATTATATTTTTTCTGTCTAGTCCTCGTCGGTGCTTTTTAGTCGTACACTATAAAACAGCCCATCCAAACCGCACGGTCGAACAAGTTATTATTAAACACACAATACACACTTTTCTCGGGCGCGGTAGGTCGTTAAATAAATTAGCCGCCACCCTATAGGGTAGTACACCGGTGGGTGCACCACCCTATAGGGTAGCGCACCGGGTGCGTTTGAATTTTTTAGTACAAAACATGTTTAAGAGAGGAAGTGTGCCCGTAGCAGACACAAAAGAATTAAGGTTTTCTGTTTAGCAAAGAGTAGTAATCACTGGCAAAATGGGTGAAATAAACAAAGTGGTAGAAGCGGGATATGTTGGATTGACACCTAAAATATTACCTCTTCCCAACACGTTTTAATATCACAGTTATTTACTTTGCAAAATAATTGGTCACAAATCAAAATCCATTTACCACCACTAAGTTTGTTTCGACGTATTTTTCTTTTCAGTGGCATTGATTCTAATGCAGAACGCTTTACAATCAATTTAATTTTAAATTTAAATTGTGACCCAGATCCAGGCAGCATATTTTATTTGCAAAAAAATAATAAGTATTTACATATCTATCGCACATATTATCTGGCCGGCTCATAGAGCTGGGTGCTCATTAGCGGACATTAACGTGTGATTGATTACAACACGACAGAAAGATACTGTCTACAATAGGACGCTTAAGTTACTTGAACAACCAGTCCCTGGACTCATTGATCAAGGATGTGATTCATTTGAGGCAGTGATAATTAATAGCAGTGAGTGACCGCCGAGTCTTAAGCCTCGAGTTAGAACTGAATCTTTGACTGTCCTGTTGGTCAAGTGGTTAGTTAATGGCCTTGACTGCTATACCGGAGGTCGTTTGATTCGCACCCGAGACAAAGGTGATAAGCACGATCATTACTACCACTAGATCAGGTTCAGGCCAGATGACGTTAAATGAAAGTTGTGGAATATTTATTCTATTTCTATAGGTGCGTGGACAGGGTGTAAAGTTCCTCATCCACCATCGAAAAGGGAGGATCCTCCGACCAGACGGGTGTTGTGTCTGGTGGGCTAACTACTGCCCGACGGTTGTTGTCGGGAACTTGTATACGTTCAAATTGCGCGGATAACTCTAATACCGCGATGTAGGATATCGGTCATTAGTTAGTATGGGGCGAGATAGATGTCGCTACATATTTATTGTTTTAGTATTAGGGTACCTACAACAATACCCACCAGTCCCACCCGGTTCCGTGAACCCTGAAAAGCATACTTTCAATTGGATGAACTGGGAATGGCAACGCACGCGTGTGATCGACACCAGGAAACAGGTTCGTTTGCCTGGTGATTGATTGTTGGCGCACGATACTCGGCGTTTGTCTCGGGCATCCAATGAACGCAATCGATTTGCGTGTGGTACAAACCATAGGGAATGAGCGGGTTAGATTTTTCTTCTTCGTTAACACTTCGCAGCAACATGAAAATCAATGTCAATAAATTCGTAAACAACAACAATTGAGTTTAGTTGAGTTTAGTTGTCAACGTCAGTACTTAGGTACTATTCTTATTACTACTGTCTTGTATATTGGTGTGTGCTAGCTAGCATGTAGCAAATTATTTAATTTAAATGATTAAGTTTATTAATTTCCAATGCTGTTTAAACTGTTCTTCTAACATATCAGACAGACGTGTTGCTGGGGAGTTTGTTCCGCCACTTCTTCTTCCCAGCAAAAACACTAGGAAGTGGCGAAGGGCGGGCGTTTTGGGGGACTGTCTTATGTAATTTATGACGTTCAAAAAGTGCTGATCCTCAGCCTAATTTGAATAAATGACTTTTGATTTTGATTTTGAATTACAAAAATAGTCTGCTGCGGTCTTCCCGTCCGATTATTATAAAGTTGTCTTTAAAGCTAGAGCAAAAAGGCTCTTAATACTAGTGCTCTTCATGATCATTCAATTTATTGCATCACTGCTTACCATCGGATAGGGTCGCAGTCAAGCACTAGTTTATACCACTATGTTAATTTAATTTCAGATTAAATGTCTTCAACTCAACGTTTTAACTTTTGAAAAGCCTTAATTACCTACTGGGTTGTTTAGATCTTGACCTCAATTGTCATAGTAAAGTCCTACATTTGTACATTATTTTAGAATCATGTCATTATTCAGGTTTAAGCCTCACTAATTAGCATTAACATCTCAGCTATCAGACGTGTACTGTTGGAAGTAGACTTCCCAGAGATTTCCCCAACGATCAGTCCTGCGCAACTCTCTGTCATCGACTTCACTAGGTCTTTAGACCTCATTAAACATTGCACACCAATTCAATTATTTAAAACATATACTGCAAGCCTGTCGCCCATTACTTGTACCACACATACCAATGGGCTGTTTCTCGTCGTTGTCAAAAATAGCAGTTGGTTTAATTGTGAACTATTTTGGTCCGAGCCCGCATGATACGCACTCGATACACATATCGAACGCTCTCACTTTTATCGGCGCACAATTTACAGACTGCTTTCAGTTTTATTGATGTGAACGTAGATTATTTTTAACGCGTGTTTTAAAACGGGTAGGAGATTCATGTTAACAAGTATAAGTCCAGCAATGCTATCAGTTATCTTTCTTCATTGCCAGTGACTGACTGGAGTCTTGAACACCAAACTTTGATGACAACTGAGAATTTAAAATAAATTGATATTGCACTTTAAGTGAACTTCAAGTTACGGTCACTATCAGACGGGGTACTGTGCATTTCGTCACATCCCTGAGATTGCGCATGACGTCATCCTAGATACAATACGAAACTAGCTGTTTGACAGTTAATCATTGAACACTTTGGCCAGTGATCATCACTATCAACTGTCAACGGAGACACGCAATAGCCCTGCAGGTTTCCTAACGACGTTTTCCTTCACCGATGTCAATGACGTCAATGATAAGCTTAGAATGTACCTACATATTAATTTTAAAAAGTTACCCCAAAGTGTCAAATTTTCCCAATTGAATATGAACCTTATTCTGTTTAACATAAAGTCGAAAAACGATCAAAGAAATTTGACACATTGGAGTAACTTGATGTGCTGGCGTCTGTACATATTTGCCCAGATTTTAACCACAACTACGTGAATAGGAGTCAGACGCCTTAATCCCAGCGCTATCATGAGACTTCATGATTAATATCATCATCATCATCATCATCATCATCATCATCATCATCATCATCATCATCATCATCATTTCAGCTATATGAAGTCCACTGCTGGACATAGGCCCCCCCTATAGATCTCCAAGCGCAATCGATCGTATCGGCAAGGTTAGGTTAGGACGTCCACCCACAAGGTGGACAGACGACCTCATTAAGGCCGCGGGAACGCGCTGGATGCGAGCCACTTCCAACCGGTCTTATTGGAGATCTATAGGGGAGGCCTATGTCCAGCATGATTAATATAATTATTATGTATAAATTTTCTAGTTATTGACAAATGTTGCTATGTTCTATACTTTTACCCAGGAGTGAGCCAACACAGGCTATATAGATGCAATGATTATAATAGATATGGAAAGATTGCTATTTTTCTTTTAGTACTGAACATCCGATAGTTTATGGTCGCTCGCAGACTTTACCTCATCTGTGACGACTGACGTTAGTATTAATTAGACGTCAAAAATGACAGATATTAAACTTCTCAAAAATATGAACGGCGCGCCATGAATCATGAAGAACTTTGCTTTGATTTTGAAACTGGAATCTTTTAAGCGTGAAATGTTACAATGTGTACCTAGTCACAATTATTTATAGTGAAGTGAAATGTTTATTTGCAACCGAGAACGTATATATCTTCAAGCTATCTTAAACTGTCAAATTTTACCAATTGAACGTGAATCTTATTTACATAATAATAAAGTTGAAAAACTTTTAAAGTTTAGCACTTAGGGATAGCTTGATGTGCTGGCTGGCCTGTGTTCCTACATGCTATTATAAATAAGCAAACAGAACAAAAATAGGCTAAAAAAAAGGATACGGTAATTCTAATAAGCATTAACAGTTAGTAAACATTTCCTCATCTAGATTACAAGGAAATATTCGACACATATTTTTTCAAAATGTCGCATGACGTCACTAGCCAGTACAGTTTATGCTAGCTAATGACGTTACAAACCCCCACTCCTCAACTTTAATGCGCTTAATCAAAATCAAATTAGTTTTCCATCAATTTGAAAAAGAAAAAAATATGTGTCGAATATTTTCTTCTTACCTTGATGAGGGACCTAAAACTAAAATTTTATCAAATAGCCCATTATTTTAGGGTTATGAGGAACGAGGTATAAAGTTCCGCATCCCCAATAGAAAAGGGAGGATCCTCCGACCAGACGGGTGTTGTGTCTAGCGTGCTGTCGCGCGGATAACTTTAACATCGCGATGTAGGATATTTCAGTTTTTATGTGTCGAGATAGATGTCGCTACGTGATGTTAGTGCAAACAAAACACGCAAATAAAATAGAATAGAATACATTTTAATTTATCACGGATTAAAATTTAATTAGCTAACTGGTACAATTTCATATTTAATTTGTAGAAAACTGGTGCCTTATGTGAGTTTTTATTAAAACCGCCAGGCTCTTTTGCAAATAAAGTAATAAAGTATGATGCAGTGCATACAGTGTTGGATTTCAGTGGTCACTGTTCATCTGATCCTTAAATTTTTTTACCTTTATATTTCTGCAACAAATCATTCGTAGAAGAAAATACATAATGATGCCATATGAACAATACATAATGATGTATTGTTCATATGGCAACAGATGTTACCATTTCAATACCACACCGGCTTAAAAATACCGCAACACCATTTGTCGTTTCGACTTTTTAACGAATGGCACTACAAAATATTTCTCGACTACAATACGTGTTGGCTGACGACAAATATAAATGTGTTTTTAAACGTACGCTTCGCAGTTTGTGCATGGAATAGCAACAGAAGGTTTACTTCAGACAAAGAACGAAAACGCCCGCTCATACACTAGCCAATTGAGTTAGCATTACAATGTGACCTTGCAAAAATTCTTGCTAACAATTTTATTGGTCTAATATTTAGGTCTTAAGTCCTTGCCATTTTTGTTAAAATGTTGAAAAGGAACGAGATATCGAGCTAAAATTAGTCCCCCTTAAATTCAATACAAGGCCATCGCATTGGCGAAATGTAGTAGTCATATTGAATATAGACTACCACTGGACAGTGGACATGCCAAAATCTTCACTTTAAGGTAAGAGCAACAATATTGCTAAGAGACATTTAAATAATGCATACCTTTTTTATTATCTGTACTGAACATCCAAATATGTTTCTTTTGCTAAGCACGACAGGGTTCATAGTTGTTTATTTATTTTGGCAAATGTTTACACTACATAAGCCTACCTACATTGCGGAATGCAATAAATTATGGATTATTGAGCTTTAGGTGCGTTTCAAGTTCAGCAACTGCAACTCGCGACTGGCATTCGTATGAGAACGCCGTACCAATGTACGCGTCTATGTACGAATGTTCCTACACTGGCCTGCAAAACTGTCACACTGAAAATTAGATTTTTTTTTAAACGTACAACGTTAAAATATTACAAAAGTATAGTTAACTAGTTTCAAAGAAAGCTGATAAAATTTGCTTTAAAACGTTTTTTTTATTTTAAATCTCAACTTTTACATACATAAACTCACGCCTTTTTCCCATGGGGGTAAGTAGAAACTACAGAGCACCATGTGCAACAATTCTTACATACCTCTTTTGCTTCGTTTACATTCATACATGTTGTCATACACACACGCCAGTTGCGAGTACTCCGCACCTGACCTTTCTGAAGAACCTCACCATCAACAGCAACCATCAACATCTCAACTTTTATAGTTTAAAAAAAAAAGTATATTTCTTAGTTTTGAAAGCCAGTGTATTTCCTCCTGTTGTATGGACCCAACCTCCTGAACTTTTCTGGTTCGTGGATTGATTTAGTGAGGACACGACCAGACACGGATTAGTTTTTTGTTATTACAAGATTTTCTTGTGACGTACGTTCTTAATTATGTTATTTTTGGAATTGTGAGAGTGGTCAGGATTAGAATGTGATGTGTCAACTCGGGACGTCGTGGGTTAGGTTCAGTTTGCGTATTTTGGAGCACTGTAAGGTTAATTGTTTGGGACTTAAAAACTACACTAACTAAATGATGTAGAACAATAGAATATAATAGTTTTTGGTTTGCTCTAAGAGTAGGTTGAAGATGGTATACAATGTAACTTAAGTTACATGTAAAAGAGTTACAGATTATCCAAAAAAAACATGACAAGGATTAAGTTGAGTTAATTGTTTCTAACAAGTTAGATAAATCACAGAAAATCAATCACACATTTATTATTTATTTATTTATTTATTTTTGTATGTAACAAAGAAACTTAAAAACTACTCGACCGATTTGAAAAAGTCTTTCTTCATTGGAAAGCTACACTATTCCCTGGTGACATAGGGTACTTATTATTTCTGTATTCCCACGGGAACATGAACAACGCGGGTAGAACAGCGTGAAGTCCGCTAGTCTTTAATAAGTTTTACGTAACTAGATAAAGTTAAATCAATCCAATTATTTAAACAAAGAGTCTTGTCAAGGCAAATAGTTTATATAATTGAAACAACCAGTCGCACTCAAGACGGTAATGCCCACAATAAAGTTAAACCACTTGAGTTTTCATTTCGAAGACTACAAGCTACAAGAAGAAAAAACAGCAAAATTATACTAAAACCCGGGCTAACATCACATATCACAATACACAAACTTGTCAGAAGCCAGGCGAGCGTCGCTCCGTGACATTAGCGGACGCTTCTCTAGTGAGATCTGAAGGGGTGTAAGACATAGGCGTAGGCGACAGCGGGTGCACTCAACGCGTTATATTCTAAAAGCGAACTATGTTTCCAATTATTGCTAATTCTTGTAAGTGGATAATTAGAGAAAATCACATAAGCTTCACAAGTGAGGCGTTATCAAGTGGATCAAACACCTTCTGACTCTATAAATACATCAATACTCAATACTCAACCTTCTGACTCTATAAATACATCATTTTTATAGCGTTCCTCAAGGGTCAAAAATGCAACTACCATTTTCGATTAAATAAAGTGATCGAATTTTAGAATCAATAACTTCCCTTTCTTTTAACAAACTGTTTTCTGCAAACTTGGCTAGAGTTTTTCTAAGCTAATTTTGACCACGTAAATTAACGACAAATAAATGTTATTCCTATACATTCATTTAGTCTTCTAAAGCGTTAAAGATTATAGATAGTCCACTCGGTTAGGCTTGCAGATGGCGGTAGTTGAGTTTTGAATAATTGAGTTGACGAGTCATTAATTGCTATCGCGTTGCAGAATTTGAAAATAATTAGAGTTCCGCGTAAAAATAAAGTAAATTGTTTTATTACGCGCGGACTATGACGAAGTCGCAAACAACAGCTAGTATTCCGTATCATAATAAATTCACAAAAGAAATACCATACAAGTAGGTTTTGTCAACATTTTAATTTAGATACAAACAAAGAGATTTAAAATAGATACTATAGAGCGGGCATGTCAAGGAAATGTCATAGAAAAACTTTGATCCCATGTCTCAGTAACGCCATCTAGAATAATTTATGAATATTGGAGCGGCAGCGGAGCGTACTACAAAAAACTCATAGACTTATATCCAGCAGGACACACTTTTTCGGACGAAAATTTTGTTCGTGATGTCCGGTCTATAGGTATTAAATGTCTTTGGGTACAAACGTAAATAAATAGCTTCAACATTTAAATTGATTTAAATCGCTATCTCCTTAAAACTTAAGCCAGCTCAACCATAAGCTGCACGTTTATGCTTCAAGACAGGGTTCGGATGGGATTTCAAGATTCACGCCGCATCGCCTCCTTTTATAAAAACATATACTGCGCACTCGAGTCACGCTGCATCGCCTTCGCATCTAAAGCTGCGCTTACACGGACCATTTTTATAGCAATTATGCCCGGCAACAGTTGACGGATTCAAATTAAGTGAACTGTCAATGCCCAGCATTTGTATGGAATGACAGTTCAATTCGCTTTCACTTTACCTACATTTTTATGAAGATGTTTTCAGAATAGCACAGACTACTGTTTCGGCAATATTACCTCCAATCAGGACTTGTCTTAGCACCAGCTAGACTGTACTACTGTATTAAGAGACACTAGCTTCTCCCCACAACTTTGTTCGCGTGAAAGTAACATAATATCCTATGGAATTCGGAAAAGAATGTTTGAAATCTAAGATTACCTCTACATCATTAGTATCTATAGAAGTAAATAAATAAATAATAATAAATATTCCACAACTTTTTCACACAACGCCATTTAGTCCCAATTTAAGCTTGGGAGCTTGTGTTATGGGTACTAAACAGCTGATAAACATACTTATATACTTCTAAATACATACATATTATAGATACATTACACCCAGACACAGAACAAATGATCGTGCTCATCACACAAACATTTGTCCTGGGTGGGAATCGAACCCACGACCTCCGGCATAGCAGTCAGGGTCACTAACTACTAGACCAACAGGTCAGTCAAAGAAGAAGTATTACGAACGAGGCGGTAATGAGAACTAACAAGAAATGTACGTACTGAATCGTAGTAAGTATTTTTTGTTTGTTTACGTTACAACGTAACCCTTTACCTTTACGTGCGAGTGAGAACAACAACTTCCTTTTGACAAATTTGACAATTCCTATTTAACTAAACCAAAATTTGTATATATACTAACCATGTATCATAATAATCAAAACTAATGACCATGCAATGTTACTAATGAAAAAAAAACAGTTTATTGCAGTAACTTTACAAACTTTTACAGTAGATCCATAGGTACATTATAGGAACCTCCTTTTAAGTAAAAGATACACTTGTGCTAGGAGAGTCCCGCTCTTCAATGGCAACCTGAATGAACTAGGTATGTAATATTGGTCTGTTTTTTTTGTTTTTTTTTATTTGCTGCCTTTTAATGGCCACAATAACTGTCATCTTTAACTTGTTCAAGAGTTACGTGATATCTGACCTAGATTGCCCAGGATTGAACAATTATTTAAGTTGCCCGTGTATACGCACCTTAACAGCATAAATTATTGTTGTTATAATATATGTCTTGATGCTATGCTGAAACACGAACAGTAGTTTCCTTTGGGAATATTATTCTGACTCTTTTATTTGTTATGTTTTAATTTTGTTTCTTTGTTAGTCGAGATATTTTGCAAAAAGTTAGATACATTCTGTTTGAAACAATTAAGATGACGTTATCTAATGCTGCTTTTTACTAACATATTATTAAGGTTTTGTAGAAATGAGTTTGGGAAGTCTATGTAGCCGTTATTTGGAAAGCAAGATATATTAAATTGCTAAACCAATGTCGCTAATACCAATTTTACGGGTGAAGCATCCTCATCAGTACTAATCACACATTTACGTTCCATTACAGGTAATTTATCTCTGTTCATGTGCCCAAAATTAGACGCAAAATTACCTCCAATACAATAAAATGGCAAACCGAAGTTTTAAAAACACAATATATTCCCAAATAACAATAACCGTTACCGTAACGTATCATTAATCTGAAATACGGCGTATCATTACATTCGGATTAATTCGTGCGTTTTATGCCACAGAGTAGCTAACAAATGAAGTGCCAACACCTCCTCGCTTCAGTATCAAAGACTGAATAAGTCGGGTGCAAAGAAACTACTGTCATCAAACATTATTGCTTAATTAAATACAACAGCGCAATCTCAGAGTGAAAACGTCAAGCAACAAGAAAGAACTCAAACTTACACAAAATTAAGGATGCTGGTTAATAAGGCAATCACAAATCGCATAACACACACATTTAATAAAACCCGTAAGCCGTACCCGACAGAGTTCATAATTGTAACTGAATCTGTTTTACCTACCATTATGGATCGCAATAATGCCTACTTAAAAATAAATTAATATTAATTTGAGTTAGAACGCTTACAGAATACTGCAGCGCGATTCTGTTAAAATCACCCCGTAAAATGGGCTAGCCTTTGACACTTACTTCACTCAATTTTCCTACTGTGATTTTCACAGAATTAACCGGCTGATCATTCCATTCATACATTACTCCTGTGTTTTTATTCAACATATCGTAAAAGCAATTTAGTCGTATTGGCAACTTTCCTAATACTCGGCCAAGTGATAATTTGTCGTTTGTTTCGTATAAATAACGTTTTACAAACGATCTTGAGTGTAAACTGCATCGTAGTAAATTCGTGTTGTTGTTGTAACGTAACTTGTTTCAAAATTTCATCAGAATTGAATGAAAAGTTTTACAGTAAGTATCTATTTTAAGCATCATTCTTTTTTAGATTAGAACGGAAAAGATTGGAATCTAGTTTTAGATCTAGGTTCGTATTAGTTAATTGAGATTAAGCACGTATCGTGTTACCCAGTGACTGATTTATAAAGGTCAATACGCAGTTGCTCCATTTAAAACTATGCAAATGATGACTTCTGGCTTCGACACAGTCGGGTAAAAAACTGCACACACAAAACATCCCTTCATCCATACAATGATCGAAAGCAATCCCGCTCAACATTAACGCCAGTCAATCGAACTGATTGATAGAACTCAATCAATCACAGTTGAAATTGAGCAGAGCAAGCCATTTTGAACCAACTAGTGAGCAATTTTAAGAGGAATAGTGTAAAAAATCGTGCCACTCATTTGTCCGGTGCGAGATGAGTCGACGTTTTGTGACAAATGAGAGATATATTACAGACTGGGATGTCCGACTTGAACTTGACGAAGAAATCCGGGTTTTCAGTTCTTCTAAGACACTGCTTTTCAACCGACTTATAAAAAAGGAGGAGGTTTTTCAATTGAGAGGCCCGTGTGGTCTCATTCCTTGAAAATTATATTGTGGCTACGATAACAACCTCAGCACTTTCCACCAAAAATATTTCAAAAATTCATCTCCAATAGATCTCCAATCAATTCCTACTCATTACCATTCCTAATAAGGTCATTTCAGATAAAATATTCCGTAAAGAAAATCTAATAAGAGGGAAGAATTATATTAGAAACGTAGCTTTTGGAATCAGTGTGATAAATACGTTTTAATATTCTGAATATATTAGCACCATCGGCGAGAAAATTAGATCGCGACGGTTTTAAAAAAACGAAATGTTTGGGAATGTGGTTCTCAAAGTGGGTCATTAATTTCTGAGCATTAGAGAAGAAGACAGGTATGTTGCTGGGTATGACGTTGTTGTTTGTTGGTATTACCTACTAGCGTACCTACTAACATTTCGATGTAAAATACTAGTAAAATAGTAATCAGACAACAACATAACACATAACGCCTGTTATCCCCGAAGGGTAAGTCAGAGGTGTACCAGTAGTACACCCACATTTCGCCAGTTATGTTTAAGTCCTATGTTAAGATACGGGGCAGGCCTATTGCCATCAATCGGGCACAAATCCAGACTCCCTCCACCTCCTCCGGGCTGATACAGAGAAATTCCAGGTGGAAACACTCATTAACGCTTTGCCCGATCCAGGAATCGAACCCCAGACGCTAAACCAACCAGGCAGATAGCTGGAAAAAGTCTAGACAGATGACACGTGTGCTGTATGGCTCCAAAACGGGAATAAATACATTTTCAAGTAAGTACTATGCTTTTCAATTCCCAAAGTTTATTAAATGAAAAAACCAGTCAGTTTCAAGAATAGTCACAGGTCATTTAATAAATTATCCTCTTAGTACTTAAGTACTTTTACAACATGATATTTTTCGTCAATGGTTGGTTGGTTGGTACACAAAAAAATTTGCTCCAAATAAAACAATACCAAACATTCACACACAACACAGTCTGTCTCCAAATCGCATACAAAATGCCCCTTATCATACGCACGGCCAATTTAACATCAAATTGGTAATAATAAATATTAAATGGTGGCGCTAGCTACGTTGTGACGTCATGGGGGACGCGTATGACGTCACAACCCCCCAGAGGTTGTGCGTTGCAAAGTTTGAGGACTACTGGGAATACAATGTTGAGATTAGAGATGGAGAGAGGACAGGTGCAAAATTAATTATTTTAATGTTTTTTTTTTTTGGGAAATATTACTGTTGTTCGGTTTTATCTGTGACTACCGCGTTGGACTAATAGTTGTGGTTGGGGCAACTGCGGAGCATGATTTCCTGGATTCAATTTCCAGGTTAAGCAAAGTGATTTTAGAATTTCTTAGTAGTAGGTTGGTTTTTAACGTAACTGCCAGAATGCAGGTGTAATTTAGGTACACCTCTACCTTGGGGGAATATCGTAAATATTTTACCATTTTAAAATTACAGGAATATGTGTAATTTGAGTCAGTGTTTCCTGATAGGTACAACTTAGGAGTCTTTAAGTCGAGAGTAAATAGGTTACTTCTAGGCAAGCGTGCTTCATCGTCGACCACATCATCACTTACCACCAGATTAAATTTTGATTAAACTCGAGCCTACTAATAATAAAAAAGTAATAATAATAATAATAAGGCAGTACTCCTCGATACGGCTCGCACTGTGAGGAGGTTCCTGTCTCTGAGACCCTAACCACCGGTAGCTTGGACCCTGCTCCCGCCGTCGGTGGCCTACTATTTTTTATATTTTTAAATGTTTTTTTTTATATTAATATTTAAAAATGTAATTATAAGAATTTTAAATGAACATACGAAATAATAATAAAAAGTGTGTGTACAGTACACGCGTTAAAAGTTAGCTAACTTCAAGGTGTCGGTTTTTCGTGACGGTGCATCGTAAAAGATTACTCTCATCATTTTTCCCTGATGCGCCAAAACAAGTATAACTTCAAAAACATTTACAGACACTGAGATGCAAGCGACAAAGTAAAACAATCAAAGTCATCTATAGATCTTATAATAACATCACTCTGCCGGCGCTTGAGGCCACAATACTAGTGCCATAAACCAACACAGTCGTTCAAAGACATTTAGTACTCAGTTAGTGCCAGCGAGACAATGTTGCGTTAATATACAAACAGACTGACATTTAAACTGTTTGGAGGAAGGACTATACTAGAGCATACTAGGACTTCGCCCGAAATTTCCTGCCTTTGCCTTCTTTTAACATTCATTATTTCCTCTTGTAATTTTATAAACATACAATTTAAAAACCCTCAACGCAAAAAAGTATTGATTTTTACTTTTTGGCGTTAGGGATTTTCTAAATTTTTAATTTAATATTTAATTCAAAAATATTAAAATTGTTTTTCTTTTTAATTTTAAGTCACATATATATGTTTGTAAGTAAGGTTATACCCATAGACTACTAAAACCGCAACGGCAGCTAACACAAAAGAGGTCAATCATATCTAAGAAGCATCGCAAGAAACCCTGCTTTCAAATAAAAAAAAACCGCATCTAAATCGGTTCACCCGTTTAAGCGCTATGCCAGACACACAGGACACACCTAGCGGTCAAACTTATAACACCCGTCTTATTGCGTCGGGGGTTAGTAAAATAGTTGTTGTTACTCGGTAATAACATGGCTTTCTAATGAGTTTTGCCATCTGGATTTCTCAGTATTAGTCCAGAGTCTGTATTTGTGCCCGATTGATGGGAATAGGCTCGCCCCTTATTACACGGGACTTTAACATAAGTGGGGAAATGTAGGTGTAGGTACCTACTACATCTGCCAACCCTTCAGGAATAATAGGCGTAATGTTATGTTAATCCGACAAATATATTCCCGGTATATCATCCTGAACGTGAAGTATATTTGAACAGACAGACATACTGACATCCAGTTTTGCTATTAGAGAGCTGCATTAATAAACCATCTGTCTGTATTATGAGACAGAAACATTCAAATAGGACATTGATTGAAACCATAATTTAGAACAGCAGAGTCTATTTGTGCGGTGTTAAAAGAGGAACCCATTTTGAATTTTCGAGTGACTGCTGCACACACGAAAAAGCATGACTCATTGTCACGTTTCGCTTGAGCCGAGAGTGCAAAAAAGAGCGCAAATAAAGTGATAGAGAGGCACGATCGTATGACGTTATTACGTAAAACTATTGACTGACCTGTTGATCCAGTGGTTAGTGACCCTGACTGCAGGATAACTAATGCGGAGGAGGCCGTAGGTTCGATTCCCACCCTTGGACAAATGATAATGCTCATCACACAAACATTTGTTCGTGTGATGAGCATTATCATTTGTTCTGTGTCTGCGTGTACGAGTAATCTTATATTAAAATGCTCATGTCACAATGTTAGTTACCCTACTCCTCCGAAACGGCTTGACCGAGTTTTATGAAATTTTTCATGCGTATTCAGTAGGTCTGAAAATCAGCTATTATATTATTTTTTGGAAAGGCGGCACGTAGTTTGCCGGGAAAACTAGTTTATCTATACCTCTTATGCATGTGTTTAGAAATTTATGAGTATGTTTATTAGTCGTCTACTACTCATAGTACATACAAAACTCAGCTTAATAGTTTGGAAATAGATGGCGTTTTGTAAAAGTTGTGAAATCGTCGCTGAGATGAGATCTAATAGCGAGACTGATATCTATGTTGCGACTACATTCTGGAAGTATTTAATTGCGGGAACCTTCTTATTGAAAATCTTCCAAATTTCTTCAAGAAAACCTATCAAAACCCACCTTCCGATTTGTACAAATTCCTCCTTTACAAATCGCCACGTCATCGCAAAAATGTTATACTTTCACGCAAGTCATGCGAGGGGATGGCTTGACCTCTCACCGTGTTATATTAGTATCCCAGAATGTGATTCTATACAAATCGCTTAAGATGTGCTACGTCATTTCTTACACATATATATAAGAAACCAATAGGTATACATTCAACCTTCGAGAAATAGAATGCGTTAACAGCAAAAAGAAACGGTATTTCCATCATCATCCTAAAAAAAGAGCATGTGCCCGTAGGTAATTGTCGCATTTTATCTATGTCAATTATCAATTTAAATGATATAAAAAAAAAAAAAAAAATATTCCAAAAATTTTTACACAACGCCATTTAGTCCCAAGCTAAGCTAAGAGCTTGTGTTATGGGTACTAAACAGCTGATAAACATACTTATACATATATGTCTAAATACATACGTATTATTGATAAATTACACCCAGACACAGAACAAATGACAAACATTTTAGGCTTAACTACATACATAACATCACGCCTGTAATCCCTGAAGGGTTAGGCAGATCCTGAGAGGTAGGCAGAGGTGTACCTGTAACAGTAGGTACACCCATATTTCGCTTATGAAGTTGTTTTTTTAGGCTAAACTATTAAATAGCAAAATATAAAAAAAATCTTCTGTTTGTCACTGAGAAGTTCGGGAGGTTTAACCAGTTTCTGTATGGATGTGGGCTGGTTGGAGTAACCCCAGTAAAATGGCCGCCATGGTTCACGCACAATGGTACAATTCGGGACTAAGTGCAGAAACCAAACCCGATAGATTAATAGAATCCTCCTGCCCCAATTTATTTGTGGTGGGCGCAGCATGTACTTATTCTTCATCATATGTGAAAATCCTATTTTATCACATCGGGCAGGAAAATTAACACTGCATCCACATTTTGAGCTTGGTCAAAAGCACGATTGCAATCGTGGGGCCTGATACACTAAGTACATTAAAAATGAAAATAATCCAAAATCCATTCATTTTATTAACGACACACAGAAAACAGATTCAGGCAAAAAAAAACCTGATTTTAAATTTGATTTCAAACCTGTATGCACGGACCTCATTGAACATTATTTCCTTCATAGCATCCAGATGGTAAAACTTAATCTGACCAATAAATCCGAACATAAACCTAATCGGTATGGAACAAACATGCTTCGTCTCCCGATAAATATACGCCATAATAAGCATTATAACTATGACAATAAATACGATTTTATTATGACACAGTCGTAAAAAGATTGCGATCTAAAGGAAGCTTGAATTGTGATGTGATATTTAGGTGGTGATAAAAATGTATTTTGCCTTTTGCAGATTTTTTTTACATGTGGATATAATTTTTTCTTTTTCTAACTGTGTTTAGGACAGTTGAAAAAAACATTTAATAAAAAATAATCTCATCTATATCGTGTTTGTTTGTTTGCATTGCATAAGCTCCGAAACTACTGGACCGATTTGAAAAATTCTTTCACTTTTGGGAAGCTACACTATACCCAAGTGAGATTGGCTACTGTTTATCCCTGCATACCCACGGGAACGAGAACTGCGCGGGTGAAACCGCATGACGTTTGCTAGTAAATTATATCTTCAGACTGTTATTGCCCCACTGTACTGTCTACGGACATATATGGTGTATACTCATACTAATAAGGCATAAGCATTGATCACCAGGCTCGCTAAAGGCACATTGGCAATTTCAAACTTAAATTCACTATAAGTCTAGGTTTTCTCATGATGTTTTACTCTACCGCTCAAAGGCTTACTCATTAAAAACACAAAATTTACTGTTCGTTTTGTGTAAGCTAGTAAAACGGAGAATATATTTACACCGGAATCTGGTTTATATTTTACGGCATTTGAAGAATTATAAGAGAAGTTTAAAAAATAATGATAGGGGAGAGCGGGGCTAGAAGTTCCGATTTTCAGTTAACCTCAAAATTTGTTAAGAATACTTGATTTTAATATTCTTTTTTTGTGATTAATATTAACCTACATATTTAACTTTGCTATTAAGATAGTTATCGGGGCCATTTACTGTGTGATTTATTTGTTATAATTTTTTTTATGACCAAAGTCGGAAAGTAACAATTTACCCCGATTCGGGGCAAGTTGTTAACAAGCCGGGGTAAGTTGTTACCATATCTGATAAAGGTTTTATTTGTGAAATAAACAACATTAAACGACGAAATCAAGTCTATTTATTCAGCAGTAAATAATCAACAATATCCAACGTATTATCGGTAAACATTTGTATGTTTTAACAAGTAACTATAATTTGTACTTAATCAATTATTCAACATTTAGTCATTAGGATCTTATCAAATAACTTGCAGCTAATCAACCTTGATAATTATTTCAGTAATTAACTATATTGCTTTGTCTTAGGCTGAATATATCAATAAAATAATAATAATGAATAAAATACCATCATAGGCAAAAAACAAATAACTGTGATTATGATATATATTCTGAAGTTTCATTAGAAAGCATTAAAATGGATTAAGATTTCACCTGTTAGCCAATCAAGACCAGGTTTTCTATTTTTATGCCAAGATGGTGAAATACTGTAAGCACTGAATTTTACTGCACATTTGTACACCATTTTTTTTAGTTCTTCTGTTAGAAGGCCGAAAAAAATTGAGCTAAACTTTAATATTACAGTCTGCCAACATAACTTCCTGTTCTGCCGTAAATACAACTCTTTTTTTTTGTAGCCAGTTGTGATTATTTTCTTCACGATTTGTTACTTTTTTTTTACAAATCTGTTGTATTTATTTTTTTGCCATCATTCGCGGCTGTTTGCAGCAATTCCTTGGATATTAATCCTCGGTAGTTTTTCTTTTGTAAGTCCGCATACTGTAAAAGAAAATAACAATATATATACCTCATTATGGCGCTGATTGATAGAGCCCTATGTCCAGCAGTAGGTTGATGATGATGATTCATTACTGGAACAAAATTAGTTGGGGCAAGTTGTTCCGAGGTCACAACCTGCCCCAGAAAAAAGGAACATCTTGCCCCAATCATACGAGTTGACAAAACAAACAAAATATAGATTAGGTGACTAAACATACGTCATTTACGCATAGTGTATCACAACAATAGATAAATCCTCAAATCGAAACAATAAAACACTAAACGCAAATCGTAAAAATTCATGAAACAGACCAAAAATGTTAATTACGAAAATATTTACTTACGTGAATCAGCGACGCACGTCCTGCGGATCCAATATTCCCAGCTTCACTGGCCTGTCTAAGATGGCCGCCGTCAGTGCGCTGTGGCATTGCATTTCGTGACGTGTTTATTCAACATTCCTATCTCTATTCCTCGCGGAGTGGTTTCAATCGGAACAACTTACCCCGGTAACTTCTAGCCCCGCTCTCCCCTACTCAAAACTGCTATGATTAAAGGTAAACGAAACTTAATAGCAAAAATAAAAGTTTTTAATAAAAACCGTAAAATGTGAAGGCAGGTGCGATTAATTATCTGTTTTCTGAGGGAAAAGGGGATGCTCACCCCTAGTGAAATATTTAAAAAAAAAACTTTTTTTTAATCTGGCAATTTTAATCTTATTTTACTTACTGTAAGTATCTATTTGGGACTAACTCTGCTTTAACTAAAACCAAACAAGTTTACCTAATTTCTTGTTTTTTTTTTAAAGAACTTGACTGCTTGTCTCTTACTGCCTCGTTGGTCTAGTGGTCGCAAGCGCTACTGCTGAGCACGAGGTCCACGGTTTAATCCCAGGGTTGGGCAAAGCATTATTGAGTTTTCCGATCTGGAATTTCCATGAAACAGCCCAAAGTCTAGATTTGCGCTTGTATCATCAAAAGGGGCCCAGACTTCAGGCAATAATACCTATCGATTGTCTTAAAGACGATATGGCTAAAAAGGAGGTGACTATTGAGACAACAGCAGCTAGAGATGTAAATAAATAAAATAAATAAATAAATATTCCACAACTTTGTTACCACCAATTCAACAACTATAAATAAATAAATATTCCACAGCTAGAGA
The DNA here is from genome assembly GCA_921972225.1 of Euplexia lucipara. Lineage (NCBI taxonomy): Eukaryota > Metazoa > Arthropoda > Insecta > Lepidoptera > Noctuidae > Euplexia > Euplexia lucipara. Next base: position 3,163,877 of record OV179168.1, on the reverse strand, counting down.
TGTATGGAAAATGAAGACTAGGTGTGCCAACCCCAAATTAATTGGTCAGGAGAATGATTTAGTAAACAACAAACCTCTACTTCCAATCTGGTTGTGTGTAAAACATTCAACATTACTTCAGAATAAACCTATTACATAGAACAAGACAAATAGAACCCATATTGCACGACAAAATGCCACAATTTCAAAGCCAGACCACATGAAAAGTGCGACCAGAAATATAACAAAGCATTCGACGTAGCTCGTTGTAATCTATACCATAAACAAGCGTAGAGTTGCAGTTTCTAATGTTCACAGAGAGTCGTGTAAGTTCTTAATTTAATAGCAAACATAAGTTCAGACTAGAAACTCGTGTCGTTATGTCGGAAATAAGGGATGCAACACAATATGTCGTATGCGGACATTATTAACCCTAGAAAGATAATCTTATTTTGACCTGCGGTAAAGATAATCATAAGTCTTTGAGACGTATTCGCATCTATAAGTGCCTATGGGACAAGTTTCTATAAATAACCTATAAAAAAGGTATTGAATCATTAGTTTAGGGTTTTGTACGACAAATAAAAACATAATTACAATTAGAAAATGAATATAATTTAAAAACATAACGAAATTTTGTAAACCTCTTACAAAGTAACTAAAAAAATATTAAGTCTTCCTTTGTTGAGTAATTATGTTAATCTTAAATTTAAAATCACATTTTTTTTTACTTAATATTATAGAATAAGGACTAATTAACAGCTTCATATAAAAAATAAACAAGTTTTAAGTTTAAATCACATTTAGACGCAGCCATTACAGATATCAGTTTTGTGTTCACCACAAATGCTTTTATTGCATTTATAACATGTCATTTTCGACATCCTTCTTATTTTTGACGGACAATTTGGTTATAATCAAGGGCTCCGCGTACAGCCATTGCAATAGATTACCAAAATCACCTAAAATATAAAAAAAAACGATAAATAAAACGAACTATTGCTATAGGGAATGAGGTTCAAAATTTACACAAAGGATAATCATACGTCTCTCGAACGTACGCCATACCTGTATCTTCGTAATTATTGTACTTACCAGGGCGACACTGCCGTCTTGCGTAAGGTCTGCCCGGCCACTGGGATAACTTAGAAGGGCAGAGCGCTACGATGCGAAATAAAAAAGAGATGGCAATATTTGTGTTGGCCGTGCGTCTCAAAGACGTAGATTATCTTTCTAGGGTTAAGGACACAGAACGAATTGTAAGCGCGTCGTCTGTCGACGTTTTCGCACAACTATATTTAGTAAGGTTGTGATGTTGGACACGATACTAAATAATTCGAAAATCGACACACAATTTGTATGAGAATATTAACAAATTATTGATTTTCTTGACTTTTATTTGTATTTCTTAAATCTTTGTTTAAACACCCTGACGCGTGCCCAATTAATTCTTAAATAATTATTTAATTCACACAACTTGTATATGTGTAAATGAAAGAAACGAGATATTTTGGTGTGCACTAATAATTAATGAGTATAATCTTACGAATATCTTACTAATAATGTAAACGTAAAGGTTTGTTTGGATGGATGTATGTTTGTAACTCTTTCACGCAAAAACTACGGAACGGATTTAGATAAATTTTAGTACAGGTAGTTAATAGCCTACATTAACACGTAGGATAGTTTTTGTCCCGATTATACCTTCCCGTGGTATATTTTTCGAGTTGTAGCGGGCGAAGTGCTGGCAACAGCTAGTGAATAAATAAATAAATAAATGTCATTAAAATATTATAAGTAACGGCCATACGGATGTGAGATAGGATATATATTTGTATACAGATTTATTTGGCAACAACAAATTAAAAACGATAAACAAAGATTTTAAACATAAAAACAAAAATAAAAAAATATAAAATTACCCCTAGGTGTCTAAAACGGTCATCCACTACTGGGCGGGGCGTGTCTCATGTTTACAACAAATGAGAGTCCAGCTCAGCACATGCCAGGTAGAATACCAGACACTACCCCACACAACTCACACACTCACTATCACCACTTCACCACTCCACTTTTCTACTATAATCATCTTTTATCAAAACCATCGAAGTAAAATAATATCAGAAAGATAGTTACAAAATTGTTTACGACAAGTACAGCTCGCTAAAATTCCAGGCTTTGTCCATTAATCGAACCAATAAACTAAGCTCGCTGTGGCAAGATGCGACCGCTACTGTAGGTACCATCTGATATTACACTGGTACTGTGACCAAAATTTTAGGGAAAATACATAACAAATACCTTTCCATTTTTAATACGTAGTTTTTTATGACAGATAGTGAGTCCTGTGTCTTTTCCTAGTAGGTATGTAGTTTTAGACTTCCATTGCAATAAGGTAAAAAAATAACCCAGTAATAACTTAGTGTGACTTGAACTGTCGGTATGTCTGTCTATCTGTTTGTTTTAAATTAAGGAAATATTTAAATACCTCTAATTAGGTGGACTATTTAGTCTCGAGTCTGTTTTGCGACATTTTTTGCAAGATTAGTTAAACGGAACTTATGTGAACACCAAAAAGTATTTTTTTAATTAAAGTCTCCGGGTATGTTCCGTTTACTTCCGCTTAGTTTACAAGTTGTAAAAATAATAGGAAGATAGAAATTTCTATACAAATCATTGTCCATCTTATATTGCGAGTACCTCTAAACTCATGGTATCCGCAAAAGCCCGGTTAGATAAGACCGCACACTAAACTTGGTGGCGTGGAACCATTTGTTTTAATTTGGTCGTCGGCGGCACCCGCTGTGTCCCAGCGCTTCAAACGAGAAGTAAAGACAGCGGACCGATGCATTTTATTCGAGTTTTTAACGTAGGCTATTAAAATATTGATACTAAATCCATATTCACTACAGTACATCCGTACTCACAAATAACAATGAGGTCTCAAAGAGCGCAGTCCTAAAAATATATTCATAGGCGTTACTTCAGTGACAACGGCATTATGAACCCCGTAAAATAGATATATATATTAATCACCGGAGTAGTAATTTTACTTCAAAATGTATAGATTTAAATTACAAAAAATAACTCACAAAAAATATCCAAGTACCTACGCATTATGGAAAGCCGATGTACGAGAGACACGTTAATAAATATTTATAACTAGCAGACATCACGGGGTTCCACCCGCGTATTTCCCGTTCCCGTGGGAACACAGGGCTAAAAAGTAACACAGGGCTAAAAAGTAACCTATGTCACCCGGGAATATTGTAGCTTCCCAACGGTGACAGAAGTTTTCAAATCGGTCCAGTAGTTTCGGAACCTATTCAACGCAAACAAACAAACAAATCTTTCATCTTTATAATATTAGTCTAGATAACACCCTTCTAATGGCCATAGAATAAAATAATATGCCATACTAAGCACCTATAGGTCGTAGGTTGAAATCCAGACATGTGACAATCAGACCAATTAATCGGCCAGTCCATTTTTTATCATACCTATAATTATATGCAGAGAAAATATATGCAGGTAGTTAATGGTGTTACCATTCATATATTTTCTCTTTCACTATCACGTCCATCCAGCGGTTGTCTGTATGAAATCGTTTTATACGATAGGCCCATTCCCATTGTAACACTAGTTGTTTATTTAATCACAATAAATAAAAAAAAAAAAAATGTCGTAGGTTCATACATTCAGTGGTCAAACCATTTGTTTTTTTTAAGTTGACGGTATTTGGAAAAAAAATACAATGAATATGTCAACAAATTAGTTATAATATTTCTATTATATTCTACCCGCAGTAAGAGTACCCGCAGTTTAATCTGTATTTTATTATACATATATTAGTTAGTATTGTTTATTGTATAGGTTTAATGTGCAAAAGTTGTTTACAGTTTACTTTTAGATCTTAATGTACACGTCTGTAGATAGTTACCTGGAAAGGATCTAACGCCTAAGGTACAGGCTCGGCCTAGTTTAGGTGTTAGTGGTCATTCGAATTGTGTTCAATTGCAGAATAATTATACCTACTGTTTACCAAAATCAACTTGTAAATATTTTTTGTGTCAATAAAGCTTTTTTATTTTTTTATTTTTTTTTATTTATTTTAAGTTTGTATGGTGTACTAGAGAATATTCTATTCTATTCGAAAAGACCACACTCCCAGGATAGAGAATAGGACTAAGATACCCAGTAACTGGGTGGTGGAGATCACATAGACAGTCGAGCCATGTACAATACTGATATTGAAACTAGTATAATTATAGATGTCTTTCAGGCTCACTCTAGATTAGAATTAATAAACTAGTGCGCTTCACCATCATTGATTGCATTGCACCGTCAGGTGAGATCGCAGTCAAGTACTAGTTTATACCATTAAAAAATGAGACTGGAAGCTGGTCTCAAAAAATAGTCACGCAGATAATACTCACAGTACCTACAAAACGACCGCAACCCGTTCAAATTAGGAAGGGTAGCAGTGTCGGGCAAAAGCAATGAAATACATTGCGAATACACTATACGTTTCAATTTGGTAGCATTGGAAATTGTGGCTGAGCTGGTGCGGGTGTCTAGGGTCCATTTAGTGAAAGCTATGGTCAATATAATTCGGAGTAAGCTCTAAATGCTAACTGCTTGGTTGTCTTAGATGTCGGGTAAGCTTGGGAGCTCATAGTTGTAAGATAAATTCCTTATAAATGAGAGATGAGACGAAGTATTAATGAACGTGGTAAGAATCAGCCAGATATATATGTGGAAATTTCTAGAAGGATGCATAGCATAATTAGCCGATTTAAAGTAGCCACATGTGTCTTCTCCATCAGAAGGAAAGAGCCGTAATCTTCCAGGCAGGCTCAGTGCGGGTTGGTAGATGTCACATGTCTTCGATTTTTTTTCCAGGACATACCAATTTTCTTACTATGTTTTTTTATATTTAATGGGTCTACTCTTGATTTCAATCTTGTCTTGAGGTCGACGATGGAACGAGCTTACCGAAAAGAAGCCTATTAATTCGCGACTTAAACAAATTGTGGTCATATGAACTCGGAAACACCGATGCAGGCAGCGAACTCCACTCCTTGGTGGTGCGCATAATAAAGGATGAGGCAAAGCGCTTCGTGCGAATATGTGGAACACCTACTAAGGTATGGGTAGATAGCCTGCAAGACGTCTGTATTCCCGATGGAAGAAAGGAGAAGGTGGAATTTGCTCGTAAAGTTCTAGGGCACACTATTTTCCTTCACCATTTTTTAACAACTATAAGGACTTTACGCATACACTGACCTTATTGGTGAAAGACAAACACGTCTGTGTAGACTCTTATAGAACGAGAGAGCAACTGGCATAAATATCAGATACTACATATAACTAAAACAAAGGCACACAAATTGAGCACGTAATGTATTTAAGCGTACACGCGCTTCAAAATCTTCAATTCACTCAGAATCTAATCTCCTAACACACAGAAACAAACAAATTAATTATAAACGGAAACACATCATGCAACGTTAATTTTCCATTCCGACACGCTTCCCCCGAAACACACGTTTTAACGAAGTGACGTAGACTCTTGAATAATTTCACGACTACCCTCAAATACGCAACTAAACAAATGCACATTCCTCCCTTGTCATCTCTCCGGTGACGACTCGAAACTTAAATTAAGTAAAATAAACTACTTGAACTAAGTTAGATCCGCTATCTTTCATAAAGCTCGGTCGCACTAAGAGCGGAAATTGACAAGGTCTTTTTTATGGGACAATATCTCCGCTTCATTGAATCCAGTGCGACATTATTTTGTTTGTGTCTTTGTAAGTAGGCGGAAATCTCCGGAACATTGCACCAGATTTCAAAAATTCATTCACTATTAGAAAACTACACTACGGCCAAGTATAATATAATTGGATATGTTAGTTTTTTTTCACGCGTTTTAAATATTTGGCTGCATGCGTACTACACGTGTATAGTAAAGATACATCTGGGGACTTAGACAAAGTCACATTTTCATCAAGTTCGATAAATCCTAAATGTATGGAATTAGGCATTGAGACAGCTTGTGCCAATACCATACAATATATTGGATATGAAAATGTGGCTCTTTATCTAGGACCCATGATGATTAGTAGAATCCAGTGCAAATATCTATTGACTTCCATTAATGAGAATGAAAATAGACAACGAAATTGAGCTTTCTCTCTCTCTCATTCACCATACCAGTAAACTGTGTAATGAATTGCTAAGCTAAGCTAATGTAGTTATTGTTATTATAAGAACATTTTCACAATAAAGATTTTGCTAGACATAACAGTAGACTTATAGTTTGCACACATTGCAGCATAAAAATAACCGTTAAGCTATCCGGATTTATTCTTACTTCCACAACCAAGAAACCCACTACAAAAATTAACACTATAATAAATCTTAAAACCGTACACCCCTATAAAATATTAATACATTAATTCCGCTAAAGCACAATATGACCACATCCTTACGCCGCCACTCGACACCGGTTAAATCTTATCAAACAAAGGAAAAAGAGCTTTATTTTGAACGAAATAAGATCCGACGCGACTGCATAAGATATGCAGCGAGATAACAGGGTGATGCAAATTTAATTAGAAACTTAAGACACTACAGATAGACCGTCTTATCTGTTTCAGTTTTCTGCTGAAACTAGTGGGTCTTGTTCGTTACAGGAATTGCATTCATGAAAATTTCAGACCTACCGAGTTCTCATTTAGGGAGTGTGGGGTTGAAATGGTGAACGAGAATTTTCGAAGAGTTGTTGTGCATTGTTTGTAAGTAAGCAATCTTTCGCTTTACGCGTTGTCGAGTTGTCGCTGAAGAAATAGTGTTTACACACTTTGTTGCCGCCAGTGCATGGTTATGATTTAGAAATATAGTTGTAAAATTATGTTTATCAGTTGTCCAGTACTCATAGCACAGGCTTTGCTTAGTTTGGGCACAGTATAAATATTAATACAGTAGGACGACATATTTGATCTCTGGAAAAATGCCGACAACTTCTACACGCGTTAGACTTGAATAATACCTCCCGCACTACGCACATCGGTTTGTTCGCAGTGCGGGAGCGGCTTTCCCACGTCTCGCCCCTCACACCCTGCACGATTGCCCTGTCTAGACGGCTTCGTCGGACGAACTGTATGTTTTTAGACTGTGGTTTGGGTCTAGAAGGCGTTGTGTGAAAGTTGTGGAATACTATTATTATTATAACGATAAAATAAAGCTTTGTCTTTCATTTTCTACTTACAACCGAAGACTTTTATAAAACCAGATTTAACGTACCTGAAAAGAGAAACATAAATATTAGTGAACAAGTACAATTGACAAAAATGTAAACTTCTAAAGATTTGTAAATCTAAGAGAACCTTTTAGGATAAAATTACAAATAGCTGTAGATATTGTGAATATATTAAAATAATATAATATTATTAACTCTCCCAAAATTATTCCAAGTTGTGTTTATCTCTAGGAAATGGTCTACCTGTAATGGTGCCAATTTTCTTCCAAATAGTTCACGCGTGATTGAGTTACAAACATTCAAACATCTTCATAAACTTTCACATTTATAATATTACTTAGTAGAATTATAAGATTGAGCAGGGTTGAGTAGTATTGAACAGGGATAGCCTACTAGTGTGACCGGCGGATTGCCAACTCGTAGATCTTGAGTTCGAACCCAAGGCACCTCTAACTTATCGGATGCATGTGCGTATTGTCACTTGCTTGCTCAAGAACGGTGAAAACATAGTGAGGAAACCGATATGCCTGACAGATATTTTTCGACGGCATGTGTAGGGAAGTATGGGCTGCTCAAAAACACCGACACTAGGTGCTACAGTTCTTCTCACATAACAGACAGACGTGTTGCTAAGTAGTTCCACGACTTCTTCTTCCCAGAAAAAACACTAAGTAGTGGCGAGGGATGGGCATTTTTTGCAGTTTTAACTTAAGTATATCTTGACGTTTAATTAAAAAGAGCTGATCTTTAGCCTAATTTAAAAAATATATATATTGTTTTCAGTTACCCCACCAAATACGAATCGAAAAAAAGTAGGATAAATATGGATTAACAAAGAAAAGGATAAAACAGAAATCAATGCAAATTGCATCTGTTTCACAGATACCTACCCTTCTTCCTACATTAAAATACACGTACCCACATAGGTAGTTGCAAAACAAGGCTAATCCGATTTGTTCCCGGAGAGCGCCCGGATGTTAGCTATCGCGCATTTTTCATATTATACTTTAGGCTTTCTTTTTAATATGTTTCTTATACACGTGCATACAGTATTGGAAAATGGTTATCTTAATATTTTTACTGAGGTGACTATACGCCAAAGATATTCAATACTCACTATAGACTTGTGTCCTGCTGGACACAAGTCGATTAGTCTAGTTTGCTGCCCAATATTGATATATTATGCTAGATGGTGTTACTGAGAAATTTCTTCGCAATAGTAGGTATCTTGAATTTATTTGATTTACGCAAATATTAACTTGCCTGATGCGGTCTTCCCATACGATTATAATAAAGTTGTCTTGCAAGGCTAGAGTTAATAGGCTCTTTACAAACTAGAGCGAATTAGCATCATTGATTGCATCACTGCTTACCATCAGGTGGGGTCGCAGTTAAGAATTTTATACCATTAAAAACAATCTGGTCTATATTCCTCGAAGGTATAGAAGCACCTGTAGAATGAATGTAATAGAAGAGCTTCCTATTGCCATTAATCAAATACATACTTCGAGCTGCTACTGAGAAAGTCCAGATGAAAAACTCAATATTGATTTTCCCGACCCGGACCCATGCTCCAACCACCCTTATCCAGTGTAGTACCAACTACTAGACCACTAGGACATTTTGTCTCAGCTATTATTGTCCCACTACAGACCAAAGGCGGTTTTTTGTGCAGAGAAGGCATGAGCATAAATGAATACGCTTGCACTAGGCGGATTGGCGATATCAGAGTGATCCATACTAACATATGTTATGAACAGGTAAAATAATGTCTGAAAGTTTTCAATCGATTTCAGAATTTCTTTGCCTTCATTCACGTGACACCACACATATTCCGTCATAAATCTTATCTCAGCTGCGCGCAACTGCCTTTTATTCTTCCCTTCTGTGACCCAATATTCTGATCTCAAATATTTAGTCACAGAATAAGTTCACCTTTCAAAGGATCATGGGTAACTAAAGCCCACCAATATCCCGCAAAAGGAATAGAAAATTAACAATCAATGCCAGTAGGATAGCCCTGATACAGAGGTCGTAGCAAAATGTGTGTAGTCGGATTCCAACCAATCGGATTTAAAGTCTCCGGGAGAACGTCCGTCTTCCACATGTTTTATGTATGTCTTGTCTAGCCATGTTTGAGTAGACAGTTCCTTTTTTCGCTTTTATTCTCATGAGTTTTACATGTGGCCCGGATTTTATGCTAACCGCTTGAAAAGTTGTTCAAGTTTTTGAGAATATTCTAACGTGAAGTGAAATTATATTTATTTCTGCAAGTAGATGTTCGTTCCTAGACACTTTCACACATTTACACCCAAGAGAGCAATGCCGAAAAAAGCTCTGGGGTCATGGGCTCGTTAAATATATGGTCTTACGACGCAGGAAAATATCTGACAAGTTCTTCTAAAGGACCATTTGAATTCTCGAAGCGACATATAAGTAATATTAATTCATTAAACCTTAAGAGGACACCGTTATCCGCGCTGTCATTGTCTTTCTATTGTGTCTCTAATTGACATGATTAGGTGTATTTTATATAGAAAACTACGACGGCATCGATAATTTTTAAGAGAAAAGCATAAAATTGACCCAGATGAAACCGCAAGCAAAATGCTACTATTGAATAAAGCTGTCATGCAAAAGAAGTAACTGGTTTCTCAGCGAGACTAACTTCAGACAATTCCAGGAATGTTGCCAGAGTAAAGAAGATTACAGTTGCTAAGACAGATTTATCCACAAGATTCAGCAGTGAGTGCATTCCTAACCTAAATATAAGTGGCACAGAGAGACGGGTAGTCGAACTAACAGTAAATTGAATTTAAATCCTCTCGCTATCCGTTATGTTTTATGTATATCCGTTCGCGTTGTTTTAACTAGGAATATCTGCGGTAAAGGATTTTCTGTAACATTGTTGCTTTATGTTGAAGCAAATGCTAGTGAATGTGTAGTGTGTTTTGGTTGTGAAAATAAGGAGTTTTTCAGATAGTTTTAATCTACCTGATCCAGTCTTATTCTTTTTACACCCGGTTAAACACTGTGCAAGTAGCTTACTCGCAAAACAGAGCTTTGCGAAATCTAATTAAGCTAAAAGAAATACCAAATCCAAGTTTTAAGGGACCAAAAAGGCTTTTTTAAACGTTAATCAACCTTCTAAAACCACATACAGACCCGGAACAAGCTGCACATCATACAAATTATGTTTGTTACGTGTGGAAAATTATCTCGCAACAATCAACACAGGAGTCAATCGCTCAGCCACAGCGCCAATCGAGCAGTCAAAGGTTGAAAACTTCCGGTTGTAGTCTGTCAGAAGTCAAAGCTGTATCGTATACGTGTCTACCTATTACTGGTAATGTAGTTACACAGTAAGAATTTCTCAGTAGCAGCCCAGAGTCTGGTTTGGAGCCCGACTGACGGCAATAAGGATCGCCCTCTAATACGTGGGACTTACAAAATGTAAGCCTACTACATGTACAGCTCTGCTTAACCCTGCGAAACTGTTATGTAAAAACTAATACCTTCAACATCAAAAGTTACTGACATACATAAGTACCCTACAACAAGCGCAATCGACATTGCTTGGATAAAAGCTTTGCGTTTAATCGGATTTAAAGCTCTTTATCTTGTATTCGATAGTAAATCCTTTTTTGTTTCTCTAAATTTTTTGTTAATCTAATTTCTTTTGATGATATTTCTGAAAGTTTTAAGTTTATTATAGGTATTCATTCTGACAACCCACAACTCTAGACGAATAGTCTATGGGCCACTACATTATTATCAATTTCGTATCAAATAATAATTACTATGACAATATATTACTGTCAATGACAAACTATTACATAAAAACGTCATTACAATTCTATTCCCGCCAAAACAATGCGTCGGTCCCGCGTTGGGCGCCAATTCATCTTGTGTGTTGCAATAATTAAACGTCAAACTGGTACGAATCGACATAAAATAGATTCTCTGTTTGATGGCTTTCCCGATTCTATTATGAACGGTTGATTTAACATTGGTCGCACTCTGTGAAATACTAAGCTTGATTCGGCTTTTGTGATTAGCTTGAGTATAAAACGAAATGCGTAGGATTAGCGAAAAACTAGTCGTGCCTGATTTATCCTCTGAAAGGAATCGGACAAATTAGATCATACATTTCATTGATTAATCCGTATCTGGTGATATCTCGGAAATCATGTGTCATCTATCATATAAATAGACTAAAGAGAACATTTTCATAATTAGATTTTTTGGAATTATCTCTAGTTAGACGAACGTAAGAAGTATAAAAAATATGTCGAAAGCACCCGTTTCTCCGTGATACCCAGTAACTGGGTGGTAGAGGACAGATAGGCTGTCGCTTTATGTTAAACACTGGTATTCGGTTATATATAGCTGCATTCGGTAAGACTAGAAGCGGACCCCAACATACTCGTAGTTGAGAAAAGGCTAGGCAAATGATTACGACTAGCCTCTGCCTTATTTCATCAAACAACGTTACGACTTTCGCAAAAACTGCAATTTAAATACTTAACTCATACTTCTTCCATAATAGTAACAACACGCTCATTTCTATTCCTCGCACAGAAAACAGCGTCAAATGGAAACAAACATAAAAAAAATAATCACGCGCCATTTTGCCGGTCCCACGTTGGGCGCCAATTCATCTTACCCGTTGCAATAATTAAACGTCAAACCGGCACGCATCGACGGGCAAATTGTTTCGCTCCACAACTGCACGTTGGCATTTGACATCGTTTTTCCTATATTAATTACCTGCCACATTTTATTATCGAGTGTGAAAACTATGCTCCTTTTATGAGGTGTTCCGTTAATTAACATTTAATTTATTGGCTCACGATACGGATGTGTTGCGTCAACGCTTTTGAGGGGAGCAGATTAATAAAAGTCGTACGGATGAGATTGTTATGTTGACTGCTTCGTTGGTCTAGTGGTCGCAAGCGCTTCCACTGAGCATGAGGTCTTGGTTACGATTTCTGGGTAAGCCAGGTGTTAATACGTAATTGAATCAGAAATCATTCGCCGGGGGTCACGGGAAATGGAGGATAACTAGGTCAAGTGTGATACCATAAATAAAAGCTTAATTTGCTTATTTCTTATTATTATTTATTTAGACGACATAGCTTTTGTCAGCAAAGCTTTTCACAGCAAAGCTTATGACATATGATAAAGTAAAGCCCTTTTGTAAGAGTAGTTGTATATTACGACTATCAAACATAGGCGGGACTACATAATAAAAGCCAGCCCCAACAGCTTAACTTGCTTCCCAAGACACGTGGGTAGTGCAATATCTATTTCATAAATGCATTCTATTTCTGTTCTAGAGTAGGTGTCGATTTATCAGATTACAACACGTGCCGCTGCAGGTTGATATTATATTGATAACTATTAATAGTATCAGCCTAGGGACTCTGAGAATTGTTAGGTGTATATGTAGTGATGGTATTAATAGGTGGAGTAACTTTAAAACACATTCGTTATGTCATAGCGGTTACTATGTTTATTTTTTAAAACTTTTAGGGCCGAACACGGCCTGTGCACACTATGTTTTATAAACGCGCCGCGTTGGCGCGTTTGTAGGTATTGCTACAAACGCGATAAGCAGAGAGTCACTACGCGTTCCTGGCTCTTCTAGCTCGCCTGGTTTTTAAACGCGCCGTCGACGCACGATTCTAAAACGCGCATCAACGGCCCGTTTAATAAACGTGGCGTGCAAAGGCCCTCAAACATAAACTATAATACAAATACTTGCTTACCGCTTATTTAAGTATACAATGTATTAAAAAGTTACATTTGCTATATTATGCTGGTAGGTAAAATTACTTTTACATCTGCCAACACTAAGAACGATGTTTTTAATAGAGAGGCATTATATAATATATTTTCTACCAGCGCAACATGTCTTCTCGTCCCAAAGTTCTTTATTTATTTACTAGCACTTTGCTCTCGATTTTCTACGCTTGCATTTCGTACTTTAACTTAACGTCCACCGCTCGTAGTTTAAGTTTAAACATAAACACATTATACAAATAATGCGACTTTCTATTGGTAAAATAATTTTCAAAACCGGAATGTTAGCTCCAGAGATAACCCCTACAACGTTTACCCCTCACAAACTTTACCTCATTTTATAATATTAGTATGGATAGTACAGACGCCAGCACATCAAGTTACCCCAATATGTCAAATTTTCCCAATTGAATATGAACCTTATTCCGTTTGACATACAGTTGAAAAACGATCAAAGAAATTTGACACATTTGGGTAACTTGATGTGCTGGCGTCTTTACCTATAGATTTATCCTCGCATTACAACGCCATACAGCAATTACAAAAATTCATAATAAAATGAACACCTAATTTCATCTGCTCTTTTCCATCATTCTATTCTGTACGGACATCAAACCAAGAGAAGAAAGAAAGAAAAGAGAAGAAAGAAGAAGAAGAGAGAAAGGAAGAGGAGTTATCATCTCAATAATCATTCCCATTAGATACAATATCTCCTTTCAAATCGACACATACTCGTAGATTCGTCAAAATGTCAAACCCCACAATGCTTCCTTTAAATGAATGCACAACAAACCGACGACGCGACGTTATTTAGAATGCATTAGGGTTAATGCATGCGCTATCGGATGGCGATGCATTATGCTCACGAGGGATATCCGGGAATAGATCATTTTGAATATCTTTAGAAGATATTACCGCAGTTTGGTTATTAGGTTTTATGTGAAAATGTTGGTACTTGAATATGGTTACAGATCATCTCATATAAACTGGCAATCTACTTGAATTTTATTGCTACGGCTCCATTCAGTAAAAGACACCACGTGAAAACTTGAATGAAGTGAACTTTCAATGCTTAGGATTAGAACGGAATGACAGCTCAATTCGCCTTCACTTCACAAATAACTAGCACTGTAAGAAAAAAAAGGCATGGCTTATATTACAACATTTGCGTTCTTCGATCAGTCTGTGAATTTAGGGTCAACTCAATTCAACAACAACAGGTGACAAGCGTCAGGTGATGAGGATAACAGGGGCAGATGTCGACCGCCAACTTTTTAGAGCTGGTTAGCAAAATTATCATCAGAAAAAAACGTAAATAAATAGAAAAAAATGTATAATTTATTCCTAATCAAACGATCACTGAGCCAACAGTTCCTTCAATTAGCTATGAATCATCAATATATCAACCGAAGAATGTCCACTGCTGAACATAGACCTCCCCTATGAATTTCCAATAGGACCGGTTGAAAGCGGATTATTTCCAGTCCAAACCAGTAGCTTTCACCAAATCATCTGTCCACCTTGCGGATGGACGTCCTACGCTGCGATTGCGTGGTCTCCATTAAATAAATAAATAAATAAATATTCCACAACTTTTCACACAACGCCATTTAGTCCCAAGTTAAGCTTGAGAGCTTGTGTTATGGGTACTAAACAGCTGATAAACATACTTATATATTTCTAAGTACATACATATCTATATATATAAAAGAAAGTCGTGTTAGTTACACCACTTATAACTCAAGAACGGCAGGATCAATTTGAATGATTTTGGTCTTTTTGGATTTGTCTTTGTCCGGAATAGCATAATAATTAATAAAAAACATGAAAAGTCCTCGAAAACATAAATATCAAGAATATTCGTTTTCTCAAACATTTTTCAAACGCAGCGCCGCCGCCGTCTTGGATGACATGACAGGACTCAAACTTCCCAGTTCATTATCAGGTGACAATTTGACATTGACAAGTCCTAAGCTAAACCTAGAAGGTAAGGTTGTCAATTTATACGTACGTACGTTCTGAAATTTATTTTGTTAATAAACTTAGAGGTTTTATGTAGCATAAAAAAGTCTTATATTTCAGAAATCAATTTACGTAATTAACAATGACGACAGAGACAAACTTTAATAATTATTTGCAAATAGAACTTATTTTACTGTTAGGACTTTAATTAAAGTAGACCGGGAAAACTATATGTATAAATTGTATGTAACATTAAAGGCAATAGTTCAGTTTAAAATGATTAATTTAGTATTTTTTAAATCAATGCATTTTAGTAAGGTAGTTAGGTTAGGTAGTTAGGTTAGCTATAGGACAGGTATGGTCAGTTAGGTTAGGTTATATATACACGTTGTAATTTTAATTCTATTGAACACAAAATGTTTAAATAAGATCACAGTAGAGACTCGCTACATAAAAAGTAGTAGTAGTTATTATTGGTTTGGATCTATTTGTTGTCGTCGTATTAAACGTATGTATATTTAGCATAAAAAAAATGATAAGAGCAATAAATTGACTCTAAGGCACAACGAAGTTTGCCGGGGCAGCTAGTTATAGATAAATTACACAGAACAAATGATCATGCTGATCACACAAACATTTGTCCTGGGTGGGAATCGAACCCACGACCTCCGGCTACTAGACCAACAGGTCAGCCAAGCTAAGAATAATGCCAGTCTTAACCAATAGCACAAGGTGCCAACCTTAGCCATTATGACATAGCTCAATGGCTAAGGTGCGGCCATCGAGAGATCTTGAGTTCGATTCCCACCCATTGCACTATTGACGTGAACCCACTCCAGATATTAGGGTATTTAGCTTAGTTGGAGGGTTAACAAGACTACTCTAGTAATGTGTAATTTAACCCACATAGCTAGTTAACCTTTATATGAAAAAAAGGCAATTGTTAAAAAGCACGACAACGCGCGCATGCGTTTTTGTAGAAATTATGCTACATGTAATTTATAGGTATCAAAATCCAGCCGGATAGCGCTTGTCTACGAAAATCTTAACTCAAGGGAGACCTTTGAAAATTGTAATACAATAAATCATAATACAATATGCCAATCCCTTCACACATAAATAACTCATAATACGACAGTCCATTTGAGCGTCACGTCTCACAAATCTAACACGTTTTATGAAAAGTATAAAATATCAAACAGACGGCTACGGTTTACAATCAGAATGTCGTAACTGTCAGTCAAAACTGACGGGAGCATCAAACGTTTAGTGAAACGGAGTTACTTGACAATAAGCTACTAGAATTTGAAGAAACAGCTGTGTTGGTGAACTGTGATTCGTTCGCGACTATAAGAGACATTTCTACAGGCCTAATAGCCATATTACAAATTCTATTTCTATTATAGTAATCGATAAGGCGACAATACAAAGAAAATGCCTTATTTGGAATCAGCTGTTTGTCAACTGTCAAGACTGTTAACGAGTAGAATTTGTAAAATAAAATACATGAATTGTAAAGTGAAAATGAAATACACTTGACAGTTGACAAACAGCTAATTCCATATACGCCATTTTCTTTTTATATTAGAAATAGAATTTGTAACATGGCTAGGTCTGCTGATTTGTTTATGAGATGACAACGCGTCTATGATGACTAGAGATAGTAATAGGTAGAGTTTATTTACTTAACCTTTTCAATCGTTTCAATAAGAGACACAATAGAAAGCCAATGACAGCGCGAACAACAATGACAGTTCGTTTGGTTGTAATAAAAAAATAACGGCAATCTAATCGAGTCAAAACGTCGCATGACGTCACTAGCCAGTACAGTTTATACTAGATAATGACGTTACAAGCCCCGCTATTATGTTGTCAACTTTAATACGCTTAATCTAAGCAGTTTTCAATCAATTCGAAAAAAGAAAAAATAACCTAAATCACCGTTCATATAACCCATAGATAAGTCGTAAAAATAAATTAATATTACGTGCGTTAAAGCGAGTAATTTCAAGTTCGAATTTATGTTACGTTTACGTCAAGCGTTCGTGCTAGGTACACAGAGTCGCTGTAGTCGCGGTGCAGGTGCACTGTGCGGTCGCAATGATCGGACCGTGATTCGTGGCAAAATAGTTTTGGCACGACACTGAATGTTATGTGGTTTTAAATCAACATACATTTTGAAGCCGTGTATTTTGGTTTATGTTACTTGTAGAAAAATACATTGGTATATACTGACACGATCCTAACCAACAATCACCTTGTACAGACGGCACAGCAATCTATTATACTCCAAACTGTCAAATTTTCCCAATTCAACATGAACCTTATTTTGTTTAGTATAAAGTTGAAAAGCTATCAAAGAAATTTGACACATTGGTAGGTTGATGTGCTGGCGTCTGTACCTATCTAAGTAGGGTAGTTTTTATTCAAGGTCCTCCTCACATATAATCTGATAATGTATGTTGAAAAATATTGTAAAATCTATTTTAAAAGAGTAAGTATAGAGTTTGTGGCACATTCTTCTCACTCTTTGTGGCACATACGAAACTAAGTACCTTTTAAAATGTGCAACTAGAATAATTCTCTTAATTTATTTAATTTGTAACTCTGATGTTCAAAAGTGCATTTTAAAGGTCTAATTGAAATAAATGATTTGACTTTGAACCTACATAATTACAGACGCCGCCATAAAATTAAAATAAAGTGACAACCAATTCGCTGCCATCTTTCCGCCACCGCGCGCACTTATTGGTCAAATCAATTAGCGCGCGCTGGTCCGGTTTTCTGTTACACATTTCCGTCCCTTTATACGAAATTACTGTCACATAAGATATACAGCAACCGAGAGAAAAGATTTTACATATGGGTAAATAAAGTATCGCAATTATGTAATTATTTTTTTTACTAATGTACCGTACAGTGCTGAACTCGAGTTGCGTGTTGTGTAATTATCACTTGCTTCAAAAACAGTGAAGGTAAACATCATGCCTAAGAGAAATATTTCTCGCCGACATGTTAAGCCAAGTCAGAAAGGCCCATGAGTGGCTTGAAACCTCTGAGATGACAACTGAGAACTGTGCAAATCATTTTAAATCATTTCTTAGTTTATTGGTACTGTATATGTGTTTACACCAAACACTAAATAAGAGTAAGTACGAAGTAGTAGCACACTCTAAAAACATACAGTCGTCCGACTCAATATTCATTCGTAGTTTGCTATCGGACTTTTTAACATAAACTTCCTGATTTTTCCTTAAAGGCTAAAAAAATACTTCGGCTAGTCTGAAGTTAGTGTTACTTGATTTAATACTAACTGAGTTTGTTGATGACGGAACAGAGAAAGAAAGAATATAATGTTTTGTAAGAAATAATACAAGTGTCTTAATTTTAATCCAATTACTTACATTTACAAAGTTTAAAGGTAGTTAAGACTGGCAAAACATAGCAAATAAAAATAGAAAAAGTTGCCATTTCCTGCCAATGATAGCCATGCTTTTCAGACACTATTTTCGGGCACAAAAGAACTTGACAAAATAAACGTTCGAACTTCGAAAAACACCGTTAAACCAAAGCCTTTGTAAAATCGCACACATGCAACCCAGCTACACGATTGGTCGTCCATAATCCAATAGGGTGTCCCGATTTGAATTTCGATCGGATTCGTGTTCTAAATTTAAATCTCGTTCGGATCACGTACTGTACGTGAGGGCGCAACAGACTTTCTGGTGTAAGTTTGTGGGTACTTGTTTGTTTACCCAGTTTTCCGGAGGGTATGTTGAGATTATATTGAAAACAATGTTTCGTTTGAAACTTGTTGCTCAGTATTATCATGGTGAAATTAAACCACAATGGTTACTATCAAGATGGCCGCGGACTGCGTCACGTTTTGTGATATTATTCCCTAAATAACAATAAAGTTTAAGGGTCGAAACCCTTCTTGGCGCAGCTGTTACAATTGAGTACATTTATGGTTCCGCCAATTATGAATTTGGAAATTGATTTGTGTGCGTTTGATGTTAAATTGGTTGGCCAAAAATATAAGATTTCCATTTCTTTCTTAGTTAATACAATATCCTATTTAAAAGCTTAGAAATCGATATTGGCCCACACCTAAACTACTTGATGATCTCAACATACACGACAGAATAGAAAAATGAAATGATATTAAAATGGAAACAACAAAAGCCATTTAGATATTGAACCAATTTGAACAACTTATTAACAAATCCGAGCGGTCTAAATTAGTCTAGCGCTCAATTCTTCATGATCTAACTAAACCACAGCAACAGAGTTACTTTAATGATAATTTCAAAATGGACGACAAAGAGAGAGACCTACCATATTTTTCTGCAACTTTTCTACTTCTTTCCGTGTGTGTGTTTAGTAACCAACCTGGTGTCAAAGACTCTGACTCTGACTTGGCTTCAAATGCCGTCGAAAATATCTCTCACGCGGCTAAAATGCCTGAAAAACTATCCCCACTCACTCAAACCTTTCAAAAATCAAAATAAACCCCATTTAACATACTATAATGTAACTGGAAGTCTGTGTATTGCCCAGCTTAAAACAACTTAACACAGACTTAAAAGTTCGCTTGAGCCGCGCCGGCGCCGCCTGCCAACTTTGGCCGAATGCCCGGTTAAAAACTTTTTGGAACGTTTGAATTAACTTTTTAAAATTGAGATAATGAGTTGGTGAAACAGGTTGTAATTCGGATTCAAAGTTGAATTTTAAAAGTGGTTATAGTTGATGTTGATCATCATTTCTCTGCCTTTGTTCCATGTTACTTGGGATTGGTATACTTCGTCCACTTTCTCCAATCTTCTGTCACGCTATCGTTTACTCTCTTTTCATAACAATCCCTATATCTTCTGTTGGGCCTACTTTTTCTTGTCCATCAATTGACATTAGTATTTATCACTCTTTTATAACTGTATAATACTAACGTTATAAAGAGGAAATAATTGTATTTGTTAAGTTAAAAATACTAATCCGATTTAAAAAAATCTTTTACCGGCTGGAAACTGTACTATCCGCGGATGACAGCCTGAAAGTAAACAGTAAGAAAGTAGCCTATACTTAAAAAAAAAAATACTTGTTATTAGTCATATTTCGCGTAGCACAGCTCTACTGTCACACTTTAAAATCCCTTCCATCATTCAAGATATCTTGTCAGTATCCTTTGACTTAATACCATAAAAAAAATATCATAACACCAAAAAATAAATCTCTATCACGTATCCCAATTTATTTGGAGCCGGCGCAACATTCCACCATCTTCTTAACATCACGATTTGCCGTCATCTTAAAAGGTCCTTTCAAATATCGCCATATCATCTTCATCCTTAGCATCCATCTCAGCTGATCCACACAGGACAGCAGGTCCTACCATTGTGTTATACATCAACTACTGAATCCACTACCATCAAATTTTGCATACGCATCGTTCGAGGTACCGAAAAAAGTGCCTTTGCCGAGTAAAAAAGCAAAAGTTACTTATACGTCAAACTATTCTGGTTTCAGAACAGTTCCAACCTCAAGGGGGCTGGAGTGGCGACATACAACTTTAACTAAGCCGTTCAAATCCCCAGCACTTAACGGATCTATTTAATCCTGTTTATTTAACTGGTGTACGGTTGCAGTTAACCGATACTTTAGTTTTTCGGTAACTTGAGTTGATCCGGTTTGGGATGCCCGTAATCGTAAAATCGTGCCGTTATTAAACTTCCCGAAAGAAAGTGTTTGGACCGTATTCAGAAACATTTAAAAAAGGCATGTTTTAGAAAACTGCGTATTATTATGTAGGTCATAGATTTCAACTGGGACAGACGTTCATTTTAGAGTTTATGCGCTAAAAATGGTAGAAAACTAGTATCAGAACCAATTTTTCGTAAGTGTGGGTGCGTTTATATTTATGCATGCGGTTGCAATCTGCAGCCTATTTTGCGCTTATCCCTTTAATGTCCCCACCCATATACCTACATACATATATTAGACTCATTGAAGACTGCTTTGCAAAAAGAAGGAAAATGGCGGCTGGGCGTAAATGCCACAAAGAATCAAAGGCGCTGTGACTTTTTTTAATGGTGCTGCACCATGCTGACATAGTAGCCTTTTGGCCTCGTACAGGAACTACTTGGTTTAGTTTATTTTTGTTTCTATCCTAATATTACAAAGATGAAAGGTTTGTATTTATGTATCAGCAGACGTTCCGCGGTTTCACTCGCGTAGGTCCCATTACCGTGAAAATTCAGGGATAAAAAGTAATCTATGTGTTAATCTAGGATGTCAGCTAACTCCTTTTAAAATTTTATTAAAATCCATTCAGTAGTTTTTACGTGAACATCCATCCATCCATATTCACAAACCTTGGCGTTTATAATATAAGTAGGATGTAACGAGTAAACTTAAAAATTACTGGACCGATTTGAAAAAATCTTTCACGGTTGTGAAGCTATACTTACTATCCCCGGATGACATAGTCTACTTTTTATCCCTGTATTCAAACGTTAACAGGAACTCCCGAGTATTTGATAATTTAACCGTTTTTATTTTATTTTGTCTTGTGCGAATTGCAATAAATACATTTTGCTTTCTTCCTTTACTCACAGCCTTCCAATTTTTTACACCACTTGGCACAAGGCTAGGCCCTTAAACCCCGTCATTTCACTTGCTAAACCCCAGGAAGACCAACAGGTCTGGCAGGTCTGGGCGGCGAAATAGGAATGCCTGCCAAATGTACACTGACTAGAGCCTAATAATTGCGTTATGTACTGTAAAGGATACAATAGAGAATATGTAGGTTCTTGATGTTTTAATTGCGGTGTTGTCTAGGCTTAGAGCCAGATTCTGGTGTAAAGTGTTCATTTTAAAATATCATTCTTAACACGAAACAAACGAAATGCACTTACCCTAAGCTACATTAATAATATTACCAGCCTGCTACTGTCCCACTGCAGGGCAAAGGCCTCTTCTCATATAGAAAAGGGTCGAGCATTGATCACCACGCTTGCTCAAGGCGGCTTGGCGATTTCAAACTTATATTTACTATAAGTCCAGGTTTCTTCACGATGTTTTCCTTTACCGATGTCAATAATGTCTAAGTTATACTTAGAAATTACAGACGCCAGCACGTCAAGTTATCCCAATGTGTCAAATTTCTTTGATCGTTTTTCAACTTTATGTCAAACAGAACAAGGTTCATATTCAATTGGGAAAATTTGACACATTGGGGTAACTTGATGTGCTGGTGTCTGTACATATGAGTTGAAGAAGACACATGGGTACTTGCCCGGATTTGAACCACAACATCGTGCATGAGAGGATGGTCGCCTTAACCTCTGGGCCATCACGACTTAAGTTAAGTACATTAACTCAATATAATTTAGACACTTTATGAGGCCTTTCAAAGCTTACAGACATCGTTTCAAAGGCAATTAATTATGCAGATTATTAAGTTATAATCTACTCATTGCAAGGTATACCTAACAAGAAGATTGAAGTATTTAAGGATACGAGATTTATAATAATACCCCTATTTTTGTTTATTAATAATAAATAAATATTTTTATTTCTTTCTTTCTTTGTCAAATAACATCATTAAAGATTTAGAAATTAGGAAACGCTGATGAAAAATTGAATGCTGATGAGTCCATGATCATGTTCTGAATTTATGGCATTAGGATGTCAGACGATGTCCTTTCTACCCAATATAAATAAATAAATAAATAAATAAATAAATATCCTACCCATATCCACAATAAAAAGTGGGTAGGTACAACTTGAAGAAATCAACAAAGTGTTCGTGACAGTTCAACCCTACCATTGCTCAAATGTCACGATCCGTGACAACAGTCTAAAAATAAAGAACAGTCAGTCAGTCAGTCTGTCAGTTCGAAATATCTGTCCTGAAGAGGAAAAAAACTACTCCCGAAGTTTCTGTAACTATTATAACTACGGTTTCTATTTAGTTTTACTATGGGATAATGTAGGCAGATTTTGTGACTATGAATTTAAGGGTTCCTTAGCCAAATGGCGGAGAAGGAATAGGAAAACTCTTCTAGGTATTGGTATAGAAAAAAAAAGATTACGATTGACATTAAGCCTGTCAGAACTAGATTTATAAAAAAAAACCTGTGTTTCAGGCCATCAAATTACATCACATATTATTTTTTTATAAATGCAACAATAAATCAATTAGAAGCTAAATTATTAAGAAGACCTGGTTTCCAATGAGATGAAGTCATTTGAAACCTGCCGGTCGATTCAGTAAAAGTCACGCCGTGAAAACTTGAGTGAAGTGAACTGTCAATGCCTAGCATTAGTAAGGAATGACAGCTCAATTCGCCCTCACTTGGAATGACAGCTCAATTCGCCCTCACTTGTAATGAAAGCTCAATTCGCCCTCACTACGCCTACATTTTCAACTGGAACTACGCGAGTAAAACGTGTAACGCAGCAGACGTTACACATTAAACTATTATGTTTTTGCAAGTTGGCCTTCTATAGTTATATTGTCAGTGTCTTTGCCGTCCGAATAGCGAGAAACGGACGAAAGTTTTAGTTACACTTCGCGGAGTTCCTGTGTGGCTAGTGGCTACAGTTACGATTCCGTTTGATTTGAGGTTATTCGGTGGAAGAACCGTACAATTCCTGTTAAGGAATGGTGTTGGAGTAAAACAATGAATCGAATTTACCCTAAACTACGTCAGCGATCTAGTTAACTAACAAAATTATTTTTAAATTATTTAGTCCTTGCTAATTAATAAGTTTAGTTTGCACTACAAGTACAAGGGCAAGCACATCAAGCTAACAAACTATCAAAGATATTTGAAACATTTGATAATTTTTCAACCTTATATTAAACAAAATAAGGTTAATTTTCAATTGGGAAAATTTTATAGGTTGGGGTAGCTTGATGTTCTGGTGTCTGTACAAACGTTTTGATGGTATCTGAATTCTGCAGTGGTCGTACTGAAATCGACTCAATTTCCAATGAAATTCAGTTGAAATTCCATTGAACGGAAATATTTTCAGTTGGAAACAAGGATTTGAACAGACTATACATAGTTTACTTAGAGCACAGAGGGCGCTTTGTCTCCGAATACCCGTCATCCAGGTCATCATTGTACATTGTACACTATTATTATATATCTTTATGGGCACATAAATAGCGGCAGTATGTTCATTAAAGCGTTCTGGACGGCTAACAACCTGATACTGTAACAATGTTGCTTTTAATTAAACGGATACCGTGTTTATGAGAAGGGAGAGTCAAACATCGGTGCTAAATATAATATGTAAACATACAAAAATATAAAAATTAAGTGTGAGTTTTAATGTCAAAATATGTAACAGCTTTTTGTTAAATGCATAAATACTATATGAATGTGCCATTATCCCAAAAAAAACTGTCTGTCTGTTTATTTGAGCTAATCTATGGATAGCTGGACCGATTTTGACAAGACTGACCGTGGGAGAGCTTTTGTAAAGTGTAACTTAGATTATTAAAAAAAAAATAGAGTGAAGGATCCGTGCAAAAAAGAATAAAAAACAGCCAGCATTTAAATAATTTTACTATTTGTCCATTTGACTGGCCTGTTGGTCTAGTAGTTAGTGACCCTGACTGCTATGCCGCGGGTCGTGGGTTCGATTCCCACCCAGGACAAATGTTTGTGTGATGAGCACGAACATTTGTTCTGTGTCTGGGTGTAATTTATCTATAATATGTATGTATTTAGAAATATATAAGTATGTTTATCAGCTGTTTAGTACCCATAACACAAGCTCTCAAGCTTAACATGGGACTAAATGGCGTTGTGTGAAAAAGTTGTGGAATATTTATTTATTTATTTATTTATTTTTACTTAAACAGTAAAAAAAAACAATTCTATTTTTTTATCTGTACTTTAGTAACTTAAATTGGTTAAACCGTTGTAACTAAATAAATGTATAAATAAATGAATAAATAAATACTACGAAATTAAGATAATCCTATCAATAAATCTCTCACATTGATCAGATAAAAAATAGAGCCTCGTGAATGAGAGGAGCCTTAAGCTCTAGGTCATTACGATCATGACTTAGAGACACGCCTCGGCGGCAGCCGTTGACATTCCAACTTCAAAATCAGCGGCAGCCGTTGACATTCCAACTTCAAAATCAGGGGCAGCTGTTGACATTCCAACTTCAAAATTAGGGGCAGCTGTTGACATTCCAACTTCAAAAATCAGCGGCAGCCGTCGTCAGTTAGGAGTATAGGAGTCAGTTGGGCTGCCGCCGAGTCGTGTCGGAGACAGCAGTTGCCTCTGCCGTTGGCAATATGCCGCTAGTGTATACGAGCTATTATTGACTGTGTGATTACAGTGGCATTACTTACTTACCTTAAAATTATTTCCTTCGTAGTTCATAATAAGAAGACCGAAAACTCAGTAGGTACTTACCTGAAACAAAACAAGACAAAAAATTAGTAATGAACTACCCGCCATCACAATGAAAAACTACCCTACGAAAAAAAACAATCGGATGACAAATAACCCCACCACCGTACAAAACTCTCCATTCACTCGACTCCGCTCCCATTGGTCATCTATCAATTCATACGCGTTCTAAATTCAAAACAAAAAGGCGTCGCGCGCACCACCTAGCGGCAGGAAATTGCAACATCGATCTGTCACCGACACTATAGAAGCGTGATAAATTGCCACCGGTCTACGTCATGGAGGCGAATGTATTGCATTGTGGAGTGAGCAGAGATCGTAGGTACTATTGTTGGGGCTTGTAGGTGATATTCGAGTAGCGGGTATTATGTGTACGGATGCGTCAAGATTCCAACTTGAAAGTGTATTAGGGAAAAATCAAATCGAAATTAAATCAAATCAAATAATCTTTATTTGTGAAGATAGGTATTGATAAAAGGTCTGGATACATTTTAGCCGAGCTCTATGTTCGACCAATGAGATTGGTGTAAAAATATATTGGTAAGGTAATGATAAGCTTGATTCTACACAATAAAAATCAAGTTCAAGTTTATAATATCAATTAAATTTATGATCAGAAATAAGATATAAATTAATTAATTATTGCATTCATGGCACTGGTATTTAAATTACTTACATTAAAGTGCTGATAAAGTCTTATTCTATCATTAACCGACTTCAAAAAAGGAGGAGGTTCTATGTTCGTGTGTATGTATTTTTTTTTATGTATGTTACCTGATTTCTCCCCCATTTTTGGACCGATTTTCAAAATTCTTTTTTTATTTGAAAGAGTATACTGCTGAGGTGGTCCCATTTTAAAGATCCAGTGCTGATCTTTGGAGATATACAATGGAACTCTTCAAAAATAGACGGCAAATCTGTCGTGATTGCTGGAATCGCTTGGATGTTTATTGTTTATACAACATCATGACGTATCATCACGCCTGTATGCTCTGAGGGGTACGCCGATGTGTACAATATACCTAGACTTCGACAGTTAGGTATGTTTAGTTTCATTTATTAGGGATGAGTGGATAACCTTACTACCATGACATGTATTGTTAACAATTAACAATATAAAATAAATTCATGGCAAATATTTGTATGGAAACAACTAAAAATGGACAACTAAAAAACGTTTTTTCAAAAATAAAACCAACTTAAAAAAACACTAACCGGTGTAAAAAGACTCTAAATTAGGAAGTCTGTGGCTTTGATGGTTTTGTCTTATTCATGATGGGCCACCGACTTCCGAATTTAGAGAGGTTAGTGTTGTTTTTGAAGTTGGTTTTATTTTTTAAAAAATTCTTCCAAAATTCTTCCAAAAGGAACATGTCTTTTCCTATTAGAAAAAATAAAAATATTCTTTAAATCCTTTATAAGTAATTAAATCTAATAAAAGTTCTATTGCGTATCTCCGTTGATGGTTCATAGTGATAAAAAAAATATGTAAAATAAATGTATGATAAAATAAATATGTTTTCATTCTTTTCTTTCTTTCTTTGATGATCACTGGGCAAAGTGTTCAACGAATAACTGTCAAATGGCTAGATTCGTATTGGCTATCATCCGTGTGTATCTAGGATGACGTCATGCGCACATTTAAAGTGCAATAAGTACCAATTTTTTGTAAATACTCAGTTTTCAGCAAAGTTAGGTGTGCAACTGGAAGCCAGTCACTGGCAATTAAAAAATTAGCCAAAATCCCTGCGGGGGTTATAAAAACCCCCACCAATCTCCTCCTCCAGTCTGAACGCACCTTAAACCCCTCACTCCAGC
The DNA here is from genome assembly GCA_921972225.1 of Euplexia lucipara. Classification (NCBI taxonomy): domain Eukaryota; kingdom Metazoa; phylum Arthropoda; class Insecta; order Lepidoptera; family Noctuidae; genus Euplexia; species Euplexia lucipara. The sequence continues at coordinate 3,136,610 of OV179168.1, read as the reverse complement.
ATTAACAAGATTAAAACAACATTTTAAAGGATTCGTCTTTGAACAAACATCTTGGTAACATGTGCGATGAAATATTGGTACATTCTGTCAGAATATATTACTCAAGATATATTGTATGAACGCTTCAAACGGCTTGCGTTGTACGTACTTGTTGAAATTTCACAAAATGTAAAATAAGGCAAACGGACTGGCTTTCAAGACGAATGATTTGTTTGTTTATTTTATTATTTGGTAGTTCTTAGATGGATTGGAACTTGAGGCTAAATAATAACAACAACCTCATGGGTCGAACAAAAGTTAAGCTAAGCTTGTCATTCATACATATCAAGACTCCTCCGTGCCTCGGAAAGCATGTTAAGCCCGGTCCCGGTTGTCATTTGTAGACCTATGAGAGTCGTTACAGCCCAACAACCAGTTTAACCGAGGGGTATTGTGTTGCCCTGTAACTGTGGGTCGAGGAGGTCAAAGAGGCAGTCGCTTCATGTAAAACACTGGTATTCAGCTGTATCCAGTTAAACTGGAACTGACCCCAACATAGTTGGGAAAAGGCTAAGCAGATGATGGTAGTTCTTAGATGGATTATAATGGGCAATTTGACAACATTTAAGTATGTAGTCCCTCATCCAGATTACAAGAAAATATTCGACATGTATTTTTTTCTTTTTTCACGTAATCAAAAAAAAAACGGCGAGTCAAAATGTCGCATGACATAACTAGCCAGTACAGTTTATGCTAGACTAGCAGACGTCACGCGGTTTCACCCGCGTAGTTCCCGGTCCCGTGGGAATACAGGGATAAAAAGTAGCCTATGTCACCCGGGGATAGTGTGGCTTCACAACGGTGAAAGAATTTTTCAAATCAGTCCAGTAGTTTCGGAGCCTATTCAATGCAAACAAACAAACAATCAAACCTTTCCTCTTTATAATATTATAGTATAGATATAGATAATGACGTTACAAGCCACCTCTCCTCAACTTTAATGCGCTTAGTGTAAGCACTTTTCCATCTTGATTTGAAAATCTTGATTTGAGCATTTTGACAACAAAATGTGTAGAATATATTTTTGTACTCTAGATGAGGGATTAAAAACTAAAATTTTGTCAAATACCTCATTCGAATTAACTTTAACATAACAACACGCCTACATTCCTTAAAGAGTAGGTGAAGCAGAGATGAACCTAAGTATAGCACACCCAGTGGGGATGGGTCGATTTTCTTAAGAGGGAAACCGATAAAAAAGAAACTAAGCATTCCTATCACTATTTGTTGTAACTCTTGAAGTCACCAGTCTACCTACCACCTTTATGCCTTCGGTGTAAATACCTATAGTATATTTTGCAGTGCTATAGTCCGGCAGTCTGTCATTATTCAATAGCGGTAGAAGTGCTCTTCCGAACCTCCAAAGAGACACAGATAAGAATTGATTTGTATGGGCACTTCGCCGCTGAAACCTACATTTGGCTAGTACTTTTAATAATCCTGACAACAAGAAAGGTTTTTGTACCTACCTTTATTTAAAAAGTTTCTAAGATGAAACTAGAATTTAAAGCCTATCGAAGACAAGGGGATGCCCTAGAAGGACATACATAGACCTTATTGGTGAGGTTCTTCAGAAAAGTCAGGTGCATAGTACTCGCGACCGTGTGTGTACGAGTATGACAACGCAGCATATGGCGCTCTGTAGTTTCTGCCAACCCCCATGAAAAAAAGGCGTGAACTTATGTTATGTATGTATGTTTCTCTTATACTCTCTCTACCCTAAAAATAGATGCTCAAATGGGAATACTTCGGTTGGTTTATTCTAAAACAATTCGTGCACAAAACGAATGAAGATCAATCTAGGCGCACATTCAAAATCAAACCGCACAGATTCCATCAATGCGCAGCCCAAAAACACAGTACTAAAACCCTAATCACGCTGTAAAGCACTTACCACACTAATTATACAACCGCAACATATAATTAAGCCTGCAAATCGCGTGTAACTCGTAAATTATATCCACGGGGCGTACATTAGCCGGCCGTCTATCCGTTGCGGAAACGCCGTGACGCGCGACAAACGCATAAATTTCTCGCGGTCTGAACACCCACTTAGGTTTTGTGCATAATGACGTCATTATTTGGGTATATGTTTAAAAAAATGCAAGGGTTATTAAAGATATTCCCCATTTTGATTTTTTTTGTTGCGTTCGGGTGCTGTTAACAAAACCACACGCGTTTTTCCCATGGGCGTTTCCACCTACATCTACATACATACATACATACATAAACTCACGCCTTTTTCCCATGGGGGTAGGCAGAAACTATAGAGCGCCAAATGCTACGATTCTTACAACTTCTTTTTCCACCTACATCTATCTCATTTAAATGCCTTTCGGTCTTATTCTTAGCGTGTCGATGGCAAACATAGATGCCAGATGTTCTAAGACAGCCAAAACAACCTTGTTAAGGGCCTACTGCCAATCATTTTATACCTGCAGCGTGTGGGCCAATTGCACGCAGCGGGTCGTGAGAGCTCTGAGAGAGCAGTACAACAATGCCTTCAGGATGTTGATGGGACTGCCTCGCTATTGCAGTGCGTCAGCAATGTTTGCAGAAGTTTAAGTAGACGGTTATTTTGCAATAATTAGAAAAAGAGCAGCATCGCTGATGCGAAGAGTGAGGGACAGTCCCAAAAGCTACCTGAGGGTGGATACAGAGCACTTGGAGAGTCCTATACGGAGGTCTTGGATCTACCTACATACCTACAGGATTTTAATGTTTAGTTTAGTTTGGTTTAGTATTTTTGTGTATTACTAACTTGGTTCTTAAAGGCTTGTATTACTAACACTCTATGGACTATCATCTTTGTCTGAAATAAAGTATTATTATTATTTTATGAAAGACACAAAATTTCTAAATTGCGAGTTTAACCCAGAATTCAGCTACGGCATCACCATCCTCAGACGCAGTCATTAGGTCCTCAAGTGTGCAGGTGACAGAGCACGCGGCGCAAGATAAAATATCGGCCATAGTTTGTGAAGACGTACCGCATAGGCACTAGTGGCCTAGAATTGCAATAACCTAAAACAAAACACAAATATTGGCGGCCATGATTGTGGGTTTGTGACCACAGAACCATTGATGCGGTTTGGACACAATCACATTTGCTATCACAGACAACAGAGCATAGTAGTTACTAATTCGACATACCGCAAAGTACACCGCTAACCATTGATTTACATACTACATACTCTCGCTTGATTTCCATGGGAGTAAGCAGGAACTACAGCACGACAACTGCTACGATTATTGCAAACTTTAGCTTCGTTTATACGTAAGTAAGTAGCCCTTGCACAAAATCTTGACCAAAGCATGACAACCGCGGTTCTAATGATGTTTAAAGTTAAAATGCAACTTCCCTATAAAAGTTTAAAATAATAAGGCAAGTACAATCCATAAGTACCTCTCATAAACATGGATTAAATCTTAAAAGTAATCTTATTTCTAATGCAGCGCCATCTTGGATGGCATGCATGACAGATGTCATTTTTTTTCCCAGATTATTATTGTGTGAAAAATTGACATTTAACAAGTCGTATGCTAAAACTAAGAAGGTAACACAACATAAATATGGAGCCTGAAGCGGAACGAAATTTATTGGGACAGCTAGACAAATAATAGATTCGAAAAGAGTTTTTTATACAATAATACTCGTAGATACGTACTTAATAACGTGGTGATTGATAATGCTTTTGAACAGGCATGTACTCTGTAGTGGGATGGCCACAGCCTGATATTATATTTCCAAAAGAGCCACTTATTTCTTACTTCCAAATAATTAACCATTAACTCCGCGCACATTTTTAATCTCTCTGCAGAACATTATCTAATAAATTTAATACGAGTGCGCCCTTACCGCACCCCACATGCTTACCGAGAAGATTTATTACTGCACTAATCTATGTTACAATGGTGTTTGCTTAAATTAGTATATTTACGTGAATATTTCTGAGTTTTTGTTATTAAATCAATAGCTATAGCAGTTCGATTTAAAATATTCTTACATCTAATCATAATCATGTGGCCTTTTCTATGTATAACTAAATTGGGGTCGGCTTCTAGATTAGTCGGATGCAGCTAAATACCAGTATTTTACATGGAGCGACTGCCTGTCTGACCTCCACAGCCCAGTAACTGGGTAACACGATACGCAAATATAGAAAAAAATATTCAGTCCCATGACCGTAGACCGGTTGTCACGGCATCAACCAGGGTTTAACGGGACAAATGAAACCTCCACATTTAGGTATTTGCCCAGTTATAGAGGTAAGATTTACTTACTGCGGCCGGGCAATGATATTATAAGTAAAAAGGTGTAGATAGATTACTTAATCAATATTCGATCTTCAAAAACGGTACACTAACGCACAAACGCGTCCGTCGGGGCGCGACGCCACTATTTGGTCAAGTGTGGCTGGTTAGCTACATTTTAACGTGTCACTTGCTGTGCGCTGATAACCTATCTACACCTTTTTACTCATAATATCATTGGCGCCGGGGGTACCGGGGAAGATGAAACAATTTTACCAATTTACCCCGTTAACGGGACAAAGACACTGGGGCAAATGAGACTGAGTCAAAAAAGCAGTCAGTAAAAATTGAAAATATCAATAACATGGTGAATTTTGACTATGTTTCTTATTAGAAATGTGTAGGTATCTTATTAAGATACTCGTTGCGGCAAAATCCTCCACTTTTGCGAGGCCTCTTATCATGAATAGTACGTTAATTGCCTCTTATATCAACTTTCACAATAGACCACTAATTGGCTCTCTTTAGTACAGTCGCGAACGTGAATGCCCATAAGGTGATCGCATAGAGGCACTTATAAAATATATTCTGAGAACAAATTCCAATACATTATATTATAGTGTTTGCAAAGTATAAACTTGCTATAGGCAAGTGGGTAATTAAAATAAGTTTTTTAGGTTTCGTCAATCGTTATTTGCCAATACATCCTTTTTGAATTTTCAAAGTATTGAGTAATTATGCTTGTGACTGACAATTACGATTTTTCAGAACAGGTACCTGCTTTCTTTACTAAAAGTTATAATGTGTAAAATTGTACCATAGTGGTCGCAAATACAATTCCCGCGCAACGATAATGGGTCGCGACATTTTACCTACTTTTTAACACAAGGAAACCGCCCATTTTCAATAAGTTTAACAAAAAATGTTGCAATTAGAAACATAAAGCCAATCATAGGGTACAGTTATAAGAAGGCCATAGCCCAATGGCTAAGGCGTTTGAGGTCGGGAGTTCGATACCCAATTCCCCACCCATTGCACTATTGACCCAAACCCACTGCAGACACAATCATATTAAGCTTAGCTGGAGGGGGTTAACAAGACTATACTATAGTATAATGCAACCCACATTGCTAGTAAGCATTAAAAAAAATGCTGTCTCTTTGAAATCTTATGATAAAGCATTCAAAGTCACAAACAGACACACATTTCCGACACACTGACCCCATTTAACCACCCCACCTTTTAATACTTTTGTAGTGAGATTGCACTAACTATGCCCAAAGAGTCCTTGGGATCTCGAAGTGCCTAAAAGTGTAACAAAAGTGGTGTTGCGTGAGGTATCAAAGAATGTGGAAAAAACGTGCTTGGAGCGAAACGAGACCCCAATGTTTCATAACGAGTGTCATAGTGTCACCAACTTGTGTCCAGAGAAATGACGGACACTGCAGAAAATAAATGGGTTTACAAGGTTTGTTTGAATAAGCATGGTCAAGTAAGTTAAGTGTTTTTTTTTGGAGACCATGGTTTTAAATTTTTTTTCGAGACTTCTAAAAATAAGAAAGAAAGACAAACAAAATATTTGTCACAGCTTTGTTTTTTTTCTGTGTGTATCAGTAAGTAGCCAAATTTACTTATTCATACTGATTTTATACTAGCTGCCCCGGGGAGCTTATTTTCGCCTTAGAATAAATAAAATGAATGTTGTGTTATCTTCTTGGTTTTAGCTTAATACTTGTCAAATGTCAAATGATAATGAACTGGGAAGAAATTTGAACCTGCATACGAAAAACGTGTGCGAAAATGATTTTTCTTTTATTAAATTTTTTGGTTAATTTCTTTCGAGTTTTAAGTTTTAATAGTTATTCTGCTATTCGGGACGGAGAGAAATCCAACGAATCAAAAACCATGAAAGTCGGTCCAGCCGTTTCGAATTATAAGTGTTCGAACACACCCGACCTTGTTTTATGTATTGTATATACTTCTACATATCTTTTCTCCTTCTTTGTTAAGTTTATCTAAAGATTGCGTATAGGAGTTATAATTTGTAAGTTTTTATGGTCTAAAATAAAGAGTACCAATGAAAAATCCTCACAAACTTTTACATTTATAATAAGAGTCGGAATAACAAAAGGGAATGTAATTGATTTCAACGGTCGGTACCGACCTATTTGGAACCCTTCCACATTTTCATCAGCACTTAACTTCAAGGACTTAAGTGGAAGATTGTACAACGATTTCAACTTAAATATTTCATTTTGTGAGGGAATAACAATTGGGTCTGTTAACAGGTCAAGTCCCTAATATTGAGGAGCTCAAGATTTTTGTTGAAATAGTTCAAAAGCATTAAATTCACAAATGAATGCCAAAATATCACTGTAGGAGTTTCAACTCTGAGCTCTAAAGAAGAGTGTTTAAAATCCAACAGTGCACTAATTTAGGTGTCACTTAGTATTTGTAGAAACAGGCAATAACCGAGTTTCTAATTAGGTTTATTAGTTTTGTATCTTAGCGTCTAGAAGGTAATAAAAAATTGGAAATCATGAAGCTATAGTTAGTGTCTAATAGCAGATTGCCTAAATCTATGGCATTAATGACATTTATGTGACATGAGAAGGCGTATTATGACAGAAAGATATCTCACTGTTGCATACCGACTTGTGAGATCAAATATGCCTTATGTATATGCGAACATGAGACGAGAGTTCTTCCTCAGAATAAGATCGAGATAAGTTAAAAAGTTAAGATTAAAATATTTTTTTTTCAAACCTTATGATTTCCATTCGCCGTTTAATAATACAACTTATTATAATCATTTTGTGTCTATGTACGTAAGTATAAAGATGAGTGAGATGTTTAAAGTTTGCGCAATTTAATTTATAATCAAAAATGTATTGAAATAAAAGGAAATTTAAGTACCCACTAAACGTTTTATTTGTTTGTCATAAAAGGTAGTCTTTAAATTTACATTAATGATGCATTTTTATCGAGGATTCTTTATTTTTTTTCCCCTTTTGTAATAGGACCTGGCGTTATAGTCTTGCTTATTAATATCATGTTAACAATTGTTTAGCTTAACGATCATGAAGGAAGGGAAGGTAGTATCTTATAAAGAAGTAATAGGACTATCCCAACCGCTATGCTTATAATATTGTCACCCGGCCCTCTTTTGATCTTAAAAGCGCTAAATCGCAGCCGCTTCCCATGTTTGCAGTGGAGCCTCAGCAAAAGAGCTGAATGTGCAAGATTTTAGTTTGTTTAGCCAACAGCTGAATGAAGCGGTGATTTTAAAGCATTCAAGCTGCTTGAAGGGTAGAATGGGTGTTTATTTAAGCTTGGATTATGGTTTTCAGATTTGAAGATGCCGTGAGAAGTGAAAACTCTTTCAAGGTTGAAATGATATGCGATTTCAACAACCGTTTTTGAATAATAATACAAGTTTTTTTTTTTTAATCATGGGACAAATTTTCACAGGGTGTTTAACCCATTAAAAAATCAGCTGTTTAATACATTTCGGTCAAACAGTATCAAACTTTAGTATGCAACAACTGATTTTTTCTGATTTGGTCCTTTAGTAAAAGTTGCTCATATTCATGACTAGAACAACACCTTGGGAAAATTTGTCCCATGGTTTAAAAATAACATCTTGTATAGGTTAGACTACTGCCTTTTTAGTCTAGTGGTCGGTAGCACACTGCCGGTCCTGGGTTTGATTCCCTGGTCTGGCTGTCAAAAAACTGGCCCTGTTCCACCCTTCGTGTGTGAGTCCGACGCGCAGTTGGCTGTTTTTCTTTATTTCAGTTCAGAAATTTAAAATTGTTTTTTTTTTTACAAAACATGGGCCACCACGCCCACCACCCTTTACTAGTAATAGTACCTACACTACACCAACATAATTCATGAAACCGTTTAGCCTAAATTCCAACATTCAATAATAGCTGCAGTATCATAATTATTTATTAGAAAACTTTAATCCATAAACTAAATCACCTAAATCACCCAAAAATATTCCCATTAACAACGAAAGCAACTATTCTGAAACCGGTACAATTAGAACCTTGTCGACCTAACCTCAATAAATATCGAAACAAATATAAATTACCGACTTGTCAGTAATTAGTTGTAAAACGTACTCAAATTCCTTCTCTATTGTTGGGACTCCGGTGTAAGTCACTAGAGTTGGGGCATTATCGACCAATTGGATTTAAGACCAATTGGATTGGATTTTTGACTGTAAATTAGTGTTGAATTTAAGAGACCACAGCCATCCTCTAATAGTATATTTTCTTGTGTTAAACTTCTTATATCGTAATTTTGCAGTATTTACTCGGGTTATAGTTTTTAAACTTATTTTTTTATTTCCTAAGAGAATCCTACGGACTTGATTAAAATTGGACACTATTCTTAGTTATTAACATAATCTTTTACGTAACATATTAAGTAAAAATTTAATTGCTTATAAGTATTGTAGGCTAGATCGTCATTAATTATTAAGAATGTCGTTCTAATATATTGTAAAAAAATGTGATAAAATCAAGCCCTTCATTTGATGACCTACCCACAATGACATTATAACATTTTTTTATTTCATTACATTATGTCCTCTTGTGGGCGCCATTTTAAACTTAATGTAGGCAACGCCTTATAAATGAGGGAACAGACATACATACATTGCGACCAAAAGCATAACCCTCCTTATTGTTTCACTTAGTCTTAGCTTAGTCGGGTAAATTTAAGGTTGCACCATATTATAGTTTGTCATTCGGCCATCTTTAACAACACTGACCCATATGTACACAAGTACCTTCTATGTAACTTGCAAAATTCTCATCTCAAGTCGCCACACGTTTTAGCCACAAGTGGCTTTTACTAGCTTTAATGGCATGATTTTTAGTAAGCTTCCATTTGCGATGCTGCTCACCAATATGAGATTACGAGCTTGAATATAACCGAGTGTCTACTAAACTACGTTTATGTCGTGTCTCGGTAGAATAACAATGGATATGAAAGATAAAGGAAGGGCATTGAAGCGACCAGTCCGAAGGATAATTATTTCTTTGCAGTTTGTAAGAAGGACATTTACAAAGACAGTCGTTTCTAATTACGTACGATTGTTTTATTCTGTTGGTTTGTATGCCGTAGCGTGACCGGCAGACTGCTAAAGCAAATAGTGGTTTTTATGAACAAAGTTTACAGCAAGAATTGCTATCTACGAACAGAGAGCTCTGTCAACAGTGCTTCCGATGTACCGAGATGTCTACAGATAATGTTTTCTATCAAAATCAAAATCAAAAGTCATTTATTCAAATTAGGCTGAGGATCAGCACTTTTACAACGTCAAAAATTACACAAGACAGTCCCCCAAAACGCCCGCCCTTCGCCCCTTCCTAGTGTTTTTGCTGGGAAGAAGAAGTGGCGGAACAAACTCCCCAGCAACACGTCTGTCTGATATGTTAGAAGAACAGTTTAAACAGCATTGGAAATTAATAAACTTAATCATTTAAATTAAATAATTTGCTACATGCTAGCTAGCACACACCAATATACAAGACAGTAGTAATAAGAATAGTAAGTACCGACGTTGACAACTAAACTCATGCAAAAAATAAAATATAACTAACTGAACTATCAATAATCTTTCGGCAAAACTTGCTGTCTAGGAATAGAGGTTTCCATTAGCTGTGCTTTCTGTATGTAGTCATATCAAACAAGCGTTTTACTATCTTAAGTTCTAGGCTCGTCCAACCCAAGGTACGCACCTCTGACTTCGAATTCATCACTAAAAAGATATTTCTTGACGGGGCGTGTGAAGTCAAGTCAGCGGCTTATGGGCGGCATTAAAACTCTCGACGCAAGTTTAGTCACTGACCACACGAAAAGAATAAGATTAACATCAAGATTAATATCACAATTTATACCTTATTCAGACCTCGGAGTGGAAAAGGGAGGCTTAGGGCGGCAGGGCTTCTGTCAGACTCTACTGACTAAAAAACAACCTTGGGATTCCGTGTCACACTTGGGCCAGGGGTTGCGGGAACGTGTGATTCTTTAGCAACACTACAATTTAAACCTAAAATATGTTTTTTTTTATTAATTTGTTCGTTTCCTTCGTGAGCTCTCTGGTAATTAGCAAAACCAAATTTAGTTTTAAAAACCCGGTCCTCGATTTACCTAAAGTAACATCCATATAGACGGACAGACAAACAAACCAAAACTAAGAGCTACGGATCAGTCTAAACAACTTTATATATGGCCTTAGAATATGATAAACTACTTACTAGATCTGGATAGATAGAATATCTGTGAAGAAAGCTTTTAAAAGAAGAATATAGTAACAAAACTTTTGATTTAGGACGGGATAAAAGTTACAAATAGGTCCACTTCTCAAACCTTTCGTGATCCTAGCTTCCTAGCCTTGTTTCAAGTTAGTCGCTTACTCCTGAATCAATACCTACTGACGAATCAGAAATACATACAGATGTCGTCATATTGGGCAGTACACCCGCCTGGTCAGAGGATCCACCCTTTTGCTATGGAGGATGAGGAACATAGCGTACAAAACATTCATAATCATCATTTTTATATGTAATTAAAATTGACGTTTGTTGTAGTTTGTATGTGGCTGTATTACCAGGTACACCTCTGCCTAGCCCTTCGGCGATGCATAGGCATGACGTTATGTGTGTGTGTGTGAAGTTTGACGTTCAAAAGTGCCATATAATGATCTAATTGAAATAAATGATTTGACTTTCACTTTGAATGTGTACTGTACCTTATACTACTAAAAGCTGTATTGGGCTAGACATGATAGGTAGAAGAAGGGTAATAAAACCTTGGCCCAGCATTGGAATAATCAGAAATCTAATAGGAGACATTTATAAAGTTCCGAGGAAGTATTCTTTCTCAAATATCTCGTAGGTTATTCAAACATCAGCACTTTGCTCGCGAACTTCCACTTCAAACTATAGCATCCCCGCTCCAACCCTTGTAGTTTTGAAATTAAAATATAGCCCTATGTTGTTCGGTAATAATATAGCTTTCTAATGGTGAAAAAAAAAACAAATTGGATTAGTAGTTTTCGAGCTTAATCCCTACAAACAAATACACAAAAAAAAACTTTATAATATCAGAAAACAAAATCAAACCTATATGATTTATTCCGTAAATAAACGCAATTCATTACATTATCAACGGAAAGTAATAAACAATAAACATGAATAACGAAATTAAGAAGTTTGTCAGCGGAGTTTTGCATACAAATTGCGAAGTTTAATTTATTTGTGAACTTTGTCGCAAATAATAATAAAGTGTTTTTAAACGAATTAGCATGGGGACGGGTGTTAAGAAAACTGTTATTAGATAAATTACCATTTAACCTACATCTCAACTTTAGAAGAACAGTAATTCCTGTTACTAAGAATGCTCAAAATCGAATCAAAAACATGTCAAGCGATGTGATGAGACCCAGATTTTATTTTGTATTTTTCGTTTTTAGTTATTGTGTATTTTTGTTAATAAATGAGTACAATGTATCTACCAAGTTATTTTTTTTTCAGGTCCATTAAGTACTTATTTTTTATAAACCTATCTCAGTATAGTTCCTATTACTCTAGGTGCATCGTCCTCACATTAATTTAATAAATGATTATTGTACATACGAAGTATTATAAACCTATTTTAAAAGAGTAAGTATGGAGTTTCTTCTCCATACGAAACTACCATTTGGAATGTGCAACTAGAATCATTCTTTTAATTTATTTAATTTGTAAGTATAACGTTCAAAAGTGCCTGTTATTTTGACTTTGACTTTGATTAGAATGCAAACGTTCTTAATGATAGGAAAAGTGTTGCTCCAGTCAAAGCAATATAACACAACACAGCACAGCACAAAAACACAAGCTATACCCGGCCCGTGGTATCCCTTAAATGATAAACTCCAAACTAATATTCAATTGTATGGACAAGTGAACGATATTTATGAACCTGAGGTAAGTTCATAACCGAGATTTTCGGGCTTCCAACGCGGAAAGGACTGTTAAAGATCTAAGAATAAGATACGGGACGAAATGCTTTAACATGTTTTCTGAGTAGAGGAGGGCTTTTCGTATGTAGGAAATGGATGAAAGAAAAAGAAAGAAAGAAAATAAATTTATTGGCAACAGCTGGATACACGCACAGTAAAAACGCAATAACACAAAAAAAAGAGACAAAAAATGGCATGTCTCACGGCTGCGCCAAAAGGTTCATTTCAGCGGTAATGCCAGACAGATGCTGAGATCCTGCCACGACCATCCACGGATAGGCCTTGGCAAGTGAACCTGTGGCTGTAGCTAAATAATGAAAGCCGCATTGTACGATCAAACCACAAGCCCCTTTTGCCAATTAACATTAAATCACGGGTTACCGGCTAAGTTAAATAACTGTAGACAGATCTATTTATTATACTTTAAGAGGATAGATTAGCTTATTTGTAGGGATTCAACTCGAAAACTACTGAACCGTTTCTGAAAATTCTTCCACCATTTAAAAGCTATATTATCACCGAAGTAACATGGGCTATATTTTATTTTCAAAACTAGGAAAGGGTCGAGAGAATGTCAAAGTTTAAACGGAAAAGTACGAATTTCACGCGAACTAAGTGCTAACATAAAATATAGAGCCTACATATTAAAAGAAATAATTAATTTAACCCAAAACAATAAAGCACTCAACACCTTCCAATATTCTATTAAAAACTTCGAAACAAAAAATAAGTCGAATTTAGTCGACTATTTGAACTCTCGTCCCATCCCTACAGGGGACAATATTAAGTGCCCTTAGGGTAACAACTCAAAACAATTAATACGTAATGGGGGTAATATTAAATAATCGGGTCGTTTGTCCCGGCCCAAATGTGTAGGATATTGAGCTATTTTGGGATGAAAGAATGTGGCGGAGTTCATAAATCGATTATGTGAAGTTTTCGAGGATGCAAATAATGATTTGATTACTTTAGACGTCATACATTAAAAAAATGACCTGCCGAAGGACTGGGCTAGTCAAAAGCTAGTCAAAAGGATATATATCCATTCTATCTCCCACAACGATATGAATAAAATAAATATAATACAATTAGAGGGCGAACTACATGATAGTAGTTCGAAAAACCAAGTGATATTTTGGTAAGACACGTCATTAACTTGCATTTTTAGGGTACCTAGCCTAATGGGTGTCTCCTATGTGACTGACTGATAAACAGTTTAAAAACCAGCCAAGTGCGAGCCGGATTCCGACACGAAGGGTCCGTACCGTCCGTAACGTTTGCCGGTTTGCAGTCTCCACTCAAGAATTCGACTACCCAACTGTCATCGGTTCAACGATGGCCGACCTATTGCCAATCAGCTTGGTGTTCCTGCGAGCTATGTCGACAACTCCTGAACTCTGTGGTTGACTACAAACTAGTTTGTATTTTTTTATTTACCTATTTCTATTAATCTCATTCTTTCATATTCTTATCTTTACTAATATTATAAAGAGCAAACTTTTTTATTTTTGTATAAGTATAACCTAAACTTAAAAACTACTGGACCGATTTGAAAAATTCTTTCATCGTAGAAGCTACACTATCCCGGGATGACATAGGCTTTTTTAACCCTGTATTTCCACGGGAACAAAAACTACGCGGGTGAAACCGCGTGACGTTTGCTAGTTCACAATACTTTCAAAGAGAGAGATCAATGCAAAACTAAATACTGGTAATTAACAAAAAAAACTATGAAGAAGATTGCCATTCCAAGCATCATAAATTACAGTACCAACATCAAGTTCCAAAGAAAAAAGGTTTTAACTTTTCGACAATGAAACTTCACCGTCAACTCTTTGTGACTGCCTAAGTATTCGCGGGAAAACGAGGGAAGCACAAAATGGCCGCCAGTCGCGTAATTCTGTCGTTCGCTTGATGAATTTTGATTATGAGCACGTAGTTACAGATCGTGGGGGAAATACTGAAAAGTCTTAAGTTTTGCATCGGTTTTAGTAGAAGAGACAGGGAATTGTTTTTTAGAGTTAGTCGTTGTAAAACTTTAGAAAGGAAATCATACTTTTCTCAATAAGTTTTTGTATTAATTACCTACTTCAGGTGATATTGTCGGTTGCGTATGCAAGAACAAGGTCCGTGAGGAGATTGTAGCTAAATAAGACCAGCCTCACGGGTCGATCGAAGGTTAAGCCACGCTTCACGAGGTTGGTTCGGGCATAGGTGACCAAAGATTCATACATCAAATTAAACTCCTCCGTGCCTCGGAAAGCAGGTAAAGCCGTTGATCCCTGTTGTCATTTGTAGACCTGTGACCGTCGTTACAGATAGTCAGAAGCCCGAAAGTCTGACAACCAGTTTAAACAAGGGGTATCGTGTCACCCTGTAAAAGGAGGAGGTCCGACAGGCAGATGCCCCATGTAAAATACTGGTATTCAGCTAAATCCGGTATAACTGGAAGTCGACACCAACATATTTGGGAAAAGGCTACGCAGATTGAGGTATTCCTCGAAGCGCTACTATTTTGAGGCGCTCCTAATGAGGCGCTCCTGTTTTATTCCTCGGAGCGCACCTTTTAGGAGCGCACCCGTTAGCAATGAAAAAAAAATATTTTTTTTTCGAGGAAAAAAAAACAAATATTTTTAATTTTTTTGCAAGAAAAACGTCCAGTCATCATGTAATAGCGACAGCGAGAAGAAGTCTGTTCTTGAAGACAGCGTATTGCCAATCAATCGTAATTTCCATGACAGCCATCATCATAATAATAGACCTACTGTTTTCCTAGAATATCAAAGAAACTGGTTTTATTGAGAAATGAGAGTTACGTGACAACAATTGATTGACGTCGGCATTTCAACAGCAACACAAGTGTTATTAAAAAAATCTTCCAGACGTCAATGGTTCGATGTTTCTGAACTTTGTGTATTACGCTCGTTTTTAATATTAACGTAATATCACGCTGAGTAGTTAATGAACCTCATTAGCTTAATTGCAGCAGATGTGACAAACCAACATGGCGAAGTTTTATATCCCGCTTCCCAAATTATTTTTCATCAAAGTATTTTAGTAAAAAAATCCTGTAATCTTTTTTTTGGTAAATGACAGAAATGGCGCATGGCCACGTTAATGTTGTCATTTCGAGTGGTCATGTCAGTCAAAAGTCGACAAGTTCCAAGTGCTTGTAATATAAGAAATCGAACAACTAGTAGATTAGTACACAGCATGATGTTTGGGTGCTAGTATCTAGTAACGAAAACGGTGCCAGTAAACTTAGAAAGAGGTATAATGAAGCATAAAAAAGTCTTATATTTTAGAAATCAATTTACGTAATTAATTATGACGAGAGAGTCGAACTTCAATAATTCTTTGCAAAAAGATAAATTATCATACTGTTTGGACTTTGAAATATACCGGAGAAACTAAATAAATTGTATGTAACATGAAGGCACGCAGCGCAGTAGTTCTGTTTAAAATAAATGAATTTTGTATTTTTTAAATCAATGCATTTCAGTAAGGTACTTAGGTTAGGTAGTTAGGTTAGCTATATGGTAGGTATGGTAAGTTAGGTTAGGTTATATATATAATATGTTGTCATTTAAATAAGATCACATTAGAGACTCGCTAAATAAAAAGTAGTAGTAGTTATTATTGGTTTGGATCTATTTGTTGTCATCTTAGTAAACGTTTGTAGGTATATCTAAAATACAAAAATTGTCGTTTCACAATGTTTGTAACAAAACTCCTCCGTACGGGCTAGACCGCTTATGTGTGTATATTCAGTAGGTCCGAGAAAAGGATGTTAACTAATAAAAACTAAAAAAGGCTAATAATGAATTGATTCTAAGGCGAAGCGAAGTTTGCCGGGCAACTAGTACAAGAATAAATTCAAACATTAATTATAAAAATACGTTAATTATTTTTTCTGGCTGTACGATACGATAAGTAGGTACCTTCCACATAAAGTATCAAAAAGGAACTACAGCTCTCCGACTAAAGCGTTAAATTCGCACAAAAATAGACGCTAAACATTAAGCGAAGCTCGCCCCTAATGGCTGAATTTGGGGCTCACATCGGCTTCACCCAACAACGGGCGAAGTGCAAACGTCGCGGTTACTGGCCGCAAGTGGGAACGGATGTGATTCGGCCATGTCGCTGGCAGTATTGTGACGTTGGTAGTTAGGCCTTTTGTTGGTCCAATGTTTGGATTGGATGTTGTTTTTGTTTTAGTAGGTTCATGAGTGCTAGCAGTATGTAAATTTAGTTAAACTGTTACATCAATCACCTCATTGGCGAATGTAATGCAAACCTCATCACCACAAATAGTTCGACCAACACTGCTGTACTGCGCCTTAGGAAGGCGCGCGGCGAGACGGGGGGGACCATCGGCTGTTGCGCTTTGTCAGTAATTGTCAGTCTGCCGTCAACGCTCATGGCGGTCGCTAGTGTCAGTTGTACCGGACTGTCTATGTGAAAAGCACATGAGATAATTATTCAAAGATAGGTCATGCGTTATCTCGTGATGTTAAGACCGTCATGTTTAAGGTAGCCGAATATTTTAAGAAAAAAAAGCAGACAAAGAAAGCTTTGAATTTAATAGTGATGCGAACATTGCCCTGTTAAGTTAATTTAAATGTAATATTTGGGTATTATGTAATTAATTTCCTATCCAATAAATAATTTAAAACGTGCCTTCGAACTGTATACTGATATCGAAAGATCTATCCGACAATATCGATCTCATGTGAACTCATGCTCTTCCCTTCTCGGCTCCCACCTCGCCGCGCGTTCCTAAGGCGCGGTACAGCGGCATTGGTCAAACTATACACAATATGTACCTATATCAAAACAAAAGAAGTATGAAATAATAAATTGTAGCAGAAGGCGCTTTGTACTTATAGTTTCTGCCCGCCCCAATTTGAAAAAGGCATGAGTGTATGTATATTTTGGTCAATTCTCTCCTCTACAGATTAATTTCAACCCCAAGCGATTAAAATAAAAACAAAACTAGCTGTCAATATCGAAGCCATAAATTCCCAGTCGGTTTAGTTTACAGAGTGTATTACGTCACAATACGCGAGCTCAGCAATACATGCTGATTTATGGCTGGTCGACTGCTGCTGGTAGATAAAATACTGGAACTATAGTTGCGTGGTTTAATTTAGATAGTATTCGATTCCAGTCTTAAATAGTAGGGAAATGGAGATATGAACGTACTAGCTGGTGCCCGCGACTTAGTCTGCGTTGGATTAGTAATTATTTCGAATAGCTTATTTTCGTCTCTTCATCAAGGTCCATTTGTCTTTATATCAAAAATCATTATGATAGATTTTTTTATTGTATTAATCGTTCACTAGTTTCGTGATCATGGCTAATACCTAAACTGTCGCGGACCTTTTTTGTAGGTCGTTATAAAATAGACTTAACAAATGCATCCTTCTGATGTATTAGCTATATGTCCTAGTGTACACAATTCTATGAGTTTTTTTTAGTACGCTCTGCTGCCGCTTCAATCCTATCCTACTAATATTATAAACCCGAAAGTTTGTGAGTATGGGATAGATGGATGGATGGATGGAAGGATGTTTGTTACTCTTTCACGTAAAAACTACCGAATGGATTTTAATAAGATTTGGTATGGAGTTAGCTGACAGCCTGGATTAACACATAGGCTACTTTTTATCCCTGTATTCCCACGGGAACGGGACCTAAGCGGGTGAAACCGCGGGACGTCTGCTAGTATTCATATAATATTCTAGATGGCGTTGCTGAGATATGGGACCAAAGTTTTTCAATGACATTTCCTTGACATGCTCGCTCTATTTTCTATTTTAAATCTCTTTTATTTACACGTGAAACAGTAACAAACATCCAGACCTACATCCTAACAAACTTTCAGTTAAGCAGATTATAAGTTACGACCAGAAAGATGTATATACGGTGACTGGTAATTAGTGACCGATACTTAAACACGTGATTTTACTCATGAATACGAATAACTTTCCCAAAGAAACTTTTTTTTTATACTCACTAATCTATACTAATATTATAAAGAGGTAAAATTTGTAAGTTTGTAAATTTGTATGTAGGGGGTAATCTCTGGAACTCATAATCCAATTATAAAATTTTTTTAACTGGCAGAAAGCTACATTATTCCTGAGTGCTATAGGCTATAAATTGTTTCTATAACATGTAAATTAACCGAGCTATCACAACTTTTGTCTAGCAAGTCGGAAAAAAATACCTCATAAAACAGAATTATTTGCGTGCGCTGCCTAAGCAGTTGCTTAAAATTAAAAATAATGTATGGCTACCTGGTTCGTCTTAATTATTTCTACAAAAAAGTCCGCGATGCCATATCTCTATCTTTTATATTTTATCTTTTATACTTCTTTTATTGCATTAAAAAAGATTTTTTTCGCCATACTTACGTTTGGTTGATTATTTGAGCAACAAAATATTAATTCTCATGACAATAAATTATTTCAGTATCACAAGAACATCATACAGATAAGATTTGCCATTTACAGTATATCAATTGGTCATACAGTTTCGGAGATAATATAAAATTACTAAAACGCAAAATGCCCAGGCCCTAGCATAACTTTCATTGTGCAGACGTTTTACCTATTTCCCCATAGATGGCGTTCTGCAATTACGTCATTTTTCTGAATCGCGGTGTTAAGACTTTCCGTGGATTGATGACCCTCTCGAATTATTATGCCTACGTTGTTGTCAGTTGATTATTGGTTTCGGTTGTTTCGTTCGTATGGATGTTGTTGTTGATAGATACCTCATAATCGAAAATATCGTAATTTCGTTGTACGTTTGTTTCGTATGTTCGTCTTCGTAGTAGTTTCGTACTTCGTTCTATCGTAATAATCGATACGAGTTATTCGATATTACGATTGTTTTGTTTTGTAAAGGCAGACGGTGTTCGAGTCGCTCTCCCTTTGTTCATAATTGTTTTCAAGTCTGTGCGTAGTTTGTTGAGAGCATGCCTAAAAGGAAATCTCAACTGTCCCGGCAGACATCACAGACAAGAGCCGCTCGAGTACCTACGCCGTACGGAAGAATCTGCCCCTGAAAATGAGCAGCGCCTCTCGAGAAATAGAGAATATATTTCGCAAGCACGCGCTAGAGAATCTAGCTCCGAGCGCTCACAGCGCCTCGCTGGCCAAAATGTGAGGACGTCGCGGGCCCGTGCTCGAGAAACTAGCGCTGAACGTGCGCACCGTCTATCTGAGTTAAGGCAGCATGTCTCTGAGACAAGGGATAGGGAGACTAGCGCTGAGCGCTCGCAGCGGCTTGGTAGGCAAAATATCATAACATCGCAGGCCCGTGCTCGGGAATCTAGCGCTGAACGTGCGCCTGCGCAGCGTCTATCTCATTTAAGGCAGCATGTCTCTGAAACAAGGGATAGGGAGACTAGCACTGAGCGCTCGCAGCGGGTCGCTAGGCAAAATGCCATAACATTCGGTAATCTTTGAAGTTACTGATCTGATTCCAAAAAATATTTTACTAATAAAATTAAATACCGTAATATCAATCGAGTGTAATCTTATGTTAAAATAAGAAATTTTCCGCGGACGACGTCGCGGGCAGAAGCTAGTTTTTAATAAATTCAATTACGTCAGTACCGCACAAGTGAGGGTGGGGGTGGTGGGCGCTACTACTACTAGTAGATTTTGCCCTTTCCGAGGTCAGACTATCAGCTGATAGATCATGCCGATTCGTGCCTACTTTGTCCGATCATAGGCGCGCGCGCGGGAATTTCAAACAGCGTTTATATTATTTAATTGTGTTATAAGTTATTGTGTATAAAAAAAAGTTTCTTTGGAAAAGTTTATTGAAATCATGAATACAATCACGTTTTTAAGTATCGTTCACTAATTACCAGTCACGCTATATTATTAGAGGCTTGTAGGTAAAAACAAAAATAAAAGCGGCATACAAACTCCGACACTAAGTCAATCAGTAACCGCACAGAAAAAGAAGCTCTTGAATGTGCTGTCATTTCTAGATCTTAGACATTACGAGTACCTAGAACACCGAAAGTCTGACAATCAGTACCCCTTGTTTAGGGTATCGCGGTAACCTGTCACTGGGTTGGGACTAGGAAAAGCCCGCCCCATGAAAACAGTCCATGTGTCATCCAGAAAGACCTAAAGCCGAACTCTAAGTTAGTTAGAAAAAGGCCTAGCCGATGATGTTAATGACAGATGTAATAATATTTTAACAAGTTCTAAATGTATACAAAAGGAAATCCCCAAAAATTGTGAACTTTGTACATTAGAACAACTATGATTAATCAATTGACGTAACGACCAAAGTCCGAAACAAAGAAAAAAGCTTAATTACAGTATCAAAGCGAAACCCAATTACAAAGTAAAAAAATATTCTTCAGGAAAAACAAAGCTTCTTATAGAGCTTGTACTAAAAAAATCACACGAGTATAATCCACTGATGAGTCTTAGGGTCCAAACTTCAATAAAATGGAATAAAGATCATGATGACTGGTAAGATGGCGAGGTCAAGGATGAACAGAGGTGTTCCATTGTAGGGTCCTGTATAGTCGTTCTTTTTTTAATACAATGCTCTACACTAGGAATTTCTTTCTTTCTGTATAGTGGGTGCGTTTTCAAAAATACGCCAGCAACCTGACACTGAACTAATTGTAGGCCATACAAAATATATTTGTTCCGAGCGGGAATCGACCCCGAGACACGCGGCGCAGCAGTCAAACGCTAACCGTGTCTTCGTTCTTGTGGTCAGTGACTACTGGTGTTAGAGTTTTAATGCCGTCCATAGGCCACATGCCGTCGAGAAATATCTCTCAGGCACGTCGGTTTCCTTATGATGTTTTCCTTCACCTTTATTGAAGCAAGTGATAATTATGCAGAAGACAATTGAATTCGAAAATTAATAGTTAACAAAATATTCCATTGCTTTTCCCGTCATCCCAAACTAAGCAGAGATTTTGCTATGAGTCTAGACAACTGATAAATATACTATATTTCGAAATACATACAAATTATACATATATAAATTACACGCATACCTACATTTGTCTTGGGTGGGAAACAAACCCACGACTTCCGACATAGCAGTCAGAAGTAACTAACCACAAGAACAACGGGCCAGTCAAAAGACAAAGGCGCGTGCCTGGGTTCGAACTCAAGAACTATGACTTGACAGTCCGTCAGTAACACTTCTGCTATCACTCCTTATTTATAGATGAAATCGATACAAGAGTGTACGGAACCCTAAAAAGCAGTCATCGACCGTTTAAAAAAAATCTATTTTTGGATAAATGTGAATATAAACATAATCACGATGACTGGCAGGCTGTTGTGTTGTGTTATTGTACTCACGGCGGCGAGGTGAAGGACGTCGTCGCTACGTCACTAACATTGATTCTACGCTCAGGTGTTAAGCTGCGATTGTCAAACTTTTCATAAACTACTACTATACTTACTACTATTTTCTTTTAAAATTGCACCTACCACTTCTTTTCTCTGCATCACCTAAAGATTGGCTGGTAGAAAATGCCTATGGCACTAAGGTTTTAGTGAGCTTGAAGTACAGACGCCAGCACATCAAGTTACCCCAATGTGTCAAATTTTCCCAATTGAATATGAACCTTCTCTTGTTCGACATAAAGTTGAAAAATGATCAAAGAAATTTGACACATTGGGGTAAGTAACTTGATGTGCTGGCGTCTGTACCTATTCAATTAAAGAAATAAATAAATACTAACTCTGAGAAAAAAGATTATTGGCGACTAGAATATCCAGCATTTTCCTTTAACGGCAGTGCGATTCTGTCAAAATCACCCCGAGACAACGTAGCGAAAGTGAAGGCGAAGTAAGTTGTCACACCATACTAATGCTAAACCACGGGGAGATTTTGACAGAATCTTCTGGCTGGTGACAATTAAGAAGACAAAAAGTTAGAAATATAAGCAGGGTCTATCATGAAAATGTGGAAATGAAGTGTGTGGTTATTTATTAAATACTTCCAGCACACTATTGCAAATATAGTTTTTTCGATCTAATATTTTTTGGACGATGCAGAGACAGACTGCAGTGGTTGGTGAAATAATGAAAAGAAGGATTTAAAAACAAAATAATTCATTTCGTTGTGTTTAGGAATGAATCTTTAATTATATTATTTCATGAAAAAAAATATTAAAACAATAGATTTAACTTGACTTGATTCTGACTTGAACTGACTGGTTTTCTACAAAGAGAAGTAATAACATAAAACCAGATGTTATTTCACATACTGTCTACACATTTCAGTGTATCTAACGTTTAAACATTTCCCTAGGTTGGTAGAACTTCCTCAAATTCGTGGCTGCCCCTAAAAGTTGGAGAAAGCACTAACAATGCGGATTCTGTGGGAATTTATATGGTGAAGTGAGTTTTGAACAGGGTAATGGTACTTCAAACTGCTATGTTGCTTAGAAAATCTATAGTGAAAAATTAACAGCTTGTGTTGGATGACAGGGGAGAGTGAAATAGAGAATATAACCCAAATAACATGGTACAAGAGTTAAGAACAATCCTTGTCGCTTATTTATTTGAGAAGACATAATTGCGCTTACCCAAACTCATGTTGATAGAGAGTCCATATTTAAATCCTAACTATTTATTTATTTATTCACAAGAAACATGTTTTCTTTGCCATTACAGATTAAATCTAATGCGACAAAGTAACTTAAAATAAGCTTATTTACCTATTGGTACATGATACACAGTACGTAGCGCTTGTGAACTCACCTATAACTCACCTACTCACTCAACTCACTAACTAATTTATTCATTCATACAAAAGTGAGTTCGTTTTTACGCCTACACCACTAAACAGATTTAATTATTCCTTAAGCAAAAGAAAGCTACAGTATCAGTGTTTACACTGATACTGTAGCTCTAACATAAGCTGTTTTTTTGTAACTGGAGATCCCTATGAAAATAACAATAACAAAATCCATGGTATCCAAAATGTTCCTATAAATACGCTACATGCGCTGTTATTTTAATATTTGTTAGAAACTCTAGGTTATTGGGAAGATCCCTTTGACGTTTTATTTAACGTGTGCTGACATTTTGTAATTTGTTGAAACATTTTGGTTACTATCGGGTACAACCCGAATTGATTGTCAATCAAATACTAAATTGTCACAAAGCCGAGAGCAAGAGCTAGTAATATATGAATTTCTTTGAGTGATGCAAACAAAGTCTATATTATATTACGTATTATTGTAAATAAACAAACTGAATTTTCCCAACAATTACAGGAAAAGTCATGTGTATTGAAATTAACTATGCAGATTTTCGTTTCCTTTATTTAAATGTAAATTTCTCTGGGTTTGAGCCTTTTGCATTTCAATTCATGGGTTCACGAATCGAATTAATCCAATAGTCATAATTTTTTCATGTAAAAACTTATTCTCACGAGAAATTTCCTGAATAAAATTAATAACTGCATATTTTTTTTAATGTTTACGAGAGCTCAGTAGAACTTAAGACCACAATTAAATAATAAAAAACCCGCGCTTAAAAAAAGCAGTAGGTAAATGTATACAAGAACACTAAAAAACTTTGAGCATTCGAATGTATATCAACAGTAGAAACCAGTTTACTAATATTCGAAGCCTGGACGACGAACATCGACAGTCACACGGCGGCCACCATCACTGACGGTACGACGTGATGGATTTTACCGGCAAAGTCGCCATCGTAACGGGTGCCAGTTCCGGCATCGGAGCAGCCACTGCCAAACTGTTTTCACAGCACGGCGCGACACTCGCACTAGTTGGACGAAACGAAACAAGATTACATGCCGTTGCAAACGAGTGCCAAGCCGCCAAAGGAATACGACCCTTATGTCTCCTCTACGACTTGACAATCGACGGAAATTGCGATGAAGTCGTCGGAAAAACTGTGCAGACGTTCAAAAGAATAGATATTCTTGTGAATTGTGCTGGAAAAGCAAGTGTTACTTCGCTCTTTGATACTACTATGGATGTTTTTGATGATCTAGTCGCGTTGAATCTTCGCGTTCCTTACAAATTGACTCAGTTGTGTACCCCTCATTTGAGGAAGACTAAAGGGAATATCGTGAATGTTTTTGGTGCTCCTGGTAGAGTGAGACCTGGTTTTCTACACTTCGCGATGGTCAGAGATGCATTGCAGAGATTCACGAAAGCTGGTGCGTTGGAATTGGTGGTTGAAGGTATAAGGATGAATGCTGTACGTCCAGGACTGACCAGAACAAATATATTATCAAATCTGAATGTGCCAGAGGATGATATGGCTCACGCGTATGAGAAGCTTGCCCAGACCGTTCCTAATAATGTGATAATCGAGCCCGAAGAAGTTGCGAGAATGATTGTTTTTACTGCGAGCGACGCTAGCCCGAATCTTACTGGTGCTAATTTGGTAGTTGACGGAGCGGCTTCTGGCAGTGTTTAGTGAGTGTGACTAGCATAGTAATAAGCAGATTATTAAGTGACCAACACAGAAACAAATATTAAAGATTCAATAAAAAAATTGAAGTGATAAACAGTGTTTGAGTAACTTAATATAACTTTGTATTTGGACAATTTTAAATATAGGTATGTATAGATGTTCAAACTGTAGCGTATGATGTAAACCACAACATATTTTAATCGACAATCTTATATGTAACAGATCAGTAAATAGCAAAATGATATAAAGATAGAATTTAATGGAGTAAAACTCATATTTTGAAACCAATTTAGTTGTGATTGGCTTTGAAGGAAATATAGCTAATCTCATGGTGACATTGACAATAATTATAATGAATGTTTTGTGCACAATGCTTAAATTCATTGGGATGTGGACGAGTATGAAGGTGCCTATAATGGCCTGCAGTCTGATACCCACAATCTTGCAACCCAGATATTGGGTAACACGATGCCCGAGGTTAAACTGTCTGACTTTCGGGCAACAACAGAAGCGAGTCCCTATTCAAGACACGTTATTTATTCTGTATGTTATTTGTACAAGGTACGGAATCCTTAGTGTGGGAGTACTACACATATTTAACCAGTTATTTAAATATACTAAACAATAATGTGTAATTTAACTTTTATATTCACGTTTCGAGAAGACACAATAACTTCAAATATGATGTGAGAGCACTCTTAAGAATCAAAAAAGCACACCATGTTCAACACCAGGAATATAAAAAAATATATCTCAAACAGGTTAAGTAAATGTATCTCCGAATGAGGAAAACCTGTACAATAATATTATTGTAATGACGGAAACTTGTTCTGACCTTAATGACCACAGATTATTACAGAAGCCCCACTCCATACAATTACCTAAAACAGGCGCGCGCTCACATATTACGTAATTAAACAATGTTCTCCCGCACGGAGGTCGGCAATTATCCTATGGGAGACAAACTACCTAAATAAAAATATCTTACGTCAGTAATATTATTCGAAATAGGAAAGATTTCATGTTTTCATGGTTTGTGTGTAATGGATAAACTAGAAAACTATTTAACGGACTCTAAAATTTCTTTCACTTTTACAAATTAATCTATATTCTGAACAAGTTTAATCAAGGCTGTATATTTTAGGAAAAGTACGAGATCTTAAAGTTCTAAGGGAGAAGTGGGAAATCCACGCAGACAAAGTAGCGTATTAAGTGCTAGTTAGGACATACATACAATTTTTTTTTTTTTTGGAACGGTCATTCCCTGTACAAAATTTAGTGAACCGTTAAAGTGTGAAAAGGTGACAAACACACAAACATATGCATTTATTTTTAAATAGGTATTAGTTCTACAATCTCGGCTCTTGTACTCGCTATACACGACTTGAAACCCTTCTGTGTATGCGTGCGCGGTTTTCGTTCGTTGAATGGAGTTGATCTTCTGTATGTACCTGCTATTCTGTGTAACGTTCGTCAAGTTTATGTAAGTAACACACATGTACTTTATTGGGTATGTTGTTGTTATTTGATTTTCATTCATCAACATATGATTTTTATAACTATACTACGTTTTGGTTTAAAGAATTGAAGATACGTATATGTAATTAGATCATCGGACTTTTTCCTATTTGTGTCGTTGTTGAATACTGTAAATAGACAGAAACGGACTGAAGAACGGACGCCTTAAGAGTTTTCTACCATTCTCTACCTTTGCGTGATACATAGATTAACCTTGGCTGGTGATAATTCGTAAGAAAAAGGAAGAATAAAAACGCAATAAACTTAAATAGATTTTTATCACACCTCTATGCAGTAATTTTACGGCGAAATAGTCATCTTTGGTGGAGATTTTAAGAAATAAAATGTTAATTACATCGAAAACATTTTTTTTTACATTAAATCTTTACAGTTACCTACAACGTAATACTAAAGTTAAGCTAATGATCAATATTTAAGTAAATCAAATTTATATAGAGAAGCAAAGTTTAGCATACTTCAGCCGAACAACAAAATGAAAATAATTTGGTATATTATGGCAGTCATACCAATTGTTTTGATTGTCTGTCTCTCTGTGTGTGTATCTCGTGACACGGCTGAACCGACTTCGACAGAATTTTCTCCGGCTGAGGTAACTAAAACTATAAGGAGTAGTTTACTTTTATTAAAGAAAAGGTATTAGGATTCCGCACAAAACAATAAATTGTGAAACGTAATCGCCGGCAACAGAGATTTGAATATAAATGCAGCTATCTTCCCAAACAATACGAGGCCTACATTTACTTGTGTGTAAAAACAACAAAATATCTTCACGTGTGCCGCTGATGAAAACCTCAGCATTGTTTGAAAGCCCCACTGTTCGCGGTCGTGTGGTTTCAGGTTATTTTCAGGCAAAAAATCTTGGCCTTCACAAAATGTCGGAACATCAAAACTCACATAGCTATGTGTACGGGAGTCGCAATTTTCTTACATGTAGGATTTCAAAAGGTCATAATGGAAAGTTTAGTATATCTTAGGCAACATGTAAAGATGTGGACAAATAATAAAAGCCTTAAAAGACGATCTAAGATTATGCTACGCTTGTCGAGGTTAGCCCGTGGATGGGTGACCAGTCTCAGTGCTTTAGAAAGCATGTTAAGACGCTGGTCACGGCTGTCGTTTGTAGATCTCTGGCAGTCGTTAAAGTCTGACAGCCAGTTTAAACAGTTACTGGGGAGTGGATCTGGAGATCTGATAGGCAGCCACTGCTAATTAAACACTGGTATTCAATTTTATCCGGATAGACTGAAAGTCGACTGAAGCATAGCTGGGAAAAGGCTAGGCCGTCATTTAAAAAAAAATATGGTAGGCAGCCTTCGATTTTTTTGAAATAAATATTCCTTCGGAACTTTCGTAAGAACCTTTTACAACCAAATTGTAGGTTCCTCAATTAAGGTTGTGAAAGGAAACATGAATGTTAAGAACACATTCTAAGTCTAGATTGGAGTATTCAGATAAAGCAATCTAGCACTACTAAAATAACTATCAAAATCGCATAACAACACGTCATGTCTACAAAGATAATAAATACTAAATAACACAAAAAAGTTATCAAGGTTATTAGATACATGATATGTAATAACTCGGCCACAAGCAAACAAAGTAAGACGGCAACAGACTGATAAACGCTGATAATGTTATCAGTGTTGATCCATCCATCGTCATACACAGACGTGTATCCGATTATAAATGAAACATAAAACGCGATAAATATAATAGAACAGTAGTTCACGAAAACATTGCTGCTTTAGCAAGAAAATTTAACCAAGTTGAAGAATAAGTTACGGAAATGGACTTGGACTTCACAGATAAAGTGGCAATAATAACAGGATCCAGTTCTGGTCTTGGTGCCGAAACAGCGATTGCTTTTGCCAGATTCGGTGCCAAACTATCACTAGTTGGACGTGACGAAGTCAGACTTCTGGAAACAGTTAACAAATGCGTAGAAATCAACAATGTAGTTCCTTTATTCATACCACTAGACCTGGCCAAAGAAGGTGCTTGTGAAGCAGTGGTGGAGAAAACAGTGGAGACATATGGAAGAATAGATATACTAGTGAACAGTGCCGGCAAGGTGGTGTTAGCATTTCTCAATGACAACACCATGGAAAAGTTTGATGACCTGATGAACTTGAACTTTCGTGTACCCTTCCATCTATCGCAACTAGTTCTACCGTACTTGGTGAAAACAAAAGGGAACATTGTTAACATAGGATCGTCAATGTCCAGGCAATCGACTCCTGGAATGTTGGGATATACCGTGTCAAAAGCTGCTCTACAAGCGTTTTCAAAACAAGCTGCAATTGAGTTAGCGCCGACAGGAGTAAGAATCAACTGTATAAACCCTGGACCATCGAAGACGAATATTTTGGCGAAAATGATCGTTCATAATCCTGAATTGAGGGAACAAATAAAAAGTAGCATTCAGGAATCTGAATTTGATGGGAGAATGTTGGATCCAAAGGAAGTAGCTATGTTGGTATGTTTGACAGCTAGTGATATATTCCCCAGTTTGAATGGTTCGGATATATTATTTGATGGTGCAGCATGTAACGCTTGAAAGTTAAAAAACGCAGTGAAATATGTTAAGTGATAGTGACTTGCGTCTATAAAATTTGATTGTTCGTCATTAATGTTTGTAAGAGCATTTATGTTTATCATGCCATTGATAAAAAGTGAGCCTACATTGTACGCATCGAGTTTTTTTCTATTCGAGATTAATTTAATTAAGTTGTGTTTCTTTACTGTTTGAATGTTATCTGAGCTGTTATATTAAATGTTTAAGCAATTTTTCATAAGTATTTATTAGAAAAATATTGAGATACTTAGAAGTTTTTACGTTTCGTCGCTACATTATTGTATCAGATATTGTGTAAACACATAATATTAGCGCAGATCGAACTGAACCGAGTCTGAACTGTTGTTTACCTACAGCAAATATTTATCAACAATCAACAAATCCTGATTGAAAAATCTAATCTCTTTCAGCTTTAATAGAAATATCGTAGAACTAGCTAATACCCGCGATTTCATCTGCGCAGAATTAGTACTTCGAGTAGTGCATTTTCGTACCCGAGGTCATATATTATATCTTAATATAAATTATAGCCTATGTGAAAGAGTAACAAATATCTATACAAACTTTCGCATTTGAAATATTAGTATGATTTATATCCAACTAGGTGTATCCCGCGGTGTCACCCGCGGTAAAAGAGTAAACGTAGTTAAGAGTAAAGTTAATGTAGGATATGAGTTATCATAACAAAAAGATATGCCCATTTCTGACCATGTTTTTCCTATCATGTAATTAATACTAAAAAATATATCAATTTGGCAATTTAAATAGTGCTAATTTTAATACCAATTTCTAATGAGTTCGAAAGCATCAAAAGCCGAATTTTATTATGGAAATCAACTGTCAAAATGTTTATTGCAATCTAAAATGTCCTTTCGGTGGTGAGTACTATCAAATAGAGACTCAATTCTTAATAAAAAAAAGTTCCACCAAGTTCAATGTGAAAAACAGCCATTTGTTTTTACATCTGCATCACCTGGCTAAAGTTTCTTCATCAAATGGGCATTTTTCTTTCATCCAAATCAGTTCAGCCGTTTCAGCAAAAAGGAGTAACAAACACACACAAATACAGACAAACTTTTTCATTTATAACATAAGTATGATAGAAGTCATAGCTCCACAGTATGTCCTCATAACTCCTCATTTTATTGCATACAAAGTAATATTTATTCAAGAAACAGAATTGATCGGTATTCTCAAGGACATAGGGGCGATTATCGTATGTCAATGTGACTAATTTAAAGTTCGCTACATTGTAGGCAAGGTTGGTGTAGTTCGAACTAAATTAGATTATTTATGAATTTGTTTCTTAGATTTTACCTTTAATATATGTAAATGATTTGCGTTTATGCTGGTAACCTTGAGTTAAATATAGATTTAGATTTTGTTTGGTCAATTCTAATATTATAAAGAGGAAAAGTTTGATTGTTTGTCTGTTTGCATCGAATAGGCTCCGAAACTACTGAAACGATTTGAAAAATTCTTGTGCCGTTGGGAAGCTACGCTATCCCCGGATGATATAGGCTACTTTTAATCCCTGTATTCCCACGGGAACGGCACGCGGGTGAAACCGCGTAACGTCTGCTAGTGTACAATATAGGAGTTTGTTATTAAATCAGCAGGATTATTGCGCATCTCCGTGTACATTTTATAGTGATGATCACAAGATAAAGTGTTCAACCATTAACTGTTTAACAGTTAATATCGTATTAGCTATCATCAGTTTGTATCTAGGATGACGTCATGCGCCCTCGCAGAGATGGTACGAAGCGCACCGCACCCCGTCTGATAATCGCCGTAACTTGAAGTCTACTTACGCTTCATATTAATAATCTATCTCGGTTGCTATCTTGATCCCGATCCTTGTCTGTAACCAATCAACGACCGAATTCGCCTATCCGAGTCTTAAAGACGTCCAATCAGAAGCAGCCGTCAAAAACAAAGGAACGGGATTTGGATTGAGATAGAATATTAATATCGGGCGTAAGAGTGCAGTACCATTTTTATGGGGTTTGCAACTGAACGCCAGTTATTAACTGACAATGAGAAGATAGCCCAAAAGCCCTGCTGATTCAGTTTTAAAACATTATGTTCAGGGAATCAATAGGACATCTTGGCACATGCGGACTCCATAAGTTCCCTCAACAAGATTCTGGACTCTGAACCGTTGAAAATTTTCACCCGCTTTCCCTTATTTGCAAGATTTCCTATTAATGTTACTACTATTTAGGTACCTAACGACCAGGGGCTATATTGATCGAATATTTGACAACTTTGACAGTTTTTGTACGGGAAATGTGTCATAAGTTTGACGTTATATGTCAAAAATCGATCATTGACCGGTCATTGAGACACGATTGCAATAGCAGACTCGACCCCCTGATCACCTTAATAGCAAAATGCAAACTGGAACTTAAAGATACCCCTTTACCTACTTATCGAAGGAATTTAGCGATTCAATTGACGTAATTTATTTCAAGCAGTTTCTCTTGATTGATATGTAATGGCTAATTAATTAATCATTATTTATTTACGATAAATTCGAAGTCGCCCTAGATACAGTTGTGGAATTTCATACATACATACCTACTTAAACTCACGCCTATTTAAACAAGTAAGTATGTTAAGATCTTTACAAAAAAAGGACGGTGAGTTTATAACATAACACCACGCCTGTAATCTCCAAAAGGCTAAGCAGTGGTGTACCTGGTAGCCACATTTCGCCATTTATGTCTAAGTCCCATGTAATTGGGGGCGAGCCTACTGCCATCAATCGGAAATTAATCCAGACTCCATGCTGCTACTGAGAAATTCTAGATGGAAAAACTCAATAACACTTTGCCCGACCTGGGGATTGAATCCGGGACTTCATGCTCAGCAGTAGCGCTTGCGACCACTAAACCAACGGTGAGTTTATGTATGTGTTAATAATTAAAAGTAAACCTTCTGAAACCCTGCATGGCTTTTACAGCGAAACTCAAATGATCCCAACTTGCACATTTTCTTACCTGTAACAAAGAAATACAAGGTTATTATCATAAAAACTTCATTTATCAAGCGACATAAACAAACGCCAGCACATCAAGCTAGGAACCCCAAATTCACAAATTTTCCCAACTGAATATGAACGTTATTCCATTTGCAATAAAGTTGAAAATCCAGCAAAGAAATTTGACACATTGGGTTAGTTGCAGGCCATTGTACCTAAGCGCCCATAAAAATATAATTCTGTTATTTAATAAGTGCCGAAGTTTTGATTGATATCGTTAGGAAATTTGTGTGTTCATGATGATTTTTCGAAATTTAAGTGTTAATTCTTTTGAGCAGATTGCTGATTAAGTTACAGGGAAACTTCGTATTTATTCAATACCATTTATTTATTTTCTACTAGTCAAACTTTGGGTGATGCAGAGATAAGCAGTCTAGGTGCATTTATCTATAAGTCTATTTATAAAAAATAAATATCAATTATAATACCTATTTAACAAAATGTATACACAATAAACCAAAAATGCATAGACGCGTTCTCAACTACAAGTTTATGGGGTTAAGAGACGGATAAAAATATGAATGATGACAGGTATAAATTGATGACCAGTTTGTTGTGTGTTTGGTTTTGTTAAATTAGAAATGAATCATCCAGGTGACTTAGTGATAGTAGAAACTCTAATATTATTAGATCCTAGACACGCGGCAGCGTGTCTAGCCAAGTTCGAGATAACATAACTGGGAAGCAGCACCATGTGTAATTTTACCCGAAGCCGGGACACTTTTGACCCCGTCATAATTATGTTTTACTTAAATTTGTAAAGGTTTATTATGTGGGTGGTAGGTTTATGTGGTATTAAGCAGTGGCCAGCTATTATTGATGAACAGATTATTCGAAATAATATTCAATAATAAGAGTAGACGAATAGTGGTCGCGAAAGTAGTCGCTTCATTTAAAACACTGGTATTTATATGCCAAATCAAAATCAAAACTCATTTATTCAAATTAGGCTAAAAACCAGCACTTATTGAACGTCAAAAAAAATATTTATTTTATTTTAAGGAAGACTTATAGACTAGCAATCCAGTGAATGAAGAATATAATATTTATAAAATAGCTAATAACAAGCTTCCACATATCGTTTAAAAAAAAAACAAAAAGTCGATAAAGCACACACAAAAACACAAGTGAGTGGGTTAAACGCCAAACCTTCACTACATCCTAGTGTTTTTGCTGCGGCTGGTTAGACTGGAAGCTTAACCTAACACAGTTGGAAAAACGCAAATGATGGTGATCAATAATAAATAATTAGTGGTCGTCTTGTGGCCAAGTCATAAGCGAGAGCGATCGCATTCCATATAGACACCTCGCGTCATTACTACTAAAATAATGTATGTCCTCATCGTACGTCCAAGTTGACATTTGGGAGACAATATGATTAAATAAAGTTAAATGTTTAGATGGGTCTATGTCACCGACGTAAGCGGTTCGTGCCAAATCAAATCACAGACATTTTTTATATATTTATTATCTTCCAAAGTACTTCTTAACTATCATTACAGGTAGGTAATGCGATAGAGCGGCATAAAAAATAACTTGTCTGCAGTTAAAAAAAAAACCAGTACGTACTTACAAAATAACCAATAGCATTTTTGCGAATTCACTCAAAATTAGACAAATTAAAATGACAATGATAAATAAATACAAAATGTATAAAAACCATCATACAACGAGCCAAACTTTTCAGCATAAATGAACATAACGATCTTTTTAGAATACTTGAGGAGCAGTGATTATGTGATCAAGTAGTCATTGGCTGTTTGGGAGGTCCAGGAGATCCAGATTCAGCAACTAATCATATCGTTACTATTAGGACAAGCTGCTTAACCGCCAAATTGGGAAAAAAAGCGGGAACGTATTTTTTCGGCATTTAAAAAATATCCTATTTATTATTTACGTGTTTCCGAAGGGCAAAAGTGCTTCGATCGCAATGCTACATAATAGATATAAATAGAGATAGATAGATAATTGCAAAAAACTCGCTGCTTCTGAATATGTATTTAATAACTCACTATGGCAAATTGGCGGTTAAGTAACTTCGCCTTTCCAATAATGAGATGATGGCATACAAAAAAATAAGAAAAACTACCACTAGTAGATTCAGCTAATATTACAATGAAAATTATGACATTTTTTCAATTATATGTTATCAAAATATTTTATTTGCATTGAAACATGTGTGTTCTTACAATCTCACAGGATAGCATTCTTGATGTTAAATAAATACTTAGTCCAGCATGTTCTACCCAGATAGGGTGTGGGTACAAATGAGTAATCTCCATCATGAGGTTGTTTCTAAGAGTCACATAATCAGTCAAATCAACTATTATTGTAATACCTAATAAAAAAAAAACAAAAAAAAAAATCATAAAATCAAATAAAAGTAATAGTAAAAAAAAATACCAAAATGAAAGTCATAAAATCGAATAAAAAAATAATAAAAATCTTTTCGTATGTTACCTGCTTACAAAGCAAGAGTACACTTTCCCGCTCCAAATACTAGTCTGGCAGTGGACGCAACATTATATCAGTGACGGAACATTATAATCAAAATAATGTGACAGAGACAATGTAATTAAACATAACAATGTGCCCATACAATGTGGTAGGTGACATGAGAGATTGCGTGGTTATTGCATCAGCGTGGAGAGAACTAAACGGTTCATATTCTTAGTGACAAATATATTTTTAAGGAGGGGCTTGTGGCTGTACAATAACAGCAGCAAGGGTGAGTTGAAGGTTAAGCTACGGATACCGAGGTTCAGTCTGAGGTTGCGGAAGAATCTTCCGTTCCCGTCGTTCCATTACTTCGTATTTAAGTTAGTGTATAGCACAAGTAACTTTGCAAAGAAAAAGCCTTCCGCTAAAAATATAAATACCCATTGACCTTATGTGTAGTTCTTTTCATATTGTTCTGTCGAAATTAAATGTTTTCGGTTTATCTTTAACGCAATAAGTTTGCGAGTTTTAGCATTTGTAGCAGTCTTCACACAATGTCTATGTTAGGTACTAAATTTTTGTTTTTATTATTTTGTTTAAATACTACAAATAAGTAGGTATTTTGCTATTGTGGTAATGATGGAGCTGAGGAGTTACAAATTTTTACTATACAGGTATTATTATAGGTATACAAATAAATAAAATTGAACTGTCTATTTGTAATGAAAAATATCAGCATTTTACTAAATGCACTAATAAATTATGCAGATGTATGTATGGTAGTTTAACCAAAACTATTTTTACTTTTTATCCGTTAGTTTGGGCTGATGATTAATAATTATATTGACGAGATTTTTACTGTCTGAATTGTTCGGCTATTATTTTAGAAAAGCAATTGGGTTCTGCGTAAAAAGAGAATTTTTAATTTTGCAATTTCAACTGATCCCGCTCCCGCTCATCCCTTACCCCAAACACCTCTCGAAGACTAACATTCCGCTCCACTTAGTTTGGCACACTCTAAATATCGCCACTAAATAAAACCAGCGCCATTGTCTCGTCACATGCCAACTAATCAGCGCACTTTCATATCCTGTACTTTGATTTATCAGATTATATTCAGTTGGAGCTTGTGGCTAAATAATTTGCAGCCCCAATCGAAGGTTAAGCTACGCTTGACGAGATTGGTCCGTAGATGGGTGACCATTAATTACCTACATATCAAGATTCCTCCGTGCCTCGGAAAGCATGTTAAGCCGTTTGGTCCCAGCTGTCATTTGTAGATCTTTGACAGTCGTTACTTGTAGTCAGAAGCCCGAAAGTCTGACAACCAGTTTAACCATGTGGTATCGTGTTACCCAGTTACTGGGTTGTGGAGGTCAGATAGGCAGTCCCTTCATGTACACCACTGGTATTCAGCTGCATCTGGTTAAAGAAATGATTTAAGTAGTTGGATAAGTCTCTTTACATATATACATAACATCGCGCCTGTAATCCCTAAAGGGTTAGCCATAATTGTACCTGTTAAAGTCCCATGCAATAGGGTCTATCCTATTGCCATCAATCGGGTAAAAATAATAATAGTAATAGCTAAATTCCAGATAGAAAAACTTTTGCCCGACCCGGGGATCGGATTCGGGACCTCAGGCACAGCAGTAGCACTTGCGACCACTAGACCAACGAGGCAAAATCTGTAGATTATGAAATATTCCTAAAGTATTAAGACACTTTACAGTATATTGAAAAAGTTAGAAAGCACTTTGAAACTTAATAATCCACTTGTGATAAAGAACTTAATGCCTATCAAAGGAAAGTAAACTTAACACCTTTAATTTACAATTCGGTTCACATTAACAGCCTATTTCATTAATGATTTAAACGACTTCCGCGGATGTTGTGCTAAATAACAATTAAGTATTACATCTATATTGTTTTAATAACACCTCCAATTAATGTTGTCTTACAACAGTAATAAATTTATTAATCCAAATTAGAAATAGCGACATCTAGTAAATTATAGTCGGAACTAAAATATACGTTCGACGCTTGAAAACAAAAGACGTTAGTTTAGTGTACACTGGCGGCCATTTATCGGGAATTTATAGCAGTCCACAAATCATAACTCGAAGACAATATGGCGTCATAAATATTATTAATAAACAAAATCATCTTACAGTGTCAGCGTTTGATGCTAATAAATCTTGAGAAACAATTCCATGACGTATATTTAGAATTTGAATTATGAAAACCGAGGAAAAGTCGTAGTCAACGTTGGAAAAGAATTTTGGCGCCTAACGTTTATGAGTAACACATTATCTGTAAACTACGTATAAATAAACGATTACAAATATTAAACCTACTTAGGAAAGAGTATTTTATTTTTTTGTAAGTACCGAATAAACTCCGAGAATACTGGCACGATTTTAGCAATTTTTCCACCAATAGAAAGCTAAATTATCATCGAATAACATATTTTATTTAAAAAACTACTTAGAAATATCAACTGCTTAACTGCAGTATTATTCTATTAAAATTACCGCGTGAAAATATAATCAAATCTAATCAAAAATCGTTTATAATCAAAGAAAGCTAATGATCAGCACTTTTAGAGCGTCAAAAATTACAAAAGATAGTTCCTCAGTGACACGGGGCCGCGGCAGAACACGAAGGAGATGGCGGGACGACCTGGATGTCTTCCTTGAGAATTGGAGAGAGGTGGCGCAGAATCGCGACAGAAGGAATGGAGGGAGGCATTTGCGGGACAGTTCAGGCTAAATAATAGTTCCTCAAAATGCCCGCTCTTCCCTACTACTTACCAAGTGTTTTTGATGGGATGAAGAAGTGGGGGAACAAACTCCACAGCAAATGTAGTTGGAAGTGAAGGTGAATTGAGTTGTCTTTCCATACTAATGCTAGGCATTGACAGTTCACTTCACTCAAGTTTCCACGAGGTGACTTATACTGAATCGATCAGTTGTCCTTTACAACCTAGTGACAAAAAATAATAAAATGACATTTCTTTTTGTGGAGTATTCCCGTTTGAGCACCTATTTATTGAGCACCTATGCATTAACCTATGGGAAATGGGAATACCTTTGGTGCTAAATGCATAGGTGCTCAAAAAATAGGTGCTCAAACGGGAATACTCCCTTTCTGTAAATAGGTTTTTATAAACACTTTTACATGTCGTTTTTTAACTAGTAGATTAGATCGGTGTTTCACTATCTGACTACTCTGAGAACAAACACCGAAAGAGACTCAGAAGTCACATCACAGTCTCTTTTAAAGTCCAGACATTATCTTGGTCAGAACATGAAAAAACCAAACAGATATGAGGAGACCAGATTATTCAGTGCAAGCATTTGTCAGTAATCGTGAGTTCAACAGTAACTGGGTAACACGATACACATAGGGAAGATTGGTGGTTAGGCTTTCGGGTATCAGACTACCCGTAATTACTTAAAGATCTTCAAATAGCAGCTGTATAAATAAGCAGCATCAGCAATGACTAATAATGATATTGTAATAGGTTTTGCTTGCCATACGAACGGCATTAAGATAATGTATTAAAGTGAATTTTGCATCAACCGTAGATGATAAATTGGAATTAATCAAACAGTTACATAATACGATTCTGAATTTATCAGAAATTTAATGTTCTTTAATCCTATCATGTTTTCTTATCAATGCAAATGTTATTAATAAAGTTTGACATTGTTATCATAAAGCAGTGGAGTTCAGGTTTTCATTGCCACTAGGTTTCTGGTTCGATTCTTTGGTAGATAGGGAATTTTCTGAGTGTTTTCAAATTCCCTACAATATTTGCATCGTCTTTTTTTCGTTTGGTTAGAAACTAACCTGGTATCAAAGTTGTTATGCCCCCCATATGGTTCTGAATTGGCTTCGCATGCCATCGAGAAATATTTGCCAGACGATACTGAACGAATAATTGTGACACGACGAATATTTAAGTAGGTAGGTACGTACCTAAACTAAAAAAAAAAATTGTGGTGGAAAATCCTCATGGATGTCCCCCGCCCCGGTGGAGCAGTCTGTCAGACTCTTACTGAATAAAAACCACCCGGTGTTCCTTCTCACAACTGCGCCGGGGGTCATGGGAACAGAAGATACTTCCGCGACCCCGGACTGGTGCCGACCTCGCCAAGTCAGCGAGGGGAGTGAGGTGTTAGACTCCCCTCGCGACGTCTAAGAGGGGCGCGCGTAAACACGACGCGCCGCCACCTCGGGTACATGTAGGTACGTGGGGGGCGGCGGACGTCCCCGTGTCCGTTACCCCTGGACCCATTCAGGGGGGGCTGGAAGAGGGCGTTGTCCGCCCTCCGCCTGCGCCCGGTGCTTCTGCTGCGGGCCGAGTGCGGGTGAGTGGAGTGATCTCCCTCTTCGCTTCTTCTTCTTCCCTTTCCGCAGCCACCTTCTGCGAGTAGGTACTGTTATAAACGGACTTTGTAATGCATCAAATGCTGACTTTGATAAAAACCCCGCCGTTTCCATATTAATACCAATATTATAAAAGGGCATTTCCATGTGCTTAGACAGACAGTTATAGCAATTTCGCAGTATCTACATATTATTATACATTCCGTGTCGAGAGTTGTTGTAGTGTAACCAGTGTGTTCTAATGTAACCTCATTTAATTAAATATTATTTTAGCAGTAAAAAAGTGTTTTTTTAAAAGGACCCACGGACCGCCATCCTTACAGTACGTAACCTGCATCAACTTGATTTGTTTCAGATTATTCGCGTGGAGGTTAGGGACTATAAAATCAAATCAATAGGACCATTCTAAAGCTCGTAAAATGTCATACTTACAAGTTAAAAATAAAATGTAAAAATTATTCCAGTTGCCGCTTTCAAAAGATGTGGAGAAGAATAACATTATGCCCGTAGTTCCCGAATGGATAAATAAAAGAAACTCCATAAAAATCAAAATCATTTTGTACCAATTTGGGTTGAAAATACGACCAAACCTGACTTCCCTTACACTTCACATTTAAAATGTTAATAAAATCATTAACCCAGAAACGTTTTTCACTACTACTTTAAAGTTAAAACGAAACACTAGGAATGATAAAGCAGAAATTTTTAGATTTTTTCATAAAAGAAAATGGACAAAACTGGGAACCTTTAGAAGAAGTTTAATGGAGCTTCCCTTTATTTCGCCGTCGCTGAGTCACGACTATTTTTTTTTTCTTAAAAATAAAGTGATTCTTTAGAGATGTCAAGGTAGAAAGTATTTTAACTGGTAAGGTAAAAGGTCTTATTTAAGAGCTCATTAGTTAAGTTTCATTCGGAATTATGTTGTTCTGTTGACATGATAATTATATTACGGGCGCGAGAGTGGATAGTTTTTCTATACTAATATTATAAAAAGGAAAAGTTTGATTGTTTGTTTGTTTGTTTGCATTGAGTAGGCTCCGAAACTATTGGACCGATTTGAAAAATTCTTGTACCGTTGGGAAGTTACGCTATCCCCGGGTGACATAGGCTACTTTTTATCTCTGTATTCCCTCGGGAACGGGAACTACGCGGGTGAAACTGCGTGTCGTCTGCTAGTAGGTACCTAATCAATAAGGTTCAAATCACACCGAAATGGGGGAAGGCGGCAGTGAAGCGGTGGTTTAAACGTTATCTTCATTACTATAAAACAAAGAGATTTACGTGACTAAGTATAGAAAAGACATGCGAAGATATGTCACAGCAAAACTGTGATCCCGTGTCTCAGTAACGCCATCTAGAATAATATAGCAATATTGGAACGGCAGCGGAGCGTACTAAACTAGACTGATCGCCTTGTGTCCACTAGGACATATTATAAGTATCGGATGAAAATTTTGTTACATTGTCTACATTAAGTATTGAATGTATTTGCTATCAATCAATACAAATTTGCTAGCTTTAACTATACTGTAGGCACCTGCCTACAGTATAGTTATAGCGTTATAGCGATACTATGTATTACAGTAATGAAGATAAAGTTTAAAATTGTATGACACTGAAACTGCTCGCTGCTTCGCTTCCAGCCGCTGCTTTGAGCTAAAGAGTCTGGCAGACCCCCTACCTAGTAGACCAGACGACATCCATGAGGATTTTAACCCCAAATTCAAAACAACAAATAATAACAATTCGGAATCGATCAGATGAGACAATGAAAGTCTGTTAAGCAGCAAAACCCGACCATTGATTGTTTACAACTAGGTAAAATGGCGAAAACTAAATCGCAAGCGAATCCTGGCACAATGCCGGAACTTGGCTAAGTCAATTGTTTCGATGCTGAACACCATATTGCACTAACTCATTTCATGGATACACTATACATGTACACACGTAAATAAATAAAGTTAAACTGTCTGTTTATTATGACAAAATAACAGGTTTTTACCCAACTAAAACTAGAAAATTGTCTGTCTGTTTGGTTTACCAGAGTTTAGCCAATCTCCGAAACAGCTGAACCGAATTTGACGGGGTTTCCATTGACAGATAGCTAATGTTAATAAATGAAGCTAATACGATTTTTAATTAGAAATCCGCGTAAACAAAATAAAACCTTTGAAATTACACTGTGCAAAGTCGCGAACGCAGTTAATCTATAATAAATTTGCAACTAAGAAACGATTCGGTCGTTAATCGTCGAACATTGCAATTAATTCCAACATAAATTAATTTGGCGAGTTATACGACATAGTAACGGTGAGCAAATAATTCTGCACTGATTTGTACACTGCCGGGAATCTTCAATTTATGTTCGCTTGCAGAAGTAATGACGAAAATTGCGTGAAATTAATTAAAATAAGTAGCGATCGCTCAGTTGAAATTTTAATGACCAATGTGACTTTTACAATTTATAATTATGAACTATTTAACTTTATCTTTGACATCGGTTAAGGAAAATATCGTGAAGAACCTTACATTCATAGTAAACTAGCTGCCTTGGCAAACTTCGGTAAGTACGCCTTAGAATCAATTATGTTATGTAACATTCTTAGTCAAGTCTTAAACTTGTCAAATTGTCACCTGACAATAGACTGGGAAGACATTTGTCACCTGTCTTAATTTCCAGAATTGGTGCCCTAACAGTGACACGGGGCCGCGGCAGACCACGAAGGAGATGGCGGGACGACCTAGATGTCTTCCTTGAGAATTAGAGAGAGGTGGCGCAGAAACGCGACCGATGGAAGGAATGGAGGGAGGCCATTGCCCAGCAGTGGGACAATTTGGGCTAAATAATAATAATAATAATGTAAAAGCCTCGACGACCATCTGTCGAGGCTTTCGTTACGCGGTTGGATCAAAAGCCTGATAAAGAAGGCAGTACTCCTCGATACGGCTCGCATTGTGAGGAGGTTCCTATCTCTGAGACCCTAACCACCTGGCTTGGACCCTGCTCCCGTCATCAGTGGCCTACTATTTTTTATATTTTTAAATGTTTTTATATTTATAAGAATATTTAAAAATGTAATTTATAAGAATTTTAAATAAATACACGAGGTAATAATGTTAATTTCAAATAAAAATTAAAGCGAAAACGACTTATCTGTCTTGTCCACCGTAGTTACATAGATTACAAACGGTGTCAAAATGATAATACAACTGTTGCGGGTATTTACAACGCTAATTTATTATCGTTACGATAAATCGGACACATTTCACCAAAGACTCTTTTGCGAATTTTCACACCACTGATAATTTTAATGAAGTGAAAACTAATTTATTTACTGATATTATAGGTTCAATGGCTTGCCTAGACCGCAATTTAGCCTAAGGCATTAAGTCCGCCTTTGTACATTTATTTTTACTAGTGCATGATGTTTAAATAAATAATTATCCTACTAATATTATAAACGCGAAAGTTTGTAAGCATTGGTAGATGGATGTTTGTTACTCTTTCACGTAAAAACTACTGAATGGATTTTAATAAAATTTGGTATGGAGTTAGCTGACATCCTGGATTAAGACATAGGCTACTTATTTATCGCTGTATTCCCACGGGAACAGGAACTTCGCGGGTGAAACCGCGGGACGTCTGCTAGTTAAAAAATAAACTTAGTATTCGTATTACTACGTACGTTGTTGTCTCTCTTGAAGTTATAGGTATATGCCATCCAGCAATACGTATAATATATTTGGCAATACTAGAGTGTGACTGCCATAAGTAAATAGCGCTAAAGTTGCTCTTACAAACCTTCAAAGGCCAGCTGATTTTTTTTTTTTTTAAATTGAGGCTTTTGTCCACAATGGCAA
The DNA here is from genome assembly GCA_921972225.1 of Euplexia lucipara. NCBI lineage: Eukaryota > Metazoa > Arthropoda > Insecta > Lepidoptera > Noctuidae > Euplexia > Euplexia lucipara. The sequence continues at coordinate 3,093,978 of OV179168.1, read as the reverse complement.
GTCAGCCTCATCATAACAACAACGCCCTGAAAAGCTACAACGCCCTTCGCGTTCAGTTTATCAACGCGTTCAGGGCGGTGTTGGGTCCGTCTCGCTACTGCAGCGCGTCAGGTATGTTCGCATGGGCACGCACGGACTGCTTCCATGCGACCATGCGGAAGCGCTGCGCGTCTCTTGTGCGCAGGGTGCGGGCCAGCTCCAACACTGTTCTGAGTATGATTGCAAATAGGTTGGACTGTCCTTATGTGCGACACTGCTGTGACAAACAAGTTACACATAGTGTCGCACGTAAGATAACTATATAAATTGAATATCATGTGAATTACTTTTATCTTTTTATTTTTATAACGTTTTGAATTAAGTATGATTTTGAATTAATATTATGATTATTAATGATTGTTAGAGAATTGTTTTAGTATTATGTTGTATTTGGATTTAATTTTTAGTTTTTATGTGACTCTATTTATATATGATTGAATTTTACGAGTATGTGTCTACTATGGGTTAAGATACCTGAAATAAATGAATTATATAGTATATATATATATATATTTTTATAACTTAAACTATTCTTTCTAAACTAGTTCTAAAAATATAATTTACAATATTAAAAACGAAATAGGTAAATCACTCAAGAGATTTGCTACCTCTGAAGAAGGCTGCGCTAACATTTTTACATATGGACCAATATCATATTTATTTATCTTTAGAATGCTTAATAGTGACTCTCTTTCTTTCTTTGTCGTAACACATTCTAACAGTAGATGATGAACATCTTCAACCGTTCCGCATGTTTCAGCCGATAGGAATCGAGTTGTACTCCTATTGACACTTCGCCACTGTCACCTTGTAAATGTTACTAGGTTAATAGGGTAATAAGAAACCACAAAGTTTAGCAGGCAGTTATCTGGAAGTCAGACTTTGGGACTTCTGCAGGCCTAGCCATATTACAAATTCTATTTATATGACAGAAAGAAAATGGCGGACATGGAATCAGTTGTTTGTCAACTGTCAAGTGTATTTCATTTTAGCCATATTACAAATTCTACTCGTTAACACTTGACAGTTGACAAACAGCTGATTCGATATACGCCATTTTCTTTCTATTGTCGCCTTATCGATTACGATTATAGAAATAGAATTTGTAATATGGCTAGGTCTGCTGATTACCCGTAAGTAGCGTGGGTAACATTCAAATAGTATGTATTGAGCTTGGAATATAAAAATTATAACGTAAACTTACGATCATATACCAGATAGTTTAAAATGAGTACACTATTTAAGCCTTAACTACATTATAGGTCCAGTATGCAAAAAAATCGACAGACAAAAAATAATAAGAATTATTATTTATAAATTTAAAAAAAAATATCGGATGACAGAAATCCAGAATAACATGAATAAAAATCGTCAAAATGTGACAAGACAGAGATAGACGATAAGATTTTGTTGCGTTTTCTGGGTTCTTCCCGAAGTCAAAGTTGTCATCATCATTATTATGAGTCCAAAACCTCCTTTTCGGCTTTTATTTATAACTAGCAAACGTTCACCCACGTAGTTCCCGTTCCCGTGGGAATACAGGGATAAAAAGTAGCCTATGTCACCCGGGGATAGTGTAGCTTCCCAACACTGAAAGAATTTTTGAAATCTGCCCAATCGTTTCGGAGCCTATTCAATGCAAACAAACAAACAATCAAACCTTTTCTCTTTATACTATTAGTATAGATATAAACATTGTTGTTTAATTTAAGCTGCTAACAGTACCTCCGTAGCTAAGAGAAAACAGACTTTCTACCTCAGGCTAAGGTCACAAGAAATGAAGTTTATAGCTGTTGGATACAAAGTCATTATGCGTTCAAGTGAGAGTATCTTTGACCGTACATGGTGTTCAAACATGTACGTACAAGTAACCTAAAGAGGATCGCGTCTATTTTCACTCACGATCGAACAATTGAGACCATGAGATCCATATTAGCCTCCCTACCAAAGGTGAATTATTAGATAGATTTAATAATAGTAATCCTTTATTTTCAGGCACCTGAGACCCATACAAACAAAATACACACCATAATCATAAAAAATAATTAAAAGATTCAAAAGCTGTTTTTTTTTAAAAAAAAACACTCTCTAGTAATGCTTTATAGGCCAGAACACATTATTTTTTTAATTAGTTACGCACTCTGGTTCTCAAAGCCTTCATCATTTACTTACAGAGCAAAAGGCGGACACCGTATGTTCCGTAAGTATATGATTCCTTACTAAGGTTTTTACCTAATCTTAACATTTATCTCTGATGTTATTTTTGTTTAAAAGTATATTGAACTATAAAATATAATCCTATAAGATTGTTTCTTGAAAGTAAATTAGTCACTTTTTTCGTTAGCCATCTGCACCATCAGCATCGGCATCTGCACTGCTTGTTAATAGACACACAACAAGCACATGTTATTGTGTTCAACTCAAAGAACTATAGCAAAAACAGTCAGTCAGTTAGAACTATTCATCATTCTCTAGTCCAACAACACAAAAATCCAATTCAACATAAAGACCGCACATGCAGTATCGCAATCCAATTGGAACGATAGTGTATTGAAAATCATATTTTTTTTATTCCACTATCACGCCAATCTGATACGCGTGAACGTTAAAGTTAATTTCCGCGACACGTCCTCCCGGCCCGCGTGTCGATCACAGAATGACGCCCGCGAGCTAGCACGTCCGGAAATTTAAACTTTTCGTCGACTACCCGCGCGATTTAACTTTTTATTTTCATATCAATGTGTTCAATCTGTTTGATTCAATTTATAGAGTTTCGTTTTGTGCAGTTCATTTTTGTTTTCAGTGTGCATTTTCTGTTTACAGCGAACGTTAAATGGCAAACAAATGTTAGTAATATCTACCAAGAACAAAAAATACAAGAATATACCTTAGGCACGAACCTCTGACTTTTCAGATTGATGTGCATATTGTAGAATTTTGTAATCGGTGAAGAAAAACATCGTGAGGAAACCTGAGAATATATCTAGACGGCATGTGATGCCAAGACACTTACTTATGGTTAATCACTTACTACACAAAAAGATAAAGACTTCTCTTTATCTTTTATATCTTCATAAATAGACATGGAACTAGTTTGATGGACAGAACAGTATTAAATACCGATGTCATTGCAGCATTTATTACATAAAATTATTATACCGCGCAGTACAAATCGAATAATGTTCAAACAATCAAAACTATAACCGACCACAGTACGATAAAACGATAACAGTTACTCTATAGATAGGAGAGCTGCAGTAAATAAGGATTAGTTAGCAATAAACTCTAGTTTTCATTGGCATCAGATGAAATTAATAGTACATCGTAACACAACAAAGGTAAAAATAATTAGTATGGTTGTTCCTGATATCGTGGTTAAGAATGTGGTCAATAATTCACGTACAATATTACATTGCCGGTAATAGAACACACTTAAAAGTAAGCACTAATAATATCTAGCGGAACATATGCCAACTAAAAATTAATGCCGGTAATAGTTTCCGAAAATATTTCTCAATACTAAAAGCTACAATCAGAAAAAAAATGTAGTATTTAAAAACTTGTGAAATGACAATTAGACACACGCTTCTTTCCCATGAGGGTAGACAAAAACTACAGAGCGCCATAATAATATGTTACGATTCCTACAATGACAAATAATTAATAATAACAACAATGCTACTGTTTCGCGGTAGGGCAAAAGCCTCATCTCACACAGAGAAGGCACGGCCACAATTGAAATAACAATTGCAAATTTCATGATAAAGTTTCAAATATATCAAATTCACTTACGGAAATGAATATTTTAGAAACCAATGGGCCAAACGCACCTTATTCAAAGTAAAGGACATCGTAGTAGGCCCAGGAGATGGTGACCTTCGCGAAATTCGGGTCCAAAATATCCCTAGATAGAGTAAAGTGGAAAAAGACTAGGAAGTCATTGGCCTTGCCGTAAGAAAATCCAATCTAGTCACAATACAAAAACAGCATAATTATTCTTTTGAGCCCAAAGAATCACGTTTAAATCGTGCATAACAACTATACTGAAAACAATTTTATAATACAACCAAAGATTAATAGTCACCAACTATTTCCCTTAATTGGCCGAAAATCACACAACCGCAAAACCGACAACACGAATATCAATGCAATTAATAAAATAAAAACGAACGACTACAACATAATTAATCAGAAAGAAAGTAAACAAAAAAAACGACAGGAAGGAATGTTTAGATTTTACAAAGCGATACAATAATTACTAATAAATTACATGAACTATTAGTAACAGTATATTTTTAACTAGCTAAGGAACCAGTCGAAGCCGACCCCCAAATATAAACCATTCAAATACTAAAGTACAGTTTACAACAAAATGTACAGCGTTCGAAGTGTCTTAGTAAAGTGGTACCCCGTTTTTGGCTTTAGTCCAACTTTGCCGGCAAGCTACGGCCATTGTCCACGCTTGCCATTGAATATTACACCGTATGATGAATGTGATACGGTTGTAAATCGATTCGTGTCTGACAGACGGCTAAAGTTATTGGGTTTTGATAGGTTTGCCGGGCTAAGGATGTTGGTAAACGATTCCGGAACGATATTAAAACGGTTAGGACATGATTTATTGCAAAACATTAGGCAATTGGGCAATTGCTAAGAAATTACCATTTGTATTTAATCTGCCAATCACATAATCAGAATTAAGTGCAGAAATTAACTAAAAAATACAAAACCATATGTGAATGGCAGATTAGGTACTAATTAATGATGATTCAAATATTACATAGTAGAAACAATGGCTTTGGTTTCCGGCGAGCATGTGGAGGGGTCATTTTGACCCTGCCAATTTTTATTCATGTTTAATTTTCTTTTCCGCGATAGTAAGCATTTGGACGTCTCAGTAGCTGTTACTAAGGGCCCCGCGCGGGCGCCGCGCCCTACTACCCAGGCGGCCGTCGCCTGCGACGGGAGCAACACATACATTTGTTCAGAACACACCGTTTTTTTCTGCCAGGATTGTGCTACAATCACAGACAATAATGATGTGTAGGTTATAATTGATGTTAAGAATGTAAGTAAAACTGATGGATCTCTACGTACATAACGAATTACAAGTTAATTTACAAAAGATGTCTGTATTTTATGTTTGTATATATATTTTTTTATGTTTGTTTAGAAATGTTATACTAAAGTGATTATTTTGTAGTGGTTTGCTAAACCTGATTTAAATATAATATTTTGTACTATTGTATACGTAGTTTTTTATCCAGCCATAAATATAAACAAGAACTTAACTTTACGCCTCAGAATACATAGTCAAAAACTATTAATTTAGCCATTTTAAACGCATTTAATATACAGGGTCAGAATGACCCTCCACAATTCCCACGTAACTTTTTTCACCACATCCTCGCCGGGTTAAGAATATCTTACAATAAAACCTTCTCAATGTATCCATCCATCCTCAGTCATATTTCGAAATAAGATACATCAAAATTGCTTTCTAACCATTAAATCAAAATTGATCTTAACAATTTAATATATCTCTGAACTTAATTTATGGCTTCCAGATATTAGAAGCTGAGTGAACTAAAATCAACGATTACTGCGACCACTAATAGGCGAAACGTGCATTTAAACGAAAACAACAATGTTGCTTTAATTGAGACTGTTAACCAATTCGAAGAAACTGATGAGCAGGATTACAAGATTATTGATGGTCGTGGTTTTGTCATTAATACACCACGAGCTTAGGATACGAAACCACACATCTATCTAGCTGAATTCTTAAGGATGAAAGTGAAATTGAAATAAAATACATTTTCTTTTAGGCAAGGTTTTGAACTCTATCCTACCTGTCAGTCAGTCGTCAATAACGCCGTCTTATTTAGAGAAGACTCCCAGGCAGGCTTTAATTAATTGACAGCACAGACTATGGTGAGGAACAGATTTTAACAAATGGGAGAAAAGATATTGGTATTCAAATTAAATTGAGAATATTTATTTCAGACAAAACGCACAGTACTTGATACAAGTCCATAATAGGTATCCACTCTGTCCAATACCACGCAAAGAAGCATGTTGGTTCTTCTCTTTTACCCGAGACCACGAAAGTCCACGGAATTTTCAGTAATATAACATTTAGTGGTGTTCTGGTCCAACATGCTAGAAGGTGCTCACCTTAAAAGTACAACCGGTGCAATCGAACTTACAAAACCTAGGTGAGTGTGGAGTACCTACTCTGATTACAGCTGGACATAATAAAGTAAGAATCTTATCCTTCGTGCCACACCTAGATGATTAAGTGGCGTCAATATGATGGAGGACGGACAGGTATAAAAACAATTGAATATTTTTATCAAGCAGAAAAGAAATATGTGGCAGAAAAGTTGTTTGAAAAATGTCCATGGTACCAGCAAGTTTTTAAAGATCGAATGAAAATATTTTCCGTTACTTGGCAAATTGGTAACATTACAAATTTTGGCCACATTTTTTGTCTATGTCAAAACATTCTCAACACACACTAACAACTGGTTAAACGCCGAGACCATATCTATAAAAGAGAATCTCGTTAAATTATCGTCTACACACATATACCCGTACCAAACTTTGACAGGAAGCAAAGTTTTCCAACATATATAAATGACGGTAACCATAGAAATGATTGACTTTGAATATTCCGACATTTGATGTGAAGCAACAGATGGTGGTAAAAAGTTTTATGGACGATATCTTCATAATATGGTCCACATCGTTCATATTTTCATTATGACTTGTTTGATATTGCAGCGTTGCCCTCAAATTCAATGGTGTTTTGGTACCGGATTTAAAATTTGATTAGCAATGTTTGCTATCTTATATGTCTGATAGTAGTAAGACTAAGCTTGATTGATGCCCATAACGCTATCAAACGGAAGGTTGCTGTAAATCCTTTTGCAAAATTTGCAGGGCCTTCTTGCTTTCTTGACGAAGGTGTCGACTAACGATGGAGTAAGATAAGAATCTAGAATAGAATAGAATAAATACTATTTACACAATGAAACTTACAAATTATAACTAAGACTAAAACACGACAAAGATTAAAACCACAAGACATGACAACAAAGACTTAGACAATAGACAAAGACAAGACTACTAGGTCTTTAACAAAACTAAGACTTGAGACAGAAAATTCGTATACGACTAACGACTGTCTTCTCCTTTTGCCCTCCAAAGACAACAACTCTTACGACGAAAAATCATCAAGCAAAAACAATTAAACAAGTCCTACTACTATATGTATATAAACCCTCTCTTTCATTTAAACCTTGTGTATCTCTCAAAGACTGTGGTGTCTCGAGTTGATTAAAAGTTTAAACTTAAAAGATAAGGGCAGCTCATCCAAACTTTTACTTGTTTGATTGCGAAGAGCTATTTTGTTAATAAGAGCGGGCGTGGTGGTCGAAGATTGATGAAGTGTAACTTCTGGTAGAAGTTATCTCATTCTTATAAAAGGAATAAGCTCTTTTCAGGCTACGATAATATACTATTGTAATAATTATAGAATAGCAAGGACCTAATGCTATACTATATAGCGTGTATGCATGCATGGCGCTCACGTTTCGAGTGTTATTTTACAAATATGTACAGACGCCAGCACATCCAGTTACCCCAATGTGTCAAATTTTCCCAATTGAATATGAACCTTATTCTGTTTGACACAAAGTTGAAAACGATCAAAGAAATTTGACACATTGGGGTAACTTGATGTGGTGGCGTCTGTACCTATTAATTTAAATTGAATTATATTTATTTATTTATTGTAGTTGAATTAACTGTTATTGTAAATTTATATTATGTTTGTCTACATCTATCGCATTGGATTCGATTTTTAATGATAGCTGTATGTATGCGTGTAATAAATAAATAATAAATAAATAATCGCAAACGTATACATATAGTACATGGCAAGCCCAGTAGGATGGCATAAATACCACAATTATAGCACAGCATGAACTTAGCAAAGGCTGAATTTTATAGCGTATAGTAAGCCAATAATATAAATACAGCCAAGTGTGAACGTTTCCATAATAATGTATGGTGCGCGTAATGACTTGTGTATACTTTATATTATAGCGTAGTCTGAAAAGAACTATACACCACTAATTTTTAATTAGTACAAATACTTAAAGGGCTTATTTTAGGCGGTCTTCTCATTATATTTTTAAAGTACCAATTAATAATATTCATAAACAGCAGAGTTATTAGCTTTTGTTTATATCCCAAAAAGTCACCCAATTTATGGAAATATTGTACAGACTATTCATGACATAGTAGTATTCTTTAATCGTCATCTCTCGCGTTCGCGTGATCTCGCTCAAGCATGCCCCGCCTCCAGCAGCTGTTTTCGTTATTTAAGTTTTACTAAATAGTGGCATACTTATTTAAAATTGAATGTCGTTTTTTTTGTTTTTGATTACGAAAATATGATCAGTAACAGGTACGATTTTTTTTTTGTACTAAGTGGTGTATATTGTAAGAAAATAGGAGTGATAAGATTGGGTGTTCAGTTTTAAATAGTTTTGTCATTTCTTATATCTACGGTTTTTTTTTCAAATTATTTTCCGAAGAAAAACTAAGTGTATTTTACACTTTTCACCTTTGCCAATAAACTGATCGGAATTATACTCGAAGCAATCTCCGGCACTTTCATTCTAACTAACTAAGCTGAGACTTTTTATCAGAAATCTCGGATATAATCAGTTTGTATACTTGGGACCAAATATACCGAGCCACTTTCCTTTTTTACGTAGGTAGATATAATATAATTCTTTCAAACTATATTATATCGCCTAAAAGCTTTTTGAATAACCTTTACAGTGAGAGTAAAATTATTGAATTACCACCTAACCTTTTTAAATGATTAATCTGGCTCTAAAAGAAAAATGATAATTTTGACAGACATTTTAGTACTCATCATTTCAGCTGAAAGACGTCTACTGCTGGACATCAGCCTCCCCCAAATGTCGCCACAACGACCGATCCTGTGCGTCTCTCATCCATTGGATTCCCGCGGCTCTCACCAAGTCGTCGGTCCCTTTTGTGGGAGGCCTTCCAACGCTGCGTCTCTTTTAGTAATAAGCGTGAAAAATGTAGTGGCTCGTTTTTTTGCTCCCAAGTGTAGTCATAGCCTAGGTGAGACCAGCGGATTGCCAAATCATAGGTCTCGAGTTCGATCCCAAAACCTCTCGACCTTTCGAATTCATGTGTGTAATGTGTGCCTTCAAAAACGGTGAAGGAAAACATCAATCAGGAAACCTGAGAGATATTTCCAGACGGTATGTGATGCTAAGTCTAGAAGCCCATGGGAGGCATTAAAACTCTGATACCGGGTTTGTTCCTAATCACGCGAAAAGTGTAGTTATTGGCTAAAGAAGTTTTTTTTTTCAAGTCATTCCCGAGACTGATTAGCACACCTAAGAAATGCAGCAATGATTAAAAAATATTACGCAATTCGTTGCTGATATGTAACTTTAATTAATTTTAGTGTTGTTGATAAGTTTACTGATAACAAACGTGTTTTCAAATAAACAGTACTGCCAGATGTTAATGTATTATTAACTACATAAATTGCTGCGATAAAGGATTCAATAAATTAATGTTAGCTTTTTGTAGCTTTTTTTTACTAATTCTAAAAGAAAAAAAAAACATTCATGAACACTATGCATGATGTGATAAATAGTTTCACAGTTTAAAAGAATCCAATAAATTACAAAAAAAAACCTATTCTAAAATACTTTTGTGTTTAAAAAAACGCACAAAATTCACTCCGAGTGCTTTTAACTTTCGTTTACTGTATAGGTACTTATTGTCTGTTGCCTTCAATAAATTTTATTTATCAGTGAAAACTTGTGATTGGTCGACCTTCACTATTTTATTACTATGACAATGTATCTTAGCTGATATTTTCCTAAGATACAAATATAAATAAAAACCATTACGTTTCCAAAACTAAACTATTGCCCCATTGGCTAATTCTGACATGATCCGGTCAATCTCAACACTAACCAGACCGGTAATCCAGTAATCCCTACAGATACGGTGGCTCTCGATAAGGTAATGTAATCTGCGTCAATAATCGAGTTAATGTCAATGTCGATCAGTCTCTCAATGTCGATCGAGCGCTGCGTGTCAATGATGGTGGTCAGGTTCGGTTCGGTTCGGTTCGGTTCGGTAATATTGTAGCTAACTTTGCTGTATTTTTAGACGTGACATACGAAGGAATATTACTGTATCAGTAATATTTCGACTGCCCCGTTGGTTTAGTGGTCGCAATTGCTACTGCTGAGCATGAGGTCCCGAGTTCGATCCCCGGGTCGGGCATGGTGTAATTGAGGTTTTCCATCTGGAGTTTCTCAGTTGCAGCCCGGAGTCTGGATTGGCGCCAGATTGCTGGTAAAAGGCTCGTCCCCTTTTACATGGGACTTTAACATATCTGGCGAAATATAGGTCAAATTCAAATTCAAATTCAAATTCAAATTCAAATAATTTATTGTGGATCATAGGTTCATAAGATGTTGTGTTAAATACAGGTGTCAGCTATGTCCCGCCATTGCGGCATACAAAGTTTATATAACAAGTTCGGCAAAAAAACAATACAATACTAGAAATTAACTAATAAAATAAAATTCAGATCAAACTACAATAAAATTAAGATAAAAATTACTGTGTGTGTACTTTACAGACCGGTGTCTGCCTAAACCTTCGGGGATTACAGGCGTGACGTTATGTATGTAATATGTTTTTTATTAATGCGTTGTATGTTGTTGTCAAATTGATATATACTGTCTAAGTTTATCTTAGACATCATTGACATCGGTGACAGTAAACATCATGAGGTAAAGTATACTTTTAGTTAGTGTAAGTTTGAATCGTCTCGAGAAAGCGTGGTGATCAATGCTCGCTGCCTTCTCTGTATGAGAAGAGGCCTTTGCCTGCTTTGACAGTAACAGGCTGGTATTATTATTTATGAATACTAGTATATTATGTTGGTCGACTGCGGCGTTGGTCTAGTAATCGCAAGCGATACCGCGGAGCTTGAGCTCTAGGGTTTGAATCACGGGACGGGCTTAGGGCAATGAGTTTTTCATCAGATTTTTTTATCTAATTACAGCCCACTGAAAGACAGACGGACGAGAAGCAGAGGCGTATTATTGGGGTATTCCTCGAAGCGCAACCTTTTCTAAGCGCAACTCTCTTATTTCGTAAAGCGCAACCATTAGCTGCGCTCACAAAAACAAAATAAAAATATTATATTTTTATTCCGCGAAGCGCAACCAAAGAAAAGGTTGTGCTTCGAGGAATACCCCGTACTATTAGGGTCCCGTCCCCAAAAAGTCTCTTTTAATGTAACGAAAATAAGAATTTTCAGTAGGTACCGTTCAGTAAAAACACGCTTGACTTGCTATTTTTAATACAAATAATAACATTATCATTACAATGATATTGTGCGCTGATAACACTTGTAGGAATGACGATAAGTAATGTATAAAAATCATCATGACCGGATATTTTTCTTTAACTAAACTAAAGTAGACAAGTGCAAGTAAACTCAATGAAAGTACCTACTTTTGGAACCATGAGTGTGATTGATATGCGCAATCTAATCAAGATAACAAAAATAGTTAGGGCCAGAATTCTCCAAGTGTTCGGATGGCCAACCAGTGTGAGAGCTAAAACTGCTCATTTTGTGTTTTTTTCTTTGGAACGAAGTTCCTAATCGCACGTTGCGAAAGGGGGCTAGACGGGAAAAATTAAGACCTAAAGTTGTAACGACACTTTTTGCTACAGTTGTAAGCCGTGCGGCGTGCGCTTGTTTCTCTGTTGGTCTCTCTATTCAGCTGAATCCGGTTAGACTAAAAGAGGACCCCAACATGGTTGAAAAAAGGCTAAGAAAAAGAAATAACTAGATCTTACAAAACCACTTTATATAAGTACATACATGAGATTAAAATGAACTATAACCTAACAAATCATTTCATCGTTGTTCAACATTACTATTGATTCTCTGACGTCACTTTGGTGTCAAGCCATTCACTTCTAAAAATAAAGTCTTAAAACCATCACATATAGCAAGAAGCTCCAGTCAGTCCGATATCCGACCCATTCAGATGAGGACACACTTCACTAGCAACGAACACTACCATTTTGGCCACCTCTTCAGGATCCAAGATCTTCATTCTATCAGACAAACGATCATAAGTGAACTTCATCTCAGCTTCACCCATTGCCAAGTTCGCCAGAATATTCGTTCTTGTCATCCCAGGTTGGACTGAATTCACTCTAACACCTTCAGAAGCCAATTCAACAGCTGCAGACCTAGAAAACCTTTCTAATCCAGCTTTTGCAACCGAGTAAGGTAGAAATCCATGTATAACTTTAGTGTACTTCGTCGCGTGTAAATTCACAATGTTCCCTTTAGTTTTTATTAAGTATGGTAACGCTAGGTGAGTTAGTTTGTATGGTACACGAAGATTGATATCTATCATTTCGTCAAACGTGTCTATATTGTCATCAAATAGAGATCCCATAAGCATTTTGGCGGCACAATTCACTAGAACATCAATTCTTTCGTATTGAGCAACTGTTTTTGTTATCACTGTGGCACAACTTCCATTTGTTGTAAGATCTAATCTGAGACATAACGGTAGGAGTCCATTGGCTTCCTGACACTTATCTGATGTGTTTTTGAGTCGTTGTTCATCTCTGCCGATTAGTGTAAGTTTGGCTCCGTGTTTTGCAAACAAAATGGCTGATGCTGCACCGATTCCTGAACTAGCTCCTGTTACGATTACCACTTTATTCGTAAAATCCATGTTGTCTCTTCTGATAGGTCCAAGACCTCTTCTTATTTTATTACTTCGTTAGATAACTCTTTAATTTTAATTCACGTTTGTGGTATCTATCGTGTGTTTTATACCACGGTCAGTAAAATACTGTGTCGCTTGCGATATGTGGAGATAAAGCTATGTCAGTCTGCACTAAATTCGAGAAACTTGTAAACATTTAGCTGGCGATAACAACTGCGATATGAGCGATACGTAATATTTATCAACGTTGTTATCGTAAGGTTAGGCTTTTGATAATAAAATAATGAGGTAATAGAAATAAATAGTATAATGAGTGGCGCCTGCCTATATTACACCATATGTTAGTCAATTGCAGGTTAGTTTTAAGCACCAACCAACTCGTAAATTAACTTAATATTCGACATCATTGTCTGACAGTGAAGAATTATACTCTCTCGTGACAAGGGACAGTAGTAGGTACACCCTGTGTTCTCTTCTGACATTATCCTGAGCTGAGGCCCTTTTGGCATTATAATCGCTGTATTTTATAGTTTTAAGGTGTATTTCTGTTGTGATGCCAATAAACGCATTTTTCTTTCTTTCTTTCTTTCTTTAAGGGGCATTCTATCAGAGATAACGCCAATGGTAATGTCACTCGAAAATACACGTAACATTTCAGTAGCATTATGAATCCCATTTACATTAATATTATGAACAGGAAAAAAATGTACCTATCTGTGTATGTTTGTAACGAATAAAGTCAGAAACTGCTGAGCCGATTTCTAAACGTCTATCACAAAATAATGGAAAGCTTCATTCATCCTGAGTAGGTAACATACGCGTGACGTCTGCTAGTCCAATCCTACTAATATTATAAACGCGAAAGATTGTATGGATGTTTGTTAATCTTTTTTCACGTAAAAACTACTGAATGTACTTTGATGAAATTTGGTATGGAGTTAGCTGACACCCTGGATTAACACATAGGCTACTTTTTATCCCTGTATTCCAACGGGAACGGGAGCTACGCGGGTGAAACCGCGGGACGTCCGCTAGTATTATATATTTTTCATGTGATAATATGTCGACAATATCGCTGATAGAATGTAATTTTCTCTAGGCTCACTCAATTATTTACACGCTTAATTTTTTCCACCACGTAGACCACGAAGGAAGGCAGGACGACCTGAATGTCTTCCTTGAGAATTGGAGAGAGGTGGCGCAGAATCGCGACCGATGGAAGGAATGGAGGGAGGCCTTTGCCCAGCAGTGGGACAATTTAGGCTAAATAATAATAATAATTATCATAAATTTTTCCTACTGATGAAGCAACGTGGAGTTTTTCGTCCTGTGTCGTGCAATGCATAGTGTCAAAGAGTAAAACAAAATAGAATAACAACTATCATCATCTGCCTAGTTTTTTCCCAACTCTCTGGGGTCAGCTTCTAAATAACCAGATGCCGCTGACCACCGATGTTTTATATGGAGCGAATGCGGCGTCTGACCTTCATAACCCAGTTAGTGTCTAACGCGATACCCCTTGGTTAAACTGGTAGTCCGACTTTCGGGCTTCCGACTATCTGTAACGACTGTCAAGTTTTTCAAATGACAGCCACGACCAACAGCTTTAACTGCTTTTCGAAGCACGCAGGAGTCTAGATATGTTTGAATGGTCAGCCATTCATACACAGACCTCGTCAAGCGTGGTTAACCTTTGATCGTGCTGTGCGGCTGTTGAGTTACCTGCTCCTCCAACAACAGAACAACAACCAAAACAAAGAAAATAGCCACATGCTTGCACTGACTGATCTTGTCCCCTCGTATCTGTGTGGTTCTTTCCTCAAAATACTACTTCAGACACTTATCTACTTGGTTCTAACATGATCTGACCATGGTAATGTCTGGACTTTAAAAGAGACTGTGACCTCTGAATTTCTTTCGGTGTTTCTTCTCAGAGTAGTAACACCGACCTCACCTTCTAGTTAAAAAGTGACATGTAAATGTGTTTGGATTAAGCTACTTACAGAAATAAATACCATTGATCAAAGATTTACAATTTCATATCAGAATCCAGTAATCCCGCAAAATTTCAAAGCACTCTAATCTCGCGTACACGCGTTACTCAACCACAACAAAGCAGCCCAAATATCTCTAACTACCCGCACGCAACATTCAGCGTGCCATTCACGAATCAAGTCAGTCGAAATCGGCACTCAGAGCGCGCGGACGTGCCTTGCATTTTTATTAAATGTATTACCAACGAGCGATTAGTGTGCGTCAATTCATGCATTAAACGTGTCGTTAAAACTGGGGATTGTTTGGGCTTTGGGAGTAGAGAAAAAGCTTTTTGTAACACAGCTTTTAACTTTGAGAAGACAAAAGAGCGTGTAATAGCATCTAAGTACAGACAATGGCTACTTAACATTCAATAAGTCTCATGTTACAACTGTATCTACTTAAATGTTCACTACCGGACTTTGAAATTTCTGGAAGACAGCCATCTTAAATTGGTACTGACTATTTAAGTACTTAAGAGACAATCGGATTTGCAAAAGACATTTTCCATTGGTTTCAGCGATGCTCGACCAAATAAACCTACTAATGACACTTGCGAAGCGCCGTGACATTAGTTTGTATAATAATACCAGGCTGTTCCTGTCTGCAGGTCCTCTCCTCATTTAGAGAAGTGACGAGCATTGATCACTACGCTTGCTCAAGGCGAATTGGGGATTTTCAAAGCTGATATTAACTACTAACAGTCCACTCGCGACTTCGTCTACGTGCATTTCGTATTTAAACACCCCTTCAACATCCTACCCCTCTCAGTTTTGGAAATAAACTCACAAATAACAGGCTTTTTGACAAAATTTTAGTTTTTAGGCCCTCATTACAAGAAAATATTAGACACATGTGTTTTCTTTTTCAAATTGATGAAAAAAAAAAAAAAAAAAAAAAGATCAATAAATAAATAATAAATAAAACTGCTTAGACTAAGCGCATTAAAGTTGAGGAGAGGGGGCTTGTAATGTCATTATCTAGTATAAACTGTACTGGCTAGTGACGTCATGCGACATTTTGACTCGATGTATCGCCGTTATTTTTTGATAACGTGAAAAAAATATATGTCGAATACTTTCTTGTAATCTAGAAGAGGAACTAAGAACTAAAATCTTGTCAAATAAATATAATTTGGCTTTCTATTGGGAAATAAATTGTAAAAATCGGTTTCAGAAGATCCAGAGATTACCACCTACAAAAGAAATTCACAAACTTTACCTCTTTATAACTTTACCTCCATCCTGAAAACCAATGCGGGGAGGTACGATTCTCCTTTGTTGGGTGATGTTGTTCATAGATGTGTTATGAACAACAACACTCTTGTATTAAACTAAATATTATAAGTGTATAAGTACTAACATAAGTTTAAGTTTTTCTCTGATTTGTTTACTAACCCATATGGATGTTGCTAATCCAAAATACAAGTTTTATTTTAGTTATAACATTAGAACAATCCTGGTTTTCTCTCGTTTTTCTTCAGCCATGTCAATGTACTCCAAGATCAACTCACAAAGTTTGTATGTGCGAGAATTCAAAATGGCCGTATAAATCAAACAAGATACTTTTCCAAACCCTGTCACGTTTAGACCTCTCGTCTCCCTAAACATCACACAATCCGTACACTTGCGTGCATTATCATACCTCGAGCACACACTTGGCTCGGAGTGTACGCTGGAGCAGAGCGGTAATGCTAGGGAGCTTATCTCCGTCCATTAGTCGAATTGAGCATGGGCACTTTTGTTTGCAACGCAGTGTACCGGTCGGATTGTTGCGTTGCATCGCGGATGGGGCTGTGGTGAAAGTCATAAGATGAAGCGATATATGTATTTACAGTTTATTAAATGCCTGCTTACAATACAACTAAGCTATAAGTTTAAACAAATGTGACTACTATATAGATTTTTATTTTAAGAAAACTTAGAGCCACAAAAACTAGTTATTCACGAAACTCTAGAGATAAGAATTTAACCTCATAATAGG
This sequence comes from Euplexia lucipara, assembly GCA_921972225.1. NCBI lineage: Eukaryota > Metazoa > Arthropoda > Insecta > Lepidoptera > Noctuidae > Euplexia > Euplexia lucipara. The sequence goes on along the minus strand of OV179168.1, from coordinate 3,077,077 downwards.
TGATCTTTTGTCATTATATTTCCTGTGCGTCTAAATGAATGATTTTCTTTTTTTTTTTTTCCTATCTTGTGAGAAAGAAAAATGTAATGTCCATGTTATTACATATACATTCCTACATGTAATATTAAAAACATGAATCTGGTATGACTAACTACCTACAGTACTGGTGTATCTGACTTAATCACTCACGGACGGATTCATATAAATATTCATTGAAATAATTATTGTTACTGATCGTAGCTACTGGAACTAAAACGCGCTGGTTTAAGTAACCACAGTTTATTTTACAAACATTCACAAAATCGTGCAGACCAAAAGTCACAAGTCTAGCTTACTGTCAGTCATATTAGAATTTAGAATACAATTAAATGTTCCGAAAAGGTGATGCTAATAAGTTCGGTTCGTAACAATTATGCTCGTGCCATCGGACTGAGGGTTCGCTCACTGTAATGCATTCAATGACTGGCCAGTTGGTCTAGTAGTTAGTGACCCTGACTGCTATGCCGGAGGTCGTGGGTTCGATTCCCACCCAGGACAAATGTATGTGTAATGAGCACGATCATTTGTCCTGTGTCTGGGTGTTATTTATCTATAATATGTATGTATTTAGAAATATATAAGTATGTTTATCAGCTGTTTAGTACCCATAACACAAGCTCTGCTTAGCTAGGGACTAGATGACGTTGTGTGAAAGTTGTGGAATATTTATTATGTATTACTGCATGCATATCGCTACCGCTTATATCTCGCACCCAAAGTACTTACACACGTCTGCAAATAGAAAACACAATGTAATCTGATTAATAACCAAGCACTGATGAGTATTTATAATGATAAATTATAAAGAACAAACGTTTAGATTACCGTCGTTTGAAGACTAGACTTTGATGTCGATACACTTTTCATTGTGTTTAAATAACAACAATTAACAACATTTCTTATCCTGTTACAACATGCCAAAGTAAACTAACTTTGACAAGATGCCCAGTGATACGGATGGCGTAATAACGGTTAAATGGGTCGATATTAAATCAAAGTAATTTATTTATGTAACACTATTTCCCGTTCCCGTGGGAATACAGGGACAAAGAGTATGTCACCCGGGGATAGTGTAGCTTCCCAACGGTGGAAGAATTTTCAAAATCGGTCCAGTAGTTTCGGAGCCCTTTCAATGCAAACAAACAAACAATCAAATCTTTCCTCTTTATAACGTTCGTATAGACAAGTAAAAAGGTAGCCTATTACAAAAATTAGGAGCCGTAAGTACCCAGAATACTATTTGAACGCAGGGCTGTTTTAGGTAACCTACTGTTAAAAGCTACGCTGATTGAGATCGGTCTGCACATGGGTGACAATTAATTGAGTATCGAGGACTTCTCCGAGCCTTGGCTTCGTGGTTCCAGCTGTCATAATTATGTAGATCTTTGAAAGACGCTTCAAGGATTCGTCACATGCCAGTTATGAATATTTTTCCCGGACAATCAGAATCTGAATTGAGCCCAGAGTCTGGACTCCAGGCAGCTGATGTGAATTTCCTGATGGGATAACTAAATATCGCTTTGCCCAACCCGGAAATCGCACCTAAAACCTCATTTTTAGCAACAGCACGACTAACGAGACAGTCAAACCAGACAAACTTTACTTTTAACTATGGGCCTAAAAAACTAACTTAACTTAATATACTTGGACTACTGCCCATCCCAAATACAAGCCAACAACTCATACAACAAAATAAACTACTTACCACCTAACTAAACAGTATTGCATAAATAATCAAATAAAAAGGAAGAAATTTATATCAGACTAGAGGGGCGACTGATGCTCAGTCAACGACTAGGGGTGCGCCAGGGATGAAAATAGGGAAAATATTATCTTATTTCCATTGACGGCCTATTGGACTGTTAAGTAGGCGGCATTTATTGGTAAGGCTTCGGTCAGACCGCGGCGTGAGTTACAGCGTGTAGCGGATGTACTAAATAATTAATTAAATTAATAACAATTCCACAACTTTGTCACAATGCCATCTAGCCCGAAACTAGCAGAGCTTGTGCTATGAATACTACACAATTGATGAACATACTTACCTACATATTTCTAAATACATATATATGATAGACTAGCTTCTGCCCGCGACTTCGTACGCGGATCCTGTTGCTTATGCCAGCGACAACGGGGTCGTCAAAATCGAAGATCTGAAACGTCTGACGTCGAATTGTAAAAGCCCGGGGACGGCAAAACAATGGAATGCGTCAACAGGAAATGCCATCAGACTTAACAACTTTTGCTAAGACGCCATTTTTATTATGTATATGCTATATTGTCGCTGGGCTTTAGAGTTCCACTACAGGTGCTCCAGATCTTCAAATTTAGTTTCACAGCAAAAAACACTCTTCACGTGGAATAGTTTTAGCAATGGCACCATTTTTATATCTCTTTTACTTTAGGTGTTCCATTTTCCAAAATAAATTATAGCCTATATGTTGCGTGACGTTCACGCTCAGCGGTCAGTCGCGCATCTCCTTCCCCCACTTATCTCTAGAGTAGATGCGTATTTACGCTGAAAACTCAAGCGTCATGCTTTTTCCGTGAACGTCTCCAACTCGCGAGACAGTGCATGATGTTCATGATCAGCGGTCAGTCATATATTCTTCACTGGTGTCTAGAGACCTGGATACCTGGTAGATGCGTAAATACGCTGAGAATGCAGGCGTGCTTCGCGATCCCAAGAAGTTTCCACGGAGCGAGTTGCAACCTCATGTTGTCGAACAGCATCAAGTCCCTCCTAACGCTCTTCGGTAGATTGTTGGGATCTTATGATCTTTAATCATTTAGCACTTTTGGAACATTGAGAAAGATTTGACCTCTTTCTACGTATGGTTATAGTTTTATTGTGATGATACCTGATCAATTAAAATCTAAGTGGCTGCTCCTCAGCGTTACCGGGTAGGCAACCATGTAACAAAGATAAATAGAAAAGGAAATTAAACACTCAAATAACATAAGCCCGAAGGCATATTTATACGATAAAAAAAATGGAAGTTTTGGCCAGTAGAGTCTAATTTTCAATGATATACCATCGTCATCGAAAATCAGCCCTGAACTGTTCCCGCCTTCACCGCGTGGAGGTACTTATGTTATTTTATAAATATGCAATGAAATTAGTGATAGCTTTAATTTCTATATCAAATGTATCTGATCTTCGATTTTTATAAGTCAACAGGAAATGCCTATCAGACCGAACAACTTTTGCTAAGATGTCATTCCTATGTGAGTTATGGTGTAGCTGGGCTCTTGGAGTTCCACAACAGGTGTTCCAGATCTTCGATATTTATACGTCAACAGCGAGTGCTCATAAGGCTGAACAACTCTTGCTAAGACGTCATTCCTATATATGTTATAGTGTAGCTGGGCACTTGAAGTTCCACATCAGGTGTTCCGGATCTTCAAATTTATTGTCTCAGCAGAAAATGCTCATCACGTGGAACAATTTTTGCTACGGTACCATTTTTGTATCTCCTATAGTGTAGCTGGTCTGTTGCGGTTCTGCATCAGGTGTTCAGGATCTTCAAATTGATTCTCTTAGCAAAAAATGCTCATCACGTGGAACAATTTTTGCTATGGTACCATTTTTGTATCTCCTATAGTTTAGCTGGTCTGTTGCGGGTCTGCATCAGGTATTCCGGATCTTCAAATTTATTCTCTCAGCAAAAAATGCTCATCACGTGGAACAATTTTTGCTATGGTACCATTTTTGTATCTCCTATAGTTTAGCTGGTCTGTTGCGGTTCTGCATCAGGTGTTCAGGATCTTCAAATTTATTCTCTCAGCAAAAAATGCTCATCACGTGGAACAATTTTTGCTATGGTACCATTTTTGTATCTCCTATAGTTTAGCTGGTCTGTTGCGGTTCTGCATCAGGTGTTCCAGTTTCCAGGATAAATTATAGCCTATGTGTTGCCCAGATTTAATATCTATACAACAAAAAAAAAATCATTCAAATCCGTCCAGTAGTTCCGAAGATTAGCGTGTGCAAACAAACAGACAAACAGACAAACAGACAGACTTTTTTTTTTGGATTCGTGCTCTATTACTGTTTCTAAACCCCCCTGTATTATTATTTTTTAAATATATTCAATGTACAGACACAGTTTTTTTACAGTCTTATTATATGTATAGATATAGATAAATTACACCCAGACACTGAACAAATGACCGCGCTCATCACACAAACATTTGTCTTGGGTGGGAATCGAACTCACGACCAGTATAGCAGTAAGGCCACTAACCACTACACCAACAGGCAAGTCAAAATGTTTGACAGATATTGACTAAAAGCTGACCTTACCCACATAGTTTCTTGCAATAAGTACAGACGCCAGCACATCAAGTTAAATTAATTAACACACATTAATTTTCCCAATTGAATATGAACCTTATTCTGTTTAGCATAACGTTGAAAAACGATCAAATAAATTTGACACATTGGGGTTACTTGATGTGCTGGCGTCTGTACATTATATCACCTCAGAATAAGTCAATTTGTCAATTATTACATTGCTTGTGTGAAATATTCAAAAGACCATCATTGCCTAACATTTTCCCCGCTACTGGGGACGGCTTACCGTCTAACCGGAATTCAGCTAAATACTAGTACTTTGAACGGAGCATCTGCCTGTCTGACCTCCAAATATGGTTATCAGACTAGCGTTCTAACTACTCGTAACAACTATCAAATATCTATAAATGACAGTCGAAACCAATGGCTTAACGTGCTAACCAGAAATTCGTAAGATAACAAAAAAAAAAGTATTAGAAGTATGACTACATGTTCCTAAATACACACATCAAAAGTGTCTAGGGATCAACATATATTTTTGCAATAACTTTTCTCCTGATTGATATTAATTAAAATTTTCTTTAAGGATTCATCAAATAAAGTGTTTTCGTTTGTCACAGTAACGATAAACCAAGTCACCTTTGCATTAATAAAGAAATTTGCCATTTTCCTAATAAAGGGATTTTTGACATTTGAACCACTAACATTAAAGTTCGAAAAAAAGACTGAAATAACAGTTTTCTTTAAAATTTTATTGGGTAACTTAAACAATTAATAATCCGTGTTTCTACCGCGAACACTAACAACACAAGAACATCGGTTTGGCATACTCAAAATGAGTTCATCCAAATCACGCTGTGGAATGGCCGCCCATGTTCGTTGCAACAACAAAAAAAGGTCTTCTTGCGACTGGATACCCTCCATATTCGGCAGAGCTCTTCTCTGTAGCATATCCCATGCATGCTCAATGCTCACCACATGGAGACAAGACCGATACATTCAAATCTTAACTCGAAGAGCTCCAACAATAACCGTCATGATGTTAGCCGTGAGGCTTCATCACTCTTCAGGGAACTTAATTAGCGACCAAACAGTCAGAAACCGCTTGCATGAAGTGAACCTTCATTCCCGAAGACCGCTACGGGTACCACCTATAGCAATGCACAATCGTAGGATTCGATATCAATGGGCTCTTGAACACAGAAATTGGGCAGAAGAACAATGGCGTTTCGTGTGCTTTTCTGATGAGTCTCGTTTTGGTATGAGACCGGATACAAGACGTATACGACACTGGAGAACCCCTGGACGCCAACAGCGATTAAAATCCTGCCAGGAAGTCCATCCTTATAGTGGTGGAACCATCATGGTATGGGCGGGTATTTGGATCGGCGGAAGAACTGAGTTGATTTGGATCAGAGGCAACCTCAACGCTCAAATTTATGCTGAGACGATTGTATCAGACGTCATCGTTCCTCTACAAGTGCAAATCGGTCCCTTATTTCAGTTAATGCATGATAATGCACGACCGCACACCGCAAGAGTTGTAAGACAGATTCTCGCCGCAGCTAACATCAATGTCCTGCCCTGGCCTGCTCAGTCGCCAGACTTGAACCCGATTGAGCATGCATGGGATATGCTACAGAGAAGAGCTCTGCCGAATATGGAGGGTATCCAGTCGCAAGAAGACCTTTTTTTGTTGTTGCAACGAACATGGGCGGCCATTCCACAGCGTGATTTGGATGAACTCATTTTGAGTATGCCAAACCGATGTTCTTGTGTTGTTAGTGTTCGCGGTAGAAACACGGATTATTAATTGTTTAAGTTACCCAATAAAATTTTAAAGAAAACTGTTATTTCAGTCTTTTTTTCGAACTTTAATGTTAGTGGTTCAAATGTCAAAAATCCCTTTATTAGGAAAATGGCAAATTTCTTTATTAATGCAAAGGTGACTTGGTTTATCGTTACTGTGACAAACGAAAACACTTTATTTGATGAATCCTTAAAGAAAATTTTAATTAATATCAATCAGGAGAAAAGTTATTGCAAAAATATATGTTGATCCCTAGACACTTTTGATGTGTGTATGTTCCAAGCATAGGAAGTACAGTTTGATGGCAAAAGGTTTGTTCCCTATTTACTACATGGCACTTTTACACAACAGGCGGAATGTGTGCCTTCTTTTGTATCACGTCCACCCTTTAGGAAATACAGATGTAATAAAATAAATATTTATTTTTTTATTTTCGTCAAACGCTCATCGCTCCCAGTCTGACCACAGACACTTACGACTTCGTAAACAGATGAACTCTTAGAAATGTTTCTTAATTTGAGAAGCTGTTTGGAATTCAGAAAGAAAACATTGATAAATAAGGAAAATGCATCGAATAACTCAGAGTTAATGGATTCAATACAATACAAATAAATAGAACGGAAATGTGTGTATTGTTCATGTGATCAGAATTGGAATTTTAATTTTCCATACACAGTAAAGTGATATCGAGGTATATCCGGATATCATGAGTTCAGTAAAAGGTCCTAAGCATTGAAACTACTATGTATGTATTTAGAAATATATAAGTATGTTTATTTATTTATTTAATACTTAAAGAACACAAATGTACATATAGGCGGACTTAATGCCTTAGGCATTACGTCCGCAATCAGCCGCCCGATGTCCGTCTATTGCTTTGGGTTGTCTAGAACTCATAGCACAAGCTCTGCTTAGTTTGCGACTAGATGGCGTTATGTTAAAGTTGTTCTGTCGGCCACCAAGACAGGTATGTAAGATAAACTTCAAAATTACATATGAATTGGACTTGCCGGATAAGAGGCAGGACCCTTAATTAAAGGCCATCACGACCCTAAACGAAACAATATGTTAATGTAATGTTAGCTGTTCATACTTACTAAAACTACTTGAAGACTCTCTTATCGGAGAGCTTGCAGAAAAAAAATTAACGCTTACCTGAAACAAAAAAAGAACTTTATTAATAATCATGATTTAGCTTATTGTCAGCAGTTAAAAAATGGACAAAAAACACAGATGTAAAATCTGTGACAAAAATCAAAATGGTTTTTTTATGTACGGCCTTTGTGAACCTCATGGTCTTGCCGTAACTATCTGCTGTGGCAGACTGCGAATATTATGACAATATATAAAAGAAAAGTAATACAAAAAATAAAGAGACATGATGTGGAATTGTATTTTACCTTGCATAAGTTGCACGAACATCAGCTAAATCACCAAATGTTAAACTATGTTCACGTACACACAGAATGTATGTTTAATAGCACCTTATAGGTGATAGTTAACAAGCTCTTAGCTCCAGAGAGCTCTCCACTGTTCAAATAGAGCTTCCTGTAATACCTAATTACCTGGTAATTGGCTGATAACATAAGCCTGTAACGCAAGAACTGTGGCTACATTAACTTAGGTACTCTACACTTAGTATCAGCGATTTTTTTCAACTCAATCTAAGCAGCTATTGTTAATTGTAAATTGTAACAAAACAAAAATTAATATCCATTACCTCTTACTTCGTACACAGTTAATATTATTAACACACAAATTTTATACTGAACCATTGCAAATATATCAGTTTTCCAATAAAAAAATATCATTTAAATCAGTCAACTTGGTGAAAAAATATATCACTATGAAATACACGAAAAGCGACGAATTGAGTACCCCTTTTCTATTTTTGAAGTCGGTTAAAAAACCATACAGCCTTTGTCCAGACAAAACCAAGGCTGTTATCCCCGAAGGGTTAGTGAGAGCTCAAGTAGTACACCAACATTGCGCCAGTCATGTTTAAGTCCCACGTAATAGGGGCAAGCCTATTGCCATTAATCGGGCACAAATCTAGACTTCGGGTTGATACTGAGAAATTCCCGATGGAAAAACTCAAAAATGCTTGGCCGACCCGGGATTGGACCCGGGACATCAAGCTCAGCAGTAGCGTTTGCGACCAACGAGGTAGTAAAAAAATATATCTTCATCATCATCATTTCAGCCGAAAGACGTCCACTGCTGAACATAGGCCTCCCCCAAATGTCGCCACAACCGGTCCTGTGCGTCTCTCATCCATTGAATTTCCGCGACTCTCACCAAGTCATCGGTTCACCTTGTAGAAGGCCTTCCAACGCTGCGTCTTCCAGTACGTGGCCGCTACTCCGGAACTTTTCGGCCCCAACGACCATCCGTTCTGCAAGCTATGTCCTGCCCACTGCCCTTAAGTGAAGTTAAAAAAATATTCTCTTGAATTTCCCATTTATTACTTTACGAGTACAGAGCTAAGTTAATTTTCTGAACTTAACAAGCACTTTTTAATACCGTAAACAAGCGGACGAAGCAATATTTTTTTCATAGCTGCGTCGCAGACGATAAGGTAGAGGAAAATTAATATCTTTCAGTCGAGGGATGGAAGACAGTCTTGTTTGTACAGGTTATGTAAAGCTGGGGGTTGTGTTTAGATGCCTAGTCATATTACTTGAACTAAGTGTTTAAGGTTATGATAGCTCAGAGGTTAAGGCCTTCGCCTCTCGTGCAACGAGAATAAGGTTTTAATTTTTTTATTCCGAGTAAGTATTGTAGTGACATCTATCTTGTCATATACGAACTAAAACTGACACATCCTACATCGCGCTGTTGAAGTTTTTCGCGCGATTGAACGAACACTAACTATCGGGCAGTACCTAGTAACTCCCTTTTCTATCTATAGAGAGTATCAATGTGACTTTTTCAATTCGTATGTACTTTCTATGGTAATACATACGTATGTGATATTATACTCGTATGTAATAATTAATAATATGATTGGTCTCCATTCTTATTTTCTGCAAATCTGTCTACAAGTAATCGTACTCAGATAATTTAAAGCTCGGATTTGTTATCAGTTCGGATTTATCAATGCATTAGGTACCGGATTACAATGATTCACTACAAAACAACACTCAAGTATATAATTTACATACGTGGTTTTTTAATTCACATTTTTACTTAACTTTTACGGCACACCCCGATGGCATTAAAACAATATGGCAAGACCTTTTGTTTCTATAGTTAAGATAAGCTAAGAGTATTAGAAAGACACGATGCACTCGTTGATAGACAGTAAGGCGCTGCGCAAACGTCGACACTTTATGTGGTCGACACGGCATACCGAACACTTTTGATCGCCATGAGTATGTTTTAAGTGGAAGCAAATCAAATATTCACCGGTAGCTTGCATCTGACACAAGACACAAAAGTGTTGCGCCCTGCCATTAAAATGGCTGATGACGCCAAGGCGATACAGCATCACCGACTGTAAACTTTTCAAGTCCTCAGCAGTGCAATTCTGTAAAAATCACTCTGTGCAAATGTAGATGAAGTGAAGGCAAATTGAGCTGTCATTCCATACTAATGCACTATACCTACCTAGTAATATACTTCACTCAGTTTATTATTAATAAAAAATGACGTAATTGTCAATAAAAATAATAATTATTCAAAATTATATTTTTATCAATCATTTATAAACTTTATAGGGCGTGTTCCTAATCGGTACTACAGGATGACTACGAACGAAAATCGTTAAACTTGGTTTATACAAGTTTTTAGCTGACTATCTCTCATTCTCTCTCAGACTACCTATAAGTTAAATCGTTTTTAAATATTTTTAGAAATCGCTGTCACAAAACGCAGCTAACACACTGTTGATCATCCAAACACAATAATTTATCTTTTTCATAGTTTTGCTTGGTTTTCCCACAACAGTGAGACGCGTTCAGTTCAAAAATCAGAAACTAAATATCTACCCACAGAACAACTCAATAACGGACCTAAACGTTCCGACCGATACGGAACACTATTGAAGCCGTCCGCGTCCGTAATAGCGATTGCAGTCGAAGGACCGTCCGGCGTCCAGCCAATAAGGTTTGATGCACACCGAGAGAAACTTAATTAAGAAAAAGTAATTATTGCCGAGTGTTTTTTCGGGGTGAAGTGTGATGTTACCCGTTTTAGTGCGCTCGCCTGTGTAAATTGTAAACGGGAGAGATGGAACCAATTAGTTTCGACGTTTTTATTTGTAAGCGCTTTAACTGTATTGTTGTTTTTTTTTCGTTCTTGTTGCTTTGGACGTCGTATACACGCAATTACAGATATCACAGATAACCAAATGTAGCTTTTAAAAAAGCAGTAACAGCCTAGTGATGTGACTGGCGGACTGCCAAATTATAGGTCTCGAGTTCGAGTTCAAGGCACGCATCCTTTGACTTTTCTGATTCATGAGCGTATTGTATACTACACACTGGATGGCACTCAAAACCTGTGAAGAAACCGCCATGCCTGAGAGATGCGTCTCGATGGCATGTAAAGCCAAGTCCACGTCACGTGGACATCTGACACCAGATTGTCACTAACCATATGAAAAGAAGATTATTTCATCACCGATTAGTTGGATTGCATGTTTCTAGTGCAGAAACTAAATAATGTTTATAGCACACTAGGATAAATTTTTTTTTTAGGTCGTAGTAGGTATCCAAAAACAACAAAATACCAGAACTCAATTCTCCGTTACCTGACCATCTGTCACTTACTTCGACGATAATTTTGATAACTGCATTCATTACGAACACCATCATCATAAACCAGTCAAAGCACACACATACACACACAACACATAACCAACACTATCAACCCTCATAACATCTAGATATCCAACATCCAAATACTCCATCCTCCAACACCGTGACATTTCCCCTCTACTAACCGACCGCACTCCATTATCTCAAGAGCCGGTGTGCCCCCACCCTATTTATCCGGTTGTAACCGCTTCGAACCGCTCTGAACCGGTTCGGTCCGGAATTGAACGGCTTAATTTACCGCCACTAGTTCGGCACGGCTGATTAACGGCTCCCTTCTAGTAGTACGGCTAGCTGGATGAATATTGATGACGTGGTGCGACCGTAAGGGAAAGCAAGATGGGCGGGAGTGGTTAAATAGAGTATGTTTGAATTGATTGTTATTATTATTATTATGATATTGGGATACGAATTCATCGAGCTGTTAGGAAATGAAATCTATTCGTCTATTTCTTCTTTACAAATGCAGACACTTGAAGTTTCTGTTAGTAATGTCAAAATGTATTTTTTTTTTACTTAATGCATACCTCTCTCTCGTTTTCGTGTGGTTAATGACCAACGTGGTGTCAGAATTTTTATGTCGCTCATGGGTCTCAGAATTGTCTTTACATGCCGTCAAAAAAAATTCTTAGGGTTCTTTGCGTTGATTTACTTCTCAGGTTTTGAAGCAAATAATTGTTATATTAAAAACGAAATAAGACGTATTTTCGAAAGATTGAGACTAAGATTACAATTTAAACGTTCCTAACAATTACGGGAATTTCACCTCAGATCTCCACAACCAAATTACTGGGTAATTACCCAGACACGGGGTATCTATATTGATACCCCGTGATAAAACTGGATGTCGGACATTCGGGCATCTGACTACCCGTAAAACACAGATAAACAGGGACCAGGGCTCCGTATGCCATGGAGGGTTACCCATCCAAAGATTGACCTCAGGGAGCATTGCTTAACCTCGAACTAGTGTAGCTGCTAGTTACTTAGCCATAACTAAACTAATCAAAATGCTTTCCGAAACCAAAAACCGCATTGAATTAGCGCCATTAAACAAAAATTACTAACCAACTTACGTCACTGCTAACATTTCTTTGAATCTAAACAAGTTAATAGAAAAGAAATGAATATCTAATCAGCATAATCATGCGCAATTCGCTTCCGTGTAATCTAACACCTTGATAGCATAATTCAACTTTAATCGCGCTGTAATAAGACATCTATTTCCTTGCAGAAATATTGAGTAGATAGAGATTTTTGCAAAGAAAATTACGCGGTGGTAACAGAGTTTGGGTTCAAGGCGTTAAGGTTGATATTGGCTTGGACGGAGGTTGAAGTATGTTTGCTAGGTGCAATGAAACTCGGGAAGACGTGCGGTGAAAGTTTTCGCGCTGACTGTAGGAAAAACCGTGTGTTTGACGTGTGTAACAAGTTGTAAGCGATTTAATTTGTCAATTATCTTTCTACTTTTTGTACACTTTAGAATTGGATAAAAATTAAGTTTGCTGTGTTACACTACTTTTGAACACAAGTCGACCACGATTACCGAAAGCTCGTACTTAAGTCGATTTTTACGACATAATTGACTAATATTATGATCACAGGTCGCTATAAAAACTTAAACAATTAAATTAAAATAATACAGTTAAAACAAGAATGATGCTATACGGGACGGATAATATTGTAACTCCCGGTCAAAAGTACCTCAATAGAAGAAAGGTACTTTTTAGTCTATATCTTGCACACAGAAACATTAAAAGCAACCCATATCATATTTAAGATCAGCAATTACACGTAGGCGAGGAAAACTACGACTTTAACCACTGAGAAATAAATAAAGTACCTACGAAGCAAATTTAAGATTTTTTTATTTGTTTTTTAGTGCATTATGTAGACATTTTAAAACGCCTTAGACTGGTAGCGGTGTCAGGACTGGACCAATTTCTATGAAATTATGTGTGTATATTCCGCAGCGAAGTCTGAGCTTGGCTCGTAAACTACTTTTTTTTAAGGCGGATTCTAAGTTTGCTAGCTAGCAAGCTAGTATTATTTATAATAATAATTTAAGGCTGAAACCGCTAACCAGTCATACGAAAACATGCTCGTGCTCTTTTTGTAAAGGAAGAAACCTTTACCTTGGCTAGTAGACAATAATTACATTTTTATTATAAAATCGCTTTCGCGTATAACTTGGATCACCACTCTTACTTAACGATCGAACGCGTGTGAATCTAGTTTTTTTTTTTGTAAAATATTACGCGATCCTATTGTAGCGAAAACGATAGAATTAAGATGTCTATTATCATCACTATTTATTGCCGTAATAAGAGAAAACACGAGTGATTCTGTTAAAGAAAATGTTGTGAATTTTCAGAACACTTTCTACGTTTACGCATGTCGTGGTGTCCTTCTGAGCGTGTGGTTATTGACTACCCTGCAGCCCTAACCATATTACAAATTCTATTTTTATTCTATTTCTATTATAGAGAGAAAATGGCGTTTATGGAATCAGCTGTTTGTCAACTGTCAAGTGTATTTCATTTTCAGCCATATTGCAAATTCTACTCGATAACACTTGACAGTTGACCAACAGCTGATTCCATATACGCCATAGTCTCTCTATAATAGAAATAGAATAAAAATAGACTTTTTATCGGCTTTTAGCCTCTCCGAATGCAGCCGAGTACTAGTATTTGTCATGGAGCTTATCTGACCTTCACAACCTAGAGACTGTGTAACAAGATACCTACCTCTTGATTAACCTTGTTATCTTATCTGACTTTCGGGGCTGTGACTACCCGTTACTACAGATCTCCATCGATTCCAGCCAGGCAGGACCTACGGGTTAACATATGTTTTGATTCTGATACTTTAATGGTTACCCATTAGCTCACAGGATTCGGCACAAGCTCACATTTAAACTATTGGTGACGAAAGAAAAGTTGCAATATAGGTGGTCTATATTGCAACTTTTCTCACTTCTAAAACTAACAATGCCATTTCAGAACCACTGTAATAAAACTGAAGTAGCTTAATACTCGCTACGAGTATCATTACACCACGACCACGTAACGAGAACACCTTTGTAACCCCCATGAGACGCGCCATTTCTTCCTTTCTGGACATGACAACGCAAGAAAGGAAAAAAAAAACTATTGCCACCACAGCGAGCTTCAGAGAACGCCTGGAGCCCTGCCTATCACCGCAAAGAGCAAAGAACATTTTTTTAATTACTCCGTGCACCAATTGTTTGTGAAGTTGAGCGGGAGGGAGGTAAACAGAGGCTCATTTCCTCTCTCATGGGGAGGAAACGAGGTAAAAATGCCCCTCCCTGACATTAATGAGGCGTTATTAAGTACTGGAAAACGGATATAAGTCTAGGGTTGGCGGGGGTGAATCGCATTTATCGGTCGATTGTCCCTGGGTTTATGTTATGGCAAGTATTTTTTTTATTTGCCTTTTTTTACTTTAAGCACACAGTATGAATGTAGTATGGTGTAATGTACTGACAAAGTTAAAAAGAGTGCCTAAGGCAAATCTTATGGAGCAATAAATATAAAAATAAATATTCCACAACTTTTCACACAACGCCATTTAGTCCCAAGTTAAGCTGAGAGCTTGTGTTATGGGTACTAAACAGCTGATAAACATACTTATGAATTCATACATATTATAGATAAATTACACCCAGACACAGAACAAATGATTGTGTTTATCACACAAACATTTGTCCTGGGTAGAAATCGAACCCACGACCTCCGGCATAGCAGTCAGGGTCACTAACTACTAGACCAACAGGCCAGACATTTGTCTTTATCTTGATGGCGTAGAAACTGGAAAGACGACACTATAATGCAATGACAGATCGATATTTATAGACTTATCACATAACATGTGATTGAGCCAATCAAAAGTGTTAACGATCCTACCTTTCCAACTTTAATAGAAATATATTTATTTTGGGTTTTTTGGGGAAAATACTCATATTAATTTCTCTCGTCTCGACTACTATCTCACCTGATTGTAAGTGATGATGTGGTCGACGATGAAGCACGCTTGCCTTTGCCTCGAAGTAACCTATTCAATCTTGTCGTAAAAGACCTCGTGTTTGTTATAAGTGCATATTGTATTTAAAAACCATAATCTACGCGAATAACTAAATAAAAAAATAACCTATTTTGTTGTGACAGCCAAACATCAATTATTGAAGAACGCGAAACATTTAGACATTTAAGCAATAAGGAGAATTCCTCCAAAACAAAAACCTAGTCGTCTTTGTCCTTGTACCCTGGGCAAACGTTCTGAATACTGATACGGGAAAATACGTATTTTTAGGTGTCGCATTTATGAGGTCATTCGCTCTGAGATTCGGCCTTTTAAGGATAACGATGGGCATTGAAATCTGAGCGGACTTGGAACATAAAGATGAATTTTAATTTGGGGTTATTGGGTATTTAGAGACTTTATGGTATTAATTGCAGTCGTTTACGGCGAGGTTGCAGTCGATTTTATCTTTTTTTTTTGTCAAAAGTAAATAATTCCCAAAAATTGTTTTTTTTTTATATTGACTGACGTCATGGTTAGCGGCAGCGGCTAAGAAGTTTGCTGTTGCGCTGCGTGTCACGGGTTCGATCCCCACATGGAGAAAATATTTTTGTTGCCTAGAGAAAGTCGTACCAGGTCTGATTCTTTTTGATTTTAAATGTTCGGAAACGCACCCATGATACACTAAACCAGTCAACAGTTAAACTTTACTAATGTTTCTCGGCGGCATGTTAAGCCAAGTCAGAAGCCTATGGCAGGTACCTATAAACTCTGCCACCAGTTATTCATTAACCACGCGAAAAAAAACTTAACGAATATGCCAACGTCAAATATACACCACTAAGTTTTAATTAGTACAAATACTAAAGGGGCTTATTCTAGACGGTCTTCTCATTATATTTGTAAAGAATTAATTAATAATATTCATAAACAGCAAAGTTATTAGCGTTTGTTTATATCCCTAAAAGTCACCCAATTTATGGAAATATTGTACAGGCTATTCATGACATAGTAGTATTCATAAATGGTCATCTCTCGCTCACGTTCGCGTGATCTCTCTCAAGCATGCTCCGCCTCCAACAGCTGTTTTCGTTATTTAAGTTTAACTAAATAGTGGCATATTTAAAACTAGAACTTCGATTTTTTTACTAATGATTACGCAAATATGATCAGTAACATGTACGGATACAGCCCATTTTTTTATACTTATTAAAAATTAGGGGTGTGTATCAAAACTTGTGTGAATACTATACGTGTCATGAAGTTATACGAAAGAAACTTAACACAAAACAGGCTATAATGTAACATGGTTCACCCACACACACGCTTTGTAAATAATGTAAGAAAAGCACTTTCACAAAAAAATACATAACATAAAAATTTATACTAAGTTCTAGCTTCACCTTACGCAAGTACGTGTCCTTTTTGGACATGATTGATTGGCTTGAACCACTCAATCTTTCGGTTCTACCCTACTTTCGAAAATATATCTTATTATGAACTTTTTTTCTCCCCAAACTAAAACGATATTTGTGTGCAGAGTCCAATTAAAGCCGCCTGCTAACTTAAAAGGATATTTTGGGTGATAAAATGGTTAGAAAAATAAATTGCTTTCGTAGCGACATCTATTTTTCCACGAACTAACTTCTGACATCCTACATCGCGATGTTAAAGTTATCCGCGTGATTGACAAGATCCCGAAGACAACTGTCGGGCAGCAGTAGCCCAACAAACGCAACAAAATCAAAATCAAAATCAAAAGTCTTTATTCAAACTAGGCTGAGAATCAGCACTTTTTGAACGTCAAAAAATACATAAAGACAGTCCCCCAAAAACACCCCACCCTTCGCACACCGTCGGAGGATCCTCCCTTTCCATGGGGATGAGGAAATTTACACTCTGTTCATGGATTTCACTGTTATTATAACTCCTAGTCGCGAAAGCAGCCCCATTTAAAAACATTCATTTGTATTATTATTATGATCTCAGATTATCCTCAAACAGATAGCCAAAGGTGTATCTGCAGCACACCCATATTTCGCCAGTGCCTCATGAAAAGAAATCTGGACTCCGAGCCAAGAAATTCCAGATGAAAAACTCAAAAACGCTTTTACCGACCCGGGACGCTCATGCTCGACACCTCATGCTCGGCAGTAGCCCTTGTGACTACTAGACCAACGCAGCTGTCAATCTCAGATGACGTCATCAAAACTACCGCGGCACTCTTGAAATGAACGTCGACTGTGATCGTGGATTTATAACAATAAAGATACACCAGGTTATCAATAACACGATTAACAAAAATTCTAAATAAAAATCTGTCCAAAAGAACCGACTCGCCAACACAAAAGCAAGCTGTCATCATAAATATATAATATATAGAATTAATATCCCCGCGCTCAGTAAGCGTCATGAAAAAAAAAAGAATCTATTTTGCGATGTCAAAGGGGAACATCCACCCCCAATCATTATCTCTCAAAGTTACCCCCGCCAGGCCCCAGAGAAACCGGAATAAACCGGAAAAACCCGGATATTTCTGGTTTTCACTACACTTGCGAGAGAAAGGGGAAAACGGTGTGCGACAGTAATATAATATTTTTTATGTTATAAGAAAGTATTAAATGTGAATATTGAGTGGTTGACAATAATGTTATTGCAATATTATCATGTTACTTCTGTATTTGTTTGATTTAGAAGGGAACGAGATTATCTACAGATACTTCACGGGGTTCAAGAGCAACTGAAGTGCCTTTGCAATATTTGTAGAGGATAGTAAAGAAAATAACATATTCAATAAAATAAAAATTCAGATTCAATATAAATTAAATGTCATAAAAATATGATATTCCACAACTTTCACATCCAGTCCCAAGCTAAGAGCTTATGAATGTTATAGGTACTAAACAGAAAAAAAGCAATGTTTAATTGCAAAAGTAAACCATTAATGCCTACTTAACTCATCTATCAATATTGTACTTACCACCATGATTTAATCGGAATATTGAAAAGTAAAATAAAAGCTAAGTGATAAATTATTTCTGAAATGTAGGTAGTTTTTTGCTACCGCGGACCGGTGTTTTATTCCTCCCAGGGGAAACGCGTCGCCAACGAGGCTAGACGTTAACCGAAATGTCCAGTATTGATATATTGTCTGCAACTATACTAAGCTTGTTTGTATTGTAGGTACTGTATTGGAAATTTTGTTGTTAGTACGAATGCAGTACGGATGGAAAGAGACAGTTTCTCCGTAAGTTTCAATGTTTGTAAATTATTCGAAAATTTAATTTAACTTGTTTCTAGGTTTATTTTAACACATCTAACTTTCCCCACTAATTGTGTTACCAATAGCTTCGCTTAATTCATCTCAGAATTAATTTGTTACAGTATTTTTTATCCATTTCACTGGCCTGTTGGTCTAGTAGTTAGTGACCCTGACTGCTATGCTGGAGGTCGTGGGTTCGATTCTCACCCAGGACAAATGTTTGTGTGCTGAGCACGATCATTTGTTCTGTGTCTGGGTGTAATTATCTATAATATGTACGTATTTAGAAATATATAAGTATGTTTGTCAGCTGTTTAGTACCCATAACACAAGCTCTCAAGCTTAATTTGGGACTAAATGGCGTTGTGTGAAAAAGTTGTGGAATATTTATTTATTTATTATTAACTTAGGTCCTTTAATTTCTCTTGACACGTATTTCTAGTTTAAAATGTAGTATGTATGTATTTGTTTTTGTACATTTGTTATTTATTTCTATTTGCAAGGTATTGCTTACCTTTTGCATGCTGCCATATCTTCTCTGCTGCTTCACCTTATGGCAAAAAATGCCTAAGGCCCAAATTTTAAAAACTGTGTATAAATTTAATCATACCAAACGTACGGCTTTAAACATTTTCTATTTCTCAATAACACATAAAGATTAAAAGAAAAATACCAGAAAAACCAAACGATCAAATAAATTCCAACAGCTTACATTCTCGCTTACACATATTTGCTGACGGGGTAACAACGCGGTAACACCCCCGGGGGGAACGGCCGGAACTAGACGTTAAGCGAAACGTCCGATGTTGATTTATTGTCTGCGACCTGCGTATTTGTTTATATTGTGTTTCGCAGCTTCTAGAACGCTTCCCGACTATTTGTATGTATTCGTATTTTCTTTTTCAGAGTAAAAATTTCTGAAATGTTACGAGTTTTGCGTTTATGCGGCGTTGAGCATTACCTTTCTGGATGCAAATTGCCGTGTGTGGATTGTGATTGCATCAGCATGGAGCCTTTATAACATAAGCGTTGGTATAGATTTTGCTTTTGTTTATTTTATACTAGCTGTGCTATGTACGCAGTTTGTGTTTTTGTGTAATTTTTATGATGTTCGCAGTGCGCGCCAAAATATCTTGCTGATGGCAAAATTATATCCAACTTTATTGTATTTTGTTTTAATAGTCTTATATTTTAGACGATTTACACAATACCTTGTAAATGACAGTCTATATTTTGATGTGCAAGCTCCATAACTGTTAAGTTTAATTAAAATCCATTCATCAGTTTTTGCGTAAAACAGTAACAAACATACAAACTTTCATACACCCATACTCACAAACTACATTTTTGATATAATAGGAGTATTTCATTCAATTTATAAGATATGGAACGTTAAATTGCAATTAATATATTGATATGATAGATGACAGATTACCCAGTCGGTTCCTCCAAAAAAAAACATTCAACCTAAATAGTTTGAGCATAGAATCGCAACTAACTTCGCGTTCTGTTCGTCTACATTTTGACGTTTCAATTTCAACAAAATATCACGTCAGAACTAGCAATACAAAGTGGTAGGCTGATTAGATTTATTGTCCTCATTTATCAAAATTATTTCGCCTCTTTCGAAATCAAGATTATCTCCGCTAACGATAATCACAGTTAAATTCAGTTAACTTCTTCAATTACGCGAACGAGATATAAATCATCGACAGTGTTGTGCATTCTTTACTAAGTTTACTTTTATAGTTCATTTGATTGGCTTCACAGACTGTGTACTTTGTAATTTACCTAACGAGTTGCAGTAAATTTACTATATTGATACTCTTCTTGGAGTTTGTACACGTTGCAGTACTAAGTAGTTCGTCTCGGGAAACTATTAAAATTTAGCAAGTTTATGGAGTTGTTAAGTTTAGTACGTTTGATAAGTAAAATCTGCACACACAACTCGTCGTTGGGTCATTTTGATTGCTCGCGGCCGATATGACGTCATGGACACCAGAACAGGTGCACAGATAAAGTGGACGGGTTGTCATTGTCAGCCTATTCCAACTATGCTAGGGTTGGCTTAATAGATTACCAGATGCATCTAAATACCAGAACACAACCTACCAACTGGATGACACGATATGACCGTGAATGACAATGTTAGCCACGAAAGTGCATACCCTAAAAAAAAACAGTTGAATAATAGTAATACCGGTGTCTGTATGACCAGATGTGATGGTATGAACGTAAACGAAACAAAAAGACTAAATAAGGGTCGTACTAAATCATGACATTATGTATTTTTTACCGACCTTCATACAAAACACGTCATCGGAGTAAGATTATATGTATGGAATAACATTTAAATTCAAATTCAAATTCAAAATATTTTATTGTGGGTAGGTACAGTTCTTAAGTGGTTGAAAATTTTGAACAGCTATGTCCGTATGCTATACAATAATCACATTTAATAAAAACATTTAAAAAATTATTCACCGAAACACATCATGACTGGGTGGGACTATATTTAAGCAAAGACTTGTCGGACAGAAATTCTTTTACAGAGTAGTAAGTTTTGCTTACTAAGAGATCATGAAGAGTCCTTTTAAAATTTTCCTTTTCCATAATTGTTCTAATAGGCCCCTGTATATTATTAAAGATGCGAAAGATTTAGTAAACATGGATAACAGAAAAAACTATTACACATGAATTTGAATATCCAGACATCAAGAGTTACATCAATTAATCTGTCGAAGGACAGTTAAGACAGTGTAACTAACTACACCTAACTAACTAATTTCAGTTAGAGCTACCAAAGTACCCGTTAAACGCAAACGCTCGGGGGAATGAAGGCTTTAACTTAATAACAGGATCAGTTAAGTGAAATGCACGTTAGATTTACTCTGTGTTTATTGGAGTTACGTTCATAGAAGCCGTCAAGATGAAGGCTTGAGACAAACAGCGGCAACTGACAACACTGCTAGTTCCTGTACATTTTAAATGGAAGCTGTACAGCTGTGAAAAGCTTTGCCTGGGTCGGTGAGAAAAGTTCAAACATTATCATCCTTTAAAATATGCTTAAAATTATTACCCCTCTCATAACACGTCTTAATATAACAGTTCGTTACATTGCAAAATGATTAGTATGTATTTATATATTGTATTTTTTCGTATTTATACTTATTTTGTATATTTATTCAAATAGTTATGTATGGTATATACAGGGTGTCCAAGAACCTGGCGTCCAACTGGATTCCCACGATGCCCCAAGTTCTAACAGTACTCAGAAAAATATTTTAAAAAATCCACCCCATGTACAGACGCCAGCACGTCAAGTTACCCCAATGTGTCAAATTTCTTTGATCGTTTTTAAACTTTACGTCAAACAGAATAAGGTTCATATTCAATTGGAAAAATTTGACACATTGGGGTAACTTGATGTGCTGGCGTCTGTACTTACAGAATTATACTGATTTAAAAAAAAAAGGGGAAATGAGCACCCTGTGACATACTTTTGAATGCTGCGACTGCTAATGCTGATAATTTCGATATTTCTTGGAGGTTTTGTAATCTAGGGTATTGCTGTGTCTAAATAGAATGTAAAAATAATGTACTTATTGTACCATTTTAAAATAAAATATTATTTTAACTAAAGGTGATATGGAAAACTATTGAATTTCGCAACTTTGACCGACTGTAGTGTAAAAAAAAATGTACCAAAATAGTATGGCAAGTGACGTCAAATTTTGACGCGTTTATTCCTCTTTTTAAAAAGGTATAATACTTACACATTAATTTGAAAAAAAAAATTTTGATAATATTTTTACTCAACAACCCAATTTTTACGAAGTGCCTACCTACTAACGGTAACTGTCGGACCCTTTCTTATCTTAGAAACTGTTATGTTACTACTATTATTTACTTCGGTTCCAAGAGTGAGCAAGAAGGAAATACACACAGGTAGATGGGTTCCCAGTAGAATAAAAGCAAAGAATGTTAGTTTAAAGATATTTTATTACAATAAATGTTCAAAATGTTGACCACCCGCGGCAATACAAGCTCTCACTCTCCTTAAAAAGGACCGCTTTATGTTTCGCGAGTAACTTTTTTGACGTATCACCTGCACTGCTTGTGTTATCTTCTCACGAAGGTCAGCGATGTCATTAATGGGCTTCGCATAAACGAGCTCCTTCATAGTTCCCCAGAAAAAAAAATCCAGCGGATTTAAGTCAGGTGAGCGGGCTGGCCACGGGATTGTTCCTGATCGCCCAATCCACCTGTTCGGGTATTGCTCGTCCAAAAACTCTCTAACGGATACGCGAAAATGTGCTGGACAGCCGTCGTGTTGGAACCACATATCTGGTGGGGTCTCTTCTAGTAAGTTTGGCAAATCATTTTGAAGAAAATTTAAATATGATTCGCCAGTCAAATTCTCGGGCATCTCAAATGGACCAATAATATTCCCACAGAGAATACCGGTCCACATGTTCACTTTGAACCGGTACTGGGATCTATCTTCTCGCATCAAGTGCGGATTTTCCACATGCCACTCGTGCAAGTTGTGTAGGTTCATGTAGCCATCCTTCTTAAATGTTGATTCATCTGACCACAAAATTTTGTCGATAAAGTTTTCGTCTTCTCGATGTTTTTGCAGGATTGTTTCACAAAACGCGACTCGGCTCGGATAGTCTCGAGGTAAAAGACTTTGCACTCGCTGTACGTGGTACGGATGATATTCTTCTTTTTGGAGAATACTGTGTGCTGTGCTCTTCGGTATCCCCGTATCAGCTTCTATTCCTCGCACAGAGATGCTTGGATTTGCCGACACCGCCTCTAAAACTTCATCGCGTATGAAGTCATTTACGGGTCGTCCTTCACCAGCTACTTGATTGGGGAACCGCCCGTCACATAGTGATCTGTGCACATTAATGAAAACTCGATGGTCGGGATATCGCGTAGCCCTCGGATACCTTTCTCTGTAAAGTCTCGCTGCAGCTCGTCCATTACCTCTACATTCTCCATAAATGTAGTGCATATTTGCGTATTCTTGCGGAGTGTAGGTCGCCATGGTAGCACACACAAAACACAAACTGTCCAAACACAGGCAAAGGTCGTCGTAAAGAGTTCGTTTCAAAATCCAGAGCACAAAGAGTAATCGAGTCCAATAAACAAAGCTTTAAATCGTAGTACGTGATCAATGGTAACAATAAGAGAGAGGTGCGTAGTAACGGCAGGAGGCAGTGACGCGTACTGACCGTACTGTTATCCTAAATAGCACGATCCCAGATAGCGTCACTATCTATCTCACTCGCACCTCTAACCTTTTTCTCCCTCACTCTTACCTGAATAATGGGGTACCATAAAGAAGAACCAGCAAATCGCAAAGATAGTTTCTGTCTTGCTCCCTCCTGTTGTAATAACGAATCACTATGGTGAGATGCATGCACATACCGTCCCTTACGGTCTAACCTGTTTTTTGAGAGGCCTGTTGTTATTTTTATGAGCATACAATAGTAATTCTTTAGAGGTTAGATTCAATTCGTCGTAAATTTTTCTTTCTAAGAATTCTGTAAGACATCGTAAAAATTGGGTTGTTGAGTAAAAATATTATCAAAAATTTTTTTTTTCAAATTAATGTGTAAGTATTATACCTTTTTAAAAAGAGGAATAAACGCGTCAAAATTTGACGTCACTTGCCATACTATTTTGGTACATTTTTTTTACACTACAGTCGGTCAAAGTTGCGAAATTCAATAGTTTTCCATATCACCTTTAGTTAAAATAATATTTTATTTTAAAATGGTACAATAAGTACTTTATTTTTACATTCTATTTAGACACAGCAATGCCCTAGATTACAAAACCTCCAAGAAATATCGAAATTATCAGCATTAGCAGTCACAGCATTCAAAAGTATGTCACAGGGTGCTCATTTCCCCCTTTTTTTTGAAATCAGTATAATTCTGTAAGTACATGGGGTGGATTTTTTAAAATATTTTTCTGAGTACTGTTAGAACTTGGGGCATCGTGGGAATCCAGTTGGACGCCAGGTTCTTGGACAGCCTGTATATGTAAATAATACGCCACAAACTACCTGCACATCTTTTCTCATTTACTATCAATCAAGTACATCCAAAGGTTATCTGTTAGAGATCGCTTTTAGCAATAACGCCATTATTACACCCTATGTAGTCCTTATAGTTATAATTTATAAGTTCGTATGGTGTACACACGCCAGCACGTCAAGTTACTCCAATGTATCAAATTTCTTTGATCGTTTTTCAACTTTATGTCAAACAAAATAAGGTTCATATTCAATTGCGAAAATTTGCACACTGGGGTAACTTGACGTACTGGCGTCTGTACACCATACATACTTAAAAATTATAACTATAAGAGCTACATAGCCCATCAAAGCCCAAAGATATGCTGGCGTCTGTACAATAAAGAGTTTTCGAACTAATCGAGAAAAAGGACGGCACGGTAGGCGCAGTGGCAGAGCGATTAGCTGCTGTAAACACCACGTAATAATTAAAAAATATACTTATACATCACGTTTTCGTTAATTGCTTAATATGTATCTCAACTAGCGGTTTCAGTATACAATTGCTTAAAACGAATCATTACCTTCGCCGTACGGTAAAAGTAAATAAAAAAACAACCATCTGTCTTCACTCAAAGTTATTTGCCAAGAAAACAAAACATAAGTAGGTAAGTATTCAAGCATCAAAGAATATTTTACTACACAACGGAACAAATATAAAAACAAACAATTTCCTATTACACATAATAAGATCTAACCACGCATTATGTCTCAGCCGCGCAAACGTTACGACGGATATAGGCATTACGCCAAATGTCCAATATTGCTTTACTGACTGCCACATACGCTTGTTTATCGTTTTACATTTTGACGGGCCCTTGGTTTTTAGAGCCTATTATATTCTATGGGGCCATTTCAAGTCCCCCAGGGGCTTAAGAAGATTTTTTCTTATTGTATACTTCGGTACTCGTGATGGCTCAAAGGTAAAATAATAATCATTTTATTTCAACATTAAAACCAAAGGTACATTGTAAGTTAACATTATAACTTAAAAAACTGTGCTAACAAACACGTGCTTGTGGTTTAAAGTCTTATACATCATTGACGTCGGTGAAAGGACATATCGAAACGAAACCTGGACATAGTCAATATTTGTTTGGAATCGCCAATCAGCCTTGAGCAAACGCGGTGATAAATGCTTGTGCCTTCTCTGTAAGGCAAGAGGCCTTTGCCCTGAACATGCATACATACATACATACATAAACTCACGTCTTTTTCCCATGGGGGTAGGCAGAAACTACAGAGTGCCATATGCTACGATTCTTACATACTTCTTTTGCTTCGTTTACATTCATACATATACCTTTGCCCTGAAGTGTCCCACAGGTTGGTATTATTAATCTTCGTCCTCACATATAATCTTATTAACGTATACAAAGTATTGTAAAATCTATTTTAAAAGAGTAAGTATGGAGTTTCTTGCCCATTCTTCTCCATACAAATCTACTTTTTGGAAGGGGCAACTAGAATCTTTTTTTAAAGTCAATTTTTTTCGACGTTCAAAAGTGCCTTATAGGGGCCTTATTGAAATAAATGGTTTGACTTTGACTTTGACTTCGACTAATATTTTATATAACAGTTAAATAGAGCTCGTGGTTAGATAACAACAGCGCCACGGATCGACCGAAGGTAAGGCAGTGGTGTATCTATGTATACACCCACATTTCGCCAGTTTTGTTCAAGTCCTATGTAAATATATCAGTTCGGTTAAATACATAAATAAAACTACTTACCTACAGTCGCATGTCCTATTTTACGTACAGTCTACATAAACAATTCTATGTGTAAATATTTAAAAACCAGCAAAAATATTTCATCCATTTCAATACACTGTATGCCCACTTCCCGCCCATCTGGTCTGACGTCACACCTGTACGCGACGTTATTCCAACATTCACGTGGAATGGGAAATAAAAAAAAAACAGAGTTGATTCTAGCGGAGAGACATTTTGTGGAATGGGAATCATTTAATCCTTAGTAACCGAATAAAGTTACTCTGTACTGAAAAGGTATTAAAGAGTTGCCCATCAAATGTACAGCGTGGAAGTCCTTGTATTTGCCTTAAGTTACAAATAAACACTTTTTCATTTTTTTTTTTTTTTTTTCAATGAACGACTGCAGGTACCGTTACCAACCTTTTTGAACTCTTTTAGGCCACAACTTTTTCGAAAATTAAATTGAATAGACTATTTAACTTGTATCTAAAAAAGGCTATCACATTATTAAAATACTACCTACGCCCGCAAACATCATTTCGTCTCAGAATCATAAATTGTCAATTCGTGGTCATCATTGCTCGTGCCATCTCTGCATAAAAAGAAGCCTTTGCCCTGCAATGGGACAGTAACAGGCTGGTATTATTAAAGCTATTTAAAGTCATCTCAGAAGCCACTGGCTTCTGAGATGTCTGATACATATTATCGTACCGGCAACGTACGAATCTCATACCTCAACGCGTCTTACTTTGTAGAACAGGATCATTGTGAATGTTTACATACTTCAAGAAATATTATGATACACACACGAATAAGCTTTCAAGTTACAATAATGTTTACTTGAATGTTGTTAAGTAAACAAGTAACGTGGGTACACGGTGGAAGAAACATCGACAAATTCTTAAATCTGATACCTACCAAGTTTAGTGAATTGGTTCAGCAGTGCTATCTTTTATTGCCAGTAACTTACTGGGGTCGAGTGGCACAAAGAACTTTGAATACAACTGGGAATTTACAAAAAAAAACCGGCCAAGAGCGTGTCGGGCCACGCTCAGTGTAGGGTTCCGTAGAATATGTAAACGAAGTTAAAAAAAGAATGCTTGCATATACGATTATACTACAAACTTAGTCCAGAAATTATTTTGTACAACTTTTTGTCTTCTTTGTACAAAAACTGCTTCCATCCAAGTTCAAAATAATTTTTCTAGAAAGTCCTTATAAAGTTCTACTTTTCAGATTTTTTTCATGTTTTCTAAACTTAAGGTTCAAAAGTTAGAGAGGGGGGGGGGGGGACACATTGTTTTTTACTTTTGGAGCGATTATTTCCGAAATTGTTGACATTTCGGAAATAATCAAGAAATGATTTTCGTAAACCCCTATTCATTTTTAACCGACTTTCAAAAAAGGAGGAGGTTCTATGTTCGTGTGTATGTATTTTTTTTTTTTTTTTTTTTTTTTTTTTTATGTATGTTACCTGATTTCTCCGCCATTTGTGGACCGATTCTCAAAATTCTTTTTTTGTTTGAAAGAGTAGACTCCTGAGGTGGTCCCATTTTAATTTGGTGAAGATCTGGTGCTGATCTTCGGAGATATACAACGGAACTCTTCAAAAATAGACGGCAAATCTATCGTGATTGCTGGAATCGCTTGGATGTTTATTGTTTATACAACATCATGACGTATCATCAAGCCTGTATGCTCAGAGGGGTAGGCAGATGTGTTCAATATACCTACATTTCGACAGTTAGGTATGTTAAGTTTCATTTATTAGGGTTAGGTGGATAACCCTATTATAATGACATGTATTGTTAACAATTAACAATATGAAATGAATTCATGGCAAATGTTTGTATGGGAACAACTAAAAATGGAAAAATAAAAAACTTTTTTACAAAAAATAAAACCGACTTCAAAAATAACACTAAACGGTGTAAAATAACTCTACATTCGGAAGTCGGTGGCCCATCATGAGTAAGACAAACCCACCAAAGCCACAGACTTCCGAATTTAGAGTTATTTTACACCGTTTAGTGTTATTTTTGAAGTCGGTTTTATTTTTTGTAAAAAAGTTTTTTAAATACCTTTCCAACAATATATCACACGTTTGGGTTGAAATTAAAAAAAAAACAATTCCCACTTTACATATAGGGGGGCTACCTTATTAAAACATTTTTTTCCAATTTTTATTTTACCACTGTGTTGGCGTGATTGATACACATATTGGTACTAAATTTCAGCTTAGGACGGACGGACGGACGGACGGACAAACAGACATGGCGAAACTACAAGGGTTCCTAGTTGACTACGGAACCCTAAAAATGGTGTTGCACTTTAAGTAGAATTCAAGTTACGGTGACTATCAGACACAATATGCTTCGTCACCATCTCTGATTCTAAACACACAGTCTTTTTCTTAGCGTGTCGATGACAAACAAAGACACTAAATTCTAAATTGTATGTTTAGCCCAGAATTCGGCTACCGCAAACACCATCCACCGACGCAACCGTAAGACTCTCAGTGAGCAGGTGACTGGGCACGCGGCGCAAGACAAAAGGTAAGCCATGGTCTGTGGAGAGGTACCGCACAGGCACTGAAGGTCTGTTCTAGCTGCGAAACCCCACTTCAGGAGATTATCCTTGCTGTGGCCGACCTGGGTGCGGAGTCCGTTCAGAGTTTTCCAAGTCGGCCATTGTAATGTGTGCCCAGGTGAAATACACACTGATAATAGCCAATACGAAGCTAGCTGTTTGACAGTTCATTGTTAAATAATTTGCCCAGAGATTATTATTATGAACTGTCAAAGGTGATACGTAATTAATAGGCCTGCTGGACGACATAGAGATTTTTTGTGGGTTTTCTACTACTACTATAACTTATAATGCAAGAGCGTGCGAAACTAACTCGGGCATTGGGGAACTACAACTCGGATAGGTTAGGTTAGAACAAAGAGATTTAAAAGACTATAGAGCGGGCATGTCAAGGAAATGTCATAGAAAAACTTTGATCCCATGTCTCAGTAACGCCATCTAAAATAATATATGAATATTGGAGCGGCAGCGGAGCGTACTAAAAAAAACTCATAGACTTGTGTCCAGCAGGACACACTTTTTCGGACGAAAATTTTGTTTGTGATGTCCGGTCTATAGGTATTGAATGTCTTTGGGTTAGAAGGAAAAGTTTAGGTCGCATCTCAAGAAACGAAAAAAATTTTAAGATATTTTTGAGGCCAGAATTTTCGCAGCAACGTACAGACGCCAGTACATCAAGCTACCTGAAACTGTAAAATTTTCCCAATAGAACTCGTTTTAAAGTTGAAAAACTATTAAAGAAATTTGACACATAGGGCTAGCTTGCTATCCTTTATACATCGTAATTAAATGCTTTCTCGACGACGACGCACTTAGGAATCATAATTTCCCCAATCTTAGAGTCCCCGTCCATCTTATATGTATAAGTTTTTTTTAACATGACATAAACGACTCTAAGTTCAACAACCCTAAATGATATTTAAAAAAAATGGCTCAATACATTGAACAGGTGATCGGCACGTGGCAGTACGATCGCGTGACAAGATATGATCAGTTGCGTCCCGTCAACTGACGAGTGCGGACGTCTCGTTTGCATAATTGTTTATCGCCGTTTGTTGGCTGTCAAATTTCTTGGATATTTTATTGTTACTGTCGTTCTGCTGTTGCGTCAGAATAGTAAAATTTAAATTTTCTAGTATTATTTAACTTGTTCCTGGTATATTTTTTACTTTTTTTTACTGAAAGCAATTTGTTGAATTTAGGTTTTACACAAGAACGAAGTCACAAAATATAATAGAATAGCTTATTTAACAGTTTTCTATTATAACTAAACCTATATAAAATCATGACGTTGAATACATATTTTAAGAGATAACGTTGACGACTATACTTGTATGAACTGTCACCGTAAAGTCATAATTATAATACCAGCTTGTTATTTGGTACTGCTAGGCCAATACCTCTTCTCGTACAAGAAGACACACACTTGATCTCAGACTTTAATAATAATGATGTCTAAGATAAACTTAAACAGTACATGTTTAAGTTTATCATTTCACAAATTGAAAAGTAATATTAGTACTTGCCCGGAGTGTAATGCATAACCTCATGTACGAGAGGCAGCTGCCTTTACCACTGAGACATCAAGACATAAAATAAGTCATAAACGTTATCATCTATAGACGTCACGGGTTTATGACGTCATGCGTCGGAGTGCAGGTGTAGTGGAACTGGGTTAATTGATGACATAGTATATGTATGTATGGCAGATGTGTTTGTTATTTTGATACGGCTTTATGTTTGGTTGTGTTTATTACGTCTTGTATTCTGTTTAAATATATAATAGTGACTGTGGGTACTAGATGGTATCCAGTAATATTGTGAATAAGTACACAGTCACCGTGAAAATGGTGCAGTCTGGGATAGTTTTATCTTTTGTATTAAGATTTCAAGTTTAAGTGCCTTGAAAGTACGAGATCCATCATTGCCAGGTCTTAAAATAGAATTATTTTACAAACACACTGTTTTTTTTAATTAAAAATAGCGAATATCTTTATTTTACTTTACTTATACGTAACTATACATATTTTTGTCGTTGTAATATTTTTATTTCTTGTTGCCATTCTTAATTTATATTTTAACCACTTTAAAATCAAGCCGGAAAAATGTCTGCAATTGCATGTATTTTTGATTTGTGTATTGACAGCTGCGCCACAGTTGTAGCTATCTTTGTTTTTCACGTGTCAACTTAAGTTGTTAAAAATTAACTTTATTATAAAATTTATTATTATTTGTGTCATGTGTACATATTTTGGCAGGGCGTGGTCGACCAAATGCCCAACAAAAAGCCGCACACCTAGCTATCTTTGGCAGACAGGCGGACACCTAGCAACCTTCTTATTACTCGATTAAACCGGACACTTGGCAACCCAAGTCTCGTCAGTATTGTATCTAAGTCAAAAATAGCTCTGTTATTAAGTAACAAGAAATGTTTATAAAAACATTCGTCTACAAATCGCAATTCAAAGCGCCCTTTTATATCCAAAGCAACCCTTTTTGGAATACAAGAACCGGACACTGAACTTTGCACTTCAACGAACACATATTTTGACATCCAAACATATCATGTCATTCTTGTCTTTTTTAACCGACTTCAAAAAAAGGAGGAGGTTCTATGTTCGTGTGTATGTATTTTTTTTTTTTTTTTATGTATGTTACCTGATTTCTCCGCCATTTGTGGACCGATTCTCGAAATTCTTTTTTTGTTTGAAAGAGTAGACTCCTGAGGTGGTCCCATTTTAATTTGGTGAAGATCTGGTGCTGATCTTCGGAGATATACAACGGAACTCTTCAAAAATAGACGGCAAATCTATCGTGATTGCTGGAATCGCTTGGATGTTTATTGTTAATACAACATCATGACGTATCATCAAGCCAGTATTCTCAGAGGGGTAGGCAGATGTGTTCAATATACCTAGATTTCGACAGTTAGGTATGTTAAGTTTCATTTATTAGGGTTAGGTGGATAACCCTATTATGATGACATGTATTGTTAACAATTAACAATTTAAAATGAATTCATGGCAAATGTTTGTATGGGAACAACTAAAAATGGAAAAATAAAAAACTTTTTTACAAAAAATAAAACCGACTTCAAAAATAACACTAAACGGTGTAAACTAACTCTAAATTCGGAAGTCGGTGGCCCATCAAGAATAAGACAAAAGTACCAAAGCCACAGACTTCCTAATTTAGAGTTATTTTACACCGTTTAGTGTTATTTTTGAAGTCGGTTTTATTTTTTGTAAAAAAGTTTTTTATCTCTTTGTCATTTGCTAAAATATAGATTTAGACAATCTTTGTATGTTATTTTTTCTTTCCGTTTATTAACGAGCTAACTTCGAACAAATTTGAGTGAATTAATCAATTGTATGTCGGATTAATGTAACAATTAAACTGTTTTGTGTACCTAAGTAAGTGAATTTTGCTTTTGTTTTTGATTTGTAACTGTATTTCCTACTTATAAAAGTAGGAAATACAGTTTAACGCATGTCGTGGCAGCCTGTAATTAAGACAACACTGGAAGATGTAAAGAATTGAATGGGAACCCAAACATATATTTTGGTGTATGCTTTGTTGGTTGTCCTTAAATAACTAAATAAAATAAATGTCATATTTTTAAATACCAAACATCTCGACATAATAACGCAGGGTCAGAGCTACCCCAGCGAGATTTTGAAGGGTTGATTGCGTGCGATGGGGGCTGTATGACGTCATGTGGAAATTTATTATTATAAGGGTACCTTATTACTATTCTTGGGACGTCCTGTCACTCTGATTATGTGTGGAGCAAAGGTGTGATCTGGAGAATGAAGGTGTAAACTTACAATAACAGGGTCCCTGAGAGAATGGCTGGGGTTTCGATTCGGAATTTTCTCATACGGAAGAAAACATTACTATGACCCACAGGTAATTGTCTTGATGTTTGTGCATGTGACCTTAATTTATTTGGGGTTTTAAACCTTTTTTATTTACCGACATCTTAATAATAATGTCTTCTTTTTCATTAGATTAATTACCGAACTTATCAAAATCAAAATCAAAAGTCTATATTCAAACTAGGCTGAGAAACAGCACTATTTGAACGTCAAAAAAAATACATAAAGACAGTCCCCCAAAAACGGCCCACCCTTTGCCACTTCCTAGTTTTTTTTGCTAGGAAGAAGAAGTGGAGGAACAAACTCCCCAGCAACACATCTGTGTGATTTGTTTGAAGAACTAGGTATACAAAGAATCTATACAATGAAATGCTCAATAAATAGCACTAACGTTTATACACTTTGTAAAACATTACATTTCAGAATTATTGTCACGTGTTAGCTAGCACACTCCAATATACCGAGATTTAAAAAAAAAGTACTTAAATATAAATATTCATATTAACATTGAAATCTAAACTCAAGCAAAACAACTACAATACTGAAAAATAACAGCCTCCAGGTATAAAAGGCGTACCCGCTTACATGTGCAATGCTGGCTTACATTCATAAGGCTGTGACTCTAAGTTTAAAATGATAATCTAGGACCACCGAAGTGAAACCCTGACTGCTATGCCGGAAGTTGTGGGTTCGATTCCCACCCAGGACAAATGTTTGTGTGATGAGCACGATAATTTGTTCTGTGTCTGGGTGTTATTTATCTATAATATGTATGTATTTAGAAATAAATAAGTATGTTTATCAGCTGCTTAGTACACAAGCTCTGCTTATCTTGGGACTAGATGGCGTTGTGTGAAAGCTGTGGAATATTTATTTATTCTTTCCAAAAATAGGCTAATTCAGGCAACATGATATATTTATTGACGATTTATAAGTCGGGCGTTGGGCACGACAATCGATATAAAATCAGGCGGTTAAAACGTTAAAAGGTAAGGCTTATATTTTCTTATGTAACGGATAACTTCAAAACTAATAAACCGATTTGAATTTTTGTTTCACCGTAGTGGAGCTACACTATCCCAGGTGACATAGGCTATTTTTTATCCCTGTAATCCCATGGGCATGGGACCTACGCGGGCGGAATCGTGTGACGTACGCTAATCTAAAATTAAACCCTATTATAACCAAAACAATATTTCTAAATACTTTACGCACTAATAAAAATCGTTCCAGTAAACCGAAATAAACTCATTATAGGAATATTTAAAGCTGACCTGAAATATCAAATATAAATACATTTGAAGTAGCTAAAAATACTTCGTCGTATTATATATAATATTGTTTACACTCATGAGCTTTTCTAAACATTCTTTCACGCTAAATTGGTATTTCTATTTATTTCCACGTGTTTGCATAAAAATGGTGGAAAGTATTTTTTCTTTTAAGTAAATTGGTTTAATTGTAAACAGGAATGTTAATTGTATATTAATTTGTGTACTACAATGACATTCTTGAGCTAATTAAGAACAATAATTACTCAATTACAATAAACTAGTTGTTGACTGAAATTTTACTCGCATTCTAGAGCAAGTATTAGACCGGTATCCGGATAAAAAAATATATCCGATACGAGTATATTGTTTTAAGAAAAGCACACATGGAATTCAATCTGAATCAGATTGTTTTTTATTATTTTTTTTTGTTTGTCAAGTCCAAAATGAGGTGTTTCTCTATTAACTTTTATATTGTTTGTTGAACATAACTCTATGCTCCAGTAGGAAGTGGCACCAAAAAGTATTAACTATATTTCTACTAGAGACATATTTCTGTGCAATACGTCGTATTTCATTTCTTATACAAAAAAAACGGGTTTCACTATAGTGAAAATAAGTAAGGTAAATGGTAAGACAGATGTAAGTGTAATACCGGTAGGGGACGCCCTATTAGGACATACACTGACCTTATTGGTGACGTTCTTCAGAAAGTTCAGGAGTGAGTGAAGTACCCGCAACCAGGGGCTCGAGTCTGCTATTGCAATCGTGTCTCAATGACCGGTCATTGATCGAATATTTGACAACTTTGACAGTTTTTGTATGGGAAATGTGTCATAAGTTTGACGTTATACGTCAAAAATCGATCATTGACCGGTCATTGAGACACGATTGCAATAGCAGACTCGACCCCCAGTGTGCGTGTATGACAAGATTTAAACGAAGTATGTGGGAATCGTAGCAGATAGCGTTTTGTAATTTTTGTCTCATCGTCAGCTCACAGTAGTCCACTGCTGGACATAGGTCTCCCCTAATGAGCGCCGCAGCGCCCTGTCTTCAGCTTTCGGCATCTAGCATTTGCCAGCAGTCTCTTGCAGGTCGTCACCTAGTCGGAGGGCGTCCAAAACTACGTTTGCCAGTTTTTGCCTATGTCCAAATGTAAAAAATAAGACAAGCTATTTGTAACTGTTTATTGGAATACCAACAAATATTCTTAAAACTATCGCTTTTATGCCACAATAGTATATGGCAACAATAAAATTGAAATTCTCTCACCGTTTCATTTTTCACAGCAGCGTTCAATATTTTCAATATTCGTGAAGGGTGCTTACAATACATATATTTTATTTACGGATCTACAAAGAAATATCTTGTGAAAGTTCGGGACAGGTATCAAATTTATCAATGCTATCCGAGGTAGGTAGACATTAGTGTCGATATCAGCAACTATTCTAGTAGGTACAGTCTACAACTTATAAGCAATATGCCTAAATTTCATTTTATTTATACAGGGTGTAACGGAAAAGGTATATACATCCGAAGGGCACGGATTCTCTTGGTGATAAGAAACGACATGGCAACGTTTTTATACATACATATCGCCACGCCTGTAATCCCCGAAGGGCTAGGCAGAGGTGTACCTGGTAGTACACCCACATTTCGCCATTATGTTTAAGTCCCATTGTAATAGGGGGCGAGCCTATTGCCTTTTTTTTGTTTTTATACATATACATACATAATTGTAAAGTTGAGCCCGCCCGCGCCGTCGCGCCTTCGTCGGTTAGGCAGAGCCCGATAGGTCTGTACTAGGCGCGCAGAACCCGAGATACTTGAACCTTGCCGGACAGGATTATGACCCTCGTAGTGCGGTGACACGTTTGTTATGAGTTTGCATTTAATAAACTGTCGATATTAAATAATATCGTGAAGTTTCAAAGTTATTAGTTGGGAGCTGAAATTTTGAGGACAGACTCGTTATTAAATACTCTATTCACCCTGTTTGTATGTATCCTTTCCGTTACACCCTGTATTCCATCATCTAGATAACTAGAAAATATTAGACACATGATTTTTCTTTTTCCACTTAACCAAATAAAAACGGTGACACATTAGAAACAAAATATCGCATGACGTCACGATTTCGTACAGCATACTCGTATACTGAATTGTGACGGCACAAGCCCCCCCCCCCGCTACCGTTAATTTGAAATGCTGCCGCTGTATATCGAATTAGTTTTCAATTCATTTGAAAAAGCAATAAAATCTTGTCTATTATTTTTTATTATCTAGTTGATGAACTAAATATAATTTTGTAAAGTCATTCAGCCTCATCATGCCTATTCGGTAAAAGGAACCCTGGAAAGGGACAAACAAACAGTGTAACTTTCTCATTAATAATATATTAGTATGGATATATCTCATAGTCTCAGCCTGATTTCCATGTTCTGTAGGACCACATAATTCTCAGGATCCAAACAAAAGACGAATTCTGCAACGAAATTCGCTCGAAGGCATTTCGACGTATATTCGTAACGCACTGTGGACTTGTCTGATTGGTCTAACAAATCCTGGCAAGACCGCTCGTCGAATAACCAATACGGGTAGGAATGGACAAGATTTGAATTCAGTTCGTTACGTAGCCGACTAGTTACGAGATTTGGAACAAACATGGGAAGATCCACCTTGTCTATAAACTTTCGTCATATAGAATAGAATAGAATTTATTTGTAAGAATGTGGTTTTACACAAATAGTATGGTGTTAATATATTTTTAAAGTTTTATAACAGGTGTGCAATACGCAAATGAAGTTTCGAAACCTTAAATTGCGTCGTTGGTCAAGTGATCACAAGTGCTACTACTGAGCAATCAGGTCTTGGTTTGGATTCCCGAGTCGGAATGATGTGTTAAGTGTTTTCATCTTAAATGGCTCAGTAGCAATCCGGAGTCTGGTTTTATGCCCGGTTGACGGCAATAGGCATGCGGCGTTCTAACACCTAAAACTTAAACATCAGAGACTACAGGCGTGATTTTATGTTTCGAGTGTAAAATCTTAACATGATTGTTGTTGTAAAGGTTGTAAGCACAACTGCTGAACTGGTTGGGCAATGTTATTCAATTTAATTTACTGTAAAATAAACCATTCTGATAAAATTAAACAAAGTTATGCCACAAACTGTAACCAAACACGTAACAAATCATTCAACAAAACACAAAACAGCTGATTCTGACACTCTTTCCAAACATTCACCTTCCTAACACAGTAATAAACAAAAAGGACACGTTATATCAATATCCAAAACATCAAACGGGACATCATCCCCGTGACCCACTATCCATCCTCCCTCTATCCTCCGAAGCGATCCATCCCAAACATGTATAGTGTAGAACAGAGATTCTCAAACTAGGTTCCGCGGAACCTAGGGGTTCTAAAATGATAAAATGATGTTTATTTTGTAAATAGGTTTTCAAAAACACTTTTACACGTCATTTTTTAACTCTGAGAAGAAACACCGAAAGAAACTCAGAGGTCATAGTCTCTTTTAAAGTCCAGACATTATCTTGGTCACATCAAGTAAGAACCATGCAGATTAGTGTCTGGTCTTTTGAGGAAAGAACCACACAGATATGAGGGGACCAGATCAATCAGTTCCGAAGAATAGTCATCGGGGTTCCGCCAAAATTATTTATTTAAATAAAGAGAAAAAAACAATTATTCAAAAAAACATTACTTAAAACAATTTCATTCTTCACATTCTAACTTTAAGTTAGGGATAATGTGTTTCAATATTGTATTACCAATTTCTTAGAAAAGAAATCCTGTGTTAACTTGTAGGTAATTATTTGATAAGGAGTTCCAAAAAATAAAAGGTATTTGGTGTTCCGTTTACCTTTAAAGTTTTACAATCTCTGGTGTAGATAACTCAACATCACGCACGGAGCCTCGTTCAAACTGAATAATACAACAGACGCACGTGTCAACGGGGCTATGGAACTGGGGCGAGTTACTTGACAATAAAATGTAGTTTATATTCATACGGTATTCTATGATTTTTGTACGGGCAGGGCTTTCAAAGTGAAATGAAATGGGCGATGAGTTGGTAAATAAATGTTGCAAAGGTTTTTTTTTCTACGAGTTATCTACTGTCGTGATGACCCGGAGGTTAAGGCACCCACCTCATGTGTCATTGTACGAGGTTGTGGTTGAAATCAAGGTGATTTAAAACAAATGAGACTTTTTCAATTTGTGTGTAAGTACTTTCTAAGTTTATTTAAGACATCATTCACATCGATGAAGCAAAATGTTCGAAATTGAAATTCTGTCGTGAGCAAGCTTGGTGATCAATGTTCGTGCCTTCTCTGTATGAAAAAACCTTTATTTCTAATGTAAAGTCACTCATCCACGGATCAACCTTCGAAAGCGTAGCTTAACCGCAGCTTGTTCGACTGTTATTTTGTAGCCCCAAGCACCATTATTCTTTTAAACCAACCACCTTAAAGAACGATAGAAGAGTCATCTACTATTTATAAAGAACACTGCTCTACGTTGGTATAACTATCTTATTAAACACACGTGACAAAACCTAATCAATATCACTATCCAACACACTCGCGCCAGTAACAAGCATATTACCTACTTACACTAAACGCCTAACTTGTTTAGTCAGTCTGTAATTAAAACTTTGTGCAACTATTTATTAAATGATAAAATAAGCGAGCGTCCGGGCACGATCCCGGACTAGCCCGGGACGGTCCCGGTGCCCGGGATGCCGGGATACATCTCAATTATAAGCCCCACCGGACTCACTATCGATGTAACCGCTAAACGAGGGCTGCACAATTTTGAACATGGAACGACGGGATATTTCGAACTTTTAGCTTTGGGGCGTCTAGATTCTTTTGAGTCGGGTTTCAACTCATTTCCTCTAATATCTGATCCACTTCTACCTCTAAAACTTCAATATCTGATCTGATAGATTAACTTAAATAAACGTATTTATTTATTTATTAATATAGCACAGCAACGACTTATTTACAAAACATTTACAACAATACATTTAGGTACGAGGGCATCCTGTGTAAAAAAGTTACTTAAAGGTACCTATGCACTTAAGGTATACCTACTAGTAGTAGAAATCCTTTGGTAACTTGGTTCAAATGAAATTTATTTTATCGATAGAAAGAAAAAAGACAAACCATTACAGGTTTAACAGTACAACACAAAGTAAGAACATAATAAGACTGCGTGCGTAGAATAAATAAAATAAGAGGAAAAGAGAAACTCTGTCTGTATAATACCAATTTTTATTTTCTTTAGTCTGCCTGTTTGTTTGTTAGGTAATCTCCGAAATGTCTGGACCAATTTTGACGGGAATTTCACTGGAGATAGCTTATAAGGAGTAACGATGGAGCAACGACTGTTAAATATCTACAAATGGCAACCAGGACCAACGGCTTAAGGTGCTTTCCAATACACAGAGGGGTCTTGGTACGTAATGAATGGTAACCCATCTACGGATCGACCTACGCAAGGTAGCTTAACCTTTGATCGACCCGTACGTTTGTTATTATTTGGACACATATACACTTTAAACTTTATAGTTTCTAAATAAATCCACAAAATCTTTTACAACTTACTTTAGCTTCTACACCACTATGGTCACTGGAGTTCATATAACAAGAGTAGATTACAAACTAACCTAACCTAATTAATTAATATGGCAACATTTTATACTTAAACTGACAATTTCGCGCTAACATAGATAACTAATGGCGGTAAACTGATACGAAAATTAGATTTTCGCTAAATGTAGGCCATGTTTAAACTGTGCTGCAGCCGACATTTTGTATTTTCCTAGAACAATATTTTCAAGACACGAAGAAACCGAAAGAGTTATATTTTGTAAGTTCTATGTTAGACGCCATAGAACAGGGACTCGGCATACCACGGAAGAGATGGAGGGAAGGCCTGGATGTCTACCTTGAGAATTTAACAGACATAACGAATGGAGGGAGCCCTTTGCTTGGCAGAGGGACAGTACAGGTTAGTCATAATAATAAAAAATGTATTGTAGGGTAAGCTTTGTTATGGACAAGTCCGTACATGCCTCTTGAAGCAATGAAGATCTTAAAGTCCAGCACGCGTAGCATGATCACCGAAGAAACGGTCTTTGTCGTGTCTCGGAAGAAAAGAAATTAAGTGTTCATGCTACGCAGGCCGGTTTATTGAAAGAAATTTGACAGATTGAGGTTCCTGTCGATATAATCTGTCACTTTGCCGATTCGTCTGTAGACAAAGGCCGTTTCTTCGGTGTTCAATGTGTTCATGCTACGCATGCAGGGGATACAATTCAACCATCTAGGATCTCGCATGGATACTTATCAGAAAAAAAAAAAAATGACGTGTGGCACTCGGAGACTGCCGCGGTAAAGCTATTGCATAGCATTTTTTATCAACTCCTCTCCTCTCCCCCTCCCCATTCCTCTCCTCCCCCTCTCCCCATTCCTCTCCTCCCCCTCTCCCCGTCTCCCCCTCCCTCCCATTCCCCCACACCTCCCACGCCCCTCCCATCACCCCTCCCTCCCCTTCCCTCACCCCTCCCTCTGTTTCCCCTCGCTAACCCCTCCCGACCCGTCCCCCTATCCCCTTCCCTCTCACCTCCTCCTTCCCCCTCCCCTCTCACCTCCTCCTTCCCCCTCCCCTCTCACCTCCTCCTTCTCCCTATGCCTGCAATATAAATATATAATATATCTAAAAATATATATGCAATAGCTTCGGCCTTCAAGCCACACCTCCTTGCCCGTCGGAGTGGGGAGCGTGAGGTTTTTTCGTTACGGAATTTCTAGATTCGGTCCCCGCGCTCAAGGCTCGCGATAGAAGCTATGCAATAGCTTAACAGCTGAAGAAATTGGAAATAAAACGTTACTTCATACCGGGATGGGACAAGTCTCATTTAGTCAGTGAGTAATGAAATGTGCGTCGCGTTTGCAAGCCTCAATTTCAACATGGAAAACCCTGCAGTTTTTACTGTCCATTTTGAGAACATTTGTCCTCAGCTATATGTAGTTAATGACAAAGAGTTTAAATTCAAAACATAATTATTATTGCTTCCTACGATACCGTTTGTGAACCACTGTTGCAAGATTTCGGCTGAGTCTGTCACCTTGCAGCAATGATATTACCACGTATTTCTGTTTTAGTCTTTGTATGTCACTAACCTAGATTGTAAGTGTATTACTAATAACACTGTGTCTTCTTACTTGAATTGAATAAAACTATTATCTATATCTCTAATATTATAAAGCAGAAGAGTAACATACTCTGGTTGAACGCGCTAATCTCAAGAACCACCGGCTCGATTTGAAAAATTCTTTTTGCGTTGGATAGTCCATTTATCGAGGAATATAACATCACGCTATGACCAATAGGACCGGAGCAGCAATAATAAATGTTGCAAGCGGAAAAAAGCTTCCGTTGCGTGCGCTGCGAAAACGGTTTAAATTACGCAAAAATCAAGGGCAAAAGCTAGTTATTTAAAGGTTAAAGTTACATGGATCCCCGTCTCAAAAATAAACACAATACATGGCAAACAAGCCCCTGTCATATCCAATTATGCTTTAATTTCACT
Source organism: Euplexia lucipara (assembly GCA_921972225.1). Classification (NCBI taxonomy): domain Eukaryota; kingdom Metazoa; phylum Arthropoda; class Insecta; order Lepidoptera; family Noctuidae; genus Euplexia; species Euplexia lucipara. Next base: position 3,035,638 of record OV179168.1, on the reverse strand, counting down.
ACTTTTAACACTATTCAAATTACATCATTCTTCAACGTAATACCGCGGGGTATACAGATGACGTCACTTGTCATGTCCGTTACCTACTTAGGCTGGAAACGCAACCCACCAAAGGCCTTATATCCCCGAGGACTTGTTTTAATTTGGAAGTGGAATTAAGTTTATTCAATTTTGGAGGTGTAATATTGTGAGTTTTGTAACAGAATAATAATTTAAACAATATTAGTAGAACGCATTCGACTTGACCATAAAAAAAATCTGAACCATAAAAAATAACAGTAACATTTTCCTCGTTGGTGTAGCGGTCACAAATGTTACCGCTAAGCATGAAGTCCTGGGTTCGGTCCCTGGACAGTGATATTTTTTTTTATCTGGAGTAGCAGGAGTCTCGATTCGTGACTAATTGATGGCAATTAGGCTTACCCCTATTATTTATTGTAATAATTCAAACACACTAATGTACATATGCGGACTTAATGCGTCAGGCACTAGTTGTCTGGCCTTTTTGCTGAACTGGACCCTTTTGGCGCAGCCGCAAAGGTACACAATTTTTTTTTGGAACTTCAATTGTTTAATTTCTTTCAGTTGTTTTTTTTTTGCTATTGTTGTTATATATTATCGTGTGCCTTTTGGGCCAAATAAATGCTTTTTCTTCCTTTCTTTCTAAATGCTGCGTAGGCATTTTCTACCAGTCAACTTTTCACATAGGACTTTAACATAACTGGTGGAATTAGGGTGTGCTAAAGAAGCACCTCTGCCTAACCATTTGGGCCTAAACCATACGCCAGACTGTTGTTGAGTAATTCCAAAAAAAAAAACCAAAAGACACTTTGCCCAACCCGAGTTTCAAAACCATTACCTCAAGCTTAGAAGTAGCACTTGCGACCACTACACAAACGGGGCAGTCGGTAAATAATCTCGTTAAGTAAAATGGAAGGTCTATAAACTCGGCGTAAAGTGTAACGTAGTGGAGATTATAGCCTGCCTATTGACGGCAGTTGAATAACAATAGACTCGGTCGTGGTGAATTTGAATTTTGTGTTTTTTTTGGATGTTATGTATAGTGTAGTTCAAGGCTTTTCGTGATCGTAATAGAAATACATACATACATAAACTCACGCCTTTTTCCCATGGGGGTAGGCAGAAACTACAGAGCGCCATATGCTACGATTCTTACATACTTCTTTTGCTTCGTTTACATACATACATGTTGCCATACACACACGCCGATTGCGAGTACTACGCACCTGACCTTTCTGAAGAACCTCTCCAAAAAGGTCTATGTATGTCCTTCTAGGGCGTCCCCTCCCGGCGTTCCCACATACATCTGCCTTGAAATACCTTTCGTTAGTCGCCTTTCATCCATCCTTTCGTGACCGAAACGTGACCAAACCATCTAAGCATACTCTTTTAATAGAAATATAACGGTTTTATCAAATAGTTTAATAAATACAGTTGCACTGTAACTAAAATTACAGTGGCCTGCAAAAATTAAGTACCAACTACACTTTTATATATTTTTTTTTGTACTATAGAAGTTAGAGATTAAAAATAAGTAGCGTATAGTATAGCCCATTTTATAAACTTTCTTTGAAACTAATAATATTACATTAGTAACATTTTATACTTTAAATATAATTAAATATTTTAAAAGTATTTTATAGCTTAGTGGCCAGAAGCTCAATTAATGTTTACCAATATGTAGTTAGTTAAAATAAATGTAAAAATAATAAAAAATCTATACTTGGGACGACACGAGAATTATTATATCCTATGAAATAAAAAAAAAGCCAAATCGGTCCTTAAATAACCGGCAAAACACATAAAAAATCAACTGCAGTGAGCACCTCCTCCTTTTTTGTAAGTCGGTTAATAAAAGACGATGATGATGATTGATCTGTGAATCAATTTGTTCAACACCTACTTTCAATAATCAAACTACTTTAAATTGACTTCAGAGCCACACAGTTTAAATGAACCCCTAATCCCTACAACATTGACAAAACTTCCGCCTGCGACACTACCGACACGTGACGTCACCGGTGACACGGTGACGTCACGTACCTATTTGCATGTAAATTAACGCCTACACTGCGTTAATGAAAGTGTAACACTTGTTATCTAAGTTTCGCAGATTAACTCCAGATTTAGTACGGTGTATTGACAAAGTAGTTAAGTCAAAAGTTAAGAAGACAGACTATGCCCTGATTTTAAAGGAATCCCATTAAACTGAGCCTGCCTTTGTGTTGCATTCCCCGAAGGACCAAGTGCCCCAACATTTTATAACTGATGAAATGTTGGTTGAAGTCTGATGCAATTGGGAGCGAGACTATTGCCATTAACCAAAAACAAATTTAGACTTCGGTTTGCTACTGAGAATGTTCTGATTGAAAAAATCAATATCACTTGACCCGACCCGGGAATCGAACCCATGTAAGTAAATATGTTGTTGTCTCCTCTAGTGGCACCTTTCATCACGCCTGTAATCATTAAAGGGTTAGTCAGACGTGTACCACATTTCGCCAGTTATGTTGAAGTCCCATGTAATAGGGACTATTGCCATTAATCGAGAGCTAATCCAGACTCTGGGTTGCTACTGAGAAATTCCAGATGGAAAAACCTCAATAAGACTTTGCCCGAACCGGGATTTAACCCGGGCCTCATGCTCAGCAGTAGCGCTTGCGATAGTTTACAATATTTACCGATTTGTAATATTGTTAATTTGTGGATAATGGCCACAACATAGAAATCTAAAAAATAGGAGAAGTGGCAAGGGGGCGTGTCGGCGACTCCGCGACGTGCTCAATTGATCACGTCTTAGGCAAATGGCCGTCTATTTTATAGCAATGCCGTGGGCCACAACGTTGCTTATACGTAACGTTGCTTTAACGTTATTTTGACAGTATATGCATGGCGTTCTGCGGAGCGCTTGCTTGTGTGTACCTGATAAGTACGTGAGGCGACGGCGACGGCCGCCGCTGCTGTGGGTGCGACCCGCACGCACCAACCTGCTGCAGCACGCGCCACTTACGCGCGCACTGCGTACGCTCAATGCGGTGTCACAACGGATTGACTGTTTTTTTTGTTCACTGAGTGAATTCACACGGACTGCCTTCTGTATCATTTCGTCGGAGACTTTTGCCGGTTAGATAATAGGTTAGATTTTAGTTCTATTATAAGTTATTAGATGTAAGTATGTCACTACACTATCGAATTGGGTGACTGTAATGATAGTTGTATGTTTTTTCGAAATAAATAAATAAATAAAACATTCTGACAAAACCATCTTTGTCCACCATGTTTTATAAAAATAAAATTCAATGATTGATCATACTTTTAAGTAAAGATAAATTTAAAAAAAATAGTCATCAGCAATTAAAAACCAGTCGGTAATCAAATTTATCAAAATAAATTACAGTTATTATCATAAGTTTGTTACTACAAAAAGCCCGTCCACTGTGGGCCAAAAAGAACGTAGCGTCAAATCGTCGCATTAGGGCTATCGGACCATCTCTAACAATTAACAAGACAAGGAATTGGGTGACTGACAAAAAAAATAACAGAGGGGAAGGAAGTATTCGTTTAGATAGTTATCTCGCTTATAATGAACCGGCCTGCGGGATTAAAATGTTTCTTTTGTAATCATAATTTCGGTGTGTAGTTAATTCTGTACTCGATGGCGTAGAGTAAAACGCAATGATATTATAAGTAAGAAGGTGTAGATAGGTTACCTAAACGAGATTCGATCTTCAATGTCGCTTGTTGAGCGCTTATCACCTATCTACAACTTTTTATTTATTATATGTATAATTGGTGAAAGTTGTGGAATATTTATAATGTACTAGCTGTACCCTGCCACGCTTTGCTGTGGCGCATTGTGATTGAATGATTAAAAAAAATGATAAAAGCAACCCTTTATGCATCATGCTAGAATTTCAGCTCGATCGGTGCAGAACTTTTTGAGTTTTTGAAGCGTACACAAACCAACATAATACTTATTTTTATATAGGGATTTTTTTTTAGATAAAAACAATCCTTGATGCGTATTATATATCATGCTAAAATTTCACCTCGATCGGTGCAGAACTTTTTGAGTTTTTGAAGCGTAAACCAACATAACAGATTTATTATTTATTATGATTATTTATTTTGAATTTTACATAGAAAGAAAGGAAAATAATTTATTTAACGCAGGCTGAGACGTGTTAAATCATTAAAAATCTTAGTAAAGTGCCTAAACTTTCGGTGAATGAAATTATATTTATTTCTATAAGTAAATCTTTCCAGGTTCTTTTACATGTATTTTTTACCAAAAACTGAATGGCATTTCCAACATGACTAATCCCTAAAAAGAAATACCGAAAGAAACTCAGGAGTCATTGTTACTTATAATGGAATAAGTTGTGACCCATGTTTGTTGTTTACCAACCATTTTATCTTCTTGGCGTGTAGAAATATAACCAGTTACATACCTGAAACAATAAAAAAACATAAATAAATAAAGAATCATAGTAGATGGGGGTAACTGTAGTTTCTGACTACATTCAGGAAGAAGAGGCGTAAAGTTATTTTTGTACGAGTTATAATTTGTTTTCATTTTATTTCTTCCAGCAATCCTTTCTATACTGCATTAAATATCGAAACCTACCAAAACCTAAACCAAACCTTAGTTGTTACTTAAACTAATACCCTAAAGGGTAGATTTATGAGGTTCAAAATTTTGTATGTAATACCTGTTCATCATATACAGGGTGTCTCATTCAAATGGGTCAGTATGGGAAAGTCTGAAACTGTAAGACATACGAAGATCTGTTCTGAGGAACCATGTCATCGATTTTAATAAAAAGAGAAACTGCATTCATACATTTTAAAAAACATCTGTACTCCATTCGGGAATCGAACCCGGTTATTTTGAAAAAAAAAACCTACACTATTTCTATTTAGATATCGATTGTGCAGGTCTTAAGCAGTAAATGTCTGTATGAAACATGATGTCTAAAATGAATAAAATGCATTATTTCCACATACTTTAATTTACTTTAGTAGGTGCTCGAAATGACCACCGCCTTTTTCAATTTCGTATGTCTTACAGTTTCAGACTTTCCCTGACCCATTTGAATGAGACACCCTGTCTATAGCCTAGCTTTTTCCCAACTATGTTGGGGTCGGCTTCCAGTTTAATCAAATGCAGCTGAATACCAGTGTTTTACAAGGATCGACTGCCTGTATGACTTACACAACCCAGTAACTGGGTAAGACGATATAAGTACCCCTTGGTTAAACTGGTTGTCAGATCTTCCAGTTTCAGACTATCTGTAACTACTTTCACAAATCTGTGAACAAGTGACAGCCAAAACTGAAGTACGCAGTAGTCTTGACATGTAGTGAATTTTCACCCATCCTCGGTCCAACCTCATCAAGCGTAGCTTAACCTTTGATCGAACCGTGAGGGTGTTATTATTTAGCCACAAGCTGCAATACTTGTTCATCATCATCATTTCAGCCATAGAAAGTCCACTGCTCGACATAGGCTTCCTCTATAGATCTCCAATAAGACCGGTTGGAAGCGGCTCGCATCCAGCGCGTTCCCGCGGCCTTAATGAGGTCGTCAGTCCACCTTGTGGGTGGACGTCCTACGCTACGCTTGCCGATACGTGGCCTCTACTCGAGAACCTTTCAACCTCATCGGTGATCAGTCCTCCGTGCTATGTGCCCTGCCCACTGCCACTTCAACCTGCTAATCCGCTGAGCTATGTCGGTAACCTTGGTTCTTCTACGGAGCTATGGAATAAATACACTTATAAATACTTTGAAAGTAATCACTGCGTATAGGTTTGGTAGGTAGGTACTTTATTTTAGTAATTTCGTTTTTGACCTGTATGGTCCATTGTTTGCCACTAGGGTTACATAAAGCCCACATCTTATTGATACTGAAGCCACGGGTTCAGCCTAAGTAAACATCAGGATTAGATAATCTGTTTTTCTTTACGTAGGTTTAAGCGTTATTTGGCCATGAATTTGGGGTTTCCATTTAGGTTGAAAAGTGAGGTCGTAAAGATAATTTAGCCTGAAGCCAAAAACCTTAGTTCGTGTTTCACGAGAAATTCCTAGAAAGGAGGCAACATTTTTTTAAGTAAAACTTTTTACTAATAGACGGTTGTGTTTTTAAGTTTACATGAGTGGTTTATTTTTCTCCAGATATTTTGATATTAAAACCAAAATACTAAACCGATCAATAATATTTAATATGGGACCACACGAGAAGTAACCTTGACTGCTATGTCGGAGGTCGTGGGTTCGATTCCCACCCAAGACAAATGTTTGCGAGATGAGCAGGTTAGTTAGTTCTGTGTCTGGGTGTAATTTATCTATAACTAGCAGACGTCCCGCGGTTTCACCCGTGTTGGTGCGTTCCCGTGGGAATACAGGAATAAAAAGTAGCCTATGTGTGAATCCAGGGTGTCAGCTAACTTCATACCAAATTATATTAAAATCCATTCAGTAGTCTTTATGTGTAAGAGTAACAAACTTCCATCCATCCTCACAAACTTTCGCGTTTATAATATTAGTAGGATAGTAGGATAATTATGTATGTATTTAGAAATGCACAAGCATGTTTAGCAGTTGTCTACTACTCATAGCTGAAGCTCTGCTTAGTTTGGGACTAGATGGCGTTGTGTTAAAGTTGTAAAATATTTTGTTTATTTATGAAGTAACACACAAAAAATAATACAACCGAACTAAGAACTTCCTCATTTTTTGTAAGTCGGTTAAAAACGATGTCTAAAGATTACTTACAAAGTAAATAATAATTTAGAATATCACATTGGTACGTGTCCGGATTTAAACCTACAACCTCGAAAGCTAAACTACAAAGAGCAAAACTTGTTAAAGGTCAATTCAGCTGTGAAAACCCGCTGACCAAAGCGCTACGCTGTGGGATTGCTACGGCGTAGCGGGTACGCTACGAGGCTACGCGCCGCTACGGTTCTCCGTTTTTAGTCTCAGGATTTTTTGCTTTATTTAACTTCGTCTTTTTAGAGTTCCGTAGTGAAATGGCAATAATGGAACCATTATATTTTATGTCCGTTCGGATGTGGCACACAGTACCCCAAGAGTATTGACCTTATTTCAGTCAGAAAATTATATTTTCTATATTTGTATTTACTACTACTAGTAATTGAGTAGTGAAACAATGGAAAATATTCAAGCATATATTTTTTTCAATATTCGTAACTCATCATGTGCCTAGCCTTTTCCCAACTATGTAGAACCAACGGCTAAACGTGCTCTCCGGGCACGGTGGACTCTTGTTATGTAATGAATGATCACCCATCCAAGGACCGACCTCGTCTAGCGTAGCTTAACCTTCGATCGAACCGTGAGGCAGTTAGCCACAAGAAAGTTTAATCTTAAAGATTGATGCCAGCTCGATCAAAATGTATGAACCAACTGATTTTATTTTCGCTGACATTCTTCTGTACCTGACTCCTTCTAAATGACTGGACCGGCTTCAATGCAATTTTGTATTGTGTTTGAATGGTTCCTCAAGGGTGGCGCTGCGATTAGACAAAACAACGTCTGCCATAACCAACAAAATTAACACTATCGAATGATAGTGTTAATTTTAAATCCCAGGAAAACAATTTCAGTACATTCTAGTTTTCTCTTCAAAAGTATCACCTTCCAAGATATAATATTCAACGTAAGGAGGCCGCGGTATACTCGCTCGTGCAAACAGCAAAGTCAAAGCAACTTCAATGTGCACACATGACCGCGAGCGGGCTGTGACAGAGGGTGAGGTGACAGTGTAAGCGGGGTGGATGACCTGAATTATACAATCGCTTACTCTTATGAAAGAACTTATTTACGTTCCGTGGAGATAACTAAAAATAATTACGAGATATCTTATACTTATACTATAAATAGGAAAGATTCGATTGTTCGTTTGCATTGAATAAGCTATGAAACTACTGGACCGTTTTGAAAAAATCTTTCACCGTTGGGAAGTTAAACTACCCCCAGGTAACAGAGGCTACTTTTTATCCCTGTATTCCTACGGAAATTGAAACTACGCGGGTGAAATTAATATTAAATAAATATTCTTCAACTTTCACACAATGCTATCTAGTGTCAAACTAAGCAGAGCTTGTGCTATGAGTACTAGACAACTCATAAACATACTTATATATTTCTAATTACATACATACCAACACTAATATTATAAAGAGGTAAAATTTATTTGTTTCTTTGTAAGTTTGTATTTAGGGGCTAATCTTCTGAACTAATGATCCAATTTTTAAAATTATACCACTGGTGGAAAGCTACACTATTCCCGGATGGCATAGGCTACTTTTTATCCCAGGAATCCCACGGGAACAGAAACTACGCGGGTGAAACCGCGGGACGTCTGCTATTAAAAGACATGGGTGGGAATCAAACCCACGACCTCCGGTTTAACAGTCAGAGCCACTAACAATATTCTCCCCGATAATCTAACCAACAGCCTAGGTTAACCATATTGCATTTCAACATCGAAGTAGTTTTAGGGTCGACTTTACAATGATCAAATCTGTCTCGACTGGCCTGTTGGTCTAGCAGTTAATGGTCCTGTCTGCTATGCCCAAAATTGTGGGTTCAATTCCCACCCAAGACAAATATTTGAGTGATGAGCATGATCATTTGTTCTGTGTCTGGGTGTTATTTATCTACAATGTATTTAGAAATATATAAGTATGTTTATCAGTCGCCTAGTACTCATATCACAAGCTCTGCCTAGTTTGGAACTAGATAGCGTTTTGTGAAAGTTGTAAAAAAAAAACTTATAACAGAGGAATAAAAATGGCCATTTGAAAGCTTTTCTACAGATATAAAAGTTATAGGCCAATTGAAAAATCAGCCCTAAGACGACAAATCATGTAAACTACTTTTGATCAATCAAGTAACTGACAAAATCTATTCACGCTTACACTGGGACCCCAACCTTAACCATTTACGCGGCCTTAAAAGCGGTCGCCTCAGCTAAGATTGAGCCTCCAAGACACTGCCTCCAGCTATGAATCCAAATGAACGTTTGACCAAAACCGCCAACGTTTGGTCAAACTCTTGTGCAACGTTGGCGTTAGTTTCAAACAGTTTGGTGGCAGTTAGATTGGTGGTTTGATGGGCTAAGTTGGACGTTACTGATTTGATCTTTAGTAGTTTTAGTTTCTACTACTACTTCATTGATTCGTGGTCACTTTCAATTACAAGCAACTCTGGTAACATCTGATGTTGGATGCAGTCAAATAATAATAATAATAATTTTCCACAACTTTCACTCAACGCTATATATGAGTACCTACTAGAAAACTGATATACATATTTATATTTCTAATTACATTTATATTATAAATAAATTACACTCAGATACACAACAAATGAAAGAAAGAAAGAAAACATATTTATTTGGCACATGCCATAAGTGCACAAAACAAAATGATCTTTCTCGTCACACAAACATCCGTCTAAATTTTATGCGACCTTTTAAGATTTATATGGGAAGAGAATTACCTAAATCGGACTGCTCTGTAAAAAGTTACGCGTCGCATAAAGAACCTCCTCCTTTTTTTTGTCGGTTAAAAATGCCTTGTTGTGCCATGCCGCCAGTCACAGTGTGCCGGGCCTTGATCAGCAGTCTATCCCCTCGATATGACCACACCATTTTCCATCGTATATTTTTGCATCTCGAGAAACCCACTGGTTTGACAGTAACATAATTTAACTGCCCGTCAAATGCAAGTTCAAGGCGAAGAGTGTTAATGCTTTATGGGCACATTAACCTGGTTTACTCCGTTGACTGTTATAGCGTTATGGTGTGAGATAACGAGATGAAAAGGCTTGTAATATTTTAAACAATTCTGTTGTATATTTAAATCATGAAAGACATTTGCATTACAAAATGAGACGATTCGATTTGAACAATCGTGGTTATTGTAAGACGAATCCTATGTTGCATTGAAAAAAAAAAACAAATTAATTAATCATTTTACGTTTTTTGTAGCTGTTTTTTTATCCCACACATTCATATTAAAAAAAAACATTGCCGTCATGAATAAAATTATGATAACTAAGCAAATAGAGACGCGAAAGTAAAATGATTAAAATTCTCTCACGTCACAGCAAAGAAAATTATCTCAAAAATCTGACAAATTATGTAAAACAAATGTGACATGACATTTAAAAAGACTGTAGGAACTTAATTTAAGTTTTGTTAAAAGGCAAAACAAAACAAAACAAACAAACTTGCAAAGAACATAGCTAGAATATTAAAAAATAAATAATAAAAATTAAAAACCCCCAACGCCATAAAGTAAAGCTCACATTTAAAAAGTTTAAAATAACACTTTCGTATCGTTGAGCTGTGTGATTTTATGTCGCGTCGGGGTACTGCAAAAGTAAGGAATATTCCTAGCAGATATTAACTTATATTAGCGGTACCCCGACGTGACATAAAATTACAAATTACATGGCTCAACGATAGGAAAGTGTCACTGAGTAATACATTGTGTTGGACTAAAGAACTAGGAAAAATGGCCCAAAATAATCTAGATACGTAACTTTAGTTCTAAAATAAAAATTAAATAAACATAACATGAAATTAATAGCTCAAGCCAAAGCACTATAATCGTATTTACAAAATAAACGTGAACTGAACCTCATATTTACAACTCAAAACTAAACTGCAACATAAAATCGTGGAAATTTCAGTTCATTGCAACATTTATTATTCCATTTTCATTACAGAGCGCTATTCTAAACTAACAGTTGTCATAATAAAGTCTAACAAATGTCCAGTAAAAACAATAGGTACCTTAATGAACACTAGAAATTAACTTTTTATTTCTGTGCTCTAAATAATCATCAAAGTCAACGTTTTATGTAAAACCGTAACTGCTGCCACATATTGTTACAAAAACACGTTTTTTCCTTTAATCCAGAAGGAAATTAACATAATTTATTTCTAGACAGATTCCCTGATCCGAACACAAAAGAGGACTATTAAAAGGCTAATTTCAGAACGCATTCATAAACGTCGTCGGTTACCGTGAACGTTCTAAATTTAAATTAAAACGCGAAACGCGTGGTAATTTTCATTCGACGCTCAACTTTGACAGTGTAAACACGTCTCTTGAACAAACATGAAAGTTTTAAATGTTGGAAAATTAATTAGACACACTGAGGGGCGGACGTTGGGTCGGATTTTGTGTGAGCATATGAGTGTCTATTTCGACTCCTTAAATTTAATTGGCTGTTAAATTAATATAGAGAATTATGTTTAAACCGCTCAGAAGTAAATAAATTCTTGAGTCATTAGTTCCTCTTAATTACTTCCGTGGACATGTTCTTAAGTTTTCGTATTATTTAGCTTTTGTTACATACTGATATCTCCTATTCTGGTGTATATCAACAAGTATCAGCAATAAAAAGTCCTCAGAGAACATAAATAACATCTAAAGATTCAATAAGTCAATAGGATCTCCGTTGTGAAAGTCACAAATCTTCTGAATCGGATTTGTTGAAAAAATAATAAAAAATCGAAGAGTGCCGATTTTTATTTTTATCGGTTATTATAATTTTATTGGGAAAGGCGTCTTTGAGGGTTCCGGTGCTTAAGAGTGCTAATGGGACCCTATTTAATAAGCCTTCGCTGTTTGTCTGTCCTAAGTATCTGTCAGCGGGCTGTGCCTTATAAACTGACTGTAATAAGTAAACAGTTGAAACTTCGTGGGGTTAGTGACTAACAGGAGTGGTGATGTAGGCGAAGTGAAGGCAGTTTAGCTGTCATTCCACACTAATGCTAGGCATTGACAGTACACTTCACTCAAGTTTCCACGGGATAACTTTGACTGAATCGACCGGTAGTTCTTGAGCAGTAGTGTGATCGGCGGACAGTCAAGTCGCGAGTTTAAACCCAAGACACGCACCTATGACTACTCATGAAAGATGGAATCCTGGCTTCGATATCCAGGTCGGGTGATAAAATGGTCACGTTTCATTAATTTTTGACTGGATTGTTGGTCTAGCAGTTAGTGGTCCTGACTGATATGCCGGAGGTCGTGGGTTTGATTCCATGTTTGTGTGGTGAGCACAATCATTTGTTATGTGTTTGGTTGTAATTTATCTATAATATTTAGAAATATATAAGTAAGTTTACCTATATCAGTTATCTAGGACCTATATAACACAAGCTCGGCCTAGCTTGTACCTACATAGCGTTGTGTGAAAGTTGTGGAATATTTATTTATTATTATTATTGTTCCCTCAACGTGACCAAATTCCTTCTGATGCTACAATCCAGTTAAAAATCAACTCTTCAATAACTTAACCAGTTAAATGAACTTAAATAATGTAGACCTACTATAAACTAGAATGCTAAAGTGGGCCATGCACCCAGCACCCACCTATATCATAAAAGTGGGGTCCTCTTAAACCGTTTACACTCCATCCTGTATGAAAGGGTCCATTAAATTATAAAGGGGCCCCCTTTATCATAACATACACGAAATTTTAAATACAACGCCTTTAACAGACTACCTTTTAAATGATGTGATAAATATTGTGGAGAAGTTTTGTACCAGAGTTTTGAGTACCTTCAGCGTCCTTATAATATCATACCTGCATGGGAAATACGGGATGGATTAAGTGGATTGGTTCATGAACCGTTGGTCAACATTACTTATAAACCTTCAACTTTCTATCCAAAGAACTTTTCACCCACGAACGTATCGCCAACAGTATATTTTGACCAATAACCTCAACATAACGACCAAATAGACCGATTTTGTTGTAGTTTCATCGGAAGCTAACTTAATCAAGATAGTAATAGAATATATTTTATTGTTAAACACGAGTATACAGCAAACAAATATGTGCAAGGTCTTAACAGGTGGATCTGCGTGTTCTGCCATTTATGGCGTACAAAAAATAGCACAGTATAAATAGTAATACGCCTTTGTTCTCTGGAAAAATGCCAACAACGTCTACACGCGTTAGCCCTGAATAATACCTCCCGAACTACGAACATCGTTTTGTTCGCAGTTCGGGAGCGGCTTTCCCGCGTCTCGCCTCTCACACCCCGCACGATTGCCCTGTCTAGACGGCTTCGTCGGACGACTGTTGATTTTTAGACTGTGATAATAATATGATTCGTTTTTAACCGTACAACATTTGAGTCTATAAATTAAAAATTGGATAAGAAAAACAAACAGAAATAGAGTAAAATAAAAATAATAACAATAATAAATAAAAAAATGAGAGAGGTTTTTTAGTTAAAATTTATAAAGAACTGTTCAGCCGTTTGAAGATTCACTAAAGGATCCGATTAACTTTCTGGTCCGATTGTACTTAGATCTTTGATAGACAAGGGGTATCGTGTTACCCAATCACTGAGTTGTGGAAGTCATATAGGTTGGTAGTTTACAATACACTGGTATTCAACAGCTGGTTGGATTGGAAGACGACACCAATACAGTTGGAAAAAGACTAGGCAGATGATAGACACCACTCGTTAAGTTCTTCTGCCGTTCGGGTACGTTCATAAAATGTCCCAAGTATTTTACTTTATTACTAGCAGACGTCACGTGGTTTCACCCGCGTATTTCCCGTTCCCGTGGGAAAACAGGGATTAAAAGTACCCTATGTCACCCGGGGATAGAGTAGCTTCCCAACAGTGTAAGAATTTTTGGAATCTGTTTAGTAGTTTCGGAGCCTATTCAATGCAAACAAACAAAACAATCAAACCTTTCCTCTTTATAATATTAGTATAGATAAAGAAAAAGGCATTTGTGATGAAGGATGGGCAAGCACCAATGTCACATTTTCAATTCATTATGCACAGAGGCCAGCAGATCAACCTACCCCAAAGTGTGAAATTTCTTTGATAGTTTTTCAACTTTATTGCAAACAGAATAAGGTTCAAGGTTATTGCAAACAGGGTAGGTTGATGTGCAGGCTGTCGCCTGTCCTTTCTTAGTTTATCTTAGATATTATTGACATCGGTGAAGGAAAACATCGTGAGGTTATTTGGACATTTGTATATTTAATACTATCTGCCTCGGCTAACTTCGTTCCGGCTTAGAATCAAGTTATTAATTTTACTTAGTATTCATTAGTTTACGTCCTATTCTCAGATCTACTGAATTTACACACTAAGTTTCACAACAATCGGTCACACGAGAATTTTATTTATTAGATTATAAGTTTAAAATTACCGATCCGCCTTGAGTAAACCTAGTAATCAACGCTCGTGCCTTCTCTGTACGAGAAGATGCCTTTGCCATGCAGTAGGACAGTAACAACCTGGTACAAGATGTCTCAAAAGAAATTTTATATTTATTTAGCTTACTGCGTGAAAGCAATTTATCCGAGGGGCACGGGGGTGGTGGTGGGGGTGTATGTCAATCGGTAGCCTGGCTCTTGGAAATTTAGTCACTATGGAGCGTTTTTCGGTAGCAGACCGCGCGTTGTGCGTGTGAGAGTTTTACAAAAATGGTGATTTGGCGACAGTAGCGCGTTGAAAATTCTGCAGTATTCGAGGTTTTCGCTTCACTTAAATGATGCACCAAGCATTCCTCTCATTCGACATTGGGTTAAAAAGTTTGAAGAGACTGGTACAATGCTGTGTAAATCAAAATCCGTGCGACCTAGGTCATCAAGAAAGGTAGAAATGCCAGCCATCCCTGAGTCCACCTGCTGAGCCATCATAAGTAATTTTACTGTTCGATTAAATGAGTGCCGCGAGGGTCGACATTTAGACGATATGAATTTTAAGAAATAAATCCCCAAAAAGTGTATTTTAATAATTAATAAACATTTTTTCTATATACGGCTTACTTTTTTTTAAATCGATCCACGAATATAAATTTTCTTTTGAGACACCTTGTATAATAAATGGAATTTCAAAACCTCCGTTCGAATCCCTGTCACATAACGGGTGTGGTTAAAAGCACTCCTTCGCACGCAAGTCGGATGCGGGTTAATATTTCACACTGTGTCACCCTCTCCGCGTATTCAACAAGTTAGCGATATAAATGCGTTTTTGTACAAGTTGGAATTGGTGTTTTTTCTTCTTCTAATATTAAAAAAGAAATTTACTTTGAACCAGTTCTTCTGGGAGTTTTGTTGAGTGTTTTGTTGTAACGGACATTTGTACCGTTTTGTATCAACAGGCTGTTTGACATCGCGGTATTCTACATTTATATCATTCTTGTGTATCATCATTCTGTTGAACAGTCTGGCATTTAATCACGCCTGTATTTTCCACAGGGTTTTGCAGAGGTGTACCGCATTACACCCAAATTTCGATGTATGGCCGCGCCAACGAAATTATGGCCGCGCTTATAATCATCAACCTGGCACAAATCCAGACCTCAGACTGCAACTTGAAAGAAATCCTAGATGGAAATACCCGATAATATTTTGCTCTACCTGAGAATCTAAACCAGCTTCTCAAGCTCAGCGGTACCGCTTTCGACCACTTTTTTTTTTAAGGTTGGAAATCCTCATGGATGTCCCCTGCCCCGGGGAGGACGGAGGGGTCTGTGAGACTCTTACTGACTAAAACCCACCCCGTGTTCCTTCTCACACCTGCGGTGGGGGTTACGGGAACAGAAGATACTTCTGCGACCTCCGACACCGCTTTCGACCACTAGACCAAGGACTGGTATAAAAAAAAACTAAATGCCAGTTAGACATAAGTAAAACCGTTTTAAATTTCATTTGTCCTGTTCAAATGAAATTCTTTACATCGAAGCGTTAGGAACAGTGACTTTTAGGGAACATTAAGAATAAGAATTCCTCTTATTTTATTTTCTACATATTTTCCATGAACAAATACCATAACTAAATCCACGAAGGGCTAGGCAGAGGTGTATGTACCTGTAGTACACCCACATTTCCCCATGTAACAGGAGACGAGCCTATTGCCATCAATCGGGCTCAAATCCGGACTGCGGGCTACTACCGAAAAATTTCAGACGAAAAAACTCAATAACTCTTTGCCCGACTCGGGGATCGAACCTCACGCTCAGCCAACAGGCCAGTCTTATTAATTTCAAAGTCGAAAACGAAGTCTAAGTTAGTAAAAGAGAAGCCAATCACTAGGCTAAGGATAAACAACTTAATTGAAGTCGTACAAGTCTTAACTTACCGTTAACAGTAACTTAGTGAGTTTCACTTACATACAAATAAATAAGATTGAAGTGTAAAGTGAAATGGGGTTATTTCTACTTACGAAAATACACTTCTGGTTTTTCGTGTAGTTAGTGACTTAACTGGTGTCAAGGTTTTTTGCCGCCCATGGACTTCATTGACTTGCTGCATATGCCGCCTACGAGAAATACATCTCAGGCATCCGGTTTTCTCACTACGTTCTCCTTGGCCGTTTTTAAAGCATGTGATAATCACAAATGAATCCGAAAAGTGAGTGCCTTGGGTTTGAACTCGCGACTTAGGTATGACTTGAAAGTCCGCTGGTCACAACACTAGAGTATCACTGTAATGCAATATGAAAGTTTATAAGAATAGGTTCGCACCCTATTACAAATTTATATTAAAAACCACCCATTAGGGCAATGGGTGAATTTTTGAGTTACCATAACCTTACTATAAGACCTGCTGTATCACCAAAAAGTACACTAATGAAATATTCTTTAACTTCATTTAAATGGGACTTGAACATAAGTGGCGAAATGTGATGCACTTTTGAGTAGGCAACAGCCGATATTTTTTTTCAGATTTCCGAGAAGGTCCTATACTGAAAATTGTTCTTATTCATGGGTGAAAATTTGACGTGTTAAAAAATCACTCTGTTTAAAAAAACACATTCCTTGCCCATCTTTAAAGTTAAAGCGACTATCCAAATTGAAAAACACAAAATTAACAAACAACAATGTTCGACGAAATATTTATCATATTTGTATGCGATATCCGAAACAAGCACACCTCTGCCTAACTTTTCGGAGATTACAGGCGTGATATTATGTATCTGATACTTTCCTTATACACATTCAAACGAAAAGAAAAAGAACTCACACACTCTCACAAACACACATGATTGTTTCAATCTGATAAAAATATATGAATTTTGTCTAACCCTCAAAAGCAAGCGGTGCTTACTGGGAACAAATCTGTTCGTTCGAGGATTCAATGAGAATTGTCAATTCCCATAGCAGACGTTACCTGTTCGAATTGGGAAGGCGTTGAGAAGTAGATGTTGCTTTAATCTTATTTCTCAGGTGAAAAGTTTCGTTGTAGGAATTTTCGTGTTTGCAAAGCGATTTTCCAGGTTATTTAGGCAGTTATTTTTATTAAACATTTTCTATTGAGTTTAGCGGAGTGTACCGGTTACTCGGGATACAATATTTTGTTTGAAACTACTGGAAGCCACGTGCTAAAATCTTGTACAGTAATATTGTTAAGAGGTATTTGTTTGTAAGTTTGTATGTAGAGGGGGTAATCTTTGGAACTACTTACTCATCCGATTTGAAAAATTCTTTCAATGATAGGAAGCTCACAGCTATTACAGAGTGCCTTAGGATATGCCTGGTTTCTTTCACGCTAACCACTTTGCGGGAAAGTCCCACTTAAACTCCGATTTGGTTAATTTAGGTCTTGAAATATTTGTGGAAGTCTGTGAAATGTTTAAATGGTGAAAAACAAAAATATAGAAAAATTGTGAGGAAAGCACTAAAAATAACAATACCATACAATCTTTTGATATCCGTCAAAAATTTGATGTTCCTCCCGTCCGTCGTCGTCGGTACGCTATACTCCTCTCATATTAAAGTACGTATTTAAATAAGGCTTTTGAATCGACAACATACATATATGTACAATATTGGGATTATTGCATATTAAGATTTAAAAAGGAAGAAAAATTTCATTGTGTCACCAAGACAACAGTCATAATACATTTTTGGTTGTGAAATTATGCGTAGGTCTGAAATTTATATTGTTACTAAACTTAGAAACAGGTTTTAAGCTGCATAAATAAATCTTATAGTTCGGAAAGAAATTATTCTAATAAATAATGACGGCAGAGACGAACTTCAGTAATTCTTTGCAAATAGGTATTGATATAATACTGTCTGCTTTTTAAAGTAGACCGGGACTACTAAGTCAATTGTATGTAACATAGAGACACGCAGCGCAGTAGTTCAGTTTAAAATAATATTTTTTTTATCTTTCAAAATCAATGCATTTCATTAAGGTACTTAGGTTAGGTAGTTAGGTTCGCTATAGGATAGGTATGGTAAGTTAGGTAGGTTATATATATGTTGTCATTCCAATTGTATATAACACAAAATGTTTAAGTAAGAGCACATTGGAGACTCGCTTAATAAAAAGTAGAAGTACAGTTATTATTGTTTTGGTTCTATTTGTTGTCATCTCATTAAAAGTAAGCATGAGTCTCTAACAAGTATATAAAAAAATTGTGTCAGTGTTTCTAAAAACACTCCTCCGAAACATTGTCTTGGCTTGACCGATCCTAATGAAATTGTGTATATTCAGTAAGTCTGAGAATAGGATGTAAACTAATGAAAACTAAAAATAAAACTAATAAATTGATCATAAGGCGGAAAAAAGTTTACCGATGCTAGTCAAATGATTAAAAATCATGACACCTTACATCGAGTCTCTTCTCTATAAAATCGCCAAATATCAAAAATAATAACCTAACAGCAAAATTGTAATTTACCAACAAAAAGATAAAAACAGGTGTCAGCGTTCCTACTCACTCAAAAAACTAAAGCATAATAGACAAAAGACAGTCATCAATCACACCGCGAGAATGCGCGACATAAAAAAAAAACAAAAATAAAAAAAAGTAAACCAGGCGTAGACAAATGGCGGCCGCTACAAGAGTTTATCCCTTTAGCGAGTGCGAGAGAAGACGGGGTCAAACAACTGAATAATTCAGAACGTAATATAAGTTCAACAAGTCTGCACGGAAAGGGTTATGTAGGTTGTACGATTGCGATTTATCGATGTTTTGTTTGAAATGGAACTTGATATTGATTTGGATTGTTTTTTTTTTTGGAACTAAGTAGCTGTCCGGCAAACTTCGTTCCACCTTAGAATCAATTTATGTCGTTAAACCGGGAATGATTTTATGACATTATTATCTTCCTTGTTAGATTGTTTAATAAAAACAAAATTATCCTTAAGGCATGGCAACACAATATTACTAATATTTTTTTTTTGTATTCATTATTTTATTAATGCCATTGTTAGTTATTTAGGTATTTATAAATGTAAGTAGGTACTAACTAGGTAATTTCAATACTGTTCATTAATACCATTCTGTCGCATTAGGTTTATTTTTGTTAAGATTGTCGTATTATAAATAAATAATTACGGGTACTTATTACCAAAAACACTTTCGTTTCGACACGAATCTAATACTTCAAAAGCAAATTATTTGTAGAATCCTATCATACCTAAAATCCGCACCTCTTAATGCTTTAAGGTCGAGTAAGGAAACGGTTTTGATCTAATAATAATTTAATTGAACTAAGAGGTAACTCGGCTGTCTTATCGACCATAGAGAAATGAAAGATTATTTATACACAAATAAATTAAGCAAAATAGACGCGGCAGAGTTTACCTTTACTTAAAGGAACATGAAAATATCAGTTATTACTTATTTTTCATTAGCAAACGTAATTATTATAAAAGCCTCGTGGAAAAGCACTTAGTTGTATTTTTTAATTCTACTGAAGAAAAACATACGGCTATGGTATGCTGCACTAAACCTATTTAATAACAGCACTTAGGTATGAAAAATAACAAATGTTTTTAGAAAAATACAAAGAGTAAGAGGATTTTATTTTTAATTTTAAATAAGTATTTAAAATGAGGCCTTTTTTAAAAGATTTCTTTTTTAGATATAGGCTATTTTTCATTACGCTGCGAGATGGGTTGGCACTTTTTCACAGCTATCTCTTCACCACCGCGCCGTTCAGTGGTCAAATCAAATACGGCGCGCTTCCGTAGTTTCCAGTAACACGTTTCAGTCACTTTCCACGAAATCATCCCGACAAAAAATATAACCACGTTGGTCTAGTTGCAAGAGCTACTGCTGTGCAACAAGGTCCCGGGTTCGATCCCGGGTCATAGTGTTATTGGGTTTTTGTTGTTTGTGGGGGTACTCTACCAGGTACACCTCTGCCTAACCTTTCGGGGATTACAGGCGAGACGTTATGTTACGTTAAAATATATCCAGCAATCGAGAAGAAGGATCATACATAACAAAAATCGATTTTTCTTTAGATACTCCTATCTTCATTCTTTCACACCTCAATAAAACACTACGCTCGGTACATCAGCATAGTTTTACAAGCAAAGTGACGAATACATAACACATGTGGAATTTATTGTCCGCCATCTTTTCTTACTTGTCACAAATACGAGTGTTTGTGAAACCTTGGGAGATTTAGCAGAATTTTGATGGAAGTTTGTTTGAGCTGCTTGCCTTGATCATAACGTAAAAAAAGGCGGGAAAGATACTCGTATTGAGTTACAACTACATCTTTTTTGGTATTTAATAGTTTGTAACGACGGACGATCATCGATCTGATTTGACTAGCCTTCAGGCCTAGCCATATTAGAAATTCTATTTCCATTATCGCAATCGATAAGGCGACAATAGAAAGAAAATGGCGTATACGGAATCAGCTGTTTGTCAACCGTCAAGTGTATTTCATTTTCAGCCATGTTACAAATTCTACTCGTTAACACTTGACATTTGACAAACAGCTGCAGGCCTGGCCATATAACAAATTCTATTTCTATTCTCGTAATTGATAAGGCGACAATAGAAAGAAAATGGCGTATATGGAATCAGCTGTTTGTCAGCTATCAAGTGTTAGCGAGTAGAATTTGTAATATGGCTGAAAATTAAATACACTTGACAGTTGACAAACAGCTGATTCCATATACCTACGCCATTTTGTTTCTTTAATAGAAATAGAATAGAAACAGAATTTGTAACATGGCTAGGCCTGCTGATGGTCTTTTAGTTAGTGGCCCTGACTGCTTTGTCGGAGTTCATGGGTTCGTTTCCCACTCTGGCCAAATTTTAGATGATGAGTATGATCATTTGTTCTGTCGTTAGCCGCCCGCCGTCCGTCTTGCTTTGGATACCAGCCCGGTATCTTTAAAATTTAATCTTAAATCTTAATTTTATAATCGCATTACCTAGTAAGTGAGTTGCTTAAGTCAGATAGGTAATCACCTCATGTTAAATACTAGTACTCCTTAGCATGGTTGGAAACAAACGAGGCATATAAATTAAATAGTAAAGAGAAAGCAATCCAATCATCGTTAAAAGCATAATTTAGCAAAAACAATGAAAATCACTTAAGTAAAGTTATAAAG
This sequence comes from Euplexia lucipara, assembly GCA_921972225.1. Lineage (NCBI taxonomy): Eukaryota > Metazoa > Arthropoda > Insecta > Lepidoptera > Noctuidae > Euplexia > Euplexia lucipara. The sequence goes on along the minus strand of OV179168.1, from coordinate 3,014,218 downwards.
CTAGTTATAAAATAAATTGTGAGAACTAAAAGTGGGTCGGCTTCGCCACTATAACAGATTGTAACTAAAGTGGAAACTTTAGAAACACCTGTGTGCTTAATGAACTGAAAACTGAAGTGATTTTCAGTTTCCTTTATAATATAATTATAAACTTTACAACTTGGCTGTATGAAAGGAAACACTGTAAAGTTTACGAAGCAAGGTTGTATGCTTCATCATTTGCCTAGCTTTTTCCCAACTGTGTTTTTCTTTTTGAGTTGACAGGAGTGGGAAATCTTCATGGACGCCCACACTGACCCACTGGGAGTCAGTCTGGGCAGTGCCGGACTCTTACCGGCTAAAACCCACTCCTGCCTTTGCTTTTGGTGTCCTCTGACATGATCAGAGCCCTTGTGTTCCGTTTTGTCGTTTTTTATCAATATAATTTATGTTTGTGGTGGAGAGAATGATGTGGTGGTGTGTTTTTGTTTTCATTTTTAGTAGTACCTTCCATGCATCTTCATTTAAAGTTTTTCGATTTTTTATTGTTCAAATAAGTTTTAGTTTTTTCTAATTTTATTTTACCTATTTTAGGGCAGTTTTTAATTTAATTAGGGTGTGTATGACTATTATATAATTTTTTGAAGAGCTTATAAATATCTCCGGTTTCTTTTTAACCCATTTATAACGACCGATCGTGACAGACTTTCGGGCTCCTGACTACCCGTTACGATTGACAAAAATCATCTACAAACAACGGAAAAAGGAAGATGCATTTCGACTGGCCTGTTGGTCTAGTAGTTAGTGACCCTGACTGCTATGCCGGAGGTCATGGGTTCGATTCCCACCCAAGACAAATGTTTGTGTGATGAGCATGATCATTTTTTCTGTGTCTGGGTATAATTTATCTATAATATGTATGTATTTAGAAATATATAAGTATATTTATCAGTTGTTTAGTACCCAAAACAAAAGCTCTGCTTAGCTTGGGACTAGATGGCATTGTGGAATATAATTATATTATTTTGACACTTCACAATTGTCAAAATACGAGGAGTATCTTCCCCTTCAATACCTAAATGGTTATATAAAAGCCGTCCCGCATCCTCCGCCGCCGCCGCTTGCAGTTCTCAACTTGTTAGGAGCATCTCAAAACTTGTCCAACTTTTAAGATTTAGAACTTAGACTATCCTGCACTTGACTGTGCAGTCGGTGGATTGTTAACTATTCGTATAATCATAAGTATACAGTTTTATTCTTTAGTAAATAGAGGTTAAATTCATTTATTTACCCCCTTCGAGGTCACAGTCCGATCGATCAAATGACGACAAATTCTTTATTGAAAATTTAAGCGGCAAAAGCCCAATGATTAAGGCGTAAACCTGCTTTTAATTCATTAAACCCCAAGAGGACGCCCCGGCGCACACTGGCTCGAATTTGAAAAACAGCGGACATTCGATAAAAATCTCGTTTGGGTGTCAGAAAAAAAATAATTTGTATGAGTATCAACAATTCTGTGTATCAACAATCACTGTGCGGAGTTCGCACTTTAATTGTATTTCTATTGTGTCTCTAATTGACACGATTGAAAGGTTAAAAGTCGATACACCAGTTTAAGAGCCACAGTGTCACACACACACAGCGGTCAAATTTAAATCACTCCTCATTTAGCGCCGGAGGTAAGTAACCGGGGCAGACAGTTTATAATATAAGTAGGAAGTAGGTAAAAAAAAAGAAAACCTACTTTACCTTCTCAGCCAAATCTTATTACAACTTACACGACATATACGTAACGTTTACTACGTCACAAGGTCGCATACAAGCGAGCGTAGCCGCTAAATCTTCAAGTAATTAAACTTCCACCGCTTATCAGTATCGATGAACTGAGAAGCCATTTATAATTTTGCACCTTCGATTATATGGGTAGGGATTAGTTTTCTAATCAGCAGTCTATTCCCACATTGGTATTAGACTTGGAACATATTAATGAAACTAAATCCCATTTATTGTGTGTCCGAGTATTCCGCTTTCAAGAAAACAGGCCTGTTGTTGATTATATGTAAATCATGGACATCTGACGATAAACAGGTAACAAACAAGATTAAAAAGAAAATGAAATTTAATTCTATTATTCTATTATATTGTATTGGTTTATACAAAAACTTTTCACACGTTATTTTTAACTACTCGTAGTAGGTAAGGTCTGTGTTTCCTACTCTAAGAAGAAAAACCGAAAGAAACTCTGAGGTAACAGTCTCTTTTGAATGTACAAAAAAAATACAGGCATCAAAGCCCACACGGTGTTAGTATTACATACAAACTTAAATAACAACAATTAAAAAAAAACCAAAAGGTTTCACCAGACAAAAACCTGGTAAACAAAGTCATAGTCAAGTCATTTATTTCAATTACACCCAAAAAAGGCACTTTTGACCGTCAGACTCACAAATCAAATAAATTAAGAGAATGATTCTAGTTACACAAACCACCCAGGTCGCTGTTCCACTTTATGATTATTCTAAGGCATTACATCTAGCTTAAAAACTATATTAACAACATGGAAAAACAATTCAAAGAAACAACAAAAAAATAACAGAAAGGTTTCACAAGCATTACTGCTAACAAAAACTAGGTAAACGTCACCACTGTGGAACCCCCATCCAGCCTCATCAACAACCCATGCCAAAAAAAAAGAAAAAGATGCATATCATAAACACCTATCATCCTCACCGATGACGTAACAACTAACTCCACAAAATAACAACCGGGTGACGTGAACGCGACGTGAACGTGACGGGCACGACACGTGTGAGCGTAACTCGTGACCCGTGAGAAGGGTCGCGAGTGTCGGGGGGTGTGTGGTGACGACATGTTGGAAGAGAAGAAAGTGTTGCTGTTTCATTGTCAGCGATAGAATGTTTAAGGCGCTGCGCGAACGTGAACACTTTTGTGTCTTTATTTTATAACGAACCAGCAGACGTCGCGTGTTTTCAGTAGTTTTCACCCGCGTAGATCCCGTTCCCGTGGGAATCCAGGGATAAAAAGTAGCCTATGGTTACTCAGGGTGAATATAGCTTTCTAATGGTGAAAGAACTTTAGAAATCGGCACAGAAGTTAGAAGTTTATTCATTACAAACATACACAAAAAAAAATCCTCTTTTTAATATTAGTGTTGATAGGCACGCGCATGACCACTATCTCACCTGATGGTAAGCAATGATTTGGTCGACGATGAAGCAACCACGATGTAGGCACGCCGGCCTAGAAGCAACCTATTCACTCTAGATTTAAAGACCCCTAGGGTGTAGATATCCGGAAACACTGACTCCGGCAGGGAATTCCACTCCTTAGCTGTACGCACAATGAATGAGTCTGGTGTCAGATACAGACTACTAATGAATAGTTTGATTTTTATTTCACAAGTATGAAATCATCCACTCAATGCGCAGAAATTACATTTATTGGCAACAGCAACAAAAAAATAAAGAGACACAAAAATGGCATGTCTCTCACGGTTGCGCTGGTTCGTTTCAGCGGTAATGCCAGACAGATGCTGAGAAGCTGCCTGACGCTGATTTTCAGATGAACCTTGGGGACAAGTGACGGATGAGTAACAATAATCAATATACATAATAAATAAATAATATTTTACATATTTAAATATAATGTAGAGCGCAACGCACATGATGAAAATTAAAAACTGACATTACATAAAGGCTAACAAAATAATGGTCACGGTTGCCAACTTTTTAACCCTAAAAAGACGAGACCCAGACCGACTGTCCCCTGGTTTGTACATAAATACCTACACGAAGCGGTTCAGCATTCCCTGCCAAACTTCTACTGTGGCTATTTTAATGAGGGGTGACTTACCCCTGTCGCGACACAGACAGGCACAGAAAGTCAACAACGTTCTATTAAGAATAGAAAAGAATATAATACTTATTATTGTACACAATCAAAACTTATAAATTATAACAGATAGATAGGAAAGAAAAGAAAGCAAGAAAGAAAGAAACACACTCATAGGGTAGGGTGTCACAATGGGCGACCTTGTCGCTAAAAGCTATCTCTTACAGACAACCTTTGGATGGACTTGATAGTGGAGGAGAATAGATGAGCAGGCAGTTTGTGGTGGGTTGAACAGTTCCTATTTTGCCACAAGACTCCCCCGTGCCTCGGAAAGGCGCGGCTGTCATTTGAAGATCTTTGACAGCCAATGATGTTAAGTGGTTATGACGCGTATGGGGTTATTTCAAGCTTTCAAATGAAGTTAAAAATCAGTAATTTTATTAATTGATACATGAATTCAAACATATTCGACGTTGATCAACAGAGCTTAAAAAAAAGGGGAGCAATTAACTTTCCAGCAATAATGTCTGATAAGTTTTAAGAATACATGAATTTCATGACACTAATTAATATTTTCCTCTGAATATTAACATATGTTTTTAATTAAGTTGATGATTTAAAAATATTATAATAGTAAATTTTAAAATGGATCAAAATAAGTGTAAATAATGTTATTAACAATTTCAAATGTTTGCATGCCGATTGGTAAAATGTGGCTGAACTAAATTTAATCTTAAGAACCATTATGTATTACCCATATTTGCAAAATAAAATTCTATTCTATTCTATTCTATTCTATTCTATTCTACAAAGTGTGAAGAATAGTTAGAAGAATACAATGATAGGCTGGAGTTATTGCGCGGTTCATCTGTTAACGATGGGATGTACGCTGCGTCTCTAAAAGTAGCAATTTTGAGGAAGAAAGATCTAAATTAGTCTTATTAGCGACACACAGAAAAATGTCATCTTTGGGTATTGCTTTCTACTAAGTCATATGTTGAGTTGTCTGTAAGTAATAGGTTTTCTGTTTATATTTTTTTTGTGTGTAATCCCTTAGTCCAGGTGCACGTCACACTTTTATTATGTCCCTGGGTTTTAAAATAAAATTATAAAACAGTAATAAGGATTTCTAAACATTAAATAATCATATTTAACAATAAGAATATTATGTACTTATTTTAATTGGAGTGTTAAACACCACTAATTTTTAATTAGTACAAATACTTACTGGGCTTATTCTAGACGGTCTTCTCATTATTTGTAAAGTATCACTAAATAATATTCATAAACAGCAAAGTTATTAGCGTTTGTTTATATCCCAAAAAGTGAAATTTTATGGAAATATTGTACAGGCTATTCATGACATAGTAGTATTCATTAATCGTCATCTCTCTCTCTCGCTCACGTTCGCGTGATCTCGCTCAAGCATGCCCCGCCTCCAACAGCTGTTTTCGTTATTTAAGTGTAATATAAAAAAAAATATTTTCGTTGTTTTACTTTTGATTACGCAAATATGATCAGTAACAGGTACGGATACAGCCCAATTTTTTCTTGTACTAATTAAAAAATAGGGGTGCAGGTTAGGTTGCCGTATTTTCGGATAGAGAAATAAAGATGTAGGAGAAAAACTGAGCATATTATCAGATTTTTCTCAAATGAATAGGCTGAAAACTTTCGAATCTCCCATAGACAAAAGAAGATCCTCCGACCAGACAGGTGTTGTGTCTGGTGGGCTGTCTGACGTTGTTGTTGTCAGGATCTTGCATACTTTAACATCGCGACGTAGTTTGTATGTGACAAGATAGATGTTGCTACAAAATTAACCTAGAAAGTTCTGCTTTACCTAACGCCAAAGATAGCCTCATGCTATCTTACGTCACAAAATGGCTGCCTTCCAGATCGATATCGTTTTGAACGCCATCGCCATAATGTCAAAGACCCGGCATTGCTTTCATAAGTGACGTCACTTTGCGGCCGCTATATGACAGCACAGCTTTCTTTAGAAAACCCCATGCATTTGATGGTTTTGTCCGATTGAAAATATGAATTAAAGGCGACTAACAAAAGGTATTTTTATAAGACAGTAACTAGCTGGGAGAAGACGTCCTAGAAGGACATCTTATTGATGATGTTTTTCAAAAATTTGGTGCGTAGTGAAAAGTGGGATAAAATTGTACCATTTGGCGTGATATTTTGGCATGTGCTATGAAAACCGAACATGAACAATAATATGAATATGCGGATGACAACGTGAGGCACAGCTAGTCTGGTTTAATATTATTAAGAGATACACACTAGCGTTTGTCCAGCATAGGAAAACAGCGTTCGATAAACGTGTATAAAGCGCAGCACTGAAACCGCGACAGCACGGTGCACGAGTCGCGCTTTCGTGGCGTTCTCTCTGGAGTCGATTGAACGCTGCGATATTGCGGCGTTAACGCGACGCAGACGTTACACAATTTAATTTATATCAATAATAATAATATATATCACATAAACATAGGTCTAAGACAACTTGTAAAACTATTGTATGCAGTGCGTCCGCACACTAACATGACTAAAACAACTCTGAAACCACTGTCTCACAATAAAGATCTTGACTTTGACTTTAATTTTAATCAATGGGTGCACAGGTGCAGCGCATGTGTCGCGCAGTAGCGGCGCAAACGTAGCTAATTCATAGGTATATCCTAGCGCAGACGCCGCGACAACGCGACACCCTGTCGGAGCGTCTGCGCTGCGCATACTGTCATCTAGACAAATGCTAGTGTGAAGGCGCTCTAAGAGGGAATGTAACTTATTTAACCAAGCAAGAAACTTTTAATAAAGTATAAGTAAAGAAAGTTAAACCGGCATTATTACAAAGATTTCAATCACGCGCCAGTGTACACTCTCGTACGTGACTTTCCAACGAACTGTAGTTTATTGTAAGTGTTTATTATATCAATATGTTTCATATAAAACTTTATATGATATGATAAAATAAGATTGGCTAGTCATGGGGATTAGTTCGTGGCGACGATACACTTAGATTAAAAGAGGTTTTGGCTAAATAATAAAGTTAAAGTCAAAGTCAAACCATTTAGATTTAGAGATAGATTTTATATTATAATATTATAATGATTCTAGGACGAATTTATCTCCTGGAAGGGGGCCACCCTTCCATTAAGTAAATTTGTATGGAGAATAGTTGGCAAGAAAACTCTATAATACCAGCCGCAAGAGTCGATGGAAGGTTCAGCTACGCTTGTCGAGGCCGATTCGTGGATGAGTGATCTTTAAATTACATGCCTCGGAAAGCAGGTGAAGCCGTTGGCCCTGGCTGTCATTTTTAGTCGTTTACAGATACTCAAAAGTCTGACAAACAGTTTAACCAAGGACTATCGTGTTACCCAATAGGTAACTGTAATGTGGAGGCAAGACAGGCAGTCGCTCCATGTAAAACACTGGTATTAAGCTGTATTCGGTTCAACTGGAAGCCGACCCCATCATAGTTAGGGATAGACTAGGCAGACAATGATGAATGTGAGTGTAGTAATAAGAAGGATAGGATTCCAAATATAGTGTCAAATGGGAATGGTCCCATGGCCAAAGCGGCAATACTCGTAGCCGGTATCAGACCCCAACGTAGTCGGGAAAAAGGCTAGGTTGATGATGAAACAAAACAAGGCACCGTAGATACTAAACAGACCCGTGGGTCAAACACAAACGCCAACAAGCCATAGACAACAGAGCCCCAAAACCAGTTACCGACATCAAAAGCTCCGAGCAAAGTAAACGAACAAACTTTCATATTTATTTTCAACCTTTTCATCCGTTTTCCCCCGAAAACAAAAGTGCCAAAAAACCACATTCATAAAGGGTGGTAGTGGTGGTGTAAAAAAGTTTAAAAAATCAACAACAGCACACCCTGTTTACCTAGGGAGGTTCCGGTAACGTCATAATTCAAAAAAAAAAACAAGTTAAGTTGAAATTATTCTGTATTTTTTACTGGTAAGCTGCGGGGAGAGGTTTTGCTGGTGATTATTAATGTACTTGGCCTAATGGAACTGTGAGAGCTTAAATTATAATACAAATATGTTGTGCTTAAAACATTGTAATGTTGAACAATGTTTTCTTGATAGAATTATACGGCGACAACATGTAACCGCCGCCGTATTACCATGAGGATTGGCAGAAACTACAGAACGCCATTTGCTACGATTCTTACACACTTCTTTTGTTTCGTTTACTTTCATACGTTAAGAGTACTACGCACCTGACGTTACTGCATTGACTTCTTGAGTGTATGTCCTTCTAGGGCGTTCCCTCCCGGCGTTTCCACTTACATCAGCCTTATAAATATCTCACAGTGCTCATCATCTGCCTAGCCTTTTCCCAACTATGTTGGGGTCGGCTTCCAGTTTAACCGGATGCAGCTGAATACCAGTGTTTTACATGGAGCGACTGCCTGTCTGACCTCCACAACCCAGTAACTGGGTAACATGATACCCCTTGGTTAAACTGGTTGTCAGACTTTCGGGCTTCTGACTACAAGTAACGACTGTCAAAGATCTACAAATGACAGCCGGGACCAACGGCTTAACGTGCTTTCCGAGGCACGGAGGAGTCTTGGTATGTAATAAATGGTCACCCATCCACGGACCGACCTCGTCAAGCGTAGCTTAACCTTCGATCGACCCATGCGGCTGTTATAATTTAGCCACAAGCTCCTCCCAGTGCTATTTTGTAAAATAACCCCTAAAAATTAGGCATATTGAACTGTCATGCCATAGGTTTAGGCAGAGGTGTACCTATAGTTAACCCTTATTTCGCATCATATATAGCCAAAAAGATGAGATGAGAGAGAGAGAAGCGAGCATATTACTGAAACATTGCAACAACACTGCCTAACATGCAAAGCGAACCCAGAACCTGAGGTTAAGCAGTGGAGCTTGCGATCACCACACTAATAAGACAATAACAACTAAAGTCAAAAAGCGCTTGAATTTTCTTTCAGCTTGTTACACTGGCAGGCAACCCCAAATTATTTGGATAAACTACGCAGATCATGACTCTGTTAGTTTGCAAGTTATTAACCTTAGCTTCGATATTAATGGATTGTACCTACATATACCTACACAGATAGTACATTAACGGCACATAACACCAATAAACCATAACTTTCTCCCCATAAAAACCATACATAAAGAATCCCAATGCACATCCCCATACAGGTGGGCTTACACGGGCAACTAAAATTGCAGACAACATTAATATTGTTGGTAAAGAAATACTAAAGACTGGCCTTTGACTGGCCTGTTGGTCTAGTAGTTAGTGACCCTGACTGCTATACCGGAGGTCGTGGGTTCGATTCCCACCCAGTACAAATGTTTGTGTGATGAGCACGATCGTTTGTTCTGTGTCTGGGTGTAATTTATCTATAATATGTAAGTATTTAGAAATATATAAGTATGTTTATCAGCAGTTTAGTACCCATAACACAAGCTTTCAAGCTTAACTTGGGACTAAATGGCGTTGTGTGAAAAGTTGTGGAATATTTATTTATTTTATTTATTTATTTAAAGAATGGAAAGGATGCACTTACATAGGCAAATAAAATTGCAAAATTTTAGGTATATTTGACATCAAAACAACAGCGAGAGACAGTAAGATGACTAAAGGCCGACGGCTTTACTAAGATATTGCCTGAGGTAGAAACCTACGACGAGTGGGAGAGGTGTTGACGACTGTCAGCGGGCCAATGATTGAACTCACGTATCGCGAGACTCCACCTCTACCGGACCGCATAGCTAGTTCAAGCAACGTTTTGGTTAAGCATTAGGCCTATAGGTTGCTAGCAATTCTACCACGGTAGCAAAACAGGTTGAAATTTCGATCCTGAATCAGCGCAATAAGCTCTACAAAACTTGCTCATATCTTAGGTTGTTACAAATTGCACTTGCCATTGATACCGCTCGTTAGCGTGACTGAATTGCTACTACAGAAATACTCCTCCGTCGCAGCAACTGTCGCCAGCAACAAAAAATTGCCCGTGTGAGCGCAACTTTACACGTGGCGCTGACATTACCACGGAACCGCGGACCCCTAACGGCAGAACAATAGTACCTACATATGACGTGGTTCAAAGAGACGGCAGTAAAATATTTTATGACCCGCACGTGGGTGAAGCGTGAAGGGACTTTTTTATTTACTGGCTAGGCTAAGTTATAATAAGGGTGGTTTTTTTTAAAGGAAACTTTTGTCGAATCAGTAACATGTTATGACCTATTTTAATTATACAAGTGTTAACTCCTACCACGCGTAGCATGATCCATAGAAACGAGTTATGTCGAGGGAAGAATCGACTACGTGACGGATTGTAGAAACATTTCTTCCGAATATCGAAGAAAGAAAAATTCTAGACTCTTGTCGACACTTCTCTTCAGTCCTGACATTGTCATGCTAAAAACGGAATAAATGTGCTGACAATCTTTGTCGGTTCGTCCATTGACAAAACCCGTTTTCTGCACTAATCTCTTCTACTTGTTTTTAATACTATAAACCAGTGCTTGACTGCAATCCCACCTGATGGCAAGCAGTGATGCAATCAGTGATGGTAAAGCGCACTAGTTTAGTTTCTCTTTTCTGTTTGTGTTAGTTAGAGCTACCAGGAGCTCATAAGGTGACTTTTCCGACTTTATAACACGATAACTTTATAACTGGATAACACGATACAAACATTAAACTGATTGTCAGGCTTTTGGGCTTTTGACTACCGGTAATGACTGTCAGGGATTTGCAAATGACAGCCGGCGACTACGGCTAAACGTGCTTTCCGAGGCACGGAGGAGACTTGGTATGTAATAAATGGTCAACCAAACACTCACCAAAGTGCTGCTTAACCTTCGATCGGCCCGAGCGGCCGTTAACCTCAAGCTCCTCGATTAATAAAATGATGATGATATTTGTTACATAAATCATATTTATTTTCTGTGAATAGGTTCACACACAAACACTTTTACTTGTCATTTTTTAACTATAAGATAAGGTCGGTATTTCCCTACCTGACTACTCTGAGAAGAAACACCGAAAGAAACTCAGAAATGACAGTCTCTTTTAAAGTCCAGACATTATCTTGGTCAGATCATATAAGAACCATGCAGATCAGTGCCTGAAATGGTTGTTTTGAGGGAAGAAACACACAGATATGAGGGGACCAGATCAGTCAGTGGAAGCATTTGTTAGAAATCGTGAGCTCAACTCGGAACTTGAGGAGCTCCACGTTCTGACGAACAATACCAAAGAAAGAACATTTGGTTTGGTCGCATTACTAAACTGTAAAGAAAAATTCCCGTCACCCGATTGAAAATTTTTAAGAGGATTGGTACAAAACGCGATGATTCCTCTTAAAACACCAATGGAAAGAGATTTAATACTCCTAACGTCTGCGATCAGACATCAATCGCGTTCAACGTTTGCTAAGTAGATTCGTATCTCTACCCTCCTTTTAATAATGCGCTGAACATCGTTTATTATCTGTCTTTAAGAAGTATGTGTGCGCTTAATATGCTTTTAACTCGAATGGGAATGGAAAAAACTCAAGAAGATTGGATTTCGCTTTTGATTTAGGTAGGTATATTTTTCGTATGGTTAGTGTCTTTCCTAGTGTCAGTTTTTATGCCAACCTTGGGCCTCTGAGTCCTCTGACTTGGCTTCGCACACATGCCTTTGAGAAATATTTCTCAGACATGCCCGGTTTCCTCATGACGTTTTCTTACACCGATTTTTCAAGCAATTGATAATTATACAATACTAGTCTATGTCATCCAGGGTGTCAGCTAACTCCATACCAAATTTTATTAAAATCCACTCAGTAGTTTTTACGTGCAGGAGTAACATCCATCCATTCATCTATCCATACCTACTCACAAACTTTCGCGTTTATAATATTAGTAGGATGTACTGACGCCAGCACATCAAGCTACCCGAATGTTATAATTTCTTGGATAGTTTTCAACGTTATCACAAACAGGAATAAGGTTCAGTTGAGACATTTTACAGTTTGGGGTAAATTGAAAAGGCTTCTTCTACATGAATCCAAAAATCACAGGTGCGTGCTTTGGCTTCGTAATCGAGACCTATGATTTGGCAGTCCGCCGGTCACACCAATTACTGCAATTTTTTGTATAAAGAACATCATGAGAATATAAAAATATTGGTCCTCATTGCGCAACGCAGATATGCTAACCTAATTCTTTGGGACTGCCATGACTCGGTTCGATTACTACAGGATATGGTACAGTGGTGTTGGGTTTTCACATTTGGCTGGAATTTCCCAATCGCCAGCTTGATGTCAATGGGCTCGCCCTTTTTGCTGCACAACTGGTGAAATATACATGTGTGTACTGTGCATATCTGCCTTACTCTTCGAGGTATATTAGGAGTGCTGTCATATTCGGTTCACTATTTATAGCTATATATCTTAAAGGGTCCCAAGAAAACGTATACACACATACCTACCTATCTATGTTTATATGAACATCAGCTTTCAGAATCAAATTCACAATTCTCACACACATATCGCAGGATTTAGAGAAACCGCCCAAAATCTCCAAGATATCTTCGCCCAACGAATCCGAGCACGAAACCGATTCCATAGAAATATTTACCAACAAAAAGTAAATCGAAACGAGTCGAACAAACCGACCTTTGACTCCTAACCTCCGATATGTGTGGATGCCATCAATCTAGGGAATTAAGGATGCCACGTCCAGATAAATCTGACTAAATGATTTAATGGTTCAAACAGATATTTGCTCGTGGTCCAAAGTTAGAACCAAGAGCTTCTGTCATGAAAGGCATTTAATAATCATTATTTTTATTAATCTAGTATCCAAGGATTACATATAATTCAACATTCTAGCCACAAATTTAAAAATGGTAGATAGTAACAGGCAATGTAACCCCAAAACTAATCTAAATGTGATTGATTTGGTCAGAAACTTTATTTCGATTTATTATTCATTAACTTTACAAAAAGGAGGGATTTTAACAGAAAGTTGGAATAAAATAAAACAAAGAAAGAATATCATTTTTTTCGTATTTCTTCAGCTTTTGCATCCTAACTCTTTAAGAAAGAAAAAAAAAGTATTGCCACAAAAAATAAAACAAATCGTTGCTAAAAATGCATTGCGTCACCTCACGGTTGCGCTTCGGTATGACCTGAATTATACCCGAGGATGTAGTATGTATGCTACGGCTATACTATAATAAAGATTCTAATAAAATAAACAATAAATAAAATTAAACAAAAGCCTAAGTTAGTCCTTATACCACCAGCTATCTGACAGTGTCAGTTCCGTCAACTTCAGTCCAGCCGTTTTGAAGATTAGCCTTAACAAACTTACACATACAAACAATGTTTTTCGGGTACTCATAATCACCGTATTTACCTTCGTATAAATGAAGCCAAAAGCTGTTATATAGACAAATAGACACTTTAATTTTATTAATTCGTTTCCATTTATTTCCTTGCATTCTCATATCAAGCTTCAAGTTTAATACCGTACGCTTCTAGTTTTGGTATATGATCCAGTTTACGATGCAATCGCTATTGTATATAGTCAAGTTATGATCTTGCAGTCTGCTTTATCGCGATCTTTAACTTCAAGATATTGCAGTGCTTACGTAGGATTCATGGGAATGTTATATTAATATCCCAAGCTACGAGTCTACTAATTGGATATTTTATTACGAACTATACAGCTTTTAAAAGTCGGAAATTATACAACATTAACCTACTACTAGATTTAAAGTGGTCGTAATTACTATTCCAGGTCTCAAGTTTCTTCTTTGGTGATGTTTTGCTTTTATTATAACACTAGCAGACGTCACGCAGTTTCACCTGCGTAGTTTCCGTTCCCGTGGGAATACGGGGATAAAAAGTGGCCTATGTCCACCGGGAATAGTGTAGCTTTCCACCAGTACAATAATTTTTAAAATTGGATCATTAGTTCCGAAGATTACCCCCTACATACAAACTTACAAATTTTACCTCTTTATAATATTAGTATAGATAAGAAGTGTTTGTTAAAATCTTATAATTTTTTCCAAGGGTAAATAAGGCAAATGTAAGTGGAAATATAAGTTTAGTTTATGTGTATGTCAGTCGTCCATTAAAATATGCATAATCATATTCATCATCTGCCTAGACTTTTCCCAATTATATTGGGATCAGCTTTCAGTCTAAGCGGATGCAACGTTTACATGGCGCGACTGCCTTTTCTTAATTGGCCTGTTGGTCTAGTAGTTCGTGGCCCTGACTGCTATGCTGGAGGTCGTACGTTCGATTCCCGGCCAGGACAACAAATGTTTGTGTGGTGAGCACGATCATTTGTTCTGTGTCTAGGTGTAATTTATCTATAATGTGTACGAGTATGTATTTAGAAATATACAAGTATGTTTATCAGTTGTTTAGTACCCATAACACAAGCTCTGCTTAGCTTGGGATTAAATGGCGTTGTGTGAAAGTTGTGGAATGTTTATTTATTTTTTTGATCTCCACAACCTGATGATTAGGTAATGCGATACTCCTTAGACAGGATGTTAGACTTTCGGCGGACTGTCAAAGATCTGCAAATGGTAGCCGAGACCACACATGTTATCCAAGGGACGCAGGGGTTTTGTTTGATATATGAAATGGTCACCCATCTACGGACCGTACAGCTGGCGTAGCTTAACTTTCGATTGACACGTGCGGCCGTTATTTACCCACAAATCCTTTTTGTAAAATGTCACCATCTCAAAACCTAAATCAAATCCAGCTGCCATCCCTGAGCCCGTCACGATCCCAATGTTTGGCTACCGACGATTGAAATCTACCCTCCATTTAATAAGCTGTGGAGCGAATCCGTTCATGAACGACAAACATGCCGTCTCGCTCGCACGGTTCTCAAATGTGACTTGTTGCCATCGATCGTATCGGTGGAGAACTCTTTTTTAAGGATGTAACGAGACTCGAGTTAATGTAAGGGTTGTTTATTTAAGACCTTGTAAGGTACATGGTTTGATTTAGTAATGCATTGCGAAATGGAGTTTGAAGATCGCGGCTCGATAGTTACAGTTATACCAGAGAAAGTATAAGCTTCCGAACTGGAGTGTACTTTGTGCCACAGAGTAACCTATCACAGAGGCTAAACTAAAATCATCTTTTTCTATGTCAGATTACTTAATTAATCTGGTCATAGTTTGTGTCACAAGTTGCGAAAAGTTTTTTGAAATTGTATGAAGTGATCCAATAAATAGGAAACCTAGCAAAACTATCTTAAAAATCTCGTTCAGGACAAACAATGCCAACTACTCACTAAGCTATAGAGCACTAATATAACTTATAGAAAGAAAGAAAAACATTTAATTGGCCACAGTTTAAAACACGCACAGTAAAAACAAAATAGTACACATAAAAAAAACACAAAAATGGCATGTCTCACGGCTGCGCCAAAAGGTTCAATTCGGCGGTAATGCCAGACAGACGCTGAGTTTCTGTCTGACGCTGGTTTTCAAATTCACCTTTGAACTTCATCTTCAATAGAACAGGAGACCTCGAAAACTTGGTCAGGACAGCTG
This sequence comes from Euplexia lucipara, assembly GCA_921972225.1. Lineage (NCBI taxonomy): Eukaryota > Metazoa > Arthropoda > Insecta > Lepidoptera > Noctuidae > Euplexia > Euplexia lucipara. Next base: position 2,998,780 of record OV179168.1, on the reverse strand, counting down.
GGCTATGAAGCCTTAAAATAACTAATGACACAGAAAACTTCTATAAAAATGACAACCACGGCCAAGAACGTGCTAGGCCAGGACAGCCAAGGACAACTCCTAGCAAAGCCATGAAGCTCTAAAATAACTAATAGAACAGAAAACTGACAAAAAAGTCGGCTAGGACAACCACGCCCGTTCGCGGCCGTGGCTGTAAAGCCCTAAAATAACCAATAGAACAAGAAACCTTGCAAAGGCAACAATCTAAGAAGAACATAAAATAGCTAAACAAACTTCGCTTTACCTTCACTTGAAGCAAACTTCAAGCCTTACCGAGATTAATTACCCGCCACGTGCAGCGAGAACGTATAAAGGTCACAATGTGTACGAACTAGCTAGTAGAAAATCTAGAAATAACTTATTTTGCTGAACCAAGCTGAAAATAACAAGCTCATTGCAGCTGTATTGTTCGGTGAGATATAAGCTACTGCTCCTGGGGGTGTTGTTGAGGAGATAATTGCTAGGAGATGTACTTACTAAATGTTTTAGATTATGTTTAAAATGCTCCTCGAACAAACTTTGATTCGCCTCAGAATCAATGTATGTTGTTGCTTAAAGACCAAGTACATGTTATTTGGTACGAGACAGCAATTAAAGAAAATACCCCAAAGCCTTAATTTGTCTTTAATGGGTGAGCTAATCGACCGAGTGGATGAGGCACGGAATCTTGGATTGTGTATGGACAGCGGCCTTAGATTTGAAAAACACGTTGCTAACTCAGTGAAAAACTGTTTCTACCGCCTGAAACTACTTTACAGAATGAGGCCTTATTTGTCTGAAAAGCTTCGTGAACAGCTAATTGAAACCCTTGTTCTGTCCAAATTAAACTATGCTGATACTGTGTACGGTCCTCGTTTGCTGGCTCGCACTGATCGACTTATACAGAGAGTTCAGAATGCAAGTGCGCGCTTTTGTTATTCAGTTCCCCCTAGAAGTCACGTCACTCCCTTCCTTAACAAACACTTGATCCTGAAGATGAAGTCGAGACGAAAGTTACACTTAGCATGCTTACTCTTTGGTATCATTAAGTCTAAGAAGCCAAGGTATTTATTTGACAAGCTTAGTTGGATGGCTAGTAGACGAGAATGTGCGCCTAGGCTATGTGCGCAACAACTTTCAACACAGTCTCATCGAACAGCAGCTTTCAGGGGCAGTTTCCGTTACGCGGCATCTAAGGTGTGGAATAATATTCCACCTCCAATAAGGGTTTTGAGCACTATTTACACGTTTAGAACTCGTCTACGGCAGTATCTGATAGATGCGCAACGGAAAGTAGATATGGTTACACTTAATGCTTCAATTATATAAAACACGGGCGAATCATCCAGTGATGCTCCTCATAAATTAAATTCTATTACACATAATAATATTACGCATATAATTGATCCTTATGTTGCACTATTTATTTATTTATTCATTTACTACTATTTATATTTACTATATATCTCTTCTTTCTGTATCTGTTAACTTTATTCAGAACATGTCTAGATTGATCTTTATTTTAAGTACAATATTAATATAAGTACTATGTTATATTGTGTTACTCAACCGTTACCCGTCCCAAAAGGTGCATTTGAAAACCAGCGTCAGACAGCTGCGTCTGTCTGGCATTACCGCTGAAATGAGCCTTTTGGCGCAGCCGTGAGACATGCCATTTTTTTTTTACTATTTTGTTTTGTTATTTTCATATTTTAACAGTGTGTGCATGTTTTTACCTGTTGCCAATAAATCTTATTTCTTTCTTTCTTTCTTTCTTTCTTTCTTTGTGTTATTTGTGTTACCCTCTTAGTTAGCTTCAGACTTGTCAAATAACGAAATGTCGCTTGATAATGGACTGGGAACACATTTGTCATCGTTTGTCATATCATCAAAGATGGTGCTGTATTCAAAAAAGTTTAAGAAAACGAATTTTGGCATAAGTCCGTCTCCAGGATATGATCTATGTCCATACCAAAACTTATAAGCCGTTTAGTCGTGAACAGGCGACAAACAAACAGACAAATAAACACACTGAGTTACTTTCTCATTTATAAGTAAGGATTAATAATTATTGCGATTAAGATAACGGGGATGACAAACAAAAGGATGATTTACAGTAAGATACTGTTAACCAAGATAAAAGAGACATTGTACGCAAAGACGTAAGGATTTCATCTCAAAGACGACAATTATCTAAATAAAGCTAGTACGATTCAAAGCCATCTGAGTACGAACGATGCGTACCATTTAATAAACAAACGGAAAACAGGGTAACGGAAAAGGAAACCCTAGATTCCGTGCACAAAACTTAATTCGACTGAACATGTTCAAACAATTCTCGAATTACTTCGACATTAAACACCGGAAATACCCTCCGTTAGTTCATGACACACACATATATTACAGAAACGGCTCACTTTCGCCGCGACCGCTCAAGCGTACGGACGCGTCGGCGCGTTGCATCATTCGCGCACGCGATTTCCTGATTAAAAAACAATCAGACATGACTGGTAATGATTTTGAATCGGAAAAGGTTGCATGTCGACTTTGGGTGTACGGAAATGAGGGTAACAAGTGGTTGTGGGTTTTAGTAATTTCGTGTGAACTATGTTAGTAGTTGAACCAACAGAGTATTCACGAATATGAACTGAACTTTCACCTAAACTTTCCAAACAGCTGATTCTGTTTCTGATATTTCTAGGTCTTTAAGAGACTTAAAGTTGTTCACACTCACGACTACTGTGCAGGGCCATTTCGTATCTCCGATGACAGTGTATAGTGATGATTATTGGGCCAAGTAATCAATAATTAACTGTCAAACAGCTAGTTTTGTATTGGTTCACTGGCTTGTTGGTCTAGTAGTTAGTGCCCTGGATTGCTATGACGGGATTTGCTGGGGAGTTTGTTCCGCCACTTCTTCTTCCCAGCAAAAACACTAGGAAGTGGCGAAGGGTGGGCCGTTTTTGGGGGACTGTCTTTATGTATTTTTTTGACGTTCAAAAAGTGCTGATTCTCAGCCTAGTTTGAATAAAGGCTTTTGATTTTGATTTTGATTGGAGGCCGTGGGTTCGATTCCCACCCAGGACAAATATATGTGTGATAAGCACGATCATTTATTCTGTCTCTGGGTGTAATTTATCTATAATATGTAGATATGTATTAAGAAATATATGCGTATATTTAATAGCAGCTGTTTAGTACCAATAACACAAGCTCTGAGCTTAGCTTGGGACTAGATGGCGTTGTGTAAAAAAATGTGGAATATTCATTTATTTATTTTATTCATCGTCTCTAGAATGACGTCATGTGCACTCGCAGAGATGTGACGAAGGCCACCGTACCTCGTCTGATTGTCACCGTAACTTGAAGTCCAATTAAAAAGCAAAATAGCATTTTTTGTAAATTCTCAGTTGTCATCAAAGTTTAGTGTGCAATTAGACGCCAGTTAGTCACTGGAAATGAAATAGCCAAAAGTCCGGCTGTTATTGAGTTAGTGCAGTCGACAGCATAGATTTTACTGTCCATATCTTATTTTATAAAGAACTGGCTTTTTTAACCGACTTCAAAAAAGGAGGAGGTTCTCAATTCGGTTGTATTTTTTTTTTTTTTAGGATTTGTTACCTCAGTACTCCGTCATTTATGGACCGATTTTCAAGATTCTTTTTTTGTTTGATAGGCTATACTAACAGATTGGTCCCATTTGTATCAAAACTCATACCTGATGAGGGATCTTCGAGGAATTGAGGGAACTCCTCAAAAAAATATAGGCACACATGCACCGATTTCAACATTTTTAGTAACAAATCAAGTATTTTCATTTAGAAAGTATCATTTGGTGAAGAAAAACTGATGAAGAAGACAGGCAACGGAACTCTTCAACGCATAACAGCAAATTATTCGCGATTGCTATAGTCAGATGTCTACGCTGAGCTTTTGTATTTCCACAACATAACGTTACGCCATTCTATTTTAAAAGGGGCCGGCAGAGATGTACAGATTAATGTTTAGAGATAGAACTTCTTTAGCAATTGTTATCCAATTTCAATGATTCTTTCAAGTTTTGAAAGACTTTCTTTACATACAAAGAAACTAAAAATTGCAAAATGAAAACTTTTTTATAAAAAAAACAACCGACTTCTTAAAAAAAAACTAACAGGTGAAAAATAACTCCTGTTTCGGAAGTCGGTGGCCAATAATGGACAAAACAAAACCACCAAAGCCACAGACTTCCGAAACTGGAGTTATTTTTCACCGGTTAGTTTTTTTTTAAGAAGTCGGTTGTTTTTTTTATAAAAAAGTTTTTCTCTTAATTATGAGGATGTGGAGAAAATAATGAATAACTGATAAAATTTTACAAAGGTAAACAGATCTCTTTCATACACCAACTCACACACACTCTCTCACACACACACACACACACACACACACACACAGCACGAAATAACTTCCTAATTTATGCTTTTTCTTTTAAAAAATGTATTTTCTAGAACACGTTTTTGTATTTAATGTACCTATGGTGTTGACATAAGTACCTAAGCCAATTCAATGGGAGAGGGCGCTGCCACCTGACACACAGGTATACCTAGTTCAGGAGTCAGAGGCTTCAAACATGTTTCTTTAAATTATTATGTCAATAAAGAAATTATTATTATTATTATTTTCTTTTTACCGACTTCTAAGCTTCTTCGTATGCCTTTCGACAGTACATAGTATGTTTCGATTCTTTTTTCATATGACGTCAGTAGGTTTACCCTGTGCTCACAAAATAAGTAAATTGAATCGTATTCATATAAATATTATTCAACAACGTCGAGTAAAAGAAATTCAGAAACGCGTGTCACGTATTAACATACCCTTACGCTATGTACTTGTCTTGTTTGTTAATGAACCTGGTACATACCTGTAACAAAAAAAGTTAATTTCGTAAGATTCACAAAGATAAAATATGGAAGACGAATGTTGAATTTAAGATGTTAGGATCATTGAGTACTTTTACGTGGCCTATATGCAAATGACCGGCAGATAGCGTCGTGTGGTGGCTCGTCGAGCTCCCTGAAATAGGTTTGAGCTACACGATGACTTAAGCATGCATGCCGTCTGTCGGGACAGGTCAACTCAAAGATTGAATTGAGTATTTCTTCAAAAGGCTTTTCCAGACGCCCTGCATCGTGAAACTCGCATAATAAATTAAAAGAGTCTTATGTCTGGACTTTAAAAGAGACCATGACCCTTGAGTTTCTTTCGGCATTTCTTCTCAGGGATCAGTTACTTTGGAAATGCCATTTAGTTTAAAAAAATAATACATGCAAAAGTATCTGGAAAGATCTACTTACAAAAATAAATATCATTTCAACATTACATTACTACCCAACAACGTCTAAAATAAAACCTACTTACTATTGAAGATAGCCCAAAGGTAATAAATAAAAAAGGCAAGCGTGGCGATCAAAGCTTGTGCCTTCTCAGTATGAGAAGAGGCCTTTGCCCTACAGTGGGACAGTAACAGGCTGGTATTATTAAACGGGTTCTTAAACAAATAAATGAATGTAAATAACAGAAGCGCGTAATTAATCATTAACGGTCGCTCGGTTTATCAAAATATTAATTTAATTTAAACCGAACATACAACATTATCGACTACCACAATCATAATTGGAAAAACCACAAAACGTGCTAAAAATATACGTATATTAACTAAATGCTATAAAATATGATTGGTAAAGCAATTTTATAAAACACTAGTGATTTTCCCGCGGTTTAAGCTCCTGTAGGCCACAGGAGATGTGACTTTCTCGGGAAAAAAGCATTTTAGAAAAGCGGATTATCAGTTCCGGAGATTAACGAGACTCGCAGTTATTCTTGAGTTCAGCAGGCTTATTCAGAAGCATTCGACTAGATTCCGTACCGAATCGAACGTCTAAAAAATCAAAGATGTCATCCAAACGCAATTCACAAATCCGAAACCGAATATTTTTGACAGTTTAAATTTAATGAGCAAATAGCAAGAATTGTGTAATTGATATCAAGTACTTACAGTATGCTGTCTATCAAGTTACCAGCTGTATATTATATAATTAAACGGAACGAAATATTCAAATAAACCAATTCTATTTACTACCTTAAATTTTCTACCACGCTGATCTATTTACTACCATTTTGTGGCGTTCCCCATAAACACAATGATCAATCGGATAGGAAAAAACGTATTCGTTCGGATCTGTGAATAGCGTTTTGACAGTTCTTCGGCTCGGAAATGAGATTGTCGAATATGGTTTCTTACCGACACGGAAACGGATCGAACAGTTTAGAATAAGCTAGCAGTTAGTCTTGTGGACCGTACTTTTCAAGTGACATCTGACAGATAGAGGTCATTGACGTTCCTATTCTTATTTGAAACGCATAGTACTAGACTATACCGACAGATAGAACTGTTTGTTTCTATCCGCGCCGCTCCCAGTTAATATTTCCATAATAAGGCAACGAGTACATTATACTGTTTATTTTAAAACTAGGTCGACACTGAATGTCTGATAGACTGTTGTGAATATGTTTTTATTGTAACACTGCTATAGTTTGTAGTCTGTGGTTACAAAAAATGGAGTGAGTGCTGGCTTGGTGGCTGTATGATAACACATGCTTCCCGAGGGCTTCCCGTGGATGGGTAACCATCCATTACATACCCGAGCCTCCCTAATAACCTACATGAGACTAAGATAATGTCTGAACTTTAAAAGAGACTGCGACCTCTGAGTTCCTTTCGGTGTTCCTTCTCAGAGTATTCTGGTGAAACACCGACCTCGGCTTCTAGTTAAAATTGACGTGTAAATGAGTTTGTAAGAATCCATTTACAGAAATACTACCTCATTACCCCTACCTCGTTTGGGGGAGCTCTATTCGATCTCTTTCGGCTGAGATGATAATTAATACAAAATCTAATCAATAGCAATCAACAGTCCAATGGCTAAAGCGTCTGCCTGGCCAACGAGAGTTCCAATCCTCACCCACTGCACTATTGACGTGAACTCACTCCAGACGAGAGACAAGCATATTTAGCTTAGTTGAAGGGGTTAACAAGACTACTATAACAAACAATCCACATTGCTAGAAGCTTTTAAATGATGATTTCCTATAAGCACAATTATAAATCAGCCCATAATGCTTCGTATCCAGAAAAACACACCAAGCCGTTGACCCCGACTGTCATTTCTAGATCATTCACTGTCATTAACGAGTTCTAATCACAAGCCCGTCTAACACAAGTCTAACAACTTTAGTAACCAAGGGTTATCATGTTGCCTAGTAACTAGGATATGTAGGTCAAATTAGTCGGTCTATTTATAGATACTGCAACTAGTTAGACTGAATGCCGACCCTTTATCCCTCTTCACAATCGGTGGTTTTAAAATTAATGCAAACTTAAAGCCGTAAAACTTTCCCGATCTTTATGAGAGACTGATGATAACCGAAGTAGGTTTTAGAAATAAAACCTGTGTTACAGGTCACTTTGGTAAGATTTTTGTACATCACGATTTGGAACTAACAGGGAGACGCGTTCGAATGTACGATTTTAATTAAAAGCGACTAACAAAAGTTATTATATAAGGCAGATGTAAGTGGAAGCGCCGAGAGACGATGCCTAAAAGGACATTCCTTGACCTTATTGGTATCTTCTTCAGAAAGATCAAGTGTGTAGTACCTACTAGGAACTGAAGTATGATTAGATATACTCGTATGAACGAAGACGAAGGAGAAAAGATGGTAAGGATCTTAGCAAGTGGCGTTCTGTAGTTGCAGCCTACAGTCATGGGGAGAAAAGTGTTTTTTCTTTACTCAAACAGAAAGAAAGAAAAGAAAGAAAGAGAGAAAAATGCGTTTATTGGAATCATAACAAAGATACACCTTAAAACTATAAAATACAGGGATTATAATGCCAAAAGGGCCTCAGCTCAGGATAATGTCAGATGAGAACGCAGGGTGTACTATCTGGCGCTGATTTTCAGCTGCAACCCATGAGTGCTATACGCAATTATAAATTATAGCATTTCTTTGTTTTATGAAGTTCATGACGTCATCATCTGATGTTAGAATTAATATGCTCCTCGTAGGTCTCTGACTTGGCTTTACAAGCCATCTAGAAACAACTCTTAAGCATGCCGGTTGCTTTATGGTGTTTTCCGTTTATCTATTGCATATTATGTTGGGTAAATTTAGCTAAATAGTTGTTACATTTAAAGAGTTTCAACATTAAGCCCGGTAAGGGCACGGCAATATAATAATACTAAGTAAGGTAGGTTAAATGTCATACAATCTATTTTACTTTTATATCCCAAGAGGAAGAGTTGTATACGTACCATTTGCAAAGGATGTTACAGTGTATCAATAGCAGTGTGACAAGCTTCCGTTAGGTGTCAACATCGACCAACGTTATTTAGAGAAAATGTCAACGAGTGGGAGGTAGCATCCTGCACAAGGTTTTATAAGCAGGCAAAAGAGCTAATAGTGGACAATCTTTAAAGTAACTAATTAGTCTGGATACCTAGCTTGTATATTAATATTCTATTTCCTTAGGCTGTAAGGGGGTAACCCCTGGAACTACAGAATCGATTTTGAAAAGAAAAAATATCAATAGAAAGGCATAATTTGTGAGTGTCAAAGACTATAAGTTATTTTCATAACTAAGAAGGATGAAGAGGACATTGAAGTTTGAAATCTACGCAGACAAAGTCGGTTTTGGATAAATGACAGTACTTACTTAAACTCGTATTTCATCAAAATAACAATCATCATCATCACCTGCCTAGCCTTTCTCCAACTATTAACCAGGTGTCTTTGAATATCAGTGTTTTACACGGAGAGACTGCCTGTCTAACCTCCACAGCCCAGTTCCTGGGTAGCACGATACCCCATGGTTAAACTGGTTCAGCAAAATAATAATACTAATATTAAATTACTTTACACAATATTACAAGCGTTTCAAAACATGACAACCCACCCAGCAGTGCTACTCTGTAAAATTACCCCGTAAAAAAGGTGGATTAAGTAAAAGCGAATTGAGCTGTCATTCCATACTAGCTAGTTAGGCATTGGCAGTTCACTTCACTTAGGTTTACACGGTGTGACTTTAGCTGAATCGTATGATGTATGCACGTAAATGAAGCTAAAGAAGTATGTAGGATGGCGTTCTGTAGCTTTTGCCTATCCCCATGGGAATGAAGCGTGAGTTTACGTATTTATTTATTTTGTTTTTATGGTCTAAAACACGTTTCATTTATTAAAACAGTCGCACTTTCGCCACCTGTGACAGATAAAATAAAAACTCTCGCTATAATATTGTTACGCTGTAATCTGTCATCGCCTTATTGTACTCTGTGGCATGATTAAGCGTGATTTTAGCGCTCCCAAGACGAGCGTTGCGTTCTGTAGCGTCATTTTATTATTTTGTAAAGTAATTTATTTTATTATGTTAATCAAAATTTGTATTTACCGACTGTAATTTTACTGCGGTGAATGGAGTTTAGATGACGATTATATTAGCATGTAATAGTCCCATTGGGTGAAGGTTTTTTATCATACAAACGGGTCGACAAGCGATGCTTTCAGACTGTTTGTTTCAGCAAATAGATAATGATAGCCATATCAAAATCAAAGTCGAGAATCAACTCATTTAAATTAGATTAATTTAAAGACACTTTTGAACGACAGACTTACAAGTTAAATATAACATCGAAATTATTCGTCTGGTGGGTGCGCCTTCCAAAAGAAAGTTTCTTATGAAGACGAATGGGGTAGTAACTCTAGACTTACTCATTTCAAATAATAATCTGATTTATGTACCCTATACCTATATATTAATCAGATTATGCGTGAAGATGATATGTGCCTTAATTAAGAAACTAAACAGATAAAAAAATATCATAGTTTGTAAAGTTTGATCGTCGAATTGTTTTTAACATTTAACATTACCTACTGTTGAATTACGTAGTAAATAGCAATCATACCCATTATATTCTTTTAGGTTTTTGTGCCGTGAATTAGTACTACATAGATATCCAATTGTTTCTGACTATACCACGACCAAACTGCAATTCCTAGAACCCTTTAGGGCGAACCATCGATCCCCCAAAAGCGGAGATGTCTCGTAATTAACCATTAGTATATTGTATTATGCTAAAGTTAAGCAGTAGGTGTCAAAATGACACAAGTTGATTGGCTGTACGACACATCTCTTCTCCTCTCTACTTTGGTGAATGCATTTTTAACATTTTTTTTCTGAATGACTTGACGTTGACGTTGCCTTGACCTTGCAATTGTGTCAATTATAAACACAATAGAAAGACAATGATAGGGCGGACGCCGGTTTCCTCTTGGGGTTTAATGAATTAAATAAATGTATACTACACAATTTATAGGCAACTGAGTTTTAAAACAACTTAACTGAAACCCTATAGCTATACTTTTATCTCAGCACTTTATCACTAGATCAATTCAGTTGGAGACTTCGTCGTAAATATTCCGCTTGTAGGAGTCCCGACAAGCAGGGCAGGTGTCTGACAAAATAAACCACTAGCTACGGAATGCCATGCAATAGATAACTCAAAAGGTTAGCTTCATACTTTGAGCAAATACATGCACAAAGAGACACATACGATAGACGATCCCAAAAAAAAACTGTTACAATATTACCAAGTCCTGGTACATGCAAAGAAGTCGGAGCATTTACGTACTTCTAAATACTATTTTTTATTTTATTATACCAAGCGCAGCAACACACTACGAACGCAGGCTACGTGCCGCGGCGAGGCCTCAATTTCATAGAGATTCAAAGAAACCCATACAGTTTGCGGTCTGCGGCCCATCTCAGACTTGTACTCTAATGGCCCATGCACGTAATTAGAATTGTTCAAAATTCCATATCAGAGATAACGACTGTCAAAAATTTCTTAAAAATTAAAAGAAATAAGACTCAGTTTTGACGGATTGAAACCGTGATTAGAATGTGAGCTGTCTTCAAAGTACGGAAATTGAAAATAGAAAAGACGAGAATGTGAGCTATCTTCAAAATACGGAAATTGAAAGTAGAAAAGACGAATGAAGTCTGCACGGATGGTCACTCCGTCGTAAGTACGTATAGCACATGCTTTTCGCAAACATGTGCTGTACGTGAAGAATATCTACGTGTGCATGCATTATCACTCATGGTGACTCACTCATCAGTCGACCTTCTGCTATTTATCTGTCGGAGAAGTCTAGCAAAGTAAACGGTGGTGGGTAAGTCGTATCGATTGCAGGACTGCCACCGAATACTCAGTGGAAAAGGGTACAGTTTCGTGAAGAAATGTTTAGTGGGATTTTTCATTAAATTCAAAGAAAGAAAGAGCGTTTGTTAAGGACGTGCATAACATATTCAATAGACAAGACAATTGGCAACTTAATAATTCAATTAAGAGCAGTGGTGACCTATTTAATCAAGACTCTCGGAACCCCCAAAACAGTCACCAAATACATTGTGTAGAAACCGCCGTGTCCTAGAACCAAATAGTCGACGTCATGTAGCATCCACCATTTGCTGGCATGGTGAAAAGCATCCCACTTCGTGTCCCCGAGAGGAATTATGTAGGATTATCTGCCCAAGACCCGGACCACTTGGATAAGACTCGCAGTCTTTAGGCCAGAGATAAACACAATGTTCCTGCTATCTGCAGAACAAACCATTTGTAGCCCTAACTAGGTACAAGCAGTGTTGGTAGACTAGCAACTAGATGAGGATAATCTACAAAACACTGGAGTTAATTAAGACCTGGATATCTCCCAATGGATCACTCGAGACTCAGGAGAATTTATGTGCCGGGTATAACATGGACGCAAAAAACCCTCTCTGAGTTGGTAGAAGAAGAATTGAAAGAGGAGGACGATTTACAAAGGCCATGAGTAAGACCTGAATAAGAGTTGCAGAGACCAGCACTCGTAGCAAATCGCTGTAGAAACAGCTATGTCGACGGAAGAAGGAACAAAGTGGCAGATGGTAGAAACGTTTCTGCTTATTATAGGAGAAATAATTCTCGATATTGTAGACTATTGTCAACTAAAGAATCTGCACATTTCTTCCTTTTATCCTTGACTAGCAGACGTCACGCGGCATCACCCGCGTAGTCCCGTCCCCGTAGGAATACGTAGATAAAAAGTAGCCTATGTCATCCGGGAATAGAGTAGCTTTCCATCAGTGCAATCATTTTTTAAATTGGATCATTAGTTCCGAAGATTACCCCCTACATACGAGAACTAAACAAAACAAATGTATTTATTAATAAATTGAAACAATTTCTAGAACCCAAGGCTTACTACTCAGTAAAGGAGTTTATGGATGACAAATGTATTGCAAAATAAAATTATTCGCTCACGTTAAATGTAGGAAACCAAATATAAATATGAAAATATAAAATTATAAATACATACATAATAATATATATTTAATAATAATGAAACATAGTTCTAATAATTGCATAAATAATAATTATCTAGATTATTCTAATACAATACATACTTAAAATTATTAAGATAATTTATTATACCTAATACACAGACCTAATAATTTTAAAATATATTTGCATAATTATTCATTTTTACACATATAAGAACTTAAAATAATATTATTGAATTGCTACTTAGCCCTCTTCCTCTCTCCTAATGTAACACCATCTATGTAATACATATGGAATGCAATAAAGGTTTGAGTATTGTATTGAGTACATTTTACCTCTTTATAATATTAGTATTGATATTGTCGTGCTCAAAACAGAAGTAACGATTCTACAATCTGAACTTTGTCGCTTCTTCTTTAGACAAAATCTGTTTCTTCGGTGGCCATACTACGCGAGCAGGGAAGAATGGCAGAAACAGGAAGACAACATACCCACAGTGGAAGGAATAAAACTACTAATGATTAAAACACTTATAACGAAACAACATAATAAGACATTTCCTATGTCTGTTTTAACTATAAACTGAGTTATTTTTCACAAGGAAGGAAGCAATAACTTCGCATTGAGATCTAAATGTTTATTTAGTTTAGCCGTATGAATTTATAACGGCATATAGCTATTGAAATACTATGGGAGAACGGTATGATTTATTGTTGCTCCGTTTGATTTTGGACGAGCGAATAACATTTAGCGTTGCTATTGCATTATTCAGTACATCGTTGCGGGTCTAAGGAATTTGGATACACTGGAAGCTGGCAATAAGCTTAAATGGTAGTACAACAGGTCTGCAAATCATTTGGGAACAGCTTTGATTAACAATAGGCAACACCAAAACGGACTACCTCGTTCTGTTTGAGTACACTATTTGAGGTCTTCCCAAATGCCCTCTAGTTTTTTGGTCGAGTCTTTGAGCACCTTATTATAAACTTCGAATTGAGCTTACAAATGCGTGCATGGCTGGTCATGACTACTCATTGCAATGTAAGTTCTCTTCCTAAAAGTCAGTCTCGTGCATTAATCTGCATGGTCTTCACATGACCTGACCCAGATAATTCCTGGACTTTAAAAGAGAACCTAAGTGTTCAGATAATGAAACACCGACCACACTAGTTTCATTTAAGTGTTTGTTTTTATAATGTATGTATTGCCCTAAAAACTTTGGTGCGCTTTGTTTAGGCATAACATTTAAGTATGGCGTTTGTGAAATCAAGCATTACTATGTTAGTAAACGTGGGATGTCAATGGACGTATGCTCCAAACGTATGAACAGTCATACAATCATCGTCATGTCTACGGCGACATTGAAATGACTGTGAAATGTCGGTGAAGTGAAGGTAAAGTGAAGGTGAATTGGGCTATCACTCCGTACAATGACAGTTCACTCCACCGAAGACTTCACGCGGTGATTTTTAACAGAATCGACCAGCTGATGTCTCGCCTCATCCTTCCAAGGAACGATCAAACTCCTAGCTACTAATTGGTCCTAATTAACAGTAATCTACACTTAATTAACCAATAAACTACGCATCAAGATACATAGCGTGTCGTGTTCCCTACAATGTAATTATTTCTGAAATCCTAATCAATTTTCTGATCAGTAAATCTGGTGTCTAATGTTTGATCTAGATGACAGATATAACTTATAATGTTTTACTGCTGGAACAGTAGCTGGTGCTTCTACTGCTAACATGACCTACTGGGTTTGATTCCTGAGTTGGGAAGTGACAGGACTGGGTTCTCAAATTATAAATAAGTATTTATCAACTTTCTAACAAATGAAACAAATTTAAGGATATGTTTGTAGTTCATTATAATGAAAGTCGTAGTCGTAAAAAAATATGGTAAAAACATAGCCGTAAAAAATATGGTATACCTACCAAAAAACGTGTATTTACATTTATATCGTGGCTAATCTCCGAAACGACTAAACTGATTTTGACTGGACTTTTACCGGTGATTGTTAATGTTATGAGGAGTGATATTAGCTACTTTTAATTTAGAAGGAATAATTAGGGTTCCACTTAAAACAATATACACACATCAAAAGTGTCTAGGGATCAACATATATTTTTGCAATAACTTTTCTCCTGATTGATATTAATTAAAATTTTCTTTGAGGATTCATCAAATAAAGTGTTTTCGTTTGTCACAGTAACGATAAACCAAGTCACCTTTGCATTAATAAAGAAATTTGCCATTTTCCTAATAAAGGGATTTTTGACATTTGAACCACTAACATTAAAGTTCGAAAAAAAGACTGAAATAACAGTTTTCTTTAAAATTTTATTGGGTAACTTAAACAATTAATAATCCGTGTTTCTACCACGAACACTAACAACACAAGAACATCGGTTTGGCATACCCAAAATGAGTTCATCCAAATCACGCTGTGGAATGGCCGCCCATGTTCGTTGCAACAACAAAAAAAGGTCTTCTTGCGACTAAATACCTTCCATATTCGGCAGAGCTCTTCTCTGTAGCATATCCCATGCATGCTCAATCGGGTTCAAGTCTGTCGACTGAGCAGGCCAGGGCAGGACATTGATGTTAGCTGCGGCGAGAGTCTGTCTTACAACTCTTGCGGTGTGCGGTCGTGCATTATCATGCATTAACTGAAATAAGGGACCGATTTGCACTTGTAGAGGAACGATGACGTCTGATACAATCGTCTCAGCATAAATTTGAGCGTTGAGGTTGCCTCTGATCCAAATCAACTCAGTTCTTCCGCCGATCCAAATACCCGCCCATACCATGATGGTTCCACCACTATAAGGATGGACTTCCTGGCAGGATTTTAATCGCTGTTGGCGTCCAGGGGTTCTCCAGTGTCGTATACGTCTTGTATCCGGTCTCATACCAAAACGAGACTCATCAGAAAAGCAGACGAAACGCCATTGTTCTTCTGCCCAATTTTTGTGTTCAAGAGCCCATTGATATCGAATCCTACGATTGTGCATTGCTATAGGTGGTACCCGTAGCGGTCTTCGGGAATGAAGGTTCACTTCATGCAAGCGGTTTCTGACTGTTTGGTCGCTAATTAAGTTCCCTGAAGAGTGATGAAGCCTCACGAGTTGTAAGACAGACTCTCGCCGCAGCTAACATCAATGTCCTGCCCTGGCCTGCTCAGTCGCCAGACTTGAACCCGATTGAGCATGCATGGGATATGCTACAGAGAAGAGCTCTGCCGAATATGGAGGGTATCCAGTCGCAAGAAGACCTTTTTTTGTTGTTGCAACGAACATGGGCGGCCATTCCACAGCGTGATTTGGATGAACTCATTTTGAGTATGCCAAACCGATGTTCTTGTGTTGTTAGTGTTCGCGGTAGAAACACGGATTATTAATTGTTTAAGTTACCCAATAAA
Organism: Euplexia lucipara; assembly: GCA_921972225.1. NCBI lineage: Eukaryota > Metazoa > Arthropoda > Insecta > Lepidoptera > Noctuidae > Euplexia > Euplexia lucipara. The sequence continues at coordinate 2,982,919 of OV179168.1, read as the reverse complement.
ATTTTAAAGAAAACTGTTATTTCAGTCTTTTTTTCGAACTTTAATGTTAGTGGTTCAAATGTCAAAAATCCCTTTATTAGGAAAATGGCAAATTTCTTTATTAATGCAAAGGTGACTTGGTTTATCGTTACTGTGACAAACGAAAACACTTTATTTGATGAATCCTTAAAGAAAATTTTAATTAATATCAATCAGGAGAAAAGTTATTGCAAAAATATATGTTGATCCCTAGACACTTTTGATGTGTGTATTTTTAAGTTCCGTGCAGACATCCGCCAGCAGCAGCTAGTGGTACTTAGAATAAAATAACAACAACACATAGTAGATACATTACTTAAATTCATTGCAAATAATACTTACTTATTATTATATAAAAACTCTCGGGTCGTGGGGTCCCAGTGCTCATAGATTGTACAAAGATCTTTTAAGAAGCTTAGTTGACACTTCGCGTGACCCAAAAGGCTGGCTTTTACCTTGGTCAAAGGATAATCATTGGTATACAACGTGGCAATGCTGCCAGTCTTTTGGGTACACTTCCAGTGGACAGCGATGCGGATGAGTTTTTTGACGCCATATTTTAGAGTTAGTTTTTATTTTTATTAGTAGTGTAAATAGTTAAGTATTTATCTTTTTATATACATTTGAGAGATTTGTTGACAACAGATATACATCCTACTCGTAAACACAAAGGTTCCAAGAAGCTTGTAATAAAAAGAGACCGTCCCTTGTCTGTTAATGATCCCAAGCAGTTTATGCGAAAAACCACTTATACAAAACCGTTTCGGAGATTTTCCTTATACCTACATATGTTCGTTCAATCTGAGACATGAGGATAAAACGCGGAATCATGTACTTATCCAGTTACTTTTATCCCCTCTATCTTCATAATATAAAGCATGAAATCCATCCCGAAATTCATGACTGCGTAAATATAAAATGGTTAGATCAAAGATTATCAATTTCACAGTTATTAGCGCCGAATACTGTATCACAGCCATCCATGACAGGGTTTATTAAAAATAGAATATATATGAAAAAAAAAACCGGCCAAGTGCGAGTCGGACTCGCGCAGAACGTTTCCGTACCATCTAAAACAGAATAACATTCTTAATATCGATCAAAATAAAGACAGCGCCTCTTTTTTCTATTCTCAGTATTTTTTGTTACAGTGGCAACAGAAATACATCGTCTGTGACTACAATTAGTTGTTTAGCTATCAATCTTGATATTCAGACAGATTTTCTGCCTAGTTTAGGAAAGGGAGTCTTATGACCCATTTTATACACCCCTATTTTTTAATTAGTACAAAAAAACATTGGGCTGTATCCGTACTGTTACTGATCATATTTGCGTAGTCAAAAGTAAAAAACGAAGTTAAATTTTTAAATATTTAGATAAACTTAAATAACGAAAACAGCTGTTGGATGCGGGACATGCTTGAGCGAGATCACGTGAACGTGAGCGAGAGATGACGATTAATGAATACTACTATGTTATGAATAGCCTGTACAATATTTCCATAAATTGGGTGACTTTATGGGATATAAACAAACGCTAATAACTTTGCTGTTTATGAACATTATTAATTGATTCTTTACAAATATAATGAGAAGACTAAGCTAGAATAAGCCCTTTAAGTATTTGTACTAATTGAAAATTAGTGGTGTATACATATATTGTACTGGTTCTATTTATTTATAGCACCTAATATATAAGTTAACTTTGTATACACATGAGACATGTACAAACTACTTATTGCATAAATTTTATTATTATTATTATTATAATCATATCACGGTTCAAGAGATACAGCCTGGTGAGTGATAGACGTACAGACAGACAGACAAACTGACAGAGGAGTCTTATTAATGGGCCTCGGGGTTCAGTTTTTAACCTTTGGGTACGGAACCCTAAAAATAGATGGCAAGTTTGCAGTTTCGAAAGATTCTTCTTCCCAGCAAAAGCACTAAAAAGGGCGGGTGTTTTGAGGGACTGTCTTATGTGAATATTAACGTTGTGTTGATCTTCAACCTAATTTGAATAGATGAGTCTTGATTTAGATTTGATTTTACGGCATTCATTACTTACAGTTATTATAATGATAATAAATATCTTTATTTCCTAAATTTTACAGATAATTATATATGTTGATGACAGTTTTTAACTATCAATGGCAAAGGAAAAAATTACATGAAACATTTAAATGCAGCAATCTGTAAGTCCTACTAATATTATAAACGCGAAAGTTTGTGAGTATGGATAGATGGATGGATGGATGGATGGATGTTTGTTTGTTACTCTTTCACGTAAAAACTACTGAATGGATTTTAATAAAATTTGGTATGGAGTTAGCTGACACCCTGAATTAACACATAGACTACTTTTTATCCCTGTATTCCCACGGAAACGGGACCTACGCGGGTGAAACCGCGGGACGTCTGCTAGTACACAATAAATTAAACTCAGTTTCTTAAACTAGCTCATCCTGTGTTTTAAGAGACAGTAAGTTATCTGTGCGAGGGCTGGCTTCTACAAGGGTTTTATATTATTTATTTATTTAAGTAAAAGGTACAAAAAATCTCTTCCATCATAATAACCTATTTCATTCAGCTTTTATGGTGTATCATGCGGAAAATGAGACGCTGTTGTTAAAAGCCCTACGATGGATCCAATTGTTTTTCTTTAGCAAATTACTTACCATGAAAGGCGAAAAATTATGTGGTTTTCTGATGAGGTTTTTGTTTTGAATATGACAAATAGCTGCATTAACGTAAACATGTTTTTTTTTTTATTACGGATGGTCTTGGTCTTCCAAAGGAACTAAATACAATGTTAGTTTTATTTTTCTTATCTTTATATCAGTTTAAATCACTTCAGGACACTCAACCCGTTAAATGGAGACTCACAGATTACCTTATCCACATCCGCTCCTACGCATACACACTCATTCACACACACAAGCAGCCACACACCCATACATAACACACACAATAAACATACCTACTACTTATGATAATGTGAGCGTACATAATCTTCTGCAAATGTAACTGTCTCCCACAATATAATTATTTAAATGTAGTTGATTAGTTTTGTTCTTGATACCATGTAAATGTCCTGTCCTTATATTGTGGGGAGAAATAATTCTTTATTATTATTTTTATTATTCCCCAGCAATCAAACTCGGCTGGTTCGATCGCTTTAAGAACTATCATTTTAAATACTATATCCCAAAATTATTCAAAAACTATCGTAACTAACCACACAGCAACAGGAACCGATCTATAATTAGCTAGTTTCGCATAACAACATCCGACGCCGTCGCATGACACACGTCAAATTTGACACTTGACAGCTGTCAAAATGGACAAGCCCCACCTAAGCCCGGTGGTATTTTCGGAAGCAATTGTTTTTTAAAAATGCTTTTTAGAAATACAAGACGGAATGGCTACATCCTCTCCGATTCTCAGAAAGTTTTGATTCATTGTCTTGTGTGGGTAGAATGGGCCTGGAATTTTGAAGGTGACACATTTAAACATACCTACTTATATCTTTTGAAATATATTTGTGATATTTTCACTCTTTTGTGTTCAGAGTTTCTATGAAATGTTTTGAACCATCATGGTATCGTTTATTTGTTTCATTTATTTACTCTTTGTTTATAAAGTTATTTAATTAAAATATACATAATGTAAACATTGCTGTGGCGTGTCACTTAGGCGGACTCGATACCATAGCGTTTACTCTACGACTCAAGATTTGGGTGTAATTATAACACCTAACAGGATAGGTGTAAAAACTAATTAACAAAACATTTTTAAATACTTCAATTAATTTATTACTTAACTTCCAAGAGGCTCGTCGATCTAGGCTCGTTAATAAGTAGTAGTAGAAGTGTTAAGTTAGCGGTCTTAAGGAGTACAATTAAGAGTATTATTGTCTATGATATTCATAGAACATTCCACTGACTATTTGATTTCAACCCGCCTAAAGATAACCGTGCTACCGTGCTACCCCATGCATGTCTACATACACACAACCCAAAACTTACAAAGTAATCAGAGCCCACCGATTCAAACTCCACAAACCAATTACAAATTTAAATCGAAGTCGATACCCGACGTATTCTTCCAATTTGCCTGCAAAGATACACTTGGGCTTGAAGCCAATAGACAGATGAACAGGTAAATTATTCCAACTTCGTATCTCCAATCAGAAATAAACTTCGACCAGGCAAGTTTTAACAAGCTCCCGTTATCTGTAAAAGGAACTCTGTAATGACAGTTTTTATACAAAGATATCTACTTACAGTAGAACCCACCTCAGTAAGTACGTTAGAATGCCAGTTGGAATGCCATTGCATTCCAATTCCATAGCCATTGCAATCCAATTCCATAGCCATTGCATTCCAAGCCGGTTTTGGTCTTTTGAGGATCTTTGACAGTTGTTAGAGTATATCTTCGGGCACCTAGCTATAGGTGCCCGAAAGTGTTGCCCAGCAACTGGAGTAGATGAATAGTATAAGTAGTTGACCCTTGCTCAAGTTAGTTCGGTATGGAGTCGATTGAGCAAGCAACTACTTTTCCTTTTCCTTTGACAAAGGGAGTTACATCTGCCAACAAACTGCTTTGCAGTTTGGCAGAAGTAATAATTTTGTATGTATAAATCATAGATTTTTTTTCTTCCAATCTAACAACTGCAGCTTACTACCAGTATTTAAAATAAAGCAACTGCAAATTTGACCTCCACAATCTAGATACTGGGAGACACGATACCCTTAGATGAATCTAATTGTCAGAATTTCGGGCTTTTGACTACCGGTAACAACTGTCAAAGATCTACAAATGACAGTCGAGACTAAATGCTTAACGAGATGTCATAGGCCAGAGGAGTTCTTTTATTTATTTAATGGTAGCACACCCATGGAACAACCTCGGCAGGGCGGGTGCAGCTGTTATTATTTGACATACCTACTTGTATGTGAACGTTAGTACGAATGAGTTTAACACGTTCGTGGACACTAACGACCACAGGCGTTTAGGTAGCTAAAAATGATACGACAGTACGCCTGTCAACGTCTGAGTTTTTACTTGCATAAAATCAGTACACGCTTCTCGATGACTGTTTTTCGATACTATCATAAGGAACGGCATGTTGTACTGTCACCACAGGTATAATTAAAATTTTCGTACTGTCATTACACAATTTTCAAAAATTCGTCAAAGAAAGTACCTACCTCCACGCACACATTCACGATTTATGGTCCCCCCTCCCTACACACATTACGCCCGTGGACGTCGTAGTTACATACAATTAGTCGAGTTCTGTCATCTATCTATACTAATATTATAAAGAGGTAAAATTTGTAAGTTTGTATGTAGGGGGTAATCTTCGGAACTAATGATCCAATTTTAAAAATTATTGTACTGGTGGAAAGCTACACTATTCCCGGTGGACATAGGCTACTTTTTATCCCCGTATTCCCACGGGAACGGAAATTACGCGGGTGAAACTGACGTATGCTAGTATCATATATTTTTTAACCATACGTTGTGACATTACGCGCCCGTGGGCAAAGTATGAAAAAAAGTAGCGTCTCAGTAGCTGCAATCTGTGAGATAGTACTGTCCACGAACGTGTTAAAAACCAGCTCTAAGCCCTCAGATATGACAGTTATTAGACTTATTGTAACAGTGAGGCATGAAAAGGGTAATAAGTCTAATTTAAGACTTGTTATTTACCCTAAAGCAACATTATACTAACAAAATTAAAGTGTTCCTATCCATTTGGACGGGGGGCACGCCCGTATAATTTATCGGTAGCTTGTAATTAAAATATCGCGAGGCGCGGCGCGGCGGGTATTTAAAATTAAACACCCTGTAAGTAACCAGCGGATAGGACACACGGGAGCCATGGTTGTGGAACAGGCTGCTGATGCTTGACAATTATTTGTTTTGTGTATATTAGAATAGATAGAGTAAGCAAGGTCATTGTGAAATACACTTGCCTGCAAAACTAAGTATCACGCACTTTCAAAATTGGATTTTTTTTTACTATTGTGACTTGACTAACACTCTTTGTGTAATTTGTGTAAAAGATTATTTGTCTTATTTCCAAACCATGTATGTATTACTGTATTAGTTATGTTAGGTATTATCTGCGCATAATGTAGTGCATGCTGTGCTTTTCTGTAAGTAATGAGGCGCTTAGACTTAATTTAGAAATGTACAGATTAAAATAAATTAGCGTACTTATTGTTGAAAAGCAGAATAATAAATAAATAAACGAAATACAAAAGGTATATGTACTCCGAGACCCGAAACCTCATGTTCAGTATGTCAAACCGGCTCGAAGCAGAGCCTGAGGAGGTAACGTGGGTTTTTAAAAGTTAATATAATGACAATTTTCATGTAAAACATACATTAAATGTAAAATTAAGTTTTTATCACTAACCTATAAATGGCTATTTTTATTGTTTTATCTTTTTTAAGTAAATATGTTACAAATGTATGGCCGGTGTCCTTACCGTATTTGAAGGAAGTGATAACTATACAATACGCACAATCCGAAAAGTCAGATTTGCATACCTTGGGTTCGAACTCGAGCCCTATTAGTAGAAAGTCCGCTGATATGGAAAGAATGAAAAAGAAAGAAAGAAAGAAATCGTTTATGTGCTGAAGGTAATGTAATACATATAGGTTAGAATAACACAAGGCAATCATCACTGCTAAGCAAGCCCAAGTGCTATTTGCTTGCAATGGACATTGTAGAATCTTCGCAGATTCCAGTCAAGACCACGTATAGCCAATGCGTAATGAAAACGAGAAACAATTATGCTTTTCTAACCCACCAGTACGTACGTACGTATCTACACACGTGTCTAGTGAGAGTTTAACTCGCACACTCACACGCAACTCGCACGATGCGAAAACTTTTGCGTTTTATTAGTTCGCTCTGCACATACTTCGCGGGACTCCTTGATTTATAAGCTTTAACATATTTCATATTAAAACTTAAACAATTTGTTGGATATAGGTATGTTTATGATATTAAAAGTGGCTTTGGAATGTTACTGGATATTGAATATTTGTAGGTAGGTTAGTAACCTACAATTTTGCATATGACTCGGAAATTAGGTACTACACATTTAAAAAAAAATAGTTATCATTTAAAATGAGGATATTTACGGTTATTATTAACTACTTGTGACTGGCTTGTTGGTCAAGTTGTTAGTCATCAATTTTACATTCAGATTTGTGACAAGTTTAAAAAGGTTTAGGCTTTAGACAGGCGGACTGCATTTTAACTGCAAAGTTGCCGTTTGTTTGTGCGACTGCAATTATTGTAATAAAAATCCCAACTGCTGATTGCACTAAGCAGCATTTAAACAGCAAAAGCAGTTGGCAAGCGCAGTTGATATGCAGTCTGTCTGTCCAAAGCCTAAGTCTTGGCATAACATTACTCCACACATACATTACTCTCACTAGCTTATTTCCAATGGGGTAGGCAGAAAATATAGAACGCCGTCATCGATTCTTACATACTTCGTCTACCTAAAACGGTCAATGAGATACAGCATAATAACTGGGTTCTGTTGACAGTTGACACCCGTTTTGGTAGAGAATTCCAAAAAAAAAATACAATTATCAAATTAAGTCACTTACATATATTATGGCGAGGACTCTTGCACGTCAGACTTGATGTAAGAAAATGGAAACTTACCTGAAACAAAAAATAAGACAAATCATGAATAAAACATAATGTAAATAAATAAATATTCCAAAACTTTTCACACAATGCCATTTAGTCCCAAGTTAAGCTTGAGAGCTTGTGTTATGGGTACTAAACAGCTGATAAACATACTTATATATTTCAAAACACACATATTATAGATAAATTACACCCAGACACAGAACAAATGATCGCGCTCATCACACAAACATTTGTCTTGGGTGGGGTTATCGAACCCACGACCTACGGCATAGCAGTCAGGGTCACTAACTACTAGACCAACAGGCCAGTCAGGCCAATATACGTTTGTATTCTCCAAAGGGCAAAGGTTACACTAAAAAGAACATTTAGGTTAACGCCAATTACGTTTTTAAGGTCCTTGTAATAGGGCAGAGCCCACCTACAGGCCCATGATCAGACGCCAAGCTGCATCCCAATAAACCAACACGGTAATCGATTCCAGAGAGGAAATTTCAGTGTCTTCAAGAACTGTCGCATTCTTATCTTCATTCAAATTTCCAATGAGGAGCTTGAGGCCAAATATTATCAGCAATCGAAAGTTAAGCTTTGCTCGAGGCCGGTTCGTGGATGGGTGACCATTTATAACAAGACTCCTCCCTCCTTAAGCTCAATAGCTTAACGTGCTTTTCGAGATCAGGACTGTCAGCGATCCGAAAATAACATCCGGGACCAACGTCCCGGATGTGATTTTCGGATCGCTGACAGTCAAAAACCCGAAAGTCTGACAACCAGTTTAGCCAAAGGGTATCCGAGTTACAGTATACATATAATGCTTATCTCTCAAGCATGTCGAGATTTTGGGTTCGAACTCGAGATCCATAACTTGGCAGTCTGCTAGTTACACAACAAGACTATCACTGCTTGTTTACTCGGTATTAAAAGTACCTAGGTACATTAAAGCACTTCCATAATAACACTACACGTTAAAATATCAAACTACCGCCCATCTCGTCTTTATCGATCGGCTATATTTCATACTTACGTGTGTTAATGGGTCCCAGTAGTAGCTTGTAAACGATAAATCTTTATTATACCTAGGTACTATCGACTGTTACGATCTAATTGGATGTATACTATCGCGCACTTACAGTTACACTTTACTTAGTAAAGTATGAAGATTTCTTTCTTCATTTAAGACTATTCTAGAATAAAAGTAGCCTTTCACTTTAATATCAGTTATCTGACATTACGAAACTCGTTAAAATCAGTCCAGCGGTTTTGGACACAATCCATCCATCCATCTTTTCTTTGGTCTTCCTCTCCTTCTCCAGCCAGCAACACTCAAATTCATCACTCTTTTAGTCACATGTGCTTCTCATCACATGTCCATTCATATCAAGACAGGCAACTTCTTTTTATCTTTTCTAAATATAATAGGCACCACTTTCTAACTTCCTGTTATTAATCAATATCGAATCAAATTTCATTTATTCAAATTAGAGGATCAGCGCTTATTGACCATCAAAAATTACATAAGACTGTCCCCCAAAACGCCCGCTCTTCACCACTTCCTAGTGTTTTTGCTTGGAAGAAGAAGTCGCGGAACAAATTCCCTAGCAACACGTCTATCTAGTATGTAAGAAGTTGACATGAGTCTACATGAACATCTGTACTTATATTAATTTCTAAGTATATCGTTCATGATAAGAATGTAAGACATTGGAACACGCTAATCACTCCACTAAACAATATACACCGTCACATACCCCCTCACACGCCCAATTTCTTAGCACCATTTATTTCAGACTTTGTCGCTGCGAACTTTTCTTTTCCCTTAATGCTATTAAAATGTATTTGTGAAGAGGAGCCAGGAACCACCTCATCATTAAACAGGTGGGTATCGTCAGGTGAGTGTCTGCAACCCCCCACAATACCCCATCCCCCCTCTACTTGCCTACAGGCATGTGATAACGATGAACGTTGTTAGGAATTTCTACTGCGAATGTGTAGGGCCAGGCAAACGGCGGTTGAAGATTGCTTTGGTGGTTGCGATCTAAAGAATACATTACATTTTTATTTGTATCTGGATATTGAGTGAACACAAAAGAAGGGTTAAAATTCCTATCTTCTAACTGCGGTAATTATATTCCGCCATATACTAAACCGTACGTAAACTAGATCTCGTTTAGAACGACATTAAAAAAACAAGCAGGCAGATAGTACACTAGATTCAACACTCGTGTTGTCGGAAGATCCTCCGTTTTCTATGAAAGATGAGGAACTTGACACTCAGTTCCACCTCTATCATGTTAAGTAAAAGTAGCATTAGAAATAAACTTTCAACGCTGAGGGATCCAGAATCATATTCAAAATTCATGGTAACTAGGAAGTTAATAGGAAAACGCTGATGAAACTGAATCGAAAAGACACTGACGAAAATTTTATTTTAAAGAATCCCGATACCAAACCGCTAATCCCGTGGCCCTAAATCAAAAATCCTGTGTATAGGAAGGAGACGTCCCGCTAATGGTAATGATACTTCATAGTATCGTTACTGTCGTTATTAGACACAAACTCGTGCTGTAAAGTAAATAATTATATTATTTTACGAGTTTAAACTACGATTTACGAGTTAACTTCGGGAATTATGGTGCTATAACATATTGAATTAGTAAAATTATGGAGTATAGTAACACCGTTTAAATTTAACTTTTAAACAAAGTATTATTTTGTAGATACAACCTTAGTTCTATTATTTTTACTTAGCGAAATAAATAATCTTGTATCTTGTGCACAAAATTGTAATATATTTTTTTTAAAGTATATTACTTCTCACATAACAAAAACTCTAGTATATAGAGGTACAGAGGCCAGGCTACCCCAACGTGTCAAATTTCTTTGATAGGTTTTCAACTTTATTCCAAACACAATAAGGTTTATGTTCAATTGGGTAAATTTGCCAGTTTGGGGTAGCTTGATGTGCTGGCGTCTGTATATACATTTACCGGACTTCTCATGTGATAATTAATTTATACTTTTTTCATACATATCACTTTATCACAAATTTTCACAGGGCTATTGCTACCCATGAAACAAAAGGTGACACTAAAACAACTGATATGCCTTGCACGCGATCGTTTACGACGCGCGTAGATCGGAATCAGAACGGTCAGCAGGGCTAGCATGGCCGGAGATATTCTTTCCACGGGGAGAGGATAAAATACTATTCCTCTCTGTCAATTTTATCCACCCTCCGAGCATGGCGACATGGGTGGATAAACTATTCACGGGGATAAACCAGGGGAAACGCTTGTCCTCGAAATTATTGCCATTATACGAAAACTTTTATGAAATTACACAATAGTCGAGAATGTCATGTAAACCAAAGTACTTTCATCTTTTTATTACATCTGTACTGGATATTTATTTTGTTTTGTTGTCAATTGGGATTGCTCGAATCGCGACATCTTTCACGAGTCGCCATGCTATAAGCCGTGGATGAGTATCCACGTCTAATGTCAAAAAGTGATATAATTCTCTTTCCCCCTGTTGCCGTGCTTTGGCAGGTGGATAAGATAATTGTATCCCTTGTCAGTGGAAATAACCGGTGGATAAAAGTTATATCCCCAGCCCATGCTAGTCCTGCAGCAAATGCAAGCCGGTCGTTCTATTGAACGTCACATCCATGAACTATCAAATAAGCAAATGTTTTTTCATTCTAATAATAATTAAATGTTTTTTCACTCACTTAAATGTTGGTCGACCTATTATAAGCGACTGAATAAGTCTGATGCTTGTTACTATTATTCTAATGTAATGCTGTATAAAAAACCTGATGGTTTACCTTTAATAAATAAATAAAGCAAAGTATTTATCAACATTTGTGTCTTCCTACAATACGCACGTATTTCTTCTGTAGCAACTGATTTATTTTTTATTCTTACGGTAACTGTAAGATACAGTAACAATAATTAACTTACAGAAACACTACTTACTAACACTAAAACGACTGCTGGCTTGAAGAAAGAGCTTCCTAAATTGTACTCAGCCAATCCGTTTAAGAAAACTATACTTTGTAACAAAAGCACCATTTTGTAGAAAACAATAAAACAAACACAATTGTCAAGAAAACAGCAAACTACTTCAAATAAGAGACCAACTGAACGTATTGGTTTAACAACTTTTAAGTAAAGACTGGAACTAAGGCAACATCCGTTAATTATGTCAGCTCAAACTAGGGGTTCGACGGGGTCCAGAAAATTTAATGAAAAGAGAGTGGGGGTCATTGCAAAAACAACTTAACTATTTTTTTAAACATTACATTATGAAGGGATGCATAAATATAAACGCAGCAAAAGAACAAAGTAAGTAAGAATCGTAGCTGGTGGACGTTCTGTGGATTCTGCTTACCACCCCCATGGATAAAGGCGTGAGTTGATAAATATGTGTAAATTATCTTAAAAAGAGAGAGAGACATAATATGTCTCTCTTTCTCCAAGGGTTAAGCAGAAGTAAATCTGTAGAGTCCCACACTACTAATTAAACTGAATAGTTTAAGTGTAACTTACAGAATTGTGTAACTTATAGACTTTAGTAAAATTCATGATTATTGATTTTATTTCTGTAAAATGTATGTACAACCTTAACTATATTATACAAAAAACTAAAAAAAAACAATAACTAAACCTAACAAAAAATAATTACAAAGCGTCAAAAAATTCTCTGCATCGCTGCCAGCTGGTAAAGTGCCCAAAAGACTGGCGGCATTGCCACGTTGAATGGCAATGCTAAGCCTTTGGCCAAAGAAGAGGCCAGTCCTTGGGTCACGGGAAGCGTCTACCAGACGTTTTCAGATGTCTTTGAAAAGAAGACGAGCACTCGGACCCCACGGTAAAGTAAAATAGTTTGGAGGTACGAGGAACAGGGTGTCAAGTTCGTCATCCACCATTGAAAAGGAAGGATCCTCTGACCAGACGCGTGTTGTGTCTGGTGGGCTAACTACTGCCCGACGGTTGTTGTCGGGATCTTGTATAAGTTCAAATTGCGCGGATAACTCTGATACCGCGATGTAGGATATCGGTCATTAGTTCGTATGTGGCGAGATAGATGTCGCTACAATAGCAAGCATATTGTTACCAATTGGTAACAATATGCTTGCTTGCCCAATTGGGCACAAACCCAGACCCCTATCTGCTTCTGAACCATTCTCATATAATTGGTCCCAGGGCCACATGCTTAGGCTGCCCTAGCAGTTTCTAAACCGACGAAGCAATTTTCGAAAATTTAAAAAAAATAACCGTTCCTTTTAGTTTTTTTTTCGTGTCCCATTTTGCCTAAAATGACAATCTCATGAATACTAAAAATATAAAAGGGTACAATCACGTGAGGGGAGAGCGAGACCTCAGCTGGTCTCACCATATCCCACCAAGAGGGAGGAAGGGGTCCAAATTAAAAGAAAACACCTAGCGTAATTAATGGACGTCCCCTAACACAACATTGTAAATGGTAAAGTTACTCGGACTTGTCGAGTATTTACCATCAGAACAAATAAAACCGAGTTGTTAGTTACTCTGTCCATATTTACGTAAACGTACCTACAATGTTATTAGTCGAAAAGTCTCAGTTATTTGCAACGTTGTCGCTAACTAATTGCTTTCTTACTATTTTCTTGATAATGGGTTTGTTGTGGTCCGAGTTATAAACTATAGTGATTCAGATGAAGTGCAGAGTTAAATTAGCTGACGAAACTTTTCATTAAACGGCCAAATCAAATGTATATTTGTACGCCAAATGGCAAAACATAGAGCAACTATATTATGTATGTCAATAATTATCTTGCAAACTGTTGTAACCTATGTTCACAAATAAAGACTATTGATTGATTGATTAAACACTTAACAGATTTTACAGTAATATCGATGACAGTTAATGCCTCTCCAAGCTTTGGTACCAATCAATAATTAACTGACTAGTACTCTTGATCAGAAAATTCAAAACAAATAAATTATAGAATAAACACACACTCGTGAAGCGTTTAATTAAGGCTAAATGACAATCAGCACACCCAATTTTCAATAAATTTCATGAAATCCAATTTAATATAACCACAAAACCATTCTAGTTTAGTGTCAAAACACTAGTTATTTGTTTTAAATAGTTATTTCATCCAATAACTCTGCTGGATGGCAAATTTTGGAACTAATGGCGCCACTAGCGCGTATTGAAGTGCATTCTCATTGGTTACAATGTGTTTCACATTATTTTAAATGAGTTCGGTTTGTGTCCAGCAGTGTGACACATTAAAAATAAACATAAATTACAAAGCCGTGGAATAATTTGATTGTTTATTTTGTGGCTACGCATGTTCGTACTAAATGTACTGAATTTGACATGAATTAATAAGAATGTTACTGTTCCACTGCAGGGCGAAAACCTCTGCTAGTACATACATAAAAATCTCAGGTATTAATCACCTCGCTTACAGTACTCAATGCCAAGTGGCGATCATAAACTTACATCCATAATAATATTATAAATGAAAAAGAAACGTGGTCGCGTCTGACATAGTTTATCTTTTGTCTGTTATCAAAGAGATTTAAAATACTATAGAGCGGACATGTCAAGGAAATGTCATAGAAAAACTTTGATCGCATGTCTCAGTTACGCCATCTAGAATAATATATGAATATTGGAGCGGCAGCGGAGCGTACTACAAAAAACTCATTATAGACTTGTATCCAGCAGGACACACTTTTTCGGACGAAAATTTTGTTCGTGATGTCCGGTCTATAGGTATTGAATGTCTTTTGTCTGTTATAAACGAAGGCTTTCACGATAAAACAAATTTAAAGAGAAAAAAGCGTTTTCTTGGATGAAATGACAGATGACAAATGTTAACTCTGGCCATAACCAGGTGCCAATTTGACACTTGACTAGTCTTAACTAGTCAATTACCGCAATCCAGACACAATTAAATTACTATTGTTTGCGGACACCGGTGTCCACGCGGAGCCTAATGAGTTAAGCTAAGAAAATAAGAAGGTAACATGACACAAATTGATTCTAAGGTGGAACAAAGTTTGCCAGGGTAGCTAGTTCATTACAGGTTACCTTACGATGTGATACAGTATATTTTATGCAGTTCTGAATTCTATAGTTTGTATTGTATTCTAAAAAATGCTACTCTATTTTGAACTGACTTCAGGAGGAGGTTCTCAATTCGGCCGGTTTTTTTTTATGTATGTACACCGATTACTTCGAGATTAATAATCCGATTTACGTGATTCTTTTTTAGTTCGATGCGGAAAAGTTGCCATTTGGTCCCATAAAAAATTAACATAGTTTGGCCCCGTAGTTTTCATTTTATGAACAAATTTGTTCATGGATTTTTCTTTTTGATATCATCGAAATCTGTTTATGTGTTTGATTGTAATATTAAAAGAAATGGAAAATAATGAATCATCTACATAAAAATTGCAAAATAAAAACCGACTTTAAATAAACACTAACCGGTGTAAAATAACTCTAAATTCGGGAGTCGGTGGCCAATCACGAATGGGACAAACCCACCAAAGCCACAGACTGCCTAATTTAGAGTTATTTTACACCGGCTAGTGTTTTTTTTGAAGTCGGTTGTATTTTTTGTTAAATTGTTTTTAGCTGTCGTTTCAGGCTGTTCTTGTCAAATACGGAAAGGAGATCGCTGCTCATAACTAGTTTTACTTTTACAAACTTCCTGCCCACGCTTTCGCTCATGACTCGCACCTTCTCATTACAACAAGTCTCGAAGCCACAGCGATTCCTCCTCCGCTAATACCTTAGGTTTAATGAAACACATTTCTTTGTTGTCACGTTTCCGCGTTATTTTTCTTCTTATACAATTTACAGTTCAGATAAACAAATTAGGTAGCTGGATTAATGTTTACAGAAGGGTTCGGAGTGGCAATCAAGTAGTAGGAGTGTTGTAATTGCTTTATTGGGAGTAAGAACTGTAGGTACTTAAGACTTTGTTGAGGAGTAGGTGACTGTCATCTTTACGTTTAAGGTGGGATATATACGAGACTCCTTATAATGACAAGCATTAAATTTAAATTGTAATATTAATATCATTGACAAAAAACCATCACGAAGCTACCTTGGTCAATGTAACATATATTATGGTGAAATCCCACTTCGGTGCGTAGTACTCGCAACCGGCGTGTGTGTGTGACAACATGTATGAATGTAAACGAAGCAAAAGAAGTATGTAAGAATCGTAGCATATGGCGCTCTGTAGTTTCTACCTACCCCCATGGGAAAAAGGCGTGAGTTTATGAATGTTCACTAAACCATTTGTATCTACGTGTAAAAAAGGCCTTTGATCTCCAGAGGAACAATTACAAATTAAGTCCATTATTTATTCAAATGCAAAGTACTCCTAATAACTCTACTTAAAACAAACACAGTTATTTTGTACTACTTTAAATAATGTTCCTAGTTTTAATACACTAACAGTTTAATCACACACCCCAATTACAAAGGGTGTTCACGTTTAAGAGTAATTAACTATCTGAATAAACGCAGCTTAGCAATGAGTTATGCGCATATTGTGAACACGCTGTATTTAATACGGGTAATGCAGTTTATTATCCTATTGGGTGCGATAGTTTTAACCGGATTACTGTTGATTTATTTACTGATACTACCGGATACTACTTATTGTGGAAAGTTTAGCACGACTAAGCTAATTTTACATTAGTCAGATAACTTTTATCTGAAGAATAAATATGGCGATATGACATATTATTCTGATTATGGCCTATACACAAAATACGCGCTTAGACGTGGAGCTGTGCGATACCAGCCCAGTATCTTTATCTTTTTTCTTTAATTTAACTAAAAATAAAAAAAGGTTTTCTAAATGTTGCATGACGTCACTATCTTATACAGTTTATTCTGAAGTGACGTTACAAGCCCCAACCCTCAAGTTTTATTGCGTTTGATATAACTATATTTCCATCAATTTAAAAAGAAAAAAAAATCTTAAGTATTATGGCTTATCGAGCAAGCCTTTTATTATTTTGACGAATTTAGATTATTTTAAACTATGACATATTAATTTGAATTATATTTATTGTGTGTTTTGTCTGTGACTCGTATTTATGTTATTGTTTCTTTTATTTGTTTGACATTTTTACTATTTGACATAAGTTGGAGAATGATGTAATGTATTTTGTTTTTATTTATTATTTTTTATTTTATTTTGTTTTTACATTTGACTGCTATTGGTTTGACATATTGGATTTGACATTTGTTAATTTATGTAATGTATTTTTTAATAATTGTTAAATCTGTATATGACTTGTAAGAATCCATGGTCAATAAAATACTATGACTTTAACTGTTTTTTATAATCTAACTAATTATGTTTTAATATTCATATTCAGTGAACATGCCTATTAAAATAAAATCAATCTACGGAAACTCTGGCTAAGTAATATTGCCAGCGTAATAAAGCCAAAAAAATGAAAAAATGCGGAAAAAAAGAACGGAGACGATTTAAAAGAAATAAAAAAATAAAATATCACATGAAACGGTCGCAGAAAAATGTAGAAAAAATTAAAAGTGCATAAAATTTTTAACGACAGGTCGTTAAATAAAAACATAAGTACTATTTTTGATGACACCCAATTATATTATCTTTAACAACTATATTAAAAAAGAGTGTCCACATTTTACGACTTTTAGTAATAAATAGGATTTATTTCATAGACTCACCAACACAAATACTTTAGGCATTACCATCATCTACCATCGCCATCGTAGACTTTTTTCAAGTATGTTGATACTACCTCGTTGGTCTACGCATGTAGCACTACTGTTATGTTTAGGTCCCAGGTTCGAGCCCCGAGTCGGGTAAAGTGTTATTAGCTTACCCACCTGGAATTGCTCAGTAGTTAGTGCCTGATTGCTGGCAATAGGCTCGCCACCTATTAAATGGGAGTTAAACATAACTGGTGATATTCTACAGATTTAAAACTTCTGCCTAACCCTTAGGTATTACAGGCGTAATGTTATGGGTATTGGCTTCTACTCCAAACGGATGGCCCTAAATACTAGTGTTATACTTAGAGCGTCTGCCTATTTGACGTCCACAACCCAGTAACGTGAGTTACAACAATACCCTTGTTAAACTGGTTTTCGGACTTCCAAGGTTTCTGACTTCCGTAACGCTTGACGTGCTTTCAATAGCACGGAGAAGTCTTGATTTATAATGGTCATCCATCTACGTACCGACCTCGGCAAGCGTGGCTTTACCTTCGATTATATCGTGCGGCTGTTATTATTTACGTAGTGAAATCTCTACAGACTTAGCATCCCAATCAATAATAACTAATTAATCGAACATTAGCTAGCTAATTTCCATCAAAAACATGTTCGTGGCGATATCTATGTTAACCGCTAACGAGAAGAAGGCCACGGTCACACAGTTAGCGGGCAGCGGGGTGCCAGCAGAGCGGTGGCGGCGGCGGAGCGAGTGCGGCGCATTCCAATGCAAAGAAGTATATTTATTTATTTATTAATGGAGGACTTACAGCTAAAACAAATCAGGTATGAAACAGTAAGATAAATTGACAGCCAATATATGCAACTGCAGGGCTATTGAGTATCTCCGCTGACAGTTCATAGTGATGATCACTAGGCAAGTGTTCAACGATTAACTGTCAAGCAGCTAGTTTCGTATTGGCTATCATCAGCGTATATCTAGGATGACGTCATGCGCACTCGCAGAGATATGACGAAGCGAACAGTACCCCGTCTGCTAATCACCGTGCCTTTAAGTCCACATAAAGTGCAATAGATACATTTTTCTGTAAATTATTTGCAACTGGACGCCATTTAGTCATTGCTAATGAAAAGATAGGAGATAGCGCTTCAGGACGGGACTCCATTCGGAGATAGTTAAATTTGTAGATGATTATGTACTCGCGCAGTAACTAAAGCGGTAGGTATGTTTACAGAAATTCACTAGGAAGTGGTGAAGCGTTTTAGGGGGCTGTCTTATCTATTTTTTAGATGTTCAAAAAGTGCTGATTCTCAGCCTAATTTGAGTAAATACTTGATTTCATTCGTGTTCACATAATACCATTTTTCTGTAAATTCTTAGTTGTCATCAAAGTTCGATGTGTAACGGCTGGCAATATAAAAATAGTCAATAAGCCCTGCTGGTCTTGAAGGAAAGCGGAAAGCGCTGTTCGAGCGTTGCGCGCCAGTCAAGCGTTGTCCGCTCCGCAAGCGCCCCGCTGGCAGCGGGCCGCTGCCCGCTGACTACGTGACCGTGGCCTTAGCGAGGCGGCAATGTGCTGTAAAATTTTATGCTTACTGCTTACGCAGTTTCGAAACACTCCATTCATTTATAGTTTCCTAGTACTTATTGCATGTTAGGAAGTCATTTTAATTTAGAATTATCGTAAATTGTTCGTCTAGGATCAGTTTCCAGTGTAACAGTATGCGGATGAATACCAATGTTTAAAATGGACTAAGATAACCCTTGGTTAAACTGGTTGTCAGACTTTCAGGACTCGTAGCGACTGTCAAAGATCTACACATGATTGCCCAAAAACAAATGACGGCTGGGCTTAACGTACTTTCAGAGGCACGGAGGAGTCTTGATATATAGGGTGACTGGTAATTAGTGACCGATACTTAAACACGTGATTGTACTCGTGAATACGAATAACTTTCCCAAGGATTTTTTTTTTTATACTCATTAACTTTCAATTAATTCAATTAGTCAGTACTGCACAACGGGAGCGGTGGGAGTGGCGGGGGAGCGTGTGACGCTACTACTACTAGTAGATTTTGGCCTTTTTGAGTTCAGACTAGCAGATAGATCGTGCCGATTCGTGCCTACAGTGATCGATCAAAGGCGCGGGAATTTCAAACAGCTTTTGTTACTTTATTGTTATAAGTTATTGTGTATAAAAAAAGTTTCATTGAGAAAGTTTATTGAAATCATGAATACAATCACGTGTTAAAGTATCGGTCACTAATTACCAGTCACCCTATACATATATTAATGATCACCTTTCTACGGACCGACCTACTCAAGCGTAGCTTAAGTTTCGGTTGATCAGAAACAAGTCGTTCTGTGTAAAAAAAATCTGACACTCAGCTGCATTAGATTACACTGGAAACAAACAATAAGAGCCTGAGGGTGCCATGGCTTATTGGTAATGTGTATATGTTTGACTGGCCTGTTGGTCTAGTAGTTAGTGACCCTGACTGCTATACAGGAGGTCGTGGGTTCGATTCCCACCCAAGACAAATGTTTGTGTGATGAGCACAATCATTCGTTCTGTGTCTGAGTGTAATTCTGTACCTTCAGTGAAAAGTGATATAAGTGAAAAATCATAGTTTTGAGTAATTTAAGGTTAAAGATTTAAAAAAATCTCGTTATTTTTCTAACGTTCTAAAATAAAAAACGATATGTGGTACGTGTAGATAATATTATAAAGATTATAAAGAGCTTGGTTTGAATATATTATTTTGCACGGAATTTAAGTAATTAGTAAAAATAGCCAGTTATATCACCGTACACTACAGTTTTCTTTGCTTATTTTTGTGTATTTAAATCTATAATGAAATGAATTATTTTACACATTTAGTTACCGTTTTGTGTGAAATGTTATAAGGCTTGTGTTTTGGCATGTTTTGCCTGCAAATAGTTGTTGTGAGAAAAAGTCGTAAAACTAATATGATCATTTTGATTATCAGCAACCTTTTTTCATTGTTTTATTTAAAATTCCTACGTAAATATTCAATTGTACCCCTTAACACCAATGTATTTTTCAAACTAGTAAGTGATTAATGCTACAAGCTAGAATTGATTGTGATACATTTTGTTTACATCGAAGTGTTTATTGATACAAGTAATAAGTATTTTCAAATGTTTTTGTCACAGAAAGGGTAAAACTATGTTAATATCATAATAAAATAATAACTAAATTAAAAAAATGTAAATGAAGCAAAAGAAATGTATAAGAATCGTAGCAGATGGCGATTTTGATGTGTTCACAAGTATTCACAAGTATTCAAGTATTTATTGCAATCCATAATGAACATACAGGTGGAAGGTTAAACAGATTCGAGTAACAATTATGGACCCTGTCGGGCACAGCAACATCAAAATTAAGATGAGTAGGAGAGAGGAAGAGCGCATTTTTAAACATTTTTTTAAAAATCTTAAATATTTGTAGAATATTACTCAATTAAATTATTACCTAGTTATTATACTGATATCTTGTACCATATATTATATTTATTATAGTATTTATTTATATTAAATTATAATTATACAAAATTATACATTTATATATTTAATAGTCAAATCAATTTGTCAAATTATCTGTTAGAAATTCTTCTAAGGTGTAGTAGGCTTTGTTAATTAAGAGAAGTTTCAATTTTCTTAAAAATTAGTTGGTTTTTTCTATTTCCTTTAGGTTTTCTGGCAATTTATTATAAACTTTTATGGACATTGAATATGTACTAGAAGAGTGCATTTTAAGATGGGAACGAGGCAGATTCAACCTGTTTTTATGACGCAAAGAAAGAGTTGGTTGTATATCTCCTCGTGTTTTATAAGAATCAGGGAACCCACGGACCAGTTTACATAATTCCAAAATATAGATACTGGTTAAAGTGAGAATTTTATGTTTCTTAAAATACGGTCTGCAGCTATCTGTTTGTTCTATATTTGTAATTATTCTTATTAGTTTTTTTTGTAAAATAAATAAAGAAGGGGTGTCTGTGCTATTTCCCCATAGAACGATACCATAGGTGAACCAAGAATGAGCATATGCATAATAAGTGACTATTGAGGTTTGTAGGTTGGTAGACTTTTTTATTTCGCTGAGAGCATAAGAAAACGTTGAAATATTTGATTTAAGTTTCTGTATGTGTGGTTTCCAGGTGATATGTGTGTCTATTGTTAAACTGAGTGAAGGCCAGATAGTTTCTGCCTACCATGCCATGGGAAACCATGGGAAAAAGGTGTGAGTGTATGTATGTATATACTAGTTTTTTATATTTTACAGAACAAACAACCACGTTTAATATTGCAAAAAAGTTGCCTTTTTTTAGCCACTAAAATTTATCTAGCACAAAGTTCAATGTTCGACGGCTCACCACATTAATAACACGACCGTCAACACACATGACGCTGGCAAAATAATCGAAACTAACTCAGTTGCTAGAGAAGAAAATAAATAAAAAGAAGATGTAGTAACAAAAATTGAAAAAAGTATGCTTAGATGGTTTGGTCACGTTGAAAAGATGGATGAAGACGACTAACGAAAGGTATTTACAAGGCAGATGTAAGTGGGAACGCCGGGAGGGGACGCCCAAGAAAGACATACATAGACCTTATTGGTGAGGTTCTTCAGAAAGGTCAGGTGCGTAGTACTCGCAACCGGCGTGTGTGTATGACAACATGTATGAATGTAAACGAAGCAAGAGAAGCATGTAAGAATCGTAGCATATGGCGCTCTGTAGTTTCTGCATGCCCCCGTGGGAAAAAGGCGTGAGTTTATGTATGTATGTATGTAAACACAATAAAATTTACGACTGGCCTGTTGGTGGTCCTGACTGCTATGCTGGATATATATAGGTTTGATCCTCACCCAAGACACATGTATATGTGATGAGCACGACCATTAATTCTGTTTCATGTATCTATAATATGTATGAATTTAGAAATGTATATGTAGTATCATCGGTTGTCTAGTACTCATAACACAAGCTCTGCAGGTAGCCATATTACAAATTCAATTTCTATTATCGTAAAGGATGAGGCGACAATAGAAAGAAAATGGCGTATATGGAATCAGCTGTTTGTCAACTGTCAAGTGTTAACGAGTAGAATTTGTAATATGGCTGAAAATGAAATACACTTGACAGTTGACAAACAGCTGATTCCATATACGCCATTTTCTTTCTATTGTCGCTTCATCCTTTGACAAATAGAATAGAAATAGAATTTGTTATATGGCTAGACCTGCTGCTTAGTTTAGGACTAGATGGCGTTGTGTGAAAGTTGTGGAATATTTTATTTATTTGTATAAATCTTTAGATGATAACTTTTCTAAATAATATCTTACTATCACATTGTTGCAAATATGTCTAAAACTAGCCTACCTTCGTAGCCTACTGTTCAATATCTCCAACTAAATTCATGAACAATCCAAAAACAACCGTCAAACAGATAGAGACAATTCAAAAGCTCAATTAAATTATTCCGGGACTGTCACATCATCTCCATAAGTGTCAGAATAAAACAAGCGAGGCTAATCCGGTGTGCAGAGATAATTAAAAATTATAGCTTAGGTAAGCTGTGATAACAGCAACTTGTACCTGCATTTTATGTCATTTGCTAAAGAAATTACTTAGCTGTGTAAAATTATAGTGAAAATATGTAAATCATATCGGTGAATTTGACAACATCGAACTTCTTGATGTTGGATATGTTGTCTGAGTTTAAAATTTTAAGAAGAACAAGGATTAATGTTACACTTTTCACTAGATATAGGATATAGGATTTCATTTGTATCACTTTGGATTAATTGAAGTAAAAGCTTTCGGTTCGTGTAAGACGTGGTAACTCGAGTCGTATTAAAATACATTTCAGAAATATAAAGATCGGTTCGGAACACTTTGGTATGAATCAAAAAGTATTATTTTACACAATAATTTCAATAAAAATTGCTTAGTTATATCAATGTACACAAAAAAATCTCTTTCATTTTTAATCGTATAACAACGGGGATAAGATAGAAATTAAGTTAATTTTTTTTTAATAAGTTTAATCAGAGAATATAAAAACCGATCTAGGTCGACATGTATCACTTTTCACTGAAGGTACAGAATTTATCTATAATATGTATGTATTTAGAAATATATTATAAGTATGTTTATCAGCTGTTTAGTACCCATAACACAAGCTCTCAAGCTTAACTTGGGACTAAATGGCGTTGTGTGAAAAGTTGAGGAATATTTATTTATTTATTTAATGTAAAATGTGTAATGAATTCTTTTCTTTAATTCATTAAACCCTAAGAGGACCCGGACGGCGTCCGAGCTGTTATTGTCTTTCTATTGTGTCTCTAATTAACACGACTGAAAGATTAATGACTCCTAAGCTCATTTCGAAGTTTACTCCTAAATTCTATCTGTATTCCGTGTTCATGACGTAACCAATAACGTCCATACTATTATGAATTAGCTTCGACACGCTGCTGCGGTGTATCTAGTACGAACAGACGGCTATTATGTATATTGAGACGAGCACACAATACTGGATTATATCGAACTGATAGCTAAGGTCAGTGGTGCTCAAATGGTTTGAATTATCTGGGTCTTGTATCTTATACTGTTTTGTAACAAAGCAGTTTTACTCAGACACAATGATCGGTAGGTATCTTCTATATCTACAAATGACAGTAACTATCATGCATGAGGTTGTGAGTGCCAATGAGACTTTCCATTCATAATATTTATGTTCTTTATAAGTTTATCTTAGACATCAAAGAAATCGGTAAAGGAAAACATTGTGAAGAAATTAAACAATTTCTTTAGTTGACTTTGGACCGTATGGAAAAATTTTTGCACCGCTGGCAAGCTACACTATTCCCGAGTGAGATACCGCTAGTTCATAATATGATTTTTATAGGTTTAGACATCATAGGAATCGGATAACATCGTGAGGAAACCAAAACTTATGGTTAATTTAAGTCTGAAATCGTAATCAATGCCCGTGCCTTTACTGTATGACAAGAGAGGTATCTGTCTTGCAGTGGGATTGCTCATCTATTGTTGAACAAAGTCAAATCATTACAAAGCTACACCCGATTCCGCACAGTTTGAGCACCGTTGTCAACTTACACAAGGCGGCAGTAAGCGTCAAAGCATAGGACAGTTAGTACAGCGATCGGGGATAATCGAGATCAGCTGCACAGAGCACCTGTGTGTGCCTACATCTGCGTACAGGCTTTGATCTTGTTTAGACTTGTGTGATATGGAGGGAGAGGTATGGACGGAGTGGTTGTTTGAATTTACTAGATCAGTGCGTCGCGAGAACAGAACGCATACGGGGTGCCGCCGACGCGTTTTTTTTATTATAAAACATCCTTTCAAACAAAATGCACCAAATTGGTCCATATATAGTATATTATGACTGAGATCCAAATTAGAGGTCCATGTATGATGGAATTCTGAGGTCGTCATCATCTGTCTAGCCTTTTCCCAACTATGTCGGGGTCGGGTTCCAGTTTAACCGGATGAAGCTGAATACCAGTGTTTTACATGGAGCGACTGCCTGTCGGACCACTACAACCCAGTTACTGGGTAACATGATACCCCTAGGTTGAACTGGTTGCCAAATTGTCGGGCTTCTGACTATTTGTAACGACTGTCATAGATCTAGTAAAAGGCAGCCGAAATCAACGGCTTAAGGTGCTATACGAGGCCTTGATATTATGTCATGAACCCATCCGTAGGCTTGTGGCTACCTTCGATCGATCCGTGTGGCTGTTATTATTTAGCCACAAGCTCCTCACACTACAGCTCAGCCTCAGCTTTCTACAAGCTTGAATTACGTAAAAAAAAAACGAACTAAAAACCTCCTCCTTTCTTGTAAATCGGTTTAGTAGTAGTAGTAGTTATTCAGAACAATCAGCTAGTATTGTGTCAAAAATATTGATAATAATAACATTTACAATTATACTTAAAACTAGATTCAATTAAAATTCCAAAAATAAATAAAAATAAGCAATGTCAAAAAAACAACAATTTTACAATAATAATCAAATTATCCTTTTATATTTATTTTAAATATGTCAATAATTATTATAATTGCAAACCTGCTTACATAATTTTAGAGTTCACCAACTGAGTATAAACATTTTTCTAAAAAAAAGGTTTCGACTGGCTTTGAAAACTGTGAAGTATAAATTAAAGTTTTAAAACCACTCGTATATAATAATTATAGAAATAATTAAAAAGCAATTGTGTCTCGTGTAGATCTACGTTCCGTCACATGACGGGTTAAATTACTAGTCTTTGCACCATTGCAATAAAATTGCACCATTCAGGACACTCCTATCTAATACACTTAGTAAGTAGGCACTACAAGATACATTCAGAGGTCCAATTTGTGCCACAAAAGAAACACCGCTGGCCGTAATTACCTACTTATCTGGCATTTGTGCGATACGGGTCCCTTACCCCAGAGAAAGACTGTTATTTCTTGAGAAAGGCGCAGAAATAAAAGATAATGTATAGGCATGCTTTTGCTCTAAGTAGATTATTGTAATCTAGAATAAAATAATCCAGAACTTTGAAGTGAAATCAGAAGGTTTACGTCTACTCCTACAAGACATGATTTTGTCTTTCTGAAGAAAGACAAAATCATGTCTGATGATCTACTCTGAACCGTCAAAATGTGTATACTATCAGACCATTCGGCGAGTCAGAAAGTAAATGTTTAGTAGGTAGGAACGGATGGCATGTCCACCATGTACCGGTGGCGCAGACGGCACTGGTCCGATGATGGAAAGGGCTTGGCGGAATTAAATAAGATGACGGCAAATAAGGATGTAAGGAATAAACCGTGATGCCACGCCCGCGCCGACTACAAATCATTTGGGATGAGGGCAGGAGAATGACGACTCACTGATCCGAAGACAGACCGGTGTGCTCATTTTAGTATTAAAACACGGACCCCTCGCTTTTTATAACAAAAGCAAAAGAATAATCTTTCTTAAATTGCCTTTTATAATTGTTTTAAACTTTCAAAAGTATATTATATTCCTTCGCATAACTTCCCTTTGTGCCCTTAATTATTTCTCCGGCTAATAGATTTGAACGGCATCGTTCGTTTCAATAGATAAACTGAGAAATACTTCAGGCAACACTGTTAGTTTGTGTTTTATGTTTTTATTCGGAACTGAGGCACGTTTTCGAAACGTTACTCACTGTCCGATAAAGTTAGTGTTTTGTGAATGTGAACTAGACTTTATAGGGTTTACGTGATAGTTCTTTGAAGTGTATTTTCAGCGCGATGGATTATATTTTGTTTTAATAATGAAGTAGCGTGTTGATTCTTTTGCGTTTTAATCTTTTAACAGTGCTTAGAATACTGCATTGCTAGCCCCGCTACCAATTTTGCTGTTTCCATGACGTCACAAGTTTACAGACATGTAAAAGCTCATCTTATTCTATTACCAAAGTTGAAGAACTGTACTACTACTGTTATAATTTACAGTTCTTCAACTTTGGTCCTATACAAAGGTGTACCTCTGGATGGTGTAATTATATAATAGAAAGCGAGTTTTTAACCGTAAATCAAGTCGAAAGTCGA
This sequence comes from Euplexia lucipara, assembly GCA_921972225.1. Lineage (NCBI taxonomy): Eukaryota > Metazoa > Arthropoda > Insecta > Lepidoptera > Noctuidae > Euplexia > Euplexia lucipara. The sequence continues at coordinate 2,955,837 of OV179168.1, read as the reverse complement.
AGTTACTGAGAAAATCTAGGTAAATAGAAACCTACGCCCCTAACTGGAAAATCATGACCGCTTCGCGTGGTAGTAGAGGAATTGAAAACAGTGGCCAACATAACTTACCACAATATTTTATCAACCTTCACTCCGCTATCTCTAATTAACCAAAACATTGTCCTCACATTACAGCGTCTATCGATACAGATATCGCGGTGTGTCGCACTAATTATAACACAGAGGACAGTATTAGTGGTATGTAGTTGTACGCAGCACCTGTTGATGTTACCGGTTGAGTTGATGTCATCGGACTCATGTTAACGCTTAGCTATGATTATGATACGACACGTTGTTTCGCAAAGGCTTATTATGACACAAGTTTTGTAAACTGCCTCGTTAGTCCAAAGGTAGAGGCAGAGTTATACCTGCACGCGTAGCATGATCACCGAAGAAACGGTCTTTGTCGTGTCTCGGAAGAAAAGAAATTAAGTGTTCATGCTACGCAGGCAGGTTTATTGAAAGAAATTTGAAAGATTGAGGTTCCTGTCTATATAATCTGTCACTTTGCCGATTCGTCTGTAGACAAAGGCCGTTTCTTCGGTGTTCAATGTGTTCATGCTACGCATGCTGGTAGTACAAAGAATGCTAAAGAAATACAAATACACATCACGCCTGTTAGCACCGAAAGGTAAGGCAGAGTTATACCTGGTAGTACACCCACATATCACCAGTTATAGTCCCATGTAATTGAAACAAAACAACAAAATGTGGATCACTGTTGTACGAAATAAATCAATTTAATTTTTTTAATGTAATAAGGTGCGAGCCTATTGCCATCAATCGGGCACAAAACCAGACTCCGGGCTGCTACTGAGAAATTCCACATGGAAAATTCATTACTTAACTCTTTCCCCGCCCGGGAATCGAAGCTGGGACCTCATGCTCAGCAGTAGCGACCACTAGACCAACAAGGCAGTCAAAAATACAGCAACTCTCAAAAGATATAACCTGCTTTCTGGTGCGGTCGGGTAAAAACAAAATGGATGACAATAAGTCGTGTGACGTATTATCTTCTTCAATAAGATAAGCACATTCTAAACCTTTAACTTATTCAATTAAGAAGCTTTTGAGTCAGACAGACCCATCGCATTTCCAAGATATATACTGTAGGTAGCCAAGTGTCGGTTGATCTACGAGGCTAAGTCGGGAACCTCATAATAACTAGGGTCACAATATTATAAGGTAGTTGCAGGAACTCGGCGATAAACAGGGCGATTTCATATATAGCATCATCTCTCAGTGATGAGTTTGGTTAATTAACTATTAGAATTTATGTTGTTTACTTACATATTTGCCCTTAATTACATTCAGTTATTGTTACCAGCAGTTTATCTATTCAGTATAGTGCTGTTGATTCAATTTCTTTATGTATTTTTGTAGGTTTTAGATTATTGTTACCTTTTAATGTTTGTTAACTCGGGGCTGGTAGCCAGATTTTTATTGCATCGAATTCAGTAACTCTTTGATTTAGTTAAGAATTTTTTTTTCGCTTAGTTGAGTACTTATCGTTTTATTATCTTCGCAGTTTTTACCTAGTACCATTGTCTGTGGCAAAACATGTAGGGGTAGTATTTATAACTCATCATCTAATCTTTGGTTAAATCTGGTTTGATTATATTTTTGAGAGTAAGAAGTATGTCTATACTTCTTTCAGCAGGTAAATTTGAGTAAATAATAATGATGAGAGTATTTTTTTACGATGCGCGCGCACACATTGTCACGAAAAACCGACACCCTGAAGTTAGCCATAGTCAACATTTTAGTTTTTTTTTCTATTATTACACCAAATAAGTATAACTTCTAAGGCGTGTACATAGGCACACTTTTTCTAATGTATTTATTTATTGCATTTCAAAACACTTATGCTCCATCCGATTAGGTAGTTAACTAAAGGTAAACAATTTTGACATGTATTTTAGTTAATAACACAGTTTAAAAATAAAATGCAGCTGAAAACAAATTTAGATACAACAAAAACGATTACATGATCATTATGATCAATTAAGCAATTTGTTTAAACAATAGTTGTATTTAATTAATAAGCGTTTATGTAAAAAGACTTGTCAAGATTGTTTACATTTAGTTAACTACCTACTCGGATGGAGTATATATAAGATTTAATCGTTTGAATAACTTCTACGTCTAAACCAATAAATATTAAAAATCGTATTTAAATCTTAGCCTATTTCTTAACAGAAATGAGATTGTAGAATAAACTGTCATGTCGTAACCTTTGGAACCTGGTAGTCTCGCATTTACTAGGTTTCCTTCACACCTGTAAGACTTCCATATTTGTATTTGCTTACTTATTTCTCGATAGAAGTTATTCAATATCATATATTTTGTTTTTTACACTATTATTATTATTATTTATTAACTACATATTAAGTGTGGATGTTTGTTACGCAAAAACTACTGAATGCATTTTAATAAAACTGAATAGTGATGTAGCTTATCATCAGAATAATATATAGGCTATAATTTACAAAGGTATTCCAAAAACTGACATAAAACAAAAAAAAACTGCACTTTTGGCGTGCGCTATGAAAACCGTAAGAGATACACGAATTTGCGGGAGAAACAGCGGGGCACACAGCTAGTTAATTTATATTAAAAATACAATGCTACAGAGTAATGGACAGCAAATTTATTTATGTTTTTTAATGGGGTTTAAAAAAATAAACTATAAACTTCCAAAACCTTCACACCATAACGAGATAACTTCACAACTATGTATGATAATAACTAACTAAGTGAATTAGCCGTGGGTGGGTCGGGTTGAAACAGGGGTGAGAAGGGATGAAAGGGAGGGGCGGAGGGGGTGAAACGACATAAAGTTTCGCTATCACCGTATCGCCGTAATAGAGTCGGATTATGGTAATAGTTTGGTATTAATGTTTGGTTAAGCTTACGGTATTTGATTCTGTGTTGTTGTTAATACGGTGTGTGGCTGGAAATTGGCCACTCCAATTCTTGCAATTAACTTAAAACTTATGTTGCATGTGGTTGGTGACTGACCTGCACGTATAGCATGACCTCTGGTAGTGATTCTTCAGTCGACAATAGTCTACAATACATACATAAACTCACGCCTTTTTCCCATGGGGGTAGGCAGAAACTACAGAGCGCCATATGCTACGATTCTAACATACTTCTGTTGCTTCGTTTACATTCATACATGTTGTCATACACACACGCCGGTTGCGAGTACTACGCAACTGACCTTTCTGAAGAACCTTACCAATAAGGTCTATGTATGTCCTTCTAGAGCGTCCCCTCCCGGCGTTCCCACTTATATCTGCCTTGTAAATATCTTTCGTTAGTCGCCTTTCATTCATCCTTTCAACGTGACCAAACCATCTAAGCATACTCTTTTCAATTGTTGTTACTACATCTTCTTTTAAAGCACAACGTTGCTTTATCACATTGAAGTGTATAGAGCAAAATGGCGAAATGAAACGGTGGTTTGAACGTTATCCTTGTATAATTAATTTCTCAACACTTCTGAGTCGCTTAAGGCTACAATTAAGTTAAGACGACAGCGGGGAAATTACTGGACACAGACAAAAAGCTAAGAAGACGATATCGAGTCAACTAGCAGAACTTAGGTCTACGAGCAAGTCTAGATTTGGTTGTAAGTTCAAGCGTGTACTGTTCGGGAGGTCAAAACGAGTACTGATCTACATGACGATGCTTTATCGCTATTAGGCAAGTCATATGCTCCGATGAAAGCCGAGCTTTGCCGAACGCGCCCGAAGTTGCGTTCGGAAAGGCAGCGACCAGAACATTACAATTTTAAGCCTATATTTTGTATAGTGTAAATAATTATGCGTATTGTTAAATTTGTAAATAAATATTATGTGTGATGTAAATATAGCAACTAAATAAATATGTAAATATACTTCTAATAAAATATGTTAGTTTTCACCCACAGACAATGATCGTGTTTTGTGTTTGAAGTTTTTTGGTCTTTGGTTTGACGTTTGTTCAAATTTGACAGTTCGGTGTAACGGGACAATAAGGAAAAGTTTTGTATTGTGGAGTGTTTACAATTATAAAAAGTTTAAATTAATATTACGAATTCATACGAATTCCGGTGTAGCTGTGACCGCTACACTACTCCCCCCCTGAGACCGTGGCTACTTAGCTACGGGTGATAGTAGTCCGGGAAGCGAACGGTGCGGCCGGAGCGTGTTTTCTTCTCGACGGTGGGCTGCGGTGGCGTTGGTGCTGTGTTTGCGACCGTTGGTGCGCTGGTTACACCGGAGGGACTGTAGTCTGCGTTATTGAGGTAAGCGGGTTTCAACCGATCTACGGTTACTGTGGTTTCCTTTCCGTTTACCTCAATACGGTACGTTTTGTCGCCTCTTTGCAGGACTCTGTAGGGGCCGGTGTACGGCGGGTCTAGCGGTCGGCGAACGGCGTCATGTCGCAAGAATACATGAGACGAAGTTGACAAGCTGTCGGGCACGTAGAACGGCTTGTTGCCGTGTCGACTCGCCGGTTCTGGAGACAGCTTCGCCATGTGATGCCGGAGTCTTGACGCGAAGTCGGTGTAGTCGACTGTGCTGGTGAGTGTGGGGGCGATGAACTCGCCTGGGAGTCTTAGGGGCTCGCCGTAAACGAGCTCTGCCGCTGATGCTTTGACGTCTTCCTTCCAGGCGCTGCGGATGCCGAGCAGCACCAGGGGTAGTGCTTCGGTCCAGTTGGTGTCTGTGTGGCAGCGGATGGCTGCCTTCAGCTGGCGGTGTAGGCGTTCCACCATGCCATTACAGGCTGGGTGGTATGCTGTGGTTGGGCGGTGCTGGCTACCGAGGGTCTCCGTGATGGTGTGGAACAGCTTGCTCTCAAACTGCCTGCCCCTGTCGGTAGTGATGCGCTGGGGGCAGCCAAAGCGGGACACCCAGCCGGTGATGAAAGTGCGGGCGCATGTCTCCGCTGTGATGTCCGCGATGGGGTACGCCTCAGGCCAGCGGGTGAAGCGGTCGACCACAGTTAGTATGTACCTGTAATTTGATGACACGGTCAGTGGCCCTACTATGTCCATGTGGACATGGGAGAAGCGTTGGGAAGGGACAGGGAAAGCGGAGGTGGGACTGGTTGTGTGCCGCGAGATTTTGTTCTTCTGGCACTCTACGCACTCTCTGGTCCAGGCCCTGCAGTCCTTCTTTAGGCCAGGCCAAACGAAACGCTCAGAAATCAGTTTGACTGTGGCCTGTCTGCCGGGATGGCTCAGCTGGTGTAGTTTTTGGAACACCTGCCTCCTGAAGGGTTCTGTAACATAAGGGCGGGTGTTACCAGTGGAGACATCACAATATAGTTCAGTGCCTGAGTCCGTGAAATGCACTTTACACAGCTTGAGTGACGTGCTGTTGTTATTTAAGAGCCCCTGCAGCTCGTGGTCTGTTTCTTGGGACCGTGCAAGAGCTGTGTAATTACACGCCGGTACTGCCACCGACTCCACACGCGACAGCGCGTCTGCCACAATGTTGTCCCTGCCTGCGACAAACCTGATATCCGTGGTGAATTGAGCAATGTAGTCCAGGTACCGGTATTGCCTCGGTGAACAGTTGTCACGGTTGTGTGCGTACACATATGACAGGGGTTTGTGATCCGTGTAAATGGTGAAGTGCCTACCTTCAACCATGTGGCGGAAGTATCTGACTGCGTCGTAGATGGCTAAGAGCTCCCTGTCATAAGGGCTATACTTTTTCTGTGAAGCTGACAGTCGCCTAGAGAAAAATGCTAGTGGGTTCCATGTGACACCTGCCTTCTGCTGTAATACTGCACCCATAGAAGTGTCTGAAGCGTCTGTAAATATCGCGAGTTCGGCGTTGGGCTCTGGGTGAGCAAGCAGAGCTGCCCTAGATAAGCCACTTTTACAAGCGTTAAAAGCGTCTAGCATTTCTTGCGATAGATTAATTGTTTGTGTTCTCTTTGTTTTAGGTCCTGCCAGAACTACGTTGAGTGGCGCTTGTAAGCGAGCGGCATCTGGGACAAAGCGGCGGTAAAAATTGAACATACCCAGGAAGCGACGCATCTCCTTGACAGTCTTGGGAGCTGGGAAGTCCTGGATTGCCTGCACCTTCTCCTGCAGCGGGCGAACACCTTCTTCGGATACTTCGTGTCCTAGGAAAGTTATGGTGGTACGGCCAAACTCACACTTTGCCGAGTTAATAATAATTCCATACTGGGATAACCGCTTCAGAAGCTGATGCAGGTGCTCGGTGTGCTGGGCTGCTGTCTCTGAGAACAAGAGAATATCGTCTAAATAACAGTAGCAGAACGGCAGCCCGCGCAGCACCTCGTCCATGAACCGTTGGAACGTTTGAGCGGCATTCCTGAGGCCAAAGGTCATGAATGGAAATTCGTACAGTCCGAAAGGTGTTGTGATCGCTGTCTTGTGAACGTCGGCTGGCTGGACTGGTATCTGATTGTATGCTTTAATGAGATCGATTTTGCTATATATTCGGCTGCCAGCCAGCTGATGTGAGAAGTCCTGTATATGCGGGATGGGGTATCTGTCCGGAACAGTACGGGCATTGAGTGCCCTGTAGTCACCGCATGGCCGCCAGCTGTTGTCCTTCTTAGGAGCGAGGTGAAGTGGGGACGACCACGGACTCTCTGACGGCCGTGCTGTGCCGTTAGCCAGCATAGCCTCGAACTCCCTCTGTGCTGCCTTCAGTTTGTCTGGTGCAAGACGGCGAGGTCGTCCAGTGATAGGCGGACCTGGTGTAGTGCGGATGTGATGTTCGGTACCGTGACTGACCTGTTTCTGTGTTCCAGCAGGCCGCGTGACTTCCGGGTACTGGCGAAGTATCTCGTGGTACTCCGTGTTGCCTCCTACGGACTTCACTGAGGCGATCATTGCTGCTGATTCGGCCGCTGGCGACGCCGGCGAAGACAGTTGGGTCAGCCCATCGATTAGCCGGTGACTTTTGAGGTCTACCAAGATGTTATAATGCGCCAAGAAGTCGGCGCCTATGATTGCCTTGGTGACGTCTGCAACCACGAACTTCCACGTGTACACGCGGCGAAGCCCTAAATTCAAGTGGAGCTCCACCCAACCGTACGTGTCGATGGCAGTTCCGTTTGCCGCGTATAACTGGTACGCCGTCCTGCTGCGCTGCTGTCGTAGGGCTGCACGTGGGTATACGCACAGATCGGACCCTGTGTCTACTAAAAACGTGGTTTTAGAGTCCCGATCTGTTACGAATAGGCGGCGTGGTTTGTGAGGGCAGCCATTTGCCGCTATTTCCGGCTGCCGACGGCGTTTCCCGCGTACGTACATGGCGACCTGCACCGCGTGGCCCTGTCACCGAAACTGTTGTGGTACCAGCAGTGAGCGTCGTTCCACGCGCTGCTGGAGCGCGAGCGACTGCGGCGTCGGCTTGGGGTCGGTTCTCTGTCACCACGCCGGTACCTATCTGTGGAGCGCGATCGATGGTGTACCTGACCTTGCTTTTGTAGAGCCGCCACCTGTAGACATAACTCCGCCATGCACTGTTTCAGCTCCGCGATGTCACTGCTGGTGCTCGTGCTCGCCACGGCGGGAGGTGTCGTGAGCGCTGGCCGCGTTGGCGCGATCTCGTGCACGCGGTCGGCCAAATCTGCGACAGACTGAAGCGGAAGGTTAGGCTGGGAAGCTATTACCGTCTGTATGTTCGTCGGCAACCTGCTCGCCCACAACGTGGATAGGAATGTGTCTGGAACATGTGGTCCGGCCAAAGTCTGCAGGTGCCGCAAGAACTGTGATGGCTTCCGGTCGCCGAGCTCCTCTTGAGTGAGGATTTGCTGAACCCTTTTTTCACGCGAGTCGGATAGTCGACGTATGAGCTCAGCCTTCAGCTTGGCGTACTTGTCCTGTGCTGGTGGGTTCTCTATTATGTCCCGAGCTTCTACCATGTAGCGATGGTCTAGCTGACCCACGACCGTGTAGAATTTTGTGGTGTCGGCGGTAATGCCGGCTATTGTAAACTGACCTTCTACTTGTGCAAACCAAAGTGTCGGCTCCTCAGGCCAGAATGGCGGCAACTTCACGCTGACTCTGCACACGTCCTGCTTGACCATTGCTGCGTCCGCCTGCGCTCCCTGCTCTGCTCCGGTAGGCATCTTTGCTCCGCGTGGCTACTGTGCTCTTTGACGGGGTCACCAATGAAGTGTATAGAGCAAAATGGCGAAATGAAACGGTGGTTTGAACGTTATCCTTGTATAATTAATTTCTCAACACTTCTGAGTCGCTTAAGGCTACAATTAAGTTAAGACGACAGCGGGGAAATTACTGGACACAGACAAAAAGCTAAGAAGACGATATCGAGTCAACTAGCAGAACTTAGGTCTACGAGCAAGTCTAGATTTGGTTGTAAGTTCAAGCGTGTACTGTTCGGGAGGTCAAAACGAGTACTGATCTACATGACGATGCTTTATCGCTATTAGGCAAGTCATATGCTCCGATGAAAGCCGAGCTTTGCCGAACGCGCCCGAAGTTGCGTTCGGAAAGGCAGCGACCAGAACATTACAATTTTAAGCCTATATTTTGTATAGTGTAAATAATTATGCGTATTGTTAAATTTGTAAATAAATATTATGTGTGATGTAAATATAGCAACTAAATAAATATGTAAATATACTTCTAATAAAATATGTTAGTTTTCACCCACAGACAATGATCGTGTTTTGTGTTTGAAGTTTTTTGGTCTTTGGTTTGACGTTTGTTCAAATTTGACAGTTCGGTGTAACGGGACAATAAGGAAAAGTTTTGTATTGTGGAGTGTTTACAATTATAAAAAGTTTAAATTAATATTACGAATTCATACGAATTCCGGTGTAGCTGTGACCGCTACAACATCATTCCTCAATCTGTCAATCATTGTTACACCACATATACTTCGCAAGGAACGCATTCTTAGTCTACAATATCGAGAATTATTTCTACTTTAATCGTCAGAAATGTTCCTACCATCGGAAACTTAGTCGATTCTTCCGTCGGTATTAGAGTTTATTTTATTTATTTAGAGGTCCACGCTCCAACGAATGGAGTATTCTGGGTATCAATCTTGAAGACCGAAATTAGAAATGCAACAATCCGTTTCATTACTTAAAATTACTGATGTCAATGGAAAAACTGCCACGCTACTACACATTTTATACATGAATTTATGCCGCTCTATATTATATTAATGAATTCTTTATTATGGGTAACATAAGATCCACCGTGTAAGTAACCTGTGTCTTATTACTTGGCTTCAAATGCCGTTGGAAAATATCTTTGTGGCATTTTTTATAGTTTCCTAACGTTTTCCTACGTTCTTGTGGTGTACAATGAAGAGTATTTTTATTTTATTTTGCATACGCAAAAGAAATTAGAAAAGCAATTTCGCTTAAACCGTGGGTCGAAAACTGATAACTTCACAGGATTTTTCAGGCAATATTTCAATAAAAAACGTAGATACGTGGGCGTAGATGAGTTATACCTGTCACTTTTAGAGCTAGAATATTTTATCAGAACCTTAAAAGAAATTCAATAAGGAGATCCCGAGTTAGTGCTTGTCATCTCAATTCTATAGATTTTTTTCAATAACCGATGGGTGCCGAAACTCAACATAGGACACAGGTGTTTTTTATCTTGTCAAAGATAGGAACAGCCTTTGTCTGTCGTTAGAGGCCTGTATTTGTAAGAATGATGACGTAAAGGAATTTTGTAGAAAAAAAATCGGACATCTTTTGTTTCTTACAGCATGACATCATCATCTTTTTTTTCTTAATTATTTTTCTTAAAACCAAAACACAAATTGTAGTACAGACGCCAGCACATCAAGTTACCCCAATGTGTCAAATTTTCCCAATTGAATATGAACTTTATTCTGTTTGACATAAAATTGAAAAACGATCAAAGAAATTTGACACATTGGGGTAACTTGATGTGCTGGCGTCTGTACATAAATCCCTTTATTTCAAATCAATTCAATTTATTTGTGTCAGATAAATTACAAAACAAAATAATATTACTTATAAATTATCCGTATTATCATTATTATTATTATTTACAAAGTTACAAAATATCAAATCTAGAAATGGATGGGAATTCTGTTGATCTGCAAATGACAGACGGGTGTACCGACTTAATATGCTTTTCGAGGCACAGAGAGGTATGAATACACAACGATCACCCATCCATTGTTCGACCTCGGCAAGCGTTGCTTAACCTTGAAAAGCGAACCGTGTGGGGTGTTATTACTTTGCCACAAACCAACAACAATACTGTTACATTTTTATGTTTTAATTTTTTTTTACAAAGAAACACAGTTAAAAATAGCTTCATCAACGAACAGAGACAGATTTTAAATGACAGACACTCCGCTGTAGGGTGAATGTCCCAACTATCGTCCGCAAATAATAATATTTCCTCACAATTTGTCATCGCGACGTCTAGAATGACTTTAATCAAATTAAGTTTCTTTTATTCTGTTTTATTTTCTCGCTTTTTAGTGAAGATTTATATTTTGCTGAAAGTTAAACTATGAGTGACAAGCTTATTTCTGGGCGATGGAAACTAAAGCAATATTACAAATGCAGAATTGAGATGAGACTATTTATAAAAAAAAAACTACTATCCTACCAAGTTTAGACGAATAATAAGACGACTAAAATTAGCATTGGCCTTGTATTTTCCTAAATATGTTGTTGTTTGTAAAACTGGATACAGCTGTTTTACATGGAGCGACCATGTGACCTTTACAAACGATTTGAATTTGAGCTAAGAAGTCTAATAAAAGTTCCGCTTATCTTTATCTAGTCGAAACACTAAAAATGATCAGAAATTATAACTACAAGCCTCTATGTGAGAACGGTACACATCTGCATCTTCAAATACAGCCCGCGTAGCATGAACACTAATTTCTTTTTTCCGAGACACGACAATTTTCTTTCTGTCCATCTTGACATTTAGCGTTTGTACGAAGAGAAAGAAATTTACATGCTGTCTATAGCAACTGTCAAGTTGACTGTTTGACACTTGTTGACAGGAATCGTTTCTAAAAGAACTGTCAAAAGTGGAGAAAATAGGTACGCACTTCATGTTCGGCATTGTTGATTCTTGTCTACTGACGAATCGACATATAACTTCTCATCTTTCTTGACATTGTCATGCTCGAGACGAAAGAAATGTCTATAAATCTGTCCCTTTGCCGATTCGTCTGTAGACAAAGGCCGTTTCTTCGGTGTTCATGCTACGCAGGCAGATATTCTGACAAATTGATTTGACTGTGAAACAAATAAATTAATTATCAATAATTTTGTATATTAAAACTGAATATAAAATAAATATAAATAAAATATACAGTACAGAAAAAGGTATGTTAACTAGGTAATAATTTAATTGAGTATTTTTTTTACAAATATTTAAGATTATAAAATGTATAAAAAAGCGCTCTTCCTCTCAGGAGAGAGGAAGAGCGCTTTTTTATACATTTTATAATCTTCCATTCATCTTTCATTTTAAAATTAGTAGGAACTAATTTTAATTTTGCTGTGCCTGACGGGTCATATTTTGTTACTCGAAAATGTTAAACCTTTCACCTCTTTCTTATATACACATTATGGATTGCAATAAATACTTGAATACAATATTAGTACAGTATATTAATTGCTTTCCAAAGATGGCGATTACATCCACGTTACCTCAAAACGCCCCGATTAACGTGCAAAACGATGTTCTGAGCAGAAACTTTCCCGGCAATTACTGAACAGGCGTGTGATTATATCCCCAATACTTAGTACCTACGCTTACTTGGTAACCTCATTGCGTTGTTAACTGCTACGTCAGAATCAAAGAGGTGTTTTATTTTTCTTGTCAATGTTATGTTATCAATGGGCTATATGACAAAATGTTAGGTTTTAGTCACTCATCTAGATTACAAGAAAATATTCGACCCATTATTATTTTTATTACCTACTTTTTGTTTATTATGTTTCTGATATCGTAATATGCGTATTAGTCTACGTTATTTTAATATTATTATTAACCATTTGGTATTTTAATTAATTCAATTGTTTTGTTGCGCTACCTGAACACTGTGAACTTATTAACTTTGTGTAGTGTTTGGGTCACCAAGATACGGGTTGTTCCTTGTTTGTGATTCGCTGTTAAACCTATCCTTACTCTAATGTTAGCAAATAAATGAATCCCACCAAAACATTTAATGTAAAATGTTGCCAAGACTACCACATAAGGTTTGCTTTGTGAAAAAGATATCAGATCTCATGTAGAGTAACAGGTACGGATACAGCCCATTTATTTTGAACTAATTAAAAAAATAGTGGTGTCCAGTACCTGTAGCCTTTAAAAAATTTTACTCAAAACTTTCTACGCAACATGATAACTTCATTTAGTTTATCTCTAAAAGATTCAGGTGTAAAACGGTATCATCCACAACGTACAAAGAATGTCATCTCATGGGTTAAAAAGGTCTTTGTAGTAGTGGAATCTAAACATTCGACTACTACAAAGACTTTTTTAACCCATTTGCTTTGCGGATTACCGATAGCTATAGATCTATCCTTCCTACCCACGAAATGTTGTCATCATAACCTCATCACCGATAACCGAACCATCAAAGTACTATCATAATAATTTAACACTCGCTTATTACAAGCTCTAACAGATACGTCACGGGCCGGACGTCCGGCGTCCGGGATAAGCGCACGGATAGTGTTGCGAAACGACTTCATCCCGGGAAGTTTTATTTTTAAAGTTGAACTTTCAAGTCGACTCGGAATTTAAAGTAGACGTCGAAAAGTTTTGTTATTTGTTACTGTTTGTGTGCGATGTGATAGCCAATACTGAAAATGTTGCTATAGTTAACAATATAGCAGTAGATACAATAATATTTACCTACAAGCTGCTTTTCCAATTTATTTTGCTTAGATTCTAAGCTAAACGAAGAAGGTAAAAGATACTTTTTGAGCATTCTGTGTCTGGGTGTTATTTATCTATAATATGTATGTATTTAGAAATATATAAGTATGTTTATCAGCTGTTTAGTACCCATAACACAAGCTCTGTTTAGCTTGGGACTTGATGGCTTTGTGTGAAAGTTGTGAAATATTTATTTATTTATTTATTTTTACTAGAAATTTTATCTTTTAATTTTATAAAATGTTCAACACTATATACCATTAGATTTGTAACAGGTTGGTAACTAATCGCTGTACAAAACAATAATAAATCAATCTCAACAAAGCGCTTTAAGACAGAATCTGTAATATAGCATAGAAAAAACGTCAATATACAAATTATTTAATCACAGCGAAACCCGAACGAACGGCAGCAATTTATCATTCAGATTTTACAACACATTTTCCCGATTGCCGACTTATTTTAACAACACAAACACAAATCAGATACAACCACCGTTAAATCCCGTTGGCAGAATCCCGGGGTGTTATCCCGTCACTACTAAAGTATCGAATCTCAGCTTACGTTAAGTACAAGCGTGCTTAATATTTAAGATGTCTGCTTATCGTAACCGCTGTGTTATCGGTAACTCCGTTTCAGCTATAAAATGGGATATTTTCCGTAATGTGGTTTAGTTGAAAGCTATCGGTTGAATATTTTGAGTGAAGATTTTAGGAAAATTCAGGTGTATACGTTGTCGGTTTTTCTATTTATCATAGTAAATGATAAAATGGTTGTACACACTGCTACACATCATGCTATACATTTCCAGTTTACACTGACCTCGCATTGTACGGAAATCCTATATCATGTGAGATCAGCTTATACTGGGAATGCATAGCTTGATGTGTAGCCGTGTGTACCTAAATAATAACAGCCGTATGTACGTGTCGGTCGAAGTAAATAAAAAAAGAAAGTAAAATGTGTAAAAGTCAAAATGGCCTCAGCTCAGCATAATCTGACGCAGATTTTCAGCGTTAAGGTTAAGCAACGGTGGACGAGGGTGGTCCGAAGATGGGTGACCGTTCATAACATACCAAGACTCCTTCGTGCCTCGGAAAGCACGTTTAGCCGGTGGTGGTCCCGGCTGTCTGGATAGTCGTTACGGGTAGCCGAAAAGAAAGTGTGACAACCAGTTTAACCAAGAGATATCGTGTTACCCAGTAACCCCAGTAACTGGGTTGTGGAGGTCAGACAGGCAGTCGCTCCATGTAAAACACTGGTATTCAACTACATCCAGTACAACTGGTGAGCTGACGAGACAAGGCTTCAAGCAAAAGGTGTGCTGTAAAGCAGAACCAAAAAACTACCGCCTGAAACAATTCATTTTGAAACAAAAAGAATTTCATCAGACAAATGCATTCGTAATACTAAACGTTTTCGGTCGTAACTCGAACGGGAGCTAGCCAGATGAGTGTCTGTGGTCGACTGGAAACAACGAGTTATGGAGTAGAGAATGAATGGATTAATATACCGAATCATATTGTGTAGGACAAATTTCTATTACTTCAGCACACAATAATTTTGTTTACTGGCCTGTTGGTCTAGTGGTTCGTGACAAATATTTGTGTGATAGCTACGTATGTACAGTCAGCCTCATAAGTCTATATACATATCCATATTTCCTAAACTCATTAACACCTTAGCTTACACAAATTGCTAAACAAGACTAGTGCCAGGATTTAATTAACGTCTTAAAGGTTCAAAATTCACTAGTCTTGTTTAGCAATTTGTGTAAGCTAAGGTGTTCATGAGTTTAGGAAAAATGGATATGTATATCGATTTATGAGGCTGACTGTACATTTCTTCTGACTGGGTGTAATTAAGCACTAATATGTATGTTTTTCGAAATAATAAAGTATGTATATTAGCTTTACTAGAAAGCTACTAGACTGTAGTAACTTAGTATGGGACTAGACGACGTTGTGGGATAGTTGTGGAATATTTATTGATTTATTTACAAGCTGGTAATATTTGAATATGGTATGTTAATAAAGCACCTCCCCCCATCTTTTGCTTTGAGCTTTGCTTTTATGCTTCTAATTAAACAGCATCAATCCCACTGCTGGGTCCTTGCTTATACATCCACCTTAGTGTGCTGCATTTTCTAGCCACCAGTCAAAGCAGTCTTTGCTTACTTACTTTAAATACCAGAGGATATGTAGCCGGTTCTAATGTGTGTCAATTTATTACAGATGTTTGTCAGAAGCCATTATCGTCCTGTTCTGACCAAGAACTTAATAATATTCTTATTATTCATTTCTATACCTCATTTCTATACAAACACATAGTAAGGTTTTTCATTTAAGTAGGTATCTGAATACAAGGGAGTTAAACATTTGCAGTAGACAGACATAATTAACTCGAAATCGAGAGACACGCTTGGAAATACGATTAAAACACTCCATTCACTCGTTATTCCGTAAATAGAAACAATGAACGGGCCGCAACGGATCGCAACAAAAGGCGATAAACAGCGGGACGTTTGATTACTTAACGCTTCCACTACTACTGGAACGGAAAACGATACTACGCCGTATTTATGTGAAGTATTACAAAGTTGCCTTGAACTTTGATGTCATAGTTTTATGACATGATATTTATGTAAATCTTTTCCAGATACTTTTACATAGCATTTGCAAATTACGTCCCTGAGAATGAATGTAGTAAAAAACTCAAGGGTTACAGTCTCTTTTAAAGTCCAGACAAAAGGATTATATTAACACATTGTGCAAGTTTAGCTATGCAGGGCAGTTTTGAAAGGCATTTAAAAGATAAATATTTTTTAAGTCAGTCAGAGTCCCACAGACGGCTTCAAAACTCTGACACCAGGTTAGTCATTAAGCAAACGTGATGGCTCAGAGATCATGCACGTGGTTGTGGTTCAAATCCTTTCTACCATCGGACAACCCGGTGTACGGCGAGTGTCCACCCTTACATCGTTGGCACTCCCACGATTCGGACAAAGCGTTTCGCTTCGTCGTTTATACCGCGTACATCGAAGGACTGGAACAACTTGCCTGCTGCGGTCTTCCCGTCCGATTATAATTTAGGTGTCTTCAAGGCTTGAGTGAATAGGCTCTTAATAAACTAGTGCGCTTCACCATCACTGATTGCATCACTGCTTACCATCAGGTGGGATTGCAGTCAAGCACTGGTTTATAATATTAAAAAAAAAACCGGGCAAGTACCAATGTGGCTTTCTCAATTCATATGCACTTTCAAAGTAAGATATAATTGACATCGGTGAAGGACAAACTTATAGAAACTTTAAGAATAATATAGTAAATATAAGTCTGAAATCGACAATCCGCCTTGAAAAAGTATGGTGTCTTCTCTGTATGAGGAGAGGCCATTTCCCTGCAGGGGAACTGTTACAGGCTGGTATTTTTTACTACGTTAGTTTGAGAGCAACAATAACTTTGATTACTCTTATATTTTACCACGATCGAGTAAGAAGAGAGCTAAAGCTTTTGAACTATGTGGCGCTTCCGTCATATAAGGACCTTGGATGTTTGTGTGTACTTTAAAGTTAAAATATACAGCTGCGTCATACATAGCAGATAGCTTTTAAAAGCAAAAATACGTAATGAAACTCCTTAGTATCGAATAAAATACGTCGGAAATCACATCAACTGCTTCCTCCGCTTCATCGAAAAACAATCTATACTAGAATAACTACCGTCCGGTGAAAAAAAAAGAAGGCGCGAAGCAGGCAAATTGGTAGAAAACACGACGGTACGTTGTGAAAGCCGATAAAGTTTACAGAAACGGCTTTTCCTGAACAAAATCCGTTTCAAAAACTCGTTTAAAGACAATAAACATTTTGATTATTTTTGGGATTTCGTGGACAAGACTATTATAATTTTTAAAGCTCTTTTCCACGCGAAATTCGTAGGCATACCTTGATTAAATTAGTTTTTTGATCAAACTCAATCGTTTAAAATAGTCTTTGCTAAGTAATTATAATCTTTGTTGTTGTTTTATTAGGACAATCATAGAATATTTCCTTACTGCGTCTGGGGAGTTTTTGCTTAGAAATTTAAAGTTTACGGTTTCGGAGCGAACGAAAGGTAAGCTAGGATTTCCAAAGTCGGTCCGTAGATAGGTAACTATCCACCAGGTACATACAGGGCCGGAAAAGTACGTTAAGCAATAATCCCTATAAGTTATCGTCGGTAGATTAATGGTAATCGTAGCCAGGCGGCAGTCAGTAGGTAGGTACCCCGATAGTTTGACAAACAATCTTACCAAAAGTTATCGAATTATCCATGGGCTATGTAAATCAGGAAGGTAATCGCAACATACAAAATACTGCTATTCAGTTGCATACGGTTAGACTGGACCTACTAATCTAATATAACTATAGGTACTAATATCACAGTATAAATATTAATACAGAAGGACGACGCCTTTGATCTCTGGAAAAATGCCGACAACGTCTACACGCGAGAGCCCTGAATAATAGCTCCCGAACTACGAACATCGTTTTGTTTGCAGTTCGGGAGCGGCTTTCCCGCGTCACACCCCGCACGATTGCCCTGTCTAGACGGCTTCGTCGGACGACTGTAGGTTTTTAGACTGTGCTAATATTATAAAGAGGAATAATTTGTATTTTTGTATGTAACGATTAAACTTAAAAACAACGACCGATTTGTAAAAATCTTTCACCGTTAGGAAGCTACACTATCTCCAGGTGACATACGCTACTTTTTATCCCTGTTTTTTTTACGAAAACGGGAACTACGCGGGTGAAAACGCGTGACGTCCAATAGCATTAAATAAATTTTAAGGATGATAAAAATAACTGATACGATTTTGATTTATGCAATCAAAATCGTATCAGTTATTTTTATCATCTCGTATTCTGCGTTTTAAATAAGAATAGGAACGTCAATGACCTCTATCTGTCAAATGTCGCTTGAAAAGTACGGCCTGCAACGAAACCTTATTCGCGAATCAATTATTTTCTTTTTTTTTCGTTTTACCGAGTCAAAGTTATTCAAAATGAAAAAACGTCTTAAATTAATTAGTCTTGTGGAGTGCTTACGTTTTATTTATTAAATATGTTTGTTACACGGTTGTTTGTTGTTGTTGATATTTGTTTTTGTTTTTATCTCCCAGACTGATCGAAAATGTGTGAACTAGGCGCTGTTTTGCATGGGAGGGCTCAAGAGATTATCTCCAATGTTAAAAAATACTTTGAAAGTACAATTTAGAAAATTATTCGTAATTCAAAAATAAATTATATTTAGAATAAACCTTGTTTTGCTGATCTTACTCATTTGTTTTCGAATTGACAGCTATGACGTCACAGCATGGCGCAAAGTCATTCCTATTCTCATTTGAAACGCACAGTATTATGTTCTTCTTGTAGTGTTACTAACATCAAAAACATGTTATAATACATAAAACCTCTTGCATATTGCTGGTTTTATGCCGCACATGAACCTCTGACTTGACTTCACGTCGTGTAATATCAGACTTTCCTTCCATTGCCTGTCAGTAAATGATAACATTTATAAAGTAGAAGATACAAAACAAGTTTAAGCCAGTCGCCACCCATTCAGAATGTGTCAAAAGTCTGTAGACAAATTCATAAGACGGATAATAAACTTCGCCACGTGTCATTGGGGCGAATTTGAATTGGTTTTTTTTCTCAAGCTCGTGCCGACACGAGACGAGAAGCGTGTCCATTTGTTTACGGAACCCCAGTTTTGAGACCTGCCACGTACTTGACCGGATAAAAAAAAACGTGAATGTTTTGAACTGCCAACAAGTATTCTATTAAATATGGAAATTAAGATGCTAAGTCTAAGTAACTAACTATCTAAGTGAAGATGCTCAGATATTTGTTACTCAATCACGCGTTAACCATCATCTGCCCTAGCCTTTTTCCAACTATATGTTGAGGTCGGCTTCCAGTTTAACCGGGTGCAGCTGAGAACCAGTGTTTTACATGGACTGCCTGTCAGACCTCCACAACCCAGTTACTGGGTGACAAAATCCCCCTTTGGTTAAACTGATTCACAGATTTTGAGGCTTCGGACAATCTGTAACGACTGCCATAGATCTAGAATTGAAAACGACATGCTTTCCGAGGCACGGAGGAGTCTTGATATGTAGTGAATGGTCACCCATCCACGGACCGACCTCGTCAAGTGTAGCTTAACCTTCAATCGACCCGTGAGGCTGTTATTATTTAGCCACAAGCCCCCTCTAATCACGCGTTAACCGTTAAACAGATTTGGGTGAAACTTGGCACATAGATATACCTACCATTTCCTAGATAAACACATCGTCGCCTTAGAGTGAAAACCTCGGGAATGCATTTTTGCTCAAATTTATTTTATTGCGTTTCTAGGAAGGAAACCTCGCAACGCACCTCCTGGGGTTCGAGTCTGCTATTGCAATAGTGTCTCAATGAGCGGTCATTGATCGAATATTTGACAACTTTGACAGTTTTTGTAAGGGAAATGTGTCATAAGTTTGACGTTATACGTCAAAAATCGATCATTGAGCGGTCATTGAGACACGATTGCAATAGCAGACTCGAATGTGACTAATTTGTTCATTTGACCATCAGCGCCATCTCTGGCAGTAAATGAGAACCTCGTAAATACTCGCATCTGTCAGTTAGACGCGCAGTTTTTTCTTCCTCCTGAAAAGTTACTTCTTTTACACTTACGAGGTTTTCACTCTAAGGCGACGATATAGGATACTTTGGTAGGGATAATGGGCCATTTGATAAAATTTTAGTTTTCAGTCCCTCATTTAGATTACAAGAAAATGGTCGCCACGTATTTTTCTTTTTTCTCGCGAACAAAAAATAACGGCGATACATCGTCAAAATGTCGCATGACGTCACTAGCCAGTACAGTTTATACAAATGATGACGTTACAAGCCCCCTTCTCCTCAACTGGCGACGGGCTTGTTGGTCTAGTAGTTAGTGACCCTGACTGCTATGCCGGAGGTCGTGGGTTCGATTCCCACCCAGGACAAATGTTTGTGTGATGAGCACGATCATTTGTTCTGTGTCTGGGTGTAATTTATCTTTAGTATGTATGTATTTAGAAATATATAAGTATGTTTATCAGCTGTTTAGTACCCATAACACAAGCTCATAGCTTAGCTTGGGACTAGATGGCGTTGTGTGAAAAAGTTGTGGAATATTTATTATTAAAAAAAATATTTAAAAATATATAAGTATGTATATCAGCTGTTTAGTATCCATAACACAAGCTCTCAAGCTTAACTTGGGACTAAATGGCGTTGTGTGAAAAGTTGTGCAATAAAAAAAATAAAAAAATAAAAACTTTAATGCGCTTAATCTAAGCAGTTTTCCATAAATTTGAAAAAGAAAAATATGTGTCGTATATTTTCTGGTAATCTAGATGAGGGACTAAAACTAAAATTTGTTCAAATCTTGGGAAAGTATTAACGTGAGCGAAGCCGCCGGCTGAAGTTAGTACAACATAAAATGTTAAGATCAACACCACGGCTGTGGGATAACTTTCGTTCCTTCATTACATCTACGCTTTATGTTTTTTTACAAGTTTTCTTTGTAAATTAAGTGTTGTTTACAAGAATAATGCTGTTCTTGCGTTTGGCAGTTATTGTTTTACAAGCGACTTTATTACTTTTAATATTGTAGGAGTTTCCGTATGTTGTTTTTTCTTTCGAAAGAAATTCGTTTTTGGTGGACTTCCGTGCGCGTTTCAAGTACCAGAAGGTTGGATAACTTTGGCGTTGTTTTGTACTGAGAAGCTTTCTTTCAGAGGATCTTGAATCTTCTTTAGCAACATCGTATGATGAATAATGAACAATAAGGGGTATAACTATTCGCGCTGCTAAGAAACACTAGGGAGAGTTACTTAACCTGTATCCGATTTGTTAAGCAACCCAACTATAAATTTTTTGGCAATTCAACTATAGTGCCACTACCATGGTGCCCTAGTTGAGATGTATCCCTAAGTACCTAACTACTAGATGTTATTTTTAAGTGTATCTTAGACACCATTGAAATCGATGATGGCAAACATGACGTGAGAAAACCTAGATTTGTACAGACGCCAGCACATGAAGCTACCCTACCTATAAAATTTTCACAATTGAACATTCTGTTTGTGATCAAATTGATAAACTATTGAAAAAATTTATAACATTGGGGAAGCTTGATGTGCTGACCTCTGCATCTTTTTGTATTATTAATGATAGGCACGCGTTTCACCACTATCTCACCTGTAAGCTGGTAAGCGATGATGTGGACGACAATGAAGCACGCTTGCCTAGAAGCAACCCGTTCACTCTTGACTTAAATTACCCCTAGGTTGTAGCTATCAGGAAACTCCGACTCCGGCAGGGAATTCCACTCGTTAGCTGTACACACAATAAATGTGTTCCGAAAACGTTTAGTACGTATGTCCACAATGTACCGGTGGCACAGCGCCGTACGTCTATCTACTATGAGTTTGACATCGTCAATCCGCCTTGAGCAAGCGTGGTGATCAATGCTCAAGCCTTCTATATGACAAAAGGCCTTCGTCCTGCAGTGGGACAGCGCTGGTATTATACTTATTCTATGTAGAATGTATTTCTACATCAACACCTAAACACTATTGTTTACTTGTGTAACTACAGTCCACAGAGATTAATATATCGTGTCACATGTGCAATTGCATAAACCTCAAACAAACAGTTGGGTAACTTACAAATATTGGTATAGGTGCGGAGAGCGAGCGTGCAACTGTAACGATAGTGTACATGTATAAATTTTATTAGGTACGATTCAAAGACCGTCCGACATTAGAGAGAAAACATCTCCCGTGTTAAATCACAAAATTCAGAATAACACAACATTATCAAGAGAAAGTAAGAAAGAAAAAGCAGTTGTTTGACCCAAAAGATACACGATAGCAAATAAAAGAAATCCGAGAAAGAAGTAAATAATAATTGCCCGAACCGTATGTCTAATCTATCACCTCAATCTCATCATAGCACAGCAAGACAATTCGGTCTAACATGATGACAACGAGAATAGAATAGAACATTCTAGAAGGTACAGATAATAAACTGACAAATCTCTTTAACAGCTGCACAGGGTGTTACAATGGACGTCCAATGGACCAATGAAGTAGAAATAAGGTCTAATAAACACACACACACAGTGAAGCGAACAACAAAAGCACAGCTGGACATTGTAGCCACACAGTAATCGATGCTGAATGAACGCATTTGTCGACGACGAAGTCCTTTTGTCCACTGGAAACTGAGCGTGTTGTGTGCAGCATTGTGAGGTTTGGAATAATGTTGGTTGAGACTTTGAAGAAATAAATTCTCGTTCGGTTAGTTAGTTTTTTGTTTTTTAAGACTGCCACGAGTACTCTTCCTGCATAGATTTCCAAGGCACAGGGCATTAGGACACGTATTGCGAAGATTGATGTCATATCATGTGAGGACCATACAGATTACTGTCTGAGATGGTCTACCAAAGGAAGAACTACTTACATAGATATGAGTGGACCTATCTTGTCCTTGTACGCATTTGTTAATAATGGTGAGCTCAACTCGGAACTTCAGGAGGTCAACGACGATCGAAAGATGAAAGTCATGGCGCCCTTGCCTAGCAGTAGGATGTTGGAAGCTTTAGAAAAGATGTAAGTACAACCATTGATACGGGAGAATCCTCTAA
Organism: Euplexia lucipara; assembly: GCA_921972225.1. NCBI lineage: Eukaryota > Metazoa > Arthropoda > Insecta > Lepidoptera > Noctuidae > Euplexia > Euplexia lucipara. The sequence goes on along the minus strand of OV179168.1, from coordinate 2,933,148 downwards.
TCTGGCCTGGTGATTTACCTTTAATTAGATGTAGGCACATTTTTCTAAGGGCCTACACAAACGTAGTCACTTCTTGTTACGGACACGGCACATCATCACCAAATCTTCATCATTGTTCAGGATAATCAAATGTTACGTCGGCGCTGGTAGTGCCGGATTTCATACTAGTTATATAAAAATGAAATATCCATTAGTAGCAGTGTTGGGTCAATCAACTAATTTTTTCAATCAATTGATTAGTCATGACTAATTTAGTCACAACTAATTTAGTCGTGATTGATTTAATCATGACTAAATTATTTAATCATAATCATAACTAAATAAATTAGTCATTAGTCATTCAATCATTATTTTTGATTGATGACTAAACTAAAAATGCTAAGCTGGCTAACTTCATTTTTTGTTTCGTGAGACATCTATCGCGCTATTTATATTATTCATCACTCTAAGTTGATTGATAGCGTTCTCCATTTTTGTATTTGTACAGACGCCAGCACATCAAGTTACCCCAATGTGTCAAATTTTCCTAATTGAACATGAACCTTATTCTGTTTGACATAAAGTTGAAAAACGATCAAAGAAATTTGACACATTGGGGTAACTTGATGTGCTGGCGTCTGTACATGTTTTTTTTTTATTATAACTGCTACTACGGTAAAAAGTTGAAAGTAGATAAAGGGCAAAAAAGGGTGAAGGAGATTCTTGCACAATGATCACATGACACACGCAATAGGTAGCGTCGTAGACCCATGCCCCCACCACTCGTGCGCCGCACACGCAACTGTTCGTGTAACTGACAACGGCGTAATATTAGATATTAAATTAGTCATGAGAAATTTAGTCATGATTAAATAACTAACACTAACACTAATCAATCTTCAATCACCGTACATGATTGAATTTGTTTAGTCATTACTCATTAGTCATGATTAAATAATTTAATCTTAGTTATCAATCATCAATCAAACTAAATTTTGCACAACACTGATTAGTAGCTTGTATTTGACACAGGAAACGAAAGTGTACACGTTTGCGCAGCGCCAAATTGAATCTGATTTTATTCACAATCACTCTCATAAGTTTCTTAATTACTACTTACTTATTCAAAAGCCAAAGTTCACAAGTGGACGTTTACAGGCAGATATTGAACGACAAAAAATAAAAAATAAACACCATTTTCCTTTTTCTGTGTGCCGATGGCAATTCGACATGAAAATGGATGAAAACTTTTCGCACAACTTGTGGCGCGCTCCATCGAGAGGAAATCTTATAAAAATAACACAATCATGTTAACAAACTCTTTCATCCCAGTGCTAGTGTATTTACAACTTTTTTTATTCGGTTCCTATATTTCAAAAGCTAGTGGTTTATCTGCGAAGAGGAAATTTAAACTTTTCTGTTAGTGCCTTTTTAAGAGAGGTATAGTTTAAAAGCTAACATCTTGTAGTACCTACGTTGTAGTATTTTATAGAAATTAAACTAATAACTGAGTTGTAACGTGCGTTGGTCTCGTTAATGTAGAGTTATTTAAGATTGTTACCAAACTTCTAAATTACACGTCATCTATGTCAATACAACCTTTATTTTTAATCGACCCACAAAAAAGGTTTTCTTTTATGTGAGTTACCTCATAACTCTGTCATTCATCGATTTGGATTTTCATAAAAATCTGTTCAGTGGTTTGCTTGCTTATATAAAAATTAACAAATTATCTACGACAAAAAACTAATAATTGCTCCATTAAAACATGTTTACGACAAATTCCAACCGTCTTCATATAAATACATTAGCAGGTGTAAAATAACTTTAGTTTCGGAAGTCGGTGGCCTATATGAAAATAAACAAAACCGCCAAAACCACAGACTTCCGTAACTAGAGATATTTTACACCTCAAAGTATTTTTCTATGAAGTCAGTTGTAAATAAGTCTTCCATATTCATACTCGAAACTTTTCTCGCGACCATTTCTTCATTCTTCCGCATCAAATGCCAACATCATGACAACCGATCTCCACAAAACTTTTCAGTCACCGACGCCACTTTCAAACTTCCTCTTGTATGGTACTTATTTCTTATTTTTCCATTTACGTAACAGCACATTTCCCTTTAAGCGCTCTCATCTCAGCTGCATGCAGTTTCATTCCAAATAATTTGGAACTACTAAGGTCGACCCAAGAAGTAGATTCATCTCTAGTATACAGAATGAATTTTCTTAATCTCACCTGGAGGGAAAGTACCTACTCTTAATACTGGAGGTAGAAATTTTACTCAAAACAAACATTAAATTACTTTATATATAACCATTTTTGAAAAATACACGCCACGCCTGTAATCCCCGAAGGGCTAGGCAGAGGTGTACCTGGTACGCCCACATTTCGCCAGTTATATGTAATGGGTGGCGAGCCTATTGCCATCAATCGGGCTCGAATCCAGGCTCCGGGCTGCTACTGAGAAATTCTAGATGGAAAAACTCAATAACACTTTGTCCGACCCGGGGATCGAACCTGGACCTCTCAGCAGTAGCGCTTGCGACCACTACACCAACGAGGCAGTCACTCGCCAAACTCTCTGTAATCAAACCGACTCAAATACAAAAGAATAACAGCACAAGAAGCGTGTAGGAATCGTAGCAGATGGAGCTCTTTACTTTCTGCCTATCACTATGGTAAAAAGGCATGAGTTTATGTAATGTACAGACGCCAGCACATCAAGTTACCCCAATGTGTCATTTTTTTCCAATTGAATATGAACCTTATTCTGTTTAACAGAAAGTTGAAAAACGTTCAAAGAAATTTAACACATTGGGGTAACTTGACGTGCTGGCGTCTGTACCCTATGTAATAACAACCAGTAAGTTTATGGCATCAATCGATAGGGTCAATCATATGGATCTAATCTATCAATAATATCCTACTAATTTTATAAACGCGCAAGTTTGTGAGTATGGATAGATGGATGGATGGATGGATGTTTGTTACTCTTTCACGTAAAAACTGCTGAATGGATTTTAATAAAATTTAGTATGGGGTTAGCTGACACCCTGGATTAACACATGGGCTTCTTTTTATCCCGGTATTCCCCCGGGAACGAGAGCTACGCGGCTGGAACCGCGAGATATCAGCTAGTATACAAAATAAGGCTGGATTGTTGAATACTGGATCACATAGCATAACTCCATCTATAATAACCTAATCAACTTTTGTAACCAGTTGCAAAGTTGAAGATGTACCTTCCGACTTAAAACTCGGATAATACATCTTCACAGCTCTGATCCCGACAAGTTAGAGATTTCAACTTTTAGTTTTTTACACTCGGCTCTTCAGTGCGTTTGTACGTGCTGACGAAGTTTTTTATTCGTGCTAATAATATGTGTTTTTAAACGTCTACGATTTGTGAGGGTCTCGTTTTGTTGTATGCATGTTTCTTTTTTTTTGGGATTAAAACGTGTTACCAAGTAACTGGGTTATGGAGGTCCGAGGCAGTAGCTCCAAGTAAAACACTGGATCAACTGAAAGCCGTGGATGTGTGGAAGAAGAAGACAGCTGCGCTGACCCTTAATAAATTTAGCCAAAAGCGTCCGGTACTACTACGCGGTATCAGCATGTGATGCAGAGGAATGAGGGTCTTGTTGTTGTGAGAAAAGTTTTGAGTGTGAATGTGGAGGGTTATAGAAGTAGAGAAAGACTGGCCTGTTAGTCCAGTAGTTAGTGACCCTGACTGCTATGCCGGAAGTCGTGGGTTCGATTCCCACCCAGGACAAATGTTTGTGTGATGAGCACGATCATTTGTTCTGTGTCTGGGTGTAATTTATCTATAAAATGTATATATTTAGAAGTATATAAGTATGATTATCAGCTGTTTAGTACCCATAACACAAGCTCTTAGCTTAGCTTGGGACTAGATGGCGTTGTGTGAAAAGTCGACATAAGAAACGATGGATGGATTGTGTGAAAGACTATATGACTAGGAAGGAGGTGACTATTGAGATGACGGCAATTAGAAATGTAAGTTTGGAAGAAGAAGACATTCTGCACCGACCACAAACAAATTGAGAAACAGGAAAATGATGATGTTATAAAATCTCAAGCATCGCCATTTTGAAGAAGAAAAGTCCTGAAGCAACAATAAAACAAAACACGTAATAGAAACATCAGAGCGGTAAAGCAAACTCACTTATACCACATTGTACAAGCTAATAAAATGTGGGCCAACAATTCATACAAGTTTGTGTTCACTGTCGCTAAGTTTTATTGGACAAACTATTGTGGACCCGTGGTCGGTGATAGTCTGATGGCTGTTCCGAAACTTTGATGGACAGGGAATGGCCTGAGATTTGTTGGATGGAGTTCGTGTATTAAGGTTTTTAGTTTAGTTGTGTTGAGGTCAAGAATTGCGAAGTTACGTATCCGGGTATGTTGCAATAGATTTTCAATTTTGTTTTAGAAGATTGTGTTGGGTATAGCACTGATACAAATGCGTGTACTGACTGGACAATGTCACTTATATTGGTGACGTTCTTTCCCCAGACGATCACACACTTATTTGTATGGTTTTCAGATGGTCTGACCAAGATAATATTCGAACTTTAGAAGACTATGATGTATGTATGATGACCTCTAAGTTTCTTTCGGTGTTTCTTCTCGTAGTATCTGTTGTGACATCACTACTAAGTCGATTAATAGTATGCACCTCACTAGATATTATCTATGTATCCGGTTCCTATGAAGAATGCCACGCGTCACTTCATTGTCTGTTCCCGTCTATGAAGCTACTATACCATTGCACTATACTGTGTGTCGAAATAAACTAAGTCAACCTCAACGGTGTCTTATTTAACAAGCCTACAGAACATAACATGGTGTCAGAAGTGGGATGGGTGGGTATCTACTCACAATTACGTTTTAAGAATATGGACGTGTGGTGATATAAATATCACATCTTTTCATAGCATTTTAGTAGTAAACACCAAACTCAGTGTTATAAGTGTTAGACGTCTATAATTGTTTTTGAAAACCAACTCATGAAAATGAACATCTAAAGGAAACTACTAGGATTTTATTAACAGGAATATAAACACAAATGTTCCTACCTGGCACTGGCCCGTGCTGTGTGCAAATACATGTTAAGATAGTTCAGTCAATTAAAGTCTTCGCTACGAAGTGGACTGTCTCACTGAACAGACTCGCTAACTGAAATCAATTTCCGTAATTAAAACGTTAAAAGTCTAGTCGCAATCTCATCTAAGTTCAAGTTTTATTGTTTTAAGTGTTATTTTTCCTGTGTGAGTTCCAAATAAACGATTTTCTATCTTTCTTTCAAATACTTGTTGGAACTGTATAATTCGACAGATTGAGAATGACGTAAAACACAAACTTTTTCTTCTATAACAACGACAGTTGCTCCTCTCACTCCAAACCTACCACTACTTGACACTATATTTAGAACCCTTTCCTTTCTATTACTAGGTAAGTTTCACTCAATATGAGACAGAAACTCATAAAACAGAAATACTATCTATGATATTCAGATAACAATCCCGCTCAAAGACGAATATTGTACCATAATAATAGCATACCATTGTTCAACCGTTGGCACGGTAAAGATATGAACGTCGACATTATCATAAAATAGTACGGATCTAGTTATTTTATATTGTAGCAGAACTTTGTAAGTATCTACGTGTTCTTTTGTAAAGAGAAATGTTCTGAATTTTAAATGTGTATTTTTTGCATTTATAGAAAAATGATAGTTCATAATTCCTGGTTTCGATAACATATTGCTTTTATTTTGTGTTGGCCCCAAACCCCAATTTTGTAGTAGAAAATGCCTGTGGCATTAAGTCTGTTTGTAAATTGGTGTGCTTTAATAAATTACTAAATACTTTATTGGTTTCGTAAACAGTTTTACTGTATGAAAGGTTTTTTAAGCTCTAAAAGGTATTTCATTTCAGGACTGAAAAGTACCTTTTACTACCTTGTACTATTGCATTCTTTCTAAAGACAATTTCTATGCTAATGATTATGAAATGCACTACATATTTTGTTTATTAATAATTAATACTTTAAGCACAAAAGTGTAGAGACACTGACACTTAATGTTATGGGCATTTTCTACCAGACAACTTTGGATGATGCAGAGACAAACAGGGTTAGGTTCAATTCAATTTTATTTTGTCATCTTCTTCAGTTTTTGTAGAACTCAGGTAGCATTTAAATCCATTTCATATGGCTCCTATTACGCATGAATTGTATATTTTACTCAACACACGACAAAGAAGCGTTACAGATTTATATCTCCTGTATCGCCACTACTTAAGCTAATTTCTATTAAACAAAACCAAAGCCAGGTAAAATAATGGCGCTGAATTACATTCACGAATAAAGTGATTACATTTTATGTGTAACAAAAGATACTGAGATTGTGAGAAGGCATCTTAAAAAACTCCCAGGAGAGACTTTGTATCCCTAAAATGTCCTCAAGGTGGGTCGTTAGATAAATATAAAGATTAGAAAGCTTATAAAAAGGACGATTCTAACGCTCCATGTAACATGAAAATCTTACCTTAGAAAATAAGAGACACGGAAAATATTACAATGGCGTGTGCACATCATCGAACGGGAACATAATACGCAGTAATGAAATGAAATGATATTTATTACTGTAAGTAGATCTTCCCAGATACTTATTATTAGTATTATAATTACTTATTTCCCTTTAGAGTTAGATATGCCTACTTAAATATACTTAAAACGTAAACAATTTTTTTTTTTTTAATTATAAACCAGTGCTTGACTGCAATCCCACCTGATGGTAAGCAGTGATGCAATCAGTGATGGTGAAGCGCACTAGTTTATTAAGAGCCTATTCACTCTAGCCTTGAAGACACCTAAATTATAATCGGACGGGAAGACCGCAGCAGGCAAGTTGTTCCAGTCCTTCGATGTACGCGGTATAAACGACGAAGCGAAACGCTTTGTCCGAATCGTGGGAGTTCCAACGATGTAAGGGTGGATACTCGCCGTACTCCGATGGTAGAAAGGTGATGGCGGAATCAAGTCATGTAATTCCCGTGCACACTCTCCAAAATGTATCCTATAGAAAACCGAAAGGCTATTTAACTTCCACTAACTTGTAAAAAACTTAAGACATTGCCTAATAACATAATTTTAATTTACGTTTAAATCTGTTTACAAGACTTTTAAGATTTTAAAACTCAATGGCATTTCCAATACCTATGACTGATCCCTGAGAAGAAATACCGAAAGAAACTCAGGGGTCCATGGTCTCTTTAAAGTCTAGATATAAAATTGTATAAATATCTTATGCTAGTCTAACGATGCAGGGCAAAGTCTGGAAAAACCTTCTGAAGAAAGATTTAATTCAGCTTTGAGTTCGGGACCAACAGCTTTACGTGCTTTCCGAGGCACGGAGGAGTTCTAATATGTAATGAATCCACAGATCAACCCCGCCATGCGTAGCTTAACCTTCGATTAACCCGTGAGGCTGTTATTATTAAGCTACAAGCTTTTAAAAAAAATCCCATCCATAATAAAAAATATCATCAATACACTTCCCCAAAACAACATAAAAATACAATCTCATACTGTATTCATGACAATAACAGGGTTTAGAAATAAAACAGCGACTGAAACAAATTCCTTCAAGCGTAGTTTTATATGAAACAACTTTGAATTATATTGAGAAAAGTTGCTCTTGTGTGTACGAAGTATTTCAGCACACTCCACCTCGTAAATGCTTCATCATTTTTGACAATAATTTCTACTATGTTAAAACTTAGGATAAAGCTATCTTGAATAGAATAGAATTTAAACAGGTGTTTATTTGCACCGAGAGCAGTACAAAGGTCTTATCAAATTCTGTTGTTTGTCAACTTATATAATTACTCAGACATCACGCGTTTTCACCCGCGTAGTTCCCGTTCCCGTGGGAATAGGGGATAAAAAGTGTCACATGTCACCCGGGGACAGTGTAGCTTCCCAACGGCGAAAGAATTTTCCAAATCGGTCCAGTAGTTTCGGAGCTTATTCAATGCAAACAAACAAACAATCAAACTTTTCCTCTTTATAATATTAGTATAGACAAAAGGTTAAGGTTCAGGTTTAATTGGTAATACACCAAACAAAGATGAAAATAGCTGGTGGCTGCAGCAGGATATGCAGAGAACGACAGCATGAATATGCTACTCAACCATTCTCCCCAAATAGTGCCTCAGAAAAGGCGAGTAAGGGTTCTCCATCACTGTTTTTAGGATGCTTTTGTCACTGAACCGCGTTCTACGAATCAGCGATACGACTTGCGATATGCTGGTGTACAGACAAAATACAGACAGTGGTTGGTTGAACATGAACCTTATTCTTTTGAAATAAAGTTGAAAAACTGTCAAAGAAATTTTTCAGATTGGAGTAGCTTGATATACAATACATGCTCTGTACCTACATACATTTTCAAAGAAAAAAAAAAAAGTGTGGCACTCGAAGACTGCCGCGGTAAAGCTATTGCATAGCATTTTTTATCAACTCCTCTCCTCTCCCCCTCCCCATTCCTCTCCTCCCCCTCTCCCCCTCCCTCCCATTCCCCCACACCCCTCCCATCACCCCTCCCTCCCCTTCCCTCACCCCTCCCCCTCTCCCCCTCTCCCCCCTCCCCCTCCTCACTTCCCTCCCCCGCCCTCACTCTCCCCCTCCGCTCCCCCTCCCCCTCCCCCCTCCCCACTAGCACCACTATGCCTGCAATATAAATATATAATTTAAATATAAATATATATGCAATAGCTTCGGCCTTCAAGCCACACCTCCTTGCCCGTCGGAGTGGGGAGCGTGAGGTTTTTTCGTTACGGAATTTCTGGATTCGGTACCCGCGCTCAAGGCCCGCGATAGAAGCTATGCAATAGCTTAAAAACATTCATACAAAATAATAATGTTGTTTTCAATTTAAAATGTCAACAGTCACATAGTCCTGTCATTTTTGACAAGCAAATGACAAACGCTAGGGTGGTAAAGCAACTACGAGGTCGACATAATATTCTGTATGTACGAGTAGGTTAGTCGAGAAAATACTTATAAAAAGTAACTTACTTATAAACTTTGCAGACGTGTTGTGTATTGATTAATTATTAAAAACGAAGGTTGTATATATTTTCGATAGAAGACGCTGTAAACCGCGGAGGGTTGGACAGAGGTATACCTTTAGTACAACCTAATACTTTTCCAGTTATGTTTAAATAACATATAATAGGAAGTAAAACTTTCATGATTCCAAGTTACAACTGAGAAATCACAAATGAAAAAACTCAATAGCAATATGCCTGACCCGGGGATCGAACCCGGGTCTTCATGCTCAGCAATAACACTTGTGACCACTAAACCAGCAAAACAGACAGTATTTACAGCGAATTAATTTTAAACGACAGAGACATGTTTTCCTAATAAGTTGCAAGTTCAAACTCACGCTGTTTTTCAATAGGTACCCCTATTAGGTAGGCCGAAATTACCGACCCGCTATAATTTTTACATATTTCTTTTGCCTCGTTAATGTTCATACATCTGGTATTCTGGTCACAGGCACGACGCCGGTTGAGTGCAAACCAGCATGCAAGCAACCTCAACTTATGATAATTATTTCGATCCAAAAATGGGGAAAAACTGGCAAAGTCGTGATAGCAAGTAAAACAACCAATCATACCAATTGAAAACACCTGGCCTAAAGATAATTAGTTTAGTAAGATACTCATCTTCACGTTACTGTGAATTTCTGTAATTTAATTAACATCTTATTTTCAAATCATTAAGAAAATGTTCCTTGAGGTATAACAGTAAGAGATAACGATGTAAGGGTACTTGAGAGCAGCGGTGGGCCAGTGGTGGCGGCTCGACTTACGAACAGTAAGTCGTGTGTTCGAAACCAGGCAGGCCGCATTACTTTGTGTAATTTATTTCATAACCACTACTCTGAAAAACGGTGAAGGAAAAAAAACCACCGACTTCTCAAAAAAAAACTAACAGGTGAAAAATAACTCCAGTTTCGGAAGTCTGTGGCTTTGGTGGTTTTGTTTTGTTCATTATTGGCCACCGACTTCCGAAACTGGAGTTATTTTTCACCTGTTAGTTTTTTTTTGAGAAGTCGGTTGTTTTTTTTGTAAAAAAGTTTTTATTTTGTAATTTTTAGTTTCTTTGTATGTAAAGAAAGTCTTTCAAAACTTGAAAGAATCATTGAAATTGGATAACAATTCTATCTCTAAACATTAATGTGTACATCTCTGCCGGCCCCTTTTAAAATAGATAAATGATAATGTTATGATGTGGAAATACAAAAGCTCAGCATAGACATCTGACTATAGCAATCGCGAATAATTTGCTGTTATGCGTTGAAGAGCTCCGTTGCCTGTCTTCTTCATCAGTTTTTCTTCACCAAGTGATACTTTCTAAATGAAAATGCTTGATTTGTTACTAAAAATGTTGAAATCGGTGCATGTGTGCCTATATTTTTTGAGGAGTTCCCTCAATTCCTCGAAGATCCCTCATCAGGTATGAGTTTTGATACAAATGGGACCAATCTGTTAGTATACCCTATCAAACAAAAAAAGAATTTTGAAAATCGGTCCATAAATGACGGAGTACTAAGGTAACAAACCCTAAAAAAAAAAAAAAAAGACGAAAGTTCGAAGACATTGTGACAGATTATGGCCCATACGCAAAATACGCGCTTTGACTTGGAGTTGCGGATACCAGCTTGGTATATTTAATCTTTTTTTTTAGGTGTACTTGAGGTTTCAGTAAGAAACAAAGTACACAGTGGAAAAGCCGGGAGGGGACGCTCTAGAAGGATATACACAGACCTTATTGGTGATGTTCTTCAGAAAGGTCGGTGTGTTGTAATGACGTGTGTGTATGACCCAGATGTATGAACGTAAACGAAGACAAGGAAGTATGTTAGAAACATAGCAGATGCCGCTCAGTAGTTTCTGCGTACCCCCATGGGTAAAAGGCGTGAGTTTATGTATGTATACAAAGTGTCGTCAAGCATCAATTTACGGAAAAATCGGTCCAGTAGTTTTTAAGTTTAATCGTTACGTACAAAAATACTTATCTTCCCTCTTTATAATATTGGTATAGATAATATACCAACGACCAAGCGCTTGTGGCCATACGCTTAGCTTATCGAAAGTTGCGTTGCGTTGTCACGCTATGCAATGCGCACAATAAAATGTTCATATAAGATATCCTTTTAATTAAACTATACAAAATACTGATTTCTATCAAACCTGAAAGAAAAAGAAGTGGCTGGTTTATTTTTTAAGACACAATCTCAAATCTCATCGAATTAGAAATTAATTACTTGTCTCATGATTTTTTTACGGTAAATGGTAGACATGACATTAGTAAAACGTACAAAATGAGGAATACATCATCCTTCCCACGTATCAAAAACAAAGCCCGCAAAATCCACCCTAAATATTAAACATCTGTACCCCATCAAAACATCCCTACCTCGAGCGAGCATCGAACCCGTGATCGATTAGTTGTTACATTAGTACCCACCGCTTGTAGTCATAACTTCACGCCGTGACAAATTGTCGGCAGCAGTAATGTTTGGGGGATGTTCTACCATGATATTGTAATTATGGGAAGTAGGAAGTTCAAGAGATTGATATGGTTTAGAAAGCGGTGTTGCACGGCGAAAAATATGTGTACCATGAAGATAATACATGGCTTGGGATCTGACTTGCCTGTTGGTCTAGTAGTTAGTGACCCTGACTGCTATGCCGGGGGTCGTGGGTTCGATTCCCACCCAGGACAAAGGTTTCTGTGTTGAGCACTATAATTTGTTCTGTGTCTGGGTGTAATTTATGTGTGATATGTATATATATTTAAAAATATACATATAAGTATGTTTATAGCTGTTTAGTACCCATAACACAAGTTCGACTCAAGCTTAGCTTGGGACTAAATGGCGTTGTGTGAAAAGATGTGGAATATTTATCTACATAGGACATTATGGAAGCCCTTTCGAGCTTCGGAAAGTACTTAAAGCCAGTCCTGCTGATCTTACAGAGTCATAGATAGCATTATCATCATCTGCCTAGCCTTTTCCTATTTTGGGGACGGTTTCCAGTTTAACCGGATGCCTTTGAATACCGGTGTTTAACATGGAGCGACCGCCTGTCTGTTCTCTACAATTTGTTTCCTTTTTTTTTTAAATTGTATTTCAAGTATCATTAGTAAACTTTCTTCTGAACAAACATTATCAAAATGATCGATTTTTCAAAACAAATTTTGAAGTTACAAAAATGCAATGGATACTAAACAAGCGGGCCGGTCGGGTCAACGACCAAGCGCGTGTGGCCATAAGCTCAGCTGATCGAAAGTTGCGTTGCGTTGTCACACTATGCAATGCGCACAATAAAAGGCATCACTTTTTTATAAGTATTTTCCCTGCATTATTTTTTGGTTAAAGTTACTTAATTATATGTACAGAATGTGTGGTTTTCGGCTATGTGATCGGTCTTTTTACATCCTGTATATGTATATACAAGAACGCGTAACCTCCTAGCGTGATCCTCAGTAAATGAGTTGTGGAAGTCGGAGACTATACATTTAAAATACTTAGTGCTTATTCAGCTAAATCCGGAACTTCCACATTTTTATCGAAGACCATTTCAGTTTCATCCCATTTTGTCAATTACCAAACTCGACAAGTTTTCTTCACCCACCCAAAAGTTACGCAAGGAAACTTTTTAGTAAAATACGGTCTTGTAAATGGGATGTAGCGTTGCTGACACAGCGCAGTAAATAAATATACAGGTGGTTCCGTTGAAAGGAGGGGCTCGTGGCTAAATAGAAGTAGCCACATGGTGTTTATTAAGGGCAGTCGTTCTATTTAGCTAATTCCTGTTAGACTGGAAGCTAAGACAAACTAATGATGAGTTTCTTTTGAAAGGCTTAGCCATTAATGGGTGCAATGCATTTGAAAAGAAATAAAAACAAAAAAAATATATATTGTATTACGTTAATACACGAAAAGCTAAATAATTTTCTTTTGTTTTACTAGAAGAAAAAAATTTCAAGTTTAAATAAATGGAATTCAAATATATTATGAATTGCCCTATGACAATTCTTTCAGTGCCACATAATTGATATGTAGATAATATTGTTTTCATATCGAAATTTTATAATTGTGCTAGATCACTACATTATAATATGAAGGATGTCGTCGAATAAAACGGACTAATGCTTTATAAAATTGTAAAATTTCGCCCGCGACTTTGTGAACACGAATTTCGTACTTTTCTTACTTTTAATATCCCTTGTTTTCAAAATAAAATACAGCCTATGTTACTCGGTGATGACTGTTAGCACAGCCTCCTTATGTAAAATAATTTCAGTAAAATCAGTAGTTTTTGTGTTAAATCCCTGCGAAATCTTTCCCCTGAATAAATTAAGTATGGATAAATATAGCCTCAGCAACACCCTTTATACAAAACAAACCATATAAAAATCTCAACCCTCACGCGCCAGCTTCGGCATACGCGGGGTCAAAAGTACCAAAGTTCAAAAACTATTCCATTGCTAGTCGGTGTAATGGCGCGTAGAATCGCATAACAAAGCAACAGGTCGAATCGTTTCGTTGCGTACCATTGAGACTGAAATTAGTGTACAGTATTGTTCGACTGCCTCCTTGGTTTTGTGGTCGCAAGCGCTACTGCTGAGCTAGAGTTCCCTGGTTTGATCCTTGGGCGGTGAAAAGTATTCTTAGAAAATAATACAATATTTTTTTATCGACACCACGAAAACTTGTAACTTGTTGTGTGCATGGGTTAAATATCAAGTTTTTTTGTTCAGCTCGTAAGCCGGATTTGTGCACGATTGATTGATTGTATTCAAATATATTAAGGATCGCCATATTTAATGAGACTTAAAAGTCTTAAAAGTGTAAGTACTGCAGATACACCTCTGCTTAGGCACCTAAAATACAGTTGAGATTTTATCTATACTGATATTATGAAAAGGTCAAGTTGGTGATTACAAATTTGGTGAAGTTGTGAGTTTGTGAGTGGAACGTCAATGAAATACGTGGGTCAACGACAGACTGGTTTATTGCAAATAAATGCTAGCCTACCCACCACCATTACAATAATATTATTAATGTACCGACAGATCGTCACATTTCTCCTCACCAAGTCAACAGCCACCTTTTACAAATAAAACTTATACACTAAATTATTAATATAAAAAACTAATAAAAGTTTGTTTAGCGCGGTTGAACGCACGTAATGCTCGAGCGGACGCACCCAGGGGTGGCGGCGATCGCGACAGCTCGCGACCCGGTTTGGGCAACGTTAATTCGGGTTGCACTTGTGGCGATTTATGCGCTTCCGGTGTCGCGACTTTATTTTCGCTGCCACTGCTAGTTGCGTCCTCGAACCGATCACCTTCGGCTCCGCTATCGACGCTTGGGTTGACTGTCGGGCACATCTCTTCAGCTCTAGACACGCCACTCATTCGCGATAATGAGTACCTATTTTTACTATTGGTTGAAATGATTTGGTCCGCATGTCTACGCCACTCAAGTCCGTTACCTGTACCGACTTTATATGAGACCGGCCCAGTCTTTTTAATAATGATGGCCTCGGTCCACTTATCCCCCCTCGCGGTGTAGTCGCGAGCCATTACTGCATCTCCCGCCTGAAATTCCCTATCAACGCCTGAGGCGCGGGTGACTTGTCTCTCTTGTTTGGCCCGTACTACGGCCGCCACGTCTGGCCGTAATGCGTCCAGTCGGCTTCGTAGGCGTCGCCCCAGGAGCGCCACTGCCGGAGGCACTCCTGTCGTCGCGTGGTCACAGTTACGGTATTGAATTAGAAATCTGCTAAGAGCGGCGTTTACATCTTTGCCCTCGAATATAGCTCTCTTAATTGCTTTTTTTACCGTTTTAACCGCGTTTTCTGCCGCGCCATTACCCTGAGGCCGATAAGGAGCCGAAGTTGTATGTTTAATACCATTGTTCTTACAATATTCTTTAAACTCCAGAGATGAAAACGGCGGGCCGTTGTCAGTCACGAGCTGTGACGGTAAACCAAAACGTGCGAATATGCTCCTAATAACATTAATTGTGGAAGCTGCATTCGTACTACGCATTGGCACTGCCTCTATCCATTTGGAATGAGCGTCCACCATTATCAGATAACGCACGCCCCCACAGTCCGCGAAGTCCGCGTGTACGCGCTGCCACGGGTGCAGTGGGAACTCCCAGGGGTGTAGCTGCGCCCGCGGCGGAGCGTCGCGTACGTTGCGGCACGCAGCACATGCCCTACACATTTCTTCAATGTCGCGATCTAAGGTAGACCAGTATATGTAACTTCGCGATAAACTTTTCATTTTGTTGACACCTAAGTGTCCCTCATGTACTTCTTTTAAAATTTTCTTTTGAAGAACACCCGGTATCACTATCCTGTACTTATAAATAACGCATCCCTGATCAACTATTAGATCGTTTTTTCTCGCAAAAAATGGTTTTTCCGGATCACAGCTCGGGCTTGATGGCCAACCGAAGAGAACATAACCTTTGATTTTACATAATAACGGATCGCGTTCAGTTTCTCTCGCAATGTCTTTAGAACAGATAGGCAGTGACTCCTCTATAAGATTTAGGTAATCCACTGTGTCAGCAGAGCGACCCTCCCGAGTTAACGGTAGCCGAGATAATGCATCAGCCGGACCGTTGTCCACCGATCGCACAAATTCTATGCCAAAATCATACGCTGCCAGGCGTGCGGCCCACCTTTGTAAACGGCTAGCCGCCGTTTGCGGAATGCCCCCCTTTGCCCCAAAAATGTGGGTAAGCGGTTGGTGATCTGTGCGCAGCGTGAAGCGCCTACCGAACAGATATTGGTGATGTTTCGTGATTCCGAACAAAATAGCCAGTGCCTCTTTATCCAGCTGGCTATAGTTACGTTCTGGTGCACTGAGCGTGCGCGATACGCAACTGACGGGTCGCTCACTACCATCCGAGTAACGGTGAGCAAGCACGGCGCCCAGTCCGTACGAGCTGCTATCCACTGACAAAACCAGCTCGCGCCCCTCTTCGTAATGTGCTAACACCCGCTCGCTCAAGAGGTATCGCTTTGCTTTCAAAAAGGCCTCATCACAATTAGAGTCCCATTTCCAGTTACAATCTTTTTTTAATAAGTTGTGTAATGGTTGTAATAAAGTGCTCAGACGTGGAATAAATCGCCCGTAATAATTGAGCATCCCCAGGAAACTTTTTAGTTGCGGCACATTCTCTGGTCTGGGTGCACCGGAAATAGCCTCCAATTTTTTTGGATCCGGTCGCAACCCATCCCTATTAATTATAAACCCTAAATATTTTACACTGTCTTGTAGAAATTTACACTTGCTAAGTTTCACAGTAAGTCCTGTGCTACGTAACCTTTCGAGTACAGCTCTCAGATTTTTTAAATGTTCACGTGTATTTGACCCGGTCACACAAATATCGTCTAAAAATACAACGCACCCTGGCACCCCGCGCAGTGTCTCCTCCATAATTTTTTGAAATTTCTCCGGTATAACTGATAGCCCGTAAGGCGTACGCCGATACACAAATGTACCCATATGAGTAGTTATAGCCGTATATGGTTGCGAATCTTTCGTTAAAATGCACTGTTCGTATGCATGTTTCAAATCAATTTTAGTGAATGTATCGCCTCCACTTAGATTCGCGAATAACTCCTCGATACGCGGCAACGGATAATAATCCCTTTTTAATTTTGGATTGATAGTAATCTTGTAATCCCCACAAATACGTATGTCCCCGTTTTGTTTAATCACTGGTACTATTGGGGTTCCATAATCCGAGTAATCGACTCGATAGATAGAACCGTCAGCCACAAGACGTTCTAACTCCCGTTCGACACGTGTGCGTAGCGCCAGCGGCATGGGTCTCGCGCGCACGTAAACCGGTTCTATATCTGATAGCTGTAGTCGTATGGGCTGTTCGCAAGTACCTAGCTTGTCGGTAAACACTTCTGGGAATTCCTTACATAGTTTGTTTACTAATTGGTCATCTATGATTTCATTGAGGTTTATTTGTGTAATATTTAAAGCGTGCATCCATTCTCGCCCCAACAAAGGCCGCGCCCCACCATTAATCACGTAAAGTCTTAAGGACTTCCCTTTTACGGCACCTAAACACACATCGACCTCTATGTAACCAAGTGATTCAATTCGAGAACCCGAGTAACCACGTAAGATTAAATTATCAGGTATAATCTTCTTATGAGAAAAACAACTTTGGTACATACTATCACTTATTGCTGAAATACGACTACCCGTGTCCACTTCACATTCGATGATGCTGTTATCGATTTTTAGCTTAATAAAGTATGGATTGTTACCTCGAGCTGCTACATTTAAGTTGAACATACCGTCCTCCGATTCGTCACTCACATAATTTTGCCGACCGCCACTACCGCGCACTTGTTTACACATTGCTTTTAAGTGACCTTTTTGTCCGCACTCGTCACAACTATAATTTTTAAATCGACACCTCTCAGCCGTGTGCGCCTTGCCACAGCGCCAGCATACCCGCATGCGGCTGTCTGTGGCCGCTGGTTCCACGCCGCTGCCTCCTGAAGCCGCCTTATAGGCGGTGTTGCCGGACGCTCGTGCTGACCGGCCACGCGGGCCCGTCCGGCCACGCGTGTTATGCAGGCCTTCGCCCGCCTCGCCGCTTGCCGACCTCGACGTCTCCGCCATCGCCGTCGTTGTGCCACTCACTTCGGCGTGTTTCTCTGCTGCCTCCAGCGCCAACGCTAGTTCTACTGCCTCCTTATATTGTATCTTCTTCTCGGCAAATATTCTGGATCGCATTACGTCGTTAGTCAGGCCTGACACGAATTGATCGCGTAAATTCTCATCCAGAGTTGAACATGTTTTGCATTTTCCAAAATTGCAAGTTGACGCGAGGTGTTTCAATGCCTGTAGGTACTCTGTGAGGGACTCGCCGACCCGCTGTCGCCGCAACCTGAACACGTGGCGCTCGGCAATCTCCGAGCGTTGTGGTTCTAAGTGTTCCGTCACCAATTTCACTAATTCTTCATATGTTTTGCTTTCCGGAAAACTAGGTGCACACAGATCGCACATAAGTGTATATGTTTCTTCCCCTACAACTGTTATTAACAATGGCACTTTTAGTTCGTCGTCCACTTCATTAAGTCTTATGTACTGATTAACTCGACGAATATACGCTGGCCATTGTTTTGAACCTAAGTTAAACATTTCTATTTTTCCGATAGGCATAGTGAACTATCTTGTAACCGGGGAATAAAAGAAAAAATAATCCCGTTCTCGTCGCCAATGGAACGTCAATGAAATACGTGGGTCAACGACAGACTGGTTTATTGCAAATAAATGCTAGCCTACCCACCACCATTACAATAATATTATTAATGTACCGACAGATCGTCACAGTGAGTATGTATTACTGAACCGATTTTGAATGGCTTTATCTTCAACACATTATTTTCCCAAGACACGAATTCTCTATATGAAAGTAACTGTTTAAACTTCAGTCAAAATGTCTTCTAAAACACTTTCCTACATATCTATCGAGTATCAATTCCTCTAACAATTGTATGTAACGACTGGAAATTGCTGAGGATCCATAAAAACATAAAAAACTGTAACTACTTCAACTTTGGTGACTCTATGGAAGTGTACTTACTGCACGGTCGATAGAACTGTAAGGGTCCTTCTATATATGAGAAGCGTGTAGGAGACTGTGGAAGCGGTTTTCGGAATGGCCCTATTATCCCATTGACTGTTAATGTATTTTATCCGACGGTATTCAAAACAAGAAGGAGGTTATGCACTTTGTTTAAAATTTGTGTTTATTTCCATTTAGTAAAGGAAGCGTGCCATTACACTTTATTAACTTAGCTTGAGTTATTTGAGAAGATTTTTCTTACAATGACGGATAGTCGACGATCTGTGTATAACCGTATAGCAGAATAAACGTGATCAAAGAAATTTTTGATACAAAAATACAGAACCCACAACTTTTTTCCCAAGGACTTTACGCAAACTGCTACGATTCCTACTCGTATATACTTCTTTTGCTTCGCCTCCTGCAAGTAAGTACTACGCACCAGACCTTTCCGAAGTTTTTTTTTTTAATTCCACATCTTTCACACAACGCCATCTAGTCCCAAGCTAAGCTTGTGTCATGGGTACTAAACAGCTGATAAACATACTTACTTATATATTTCTAAATACATACATATTATAGATAAATAATACCCAGACACAGAACAAATGATCGTGCTCATCACCCAAACATTTGTTCTGGGTGGGAATCGAACCCACGACCTCCGGCATAGTAGTGAGGGTCACTAACTAATACTAACTACTAACTTTTGGAGCGATTATATCCGAAATTATTGACATTATCAAAAAATGATTTTTGTAAACCCCTATTCATTTTTAAATACCTTTCCAACAGTATATCACACGTTAGGGTTCAAATAAAAAAAAAATCACTTCCCGCTTTACATAGGGGGGCTGGCTACCCTAATATTTTTTTTTCCAATTTTTATTTTACCACATTTCAGCTTTCTAATGCTAACGGTCACAGAGATTAAGCGAGGACGGACGGACGGACAGACAGACATGGCGAAACTATAAGGGTTCCTAGTTAACTACGGAACCCTAAAAATATCGACTTCGTTGACAACAACGAAGTTAATATAGTATACTCAAAAAACATACTTTATACGAGTAGTCAAGGAAATTCACGTCGACTAAAAAACAAACTTCCCTTCGGTATATTAGCCTCTTTAGATATCAGCTTGACGTATGGTAACAGACTTAACTTGTTTCAGTTTTACGGCCTCGCGACTCAAAATTGAGGATTTCAGATAAGAAGAATGGCGTCAACTTTGCTGGTAGGTGAAGATAGGTTGCCGTGTGTTTATTTTGTGTTGATGCAAAATGAGTCGAGTCCTCTTTTGCTGATGGAAATATGTGGAATTTATGGAGAAAGTTAACTTGAGACGAAATTACTGAGTGACTTGTATTATTTGTTTAAAAAAGCCGTGGTTGTGCCAGAAGTGCCCAGAAAGTCACTGAATGGTTCGTTTTGTGGTCATATTATTGAATGGATACGACATAGTATTTTCAATAGCAAAAATAATAAAAATGAGTTGTATGAAATGCGGGTTGAAGACAAAGCTTCTTTAAAGAGCATTTTTACTAATTCAAATTCACAACGTACTTACCCGAATGCGGTTCAAGA
Source organism: Euplexia lucipara (assembly GCA_921972225.1). Classification (NCBI taxonomy): domain Eukaryota; kingdom Metazoa; phylum Arthropoda; class Insecta; order Lepidoptera; family Noctuidae; genus Euplexia; species Euplexia lucipara. The sequence goes on along the minus strand of OV179168.1, from coordinate 2,912,842 downwards.
AAGATTGTGTTTCTTATTTACTTCTTGGTTGTCATTTAAAACTAAGTTTTGCTTTACCTTTAAATCTAAAACCTATACAGGCGACTTGTTTAAACTTTGATACAGTACCAAGTAAACTGAGATCACTAAATAGCCCACCTCCTTTAATACCAAAATCTCCTCCAATAATCACGTTATCACTAACACGACGTCTTTTAAACTAATCCCCACACATCAAGGCGAAATGAAAGTTTCGTTCAACCACCTCTCAAATTTCATAACGCCTCTAATTCTGAAATACACGGCCAACTAAAATTGTTCCGGCGTGTAGATACCTACCTGCATATTCGCTTAGCTCCTTTGTGCTGATAGCGTGAAGTTGTGTGTATGGGGGTCGGGTTGAAGCTTTTGTTTCGGGACAGATGCTGATAAAATTAAGACATATTACTTTGTCGCGGGTGAATAAGGAAGTTACATGTTGGGATTTTAGCGAGTTATTTGTCTTTTGTGGTCGGACGAAACTACTATAGAAGAATCAGGTGAAGAATTAATTACCAAGTAAGCAAGACCGAGAGCATTAACGGCCTAGTATTAAGGGGTGTGTGTATCTCGGATAAGCCATATTTGTTACGGTTACGTATTGCATTTTAATCGACATAAAACCTAACACTTAACATCAAATTGCAAAAAAACACAAAAAAAAAAACGAGTTGTAGGCCATAGTTTAAGACATAGGATATCTTCCATCGCGCACAGAGCCCGCGTGGTTGATTACGGTCCATTTAGTCCAAGTTAAATGGTCAAATGCTAATGAACACAAACCCTCATAAACTGGTCAAAGAGGTATAACCACCAATGCCACAATTGGTAATTATAGATAAGGTAAACCCAATGACCTGTTTTTAATACACTCAGAAGGCCGTTTTTACTCTTTTACCGCGTCCACGAGACGTATCCTCAGTTTTAATGCACCAAGATAATTAAAATATATGCTCAGCAATAAAAAGTAAGCAAACAAAACGTATTAAAACTTAAGAAACATTTCTTCAAGTGGCCAACACAAAGACTAGCACAAATGTAATACATTTTTAATAGCAACAACTATAAGAAAACTTGCAAAAATTCAAACTTTGATGAAAGTTGCGGATTGCTTTTGAAGATGGCAAGTCTAGATTAAAAATATTTATCTAAAACTTAGCTGATTACTGTATAAGCTAGAATGCATGTGTTTAAGAAAATTTCAAGACAATTAAGGAATGCAATTTAGAATTGAGTATGGGGTAAAGTCGAGATAAGATGAAACCTTATCAAACTAACTTTGTAATGAATGGTTAACCGTAAAATAACGCATTCGGTATCAAACAGAACCGAATCGTCAAAGTTTACCGATCATCATTTAATGAGGATTGAGAACCGATTCGTTTTGAGTATCGGGGTAAGGTATTTGAAATAGGTTTCATCTTTTGAGCGATTTTGTTTTTCTTGTTAATTAAACAACATGTTTTAATTGGTTTCAGTTTGAGGTAAAATGGAATATTGATCGTGAAGGTAGACTTCAATCTACCCCAGATTGAAGTCTATCAGTATTTTTATACGTATACCATGTATGAGATGAGCACGATCATGAGGTATGTGTTTGAGTATAATTTATCTAAATGTCTGTACTTAGAAATATGTAAATTAGTATGTTTATCACTTGTCTTGTACTCAAAGCACAAGCTCTGCTTAGTTCGGGACTAGGTGCCGTTGTGTGAAAGTTGTGAAATATTTTTGTCTAATATTTAAAGTGTTTGTTACCAAACTCCTTCGAAATGGCTCGACCGATTTTTATGAAATTTTATGTGTATATTAAGTAGGTTGTGTATATATATCAAATAGGTCTAAGACCATTTTTTTTAAAAGTGAAACGAAGTTTGCCGGCACTGGTAGTATTGTTATAGTTAGTTGAAAATATTAAGCAGGTATTTGCGCCGCTTTAAGTAAAATATCCTAAGGGCGTGACCCACACGTTAAAAAACAGTGATCTACATACATTATAGTTATTAATAATAATGTACTTACCACAGTGATTGGATAGGCCGGGTTGATGATGGTGTAGAGAAGAATGTGATTGGGTCGCGCGGGCGGCTCGCGTTTGCGACGCGGCTCACCCGTCATGTAGTTATTGCCATTACTCTGTAAACAATACAAAAAACAAAGTTAGTTACTGACTGAAAGAAATAAAGAAAGAGAGAGAAAGAAAATACATTTATTTGAGACACGCACTGGAATTCAACAGTAAAAACTATATCTAAGACATTTAATAACCAAAAGACCTGTGCGAGGCCAAAAAGGCTCCTATCTCAGCACGATGTCACGATATTTAAAGAAAAACCATAAACACCTCAGCTCTGAACTGACCGAATCGTTAGTCTAGTAGTCGTAAGCTCTACTGCTGAGTATGAGGTCTTAGGTTCGATACCCGGGTCGGGCAAAGTGCTGTTGAGTTTTTTCATCTCAAGTTGCTAAGTAGTAGCACAGTATAAATATTAATACAGTAGGACGACGTCTTTTTTCTCTGGAAAAATGCCGACAACTTCTACACGCTTTAGACTTGAATAATAAATACCTCCCGCACTACGAGCATCGTTTTGTTCGCAGTGCGGGAGCGGCTTTCCCGCGTTTCACCCCTCGCACCCCGCACGATTGCCCTGTCTAGACGGCTTCTTCGGACGACTGTATGTTTTTAGACTGTGGTAGTAGAATGGATTGTGCAATTGATGGCAATAGGCTCGCCTATTATGGCCTAAATTATTATGGAGACGTGTGTGTTCTAATAGCTAAACCTCTAAATTGTCGGGAATAACAAAAATAATAACTCTGTTTATTGTAGGTAAACAATAATTGGTGTGATGGTCGGTCGAAGCATCTTTAGCATGGATGATTGACAATTCGTTACATACATTTTCCCTCCGTACATCGGCAAGCACATCAAGCCGTTGATTCCAGCTGTCTTTTGTAGATCATTGATCATTTTTACAAGGAATAAAACCCTAACTTTTCATTAAAAGAACCTGCTTAAGGTTCATCTGCAACAATCATTGACATATCCAATATTTACAAGTATATATCTGTTCGACTACTACAAACTATCCCCAGTCATCTTAGCATCAGCCATTCCGTTGCTTGCTAAGGCAGACATCAGACGTTTCACTTTTAATTCATTATCCTTGTTCACTCTAAGCGGACACGCAATATTAACCGGTCTATTATAAAAAGTACCCCGTGAAATGTAGGTAAGTGAAGGCGAATTAAGCAATAAGCTGTCATTCCATACTAATGCCAGGCGTCGACAGTTCACTTTACTTAACTTTTCACTGGGTGGCTTGTCCTGAATCTAACGTCGAACACACAAAGTAAATTTAACATGTAACATCAAGTCATTAGTGAGCCGATCGAGCTCTTGGTATTGGATTTCGACATTGTTAAATTTTTTCGTCCTAATCGATAAACGAAACAACAAAATTACATAGGTAACTTCCTAGATTACGTATTTATGTAATTTTACCGGTATCCTGTAAACATTGATGGAAACCAAAATGAACATTTACTGGAGTGAAGCGTCTGACATCAGCTTAAGCGCTACTTATGATTTACACCCGCATGACTGGCGGCCATTTAATTGCACTACACGTCCGCTCTATGATCTATGGCCCGACGATAGTCTAATGTCGGCGTATTTGTGAACTCATTACTAGTTAGAAATAGACGGTGTCGTGTTTGTGATCCGCGATTTGCATAGCTGTCAGTGTTGATTGTTGAATGCTTCAGTCCATTTTGTCTGGTTGAGTTTAGTTTGTGTAGGTTTCGATGTTGGTTAAGGATTTATTAACGAAATACGATTGTTTAGGCCAAATGTTTAACTTTGAGAATGGGAATTATACTATCTATATCTAGAATGTTCTAAAACCTGCATTACACCACTGTCAAAATCGAAATTCGTGTATTCAATTAGACTGATGTAGCCAGCACATTTAAAAAGTAAAAAATTGCATAAGACTGTCTCCTAAAAGCTTGCCCTTCGCCACTTTCAAAAGTTTTGATGGGAAGAAGAATTGGTGCAACAAATTTCCCTGCAAACAAAGTTTCCAGTAATTTGTGAATATAAAGAACTAAGCTATCATTCTCAGATTAAACATCGAAAACAAAATCTTGCCTAGAGCACATGAATGCAAACTTCGAAGACACAAACATCGAAGGTATCCGTTGCACAATCTTCGAAAACCGCTCATCCTCGTCACCATTATCCACAGCCCCACTTCACCTAGGTACTGCTGGGTATAGTCCCCTCTTTGCTGGTTTTAAGCTCCACGTCCTTGTGCCAGCCTCATCCACTGTCCATCCCAAACACAGCTTAAATGATGGATCACCTGACAAAATCACAGCGAAAACAAAATTTATTCTGTCAGCTAGAACTGCAGTGTTATCTAGTGATAATGAAGGTGAAGTAAAGGCGAAGTGAACTTTAAACACATACTGTTACTAGGGATCGACAGTTCACAGAATGGGCCGGCTGTATAAGATCACTAAAGCGATACTTCAAAACGTACATAGGCATTATTTAGTCTAGATCTAAATGCCAGTTGGTACAGCTTCTAAACCTTGCAAGATCACAGGAACGACAAGACGTATGAGTAATATACCCAACTGAGGGGAACGGGTTATGCAGTGCGAGTAAACGATGGATTTATGACTTGTGCTCATAGTGATTTACGTTCATACACCTTCGTTATATATAATTTGTGTGTAAATAAGTTATGCACCTTGTACATAATATACAGTATCAGTTTTAAGTCCTATCTAAATGGACGGAGTGTAAAAAGGCGTCTGGGTCTGCTTTCTGTAATTGTATATTTTATGTACAGACGCCAGCACATCAAGTTACCCCAATGTGTCAAATGTTGTGCTAATTGAATATGAACCTTATTCGGTTTGTCACTTGTCGGTGGCATAAACTTTGACACCACGTTAGTTACTAACGTGGTGTCAAAGTTTATGCCACCCATAAGCCTCTGGCTTGGCTCAAAACAAAATTGGCAGTACAAAATATTGAAAAACTATTTTTCATTGTGAGGACACAATGAAAAATAGTTTTTCAATATTTTGTACTCAAACAGACTGTAAGTACTACAGCTCAGTTATGTCAAAGTTTTGATTAAGCTCTGTACCGTACCAAAATAAAATACATTTTTTTTTTATTCAAATCAGGCTGAGGATCAGCACTTTTTGAACGTGAAAATTTACATAAAACAGTCCCCCTAAACCGCCCGCCGTCCACCACTTCTAACTGTTTTTGCTGGGAAGAAGTGGCGGAACGAACTCCCCAACACGTCTCTCTGTTATGTTGCCGAGTAAACAAACAAAATCTGTCAAAATCTCAACCCTGCCCGTGTTTCTCAACGAAAACAAAATGGCGCTATTCGCTCGCTATTAATTGCTACAAACAACTTACTGTTACGCTAAACAAACGTAATAACGCTCTGTATGAATATTCATCATCGTGGCTCGACTGCGAAGGGTTAAGTGGGAGGGTTAAAACGTGAACTTTAGCGGGTAGTTGACAAATTGGTTGATTTTATACCGGATTTATGATGTTTAATTTATTTATTGGGACGATTTTGAACGGAGAATGTAGTAGTTAGTTGTTGAAAAAGGACAACTTTCAAATTCAATTTACATAAAACAACACGCCTGTAAACCCTGAAGGATTAGGCAGAGATGTACAGACGTCAGCACATCAAGTTACCTCAAACTGTCACATACATACATACATAAACTCACGCCTTTTTCCCATGGGGGTAGGCAAAACTACAGAGCGCCAAATGCTACGATTCTTACATACCTCTTTTGCTTCGTTTACATTCATACATGTTGTCATACACACACGCCGGTTGCGAGTACTACGCACCTGACCTTTCTGAAGAACCTCACCAATAAGGTCTATTGTATGTCCTTCTAGGGCGTCCCCTCCCGGCGTTCCCACTTACATCTGCCTTGAAATACCTTTCGTTAGTCGCCTTTCATCCATCCTTTCAACGTGACCAAACCATCTAAGCATACTCTTTTCAATTTTTGTTACTACATCTTCTTTCAAACCACAACGTTGCTTTATCACTGTCTTTGTATTGTGTCTCTAATTGACTCAATTGAAAGGTTAAGACTGAATCAAACTGTTTTCTTTAAAAAAAAATATGTAAATATAGTTTTAACAAATTGATACGCGTCACTGAGCCGGTGAGAGAGAGAAGCGCGGTAAGTTTGTAAAGTTGGTAGTGCGTAAAATTGCTCGACGTGACACACGGTCTTTATGGTTTACATCAGTATCAAAATGAAAACGAACACTTTAGATAACATGGTCCCATTTGAACAAAATAATCAAGAGTATTTAACAACACTGGTTATCTTAATAACCTAACACAATAGTACTTACGATGCCTACTTACTATGTTAGATTACACCGCTATCTCTCATCTCCTAGGGTTTGCACACAAGCTTACAGTCCCGATACAATCAGTAGGTAAAACACAGTCACCAATGTAATTTAGTTAAAGCCCTAATTTCACAGCAACCCACGCCGAATCTAAAGTGGATCCCACGTATTAAGTTTGAATCGAAAATAGATTAGATAATAGTGTGTGTTAAAGTTGGCACGTTATTAGGATGGTACAATTAAAACAAAGCTTGCTCATGTTACGTAGGTAATTAGTTGAGGCTTTAGGACATAATAACTTAGAATGCATGGTTATGTCAGCTATTAAACAAAAAAATACACATCTAAATCCGTCTATTCTCTTGGGAGATAAGATGCTTCAACCAAACACAGATGCAAACGCCGAAATTATAACACCCCTCTTTTCTTTTTACTTAAATGATAAAAAAGTACATTGATATAAACAAACGCCACATAGGTATACCTACTTTAAAAAAAACTAAATGCAAACTTAAATAATATTCAATTTACTGAGGAATCAATGACACTAATTATATAGTAAGGTTTAGTACTTAACATAGTATAAACTTTCAATAACAAAATAGAGAAATGTTAATCTTTATAAGTGTTTTAACGTTCACGCCTTATTTGTCAAGTCCCTCATCATAAATATATACGAAATAAACATTACAATTAAACAAATGCTAAACTTCCGAGGCGTGAACAGCTTCGATTCGAATCGATTTAAAAACTTTATTCACACGAAGTTTGAAAAAACCAAAGTTTACGAAGTATGAATGCTGATTTAACAGCAAGGGGTTAGCTTACAAAAGTGGCAGCTCTGTAAGCAAGCTAGCTGGTAGTAAGTTAGTAAGATTATGTTTTTGATAGTTTAAATTGTGAATGTGATGCGTGTGTTGTGCTGTGTTACTGTGTTTGTGGTGAGTAGTGTGTGGGTGTGTATTATGTAAATGTGATGTGGTGTGTGAGTGTTTGTGTGTGTGTGTGGTGTGTGTAAATCGTTGGTAAACCAAATAAAAAATCAATAAATTACTCGTAAACCGACACGATTAACTATTGCACCAACACTTCCAACAACCCAAAAGTTGAACTAATAGAAACCCTCGCATGACAGCACTGACAAAATGGCCGCGAAGCTAAACGGCGATCAATCTAAGACAAAATGGTAACGAAATGGTACAATTCCGGGCCATGAATAATGCATGCGATTATTTTACGTAGTACAATATTATGAACAGTTTCAGTATAAACGGCATTAAAACGGATCACTTGTTATTTATGATAAACGGTAGCTGCTTAGGGTCCGAATATTAAATTCGTGATTCGTGATTTCAACTCCCCTTTTATTCATGGAGGCCCTTAAGAGTTGGGATATAAGAGCGATTAAATGATTTTAGGAGTGAATTGTTTTGATTGATTTGATATAACATCACGCCTACCTATATTCCTCAAAGGGTTGGGGCAGAGGTATATCTATTAGTATACCCACATTACACCACATACCTGTTTGAAAACCTTTTAATATCTGCAGGCCTTGCCATATTACAAATTCTAATTCTATTATCGTAATCGATAAGTCGACAATATAAAGAAAATGGCGTATATGGAATCAGCTGTTTGTCAACTGTCAAGTGTATTTAATTTTCAGCCATATTACAAATTCTACTCGTTAACACTTGACAGTTGACAAACAGCTGATTTCATATACGCCATATTCTTTCTATTCGATAACGATAATAGAAATAGAATTTGTAATAAATGGCTAGGCTTGCTGGTTATACAAAGAAATCATAATAATATAAATCAGAAAACAAATTTGAATTTCGAACGCGATCCTAAACCAATAAGAAGAGCTATAGGTTCGTTTTCAAAGTCAACAGGTCACAAATAGAAAGGCACATAGCAATTTGAATTTAAATCGTATGTATAGAACACAGAAATTGGTCCAAAACTATTCAGAGTACCGCGAAACTTTGCCTTAACGAGGACTCCTTAGTTCCTTATTTGAATTTCCCGCTTCGGTGGCGCTCGCCAATCTTACAATACGGTGCCTATGTTAAAGAAAACCAAACCCTATGCCTTTGTTGTAACGGTGACTTCTACCTTGCATTAAAATAGTTTCACATCCATTATATTACTGTGCTTAATAATCCACTGTATGACGAATAAAATAAGGTTTAATTTCAAATTTCAAATTTATTATGTTTGCGTTTAAACCACTATTATCTACAGGAGAATTGTGTACTTTATACCGCTTATGCAAGGTTCAATTTTGAATACAACCATTAAATAAAGCTCGGCCTGTTGAAGGGATTACATGATGGAATATTAAGTGCGTTTCCAGTTTTATTTGAATTTAATTTTAGCGTTAATAATATTTTGTATCTGTATTTATGAGTGGTGGTTTAAGCTGGGCGCAATGTATGAAGACTTTATTGCGAGGATTTGCAAATGTATCAGAATATTGAAATGTGGTCAGAATGAAGACATTTTAACGGTTTTGTTGAACATTTATGTTGAGAGCTACGAATGGCATGGGATTAATATTGAGATAATATTTACTGCAACCACAACTCACATTTATTATGACTGGCATCAACATTTATTATGGGATCAGAGTTAGAAAGAGAGAAAAACACGAGTCTTTAGAAATACAACTGTAAGCATACATAAACATAACTACATAACAGAACGCCTGCAATCCCCGAAGGGTTAGGCAGAGGTGTACCTGGTGGAACATCCACATTTCGCCAGATTTGTTTAGTCCCATGTAAAAGGTGGCGAGCCTATCGCCATCAATCGGGCACAAATCCAGACTCCGAGCAGCGACTGAGAAATTATAGATGGAAAAACTCAATAACCGACTCGAGAATCGGTTTCGGGACTTTACGCTCAGCAGTAGCGCTTGCCTTCAGTTTACCAACGAGGCAATTAACCAACTGTAAACCTTTTTTTTCTACTTATCGCGTGGTTAAGTGTTTAACCTGCAGGCCTAGCCATATTACAAATTCTATTTCTATTAAGTATCGTAATCGATAAGGCGACACTAGAAAGAAAATGGCGTACATGGAATCATCAGCTATTTGTTAACTGTCAAGTGTAAACAAGTAGAATTTGTAATATGGCTGAAAATTAAATACACTTGACAGTTGACAAACAGCTGATTCCACATACGCCATTTTCTTTCTATAATAGAAATAGAATAGAAATAATAAAATAATAAATATTCCACAACTTTGCACACAACGCCATCTAGTCCCAAGCTAAGCTAAGAGCTTGTGTTATGGGTACTAAACAGCTGATAAACATACTTAAATACTTCTAAATACATACATATTATAGATAAATTACACCCAGACACAAAACAAATGAGCATGCTCATCACACAAACATTTGTCCTGGGTGGGAATCGTAACCACGACCTCCGGCATAGCAGTCAGGGTCACTAACTACTAGACCAACAGGCCAGTCAAATAGAAATAGAATTTGTTATATGGTTAGGCCTGCTGGTGCCGGAGTTTTAATGCCGTTCATGGACCTCTGACTTAGCATTACATGCCCTCGACAAATATGTCTCAGGCATGCCGGTTTCCTCACGATGTTTTCCTTCACCGTTTTTAAAGCAAGTGGTAAATTATACAATACTCACATGAATCCGAAAACTCAGAGTTGCGTGCCTTGGGTTCGAACACGAGACCACTGGTCTATCACTGCTATCATTCAATACTCGGTATAGACGAGACATCACGAACCAAATTTTCATCCGATACCTGAGTCCTAGTAGCCTCACCCCCCCCCCCCCCCCTTATTAATAAACACGGATTAAAGTTACTCCAAACTCAATCCTTAAAAAAATTATGGTAGATCCAGAGATCATACTAGTACTAACTTTACTCCGCGTTTATTAATAACACCTACTTAACGCGTTTAATTTAGTACGCTCTGCTGCCGGTCCAATATTGCTATATTATTCTATAGATGGCGTTCTGACATATTGGATCACAGTTTTTATATAAGTAACATTTCTTTACATGGCCTCTATAGTATTATCACAGTCTAAAAACATACAGTCGTCCGACGAAGCTGTCTAGACAGGACAATCGTGAGGGGTGTGAGGGGCGAGACGCGGGAAAGCCGCTCCCGCACTGCGAACAAAACGATGTTCGTAGTGCGAGAGGTATTATTCAAGTCTAACGCGTGTAGAAGTTGTCGGCATTTTTCCAGAGATCAAAGGCGTCGTCCTACTGTATTAATATTTATACTGTGGTATTATTTAATATCTCCTGGAAGAGGACACTGGTCTTGTAACACAGGTTTACCACCTAGCACAGGAGTCAGAACCAATTTCTTGTGTAATAAACATTCTATTCTAGTTCTAATAGTATCTTAAATCTATTTGCTGTGAGCATTTGATTTATTAACACAACGACACAGCTACAAAAAAACAAAGACACATCACATACCTACAATCATTTGTTCTACACACAATATTAATCATAAACCCAATCGCTCCATTTAACCTACCTACCTACACACGCACACACAAAAAAAACAGACAATCTACCCGCAAAAACACACACTCATTAATTACAATTCTGACAGGTCATTTTCACGAAAAAAAAAGCTTAAATAAATATTTAAAAAAAATGTAGGACAAAAAACCCCGCTGTCATTTCATACAGTCGTACAAATTATCACAAACGAACCGTTAATTTAACTCTGAGGGGTTGAAATCATATGACACCTCACCCCCTTGCACCCCCCTTGCCGTACATTGTGTGTGATGAATTGGGGGTAGTACAATCGGAGACATTTTTTTTAAATTTATGAAGTAACTTTACAGCTGATGGTGCATAAAAAAACTAAACAGTTTGCTTCGCGATGCTTTTCTTCAGTGAAAAAAATATAGGGATTAAAAGGCAGTTCCAAATGATCAAACAAAAAAAAAATAGAAATAAAAGACTAAAAAAACAATATCTATAACAAAGGGTCAGAATTAGCACAGCGATCAACATCTTGTATCTGACAGAAATATGTGATATAAATAAATATTGAGACATTAATATGTTTTAAGAAATAAAATACAATTATTAGGGACACGCACAAGTATTTTTTTTCTAACAGTTTTTGTTTTGGATAAGCTAGTTCCATCGTCGACCTCATCTCTGACCACAGGACAAGATTGAGGTCAAGAGTAAACCCATTATGTATATTTAAAAAAAAACATGTAAAGAAAACAACAAAAAAACACAAATGACCAACCCTCTACTAATTGAAACATTGAAAAAGTTTTAGTGAATCTGAAGAATCCCAATTCGCTCAACCAATACTGCAGTGCGATTCTGGTCAAATCACAGCGTGAAAATGTAGGGCTTAGTGAGGGCCTTATTAAGCTGTCATTTCATACTAATGCTAGGCATTGACAGTTCACTTCACTCAAGTTTTCACGCCTCGACTTTTACTGAATCGACCGGCTGCACTGTAATATAATGCGAAGACATTGCCTTCTAAGATAGAAGATATTCCTAGTTTAGAAGTCAAGTTTCTAATTGACCGTATTCGACAGTTGTTCAAACCTGTCAAGAAACGTATTTTTCTCGCTAATAACCTATTTGTTTATTATTATTATGAACAAAATAAAAAAATGTAACTAGATTGTAAGTTTTTTTTTTATAATTTTTACTTTTAACTTAATACTACAGTAAAAATATATATTAAAACACTTTTTGTTTTCTTTCTCACCACAATGATCACATTTTTGTAAAACCACATAAGTTAGCATGTCGAAGCAATCTACGTATTGAGTAAGTTTGTTAATAAACGCTACTATTATTATGATTGTTGCTTTGTCTTTGGTTTTGTTCGACTTTGATCTGATCGTTTTGAACCTCATGTTTTGCCCCTATATTTTTGACAGCGACTGTACCAAAACTTTTTAGGTTGTTTGTTAAAATGTGGCGAGTGCGGGTTGAAAATACAGTTGCGGACGGAAATTAAATAAGGTCTTGTTTACACAATACTCATAATAGAGTCACAGTGTGCACAGGGTGGAAGGGTAATCGACGAACATCCTGAAGACCAATTCTTGTAATTAAAAACGTTCAAATGTAGCCGCAATCTCATCTGAGTGAGAATCTAACGTCAAAAACTTGTAAAAAATTTAGGAAAAGGAAAATGACAATATCCAGTCATGTTATTCCAATCTATCTAAAATAAATATAAAGAAAATTTACTACTTTAGGAACTTAAATATTGCTTTCAACAATTTTTAGTATGTAGTACAAAGGTATTATAAGCCAATTCTTTTTTGACACTCAATTATGTATTAAATTGCAATCTATATTTAATTTTCGTAATCAATGAATTCAAATAATTAATAAAAGGAACAGCTGAAAAAAACTTCGAAATTAGGAAAGTTAAAAACAGATTTTACTTAAAATCCATTCAATAGAAAAATACCTAAGTATGTCTCTAGAGTCTATGTTCCACCGTTACCACTACTAACCATTCTTGTAACAATAAAGCCCAACTCATTTAATTTACTGTTATCCTCAACATAAATAAATTAAATTCAAAATCGCGACAGGAGTGTTACACACTTGCGTCGAAGACTCGATCTTAATTAAGTCGAGTTTTACGCACTCACTGTCGGAGTTGTACAAAGAAAACGCAACACGAACTTGTTCAAAGAGAACGAATTTCTTGACAGCTTTAATATCTATAAAGACAAATTAATTTGACTGGGAAGAATTATGCAGTACCTAACATTAGTTTTATTTCATGTGAAACACAGAAGATTTAGTACTACGTCAGATACTGCTGGTCGATTCAGTACAAATCACCCCGTTAACACTTTAACTGTTCATAAAGTAGACACAATAGTTAAACAATCAACATGAACCATATGTGGCTCATGGGACTGGCAATGGGTTAAATTTGTGTGAAGTCAACTGTCAACTGACTAGCCTGATGGTCAAGTGGCTAGTGATACTGACTGCTATAAAAAAAACCTTTTAATTCAGACAAAACAGTCCGTAAAAGTTGTTAGTTACAAGAATTTAACTTATAACTAATTTTAGTAAAAATCCAGTAATATATCTTAATATTATAAACGTGAAAGTTTGTTTGGATAGACGGATGTTTGTGACTCTATCACGCTAAAACGACTAAACGGATTTGAATAAAATTTAGTACACAGATAGTTTATAACCTAGATTAACACATATGATATATTCTGTGGCCCTAGTAAAAAGGGGTATAAGTCCAATTTTGTCGAAAATGAGTTAAGTGTACCAAAGTGATCAGAAAAAAATGCTCTATCGTTTGGTGAAGACAGATCTAAGCTATCTCTAAAAATAAGAAAGTTACTTTGTGTAAAAGGGTCCAACTGACACCAAAAAAACTGTAAAAGTCGGTTTTCTGATCACTTTGGTACACTTAACTCATTTTCGACAAAATTGGACTTATACCCCTTTTCACTAGGGCCACAGATATATTATCCGGATTATATCTTTCCGTGGGATATTTTTCGAGTGGTAGCGGGCGAAGCCGCTGGCAACCGCTGGCTGGTATTATTGTAAATTAAACACACCATCTACCCCAGTGCAGTAGGCTCACCGGTCCCGCAACACATGGAGTTTCGTGAAAATACTAAGCAGAACAGTATCGGTTCTCTCGTCAATCATCCTCAAGCAGCTGTTCTATGCCGAAGAAAAATGAATGTGTGATGAGCACAGTCACTTATTACGTGTCTTGGTGTAGTTTTTCTAAAACATATAAGTATCTTATTTTTTTTTTATTTTACGTTACAGTATTATAACATAACATAGCATCTGCCAAACTGCAATGCAAGTCGAATTGGCTAGTACTAATAGCACAAGTTCTGCTTAGTTTGGAACCAGATGGGGTTGTGTGAAAGTAAAATTTCTAGGATTGGTATGCAATGACAGCTCAATTAACTTTTCCTTTATTTGCACGCCTCCTTTTCATTTTTCATGCTTCACGCGGAAATTTCAACAAAATCCCACTACTTCGGTGGGTATCCTAAATTTATTTTTATTTCCTTTAAAGCAGATTCAAGCACTCACGTCAATTGTCATTATGTAAGCCAAGGAGTTTAATCTTCGTCTTTCCTCCTTCACAAATCTGACATCCTCATTTCAAGCCCGAGAAACAACCTTTTAATAAACATCTTACCCAACACTTTGACGTCACAAAGGCTTACTTCTGACAAATATGAAATTTCCAAGCACTTGGTATACACGTACACAAGAAATTACTTTAAAAGTACCCACGAAGCCTCGTTAGCTCACAATGGCATAGGAAAATAGGTTGACGCGCCGTGTTTATTGTTGCTTGTGAGTTTTTAATTATAAGAAGGGGTAAAATTTGGATCCGCTGTTTGTGGCATTAGCGCGTTTCATGGGGTTGAGTTCGTTATCCAGTTTTTGAAAAGTTTGTTTGTTAAAAATTGGGTCGGTTATTAAGCTGGGGCCATAGCTATAAGCTCGAACTCGAGGTTCGCACCTCGGACTATGTACAGCGTGAAGAAAAAGCCATACCTAAAATAAATTTCTCGACGGCATGTTAAGCGAAGTCAGAGGCCTATATGGTTGGCTTAAACAGTCCGATACAAGGTAAGTAACCAAGCACACCAAAACAAAAAAAAAAGACGTTGGAAAAGCTTTGTGGAAGTTTCCACAAGATAAGTACCGAATGGGGAAACTGGACAAAAGAGGACATAACACATGGACGCAATATGGAAAAGTACGGTCAGCGCACACCTGGCTAGCCGCAAAATAGTAAAATGTTGGTAAAAAGTAAATAAACTTCCCTTAGTCCCAAAGCAACAATGCTGATGTGAAGTAAGTGGTTTATTTTCTACTTTATTTTGAGAAACGCAACGGTGATAATTGATTTAGGATGTAAAACGCGCTCTCTGCGCTGTCCCTCATACAGATTAAATGCATTGCAGGACAGATGATGACGTTTAAATATCAATTTTACACAGAGCAAAGGTAGTACGGCGTATGTCATTTTGTATACCTCTTAAAGAGTGCGTGAGTATGCCAAATAAATTTACGGATGAATGGAAGGACATCTTATTGGCATGTCAGAAGTACCGCTGCGAGAGAGATTCTGTAATTGTGATTTTACTGTTTTGATATTTCTTATTCGTAACTTGTTTAATAATTGTTTTTTTTTTATGTCAAATCGTTTGAATTAAAGTAAGTACCTATATTAACAAATAACAAGAAATAAAATCTATCAGTTCCTCGCCCCTAAATTTGATTTTTAAAGATGACAAATAAAAATTTACCGGAGTGAATTCGGAATAAAGGTACTTTTACAAGTCCGGGTACTTTTAAACGTACACGCGAACAAATTGGAGGGATGAGTTTCAAGCGGGTTATCCGCACCGTACGACCTTGCGGTGAAAATGTTACAAGCCGCGACTCATTTTTTTTTTAATAATTTGTTTATACTCCCGGTTTAATAATCAAGTCCGAGGTGGCGAGGTACTTATAAAAAATAAAAGTATTTTTATATTTTGCTTTTAGCATATCGATTATTTATAAAAGTAGCATTTCGCTCGCGACTTCACCCGTGCGAATACCGTACTTTATCATACCTTCCTGCCCCTTTTAGTTATGAAAAAAAAAAAACGAAAGACACTCAAAAATAATGTAGTTTTCTATTGGTATATTAATTTAAAAATCCGTTCAGTAGATCAGGAGATTACCTCTTCAACGTCACAAACTCACAAGCTTTAAGTACCTCTTTATAAGTATGGATGAACAAGTGATCCATGCGAATCCAGAATCTACGAAAGTTTTAACGCCTAAATGTGTACGTACAGTCGAATGTAAGAGTTTTGGCTCTATACGAAAAAAAAAGAATTGTGCCTGCGCGAAGCTGCAGCTACGGCGAGTCATAAAAATAATAATTATTAATAATATTTTAATTACAAATTATGGACTTTGAAATATAGAATTTTACAAGCCCTCGGATACTCAATAACCGAGTTAGTAAACATTCGACCGATCAATTAAAATTGAACCTCATGATAAACAACTCCTCGAGGAAGAAACCAAAACAAAAACAACATCAATCTTAAATAATCTCCAGCTCACACTTGACCTGTTTAAGAGAATCCGAAATTTTCCGAACCGTCCGTAATTATGATCCCATAATCCGAAGAAAAGCGCGCGGTTGACACTTGAGGCCAAAATTTATTACAGGTATTATTCTTTACATTCTGATTCTAAAGCGAAAAGCTAAATAAAAACAGCCACGCGGATCGATCGAAGGTCAAGCTACGCAGGATGAGGTCGGTCCGTGGATGGCATGAAGCATTCATTACATATCAAGACTCCTCCGTGCATAGGAAAGCACGTTAAGCCGTTGGTCCGTGCACGGAGTAGTCTCGGTACGTTACGAATGGTCCACGGATCGACCTCGTCAAGCGTTGCATTTTGTTGCTGTTGTTTGTAAATATTTGACAATCGTTACGGGTATTCAGAAGCCCGTAATTTTGACAGTAAGTTAAGTCACAGTCTAAAAACCTACAGTCGTCCGACGAAGCCGTCTAAACACAGGTAAATCGTGCAGGGTGTGAGGGGCGAGACGCGGGAAAGCCGCTCCCGAACTGCGAACAAAACGATGTTCGTAATTCGGGAGGTATTATTCAGGACTAACGCGTGTAGACGTTGTCGGCATTTTTCCAGAGATCAAAACGTCAGAGAGGCAGTCGCTCCATGTAAATTAAATACTTAACATTTAATTTTAGTTCTTTATTTCAAGAGTAAATAGGTTACTTCTAGGCAAGCGTGTTTCGGCATCAGGTGAGATAGTGATCAAACGCGTGCTTATCAATAATCATAGAGATTTTAAAATACTATAGAGCGGACTTGCGAGGAAATACATACATACATAAACTCACGCCTTTTTCCCATGGGTGTAGGCAGAAACTACAGAGCGCCATATGCTACGATTCTTACATACTTCTTTTACGAGGAAATAGAAAAACTTTGATCCCATGTTGTCGCTGTAACGCCATCTAGAATAATATATGAATATGGAGCGGCAGCAGAGCGTACTTAAAAAAACTCATAGACTTGTGTCCAGCAGGACACAAGTTTCGGATGAAAATTTTGTTCGTGATGTCCGGTCTAAAGGTATTGAATGTCTAAGTCAATAATAATTAAAAAAATGCACTTCGCTCTTGATATCGTTTGCGTGCATTTTTTACTTCAACAGTCCAACCCCGCTTGGTTTTGAAAATAAAATATAGCCTATGTCACTCACATATAATGTGTATTTTTAACTATGTATTGGTTAAATAACTAATAACTTCTTTATAATATTAGTATAGATAACCTAAATGTTAGCCAAATTTGACATGTTTATGAGAAATAGTTTTTGGGTTACGACGGGTTCAAAAGTGGCTCCAAATGGTTCGTGTAAATTATACACGCTGCTCGCCAGTTCTGTTAGCTTGAACTTGGCTTGACACGCTCCCGCGTGTCTAGATATACATAACCAAGGAACGAAAAATCAGAGACAATCTCATTAATTAATTCACACAATGCACTTAATTCATAAATAAAATACAAAAGTATCTACAGAGAGAGAGCAATTAATAACCATAACATTAAATTGCGAATGTTAAACAATTAATTAATTAAACCTAATATATTTTCAACGTGAAATTAAAGGTGCGTAATTTAAATAGTGTTCTCGTTTAAATAATTACAATTTCATTTATTATACAACTGGGATATGAATTGAGCACATTATCACTTGCTTCAAAAACGCTGAAGGAAAACATCGTGAGGAAACTGGTCATGCCTGAGGGATATTTCTCGATGGCGTGTGATGCCAAGTCAGACACCCATGGGTGGCATTAAAACTCTGACAGGCTAGTCACTAACCACAGGGAAAAAAATCTGAATTGAGAATTGTATTTTGAGGGATGTAAATAGTCCTACGGACGGATAAATAACAATTTTTACTCAGCACACGTACCATGAAAAACCAATGATATTATAAGTTCATTCTTGACATTGTTGCGCTCAAAACGGATACCTTTTTAGATAATAGAGTTTAACAATGTGTGTGTGTAAATTTTTTGTGATATTTTTGACATGCATCTTTAAATTTGTAACTCTTTTATTAATATTTGCATGCCATTGTCTGGCAAACATGACGATCTATAATATTTTTTTATGATGACATCTCTTGTATGCTGACAATTTGTTATGGATGCAATGTACTCATGTTTGGGCAAATAAATGATTATCTTATCTTATCAAAACAAAAGAAATGTTTCTACAATCAGTACTTTGTCGATTCTTCTCTTGATAAAATCCGTTTATTGGTGATCATGCTACATGTGCAGGAGGTTTGGGTCTGGTCTCTCAGATACGGGTTAAAATCCTAGCAAGTACCTACTAATGCTACTTTAAGAATTAAAAGTTGCGGACGTCACACGGCTTTACCTGCGTAGTTCCCGTTCCCGTGGGGAAACGGGGATAAAGAGTAACCTATTAGATGCCTTTTAGACCTTTTTTCTCTACATCACGCATTGTAATTTGATTTTTTATTTTATTTTTATTTCAAGTATTAACTTCATGATTATTACTGTGTTTTTAATAGTCAACTTTGGATTAAATATTATGTAAATATGTGAGCACCATGTATCTTTCAATACGCTCATACAATTACCAGCCGCGTTGCTTATTTTATATCACCTATCTCAGGATAGCTGTTTTTTTTTTCTCATGGTACATCGTCCTCACATATAATCTGATTATGTATACAAACATTGTAAAATCTATTTTAAAAGAGTAAGTATGGAGTATCTTGCACATTCTTCTCCATACGAAACTACCTTTTGGAATGTGCAACTAGAATCATATTAATTTAATTTATTTGTAATTGTAACGTTCAAAAGTGCCTGTTTCAGGTCTAATTGAAATAAATGATTTGACTTTTGACTTTTAATGTTACCCGGAGACAGTGTAGCTTCCCAAAAATGAAAGATCTTCATCTTCATTTAAGAAAAAAACAGCATTTATAGATCTTCGAATGACATCAGATCTGTGGTTAACAGTTTTACATGCTTTATGGGATTTGTCGGAATCTCGGTGTGTTATGAATTGTCAGCCATCTATAAATCGACTACAGTGTGCAACCACCGTTCCGCCAAGAATACTTATCTTTAGTCCTACAAATACCATAAGTATGTCAACCGAACAATCGAGAATGGCATCGTCGACATATGAACGACTAAATGAACAGCACAATACGACTCGGGCGGATGAATAAATTGCATGTAAACGACGAGTTTATTATGCCACATCAAAATATAAGCACCGCAATTAGAAAGTTGTCAAAAACAAAAAAAAAACAATAACTTGACAGCTGTCATAAACTAGAGGGCCGTATGAAAGCTGTCAAATTGCGCAAAGTGACGGGTATTAAATCAGCAAGATTTTTATTTTAAATAACAAAGGCCATATAATTGAAAAAGAAACAAAAATAACTCAACCACCGATTATCACAGGACACTCCGCTCGCTCAGAGCGTATTGGCGCAACACAATTGAAGAACACAAATCCGAGTAACTATACACATTGAGAAACCGCATATTTATCTCAACTAATCTGAACTCATGCGATAATAAGTATGTCGTCTCAACAATCAGAAATGTCTTTGTCGACATACTAATGACAAATCGTACAACACGACACAGCTTCCAAATGGTGGTAACAATTTGTTTAATAAAGATACCTACGACAAACATAAACTAAAGAATATGTTGAGAAAAAAACAAAACGGCGGGAAAGTAAATAAAACGTCAGCCTATACTGTCCCAATCCAGAAAAAAAGGTCTCTTTTCATATAAAGAAGACCCGAGCATTGATTGACGCATGGCGAAGATTGGTGGTCAATTAAAAAAATCAGGTCTTTACACGTTAATATTATATTAAAAAGGTTTGTTACTTCCTAGAGTTTCAAACTTGCAGATTCGTGCATGAGAGGTGAGGATCTACCGACTTGAACTTTAGGACATGTCTTTCTTCAATTTTCAGAGAATAATTATTTTATAAAATATTTGTATTATTTTGATATAAGTGTGGCTCAGCAATAGCGATGTCAACCAATCTGCCAATGTCATCATCATCGTCATTCCAACTTCACCTACTGCTGGGTACAGGCCTCTCTTTCTCTTTTTTTTTTTCGCCAATGTCATACCTAAAATTAATTGGGGTGGGACACTACATCGATATATTTAATTCAGGGTTTACTAGAGTGATTTATTTATAATTTACCTAGAATCTTCGCACCTGCAACACTGAAGTTTATTGGACATCACAAATAAATTCGATAAGTATGTCACCTGAGCAATCAAGGATGCCTCCGTCGACAAATTAACGACAAAACTGTACAAGTCGACATAGCTTTCGTGCGGCGAGAACGATATAAAGATTTATGGTAATGATCTGTCATGGAACTAACACGTAAATTCTAATAGGGCAAAGCCCTGGCGATTAAAGTGTTCCCATCGAATTAACTTTAAACGACGCATTTATTAAATATTTACGACTGATATGGTTTCGACAGCTGTCAAAAAATGGCAGGAGTAATAAAACTACTAGTTACAAAATTCTTAGTTTTCACATTTTCATACCATTTATTTTATCTGTGTGAAGGTAATAAGATCTCTGATGGATCTAGCATGTAAAGTCTAATAGAGCAAAGCCCTAGAGATTAAATTGCTCCCTTTGAATGAACGATGTATTAACAAAATATTTACGTTTTAAAAAGTATTTTGACAACTGTCAAAAAATGGCGCATGTAATTTTTTTTAAACAAATTCTTAGTTTTCGGATCTGCATACCATTTAATTGATCTGTTTGATGGTGGTGGTAAGTATGTCACTTGCGACAATAAGTACAAGTCAACATAGCTTCCAAATGGTGCAAACGATTTGTTAATTAACCGTTATGGATGTAAGTCGCATTCGAGATTGTCAACTGGTCGTTGAGAGGTATTTTAGTGCGTTTTGATCGGACTTGCTGTATGTAAATGCTTGCATATTGCGGTCATTTGGGCGCGAAATTAGGCCAATTTTCTTTCATCATTTTACTCCGGGGTCATTATCAGAATTTAACATTTTCGATTGTCGATATGACCGTTTTCATTGCACATTTAGTAAAACAGATATATTTACCAGATTTTTTTGTTTCTTTTTTAATTGGAATATTAGGAGCAACACCACATTACTCATTTGGCCACGAATATTTCATTATTACGAGGTTACTACTAAGCCTCCGCTGTTCGCCTGTACGTCTGTCAACGTAAATTGTATAGTTATTCCAACATTTTCGTTTCTTTTCTTGTTACAATATCTCTTCCTGTGTGAGTATTTGGCAACCCTACTAATAACGAAATTAATAAAGACGTAAATTATTTTAAGAGTGCACCAATTTAAATTATTAGTAGACTAATAAGCTTTATCTACATATTTTATAAACAGCTGTCTGAAACTTCAGAACTTATTAGATTATAAGAATTTGTTACTAGCATAGAGGAGCTTGTGGCTAAATAATAAAAGCCACACGGGTCGCTTCAAGGTAAAGCTACGCTTGGGGGAGTTGGTACGTGGATGGGTTAACATACATTATACACCACTATTTTTTTATTAGAACAAAAAAAATGGGTTGTTTCCGTACCTGTTACTAAAAGTAAAAAAAAAACGAAATTCAATTTTTAAACATGCTACTATTTTGTTAAACTTAAATAACGAAAACAGCTGTTGGAGGCGGGGCATGCTTGAGCGAGATCACGCGGACGTGAGCGAGAGATGACGATTAATTAATACTACTATGTCATGAATAGCCTGTACAATATTTGCATAACTTGGGTGACTTTTTGGGATGTAAACAAACGCTAATAACTTTGCTGTTTATAAATATTATTTATTGATACTTTACAAATATGTATAATGAGAAAACCGTCTAGAATAAGCCCTAAGTATTTGTACTAATTAAAAATTAGTGGTGTATATCAAGATGCCTTTGTGCCTTGGAAAGCACGTTGAGCCGTTGGTCCCAGCAGTCAAAAGATCTTTGACTGTCGTTTAGTCAGAAGTCTGACAACCACTTTAACCAAGGGTCAGACAGGCTGTCGCTCCATGTAAAACACTGGTATTCAGTTGCATCCAGTTAAATTAGAAGCTGACCCTAACATAGTTGGGAAAAGGCTAGGCATATGAGAGTGTATACTAGCAGTGCCTCATGGTTATACCCGCCTCTAAGTAGCGTTACCTATGCTGTAAGGTTATTGTAAAATAGCCTATGGCCTCCACAAAAAACAGGCATAGAACAAGGACGAAACAGAAACCCTTTAGCTTAATTATTTCAGAATGGATTTGTTTTTGATGGCTCTCGTGATTTTAGCCAGTTCAAGTATGAAACCTCTTCTTTTTCATTTTCTTGTGGTTATTGGTGCACAGAGTTTTTATGCCGCCTAAAGTAGACATCCAAAAGTTACGACACATCAGAAACTAACATTAGAAAAAAAAACCCCGAAAAACATGTATTCAGCACGGCGTAAAGAAATCGAGTTACTGTGTCCATAATAACATAAAAATGTTAGACTCAAGACGGATTACAAGGTCCGGATCAAGTAGGGTCACCACAACAACCACACGAGTCCGGACACTGTTATTTTTTAACGGCATCTTAAAATTTTCCGGGGATTTAAAGGTTCTTTTTGTATCCGGACATACCCGCATTATGTCCGGCAAAACGCACCTGGGTAGGGAGGTAAATCCCTGAGGTTTTACTTTATGTTTTTCATTTTAAAGTGGGTTAATATTTGAGCGTTCCTTCGAGTAATTTAGTCGTACGATGTTGACATTTTCCGCGTTTTGAGGTCGTGTTGCGCTTGGTTTGGGAGGATTAACTTGATTGCAGCTTGTTTTAGTAAGTATATTGTTCTGGAATAATCCCTTAGAGGCGTATTACAAGGTATGTACATACATTTCGTTACTCAAATAACGAGGTCGTACTTTTTTAGCACTAACAAGTTTTTGTTAGTCGACTAAGATGGGAAGTATCATAATACAGCGATGCCATAAATTGTGATTACCTCTCTAGGGAAATATGACAAAGTTATATCTACAAAAAAAACCAAGATTGTAAACATATACGAGCGAATAAATATGTCGCATGGGTAACAACCGACGTAAAGTTTTACGTCAATTTTATTCATGCTTCGCATTTAGAGGAACAAAGGAAATTGTAATCATTGCAATGTGGCAAAGTTATGACAAGCTTGCTTTAAAGAGGTTTTGATTTTATAAAATTTTACCTAATTTAGAAAATGTTTCAGTGAAGTTATAAGAAACAACTTAGGTCGCAACGCCTCATGACTCTAAAGCTAAATAAACTATGTGCTATGTCACATCCAAAGTAAACTAAAATCAATTTTAGTCCTAAGTACATTGCTATTAGTTGACTAAAAATTTTAGCTACTCTTTTTACCAAACACAAAAATGGTTCTGAATAAAATGTTTATTAAAGCTATTAGTACGAATTCCCTGTATTTTTTTTACTCACCCGTGGGCCGTGGGTACTAGAAATTTGTGTACTCTTTATTTATTTTATCCATGTTTAAACGAAATGGATCCCATGGAAATGATTATTTCTGTAAGCAGATCTTACCAGATACTTTTTTATATATTTTTTTAAAACTAAATTGCTTTTCCAAAAGTAACTGATTCCGGAGAAGAAATGCCGATAGAAACTCAGGGGTCATGGTCACACTACAGTAGTTCATTTAGTATTTCGTATGTATCCCCCAGAGGGATGGTCACTCGGAAACTCGTGTCGACTTGACCCTCGCCTCCCCTTTGTATTTTTGACCCTTTCATTGGGTCAATTTGGTTTAGACTTATTTTCTGAGGGTTAGTTTTTATTAAATTCCTTATTTTACGGAGCAGGCGTTGTGATTTTTTTGCATGTACAGATTCGGTACCTACTACAAATAAATATGATTTGTTAACTGGAAATGGATTATAACAACAAAAACTAAAAAAAATGTTACGAGTACATTATAAAATACTAAGATTAGTAGTTACCTATTGTTGGGACAAAGGCTACTACACTACAAGCTAATAACGATATTATGGTACACGCTCGCAGCCATTGACATCAATTTTAAGCAGTTTAAAAATTATCAACATTGTCTAAATGTTAGTCTTATATATGCAAAAGAAATTAAGTAATTAACTTAAAGCAATTGAAATTAAATGGCCACTGAGTGACCTCTAGTAATAACAAAAACTAATAAGTTCAATAAACTATTAGATCATTCTCAAAATCCCAGTGTGATCAAAACCTAGTGCAATCGAAACCCTAGAATGAACAAAATCTCAGTGTAATCTAAATTCCAGCGTGATTCAAGTCCCAATGATACATATCATATACTAAAAAATAAATACAGTACGAACTATTAAAATATCAAAAAAATAAATAAAGTAATGTTTCGTAAGTGGGTAGCAGATGATCGCCATTTTAAGACGTTTCAGCAGCTCTCAAACTTACTTTTGACAGTTAAAATAGATTAAGGAGTTATTTCGGTCTCAGTCAAGGCCATTGTTATTCATGTTTTGCTAAGGAATAAAGCAAAATATAAATAAAGTAAGAAAGGACTTCGTGAGGACTTCAATATATTTTTCTTCTTATACTGAAACTTATTCCAAAAGCTTAGTACAAAAACAGAGATTGTTCAACCAATTATATTTAATACTAATCTATCAAGAGGAAATGTTTGATTGTTTGTTTGCATTGAATAGGCTCCGAAACTACTGGACCGATTTGAAAAATTCTTTCACCGTTGTGAAGCTACACTATCCCCGGGTGACATAGGTTACATTTTTTCTCCTGTATTCCCACGGGACCGGGAACTACGCGGGTGAAACCGCGGGACGTCTGCTAGTATTTAATAAACATAGAAATAAAATATGTTCTAGCTCTCATATTTCTTAACTCAGCATGAATAATCTTCAATTTTACATAACATAATAGCGAATCGTAAATTAGATTAAACATGAAATAGGCAAGACCAATGAATAAAATTTGAATAGTGCGTAGTAACATGGTAATTTCGAGGGTTCTTTAAAGCAATGACGTGGAAAGTCATCATATAGTCACTTAAAATTTCAATACATTTTTTTACATTTAACATCACCATCACGCCTGTAATCCTCGAAAGATTAGGCAGAGGCGTAAATGTAGTACACCCACATTTCGCCAGTTATGTTTAAGCCCCATGTAATAGTGGGCGAGCCTATTGCCATCAATCGGGCACAAATCCAGCAGGCCTAGCTATGGTACAGATTCTATTTCTATTCTATTTCTATTATAGAAAGAAAATGGCGTAATATGGAATCAGCTGTTTGACCCTACTTCCCAACAGTAAAAGAATTTTCCAAATCGGTTCAGTAGTTTCGGAGCCTATTCAATGCAAACAAACAATCAAACATTTCCTCTTTATAATATTAGTATAGAAGTATAGATGTGAATGTTTGTCAATATTTTTAGATGACTGGATGTTTAATTGTTGCTACATATTCATTCACACGTAAATCGTTGAACTGATTTGAATGAAAATTATCACATACCTACTCGCCTAGACCGCTTCCCGGATTTAAAAAAAGGATACTTTTTATCCCGGTAATGTGTTCCTTTGGGGTAACCTTGAGAAAAATACTTTTTACGTGACCAGAAGCTAGATAATTTCAATTTCATAAAAAAAATATAAATTTAAGTTCAATTTAAACGTTTAGATAATTTTCAACGCTTTGTTCAGATGTTTTTGTCGGCCACTGTACCAAATTTGTACTATGTTGGATTGTTCGTGTTGACGGCCTAATGTAGGTAACTAGGGTTGGCAAATAGGGTAACAACAGACAATTTTAACTTCGTCGGGTTAATGTAATACCTTGACCGTTGTTGATGTGGGAATTGTGTTCATTCATAACTCTCTAGTTAATTTAAGGTTCTGTTTCTATGAAGCCGTGGTCTACCTTTGTATAGAGGGTTGGAGAGAGATGACATATCTGCCTCATTGGTCAAGTGATCGCAAGAGTTATTGCTGGGTATAAGATTCTAGGTTCAATTCTCGGGTCGCAGAGTGTTATTAAGTTTATACACCCTTCTCAGCTTGTGGACTGGATCTGCGCCCGGTGATGGCAATAGGCTTGCTCTCTATTAGGCGAAATGTGGATGTAGGTGCTATAGATACACCTATGCCTATCTCTTCGGAGAAAACAGACATGGCATAATGTAAGCCGAATTCATATGGATTGGCTTAGCTAAAAGTTAAACGCACTTGTAGCAAATTAATTATTTTTCTATTTAATTCTACTAAAATACTGGTACATTGCGTACACCTTTATGCTACCGGGCGTTGATTTTAAGTATTTTTTCTTCTCTGGTAGATATAAGTACTAACACAAGTTTCTAAGTTGTGAGCATACTAACCTTAATAGACATATAGTCTAAAATAAATGTTTCATACATTTTGGTGTATGTATAGCCGCCTTAAAAATTTACCACTTGCTGACTAAAGCCTCATTTGTTTCAAAATTGGATGGCTTCAATTGATTTGTAGAAGAGAAAATTAGCTGATGGCAATTAAATAGTGCAACGCACACGTCCTACAAGAAGACAATCAGGAATATTATAGTGCTCGCGACCAATCTGCTTATCGGTGCTACAAATGGAAATATATTGAAATGTGCGGGCAGCCTTATAGGCACTGAAAAAATTGGTACATAAGAAACCTACGAACTAGTAAAATTGTAATTATCCTTCAAACGATAATTTCACACTAAAGCTAATTAAATAACGGAGTTTGAAAATCAATTTCACAGCAACGTAATTTCCACATTTCTAACTAACGTATCTATTAATTGAACACTGTTGTATTATTAATAATGGTTCCTACCTAGAATTCCAATTAATTGCAATTCACATGGCTAGCTTTTAGCGAATATTTATTGGTTCACTTGCGCCTTTCAGTTTAAATGAAGCCACTTCACATAGGAAGCGTGGCTTTGCAGATGAATGGTACGTTCCAGCGACCCCTGGCGCAAGTGTGGGACGGAACATCGGGGTGGTTTTTAGTCAATGGAAGTAACACAGACCTCTCCAAAAAAAGAAAACGTGGTTCTGTGCACATTTCATAAATTTAAGCTACTTTTACAAAGTCTGTATTTCGATCTTATAAGATTATGTAAATTACGCGCAAAAATATAATTTACTTAAAAAAAACAAGATCCTCATTACATACATACCCGAGATACGTAAAAAGAAAAAAAAAACGAAAAAAGGAACGGGCGCGGAGGGGCGGGTGCGTAGAAAGGATGAATGAAAAGCGACTAACGTAAGGTATTTAAAAGGCAGATGTAAGTGGGAACGCCGGAAGGGGACGCCCTAGAAGGACATACATAGACCCTATTCGTGAGGTTCTTCAGAAAGGTCAGGTGCGTAGTACTCGCAACCGGCGTGTGTGTATGACAACATGTATGAATGTAAACGAAGCAAAAGAAGTATGTAAGAATCGTAGCATATGGCGCTCTAGAGTTTCTGCCTACCCCCATGGGAAAAAGGCATGAGTTTAAGTGTGTGTGTGTGTATACATAAAAAAAAACTTTTGTTAAACTCGGTTTGTAATAAACTTAACACACGATTGCTCAAAGAAAACTTTGAATTAAGTATTTTTTTTCTCTACTTTATAGTCCATAAAAATATAAACACGATTTTACAGCATACTCTCGGATGGAAGGCGACAAGGGATGCCAAGTTTTTTTACTTATTGGCCCAGCTGCCATTTAAGCAATGCAGTTTAACTTTGCACGAGTGCTGAATGTAAACACAATTGCTAGGGCGTCGGACTGGCGATCGTGAGGTCCTTAGTTCGGTCCTCACTCATTGCGCTATTTATTTATTAAAACTTTATGCACAAGTAAAAAAAACTGTACAAATGCGGGACTGTAATGGGACTTAATGCCTTAGGCATTTTCTACCAGTCTACCTAAGGGTTTTATCACACTAGCGAGTTGCGGGCGAGTGGACAGCGGGGCGAGTGCGCAGCGATCCCGCCACGAGTTTACATCGTGTGCGCAGCGAGCGCGATAATACTAAAAGCGCTTGCCTCATACATTAAATACGTCAATGCTACATCTTTCCTTAAGAGACCATCTCTGAAACGAATCTGAATGGTCCTCAAATTATATTCGACTGGCCTGTTGGTCTAGTAGTTAGTGATCCTGACTGCTATGCCGGAGGTCGTGGGTTCGATTCCCACCCTGGACCAATATTTGTGTGATGAGCACGATCATTTGTTCTGTGTCTGGGTGTAATTTATCTATAACTAGCTGCCCCGGCAAACTTCGTTGTGCCTTAGAGTCAATTCATTGCTCTTATTTTTTTTTTATATTAGATATACATACGTTGAATAAGACGACAACAAATAAATCCAAACCAATAATAACTACTACTACTTTTAAATTACAACATGTATATATACCCTAACCTAACTGACCATACCTATCCTATAGCTAACCCAACTATCTAACCTAACTACGTTACTAAAAAATACTTTATTCATAATTTTAATCTGAACTATTGCCTCTATGTTACATACAATAATTTATGCCTATAGTTTTCCCGGTCTACTTTAATTAAAGTCCTAACAGTAAAATAAGTTCTATTTGCAAAGAATTATTAAATTTCGTCTCTGTCATCATTGCTAGTTACGTAAATTGATTTCTGAAATATAAGACTTTTTTATGCTACATAAAACCTCTAAGTTTAGTAACAAAATAAATTTCAGAACGTAGGTGCGTATTATAAATTGACAACCTTACCTTCTTTGGTTTAGGTTAAGACTTGTCAATTTCAAATTGTCACCTGAAAATGAACTGGGAAGTTTGACTCCTGTCATGTCATCCAAGATGGCGCTGCGTTTGAAAAATTTTTCAGACAACCGATATTCTTGATATTTATTTTTATGATGTCGAACGGGATAAATGTATATCCTATGTCCTTCTCCTGGCTCTAAACTACCTCCCTGCCAATTTTCAGCTAAATCGGTTCAGCCGTTCTTGAGTTATAAGCGAAGTAACTAACACGACTTTCTTTTATATATATAGATATGTATGTATTTAGAAATATATAAGTATGTTTATCAGCTATTAAGTACCCATAACACAAGTACTCAAGCTTAACTTGGGACTAAATGGCGTTGTGTGAAAAGTAGTGGAATATTTACTATTTATATTTATATGACCAAACTGATAAATGTCTGCACTTTAAAGTCTAATGTAACCTCAAAGTTTCTTACGTTGGGTGCCTCTTCTGAGAGTCGTCAGATAGTGAAACACCAACCTTACTAATTAAGAACAACCATTTTACTTGTTTGACATATAAAAGTAGGTATAAGAACTACTAATATAGGGTGACTGGTAATTAGTAACCGATACTTTAAACACGTGATTGTATTCATGATATCAATAAACTTTCCCAACGAAAATTTTTTTTTATACACACTAACTTATAACACAATTAAACAACAAAATTGCTGTTTGAAATTCGCGCGCGCGCAGTAGGTACGAATCCGCATGATCTATCAGCTGATAGTCTGACCTCGGGAAGGGCAAAATCTACAAGTAGTAGTAGCGTCACACGCTCCCCCGCCACCCCCACCGCTCCCGTTGTGCAGTACTGACGTAATTGAATTCATTGAAAGTTAAGAGTATTAAAAAAGTTTATTTGAGAAAGTTATTCGTATTCATGAGTACAATCACGTGTTTAAGTATCGGTCACTAATTACCAGTCACCCTATATACATCATTTATTTGAGTTGAATTTTTACGCTATATCTTTTGCCATCCCTACAACTAAGGCTTGTTACACACTGAATACGTTCATTAGCAGCTGCACCAATGTCATAAGACGACAATTTGTCGCAAGCCAATATGTGTCTGTATACAGCATCAAATACTTTTCAACTGAGAAATACTGTGTGTGAAGAAAAATAGTTGGAGAAAATATATCTTTCTTAGGGACAGACGTGTATTTGTTATTGAAGAAGGATGTTTTGTAAGAATAGAATACTCTTTATTGTACACTATATAAACTAACAAATAATAACATGAAAAGCTACAATCGGCGGCCTTAATGCCATCTCTTTGATAATCTTTGGATGGACTCGCTGAAAAAGGTAAAAAATTATGTAGCTAATTGTATTTCTTTATAAAGGTATGTAGGTAATTTAATTTTACATACTTACATAAGTTCTTACGTTTACCTATTGCCCGAACGGTAAGGTGCACATTTTGCCAATTACGTTTAAGCTTTATGCAAAAGGGGATAAGCCTATTGACATCCACCGGTCACGACTCCGAGTTGCGGGCTACTGCTGAAAAATTCCAGGAGGAGAAACTGACTAACGACTTGTCCAACCTCAGAATTGAACCCAAGACCTTATGCTGAGCGGTAGAGCCTGTAATCATAGGTTTTCAATATTTTAAGGATAATATTGTAAGATATACACCGATGGTCTTCAAAATGCTATACATAGAAATGCTAAATAAAGTATTTAAACTAACTAAATTACTATCGAGCAATAGTCTAAGGGCGGGACTTCACCAAAGCGGAGACGAGAGGAGATGTCTCATAATTAACCAATAGGATATTGTATTGTGCTGAAGCTAAGCGCTGAGCGGTCAAAATGATGCAAGCTGGGGGTCGAGTATGCTATTGCAATCGTGTCTCAATGACCGGCCAATGATCGATTTTTGACGCATAACGTCAAACTTATATACTCGATCAATGACCGGTCATTGAGACACGATTGCAATAGCAGACTCGAGCCCCTGATTGGTTGTAAGACACATCTCTTCTCTCCGCTTTGGTGGAGTCTCGCCCTAACGAGTATAAAATAATAAAAATCATGTAAATGGCACCAGAAGATAGTCTAATAAATAATAAATGATATCTACTTCCGTAAATTGGCTTCTACACGCCAATAATACTTAAAAACTACTGCTGCTACCACTATTTTATAACATTATTTTACACGCGGCTGTCCAAGCAAATTCTAAACCTTGATTTGATTTTATTTGATACCTACATTTGCCTGTAGTAGGTACCCATTTTAAAACAGAAACAAAAGAAAACTCCATTAACCATCTCATCAAGCTTCCAACAAGAAAGCGCTGAGTTCCATCATCCGCAAAATAATTTAGGCAAAAATTTAATGATCCTCATAATGGAGGTAACAATGTGAATCGACCTCAAAGCTACAGAATTAGAGCCAGTTTCCATTAAGACGTCAACATTTTTCTACTGTTATACAATAAGCTAATTGACTAGTTTCTAAAAACCATCTCACTACGTATATTATAAACAGTATAAATACTATATATCATAATTTATTTTCAGTAATCTTAAAAAAAAACATTAAACCACTGATTATTTAAACTGTCAAAACGCTTGCTACAGCAATATGGCGTCGAGTCAGACGAGTGATGTCACATAATATTTATATAAGTATCGGGAGTTGGCCTGTGGTCCACCTACGTTAGACCTCCTGGTGGACCATGGGCAATTTTTTTTCCCGTGGTCTACCTGCACCAACTTCGGCACCTATACCTGTGTGCATAAATATCACCTTTGGAGCGTGAGCCAGCTAATCATAATTATTATTATGGTCCCCACCTCAAAGCAAATAATTTGAGTTCGAGTTTTTTGGTGAAAATATTCGATAGTTTTTAATGTATTTTTTTATTATGTTTCATATGTTTAAATAGCCTATTGTTCCAGTACTAAAAAAAAACAAATGTAATTTTAATGATAGATTAAGCTTACATAAGTCAAAGTAGATTTAAAACACAAGTAAATGCGAAGTGTTTTGGCAGTTGCTAGTGACTATGGGACAAAGTATACCTACATTTATGAGTTGAAAAAGGTAAGGCTAAATCCGAAGCACACAGTCAAAACCACCAATCACAGTAAAATGACATACAAGTACCACAACGAACAAGACGACTTTTTTGTTATGAAAATCACGTCACAGTGGAAATAGGCTTTAAGGAGGGTTGAGTTGAAAGAGAAAGTAAGAAAACAAACGGCCATTATTCTTTTTCATCCACTACAGGGTTGAATACGAAAAATGGGGAGCGAAAGAAAATACAGTTTCATTAGTTCGTGAGGTTGATTTGGGAATTAAAGTCACGTCTTCAGTAAACTGATCTGCTGGATGAGTTTAGGGAATTTCTTTATTCTCTTTCGTGTTGACACTTAGTGAACGTGAACAGCTCAATGTTGTGGTGGAATAATTAGTAAGGTACGCCTATTGTGTGAGGATTAAAAGAGGCCCCAATTTGTGGTACTGGTAGGGTTTCGTCGGTTGTATTGACCTGAGACGTAGGTATCCCACGACATTAAAATTACGAGTTGGAATTGGGGTTGACTACCCAGACCAATTTAAATATAAAGAAAGAAAGCAAAAGCATAACTTGCCACAACACAAGCACCCGATAGTAAATAATAATAAAAAAGATAGGAATATAACATCTTGCATGTGCAAGTTAAGTTACTCTAATAGATTATCTGTCAGAGCGAAGTATTCAAGATACACTGAAAAAAACTATTCTAAAGTTACGCCTGGTGCCAGATGTACGGAGGACAATTCAAGTATTTTTAAGAACATTCTAAATAGATGTATGTATGATAGTAGATGAAGAGAATGAAATAGAAATGGATGAGATCGTAAGATCGTTAAGAGAAATGAAAGTTGGAAAAGCTGCAGGGTATGATAGATTGTCCGCTGAAATGCTGAAGGGCGGTGACGGGGTAGTAGCAAGCCTGTTGTGCCGGATCTTTAATATGTGTTGGAGATATGGCCGAGTCCCAGATGACTGGTGCAAGGCTGTAATCGTGCCACTGTATAAAGGAAAAGGCTCACAGCAGGAGTGTAAAAACTACCGCGGCATTAGCCTTTTAAGCGTAGTTGGTAAACTGTATGCAAAGGTTTTGATTAAAAGAGTGATCAGACTGACAGACGAGAAATTATGGGACGTGCAGGCAGGGTTTAGAGAGGGAATGGGATGTATGGATCAGATCTTCTCCTTGAGGTGCATAGCCGAAAAATATCTGGCTAAGCACAAGAAAGTTTACTGTGCTTTCGTAGACTTGGAGAAGGCCTATGATAGTGTGTGGAGGGATGAGCTGTGGTCGACACTATCCATGTATGGTGTGGACTGGTGCTTGGTACGGGCACTGAAATCTTTATATAGGGATTCCAGTGCCTGTGTCAGGATAAACGGGGCATACACAGACTGGTTTAACATCTCTAGGGGAGTTAGACAGGGCTGTGTAGCGTCACCTTGGCTGTTCAACTTATACATGGATAGTTGTCTGACAGATTTAAAAGAGAGTGAGTGTGGATTAAGGATGAATGAGTTGCCTGTCAAATGCCTCCTCTACGCAGACGATCAAGTTCTTCTTGCATCGTCAGCGGAACAGTTGCAAGACATGGTGACCAAGATGAATGAAGCATATAAGATGAAAGGGATGAACATTAATGTGAATAAGACGAAAGTAATGGTGTTTGAAAGAGACGAAAACGTGTCGTTGTGCAATGTGAAAATAAACGATATGAGTGTAGAACAAGTGAATGACTTTGTATATCTGGGAAGTCTGTTTACAAGGGATGGAAAGATTGATGCGGATGTGGAAAGGAGAGTAAATGCAGGAAATAAAGTGAATGGCGCTATACATGGCGTTGTGACCAGCCAGTCTATGTCCGAAAAGGCACGACTGGCTGTTCACAATGGTGTGCTGGTGCCTACACTAACGTATGGAAGTGAATGTTGGGTGTGGCAAAAGAGACATGAAAGTAGAATAAATGCTGTAGAAATGCGTTCCTTGCGAAGTATGTGTGGTGTAACAATTAATGACAGATTGAGGAATGATGATATAAAGCAACGTTGTGGTTTAAAAGAAGATGTAGTAACAAAAATTGAAAAGAGTATGCTTAGATGGTTTGGTCACGTTGAAAGGATGGATGAAAGGCGACTAACGAAAGGTATTTACAAGGCAGAAGTAAGTGGGAACGCCGGGAGGGGACGCCCTAGAAGGACATACAAAGACCTTATTGGTGAGGTTCTTCAGAAAGGTCAGGTGCGTAGTACTCGCAACCGGCGTGTGTGTATGACAACATGTATGAATGTAAACGAAGCAAAAGAAGTATGTAAGAATCGTAGCATATGGCGCTCTGTAGTTTCTGCCTACCCCCATGGGAAAAAGGCGTGAGTTTATGTATGTATGTATGTATGTCTAAATTCAGTCTCATACTGATAAAAATACGTCCAATTTGCTAATATATGATATGGCTACTATATCTAGTAAACATTAAGAAGACTCTCGCTCGTTCGTCTACTAAACTACTTTTTAGAAAAGGTATCAAGAATTATTATCAAGTTTTTCTAGCCTTCAAAAGTACCTTTTAATGATTTAATTGAAACAAATGATTTGACTTTCGTCTCTAATACATTTTTACCCTTTACCTTAATTAACAACGTTTTTTACAACACGAGCGGAAATCACACTACACCGATAACGTTGCAGCCTACATTGTTTCAGAATTTCAGCTCAATAAATTCACTTAGTCAGCAATTTCTTTATAAACCGCCTTCGAACAAATTTTATTTCTTTTGCCTTTGAAAGAATATTATTTCAGGCGCTTAGTTCAAGTCAGACTAAAAGCACTTTAAGAAGTAAATTGAGCATCGTAGAACTTAGTTTATATTGTAATGCTTTTAGTAAAATTTTTAAATCTGCGTAATAAAGAGACGTCGTCTTAACTGTTTTCGCATTACTTAAGCTTGCGGCTTAACTGAAATATAAAGTTTTACGACACATCAACCATGTAAGCCTTGAAGAAAAATCTTTTAGAGTACATTTTATCAAAATTGGTTTCAAAATTAAAAATAAAATCAGAAGTCTTTATTCAAACTAGGCTGAGAATCAGCACTTTTTGAACGTCAAAACAAAATACATAAAGAGAGTCCCCCAAAAACGGCCCACCCTTCGCCACTTCCTAGTGTTTTTGCTGGGAAGAAGAAGTGGCGGAACAAACTCCCCAGCAACACATCTCTTTGATTCGTTTGAAGAACTAGGTATACAAAGAATCTATACAATGAAATGCTCAATAAATAGCACTAAGGTACACACAGGCACACTTTGTAAAACATTACATTTCAGAATGATTGCCACGTTTTAGCTAGCACACTCCAATATACCGAGATTAAAAAAAAAGTAAATATAAATATTCATATTAACATTGAAATCTAAACTCAAGCAAAACTACTACAAAACTGAAAAATAACAGCCTACAGGTATAAAAAGCATACCCGCTGTTTGTTTGTACCTACACAGTACCAAACGGACCGATCAGTAGCTTGCACAGATAGCTTAACTTTAAACGAGGTTCATAGTAATGAACGAACGAGACAACAAGTTACACCTTCATTAATAAATTGTTCTGAAGGTGCTCTTTGTATTGTGTAAAGATACGAGGATATTGATGTCACTGTAACAACGCTTTTATAATCTGTGTAGTAATGGGCTTTTTGACGAAATTTTAGATTTTAGTCTCTCATCAGATTACAAGAAAATATTCGACACGTATTTTTTTTCTATTACAAATTGATGGAAACTGCTTAGTTTAAGCGCATTGAAGTTGAGGAAAGGGGGCTTGTAACGTCATTATCTAGTATGATCTGTACTGGCTAGTGACGTCATGCGACATTTTGACTCGACGTAATACCATTATTTTTTGCACACGTGAAAAAAGATCTAAATATGTGTCGAATATTTTCTTGTAATCTAGATGACGGACGAAAAACTAAAATGTTATCTAATAGCCAATAATAAGACTACAGTAACACAATCGTTAGTAGAGGAGTTTGTTTTTGGTTTCCTTAAATCTAAAACATTATCGCAGGGCTTACCTAAACCTAACTCAAACTTAAAATTGAGTCAATTTGCAGGTAAACAAATTGATCTCAAACACAATCTATACTCACACTATTAAGTATACATACTATCACACACACGCACGCACACTATTAAACACTCTCGCTTAAAGTAAAGCAGGTATAAGTGTGTAACATTACAATCTAAATTAAATTACCTATTGTACCGACTTCCCGCTCTGGGCCTGATAAATTAACAAAAAAAAACTACGTAGTTCGTTTGTTTATATTTGATTGTACCCATGAAGAAGTGAGCAAATCGAAACAACATATATAAAGGTCTAGTTTTATATATATATAATACAAGGTGTTTTTTTTACATCCCATAACTCTAGGGTTATATTCTGTAGGTAAAAATAATACTAAAACTCCTAGAATATGGTCCAAAAATGCATAGTTTCGGAGATATCATCAATCATAATTAAATTATCAGTTGTTTAGTACCCGTAACACAAGCTCTGCTTAGCTTGGGACTAGATGGCGTTGTATGAATATTCGTGGAATATTATTATTAAGTATTATTAATATTATTTTTATTACCTAATTAGTTCAAAAATGGTATGCAAATAAAAGAATATGAGAATATATATGAGAAAACAATCTCTAATCTTCTTCCATTCCCACATTTTCACACATAATTTCCACCGCTGCCACCACATTACCTTCCAATGCAATGCCCACTCATCTGAGAACACAAACGCTCGTAAAGATACAGCCAACATCTATTTAGTTGCAATCTGTATTAACCCTGTATTGACAACGACCCCTCCTGATTGCGGATAAGAAAAAAAGGGCAGCAGAAGGAGGGTTATATTAGTGGTACAGTTTTCCATGACCATGGGTATACATCTTTCTATGATTTTATGGGGAAAGAGAGGACAGAATCTATGTACAGACGCCAGCATATTAACCTAACCCAATGTGTCATATTACTTGATAGGTTTTCAACTTTATTCTAAACACAATAAGGTTCATGTTCAATTGGGAAAATTTGAGGGAAATTAGAGTGTTAGGAGCATTCAACGCCGCACAATCAGACACTATAGATAAATAAACATAACTAACATTAAAACGAGGAAAGATTTGACTGTTTGTTTGTTTGCATTGAAGAGGCTCCGAAACTACTGGACCGATTTGTAAATTCTGCAACTTTCACACAACGCCAAACTAAGCACAGCGTGTGCTAGTACTGGACATTACACCCAGACACACAACAAAAAATTATCCACGACCTGCGGTATAGCAGTCTGGGTCACTAACCAATAGACCAGGAGGCCAGTCTATACTATGAAGTCTACAGGATTCTAGATTGCTAGTTTCCAATTTCCACGTTTTAATCTAATGTTTTTCACTTTTAACTGTTATAATAATGGCTCGACTCGATCCTTTTACCCTGCAGCGGGATAGCAACAAGCTGGTATTATCAAAATGTAGTGCATACATAAACTCACGCCTTTTTCCTTTGGGGGTAGGCAGTAACTATAGTGCGCCTTATGCTAAGATTCTTACATGCTTCTTTTGCTTCGTTTACATTCATATATCATACACGCTCCTAACCTTTCTGAAGAAGCTCACCATTAAGGTCTATGTATGTCCTTCTAGGGCGTCCCCTCCCGGCGTTTTCACTTACATTTACCGTTTAAATTCCGTTTTGTTAGTCGCCTTTCATTCATTCTTTTAACGTTACCAAACCATCTAAGCATACTCTTTTCGATTTAGTAACACAATTTAGTTTAAGGGGCCGTGCCTGAAATCGACTGATTTTGATCAATTGTAATCATTATTTGTGAGAAAGAGAAGAAGAATTTATACAATCCTATTTGTGATTTGAAAAGACGAGTTCCTTGCTTTGCATGTTGAGGAATGAGGGAACCACTTTTTTAAGTTTTACTACAACATACGAAAAAAAAAAATCAATGTCGTTACTTTCCGGAAATTTCAAGACTAATCAGTATTTTTTTTTCTATTGTTTGAATCACTTTTAAGAAATTTTAAAAGTAGCATATTAATCTTCAGTTTATTATATATTCGTACTATTTTTTAACTTGTGTACTTTAACATGTGTACCAACATAGTAAACAAATATGTATACACAAAAATTCCGAAGATTTATTTCTC
This sequence comes from Euplexia lucipara, assembly GCA_921972225.1. Lineage (NCBI taxonomy): Eukaryota > Metazoa > Arthropoda > Insecta > Lepidoptera > Noctuidae > Euplexia > Euplexia lucipara. The sequence goes on along the minus strand of OV179168.1, from coordinate 2,874,131 downwards.
AACAGTCTTAATTTACTTAGAAACTCAAAATATGATAAAAAATATTAAAACAGTTTAAGCGATCACTACGCTCGAGCTTTACGCGTGTGTTCGTGAACCGTACACACAAATATTGCATCGCTATGATGTTACCTAAACTCCAGCGAGCGAATTTTTTGCACGGCCCCTTAAGTAACTACTTAACCAACAAGTTCCTATTGCCTTTCTTATAATGTATTGCGAATATAAATCTACATTCATAAGCAGATTCTCTTTTGCTTCCCCTCATATATCGCAGTGGGTAAGTAGGTATACTTATGGAAGTATATTTTTACCACACGAACGAGTGTCACCGATTTATTCCTATTTACAGCTTCGGGCAATTTATTGCTCTTGTTGGGAGCATTATCTTCGTACTTACATTTACGCCTTTTTTGCTGAGTGGAGCAATGTTTGCATTTTGCTTGAAGGGATGTTTGCGACAGCTGGTTACTGTTGTTGTCGTCATCTTTCTAACGATTTGCCAACTATTTTCCAATAAGTATATCTTCTTCTTATCGTGTGGTTAGTAACTAACCTGGTGTCAGAGTTTTAATGCCGCCCATGGGCCTCTGACTTGGCATCACATGCCCTTGAGAAATATCTCTCAGGATGCCGGTTTCCTCACGATGTTTTCCTTCACCGTTTTTGAAGCAAGTGATAATTATACAATCCGCAAATGAATCCGAAAAGTCAGAGGTGCGTGCCTTGGGTTCGAATTCGAGACCGATGATTTGGCAATCCGCCGGTCACACCACTAGGCTATCGCTGCTTAAGTATATAATAAGTATAACTGGAGGCAGATGAATGGCAGTTTTATATGAAGCAGCTGCCTGTTTGCCGTCCGCGCCCCGTGACATGTTGTCGGCCTTTCAGGGTCCTAAACACTCGAAACGACTGACAAAAATCTACAAATTACAGCTGGGGCTAACAGCTTAACGTGCTTTGCGAGGCACGTCTATGGACGAATAGGTTTATCGCAACCGACCCACTTGGCAGTTATTCTTTAGCTACAAGACTCTCATTGAGTTAATCAATCATGTACTTGCTAAAAATATGGTACCTACATGAAATATTACAGTCATTACACTGAATTTAACAAAATAAAAAACTAAACCTAACAATAAATAACTACAAATTGTCGAAGAATTCTTCTGCATCGCTGCCAGCTGGTGAAGTGACCAAAAGACTGGCGGCATTGTCACGTTGAATGGCAATCCATTGCTAAGCCTCTGGTCAAAGTAAAAACGATTCAGTACATTTATAAATTACATTATATTTTATTAAATAACGAGGAAAAGGTATACGAAATCGTAAAGGGTAATCGATTGAGCTTTGTTCTAACTAGACCCAATGAGAAGTTGTGGCAAAGCATGTATGGAGCTGATTTTGTTGCGAATATTCTCTGGCTGTCAAAGAAAATAGTTCTTTCGTAATGGACAATTCACAATTTACTTACAATCGCCACGCTCAAATCACTTGCGTAACAAAACAAAACAAAGTGCATCTACGCTTATTTTTAAAAACAAATTGTACTCAAAATAAAAACCGACCAATCAGCGCACAGTTCACACCTGCACGTCGCTTTGTAAAAAGTGAGCCCATTAGGGTTGTCACGTGTTTTTTTTGTGATATTTATTATGTTTGCTCATGTATTCTTTTTGTTCAGTAAATGGTACTCGAGAGCATTGTCTAGAGAAAGGGGTTAAATAAAAAAGGAATGTTCGTAAGCTCGAGTTTATATTTAGTAATCATTATGAACAGTCAAGTTCAAAATACCTTTGTCACTTTGTTTTCATTATTGAAGTAATTACCTACACATTCAATATTTTAAATTCATGCCATTGAGCAGTATAATACAGGGTGTAACGGAAAGGGTATATACATCCGAAGGGCACGGATTCTCTTGGTGATAAGAAACGACATGGCAACGTTCTTATACATATACATACATAATTGTAAAGTTGAGCCCGCCCGCGCCGTCGCGCCTTCGTCGGTTAGGCAGAGCCCGATAGGTCTGTACTAGGCGCGCAGAACCCGAGATAGATATACTGGAACCTTGCCGGACAGGATTATGACCCTCATAGTGCGGTGACACGTTTGTTATGATTTTGCATTTAATAAACTGTCGATATTAAATAATATCGTGAAGTTTCAAAGTTATTAGTTGGGAGCTGAAATTTTGAGGAAAGACTCGTTATTAAATACTCTATTCACCCTGTTTGTATGTATATACCCTTTCCGTTACACCCTGTATATGGATAAAAATCATTTTATAACTTAGCACTAAAAGTATAGGCAAACCAATATCTAGTTGCCATCAGTTTAAAGTCTTTTTAATGTACAAAATATTTAATTACCATATCGGGTATAAAATACTAGAAAAGGCAAATTGGTCCGCATAAAGGTTATTATTATACTTTCATTACAAGTATAAAGTTAATAAGTTTTATGTTTAATTATTGTTTTTATTGTTATTTTTATATCACAATTGGGTCCCTAAACTTGCCTAGCTTGGGGCTAATGATTAAATTCGTGTAATTATGTTTAGCAATACTCCGATTACATTACTCAGATAAGAAGTATCCTCTGTATCGATTTTTTATCCAAATCCGTTCAACGATTTACGCGTAATTGAGTAACAAACATCTTCACAAACTTTCACATTTATAAAATTCATAGGATATAGGATAAAACGAATCTCCTTTATTTAAATTTGTAGTGTTCACATTTTTAACTAAATGTAACAAAATAACGCAATATCCGACACTGGTAAAGCAAATTCTATTGGAACCAACATCGTAACGAAAATATCGACGTGTGGAGATTGGTTCATAGACTTTCTATTGAATTTAATGACACGGCAAGACTATCGCGCTACTCTCGGTCGTGCAGAAAGCAACTTATTTATGGTGACAAACGTATTTTTACTGTGACTGTACCTACAGACGCTAGCACATCAAGCTACCCCAAATTGTCAAATCCCAGTCGAACATTAACCCTATTCTGTTTACAATAAAGTTGAAAAACAATCAAAGAAATTTGACACAGTGGGGTAGCTTAATGTGCTGGCCTCTAAACATTATGGAAAAAGAAAATGTGTGAATGACAAATGGTGATGTTTGACGCACATGACGCATTTTGGTCGATTTGCAAGTGTTCGTGCACTCTAAATCATTTTCTTTTCCTTTTTGTTGAAACATTAGACGTGATGATGATTACTTTAGTCCGTTGTGGGTGATGTTCAAAGACGATTTGTTATATCTATATCTATGTATATATAAAAATTCAATTGCTGTTCGTTAGTCCGGCTAAAACTCAAGAACTGCTGGGTCGATTTATCTGATTTTGGTTTTGAAATGTTTGTGGAAGTCCAGGGAAGGTTTAAAAAGTGAGTAAATATGAAAAAAAAAACTCTCTCCCTACCTGTCAAACATTTGATGTTCGCCCCGTCGCGTCGTCGGTACGGTATACTCCTCTCAAATTAACGAACGACCCTATTTAATTAAATCAGGATTTTGAATCGAAAACATATATGTAAAATATTGGGATTATTGCGTGTTCAGGTTAAAAACACAAAAAGTTAAACAGTGGCACCATGACAACGGATCTACAGAACTATTATTGGTTGTCAATTTATACGTACGTTCTGAAATTTATTTCGTTACTAAACTTATAAAGAGGTTTTATGAAGCATAAAAAAGTCTTATATTTCAGAAATCAATTTACGTAATTAATAATGATTACAGAGTCGAACTTCAATAATTCTTTACAAAAAGAACTTTTTTTACTGTTTGGACTTTTAATTAAAGTAGACCGAGAAAACTATACAAATTGTACGTAACATAGAGGCACGCAACGCAGTAGTTCAGTTTAAAATTATGAATTTAGTATTTTTTACATCAATGCATTTCAGTAAGGTAGTTAGGTTAGGTAGTTAGGTTCGCTATAGGATAGGTATACTAAGTTAGGTTAGGTTATATATACATGTTGTCGTTTTAATGCTATCGAACACAAAATGTTTAAATAAGATCACATTAGAAACTCGCTCAATAAAAAGTAGTAGTAGTTATTGTTGGTTTGGATATATTTGTTGTCATCTTATTAAAGGTATGGTATGGTATATCTAACATATAAAATTGCCATGTCCACAGTGTTTGTAACAAAACTCCTCCGAAACGGCTTGACCGATTCTTATGAAATCTTTTGTGTATATTTAGTAGGTCTAAGAATATGATGTAAACTAATAAAAACTAAATAAGACTTATAAATTGATTCTAAGACAAAACAAAGTTTGCCGATACAGCTAGTTTATTATATTTTTACGTGAAGAATTTGGTATTATATTTGGAGAGAAGAACTTCTAGCAATCTTTAGGTAGGTACTAATATTACATACACAAAGAAGTGATTTTTTCTGTATGTTTGTTTTTTTATAGGGCTTTAACTCATAGTAGGTACATTTTTACAGAAGAACTTCTAGTAATCTTTTGGTACTAGTATCACATAGAGATAAGATGTGATTTTTTCTGTTCGTTTGTTTGTTTATATAGGAGCTTAACTCAAAAACAAATGAAGCGATTAAAAAAGATATTTGACCATTTTAGAAAGCTATATTATCACCGAGTCACATAGGGTATATCTTATTTTTAGAACTACGAGACGGTGGAGAGGGGATGTTCAAAGGAAAAAGAAACGAAATTCACGCGAAGAAAGTCGAACTGCCGGTACTATAAAATTTTCACTTTCAATATATCTTCTCATCCAGTACCTATCTGGGTTGTGAAGGTCAGAAAGGCCGTCGCTCTAAACACTGGTATTCATCGTGATCCACATGACTGGAACACGACCCTAACACAATTGGAAAACGGCAAAGCCAATGATGATATACGCAGACAAAGTCGCGGGTGTCTGCTAGTATAACATACACATCAAACGACAGCCCTACCGCCATTATCACAGTCATCAAAATGGCGGCGCAACTTTATTATAAACGTTTTAATTAACGTGCAATTGAGGCAATACTGTGTGCCTTAATTCAGTTTATAATGTGTGACGTAATTCAGTTTATAATTATGTAACTGTGCATTCTGTAGCTCGCTTTTCGATGTAAAAGGACGCCGGAGTGGGTGCGCCCTAGTAAGACAGACATAGGCGTTATTGGAGATGTTGTTTAGAATGGTCTGGTGTGGGTGAGTTTTAGCAAACAAGTTTTTGTCATAACAAAACATAACATCATAACGTCACGCCTGTAATCCTTGAAAGGTTAGGCTGAGGTTTACCTATAGTAAACCCACATTTCGCCAGTTTAAGTCCCATGTAATAACGAGCGAGCCTTTTGCTATCAATCGGGCACTCCAAGTTACTGTTGTTTTTATTTTTTCAAAACAAATATTAAAAAACCGGCCAAGAGCGTGTCGGGCCACGCTCAGTGTAGTGTTCCGTAGAATATGTAAAAGAGGTTTAAAAAAATGCTTGCATAAGACGATTATACTATAAACTAAGTCCAGAAATTGTTTTGTACTACTTTTTGTCTTTTTTGTACAAAAACTGTTTCCATCCAAGTTCAAAATAATTTTCCTAGAAAGTCCTTATAAAGTTCTACTTTTCAGATTTTTTTCATATTTTCTAAACTTATGATTCAAAAGTTAGAGGGGGGGGGACACATTGTTTTTTACTTTTGGAGCGATTATTTCCGAAATTATTGACATTATCAAAAAATTATTTCAGTAAACCCCTATTCATTTTAAAATACCTTTCCAACGACATACCACACGTTAGGGTTGAAATTAAGAAAAAAACACTTCCCACTTTACATATAGGGGGGCTACCCTAATAAAACATTTTTTCCAATTTTTATTTTACCACTTTGTCGGCGTGATTGATACACATATTGGTACTAAACTTCAGCTTTCTAGTGCTAACGGTCACAGAGATTAAGCGAGGACGGACGGACGGACAGACAGACATGGCGAAACTATAAGGGTTCCTAGTTGACTACGGAACCCTAAAAAACAGCTAAACTGAATTCAACTGCTAACACATCTGTGAGAGACTGGTGCCTGATCGATATAAAATACCTGTGTTGCAGGTCACCAGGGGCTCGAGTCTGCTATTGCAATCGTGTCTCAATGACCGGTCATCATTAAGGAAAAACTCGCAGCAGATTTGGTAAAAACCATACATGATTTCCAAATTACATAAGTTATATCTGCGAAATAAAATCCCAATTGGTGACGCTTCATCCAACCATACTATGAATACATAACAGCTCATACATTTATTCAGGACTTTACGTATTAATGTACAATTCTTGAATCCCTGAAGACAGCGTCAATAACATTCAGGCTCGGCAGAAATTATTTACAGTGAAATATGAACATACTAATGTTGATTCTACAGAATAAAATCGCCTTCTGTACCTACGCCGTAGCAAACCTGTTCGTTGCTACGTCGTAGCTGGTTACGAAGTTACTACGCGTAATTTGTTGTTCTATTAGTTGTTTTTTTACAAATTTGTAACGGACGAAAAAAAAGGAGGAGGTTTTTAAGTCGAAGCTTATATGTTTGTATTATAATTGTGTATACATAACATACTTGGGGGTGAGCTATGTCTAGACTCTCAGACCCTAGTCTATTGCAAAATTGCTTCACAGTTTGCATCAAAATCTCAAAATGTAAGCAACAAAATTAAAAAAAAAAACAAGAAAACAAAGTCAATATAAAACACGAATCACAAATAAACCTCGCTCACACAAATCCGTCAAAAAACACATTGCTTTCAACCGTCCACAATAAAGTTAAACCGCCAAACTACATTGTTCTAAAACCGAAAAGTATAAAACCGGTTTAAACCGATTAAGTCCGGTACGAACCACTTTTTCGGGCAAAATGTAATAATGGGTATAGAGTCGTTGCGGATTCCGAACGTTGCAATTTGAACCTAGAAACAGTGACGTAAGAGTCACATGGTACGCGCTCGTGAACTGGAAAGACTATAACTACATTCCGCGGTTTCGCTTGCGATAATTTGATTTAAAATTTGCGTATGACCAAAAGGCTAGATTGTTCCATTACCTGTGGTTTCATTCGCGGTGGAAACTATTAGCCTTTATTAAGCTTTAAATATGTCCGGTATTCTCAGTAATTTGATAGTGGTATTAAGTTGGGTTATGATTTAAATTGAGAGAGAGAGAACTTTGTGTGGGGTTAATTGGGAGTATTATTACCCCATCTAAGAGGAGATAATCATTATTGAGGTTCATGTAAAAATGATAATGGTTTTTTTTTGTATTCGATGATTTTAATGGGATACTAAGTATAAGGTTGCAGTGAGCAACCGAAAGTTAATATGAGAAAATTGCAAATAGACAAATTAAGTCTGTATTGTAAAATTCGTAGTTTAAGTAGAATTTGAAACACTTCTTCATCATCATCATCTGCCCAGCTTTTTCCCAAGCTTGGAAAAGCTTGGTTGTCAGGCTTTCGGGCTTCTGACTACAAGTGACGACTGTCAAAGATCGGAGAACGGCAAAAAAAAGTAAAACAAGTGACGAGTAGTTTTAAACTCCAAAATTACTTTACCAAAATTCATAACACCTCCCATAAATAACACTTACTAGGCCTTCAAAACTACCCCAAAAATAACGGAAAGCTAAACTTTAGTTAAATAAACACGGCCCTTCTTTCCTGCCGAGCCCCCCAAGGGACTAGGCGCGAAGATAACAGAAAATAGTACAATGTAAGGAAAAAGTTAGAATTTAATATATTCAGGGACCCTGCGTTGTGTAGTGGGTCTCGTGTGCGTTCAGACCTTTTGCTTACTGATAAAACTATGTATGGGTCATGTCTTTAGGGTCCCGTACCAAAGCGTACCAGTGGGACACTATTTCTAAGCTTCCACTGTCCGTCCGGCAAAAACACTAGGAAGTGGTAAAGGGTGGGCGTTTTGAGGGACTGTCTAACGTATTTTTTTTTTGACGTTCAAAAAGCCTAGGCTGAATAAAGACTTATGATGTAAAATATTTATTTTTATTTTAGATACTTAGTTTTTTTGTAGCTATATGTTAGTTAAAATCTTTATCTTATCTTTTTCTTTTAGTTAATTTGGTACTTGTTTGTTTTATTTAGTCAGCCCTGTACAACTCTTATGCATGCAGAGTTTACCTCTAAGTGATTGTTGCACTATTACAAAACTTTTTGTACAATTGTTTTCACAAATTATATCCTAAAGATATTATTATATAATTTGTGGAAACAATCGTTGGTGAACCTATTGATAAATAAATAAATAAATAAATCAGAACTATGTCTAATCAATGTTTCCAAGTCGACTATACTAAGAAGTACACTCCTTACTTAACACTTTAACTGTTCATAAAGTAGACACAATAGTTAAACAATCAACATGAACCATATGTGGCTCATGGGACTGGCAATGGGTTAACAAGTTAGTGTCGTATCGTAACCGTTACGTCTCGTGTAAGACGCATCATGTTATCGTTTATTCCAGGGTTTGAGGACCGCCGTCCCAATAAAACGTTTAACGAAGATTTGCATCTTCAAACTTTACTGTCAGTTTTTATTGAACGCTCGAGTTATTTAGATAAGACATGTCTTGGGGTTTGGTGAAATCAGTCTTTGTTGTGATGCAATGGAGAGGAAGAATGCTGAGTGGAATTTGAGAAAATCCCATATGGAAAAAACGAATGTATGGAAATTTATATTTATAGAAGTGGTACTCATATACAGTAGTGTTATACTTATACAGAATTTCTTGTAATATCTTGCAATTATTTGTGTGTGTGTGTGTGTGTTTATACATAATATGTATGTATTTAGAAATATATAAGTATGTTTATCAGCTGCTTAATACCCATAACACAAGCTCTTAGCTCAGCTTGGGACTCATGTTTTTGCAAATAAATAATCTTGTATCTTGTAACCTTGGCGACTTCAGTCAAGAGATACCAAAACTCCTTTAATGATAAGTAGGAAGTGAGAACCATATTCTTACAAATAAAAAAGCATAGTATTAAAAAGTGAATAAGTGAAGTTAGTTGGATAAAAAAACTTATCACTTCGCCTGAGATTTCAGTTGCGTAAATTTCAACCTTAAATAGTTTTGAGTGGTGAAGGAATTTTTGAAATCGGTTTAGCATTATTTCGAGTAAGATTTCTACAAACTTTTGTTTGGCATAGTGCTGCGAAATAGTATATTGTTACAGTTAGTCATAAAGGCTCAGAACATGCTAACAGCTATTCGCAAGTAATCGTAACTTCACCCAAGTAAATACAATTTCCTTGTGAACACTGTTTTCGATTACGACCGTCATTACCGGTTATCTCGTGTCTCAAGATTGTGATTAAACGTTTTAAAACGGTTACGATGTTTGGCGTTTACGGTATTCAGAAGATAGGGTTATTGGAACAATGTTTGTAAGGGATATGGTTTACGCATGTCCGTTGTTAAGTAGGGTGATAAAATTATCATTTTGCGTGATAAAGGGTGATTTGGACGTGTTTGTTCATAGTAGTACAGTGGCCAGCACATTAAGCTACCCCACTATGTGTCCATTTCTCTGATAGTTTTGTAAATTGGAAAAAAAATACAGTTTGGGGTGGCTTGATATCTGTACAGACGCCAGCACATCAAGATACCCCAATGTGTCAATTTTTTTATCGTTTTTCAACATTATGTCAAACAGCATAAGGTTCATATTCAATTAGGAAAATTTGACACATTGTGGTAACTTGATGTGCTGGCGTCTGTACATACATAAATACATTTACACTGACTGGCCTGATAGTTAGTGACCCTGACTGCTATGCCGGAGATCGTGGGTTCGTTTCCCACCCAGGACAAATGTTTGTGGGATGAGCACGATCATTTGTTCTGTGTCTGGGTGTAATTTATCTATAATATGTATGTATTTAGAAGTATATAAGAATGTTTATCAGCTGTTTAGTACCCATAACACAAGCTCTTAGCTTAGCTTGGGACTAGATGGCGTAGTGTGAAAAATAAAAAGAACAAAAAAAATTCCACATATTCCACAGCTTTTTCCCATGGGGGTAGGCAGAAACTACAGAGCGTCATCTGTAACGATTCTTACATACTTCTTTTGCTTCGTTTACGGTCATACAGGGAGTCATACACCTATGCCAGTTGAGAGTACTACGCACCTGACCTTTCTGAAGGACATCACCAATAATATCTGTGTAATATCTGTGTCCTTGTAGGGCGTCCCTTCCCGGCGTTTCTACTTACTTACATCAGCCTTATAACGTGACCAAAACCATATATATATTTATTTCAATTTTGTTGACGGCAATGTCGTAATGGCCCATAGTTTAAGACGCCTACACCTCTCATGCCCGAGGTTGTGGTTCAAATCCGGGCAAGTACCAATGTGACTTTTCAATTTACATGTACTTTCTAAGTTTATTTAAGACATCACTGACATCGGTGAAGGAAAGCATCGTGAGGAAACCTATATAAGTTTGAAATCGCCAATCCGCATTGAGCAAGCAATGCTCGAGCCTTCTCTGTGTGAGAAGAGGCCTTTGCCCAGCAGTGGGACAGTAACAGGCCGGTATAATTATTATTTTTGTTAACGGCAATAGACACGCCCCCTTTTACGTGGGACATAAACATAACTGGCAAGTTTTAGGTCTGTTAACAGGTACACCACTATCTTATCTTTTTACCACGGTAAGCAAAAAGTCAGTACATAGCCATACTTCTAAAGCTCTTGTTAAACGTTGGAGACATTTAGAAGTGTAGCCTTTGGCAATTTTCACATCTCACACCCCACAGGACACACAAGGGGCGACACTGACAACACATTTATCGATGTCCAAAGAATTCCTTCCATTTAACAAGCACAAGGCTGCACAAAACGGATCTGTTTCGGCTAGTGGACGCGTAACTCAATCGTGACACTAAGAAAGTATATATGCAAGAAGGTCCATTTCATTTTCGAGTGTATACTAATGTGGTGTCAGAGTTTTATGCCGCCAATGGGCCTTTAACCTGGCTTCACATGCCATCGAGAAATATCGCTCAGGCAAGCCAGTGTTACTTACGATGTTTGCCTTTGACGTTTTTGAAGCAAGTATCTAGTAGTAGTCTATATAGGGTGACTGGTACTTAGTGACCGATACTTGAAACACGTGATTGTACTCATAAATACGAATAACTTTCCCAAAGATTTTTTTTATACTAGCTAACTTACAAATCAATTCAATTACGACAGTACTGCACATCGGGAGCGGTGGTGGTAGCGGGGGAGCGTATGACGCTACTGCTACTAGTAGATTTTGCCCTTCCCGAGGTCTAGTCCCGAGACTATCAGCTGATATCGTGCCGATTTGTGCCTAATGTGATCGATTACAGGCGCGCGCGCGGGAATTTCAAACAGCGTTTTTGTTATTTTATTGTGATATAAGTTATTGTGTATAAAAAAAAGATTCTTTGGGAAAGTTTATTGAAATCATGAATACAATCAGATGTTTAAGTATCGGTAACTAATTACCAGTCACCCTATGTCTATAATACGCATTTTGGATGCAAAAAGTTTCGATCAATATTTAGGTGGGTATCTAAAATGATTCTAAGGTGGAACTAAGTTTTCCGGAGCAGCTAGTATTAGTATAGAAAACTTATCGACTCACACTATGTTTGTGCTATATGACTTACTTTGTGGTTCCTATTTTAAACTACATCTTTATTTAGAAATAAGTAACTTATTAAAGTGAAGGTAAGTGAGACTTCTGTCTATAATTCACATTGTCCGCATGTTTCCGGATAGCTGATACAGCTTGTGCCGAACGGATTTCATTCAGCGAACAAAAAAATAAGATTATCTGATAGTCCGTTTGGGCAGCCTTTGTGGGCGTTATCTTTTTATGTAGCTGATCAAAGATGATGAGCCCTTTATATAAAGATATATTCATCACAGATTAAGTTTGTTATCAGCCAATGGATTCAGTACAAAACTCTCTGTGATAACTTGGATGAAGTGAAGCGTCAATGCCTAGCATTTTTACCGCCAAATTCCAAACTAAGCAGAGCGTTTGCTATGAGTACCTACTTAGACAACTGATAAACCTACATAACACTTTGCCCAATCGAGGAATCGAACCCAAGACCTCAAGTTTGGCAGGAGCGCTAACAAATAATATACTAAAAAAGCAGTAACGAATTGAAAAGCAATTGGAAAATGCATTTTATTGACAAGTCTCGCAATTTTAAAAATAGAAATGTGAGTTTGTATATTAAAGACAAAAGCAGGTCTTATTTTACAAGTGCTAATAAACGTCTAGTTTAATAATTTAAGAGATTATAACTTTACCCACAGAATAACAGTAATTCACTCCAATCAAACACACACATTTCCAACAAGCATCCTCACGAAAACTCCACAATTTACGACGCAGTTAAATTATCAAAATAACTAACGTAACGAGGTTATAAATAATGCGATAATATCGTAACTACGATGATAACGAGCGTTTAATTCGCGACAATTGTAATATTATATCACCTTAATGTTGCCGGCTCTTAAGGGCTGGGTAAGGCAGGCGTAGGGGTGTCAAAAACCTCACTCCTTTTTTGGCCCGACGAAGCCCACACACCCCAAGACTTCTTCCACTCACCCGGCCCGCAGCAGACGCACCGGGCGCAGGCGGAGGGTGGACAACGCCCTCTTCCAGCCCCCCTGAATGGGTCCAGGGCGACGGACGCGGGGATGTCCGCCGCCCCCACGTACATGGACCCGAGGTGGCGGCGCGTCGTGTTCACGCGCGCCCCTCTTAGACGTCGCGAGGGGAGTCTAACACCTCACTCCCCTCGCTGACTTGGCGAGGCCCGCGGGGCCGGCACCAGTCGGGGGTCGCGGAAGTATCTTCTGTTCCCGTGGCCCCAGGCGCAGGTATGAAACGGAACACCGGGTTGGTTTTTAGTCAGTATGGGTCTGACTAACCCTTCCGCTAGCCCCAGAAACAGACATCCGTGAGGATTTTCCACCCCATGATGTAATGTATGTAGAAAAAAACAGCCATAGCTTATATAATGGTTAACTGGCCTGTTGGTCTAGTAGTTAGTGGTCTTGACTGCTGTGCCGGAGGTCGTGGGTTTTAGCTTTATTAAGTAGTTTTTTTGTTTGTTTTCTAGATAACTATGTACATAAATACTATCTCTTTGTGTCATTTTATGAATTCAGTCAATTTGTAAATGTCAACGTTAGCTTTAAGCTTTTTGTTCGCATGTGATTAAAACATACAACTCTAAATATTTCAATCGCAAGATTCGCCCTACCGCGTCACGTGACGTTACTGTTTCGTCTTGTCACCTCTGACACATACAATGTCGCATGTTGCCTTAGAAACGCCATGTACAGGATGTACGCGACGTAATTATGGCGGGGGTAAATCTATCGATTGATATCTTAGACCATCCCTCTATAATTTTCGAAATCTGAGCAAAAACCTATGTGCTTGAAACATCAAGTCCAACAAACCCTACTAATATTATATATGCGAAAGTTGGTATGGATGTTTATTACTCTTTCACGCAAAAACTACTAAACGAATTTTGATGAAACTTTACTATAGTATAGCTTATACATCAAAATAATATATAGGCTATAACATATATAGATATTGCATCAGCATGAGTAATCCAAAATATAACGATACATGTAAAGTAAGTAGGAAAAAAATCTGCCATCTGCGAGCTACTTATTATGCGTGTTAATCCTACGTAGACGAAGTCGCGGGCACGGCTAGTGTTCTATAAGTTATATGTAAACTCATCAATCTTTAACATTACCAACTGGAAACCTAATGAAAGTCCTCTATGGTGTTCCAATAACTGTGCCCTGTTCAATTCAACGTGAATTTCTGTTTAGAACGTCACGGAATTAGTTCAGATTTATGTTACAGTTTCAGGGTCAAATGCAAACGTGTGACTAGCTTTCTAGGGATTATTAAAGCAGGAAGGAAATCGACATCCTTTTCTTTTTTTTTACGCGTGGTTAATGACTAACATGGTGTTAGTTACCAATTAAACGATTTTCTTACCTGATATTTAATTTTTGAGGACATATTATAGATAGACCTTAGGCCGGCAATACACGGACCGCTTGAAGCAGTCAGGGGCGACAGCTTCAAGCTGCGACTGCACAGTGAACTGCAGAGTTCTATGGACATACACGAACCGCTCGAGCAGTTGCAACTGATTCGGGCGGTCGACAGCACGGTGAATTTTCATCGTGCGGTCAAGCAGTCGCCAGGCATACACTGACTGCTCGAGCTGTCAACTACTCTCGCGCAGTCAGCCCCGCCCGCACTCTTCATTCCTTAGTTCCAAAAGCAAGCGATTAAATTCTCCATTATAATTTCATGTTTCTAATATTGGATGGGGAACCCCCAATTTTCTGAGCAAAAGCAGCAGAAGTGCTTCCGCCTCAAAATCTATAATGATACTGATTTGAAATGGCCAACTGCTCGAGCAGTTAAACTAACTGCTCGAGCAGTTATCAATGGCAGCCTCAAGCTGTTGACTCTTGACTGCAAGAGCAGTCCGTGTATGTTGATCACTAGGTAACTGCTCGAGCAGTCCGTTTATTGCCGGCCTTATTGGTAAGCTTCTTCAGAAAGGTCAGAATCGTAGTTCTTGCATTCCGCGTATGAGTATGACAACATGTATGGTATGAATGTAATCGAAGCAAAAGAGTTTCTGTAGTGTCTGCCTATCCCCATGGGAAAAAGGCGTGAGGCTATGTGTGTATGTGTATCTTATTTTTTAATAGTCGTATAATAACTTTTATTTAAAGAAACACACAAACAATACATGTTTGGACTTGTTTTGTTTTGTAACACCTTTTAATACCGTGTTTTTTGCAAATAAGTATTATTATTATTATTAACAATACATGTGGCGGTTTTACACCAGTCAGTTATTTTTTCCTTGATTTAGCAGGTGGAAACCTACTTATGGACGCTCAAACTTACCGACTGATGAGACAGTCTGTGCAGTGCCGGACTCTTTCACGCTAAATTTTATTATTATCTATACAATTCTGTTAAAGCACCATTTTTATTGCTCAGATATTGTTTGTTTTTTTTTTCTGCCGAAATGCAGGTATACCTCTGCCAAGCCTTTCGGGGATTACAAGCGTGACGTTATGTTTAGGTTATAAATTTTTTAATTGAAAATTCTGAATCAAGTCTTGAACAAGTTACTTAGAAATATACCAAGTTTGTACTTTTTGCGAAACTGGACTGCATATATCAATGCAAATAATATTTACTATTCCCTATTGTACTAGGTTTTTTTTTAATATTTGGGGCACTCCTTAACAACAACCCAATTTGTGCAATTCCCTGGCTACGTCAAAACGATATCCCTAAGGAAAAATGTCAGGCAAATTCGCGATAAAAATATTAAATGATAAAGCGAACGAGCAAATGTAAAAGGAACACCATTTTAGAATCCCGTGAGTAAACGTCGCTTGCAAACGACAAATTACCACCGGAATCAATTGGATGGGTGGGCATTTCTTTGAATAAATGCAGACTGTTATTATCCTATACTATGTGTGGTGTAATAATGAATGACAGATTGAGGAATGATGTGATAAAGCAACGTTGTGGTTTCAAAGAAGATGCAGTAACAACAATTGAAAAGAGTATGCGTAGATGGTTTGGTCACGTTGAAAGGATGGATGAAAGGCGACTAACGAAAGGTATTTACAAGGCAGATGTAAGTGGGAACGCCGGGTGAGGACGCCCTAGAAGGACATACATAGACCTTATTGGTGAGGTTCTTCAGAAAGGTCAGGTGCGTAGTACTCGCAACCGGCGTGTGTGTATGACAACATGTATGAATGTAAACGAAGCAAAAGAAGTATGTAAGAATCGTAGCATATGGCGCTCTGTAGTTTCTGCCTACCCCCATGGGAAAAAGGCGTGAGTTTATGTATGGATGTATGTATGTATCTTGTACTTACTGTCGTTTTATATTTCAGAGAAATAAATAAATAAATGATGATTATTGCATATAACTTTTAAAAAGGAGACTGTGGCAAAATATTAACAGACACACGAGTCGATCAAAGGTTAAGCTACGCTTGACGAGGTCGATCAGTGGATAGGTGACCACTCAAAGCACGTTAAGTTGGCCCCGGATGCGCATTAAAGTTGAGGAGAGGGGGCTTGTAACGTCATTATCTAGTATAAACTGAACCTACTGGCTAGTGACGTCATGCGACATTTTCTCTCGATGTATCGCGGTTGTTTTTTGATTAGGTACGTGAAAAAAGAAAAAATATGTGTCATAATATTTTCTTGTAATATAGATGAGGGACTAAAAACTAAAATTCTGTCAACTAGCCCATTGATAGCCTTCCGAGGTTCCTGCGGAACCCTAAAAATATTTAAACGATCGGCAGTTCTGTCTGTTCCCACCCTAAGTCCTCTGAGGGATAACAGGGATTATTTAAGGTCAACTGTTAAGGGTTTAATTCTCATTGTTAGATATAAGGTAAGGTAGTTAGTTAAGATAATATTTATTTATCACCTGCCAAGATAAGTTCGGGGGGTTTCAGTTCTGTGTGTTTAGGTCCTCAGACAGGTTAGTGTTTTTAGGCAGTTTTGTTTATGTCTGCTAGGCTTCGAGACGTGACTGGGTTATTTATAAACCTCCCTTTTAAACTACAAGTTCTACTTTTGCGAGAATTCATTCTATTATGATTGATAAGGCAATTATTTAATTTACGAAAACTACGTGCGGCATAAACACTCGAGAAGAAAATAAGATCCTGGCAGAGGCAATTAAAACATCCTCTTAAGGCCCGGCGCACATTGGCGGCATGGCACGGCAGGGGATTTTAGTAAGCGCAAATGTTTTGAGATCTTATTTTATCAGGCTTAGCGTCTACATTTCGGGATCCCAAGGCATGCCAGACCATCCCGAAGGATGCCGAAGCAGGCCGTAGCGTATCAATGAAATATGAGTCTTAACAGTTTTAATAAAGGATTCGGAATCGTTTGTATTATAAAAATCCTTTGCCGTGCAGTGCCGACAGTGGGCTTTGGGCCTAAAACACCTGCTATATGCCAGTAAAAATCCTGTCAAAATCGGTAAAGGCGTTGCAGAGATTAACGTCAAACAAAGAGACTGAAGACATGATTTTCTAATTTAACTATGTTTACATAAATGGACATTAAGTAAAACAAACTCTTATTTTGACATTAAAACAGGCGCTTCAGGATTCTTCATTTATAGATTTTCTATAGTTTTTTTTACACTATTTGTATTTCTGTTTTACATTAAGTAAATACAATCCTTTCCACGAAGACCCGTCGAGATCAGCGAAACTATATTAAAATAGAGCCTCGAAGGATAAGAAAATAGTCCGAATAGTATCGAACTAAAAGCATTTTGTTATTACAAGAAACCATCCAAGCATGGTATGACCACGCAGGGAAGGGTTCTGTAGGCGGGTTTAATATTCACGCATGCACAGTATCGATTTTATTTATAGCAGAAGTATATATATATTTTAATAGCACTTTGCATGCGGCTACGTCTGCGCGGATTTCGTACTTCTCCCTTTGAACTTCAACATGTCCTCTACCCCTTCGTAATTTGGGAAAATAGCCTATGTTTCTCGGTGATTATACGAGTGTAGCTACAAACTAAAAACTAATCTTTTCTAGGATAGTTGAAACTGTGGAAAGTATAGTTAAAGAAAATATCTATTTCTCATTAAAGTCACAAATAACGTTGTATTTTTGTGTTAACAATGTACAACCTACGTATCCCTTAAATGCTTATCGGAATGTTTTTTTAACATAATTCGGATAAATGAAAGGGAAGTCCCATCACTGACTTTAAAACGACCGCTTCATTGTTCACTGGTTTTTGGAATACAAGAAATAAATTCCGTATAGTTTTCAAGTAAAATATTTATCAAGCAAACGGGTCGTAGTTATCAAGTGGACGGACGAATTTAAATTGAAGGGGTTCCGTTTTTGCGCTTTAACTACGTAACCCTAAAAAGAAAAAACCTTTCTCACCATTCAATTTATTTTCCACGGCCATACTTACAACATCCTCAAAAAAAAAAGCCGCAACTTTTCATAAATGAAGGCAGTAGTTAAGTACGTACCTGAAAAGAAAAACAAAGAAATTAGGAACATTCTAGAACAATGAACAATGAATTAATTCCGATAGCATTTTGACGCAGAAGTGTCTGGAATTTTTTGAGTAAAAACCTTGTGTTTTTAGGGTGTCGTAAGTTATTATTTTTATAACGTTTGGACACGAAAGCATTTATGAAGACTGACGTTCCTTCGTCATATTTTTGCGTGGTTTATGTATAGAGACCAGAACAACAAGCTACCCCAACTTCTCAAATTTCTTTGATGGTTTTTGAATTTTATTACGAAATAATAGGGTTCGTGTTCAATTTAAAAAGTTTGACTGTATTACAAGAAAATTTGACAGTGTGTTTTGTGTGTGTGTTTGCTTATTTGTTATTATTTATTTTTCCAGCTTAAATCTAAAATTACAGAATAACCGATTGTCATAGAGTACCTACTTATTTAAATTACTATTTAACTATGCCTTACTATAATTTATAATAATAATATTCCATGACTATTCACACAACGCCATCTAGTCTCAAGCAGAGCTTGTGTTACTTAAGTTACCTTTCTAAATAATATAGATAAATCATATTGACTGGCCTGTAAGTTCTAGTAGTTAGTGACCCTGATTGTTATGCCGGAGGTCATGGGTTCGATTCCCACCCAGGACAAATGTTTGTGTGATGAGCACAATCATTTGTTCTGTGTCTGGGTGTAATTTATCTATAATATGTAAGTATTTAGAAATATATAAGTATGTTTATCAGCTGTTTAGTACCCATAACACAAGCTCTCAAGCTTAACTTGGGACTAAATGGCGTTGTGTGAAAAGTTGTGGAATATTTATTTATATTAGAGATAAATTACACCCAGACACAGAACAAATGATCGAACTCATCACCCAAACGTTTTTTCTGGGTGGGAACAAACCCACGATCTCCGGTATAGCACCTAGCATAAACCTAAATATTACTTACTGAAGTCACATCTGTCCTAAAGCCAGTGTACACAAGCGAGAGCCCTGTGAAGTTAATAAGCAACAAAACGGTAACATAGTTCTAACATAACGACATAGAGGTTTGGGGCTCGCTTAATTAAACGGACCTCTTATATGTGGGGAGACTGGAAGTGGCTACAAATGTTGAGTAGAATAAAGGTGGTGTTATGTGCCGGTGAGGCAAGGCGTAGATGGGATATTACTTAACATTGAAACTATACACAACTATATTATAATTTCACAGAAATATTAGTGCAAAGTCAAATTGCCATGTAGGTAGGTACAATGCAATGCAATGCATTACCGCTGAAATAAAACTTTTGGCGCAGCCGTGAGCCCGTGAGACTTGCCATTTTATGTTATTTTGTTTCTACTGTGCGTGTATCCAGATGTTGCCAATAAATGTTTTTTCTTTCTTTCTTTTTTCCAATCAGGCCTAGTCAAATAGAGCGTTACATATAAAAGTGCAAATGTGAATGTAAATTATGTTGCAACCCAACATGAAGACGCATTATCTAATGTTCAGTAGTAGTTATCTAACAGCTGATTTTTCAATAGTAGGATATCTTTTATTAAAAGAATAAATATGGCGTTTGGACATCGCTCAGTTAGGTTCACTCAGGTTCGCTCAAAAAAATATAGGTACTTACCATCACAAATAACGTGGCTTTTTATTGGTTATAATAGAATTCACAAAATCAGTTCAGTAGATCCCGAGATTACTTCTACAACCTTACACACTTTACCTCATTATATGATTATAGTGTAGATCTGTCACATCGTTTACTAAACATTCTAAACGTGTCACTTCCATTTAGTCTTTATCCAAGTAAATGGTTGGGGGGGGGCAGAATTGCAATTTGCATTGACTACAAAAGGGTTCAGACAGTGTGTGACGAACCGTGTCAATTTGGTACCAGCAGTGCTCCAGGGCCTAACAATTGAAGAGTTGGTAGGTTATGGTCTCGTAGTAAAACAATGTCTTAACTAAATTACAGCTTAAAAGTAAAGGACTTGAAACCAAACCAGAATCATATAGTTTTAAGCTAATCGTTCCAGGATCTTCTCGGGCAACATGGACACTAAATAATTAAATTAATCTAAATGATAATACAGGTACTAGCTGCCCCGACAAAACTTCGTTCCGCCTCGGAATAAACTTATGTTGTGTTACCATCTTGCTTTTAGCTTAAGACTTGTCAAATGTCAAATTGTCATCTGATAATGGACTGGGAAGACATTTGTCACCGTCTGTCATGCATGTCATCAAAGATGGCGCTGCATTTAAAAATTGTAAGTAGGTATAAAAAAAACAATTTTCTTCCTATCATTTTTTGAGACCAAATGTGAGGCCTGTGGTCGTCTCTAGGATATCTATTTCCATGTAACATTTCATTACGATACGTTCAGCCGTTTAGTCGTGAAAGGTCGACAAACAAACAAACAGAACTACTTTACCATTTATTACATTAGTATGGATTATTAACTTAATAATTAGACTTTATTATTATTATTTTTCTTTTTTTTACTTTGATATGTTGGGTTTGTAGATTCCCACATTTATAAATCTAAGTTTCTTAAACCCTTGCCCTTATATTATTTTAATTTCGTTGTTAGATAATATATTTAATTTTATTTCATAATTGCAGATACCTATACAAAAATAAATAAAACCCAGTTCTATTGTCCAAACTTCCGTAGTTTTTTTTTTCAAATACAACACAGTAAAACTACGACAGATCAATCTCAATTTGTTTAACAAACGAACTAGCAAACAAAAATAACTTCATTCACTTTCATTTGTAATGGCGTTGTACGTACAGTCAACAGCAAAAGTAGATGATCAAAATCAGAAATTCAATACTAATGAACGGAGTTCGCGCCAGAACTGTGTGGCGTCGAAGTGATTCAAAAGTATGTGATTGTAAATTATACCAAACATTTACTACCAGTACAGCTGCCATATGTATGTGATCAGTTTTGACTCCAAAAGTTATAAACTCAATTCGTATCAGAACTAAGAAGTGAAAAAAAAATTCAAAACTAGTGAACAGCTAAAATCAAAAATTAAATGATGAAACTGAGGCCACGTAATCGTGAAGCAAATAATTCATCCATACGTATTTTTTTATTAACCCAGTAATTTAATTTGTTATGTTTAAAACAGCTGAATTTGATAAAAAAAAATGCATATTTAATATATTTCATCCAATTGAACCCCTAAAAAAGCACAATGTTCATTGATAAAAACTTATTTACAAAAAAAACAACCAACTTCCAAAAAAACACTACAAAGTGAAAAATATTAAAGTTATTTTTCATTTTGAAATGTTTTTTTGGAAGTAGGTTGTTTTTTTTTGTAAAAATGTTTTAATTTTTCACTTTTAGTGGGTCAGTTTGTAATTTATCTAAGTTACAATAGCCCAATGACAACTGCTCATCACCTCTTACAACATATTGCTATTCTCGATACAGGGACGTTAATTGTTGAGGAGTTCTCCTAGTAAGATCCACGAGAACTGGAGCTCCATGGTGAAGGCATCATCACCACTATGCATTTTGACAAGTTTAAATTACTTAGCAACTACATTAAAGTACCTAATCGAATCGCAACCCGTGAAATACTTAGGTATAATTGAGTAGTTCCGATGCCCATCTGTGGTCTTCATCATCAGTTCCACTTTAGCAAACGGTGCTCTCCGAGAGCGAATGCACGAGTTACTAAACAAAATACCCAAATCACTATAGGTGTTCCTATAAAATTTGAGGTTTTCCCTCGATTTCCATAGGATCCCTTCATCAGATTCTGACTTGGTGACAATGAGACCACAGCGAGAGTATACCCTTTCAAACAAAAAAATAATTTTGCAAATCCGTCTATAAATGACGAAGTTATGCCCAAACATACATAAAAAATATACATATAAACATCCGAATTGATAACCTTCTCCTTTTTCAGAAGTCGGTTAAAAATAATATAATTCAAAAACTTTAGTATTTAAACTGGTTTTTTTTTGTAACTTCTGTCAAATGTTTAAAAGTAGCTGATGTGATACAAAACGATAATTGAATAAATATTATCATCTTTGCATGTTTGTGAATTTATGTCAATGTTCAAAAGTAGCTGATGTGATACAAAACGATAATTCAATAAATATTATTATCTTTGCATGTTTTTGAATATAAGTCAATGTTCAAAAGTAACTGATGTGATACAAAACGATAAAACAATAAATATTATTATCTTTGCATGTTTTTGAATATAAGTCAATGTTCAAAAGTAACTGATGTGATACGAAACGATAATTCGATAAATATTATTATCTTTGCATGTTTCAAATTTATGTCAATGTTCAAAAGTAGCTGATGCGATAAAAATCATAACTCAATGATTGCTTTTGCCCAGTCGGCTACAATATATTAAAACCGGAAGGTAGATTGATATTTTACATTAATGAGCAGAATAGCTTTAATATAATCCTGAATATTGTATAGGTAGCAGATTTCCGTTGAAAACGTAAGAAAATTATATTTCTTGAACATTTACCTATATTATTTGAATGTATGAATTATTTAGTAATCAGTAAATTTTCAATAATATTATTAATGATTATAAGCTACTTTTGAACATTGACATAAATTCGAAACATGCAAAGATAATAATATTTATCGAATTATCGTTTCGTATCACATCAGTTACTTTTGAACATTGACATAAATTCAAAAACATGCAAAGATAATAATATTTATTGAATTATCGTTTTGTATCACATCAGCTACTTTTGAACATTGACATAAATTCACAAACATGCAAAGATGATAATATTTATTCAATTATCGTTTTGTATCACATCAGCTACTTTTAAACATTTGACAGAAGTTACAAAAAAAAACCAGTTTAAATACTAAAGTTTTTGAATTATATTATTTTTAACCAACTTCTGAAAAAGGAGGAGGTTATCAATTCGGATGTTTATATGTATATTTTTTATGTATCTTCGGGCATAACTTCGTCATATATAGACGGATTTGCAAAATTATTTTTTTGTTTGAAAGGGTATACTCTTGCTGTGGTCTCATTGTCACCAAGTCAGAATCTGATGAAGGGATCCTATGGAAATCGAGGGAAAACCTCAAATTTTATAGGAACACCTATAGTGATTCGGGTATTTTGTATAGTAACTCGTGCATTCGCTCTCGGAAAGCACCGTTTGCTAAAGTGGAACTGATGATGAAGACCACAGGTGGGCATCGGAACTACTCAATTATACCTAAGTATTTCACGGGTTGCGATTCTATTAGGTACTTTAATGTAGTTGCTAAGTAATTTAAACTTGTCAAAATGCATAGTGGTGATGATGCCTTCACCATGGAGCTCCAGTTCTCCTGGATCTTACTAGGAGAACTCCTCAACAATTAACGTCCCTGTATCGAGAAAAGCAATATGTTGTAAGAGGTGATGAGCAGTTGTCATTGGGCTATTGTAACTTAGATAAATTACAAACTGACCCACTAAAAGTGAAAAATTAAAACATTTTTACAAAAAAAAAACAACAAGTTGGTTGTTCATTTTGGAAAAAAGTTTTAATTAATGAACATAGTGCTTTTTTAGGGGTTCAATTGGATGAAATTTGGCATATATTAAATATGCATTTTTCATAAAAAAATCCAGCTGATTAAAACATAACAAATTAAATTACTGGGTTAATAAAAAAATACGTATGGATGAATTATTTGCTTCACGATTACGTGGCCTGTTTCATCATTTAATTTTTGATTTTAGCTGATCACTAGTTTTGAATTTTTTTTTCACTTCTTAGTTCTGATGCGAATTGAGTTTATAACTTTTGGAGTCAAAACTGATCACAAACATATGGCAGCTGTACTGGTAGTAAATGTTTGGTATAATTTACAATCACATACTTTTGAATCACTTCGACGCCACACAGTTCTGGCGTGAACTCCGTTCATTAGTATTGAATTTCTGATTTTGATCATCTACTTTTGCTGTTGACTGTACAAACCGACGGACTAATACCAATAAATATATCAGGAAAATGCTCGTCGGCCATTACTTTCAGCTAAAAATAAATATCTAAGTGTTACTGCGAATAAACTTGGGTCGCGGCCGGTTAATGAGTTTCTTTACAAGGTTTTTGTGCCTTTGTTTTCTTAGCTTTTGTCAAGGTTAGCTTTTTTAGTTTTTTAGGTGTACGTTTATGATTTTACCGTGATTCCTGCTAGGCTTCCACTTTCAGGTCAGTCGGCTGTCCTTTCAGATATTTGACGACATATATAATTACTTCGTTCCGTCCCGAATGTATTTGCTAATTCATTGTCATTGCGCGCACCTTTAACATATCAAACGTCGTCATCAATTTGTGTAATCCTTGTATTTTCTTTTTTTCCCTCAATATTTTTATATTTTTTCTGCAATTCGAGGTGGAGACAAATCCAATAAATCACAAACCATGAAAATCGCTCAGCACTTTTTTTTGTCACAAGTTTAAGTCAGTTTTATTTAAACTTATATTATAAAGAGGTACTTCTTAAAATTTGTGAGTTTGTGAAGTTGTAGGGATAATCTCTGGTTCTACCTCACAAATCCAGGTCCAGTTGAAAACCAGCGTCAGGCACTAGTTGTCTGGCATTTTTTCTGAGAAATTGTGCCTTGCGGCTGCGCCAAAACTTGGACCCTTTTGGCGCAGACGCAAGGCACACAACTTTTATTCGTCCTGTTAATTCAATTGCTTAATTTCTTTTAATTGAACATTTTTGTCCTTTTTTTTGTTTTTTTTTTATATATTATCGTGTGCCTTTTGGGCCAAACAGCTTTTACTGTCTTTCTTACTGAATCGATTTTGAAAATTATTTTACCAATAAAAAGCCACATTATTTGTAAGTGTCATATTCTGTTTTTTTTTTGTTTCAAAACTCCTCTTGGTCGGAGAGGATCATAAACTTTGAAGAAAAATGTATAACAGTCACGTCAACGAAGATGCGGGCGAAGTGTACCTCTACAATCAAAGGTTATAATTATGCAATTTTAAGGCAATTTCATGCAATCAGGCTGAAAGGAAGCAAACAAGTTTGTGTTAATTAATTATAATCAGTGATAACATCAAAATGTCCACTCATTAAATATATTACCGACTAATTTGATAGCAAATATCAGGCTGATATCGGTTGATATGTTTGTTTATCATTTAATCAATCTTTTTGTTCCTAACAATCGCTCTAGATACCGTAAAAATTGAATGGCAATAGGCTTGCCCCCAATTTTATTACTCCTACTTTTGGTGGACTAATTTCTTCCTAGTTTATTAATAGATGACAATTTGACATTTGACAAGTCCTAAGCTAAAACAAAGGAGGTAACACAATATTAATTGATTCTAATGCGAAGCGAAGTTAGCCGGGTAGCTATAAATATAATAATGTATCACTTCTTCTCTCTTCACTATAAGAGGTCTAAACAATAATAAATTAATCATTTATCTATTCTTCAGACAACAAAAGGTCCACACTTGACAAAAAAAAACAATCTTAAAAATAATAACTAAGAGTTGTGTTTCCCCACCTTTGGGAGAGACTGGTACCTGAAGTAGGTTTTAGGAATAAAACCTGTGTTACAAGTCACCTGGACCCTCACCTCGGTAAGATTTTTGTAAAATGTCCAGGCGATCATTAGCGCTTGCTAATGATCGCCTGGACATTTTACAAAAATCTTACAAAAATCATGCAGTAAAATAAAAAAAATAAGCTTAGCTTTTCTTGCCCTAATTCAAGCTAAAACAAAAAACCATACGCGTGCATATCAGTATCATCGCGACCTCAATCAGGCGCGGTGATGAAAGAGCGCCCTAATTAGTGACCCTGTTCAGTGCCGTTGCAATTAATGGCTACGTTCCTAAGAGTTTTCTGTATCATTGAATACAAGATGCGGTTGATACTAAGTTACAAAAGAATCTTTCTTATAAATCGTATTTGATTTTTTTTTTAATTTTAGCACACAAATATGCTGAGGCGGACTTAATTTCATAGGCATTTTCTACCTCTCGATATTCAATACTTAATATCTTTGTTGCTTTCCACATGTATTCTTAGGTGGTAACTTTATAAATTAGACCATTATGGACCCTGTAGGACACAGCCAAAGGGCAGAAGTGTTGAAGCTATGTTTTACGAGACCATATAGTTTTTAGGGTTCCGTAGTCAACTAGGAACCCTGATAGTTTCGCCATGTCTGTCTGTCCGTCCGTCCGTCCTCGCTTAATCTCTGTGACCGTTAGCACTAGAAAAGCTGAAATTCGGTACCAATATGTGTATATCAATAACGCCAACAAAGTGGTAAAATAAAATTGGAAAAAAATGTTTTATTAGGGTAGCCCCACTATTTGTAAAGTGGGAAATGATTTTGTTTTTAATTTCAACCCTAACTTGTGATATATTGTTGGAAAGGTATTTAAAAATGAATAGGGGTTTACTAAAATCATTTTTTGATAATGTCAATAATTTCGGAAATAATCGCTACACAAGTAAAAAACAATGTGTCCCCCCCCCCCCCCCTCTAACTTTGGAACCATAAGTTTAGAAAATATGAAAAAAATCTGAAATGTAGAACTTTATAAGGACTTTCTAGTAAAATTATTTTGAACTTGGATGGAAACAACAGTATTTGTACAAAAAAGACAAAAAGTTGTACAAAATAATTTCTGGACTAAGTTTGTAGTATAATCGTATGCAAGCATTTTGAACACTTATTGTGACGGACGGGAAACTACGAAACCCTACACTGAGCGTGGCCCGATACGCTCTTGGCCGGTTTTCAATATAATGAGAATGAAGAATGTACAACGTAAGGATAATCAAACCTCGGAAAAAAATACTTACTATCTTAATATCTCTTTAGGTACCTACATTGCAAGCCGTTTTACATTATTTTTTCGATTCGGCTCTAGTTAAGTATGGAATATAATGCATGTATGAATTACCAATCAGCATTTGATGTAAACAGATGCAATACTTCACGTGATAAAAGTTAAATATTTAATAATTGGGCCAAATTGCAAAAGATCGAAAAAATAAACAACTGAGTGACACGACCATGGTTTGCAATATACAAGACGAATGTGTAAGTGCATCCGTATAAGTAGGTAAATTTTTGTTACTCATTCACGCTGAAACGGCTGATCGTATTTTGGTGAAATGTGTTAGGAAGATATCTCATCTCCTGGATTAACACATAGGCTACTTTTCGTTCCAGAAAAATCAAGTATTTGCGTGAGAATTTTTAACAGTGGCGAGCGGCTAGTAATTTTCTGTCTAAGCCTGTTTCCAACTATGTTAGAGACGACTTCCAGTCTTACCAAATGCAGCTGAATGACATGGAGTTACTGCCTTTCTAACCTCCACAACCCAATAACTGGGTAACACGAAACCTCCCAATAACACAAGCGTCGAATTCTTCAAACAAAAATATATTCTACAAGCCGTAATTTTAAAACGTAATTTAATTAACCAGGACCAAGGTCCTATGAAGCCGACCCGTAAATTCGCAGGACGTAAAACAAATTGCCCTATATGACGCCAGTGGGTCTAACTCCGCCGGGAATAGTGACAATTATTTCAATTGCGGTGGGCGTCGCTTTTAATTTGATACTTTAATTAAATATCTTTAGGTTTTACACGGGAGTTTTGCCTTAGGTATTTTCTTTGTACGCATTTTTTTCATTAATTTATTAATTGGCCTAGCCTTTTCCCAACAATATTGAGATATTTTTCCAGTTATCTGAAAAGAAAGAAAAGGAAGAAAATATGTTTATTTGGGAGACGCACACGAATTTAACAGTAGGTATAAAACTAAAACTAAATTTAATATATTAAGCGAATAACAAAAAGACCTGTGCGAGACCAAAAAGACCTCAGCACGATGCCACGATATTCAATCGATCAAGCGTTTCGATATTTGTTTTTTTTTTTCATTTTTTTTTATCTGGCCATCAATAACTGGTAAACACGATACTCCTTAGGTAAAATGGTAGTCAGACTTTTGGGGTTTTGACAGTTCCATCTTTGACGGGTCCATCAGTTTAATGTGTTTTTAAGACACGGAGCCTAGATGGTTCTTGAATGGTCACCCATCCACGGACGCCGCATCGCCAAGTGTATGTTAAGCCTCTAATACTGGTTTTCTCCACATCACCGAACGGTTGACTGGTAGAAAATGCCTATGGCATTAAGTCCGCCTCTGCATATTTGTGTGCTTCAAGTGTAAAATCTATACATATAATAAAATTGTAGAAAAGTGGTGTCTGTACAATGGAAATAAATAAAAAAAAAGTAGCAGGGGTTGTTATTATATCGATGCCGAACCCGAAATTGTTTTTTTTTTTTTTTGTCTGTTTGTCGGTATGTTTGTGCACGCTAATATCAGAAACGGCTTATTCGATGTAAATGCGGTTTTCACTAATATATTGTAGTAAGCTTCACTTAACATTTAGTGTTTATTTCATGTTAATCGGTTCATAAATAAAAAAGTTATGTCAATTTAAAGAATCACGGCGAACATTTGCTAAGGTATTCTATCAGAGCACCTACACGCCTCGCGATTATTGCGATTCACTTGAATACTGTTTGCATATTTCATTTATTTAAATTTTAGGGTTTGTAGGTTGGGTTCTTTTAACCGACTTCAAAAAAAGGAGGAGGTTCTGAATTCGACGGTATGTTTTTTTAGGTATGTTAATTTTCATTTATTAGGGATAAGTGGATAACCCTATTACCATGACATGTATTGTTAACAAATAACAATATAAAAATAAATTCATGGCAATTATTTGTATGGGAACAACTAAAAATGGAAAAATAAAAATCTGTTTTGCAAAAAATAAAACCGACTTAAAAAAAAACACTAACCGGTGTAAAATAACTCTAAATTCGGAAGTCGGTGGCCCATCATGAATGAGACAAAACCACCAAAGCCACAGACTTCCTAATTTAGAGTTTTTTTACACCGGTTAGTGATTCTTTTAAGTCGGTTTTATTTATTGCAAAAAAGATTTTTCTTAATTTTCTTTAAATTTTTTAACCCCCGACGCAAAATGAGGGGTGTTATAAGTTTAACCGCTATGTGTGTGTGTCTATCTGTCTGTCTGTGGGACCGTAGCGCCTAAACGGGTGAACCGATTTATGTGCGGTTTTTTTTATTTGAAAGCAGGGTTTCTTGCAATGGTTATTAGACATGATTCATCAAACTCGGTTTAGCCGTTTCAAGGTTATCAGATCTTTTGTGTTAGGTACCGTGGCTATTTTAGACGTCTGTGGGTATTAACTTTACTTACAAACATATGTGTGGCTTAAAATTTCAAACACCCAAGTATGTTATATTAACAAGCAAGATTATGGCAAATTTGGTCTGATGCAGCCAGGATGACAATAATAGCAGATATGTCGTGTTTGGATTCATTTTAACCAGCATTTGATTCTGCACACAATGCACTGATGGCAACAGGGTGAGCTGATGCTGCAGCCAGGCTATCCAGCACACCATTAGGTAGGCTCTTGACAAAATAATAGCAAAAATGTCGTGTTTGGATTCATTTTAACCAGCATTTGATTCTGCACACAATGCACTGATGGCAACAGGATGAGCTGATGCTGCAGCTAGGCTATCCAGCACACCAGTAGGTAGACTCTTGACAAAATAATAGCAGATATATCGTGTTTGGATTTGTTTTAACCAGCATTTGACTCTACATACAATGCACTGAAAATTTCTCATAACTGTAAACTCTATAAAACAAAATTAATGCGTTTGAAAATTATAAAATAAAAGCTAAATTAAAAATTTAAAAAACCCCCATCGCAAAAAAGTAAAACATTTAAAAAGTTAAAAATAACACTTTCCTATCGTTGAGCCATGAAATTTTACGTAACGTCGGGGTATGAGTATTAGGAACGTTCCTTACTTAAGCGTGTTACGTACGTTAAGTAGGTACGTGTTTACTAAATAACTCAATTTTCCATTTAGTTATAAACGAGTCCAGTTTCCAGTCAGCCTATGTTTTGCGATGACCATTAATAAAGCCCAAGGTCAGACGCTGAAAGTTGTGGGTGTAGATCGAATCTAAGTTTCAGCTGTTTCTCGCACGATCAGTTGTATGTGGCTCTGTCACGGGTTAGCAATCCTAGGAGCCTGTATGCTTTCATCCTCGATGGCCATACCTACGTCAAAATTAAATATCGTATACGGAGAAGAATTACTGTTAAGTGAATTTTTAGCTACCCAAACGACGGTACATGTAATTCAAATTGTTGCCCGAAAAGTCACTATTCCATGCGGACGAAGTCGCGGGCACAGCTAGTACTTAAATAATAATACCTACACCAAGTACCTGATAGTACCAAAACACAATTAGCAAAAACGTGGATGTGCTATAGATAACTAACTATAGATAACCCACTCTTTTCACAAAGTACAACGTTACAGTTAGGTTATGTTAAATAACTTGTTGCGGAAGGATCAAACGTTTCCGAGACCCAATACTCAATACTTTTATTGCATTCCACATGTATTCTTAGGTGGTAAAACTTAAAATTAGATCATAACATGGACCCTGTTGGGCACAGCAAAATAAGTGAGTTTAGGAGCCCCAGCGCATGTGTAAGACCAGCAGGCCTGGCCATATTGCAAATTCTATTTCTATTCTATTTCTATTAGAGAGAGAAAATGGTGTACATGGAATCATCTGTTTGTCAACTGTCAAGTGTATTTCATTTTCAGCCATATAACAAACTCAACTCGTTAACACTTGACAGTTGAAAAACAGCTGATTCCATATACGCCTTTTTCTTCTCTTTTGTCGCCTTATCGATTACGATAATAGAAATAGAATTTTTAATATGGCTAGGTCTGCTGGGTAGTTTTCAGTCAGTAAATTAATATTAATATTATTATTATTAATTTTTGCCCAGTTACACCTACCTTGTTCGATCTCTGCACCACCTTAAGGTAGACTGGTAGAAAATGCCTAAGGCATTAAGTCCGCCCTTGTACAGTTTTTTTTACTTGTGCATAAAGTTTTAATAAATAAATAAATAAATAAATAAATCAGCCAAAACCTTTTCCTAAAAAACAACTTAAGTATCTAACTTTAATTGACTTTAGTAACAGTCGTTTATACCTACCAAAGTTTGGTTTAGTTAGTACGGTGTCGGTCAAGGCCAATCCTATTAATGTGAGTAGTAAGGTTACAACGGTAGTAAAGATCCCAAGGCATGTATTATTTTGATGACTACGAGTTACTATGCCATCAAAACTACAATTTCTGGGTATTTGTTAGGGAGGAAGATGGATAAGAGAGTGTAGAACTCAAGATAATGAACAACTTATACTAAATAATGATGTTATAAGTAAAAAGGTGTGGATAGGCTATAAGCGCTCAGCAAGCGACACGTTAAAATGAGGCTAACTAGCTACACTTGACCTCAGTGTCGCGTCGCGCCGTCAACGGACGCGTGCGTGCGTTAGTGTGCCGTTTTTGAAGATCGAATGTTGTTTAGGTAACCTATCTACACCTTTTATCATTGATAACACCAAAGTTGGCTGGTACAAAAAGCCTGTAGCAGTAGATCCGCCTCTGTACGTCACCGGCACTGCGCATACATACATAAATCTATACATTTTAATTTAATTTAATAAAAAGAAAATTGCTATCTTCTGAACTCCTCAACCGATTTCAAATAATCTTTCACTGATAGAAACTGACTGACCGATTTGTATGATTTATGTCCGTTGTCTAATTATCACTTGCTTTAAAAACGGGGACGTTTGAACCATCCATGCCTGAGAGATATTTCTCGACGGCATCAGCATGTTAAGCTACTTCCGAGGCCTATAGGCGGCATAAACACTGATACCGAGTTAATCACTAACCTCACGAAAGAAAAACACTCATTGAAAGCTAGACTACTGCCGAAGAACTTAGAATATGTTGAGTTCCTGACAGAAATAGGCTATTTGACCAAAATTTTAGTTTTTAGTCCCTCATCTAGATTACAAGAAAATATTCGACACGTATTTTTTCTTTTTTCACGTAATCAAAAAATAACGACGACACATCGAGTTAAAATGTCGCATGACGTCACTAGACAGTACATTTTATGCTAGGTAATGACGTTACAAGGCCCCACTCCTCAACTTTAATGCGCTTAATCTAAGCAGTTTTCCATCAATTAGAAAAAGAAAAAAATACGTGTCGAATTTTTTTTTTGTAATCTATATGACGGACTAAGAACTAAAATGTTGTCAAATACCCCATTGTTAAAAGCGAACACAGAGTCCTAACTACAGAAACGTAATTCCCAAGACAATGCCGGCGTTTAATAGCTTCAAATATAAACCCCTATAACAACACCACATATGCCATATACCCCATAAATCCCAACAAACAAGGACATAGCAGTTCTCCTTGTTCAACGCCGTGAATGCACGCATGGTATATTAAATTCTTGAACGTGATCCAACGTTATGAGTGCATGTTATACAAAAGAATGATATGATGTTGAGTCTTTGAGAATGAATGTTAGAACTGTGGCCTAGTTTTCAAAGGAGTATATATACAGGGTGTCTCATTCAAATCGGTCAGTATGGGAAAGTCTGAAACTATAAGAAATACGAAGATCTGTTCTGAGGAACCATGTCATCGATTTTATTAAGAAGAAAAACTGCATTCATACATTTAAAAAAAACATCTGTACTATTGTAGTTATATTGTAAACGTGGTCACTTCGAGCACCTACTAAAATAAATTAAACTATGTGGAAACAATGCATTTTATTCATTTTAGACATCATGTTTTATACAGACATTTACTGCTTAATACCTACACAATCGATATCTAAATAGAAATAGTGTAGGTTTTTTTTTCAAAATAACTGGGTTCGATTCCTGAACGGAGTACAGATGTTTTTTGAAATGTATGAATGCAGTTTTTCTTGTTATTAAAATCCATGACATGGTCCCTCAGAACAGATCTTCGTATGTCTTATAGTTTCAGACTTTCCCATACTGACCGATTTGAATGAGACACCCTGTATATAAGTTTGGTAGAGGGACTATCGTTGACCTGGATTTACGAAAAGGATTTCAGTTGTTTTTTTTTTCATCTTTTTGTCAACTTATATGATTAAGGAGAGTTTGTGGTTAAACAATAACAGCCTCACGGTTGGATCGAAGGTTAAGCAATGATTGACGAGGTAGGTCTGTGGGTGGGCGAACATTCATTGCATGTCCAGAACCACATGGGTTTAGTGTCTTCAAAAGCACATTGGCAAGCAACTGATGGTCCTAGACTGGTTGCAGTTTGTCAGACTTTCGGGCTTCTGACTATTTGTAACGAATGTCTTAGATCTACAAATAACAGCCGGGATCAACGGCTTAACGTGCCTTCCGACAAACACTATCTTCAGATGGGTAACCATTCATTACATATTATCACAGTATAAATATTAATACAGTAGGACGACGCCTTTGATCTCTGGAAAAATGCCGACAACTTCTACACGCGTTAGACTTGAATAATACCTCCCGCACTACGAACATCGTTTTGTTCGCAGTGCGGGAGCGGCTTTCCCGGGTCTCGTCCCTCACACCCCGCACGATTGCCCTGTCTAGACGGCTTCTTCGGACGACTGTATGGTTTTAGACTGTGATATTAAGTAATGAATGGTTACCCATCTTCGGATCGACTTCACCAAATGTAACCTATCTTGTCCAAATGCAAACATTAATAAAACCAATTGTAAGATATTCCTTTAAAATTACCAACATACATTCCTAGAACCACTTACAGTGTTCTCAGAAGATTATTTATTTACGGCAACGTGACACGTGAACCGCTACGTCGATTTAAAGTAACAACTTTAACTTCGAAGCTCTAAAAGTAGCCTTCAAGCGAAACTTCACTATTAAGGAGGGGTTGGCAAAGTTTAAGCTAGGCACTAAGTGAGGCCAAGTTATAATTGAAGTTTTTGGTGACGGCGGGAGTTTAGAATGTGTGAAGTGGGTGGTTAGGTTAGTGTGTGAATCAGCACAGTCCCTCTGTCTTTTCCTAGGGAGTGGATAATTTTGTGCGGGTATTGCTCAGTCCATTTTCTATGTCTTAATAAACTGGGAAGATATTTGTCACCCGAAATATCATCCAAGATGGCGCTCGTTCGAAAAATTATTAGAAAAAGTATTCCTAATAATTATTTTATGGAGGACCTTTCATGTTTTTTTATAAATCTATTATCCTATTCCGGACGAAGACAAATATAAAAACACAAAAATCATATAAATTGGTTCAGCCGTTCTTTAGTTATATATAAATGGTGTAACTAACACGACTTTTTAAAAAAATACTCGACCGATCTAATAAATACTTTCTTCTTCCGATCATCACCTGATCTGACCTTTCTAGATATATAAGGCCACTTTAATTTTATAAAAAAAAAACAAATTCTAAGTGAACGAAGTCGCAAAAAACACTTAGTGTAAACTAAACTGAATGCTTCAAATTATTATTTACCTATATTTTACCCGACTCGTTGGTAAATCAATTGATGGGATGCTTGTAAGCTTCAAGACCCCTCCATTTTCGAAGTCAGATATTTAAGGGTACTTCATAAAGAAAGGCATTGTTCAGTTTTGAATAGACAGCTTAATATACTTGAGTTTTCTGAATAGGTGGTTACGGTTTGTGAAAGAATAAAAGGTAAAGGGTTTAATAGGTAAAGGCTTTAATATGTACTTGCTAGGTACTAGACTTGGTCAAACTACAACCACAGTATAAATATTAATACAGTAGGACGACGCCTTTGATCTCTGGAAAAATGCCGCCAACTTCTACGCGCGTTAGACTTGAATAATACCTCTCGCACTACGAACATCAGTTTGTTCGCAGTGCGGGAGCGGCTTTCCCGCGTCTCGCCCCTCACACCCAGCACGATTGCCCTGTCTAGACTGCTTCGTTGGACGACTGTATCTTTTTAGACTGTGCTACAACCTAGAAGTCTACAAGTCAAGAGTGAACAGGTTGCTTCTAGGCAAGCGTGCTTCATAGTCGACTACATCAACGCTTACCATCAGGTGAGAGAACTGGTTAAACTGGAAGCCTAAAAGCAAGGTTTTACAGGTACATTAATCTTGTAATTTAAGACTAATAATTGATATTAATTTTTACCCCCTCTTAAATCGAGCTTTTATACCATTACCGATACATAATTGTGCTATGTAGGTACGCGATTTTCAACATTCATTTACCGACAGTTCATATCAAAATACTGAAAATGTAATTCAGACAAGCGCAATTATGTGAACGGATTTTAAAGGCAATAACTTATAGGATTTCCAGTTTAATTGGATTAATATAACAATGTTGTGTTTAAATTAATTCGCCAGTTGAGCTTTTAATGTTATATGTGTACAGAAATAATCTGGTGGTATTTTGTTTCAAGACAATTACTGATGAATTGTAAATGGATAAGACTTATGTGAATGAGAATAATTTCATTGTTCACTGCAATACCCCTTCGGTCTTGACTTTTGACCGTACGATACGCCTTGGTTACACTGGTGGTTAGAGTTTCGGATTTCTGACTACACAGTTACTGGTTTATGGAGGTCAGATACCTAGGCGTTGTTTCATGTAAAACACGGTTATTCAGCTGCATCCTAATAGATTCAAAACCGACCCAAATTCTGTGTAGTTGGGAAAAAGCTAGATGTTGATACAATTTGTCCAAAATTTTTATGATTTTGTACGCACTCTTAAGTAGGTAAGTAAGTTGATTAAGTTATTTTAATTAGTTAAGCTAGTTTAGAAAGTAAGCTTATAACTAAGTAGTAATAGTACTAAAGTAAGCTAATATGGGATTGACATCGTCACATTTGTGTACAAAAATCCCTTAAATAAAAGAGAAAAAAAAAAAACATTTTAACCGCCTGATTTTATATCAATTGTCGTGCCTCCAGCGACTCTAATCGTAAATACATTTACCACGTTGCCTGAATTAGCCTATTTTTGGGAAGAATGTAAAGAAATTCAATTGGACAAACATTTTGTTTTGTCGTAAAAATTCGACTCAGGCTGAATGGGCCCAAAATATTTGTCGAATAATTCCGACTTAGACGGTTCCGAGTTAAATGGTTAATAAGACACAGAATTTACGTATTGAAACTATTTCCGAATCACCTGTTTGCTTTGCCTACGCCCATTCAAAACAGTCGAATTTACGTAAGTAAGTAGGAATAAAAAAAACAATCCACTGTCAACATTATAAAAGATGAATTTATTCTTTCAATCAACGATACCAGATTTAAAATATGCTCAACGTCACTCGGCGGTCTTCTGAAGTGGAGAAAAAAGTATGTAACGGCTTTATTTCATCGGATCGCTATTATTTTTAACTAATCATTCGCGTGGGCGCTTCCTGTATGGTTCTGTAATGTATTTCAACTGCTTGTCATATTATATTTATAGGTTTACTTTGTATTTAACAAATAGTAAGACTATCAACACTTTAGCTGTGTAGGCTCACACACGGTTTGACACGCGTAAATGGTAAATGTTTTTTAATTAGCAACAACTGTTGCCTTTGAAGTGGCAGATACAATCTTTACTCATCAATCTGAGATGCAATTTTTAATAATATTTGCATTTGATTTATACCCGTTTAAAAACCTAGTAGACACCCTATACAAAAAAATACAACGGACTTAAAAAAAATACGTGAAGGTGTGCATAATAAAAAAAAAAGTTTCAAAAATCTGTAGCATCTTTTATTGCTTTGTTTGATTCGTGTTTTCCTACCGACTTCCAAATCTTGCTGACTATCAGCCCTAGATGAATCCTTCATAATAATTATCTTCTATACTTATAATAAATCTGTAGAAGTAAAATTTCTGTACATTGAAAATATCAAAAAAATAAATAGCAGGGGGTGTTACTAGACTGACACCGATCCCAAAAATATGATTAAATAAATTTTTGTCTGTCTGTCTGTCTGTCTGTCTGTCTGTCTGTCTGTCTGTCTGTCTGTATGTTCAGGTATCACGCAAAAACTACCGGTTCGATTACGATGAAACTTGGTATACTTATTCTTTGATATCCTGGGCACCACACTGGGTACTTTTTATCCCGGAAAAGTATATACAATAAAAAACAAACTTAATTTTGCGGTTCGATCCCTAGACCCGACTACTGTACCAACCGCAAATAATAAGTTTGTCGTAGGTTACGTCACCCGCAGTGGAGTTCACCAAAGGGCACACGGCTAAGATATTATAATATTTAATCTTAAGATACATTATCGCTCGCCATACAATTCAATGGACATCACACACTACGAAGATAATTATGCACATTGAATACCTATCTATTCAAAATTAATATTGGAAGATGATTGGTGATCGATACTGATGCCAAAAATGCAATTAGTGAATGTTTTGTCTTTCTGTCTGTATGTGCACGCATAGTTCAAAAACTATTAGGTATAGGGATTTTAACCAAACTTGGTACGGTTGTAGGTAATCAATTATAATACGCCTGGGCAGGTTGATCTTAGTATCAGTTGTTTTACACATGGTCAGTTGTACGGCGCTCTTTCCCGGGTCCGTAGTTCCAGAAATCTTTATGCATACATATCTGAAGGATCAACTTTGAAAGTAGTCTATCCGGAAGTATTATACTAAAATTATTACGTTTATATATCAACGCACAGCCCCAACCGCTGGTATTAGAGACATGAAACTTGAAGGGGTGTTCTTAAGAGTAAAGAGTAAGTCTTCCATAAAAAAGATTTTTGAAAATTCAACCCTTAAAGGGAAAACATAGGGGACGGAAGTTCGACATTCACGCGGGCGAAGCCGCGGGCAAAAGCTAGTGTGACATAAACAAACTCTTTCTCTCTGTCCAACTCGTATTGTAAAACGAGACGTAAATAATGTTAATATTGTCTTACGTAAGTAAATTGTTTATCGAACACATTGGGAATGCTTACACGTAACTAATTGGTGTTTTGTCAAACAATACGCGAGTTTCGGAGTATTTTGTACTACAACAAACATCGGCGAGATGTTGACTGGAAGCAGTAATCTTATATAGGGGGTATCGAATGACAATAGACGCTTTTAATTAACGGTGTTCAGGGAATTATTAAATTAATTGTATCAGTTTCGTAGTATTGTTTTACTCTTAAGTCTCAGAGGCTCTCTAGTTTTGGAGTTTTTCACTATTAGTGCAGCCTCTTTCCTAAAATCCTTGAACCTAAATGTAATTACTTTAGTATTGTAAGATATAGGTACTAAGGTATTTTGTTTTGGTAAACCAAATGGGCGCGTTAAGTAGAAGGAGTAATAGGGAAAAGTGAATTTATTTAATAAATAAGCTGATTTCTGTGTAGATTTGACTAGTTTTTAATCCCCCTGTAAAGTGACTGCTTGCGCACGCGTCACCTTTCCTAAACAAGTTGGAGTTCGCGTGCTCGGAGTGTGGTGTGTTTTCAATAATGTGAAGAAATAAACTCTAATTATTGTGCTTTGTATTGAACCCTACATCGTCATTATTTTTATGAACAAACCATGATTCTGAGCGAAGAACATAATGTCTGAAATGTGTTTTACATGGAGCGACTGCCTGTCTGACCTCCACAACCCAATTACTGGGTAGCGCGATACCCTTTGTTTAGACTGGTTGTCAGACTTTTGGGCTTCTGACTACCCGTAACGACAGTTAAAGATCTACAAAAAGAAATGACGGCCGTTAAGATTTATGGAAGAAGACATGCTGCGTCTACCACAAATAAATTGAGAAAAGGACAGGAGTATAATGATAGGTCTTTTGAAAGCGATTTAACAAGGAGAATGCACAAAAATTATCATAAATTTATAGTTGCTCCAGCGGTAGTATGTTCCCAACACGATTACGTCACCTAGCCTGACGCCATCTTGTACGTCTGGTGTCATTTAGAGCTGAACCTGGCTTGCAAAACCTTACTTGAAATTGTGCAGAATCTTGTATGATTTTGTACGTTATTTCGTTTAAATATTTAAGGCGAGTTTGCAGGCGTTTTCAACTATGTAGAACTTCAGAAATCTAGTAAAAAAATCGCAACATTTTAAGCAATTTGTGAAGGCACAAGAGTTTAACGAAAATTGGCTTGATAAAAAATCATTAAGATGACACTGAATAGCTATTTAAAACGGAAATTGTTCAGTCATGTAATCATGAAACAATGTCAAATATTACAATCGATATTAAAACGATAAGACGTTTCATATTACGCCCAGAAAACTGAATATAAAAAAAAATTGTTGTGCAGTTCCAGAGTTTATCACGGACAAACATAGTGACACGATTTTTTTTATATATTTAGAGAAGAAGAAGAAACTGAAAATTGACATTAATGTTAACATTTATACCGAACATCAGCCAAACGTAAGTCAAGTAATCCACATCGAAAGGTGAAAAATAAGAGCTAAAATATAATTGGGAGACGTGGCTTGGAATAAGTCCAATAAATCTTTACTCTCTTTCCGCACCCTTAAGGCCTGGTTGCAGCAAAGTACGGGGTATGGTCGATGCGAGCGTAACCGCTTATTTTTTTGGGCATTTTGTTGATTTTAGAGAAAAGAAGAAAATTAAAAGACTAGTCTCCTAAAACAAATACGCACGATGCACGATTTAATTCCACCAAGCCCTTTTCATCATCGGACCACCAGACGTACGGCACTGCGCCACCGGTACATGGTAGATATCCCAACCATACGTACTAAACGCTATGGAAACACATTCATTGTGCGAACAGCTAAAGAGTGGAATTCCCTGCCGGAGTCGGTGTTTCCTGATAGCTACAACCTTGGGGTCTTCAAGTCAAGAGTGAACAGGTTGCTTCTAGGCAAGCGTGCTTCATCGTCGACCACATCGTCGCTTACCATCAGGTGAGATAGTGGTCAAGCGCGTGCCTATCAACAATATAAAAAAAAACAAAATTTGAAAAGTGCAAGTACCTACTTTTAGATGGTTTAATGATGATATTAATGATAACGATTAACTACGAGCTGGAAGCCGACCCCAACATTGGAAAGGCTAGACAGTCGATAACATTTACTTTTGTTTTTCATTTGACTTAAAATACAAACTTTCAAAAAGGCAAAAAATACAGCTAACCTCGCCTTAACAAAAAAAATACGCTTCACACATATCAATAAGTCCAAAAACAAGGGTAGGTAACAAAACACCCGTTTACCTCACCAGAATTGACCGCAAAAAACGAATGGTACCTTGAATGGTATACCGAGGTACCTTACGAAAGGTACGGTTACCCTTTGGACCTGTTAAGGTCACGTGTTATTCTCCCTAGTCCTAAGTTAATATAGACACAATGGGTAAAACATTCTTTATAAGGGACCTCAGGGTCGTGGTACTGACTGTGTGAGTTGTTCTGTGAAGTTTCGTTTTAGTTCACGATATTATTTAGTGTGACGATCTAGGGTGACTTTTAATGTGCTGGAAATAAGGAACTCATGAATTTCAACAACTTGAGAGGTATTAGTGATAGCTAGTAGTCTGACCGGCCTATTAAGGCATAGGTCCCAACCTCTGAGTTTTCGGATTCATATGCGTATAGTTTAATTATCCACATACATGTACACCACTAATTTTTAATTAGTACAAATAAAACTTAAAGGGCTTATTCTAGACGGTCTTCTCATTATATTTGTAACGTAGCAATAAATAATACTCGTAAGCAGCAAAGTTATTAGCGTTTGTTTATATCCCAAAAAGTCACCCATTTATGGAAATATTGTACAGGCTATTCATGACATAGTAGTATTCATTAATCGTCATCTCCCGCTCACGTTCGCGTGATCTCGCTTAAGCATCCAACAGTTGTTTTCGTTATTTAAGTTAAACTAAATAGTGGCATATTTAAAAATTGAATTTATTTACGCAAATATGATCAGTAACAGATACGGATACAGCCCATTTTTGTTGTACTAATAAAAAAATAGTGGTGTATTACATACATAAA
Organism: Euplexia lucipara; assembly: GCA_921972225.1. Taxonomy (NCBI): domain Eukaryota; kingdom Metazoa; phylum Arthropoda; class Insecta; order Lepidoptera; family Noctuidae; genus Euplexia; species Euplexia lucipara. The sequence goes on along the minus strand of OV179168.1, from coordinate 2,832,881 downwards.
CTTTTGCCCATGAGGGTAGGCAGAAACTACAGAGCGCCATATGCTACATTTCTTACAAAGGTACACACACGCCAGCTGCGAGTACTACTCACCTGACTTTTCTGAATAACCTTACCAATAAGTACGACACGACTAACATCTATATTTCCAAGAATATTCGTAAGTGTTATCATCCCTGAAGTATTACATCTCTTGTCGTTAAATACTCATCACTGTGAAGTTAAAACCTTTTGTGTGACACTCTCACAATCTCCTAATACCTTTGAGTATTATCATTGAATGTCAATACACCTTTCATCAAAGGCGATGATACGGGCAGAGTATTTGCGACCAGGATCAGTAAATATGCGGGTCCCTGAAGCGAAAGGACAGTCAAAGAAATGACACATAGCAGATAGATCCAGAAGGATCAATATAGCACACGCAGATGCGTACAATTACATTAAGGAAACGTTTATGAGGACTGAGGTTTAGTCAAATGTAAACTAGAGTAATTGATTATGTATTTAGTAAGAAAGTAGCATCACTGGCTAAGCTTAGGGGCGGGTCACGCTGACTTGCTTATCACACCCCAGATTGCCACCAAACGCGAATCGATGCGTACGCTAATTCTCTTTCTGCGCGCGCGGTTTATTGGTTAAGTTTGTTAAATGTAAAAAAGTCTAATAAACGTGATCACAAGTCTACCTGCATTTCTATTGCACCAAACCCGCTAGTTCCTGCAGCATCACCCTTCACAAGGACTCTGTCACATTCAATTCGTAATGTATTGTCAATCGTTGTATTTTTGTCGTTGCAATTCGTATGAATTCATATGTTTCAGGGGCCTTATTGCGAGTTTTCTTCTTATATTCTTCTATTCAAACGCGTAAACATGAACTTTAATTTGTACTGCAACTGAATAAGCGACGTCTAGTGACAATAATGCGAAATACACTTCATTATCCCTACCATCATCCTCCTGCCCCTATCCGAATACCATTGGGGTCGGCGAATCACATTATCTTCTTATTCCATACAAATAGACGTAAGTAAACGCTCGCACGAGGTCTTTTGGTCTCTCAGGTTGTGGTGAAATGACATTCTATTCTAGGTTATGAGAGTGAATGCACCAATGATTGCACACACACTGTAGGTTATAATATCTCTAAACATGATGCCTAGTCTCAAGTGAGATTGGTCACCAAGACTTTCATTCCTTGTTAGGCAAGGCCGCGAAAGAGCTTGCACCGACTGTAAGCGTGTTTCCTCGTTGTGTGAACCTTACCTTCTGTCGATGTATATATTTACTGGCTCTAGTAAGAATGTCGTGCAATTAGGACGGCGAAGTTGTGGTCAATGACAAGATTTGAAAACTTTATAATGAGGATACGGGAAATTCAAGTCTTTGAGAACTTGTAGTATATTAATAAAGTTTGCGGCAGCTATGTCTCAGGCTAGCTTGCAGCGTAACTTATTGAACAATATTAACACACACTACTCAACATACAACGTAATATCACGCATGTGATCCCTAATATCTAAGGGTTAGGCAGAGGTGTACCTCCTTGTAGTACACCTTCATTTGGCGAGTTGTGTTTAAGTTCATTAGCAAGCCAGCCTATTGGCATCAATCGGGCACAAATCCAGCCTCCGGGGTGATACTGAGAAATTCCAGACGGAAAAACTTAATAGCCTCATCTTTAGCAGTAGGTAGTGCTGCAACTAGTAGATCAACGAGGCAGTAACGATTCAGTAGAATGCAAATAACCAGCCTGTTACTGCTACAATGCAAGGCAAAGGCCTCAATGGTGTTCTGTAGTTCCTGCCAACCCCGATGAGAAAAAAACGCTAGTTTATGTACGAATGGCTGGTACAGAAAATTGTCTATAAATCTGGACTGTACTAAATGAATTCAGGTATAAAATCTATGCCTATCTGCGCTTTGAAGTTGAATCAAAAAAGTAATGCCACATATTCAGCAGTTCATTCAAGTGAGTAATAGATATAACAGCAAAAATAAAACAAATGTGAAAGCCATTACTATATAATGCATTAAATGAAAAAGATCAGACAATAGAGTAGTTAACAATATTTGTACAGTAAATATCAATGTGTACGTAGTGACTGAAGCGAATGAATGAAAGGTTCGAAACAACATGTTGAAATCAAATGCAGTGCAATTTAACGAGAACACTGCACCGACATTTTGTTGAATTGAATTTTGGTTTTGGTGTTTTTGTGGTAGGTTTTTATTGTAGTAATTTATCTATAATATGTATGTATTTAGAAAAGTTGTCTATACTCATAGCAAAAGTTCTGTTTAGTTTGGGATTAGATGGCGTATGTCAAATTTGTGGAATATTTACTTTATTTTATTTATCTCTGTGGTTATGTTTAAAACCCATGGAATATGAAGCCAACCTGTATATATCTATCTTCCTATTATAAATCAGACAAACCCGAACCCTGAAAGAAATCCAAATGGAAAACTCATTATCATTTTAGGCCAGTCAAGCTACAGCTGTACTGTCTAAAGTGAATATACTGTGTGTCATCTAACAATAAATGAAGTCAACCTCAACGGTGTCTTATTAAACAAGCCTACAGAACATAACATAGACTATGTGCTAGTAAATGAATATAGGAAGTACCTAAATACTATAAAAAAGCACGACTCTTAAACATGCCTGGCGAAATGTGGTTGTACAGACGCCAGCACGTCAAGTTACCCCAATGTGTCAAATTTCGTTGATCGTTTTTCAACTTTATTTTAAACAGAATAAGGTTCATATTCAATTGGGAAAATTTGACACGTTGGGGTTACTTGATGTGCTGGAATCTTTTTTTTTTTTGAGGGTTGGAAAATCCTCATCGATGTCCCCCGCCCGGGGAGGCAGAGGGTTCTGTCAGACTCTTACTGACTAAAAACCACCCCGTGTTCCTTCTCACACCTGCGCCGGGGGTCACGGGAACGGAAGATACTTCCGCGACCCCCGACTGGTGCCGGCCCCGCAGGCCTCGCCAAGTCAGCGAGGGGAGTGAGGTGTTAGACTCCCCTCGCGACGTCTAAGAGGGGCGCGCGTGAACACGACGCGCCGCCACCTCGGGTCCATGTACGTGGGGGCGGCGGACATCCCCGCGTCCGTCGCCCTGGACCCATTCAGGGGGGCTGGAAGAGGGCGTTGTCCGCACTCCACCTGCGCCCGGTGCGTCTGCTGCGGGCCGGGTGAGTGGAGGTAATCTCCCTTTCCCTTTCCGCAGCCTCCTTCTGCGAGATGACTGTTTCGCAGAAGGACACCACCGCGTCCCAGGACTCGACGCTGCCGACCATAATCTCGACCACGGCCGGCAGCGACAAGTCACTGCCTACTCCAGAGACGAGGGCACGGCGCGGCTCCTCCCAAGCGGCACACTCTGCCAGCGTACACACATCGGGGATACGGACGTGATGTTTATGTTAAGTACTTAGGACTAGTCACCAAAATAGCGCTAAACACTAAAAATCAATAGAACCAATCAGTTCAATAATAATCTTCGTTCCTGATAAGCGGATTGAAATCGAACTATAATACTGTTAGTCTTCAGGTGATTCATGATGGCTATTCTCCCGACTAATCCTTTAATCGGTTCTTATAACACCCGGCTCGGATCTGTAGATGAAGTTTTGAGGTTTGAATGGATATTGGTGAGAAATGGAGATGTAATCATCACTATTATATATAGTATACAATAAATAGTATTCTATCTGTCGTCCTAAAACTGTCTGTTGAAACTGGTTTAATTTGCAATCCAGCCTTTCGTTAGACTTAGCCTTCAGTCTAACCGTACGCTGCTGAATACCAGTGTTTTACAGGGAGCGACTGCCTTTCCGACCGTCAGAGCCTAGTGACTGGGTGACACAAGTTTCTAGGAAGCTACTGACTACTCGTAACGACTGTCAAAGGTCTACATTTGACAGCCGGGACCAACGTGCTTTCCGAGGCCCGGAGGAGTCTTGATACGTAAAGAATGGCCACCCACACATGGACCGCCTTCGGGAAGCACACACGCGCGTCCACTTGATTGTGGAATGAGCTCCCTGCCGAGGTTTTCTCAGAGGGCTACAGTATGGGGTTCGTCAAAAGGCGAGTAAATAGGTTTTTAAAGGATCGGCAACGCGCGTGTGGCGCCCCTGGTGTCGCAAGTGTCCATAGGCTACGGTAACCGCTTACCATCTGGCGGGCCGTAAGATTGTTTGCCACCGTCGTAATATACAAAAAAAAAGCGTAGCTTAACCTTGTGCGGCTGTATAATTTAGCCACAAGCCCCTTCAACAATAAAGATAAATTATTTGAAAAGAATCGGGTCGTCTCATCAACCTCAGGCTAAAAGTATACCCCTAGGTTTTTGAATAAGAAATTAAGAGGAAATTCGCGAGAATCTTGAACACTAATGAGAGACGGAGTGGCTCTTTTGAGGGTAGATTTTTAATTGTAATGTTTATTAATATTAATGAAGTACATTCGTCCTTCCATTTACATATTTTTTGGCACTTGAAACAAGGGAGATTATAATGGCGGGTCTGCATGAAGTACTTGGGGCGGCAATTTGATTTTACTCGATGCTTTATTTTTGTCTTAGTAAAAAAAACAACCAATGTATCTAACAGTAACATTTACGAGTTCAAAGAAGACATGTGAATGTTCATTATCCACATGTATGTATTTAATAGGACAGCATGTATGTAGTATACTAAGGTACTTCAAAAAATGGTGAGAAACCACAAAAGTCTTGGTTGTAATTATTGGTTGTAAGTCTTGGTTGGTATTTTTCAGGCCCCCAGCGAAAGCCGGCTATCGGGAATAAATGATAGGAAAATTAATTAAGTCTGGAATTCTGGTAGTTGACGAATTAAAAAATAGTAATTCAGACCCAGTGCGAAATGTCTTACAGATAAATTGGCTTGTCTGGCATTACCGCTGAAATGATGCTTTAGGCGCAGCCGTGAGACATGCCATTTTTGTGTCTCTTTTTTTGTTATTATGTTTTTACTGTGCGTGTCTCCAGCTGTTGCCAATAAATGTATTTCTTTCTTCTATAAAAAAATGCCACTTACAACATTATGCTTTTATCGATACATCCCAAAACAAAACAAAACGCAATCTATCGTCCACAATAACATGCAACCATAAAGCAGGGCTTCCAATCACTACATAGGCGTTACACACATACATAAACAAACACATAATCAAGCCATACATAACAGTCCAGAAGAATTACTATCAATCCCCGGAGAGTGAAAAGGTTCCTTTATTTATGCATAAGTGTAGGGTTGCTACATCACAGTATTTTTTTTTTGTCATTTTAATTCTGCTGTCACGCTTGTCATGCATTGTGACAACTTAACAACAGTAAATACAAAAGAGGTATTTTAAGTGTATAAAGAACATACTAAACTCCCAAGGAACACAGACCTGAAACATAGGTTATATTTAACCAAGTTCAGATGGTCGCTAAATAACATGAATTCCGAACCATCTTTACTTGCATCTGCAGTTAAAAATATTTTGGCTTTGGCACTATAAATTGCATCGGATATCTACTAGGTACTGTTGGCTAAATGTACTTACCCTTTTCCTTAAAGTTATCATGATGTAAATTATTAATTACAACAAATTGAAAAGAAAGAATAAAATACGCAAGTATATAATATATAGGAATCATAATATACAACAAAGTAAAAAAATAAACAGCTCGCACCAACATTTCGCAATACTAATTCGGTTGTTCTTACCAAAACTGACGAAGTCTTCAAACGTAATACCCCTAAACACGGCAGCTAAGCTCTATTGCAAGCGAAACTGTCAAAACGTGAACGTCATAAACCCCACATGTTTATCAACATCTCGGGAGCTGTCAAAACAACACGAACGAACATCAAAAACTGACGAGTGCTTCAAGTCCGTTCGTTTATTAATACGAGACTGAATAAATAAATAGTTTGGGGCGCGCCAGCCCTGTGTAACACGTCTCGATTTATAAGTCCTCTGATATTTCAACCATGCTAGTCACAAAGATTCAATGATACAGTGCTAAATAAAACTAGTGAAACGTGACCGGAGTACTGAAACTACTGAAATACTATGAAAGATATGAGGTAAAGGGAAGAGCCCATTTCTGGCCATATTTTTTCCCATCTATGTTAGAAAGCGAAGCGGCAATAACCCGATGGGTAAGGCAACCGCCTGGCGATGTAGTGATGGTGATGGTCGTGAGTTCGATCCCACCCATTGCACTATTGACGAGCAAATTTAGCTTAATTGGAGGGACTAACAAGACACATTGCTATTAAGCTTTTAAACAAAAAAAACTACTGATTTTGTTACTTTAATACAGTTAGCTATTACCAATGTCATGAGTATAATTCGATAATTTCTGTTTCGTTTAACAATCATCGAAAATAATCATAATAATGTATTTGCGTATAAATAATTGCGTTAATAAAAGAAAAAGACTATTTATTGTAAATGAAACAATATAAAATAAGTTGTGAATAAAGCGAAGAATTTTAATATAGAAGCGAGATATGAAATCTAGCATGATGGTAAATAAATTTATGCTATAAATAAAAGTCTATGTAAGTAACTTAGCGATATAACATTTCACAAAAGTTAATATTATTCGCAATGAAGTATTTATTTAAGGGTTTATGAGATTTCATTTGAAACTTTTATACTGGGTGGAAGGGGCATCGTCGCACATACTGATATAATAAGTTTTGTGCACGATTCTGTACTCCTGTTTTAAAGACATAATTATCTACCTTTTAATCATCATATGTCGTGATGGCCCAGTGGTCAAGAATAAAATACAATACTCTTTATTGTACATCATAAAAACTTACAAATGATAACTTTGAGGGTTACATAGGGTGATACAATGGGCGGTCTTATCGTTAAAAGCTATCTCTTACAGACAACCTTTGGATGGACTTGATAATGGAGGATACAAGTGAGCAGGCAGTTTGTTGTCAAGACTTGGTTGTGGTTAAAATCCGGGCAAGTACCAATGTGACTTACAATTCAAGTTTACCTTAGACATCATTGGTATCGGCGAAGAAAAACTTCCGGAGATAACCCGGACTTGTAGTTAATATAAGTTTGAAATCGCCAATCCGCCTCGAGAAAGCGTGGCGATCAATGCTCGGGCCTTTTCTGTATGAGAAGAGGCCTTTGCCCTGCAGTGGGACAGTGACAGGCTGGTATTATATTATAATTATTTTAGTCATCATCTGCCTAGCTTTCTCCCAACTATGTTGATGTCGGCTTCCAGTTTAACCGCATGCAGCCGGATACCAGTTTCTTACACGGAGCAACTGCCTGTCTGAACTCCACACCAGTGCCTTGGTAACATGAAACCGTGTGGTTAAAATGGTTGTCAGATATTCGGGCTTCTCTGCTTTTGACTATCTGTAACGACTGTCATAGATCTACAAATGACAGTCGGGATCCACGGCTTAACGTGTTTTCCGAGGCACGTAGGGGTCTAGTAAAAGCAGAGAAGGCCCAGAAAAATGCGACATTACCAAATCTGCATCTGGTAAAATTTCTGTCGCCTGGTGGTACGAGATAAAATATATTTTTTACATTTTACGAACGTCATTAAGTCGTTTAAAAATGCTAATTGTCTTTTTCAAAGCATTGCTTTTATGAAGAGTTTTACGACGGCTGTGAACTTTAGTCGGTGGATTAACATTTATGGAAATTTTTTAAATGGGTCTAAAAATAGTACGTCCTTGGTGTTCTCAGTGTTAGTTGATGTACCTACTCTCGTGGTGTACCTACTTAAAGATAAGCTCGTGCAAACATTTGGGGTTCATCATTCGCTTAACCTTATAGGTGTCTGCTTTCCGGAAGCTTTTTATTATCAAATTATTTGTCAACGGGGTAAATAGAAACGCAGGAGTGAATAGAAACAAAACTTCTTAAAGAATTTTTTATATTAAGTTGGCCAATATTATTTGTTACTAACAAGATGTTAAAAACATTAGAGTCCTTGTAAGTTACCAAACAATTTTGAAAAAACAAGAAAATCTCCTTCTTGTTTCTATTCACCCCTGCGTTTCTATTCACCCCGTTGACTGTAATGACTGTCTGTATTATTGTATTGTTAATTACATGACGTAACAGTAATCTCATCAAATTTTAAATTATTTCAAATAATATTTGCATCTAACTATAGAATTACAAAAAAAAAACAAATAATTTCGCAGGACCCTGGATACATTTTTACGAAACCCACTTTGGGAATCCCTATTCTATTCTACAAAGCCAGGTCAGTACAAGTTAAAACGTTACCAACGAAGTGCGGTAGACTGTGTCTAATAATTTCACAAACAACATGAAAAGTGGAAACAGTTCGTAAGTAATAAGGGGTTGTGTTAGTAATTGTGATAAATGGACCGCTAATGGTGTTTGAGCACCATTAACAATAGCAATATGTGTGATCAAGGAATATTCGGAAGTGTTTGTGAAACCATCAATTACCTATATATACCTACTAACAAAAGATTTGACGAAAACGTATAACTGAATACCATAGAAACATTTAACTTTTATATAAGTATCCATGCTGAAAACCATTGGTATTGGTAATATATGAAGACTTGTAATTGGCTTTGGGTCGATATTTTTTTTTTGTTTGTTCAGTTTATATTAGCTGGTTTTTTTTTTTAATATTATAAACCAGTGCTTGAATGCAATCCCACCTGATGGTAAGCAGTGATGCAATCAGTGATGGTAAAGCGCACTAGTTTATTAAGAGCCTATTCACTCTAGCCTTGAAGACACCTAAATTATAATCGGACGGGAAGACCGCAGCAGGCAAGTTGTTCCAGTCCTTCGATGTACGGTACGCGGTATAAACGACGAAGCGAAACGCTTTGTTCGAATCGTGGGAGTGCCAACGATGTAAGGGTGGACACTCGCCGTACGGTTGTCCGATGGTAGAAAGGTGATGGCGGAATAAAGTCATGTAATTCCCGTGCACACTCTCCAAAATGTATCCTATAGAAAACCGAAAGGAAGGCTAGCTATCCTACGCCTATGCTCAAGGCTTTGCAGATTGGTTCTAACCAAATCTGGGTCACCAATAAGCCTCTTCGCACGCCTCTCCACTGAGTCCAAAGCTGCTAGATGACATCTGGCAGCACCAGCCCATAAATAAAAAAATCCCAAATATTCCATGTACCTATTCAATAAATTGTTGCTACATCTATCACCATGTTAAAGTTATCCGCGCGATTGCTCGTATGCAAGAACCCAATAATAACCGTCGGGCAGTAGTACATGAGTACCTAGGTTCATGTTCAGTTGGAAAAAAAATATAGTATGGGGTAGCTTGACGTGCTGGCCTCTGTACTATACCATAAAAAACCAACAATATTATCCAATAATGACTTATTCTTTGTTTGTTTCCAAAACGCAAGCAGATAAAAAACCTCAATAATTTAGTTCTATCTCTCGAAATCAAAGTTATCCAAATAAAGCTATGATAAATGATATATTTATGAGAACACTGCGAATAAACATAGAGTAATAAAATAGATTAGAGTCGTCTATAGTTGGCACAGAGTAGTGAGACGTTAAAAAAAATGTTTGCGTAATTTACAATACAGTTTATAGCGATTTTTTGCCAAATTATCTCTGTAGTGGACGTGCCCATGGTTTTATGGGAGATTTTAAAGCAAACTGACAGAAGTTTTATCGCGTTTTATATATGAGTAAATTCAATACGCTTCATTATCATCACCTGCCTACACTCTTCCCAACGAGAGGTGGCCGACGTCGCGAGCGAAGTGCTGCTATAGTATATTAGAGCGAATACTTTACTGATCCTCTCAAACCAGTTACTGGGTATCCCAATATCATGATACTCGGTATTACATTTGAAACCACCCACACTTAGGCAGCGGTGGCCCAGTGGTGGCGGCCCCGCCTTACGAACAGTAAGTCGTGAGATTGAACCCAGGCAAGCGCATTACTTTGTGTAATTCATTTCATCACCACTGCTCTCAAATACGGTAAAGGAAAACATCGTAAGGAAACCGGCATGTCCTAGAACCAAAAATTCGAAGACATGTGACATCTACCAATGCGCAGTGGGCTCGCGTGGTAGATTATGGCCCATACGCAAAATACGATCTTTGACGTGGAGTTGAGGATACCAGCCCGGTATCTTTATCTTTTTTTGAACAACCCACACTTACCACCCACTTTAAGCAACCGTGGTGATCTATGTGCATACATTATATGTTTGAGAAGAGCTCTTTGCCCTGAAACGGGACAGGAACATACTAGGTATTATTACTTTTTGAAAGTAACGTTCCTTCTGCCACCAAGCATAATTCTCTCCAACAAATTACATATCCTCGTTCATACAATAAATAACCCAAAATAAACTAACATTTCTAGGAAAACCCCGTAGTTCGCGCTAAAAGAAATCATAAATAAGACATTCTGAATGATTTAACCAACTAAACTATAAAAATAAAACTAATAAAATAAAAGGCAATTTATCAAATCGTAAATTGGTCTTGTAAATGATCCAATCATTTCTCTTACATAGTGTGGGTTTGTGGATAGATGAAGAAATACTTTTATTTCAAACGTTAACATTTAGTATCTAGCAATGATAGCCTAGTGACCGGAGAATTGACAAGTTACAGGTTACTAGTTCGATCCCAAGGATTTATGCGCGTGTTGTAGAATGCACTTGCTTCAAAAACGATGAAGGAAAACATCGTGAGGAAACCGGCATGCCATGTTTCCCGACGGCATCAGCATATGATGCCAAGTCACAAGACCATGTGTTGCATTAAAACTCTGTATATCGCGAATCTATTTTCCAGCAGATTGAGTTCTCAAAAAGATGATTGTCCAAGCCCTTCATGAGTCGGAAAGCAAGTAAAGTTGTCGGTGTTTTATTTGCAGATAAAAATAAAAATGACAAAATGATGTTTACACGTCATTTTTTAACTGGTAGATGAAATCGGAGTTTCACTAACTGACTACTCTGAGAGGAAACACCGAAAGAAACTCAAGAGCTCATAGTCTCTTTTAAAGTCCAGACATTATTTTGGTCAAATCATGTAAGAACCATGCAGATTAGTGTCTGAGGTGGTCTTTTGGGGAAAGAACCACACAGATATGAGGGGACCAGATCAGTCAGTGCAAGCATTTGTCAGTAATCGTGAGCTCAACTCGGAACTTGAGGAGCTGTTTTATAATGCAGCCTGAGAGCTTGACAACCAATTATACCAAGGTATTTAGTCATCATCATTATCAAATCTGCCGAAAGACGTCCACTGCTGGACAAAGGCGCTCCCCCAAGGATCTCCATGAAGACCATATTTGTGCCTCTTGCAACCCCAGCAGTTTTCAGCGACCTTAACCAGATTGTCTGTCCATCAGAAACTAAATTATTGAGGTCTGAACATGCAGTTGTTCCATGTAACATCTAACAACATAGTTGGGAATGGCAAGGAGGTTAGGCAGCAATATTCATGAACACCTTTAACGCCCGATATTAATATTCTATCTCAATCCAAATCCCGATCCTTTGTTTTTGACGGCTGCTTCTGATAGGACATCTTTAAGACTCGGATAGGCGAATTCGGTCGTTGATTGGTTACAGACAAAGATCGGGATCAAGATAGCAACCGAGATAGATTATTAATATCCAGCGTAAGACATTAACGCTTAAAATAAATGATTGCATATTGCATCCCAAGAGGTTTTATCTTAGAGACTTTTTACACGAAACCTCAAATCAACGCTAACAATGTTTTCAAATCGTGCAAATACTAATGTAGGTAGTCAATCCAGTGCTACTTTGTATGTTTTGCACTATAAATCTAACTGGCAATGGCCCCATGATTCATCACCACGCTTAGCCACAGAGTGGGTATTATTATAGAGAAGCTATGCTTCATTCTAGTTGTAATGCAATAAAACATTTAAATTTCCACAAGGTCGACACAGCCGCGACTATCAAAAACTTTTTTTTTTAAGTTCATTGTTTAATCTTCTTCTTATCGAGTGATTAGTGACCAACCAGCAGGTCGATTCAGTAAAAGTCACACCGTGAAAACTTGAGTTAAGTGAACTGTCAATGCCTAGCATTAGTATGGAATGACAGGTCAATTCACCCTCACTACGCCTACAATTTCACGCGGTGATTTGACCAAAATCGCACTGCTGGTGTCAGAGTTTTAATGCCGCCCATGGGCCTCTGACTTGGCATCACAGCATGCCCTTGAGAAATATCTCTCAGGCATGCCGGTTTCCTCACGATGTTTTCCTTCACCGTTTTTGAAGCACGTGACGCAACCATACGCATCCAGAAGTCAGTGGTGCGAGCCTTGGGTTCGAAACTTCGAACTCGAGACCTATGATTTGGCAATCCACCGGTCACACCACCCACCATCACTGTTTATTATTTAATGAAATGGATGAAATGGATAACATTACAGGTTAATTTTGCGTTACGCATAATTATTTTAACATTGCAATGACATGCTTGTGTCTTCTCTACACGAGAAGAGTCCATTGGAACAGTAATAGGCAGGTATTGTTATATTATCAAGGGTAAGAAAGGTCGCACTACAAAACCAAAGCAAATATAATGTATCCTAAGCAAATATTACGTCGAACAATGCAATAAATTTATTATGCCTTAAGGTAACCAGACATTTAAACCAACAAGCATTATAATTATGTACTCAGCTGTTAAAAAATGCATAAACGTCTGTTATATAACAAAAACAGTTAGGTATGTTATAAACGTGTTCTTAAAAAGATAAAGATACGGGGCTGGTATCCGCAACTCCACGTCAAAGCGCGTATTTTGCGTATGGGCCATAATAATCTACCACGCGGGTCGAGTGCAAATTGGTAGAGGTCACATGTCTTCGAATTTTTGGTTCTGGGACATGCCGGTTTCCTCACGATGTTTTTCTTCACCGTTTTTGAGAGCAGTGGTGATGAAATAAATTACACAAAGTAATGCACCCGCCTGAGTGCGAACTCGCGAGTTACTGTTCGTAAGTCGGGGCCTACACCACTGGGCCACCGCTGCTCTAAATTATGTATGTGTAAATGTGGAAATGCCATTATTTACTGAACTGGACCGGTCCAATCTGACGGCAGTCCTGGCGCAGTGATTGGTTGCTGCGCTGCGTGTCCTGGGTTTGATTCCCTCCCGGAACAAACATGTATAGGGCTAACAGTTGTTCCAGGTGTGGCTGTTTGTGTATGTTGTATGTGAGTTTAAATGAGTATGAATGTATTGTTAGTACAAGCACAAACACGACACAGGCAAAATCCTAATGTAGGGCAACGTTTACATTCGTTTTATTTCAAGCTTCCTAATAATGTATGGATGGACATTGCTAGTGGTCTTGTTAATGCCATCAACCAATGATATTATAACTAAAAAGGTGTAGATAAGTTACTTTTATAGAAACAACGTTCGATCTTCAAAAACGGCACACTAACGCACGCACGCGTCCGTTGACGGCACGACGAGGCCAAGTGTGGCTGGTGAGACACATTTTAACGTGTCGCTTGCTGAGCGCTTATAAAATAATAATAAATAAATATAAATATTACACAACTTTTTCACACAACGTCACTTAGTCCCATGTTAAGCTTGAGAGCTTGTGTTATGGGTACTAAACAGCTGATAAACCTACTTATATATTTCTAAAGGTGTAATTTATCTATAATATGTATACATACAACAACACACACAGAACAAGTTCGTGCTCATCACACAAACATTTGTCCTGGGTGGGAATCGAACCCACGACCCGTGGCATAGCAGTCAGGGTCACTAACTACTAGACCAGTCAAATATAACCTATCTACACCTTTTTATTTGTAATATCATTGCCTCCAACTAAGCTAAATATGCATGAGTGGGTTCTCTTCATTAGTGCAATGGGTGGGGATCGAATTCACGACCTCTTATTCGCAAGGCCGACGCCTAAACTATTGGGTTATTGCCACTTTTGTTCAAACACTCTTAAAACAAAGAAAATAATACTGCTAACTTCTTATGAATATGCTCAATAGATGACTATTTATAGTCCCCGTGGATACCGTGGGAATTCCTAACTGTTCCCAATATCTAAAGGCAGCGATAACAGTGTATACATTAAGTGATCAGGTGGATTATCAGGCCATTTTCCCAGTCGATAACATAAAAAAACAAGTTACATTTAGTAGTGTAAACAGCTCTGCAGTCGTTTGGCCGAAAACCAATTTATTTTCTAGTTATGGGCATCATAAAAAAGTGTCAGGCCTGCCTCAGGGGGCACGTAAACATGTGGGGCACAATGTGACCCATTGACTGGCTTAATAAAGTATCAAGTTTATTATAGGCTTTCTACACTAATTTTTGCATTTGTACAACTTTTTTTTACCGACACCCTATAAGGTGGTTGTTCTTCAGAAAGGTCAGGTGCGTAATACCTATATACTCATAGCCGGCGTGTACAAATTTATCGATGTCAAAGCTTCTGTCCGCGGCTTCGTCCGCGTGGATTGAAAAAAATATTCGAAAGGAACGTACAGACGCCAGCACATCAACCTACCACAAACTGTCAAATTTTCCCAATTGAACATGAAAGGTTCATGTTCAATTTACTTTAAAATAAAGTTGAAAATCTATCAAAGAAATTTGACACTTTGGAGTAGGTTGATGTGCTGGCGTCTGCACTATCTAGGAAAACCACGACATGTGATTTTCCGAAAATTCTTTTGTTACTCCTTGGCAACATTATAAAGGAAACCTTTGTGCATAAATTTTGCTTCGTAGACCCAGTCAGTGGTAACTCACTAACTTTAAATAAAGATGCTAATATGCAAATATTATTTAATAACTTTAATTATGTAACGACTAAGAAAGTGTACGAAAGTCTGACAACCAGTATAACTAAGGTATGTCGTGTTACTCAGTTACTGGGTTGTGGAGGTCTGACAGGCAGTTGCTCCATGTAAAACACTGGTATTCAGCTTCATCCGGTTAAACTGGAAGCCGACCCCAACATAGTTGGGAAAAGGCTAGGCAGATGATGATGTAACGACCAGCCACTCTTTTGACTACATCGTTGGTCCAGTCGTCGCAAGCGCTACTGCTGGGCATTAGGTCCCGGGTTCGATCCGCGGATCGGGCAAAGCGTTATTGAGTTTGAAATTTCACATTAGCAGCCCGGAGTCTGGATTAGTGCCCGATTGATGGCAATAGGCTCGCCTCCTATTACAACATAACTGGCGAAATGTGGGTGTACTACCAGGTACATCTCTGCCTAGTCTTTCGGAATTACAGGAGGCGTGATGTTATGTATGTATGTTAATTACATAATATTTTTTTACTGATGAAATTTGCTGTGTAGTTTTTTACCTTATAAAAATACCACATAAATTTGTATACTTACTCTTCTCACGTAAAATCTGAATTGGCAATTTGGTTCCTTTGAACAAGGTCCTTCAACCCTAGAACGAGAAAATCCATTGACAAGCTCTTCCCGCATAACTTCTGAAACTATTTGAACAATACGCCAAGATTAAATATACCTAGCAGAGACTTGAATACTTAAGTTGTAAATTAAGAAATAAATTAAAGTCTGCCAACAGGGGGCGCGTGCGTCCCTAATTAAATTAGTTAACCAACTTTTAGTTAAACAAACTGTGGTTTGGTGATTTTATATTTTTAGGAGGGATTAGTTTTAGTCAGGGTTTTAGTTGGTCTATCTTTAGATGGTTTGGGACGGATTTAAGGCTTAGCTTTAACAACATTTCAGATCCCAGAACCAATGGTAAGTATTAAGCCATCCACGGGCCAACCTCGTCAAGTGTTGCTTAACCTTCGATCAATTCGTGCGGCTGTTATTATCCTTTTCAATCATCATCATCTATACTAATGATATAATAAGGAGTGGAGACGGATAAAATAAATAAATAAAATAAATTCCACAACTTTCATACAACGCAAGCTAAGCAGAGCTTGTGTTATGGGTTCTTTACAACTGTTAAAAATACTTGTATTTTTCTAAATACATATATATTAGAGAAAAATTACATCCAGACACAGAACAAACAATCGTGCTCATCACACAAAAAGATGGATTCCATAAAGCTAAAAAGGGTGAATTTTTACCACTAGGCAATTAATAATATTTAATTCCAATTACACTACCGGAGCTTAAAAATGACCCACCAAAAGATGTATTTAGAAAGAGACAACCAAAAAGCATGAGTGAAAGAGACAACGCTATACTGCGCTGAATTCTTTTCTAAACGTTAACGTGTCATATTGACCACTATGCTGAAGCTACAACTGAATATCTATCAAAAGTAGCCTTTACTTCTGTGCTGTTGATAAAAAGAAGCAGATAATTATTGCATTAACTGCCTATTTGATGAATAAGCAAACTCATGAATTTAATCGAGCGGAATAACCCCACTCCCCAAACCTCGTCTATTCGGTTCTCCAGTTTTTATCACCATTTTAAAAGTTTATGTATTTGAAAAATTAAAAGCTTTCCTATTCTTCAGTTGGTGTTTGTTCTGAAGAAGTTAGTTCATAAAAGTTTAATTTAAGAAAGTTCTCGGAATGTTTGGACGGATTACTTAAGTTAACGGTAATTAAGTTATTAGTTCTTAAGAAGAAAAGTGATCAGATCGATTTGACGAAGGAGCTCGCTTTTTTTAAAGCTTACTAGCAATGTGGGTTGCACAATACTAGTAGTCTTGTTAACCCCTCCAACTAAGCTATTTATGCTTGTCTGGAGTGGGTTCGCGTCAATAGTACAATGGGTGGAGATCTATCGCCAGTCCATCGCCTTAGCCATTGAACTAATTCCACTTAAGATTGTAGTTCCTATTAAACAAAAACTACGTCAAAAAGATGCAATGCCTAAATGAAACCTTATCGTGGAGAAAAAAAAACAGAATTAAGATACTAATAAGCACGTGCATCTCGATAAAAGAAGAAAGATCTTACATTTACAAGCCACGTAACTAGGTCAAGTAAACCGGTTATAGGAAATAAGATCACAATATAGGGCCCATTATTCTGCACGTAAGTGCACACAATATAAAGACGTTCAGAGCAACTGATAGATTCAATTATGTATGTTAATGCTGAGTTACTCAATTGGAAAGTGTTTAAGAATAGTATACTAATCTATAATACACTGTACAAAGACATTCAATACCTATAGACCGGACATCACAAACAAAATTTTCGTCCGAAAAAGTGTGTCCTGCCGGACACAAGTCTATGAGTTTATTTTAGTACGCTCCGCTGCCGCTCCAATATTCATATATTACTCTAGATGGCGTTACTGAGACATGGGATCAAAGTTTTTCTACGACATTTCCTTGACATGCCCGCTATATAGTCTTTTAAATCTCTTTGGCACTATATAATATCCTTGTGTCAGTGTATGTAACATGACTCCTCTGAAACGGCTTGACCGATTTTTATGAAATGTGTGTATATTCTTGTCTGAGAAAAGGACGTATATTAATAAAAACTAAATAACTGCCGCCTTAAAATCAATATACATTACCAATAAATTGATTTTAAGGCGGAACGAAGTTTACTGGGTTGCTAGTCACTGGCCTTTAATTTTAGCGTGATTAGTAGGTAATACATCGATGGAGGCGATTCTTGTGAAAACCTTATGACAATCAGTAGTAGGTAGTAGTACTGTTGGTAGATCGATGGCGAAGAAATAAAAAAAAAACAATTGAACTAAGTCCTTCTTTCCAGTGCAAAATAGCATACATACAGAGGTAATAAAATTAAAACCTACACCCGACTTGAGAGTGTTTACGTGCAGAAAAATGCGCAAACACTCTTCAAAAATATAACAAGGACGCTACTAAACACCATTTATCTAAAATGCGTAAAATACCGCGTATCTGCTTTGACATAATCCGGTTATGTACGTGTGTACTTTATTTTGCAAGCAAGTGTACACCCAATATAAGGCCAGGCCTTAAGTGTAGGGATGTCACTCGCTACGGATTAATTTTCAATGCATTTTGTAACATTTCTTATTCTAAAGTTTAGAGGTATAAGAATAAGAGAGTAAAACCTTTTGACCAAACACGTTTTGTTGAAGTGTGTCAGAATGGAGTTCTCAGATTTACTTGGATTCACACATAATTACGATGTTGGAGAGTGCAATGCAATCCTAGCTTTTCCATTAGCAATCAATCAAGAATATTGTACAAGCTTTCCTTTTTCCTGTTTAAGTTGATATATTTTAACTGTCAGTAGCTAGTAAGTGATGATGTCGCGGGGTGACGTTATCGCTTAGCTATAAAGCCCGCAAAATAAAAAAAAAAATAAAAAAAAATGGCTAATATTCTTTAAACCAAAACGCTGTTTCATAAAGGAATTTCTTAATTCTCTATCCTTCATAGTAACACCAAACACACATCGTAAAGAATGCATTTCTACAGCATTTATTCTACATACAAACATACATAAACTCACGCTTTTTTCCCATTAGGGGTAGGCAGAAACTACAGAGCGCCATATGCTACGATTCTTACATTGTATACTTCGTTAAGATTGTTACATGAAGTCATACACACACGCCGGTTGCGAGTACTACGCACCTAACCTTTCCGAAGAACCCCACCAATAAGGTCTATGTATGTCCTTCTAGGGCGTTAATTTTTTTCGCATTTATTCTACTGCGAATTAAAATAACTAATTAAACCTATTAGCGCATCAATAAAAAGAAAATGCTAAGTGCCCAGTGTCCCAGACACACTCTTATCTTGCTTGTGGCCGTAAAAAAAAGAGGTACAACAACTTAACCATACTTCAACCGACAAGTAAGGCACGTGCCGATCCAGGGCTGCCACGTACATCGGAGCGTTCGACTTTTAAACCGGTAATAAATGATGTCCCTCCGATAAACATGACCGGACATCCGGCCTTTTGCATTTGATCGCAAACGTTCCACGTTTTTTAAATTGAATTTTAGAGAATATTTTATTTCTGTTTCGGTAGCTTACTTTTATTCATTTTTTTAGAATTCTTTGGTTAAGTTACTTGAGGGGGTCAATTTTTAGATAAGTAACTAATCGTAAGCGCGTCAAGTTTAAATAGAATTTTAGAGAATATTTTATTTCTGTTTCGGTAGCTTACTTTTATTCATTTTTTTAGAATTCTTTGGTTAAGTTACTTGAGGGGGTCAATTTTTAGATAAGTAACTAATCGTAAGCGCGTCAAGTTTAAATAGAATTTTAGAGAATATTTTATTTCTGTTTCGGTAGCTTACTTTTATCCATTTTTTTTTAAATTCTTTGGTTAAGTTACTTGAGGGGGTCAATTTTTAGATAAGTAGGTAACTAATCGTATGCGCGTCAAGTTTAAATAGAATTTTAGATAATATTTTATGCTTGTTTCAGTGCCTTATTTTTATTCAATATTTTTAAAGAAACTTGTTTATAAATAGGCGCTTGTGGCTAAATATTAACAGCCTCACGTCGAACGACGGTTAAGCTACGCTTGCCGAGGTCGGTCCTTGGATGGGTGACCATTCATTACTTATTAAGACCTTTTGTACCTCAAAAGCACTTTAAGACGTTGGTGCCCGCTGGCATTTATAGATCTTTGTCAGTGGTTACGAATAGTCAAGATCCCAAAAGTGTGACAACCAAGGGGTATCGTGTTACCCAGTTACTGGGTAGTGGAGGTTAGAGAGGTCGATCTATCATAAATACTGGTATTCAGCTGCATCCGGATAGAGTGGAATCTGGCTCTAACATAATGGGAAAAAATCTGTGGCCCTAGTGAAAAGGGGTATAAGTCCAATTTTGTCGAAAATGAGTTAAGTGTACCAAAGTGATCAGAAAACCGAGTTCTACAGTTTTTTTTGGAGTCAGTTGGACCCCTTTACACAAAGTAACTTTCTTATTTTTAGAGATAGCTTAGATCTGTCTTCACCAAACGATAGAGCATTTTTTTCTGATCACTTTGGTACACTTAACTCATTTTCGACAATATTGGACCCCTTTCACTGGGGCCACAGAAATTATAATTCCCCATAACATAATTAAGTAAGATATTAATTACTACTAGTATCCGAATATATTCAGCAGTTTCCCCACAAAGCGACTGCAATAGCAAAATAAAAATAAACCCATACAAAGTAAGTGGAGTACCAAGTACCATTAAACTATAATGATATGAAAATATTTAATAAGCAACGTTGTAAGTACTCAGATGTTATTTATTATGATGTCGAGACAAAAGGCTGCATCATTATGTTTGTCACGATATGTCAATCAAAAGAGTCATTTATAAATGCTTATGTTTCAAATCTGCGTAATCTGTGTGCTTGTGTTTGTGTTGACTGGCCTGTTGGTCTAGTGGTTAGTGACCCTGACTCCTGTGCCGGAGGTCGTGGGTTCGATTCCCACCCAGGACAAATGTTTGTGTGATGAGCATGATCACTTGTTCTGTGCTGGGTGTAATTTATCTATAATATGTATGTTTTTAAAAATATATAAGTATGTTTATCAGCTGTTTAGTACCCACAACACAAGCTCTCAAGCTTAACTTGGGACATTTAGTCCCGGCGTTGTGTGAAAAGTTGTGGAATATTATTTATTTATTTATTTCATTAATTGTAATTGTAGTAGTTAGAAGTAGTCAGAATGTCAGAAGTCTGACAATCAGCTAAACCAAGGGGTATCGTGTTACCCAGTCATAGTATTGTGAAGATTAAAATATAGGTTCTCGTTCCAGGTTAACACTGGTATTCAGCTGCATCCCAGTTGGAAGCCGACCACAACATAGTTAGGCAAAGACTAGGCAGATGATGAAAAATCCTTTGTTTTCAAAATAAATAAAAGAGAGTTGATCTTATTCTTTTATTTGTGTGTGGTTAATGACTAACCCAGTCTTACCCAGTGCCAGTTTTGCTGCTTATTGGTCTTGTTTAGCCTGATCAATTAATTTTCAGATACAATATACCAAAAACAGGTAAAAAAATCAAGAGAAATACTTTAAGACATAAATTGAAAAACCTGAAGCCAATATGCATCTTCCATTTTCAAACATAACGTTTTTTCTGACACCATAATTACCATTTTTCGAATACAAAGTTTCCATTTTTAAAAACAAAACCGTTAATATTCAAACATCGAAACAGTTCTTCGCACAAAAGCCCGCGAATAAACGAACCTGTTTTCACGTATTTCACGGCTAGGAATTTAATATCGGTTCATGTTTTTCGTGTTTACAACGTTGATTTAGAAGGGAGCTTTATCGCGTATCGGATGACATATCGAGGAGCGTACGTGTTCCTTTGAGTTCAACAGGGATGTTCGATGAGACTTCGCGTCTTTTGTCCTGTTATGAGGACATTTATTTATGTCTTTGTTGGGAACAAACATAACATGAAGCCTGTATTCCCCAAAGGATTGGACAGAAGCCTTTTTCTATTTGAGTGGCTAGCCTGGTGCCCAGACAAAGCCACGCGGCGTAAACTCTTAAGTTTACGCCGCACGTGGCTCTGTCTGGGCTTCACCTCTCGCAGGCAGTGTTGCCAGGTCACCAAACCTAATAGCCGGACAGATGATCCAGTTTGGCCGGACATTTGAGTAAAAACGCCGGACACTCAACAATATCGAGAATTTTTTGGCTAAATTAAAAAAAAATGTAACGTCACAAAAACGTATGTAAATCAAGCTTTTTTTTTTCATTATTACTATAAATTACGTTTTCTTAAAAGTATCTATCAAAGAAATACGACACTTTCAGGTAGCTTGATTTGCTTGCCTCTGTACATCATACCTGTATTTGAGGGGTTAGGAATCCTCAGAGGTGCACCTATAGTTCACACCAATATTTAGCCAATTTTGTTTAAATCCAATGTAATTAAGGATGAGCCATTTGGCAGAGAAAATTCCAAACAGAAATACCCAATGACACTGCTCGACTTGAGAGTCAAAACCAGGACCTCGAGCTCACTTGGAACCACCAGACCGATCAGGCAGTAGTTGAGAAGACTTAAGATAAAATGAAGAATAGATTGCTGATAAAGGTGGAGCTATTGAAAAACTATCGTATCGCAGCTTTTTACTTCACACATTTTTATTCCGTTTAATCTGTTTTCCTCAATAAAGAAAAAGCAAACAAATAACCGCAATTCCCCTCGCAACTATGACCTCTTATCAAACCCACGCACACTGCGCAAACAGTATACAGACCACAGACAAAAATTGCTTTTGAAAAAATACAACACCCCTTATCTTAACCTTCCGTTAGTCGACGTATCTAATAAGAGGTCGTTAAATAGATTTTGTTGTGTGAGGTGACTTAGAGGTTATTTGGTCAAGTCAAGAGTGGATGAACGTTTTCTTATCTAAACTAATAATAATATTATAAAGTGGAAAGATTTGTCGTGCCTCGGAAAGCACGTTAAGCCGAATGTTCTTTGTAGATCTTTGACAGTCGTTTCGGGTAGTCAGAAGCCCATAAGTCTGACAACCAGTTTACCAATAGGTACCGTGCTACCCAGTTATTGGGTTGTGGAGGTCAGAGGGGCTGTCGCTTAATTAATTACGAGGTAAAAATGTTTGCTTGTTTGTTTCTAAAAGGTCAAAATCTGACTTGGTCTGAATCTGGAAATTAATGAAAATCCACTGACAAGACTATTAACTATTTTAGTCCTCTAGGCAGTGAAGTGTAGAGAGCAGATGATGACAACAACAAACAATAGAAAGTTGCCACTATTCTGTTAACAAAAGTAGAAATGAAATGGGTCTGTTTGCTTAGATTTATCACTAAGCATTAGGGTGTCCCAAAAAAATAAAAGTTGTTTTTTTTTAACGCATACCCTCTAATTATATTTGAATGGTATTAAAACACTTATAAATAAAATTTCATGAACCTAGGACCACAGCAACCCGTGCCGACTTGCATTGATACATGTCAGTACTTGTTAACTTCGGGACGTCGTAAATATCGTTTCGGTGTTTACTCATTACTTGTTTGTTTATTTAGTGAACGCATTATTTTTGTTAATTCAAGATGTCAGTGGAATTACGCAGCTCTAGAAAAGGCATATTTTTAATAGGTGACGTAAAACATCAAATTACCGGTTCAAAACTACCCTCTAATGGCCAAGTTCTGGCGGTTCTGTTTTATAATATTCGTGAAGTGAATTTAAGTGTTAATGAAAGTGCAAATCTTACTATAAGAGAGTGTATTATTTATTGGGAAAAGGCCCGTATACCGATTAAAGCTTTACCTAACTGTGTTAAGAAATTAGTTGCCTTATACCAAGTCTGGAGAGATTTGCAAAAAAATGCGAACAAAACACAACCCATATTCGAACACCGTCGCCAAGAGTTCATTACAAGCATGGACAACTTGTTCGACATTGCACATGCCGATGCCCTTCAATTAATAAAAATAAATGAAGATAAAATATTCTTGGAGAGGCAGAGAGAGCCAGGCAGACCTGGTCACTTAGCTGGAGTGGATAAAAAGTTGACCGACAAAGAGGAAAAATCGCGCCTTAGAAATATCGAGGAACAAAACCGTCGAGCTAATTATTATGCATCCCTTACTGCTACGGCTTCTTATGAAGAAAAATCATCTTCTGATTCTGAATTGATGGAGTTAATGGATTTGCAAGATAATTTGTCCACCCCAACTGAGATCGCATTGCCCGATATTAACAAAATGTCAACGAGCAAAAATTTTATTACTCCAAAATTAGTGGCAGCTTTGGACCGGTGTCAGTTAAGTATGAGAAATTCTGTGTATATTATCGAAGCTACTATCGAAGCACTAGGACTCAATACTGATGATTATCCTATAAGTAAGTCCACCATTCAAAGAATTCGTACAGAAAAACGAAAAGAGCGGGCAGAAGCTATTAAAGTCGATTTCCAAAACGACTCGCCAGATACTGTGACTGTTCATTGGGATGGAAAACTGTTGCCAGCTTTAGACGTGCGCAAATGTAAAGAAGAACGCCTTCCGATAGTAATTTCATATGGTGATAAAGAACAACTGATCGCGGTGCCAAAGTTGGACAACTCCACTGGAAGTGAACAAGCACAGGCAGTTTGGAATGCGGTTACAGACTGGAATCTCGAAGATAAGGTTCAAATTCTTTGTTGTGACACCACTGCTTCAAATACTGGTCGTATTAATGGTGCCTGCGTGCTTCTGGAACAAAAATTTAATAGAGATGTGCTTATTTTTGCTTGCCGTCATCACATCTATGAATTAGTACTGAAAGGAGTTTTTGAAGCTAAAATAAGCCAAGTGACTAACAACCCTGATATTCCATTATTCAAAAAATTCCGAGATAACTGGAAGAACATCGATCCCAAGAAAATACAAAGTCCTGCAGAAATGTTATCACGCCTGAATGTTTCAGAAAATGAGAAACTGTTAGAGTTTTACCGGACTGAATTGACGAAGGAAATTGTTAGGGATGATTATAGAGAATTAATAGAACTATCAATCATATTTCTTGGCGGAGATACAGAAAGAAAATATAAGATTCGGCCTCCAGGTGCTATGCACCAGGCACGATGGATGGCGAGAGCAATTTATTCATTAAAAATAACATTACTTAGTTCTCAATTTAAAATTCCTAACAAAGACAAAGTGGCACTGTTAGATGTCTGCATGTTCATCGTTACATGCTATGTTAAGCCTTGGATGCAATGTATTTTAGCAGTGAAAGCACCTTACCAAGATTTGTGTTTTTTAAAAACTATGAAAGCTTATGAAACAGTCGATTACACGATCTCCAAAGCAGCTTTACAGAAGTTCTGTCAGCATTTATGGTATTTGGTTGATGAAGTAGCTGTTTTGTCTCTTTTTGACGATGATGTAGACCAAGAAACAAAATTAAAGATAGTTAAAAGTTTATCTAAGGAAAATCCACCAGTTTACAGTAAACGCTACATTCCTTCAAAAGAAGACCTGTGTGGTTTACTTTACGAGAAAGACATCAACGACTTCATTTCTAACAAAAGTAAGACCTTGTTTCATCGTTTTAAAATTGAAGACAGTTTTCTTAATGACTGTCCTTCTTCATGGCCTAATAATGCTTCTTTTCTGCGAGTTAAGGAACAGATGATGACATTGAGAGCCGTTAATGATACAGCAGAGAGAGCAGTGAAATTGATGCAAGATTTCCATGGAAAAATCACTGTTGAAGAGGAACAAAAACAATTTTTACTGCGTTGCGTACAGGAACACAGAATCATATACCCTGATTGTAAAAAGAAAACTTTGAAAAGAAAATATAATAAATAATGTTCTTTTAATAATAGACATTTAATACAAGTAAAATAGTGTTTAATTTGATAATAAAATAATAGTTTAAATTTTTTCCCTACAATCCCCATACAAAACTTTTCTTAAAAGTTTGGCATCAAGTCGGCACGGGTTATCGTTATCCGATTTCGATAATATTTCATATTTTAGTTATTAGGGTCAATTAAAAAAAATATAAAGGGTATGCATATTAAAAATCGAAAAAAAAAAATTCGCCCTTATAGGCTGGGACACCCTACTAAGCATACACACATTAAAATCGATCGTCAGCGAGGTCTCGTTAAAATTGAGTCGTTAAACGAGCGAAGGGTTAATAAATAAACATATAAACATCGATACTTGTCGGTACCGATCATTATATCGTAAATTCGTGTGAGTGAAATACCGGTAAGTGAAAATAATCGGTTAGGTTTAAATGTTTAAGGGATTGAGTATATTTGAAAAATGTGCGTCTATCTAAGATACTCGTATACAACGTAAGAATAAGCAACCAATTGATTCAGTAAAACTCACCTCGTGAAAAATTGACTGTCAATGTCTAGCATTAGTATGGAATGACAGCTCCATTTGCCTTCACTTCAAATCAAATCAAATCAAATATTTTATTTGTAAAACATAGGTATGCAGGTTGATGGTCACATATACAGGGTTAATTAGATCTCTATGTTTTGCCAGTATGACATACAAATATTATCTATCGAGTTATATTCTCTAAGGTTCAGAGCACTAAGAAGCTCTAATATTCTAAATGTATCATTACTGTGAAAAATTTAAATTTCGCTTTTATTAAGTTAAAATATTGTTCAATTAAAATATATTATATTATTACAATGTATCGTTTAAAAACTCGTCTATTGCATAGTAGCATTTGACAGTTAGAATTTTTTTGAAGGCAGCTTTAAACTTTGTTAATGGCAATATTTTAACAGAGTAGAATAGAATAGAATAGAATAGAATAGAATAGAATATATTTTATTAGAGAGAGAGAGAGAGTTGTATTTTTTTTTAGAGTCAGGAATTTTATTATATATTTTAGGACCTATTGCAATCCAAAGAAACTTTTATTCATCAGTGCCATCTTACACTTTACATTGCACAATTGATTCACATATTGAGAGCGTATGGGATTTTTGACACCTACATTACATATTTTACGGGGTGACATTTACTGAATAGCATTGCTGGATCCAAAAAAAATATGTGTGGAATTGAACAAAACGTAGGAAGATATTTCAAATTATTATGTAAAACGAAAATCAGATCGTCAGCGCTAATATCACGAAGTTCTGAAAAACTGTAGGTAAATTGGGAGCGAATTTAGCTATCATTCCATAGTAATGCTACGCATTGACTGCATGTTATGACACAATCTTTATTCTATTCCATACTTGGAAACCGAATCCAGAAACCGTGCATATGCAAACAGCCTTTTTCAGTACAAAAGCACAGATTTAACGCAAGTATAATTGCTTCAAACAAATAACAACTTTATAGTAGAAACATATTGACATTGTAATTTAATAATGATAAACACACTTGAATATAACGAGAAACCATAAAAATTACAGTAACGACATTACCCATTACAAACAATTGCTTTTAAAAAAACAGTAAACGAACTATTAAAACTAAAACTTTTATGTGTCGTAAAATCACTGAGACGCTACGTTTACTTACAGCGTGTTCTAGTTTAGAACGTGTACCGAATTTTAAAATGGTACCGGTATTAAAAATGTTATATCTAAACTATCGAGTACCGATTTATTTTTAGTATTAGAAATAGGATTACAGGATAAGCCATACGTTTTTAGTATCTCTAAACAAAGAGAAATACTAGGTATTTGAATAATTCTAGAGACAAGACGGTTTTATGTGGACTAAATAAACAATTAAATCTATTTTTTTTCTAATTTAAGAAATTGGTTTTAACCATATTTATAGGTTGCCAAATATTTTCTGGGAGAATTGATAGCAAAAAGCAGCTTCGCAGAACCTGCTCTGGCTCATTTCTAAGACCATAATGTACAAAGGTGACAAGTCAGGCGGCACAAAATGGAACGTGGTATAGTGTCAGACACTATACCATATCGGTGTTCTGAGAACTTTGTCTTCAGTTCTAAGTCTACACTTCACAATTACACTGCCAGATATCTGGGTAAGCCACGACAAAGTCAGGCGAAAGGTAGATGGTGTGACAAAGTTGCCAGGGGGTTTTAACAACAGGACGAATCTTAATAACATATATCAACAGCCTATTCTAATTATCGTCTTAAAAACAAAATTCTTCTCAACAACAGCTTTATCCAATCAATTAAAAGTTCGGGAACTTGAAAACAGCCGTTTTACTGCGATACTTAGAAAGTATAATTAAATAAGTCCCTGAACAACTGTTCCTAAGAATATTTTAATACAAAAGTACTACAACTATGCGCTCGCTACAAAGGTTAGCGTTTTTGTTAATTAATTTGAAGTTCCGGAAAATATTTAATTAGATTTCTGTAAGATCAATTTTAGAGTAATACTTAGATGTTTTGATTGAAACAGTAATAAAACTGAAGCTCGAACCTATTCCGTATTTAATAAATCCTTGCTTCCAATTGAAATACCAAGAAATATTAACTTTATAGGTGAGGAGAGGTGTAAATTAAGTCAACTTAATAAAAACTTATTAGTCGATGAATCGTAAAAATGATTGAAATTGTAGAAAACGTATGATTGTAATACATTTTTGGTTAAAAAATGGCAAACGCAGTATCCAGTGCTTTGAGTCTTAGGAATTATATTTGGTATAAATGTGAAGTGTTCAATGTTTAATAAAAAAAGAAAACAAAAACTTACCATTTTTTCTCCCCTTGTAATCGATCCGACATATGTACGGTAATTTTCAGAACACACTGTATACACAGTAGAAACACATTCTATTCAGACCATCTTATCTGTCGCTATAAAGGGAATCCCTTTACGAATTGCCATTTTATATAATATATTAGTTATATATAACATAATGCGGGAAACAAGACAATATTTTGTGTTGAAGGATTTTTCTCACAGAATTTATGGGGGACCATAAATTTTACCGTGTCTGTGTATACAATAAGTCGTTAAGGGTTTTCTTTTATTTTTAGGGGAAGAGGGAAGTAATCAGCTTTCTTAAGTCTTACCTGTAACAAAGAAAAAGGTCATTGTAAGTATAATTATTTAATAAAACATTATGTACAGACTAGACGCCAGCACGTCTAGTTACCCCAATGTGTCAAATTTCTTTAATCGTTTTTCAACTTTATATCAAACGGAATAAGGTTCATATTCAATTGGGAAAATTTGTCACATTAGGGTAATTTGATGTGCTGGCATCTGTACAAAGAAACAAAAACTGTACAGTCGCCAGCACATCATGCTACCACAAACTTTAAAATTTTCCCAATTAAACATAAACCTTATTCTGTTTGTTATAAAGTTGGGAAACTATTAAGGAAAATTGACACATTGTAGTAGCTTGATGACCCCGAAGAGTTAGGCAGAGGTGTACCAGTAGCACACACATTTCGCCAGTTATGTTTGAGTTCCATGTTATAGAGGGATAGCCTATTGTCATCAATCGGGCACAAATCCAAACTCCGAGCTGCAACTGAGAAATTCCAGATTTTAAAACTCAATAACACTCTGCCCGACCCTGGGATCGAACCCGGGATCTCATGCCGAGGAGTAGTGCATGCGACCACTAGACCAACGAGGCAGACAATAGGTTAATAGGTTTTTTAAATGCGGTGATAATTACATTTCACAATTTTCAGACACCAGTCAGTCATCTTATAGTCCCTTAATCAGCAGAGCTTGGGCTATGAGTACTAGAAAACTGATAAGCATAACACTGAGAAGGGGTGGCGGCCCCAACTTACGAACAGTAAGTCGTGGGTTCGAACCCAGGCTGAAGCATTACTTTGTGTAATTTATTTCATCACCACTGCTCTCAAAAACGGTGAAAGAAAACATCGTGAGGAAACCAGCATGTCCTAGAACCAAAAATTCGAAGACATGTGACATCTACCAATTCGCACTGGGCCCGCGTGGTAGATTATGGCCCATACGCATAGTACGCGTTTTGACGTGGAGTTGCGGATACCAGCCCTATATCTTTATCTTTTTAACATGTTATATGATGGTACATCGTTCTATCAAAAACACGATGAAATATGGCCTAACCCATCGGGGATTACAGGCATGATTATATTATGAAAGTTTTAGTAATCCATTTTGACAGCTAACCAACTAGGTACATTTATAGGTCTCGTTCTGGCGTGTCAGACATTCGACGGTTCTTACTACTTTCGCATTTATCTCTATTTATTCACGAGGCATTGGTTCCGTAGATCCATTATATAAAAACTCGTGACTGTTCTTGATAAACGTAAATCCTTTTGCATTGACAAAATGGCTGGCTGTTTTATTTTGATATGACTGTGCGGGGCAATCGTATTTCGTCGTGTTGGTATATTGAAAGGGATCCAATGGACGTTTATAAAATTTGACAGTTGAACGTCGATGAAAAACCATTGCAAAATGAATCCATTCATAATTGTAGCCTGTCCCTTTATTTATTTAAAGGTAAAAAAGTGTTATTGAAATATCTAAACAGACACATTGACCCGTTACACTACAGAACATTCAGAAACCGCAAAAAACATAATGTTTTTTTTTTAGAATTATGTGATCCTAGCATTTCTATTTTCGAGATTAGTTCCATAGCAAAACTTGTTAATAACTGAGTCAGTAGTACTTAGAAGAGATTAGAACATTTGTATGAAGCAACTTATTTATTTTTGGATTTCTAGGCTTTAGTGAAATAGTTGTGAATAAGGCTCTCCTTCTAAGTTATTTAATTCGTATCTTGTATTCAATGTTTATAAAGTTACATTTAGCTAATCTGAATGAATTACAGATATCAGAGAAATGTATGAAGAAACCCTTATCAACATCTTTCTTTTTCAACTATAATGGTTGGGGTCGGATTTCAGCCTATCCGGGTGCAATTTCAGTTTTTTACACATAAAGCGACTACCCATCGGACTTTCTTAACCTCAGGGTAACTTGAAGAAAGCTTGCCAAAACCTCACAAATCTCAAAAATGACATGCTAAACCTGAATTGGCTAAAACTAGATTACAATTATCTCTGCTCCAATCTTATTTCACACGTACTTAATTGAAATATTCTAAATACGAACCAGCCATCGTTACCAGGCAAGCATGAAATCGAGACACAATAGATCGCGTGTCCAGAAAACCTCAAAAGACCAACTGA
Organism: Euplexia lucipara; assembly: GCA_921972225.1. Taxonomy (NCBI): domain Eukaryota; kingdom Metazoa; phylum Arthropoda; class Insecta; order Lepidoptera; family Noctuidae; genus Euplexia; species Euplexia lucipara. Next base: position 2,802,216 of record OV179168.1, on the reverse strand, counting down.
TCATAAAAAACAAAATACAATCAAAATACCGCTCGTTCGTGCAAAAGTTTTAGTGTCAAAGTTTTGAAAAGTACCAGGCGGCTATAAACAAGACAGAGGTTCACGCGAATCAGCTATGACTATGATAGTTTTATGTGCAGTCAGAAGTTTTTGAAAGGTTCTGCTTTTATTGTGTTTGCGAGAGTGAGACAGCAGGCAAGTCAGATATTTTCATCGATAAGGTAATGATTTCACCGCAGCCATATTAGATTTATCTCTAGAAACGAAGGCGACGGATACATGTCACGTAGACGGAAAGTGTAGGCTTCATTAAGTTTGCGACCGAGATGTCTCTTATTGGTACAGCATTTTCATAAAAGCAATCAAACCCTCATGAGGGGAAGGTTTTACCGAGGTCTTGACATTGAATCGAACGACATGAAGACTGTTCAAGGTCGCGATTGCATCATTTTAAAATCTTTAAAACTTGAACGCTTCGAACACAATCGCAGTCACGAGCTTCATAAATTCCTTGAACTTGATAATACGCACGACAAATTCCAATAAGATGGATCAACAATAATCCAAAAGGACTTATTCACTTGGAAAAAAAAGTTTCACAACAGAATATTCGAACATCGATCCGATCTATTAAGAGCCTATTCAAACATTTCGACAAGGGAGCCTCTTCGGAAATTACGAAAAACCCGATATATAGATACTCGTAGCCGATTGGCCAGAAGGGGTACTAACAAGAATCTTTTTAGTGACGTTGGAGCGAATAAAAAAGTACCCTTTTGCTACACGAGTTACGATTTTAGGGGGCGAAGTCGATTTTATCGCGATTTAACAGCACTTTCCTCTGTATCTTGTTCGGATTAGGTGAGTCAGCAATGGTTTTTTGACTATTTATGCGTTCAGGAAAAGGTGTAGAGAATTCGAGAACATTTCATAATAGGTGCTGGCAAGTTATCATCCTCATGTCTTTATCCAAATTAATTTGGAGTCGATTTCTATTTGCCTTCAGCTCAACAGTCACCTCCTGCTTAGACCTATTATCCTTTACGCCAATCCATCCATCCTTTCTTTGCCTAGTCTCATAATCATCCCCATTAACACTCAAACTTTACGTATCACATACCATACGACAACAAATATCTTCGCAACTTCTCGGTCACGGCACCACTTTCAGACTTCCTTTCACATACTCATTTGTTAGTCTATTCATTCAAGTAACATCACACATTCCTTTTAGCGTATTCACCTCAACTGCACGCTATTGCTGTCCCCAACCCTTCATATTTATTTAAAAAAAATACATCTTATCTATACTTTTATCCTTACTAATATTAAAGTGGCGAGATTTGTATTTTTATATGTAACTTAAAAACTCTTGGACAGATTTGAAAAATTCTTTCACCGTTGGCAAGCTACACTATCCCCGAGCAACATAGGCTAATTTTTATCTCCGTATTTTCAGGGGGATGGTACCTACGAAGGTGAAACTGTGAGACGTCCGCTAGTATTATATTTCGAGAGAGGAACTAAGAAACCTACGTCTATACTCTAGTTTGCTGCGAATTGTAAATACAGTTCTTTATATACTTAACAGCAAATACTTAGCGGTAAAGTTTTTTAATTAGTTTATTTTTGCTTTCAAATGGTATCATGTTTGTGCTGTTTCCAAGACTTGACCACAGTCATTGGATTCAGGACCGTGCGCTTGCGACGGTATCGTAGAACGCCTCAGAATAGTTTGACGTTTAATTTAGTACCTACTTACAAGTAAATTCTTGGATTCGCGATGAGTGCATCGTAATATCCTACTAATCCACTTTGTTACTCTTTCACGCAAAAACTTTTGAATGTATTTTAATGAAACAAAAACATTGCATGAATTGTTCAAAAAATGTACGATAAGTGTAAAGTGTGTAGGAAAAAATTCTGCCATTTGCGAGCTATTCCGGCGTGCTAATTCTATGCAGACGAAGTAGCAGGCAACAGCTAGTAGTTTATACAATACGCCGTGTCTTTAGACATTGAATGTCTAGTGTATACTTTATGATGTAAATTCAGAAAGTAAGTTCGCAAAAGCTTTTGCAACCTTGACCGAAATACCTACTCAAGGATAATTTACTCAAGGTTATAAAGTTCGATTGAGGTTCAAGTTCGTGGGTAACTCATTCAAAGATTATATTCTGGCTTACCTCTTTACTTTCCTTTTCATGTCCGAGGTTGTGGAGTCAAACTTGGCAAAGGTCCGAAGTGCATTTTCAAAATTAAGCTGATCTTAGACTGATTGATTGATATTGGTAAAGGAAAGCATCGCGAGGAACTGTGGAGTTTAAACTAATATACTTCTGAACCTGACTGCTCGTGTCTTCTCTGTAAGAAAAGAGGCCTTTGCCCTGCAGTGGGAGAGTAACACGCTGGTTTTATTAGTAAATAATTGGCACGGCAGCTTATGGAGGGAAGGTGTGATTAAGCTGTTTCGTTTCATGGAATTGAAAATCACATCACTTGACTTTCATACGCTTAGGTACGCCTATTTCCTATGGGGGTAAGCAGAAACTACAGAGCGCCATCTGCTACGATTCTTGAATACTTCTTTTGCTTTGTTGCGAGTACTACGCACCTGACCTTTCTGAAGAACCTCAACAATAAGGTCTATATAATTATGTCCTTATAGGGCGTTCCCTCCCGGCGTTTTCACTTACATCTGCCTTACAAATACCTTTCGTTAGTCGCCTTTCATTCATCCTTTCAACGTGACCAAAACGATCTAAGCATAGTTAACGATAAAAGCGTCTTGTATTTTCTGTAGGTACAGACGCCAGCACATCAAGATACCCCAATGTGTCAAATTTTCCCAATCGGATATGAACCTTATTCTGTTTCACTTAAAGTTGAAAAACGATCAAATAAATTTGACATATTGGGGTAACTTGATGTGCTGGCGTCTGGCCATACCACAGAAGAAAACTAGCCACATTAACAACAAAACAATAAACGAACATATTTCAAAGCTCGCAACACAGTGCACTAAATAAAGCCACTTCCATCCACTAGGGGGCGCTGATTTACAATATACAAAATATACTAGGTTAAGTTCGGAAATTTTATAACAGTCACTTGGGAACTATAATATAGTGTTATGTTTGAGAAATAGGCGTTTATGGCCACTGTTTATAGTATCACGAAGTTTTAAGCATAAAAGACTCGATGTATTGAATTTTATTTTTATTACCCTATCGGTTTTGGGGGCACGCGAGGATTGTAAATAACGGCAGTTTGTGGGAAGACAAATCGTGTGTCTTGGTTTTAGTGGGGCTGCAACTATTCATTTTGGTCTATGTACCTACAGGAGCCAGTACATTTGGGCTATCCCAAACTGTAAAAAAATCCCGATTGAACTTGAACCTTATTATCAGGACTGCCCGGGCGTTGAAATGATTGTGGTAACTATAAACTTCTTTATATTGGCTTGTGCTTGCAAAATAGAAAAAAAAATGATTTATTAAAACCTTTTCCCACAATATGATCCTTATTTATCTGCACACAATTTCTCAGTCAGAGACCCAGAAACTGATGTAGGTAAAACGGTACAAATTCTATCCAAGTGATAGACTATTGGAGATCCGCGTTCCGCATTGCACTATGGCGAAGTTCTCGACGTACTAACATTCCGAGCACATTGATGAAGTTCTAGCCCGAATTAGTGCTAACTTGTAGTATCTACCTAGATATTGTTAATTATTGCTGTGTGCTATACTGCTATACAGAGTGTCTAGTGGTCGCAAGCGCTTCTGCTGAGCACGAGGTCTATAGTTCGATCCCCGAGTCGTTGTTAGGGGTTTTCGCGATTTGTATCCGGTTCATAGCAAAATGCTTGTACCCTCTACATGGGACTTAAACTGGGTATAGTACCTACTACAGGTGTACCTCTACCTAACCGTTAGGTGATTACAGGCGTCATGTTATGTATATGATGTCATGTATATAGAGAAAACTAGATAATAATACAGGTAAAAAAGAAAGTCTAAAAAATGCTTATTTGCCACAGAAACTCGTGCTTTAGAGGGTGTGCAAGTAGCTTGCGCATATTGAAGCACTTGCTCAGAATGCATGCATCGTAAACTTTACCGTTTGAAAACATGTGCGGGTCTAGCGACTCGAGCATGTACCAAAGCGACCCACGCGCGCAACTAACCCGCGTAATCTGCGGCGCCGCGGGTCACTTGCGCATCTAGCTCTTGACCACGAACAAATAACTTGTGCGTACTGCTTGCGCAAGTAGCCCAGGTCTTTAATTGTTATTGTACAAGCGAGTAACTTGAACAAGTAGCTTGCGCATATTACTCAGACGTGTAACCCGCTTCTTTACTTGCTCCAGCTACATGCTGCAGAAGCACCCTTAGTCTTAGTAGACAAGAGCAGACAACAGTAGTAAGTAGGTAATGCATGTAAAACAATCATGCCTGTATTCCATGAAGGACTAGGCAGAGATGAACCTACAGTACGAATACAACAGTATTACGAGAGTTATGTTCAAGTCTCATGTAATAGGGGGCGAGCCTAATGCCATCAGCCGTGCACAAATCTAGAATCTAATCAGCAGTTGAGAAATTCTAGTTCGACAAACCCAATACATTTTGCGCGATCCTAAGACTACATCTTTAGTAGTAGCAGATTAACGAGACAGTCGTATTTGCTATCAACGATAATAAATACTTCTATGAATACATTATGTATTATGTAATACTTCATCATTCATTTATTGACACATACAAACCGTCAATGTGAGTATATTTCCATTATTTTTCCATCAATCATTCTGTATAACCACTACACTGTCAGGCCGAAATAACCAATGAAACATTTTTGGAAATGTATATCGTCGTGATGGGTCAGAGGTTACGGCGCCCACACCTCATGCGCGAGCTAGTGGTTCAAAACTGGGCAAGTACCAATGTGACTCTTTCAAATCATATGTACCTACTTTCTAGGTTTATCATAGACATCATTTACATCGGTGAAGGAAACCTGGACTTGTAGTCAATATAAGTTTGAAATCGCCAATCCGCCTTGAGCAAGCTTGGTTATTACTCGTGCCTTCTTGTAGGAGAATCCTTTGACCTGTAGTGGAACAGCATCAGGATGGAATTCTTACCATCCATACTTTTTTTGCTTCGTTCACTTTCATACATGTACCTACTACACATGACCTTTTTGAACCAATATGAGTTATGTATGTCCTTCTAAGGCGTCCCCGCCTTAGAAGCCAGCGTTTCCATCTGCCTTATAAATACCTTTTGTTAGGTATCCTTTTATTCATCCTGTCAACGTAACCAAACCATCTTAACCTACTATTTTAAGTTTTTGTAACTACATCTCCCTATATGTTCCCGGTTGAAGGCAAACAATAATAAATCGTTGCCCATTTTCATGGCCCAAAAGGTGTAAATAATAGATGGCTATATAGCGAAAATAAAAAGTATCGCAATAGTAGATTATTAACCAAGGGGATAAAGCAGTGTCTTCTGTCGCGGGTGACGATTTAAATCGCGAGCGTAACGAAAGACTCGAGGTTTACTCCCGAGGGTAGCGAGGGTGTTAAAAACTTAAATCACGAGCGAAGCGAGGGATTTAAGACGAGTCCTGAGTGTAGCGAGGGATTTAAGTTCACCCAAGACTAAGACAGCTTTATCACCGAGGAAAATACTCTACTTTTCGTACCATTTGCGAAAAAATTAACACAATAACAATATGAGATAAGCATAACAATGACAATTAAAAGTAAACGTATTTTTAGATTATTAACTTATTTATAAAAATAAATTAAAATAAACTTAACGTTTATATATTTGAAGCAAACAAAAACGCGGCAAATTCCTAGATTCATATTTTTTTTGTCGGAAAAGCAAAGGCATCAAGCTCATACGGCCTCGTCGGTTTTCGTAATTTATTTAATTAATCTTAACTGCGTAATAAATGCGTATTCCTTTTTCAAAAAGATGTACCTATAATGCTTTATAAACAAACTCAATGATGTAAAATTAAATGTTAAGTTCAGTATAAATTTCGGTAAGTATCTATTCCAAATTTAAATCACATTCTCTCCCTAGGGGATGAATGAAATCCAGTACAATTTTCTTTCCCTGTTTTTAACAGATTAAAAATGACTATTGTTATGTTCGCTTTTTGTGGCATAGAATGTCACTTTTTTGAGCAAGTGGTACGAAAAGAACTTTTATTACTTCCTAATTTTCCTTTTCTTTCTCAGTTAAGCCCTCAACAGTCAATACGGTCGAATGCTATAATTAAATAGTACAAGTAATACCTAAGAAAGTCGGACGAATACCAATAAGCTGGCGGAACTCTTCAGCACAATAAGATTCGAAAGTTTTCAACTGTGTGGACGAGGTGCAAGGCACGGGAGACTTCGACTTTAGTTGTAAGGAACAGTCTAAGTTCTTGTATTGCAGCGGAGCAATAAAACTTTTTGCTTCAACGACGGCGCAAACTAGTGGTCTTTTCGTATAATAAACTGGAAAGACAGTGAAACATAACTAATGATATTTATTTTTGTAAATTGATACTTGCAAACACTTTTATAAGGCAATCAAGTAAAACATCTTTCTTACTCTGGGAAAAAACACCGAAAAAAATTCATAGATCATAGTCTCTTTAAGTCCAGACATCGTCTTGGTTAGATCAGGTAAGGCATTAATTTGTCAGAGCTAACGAAGTCGATATACAACAACAACAATTGTGATAGGTACAGAATCTTATAAAATTACTAGCTTCCCCAGCAAACTTCGTTCCGCCTTAAGATCAATTTATTAGTTTTATTTAATTTAATTCACGACCTTTTTTAGACCTACTGAATATACACACAAAATTTTGTAATAATCGATGAAGCTGGTTCGGAGAAGTTTTGTTTCAAAACGCAGGGACACGAAAATTTTACGTAGGAAAATGTAATAATTTTAAATAGTAATTTGCTATGGATAAAAATAACAGAGGCGTGAAAATAAGGATTATTACGACGCATTACCATCAGCGTCCACCTAGCCACTTCCCTATTTAAACCAAGTCCATGTTTATATGCATGTACACAGAGGAATGAGGCTCATATTATGTGTGAGTATGAATGTGGAAGGTTTCAATAGTAGGCGATACAGCCAAAGAAACAATGGATGTAATGTGCAAAATATGACATGATTATAAAGGAGCTGTTTATCGAAATGAAGAAATGAATGGAAGTAGATGAAATTTTGTGCCAGCCACAAGTAAATTAGGATAAAGGTAGCAGGATTGTAATTTACCTACTAAACCTTTAATAAATCCCGCTCTCGCCTCTGCATTGGGCTCAAATTTATGAAGAATATCGTAAATGACCAAGTTGGAGGGAAACAAAGCGCTGTACAGAACTACGTTTAATTAATTTTAGTCAGCAAAACGATAAGGCCACTGGAAACGATAATGGCCATGAAATAAATGTGATTGATTTAGTATTGTTTGTTGAATGAGAACATGGCTTTTGGCATTCTGTGTTTAGATAAGCTCTGAAGCGTTTGGATTTAATCAAATGATTACAATTACTTTGGGAATACGCTGGTTGGAGGAGTGTAGATAATGATGTTCTAGTATTACTTTTATGCGATTGGAACTAAACAGAGACCAGCTCAGTATCAGTATTCGTGGCAATGCTTTAATTTATACTACTAAGAAGGGATTTTTCTGTTTCAAAAACGGTGAAGGAAAACATTGTGAGGAAACCAGCATGCTTGAGAGCTGTTTCTCGACGGCATGTGAAATCATGACCGAGGCCGTCGAGAATCCTTCAGGTATAAAACAGTCTTAGAACTCTGTAATCAGGTAAGTTATTCTCCAAACGAAAAAGGAGAATACTAAGGCGGCAAAAAAAGCTTACGGCACGCCCGATGGTAAGCAGTTAACGGACGCGGACGTCTGCCACACCAGTTTCACTCCTCATGCTTGCGAGAAGATAGGACGTGTAGTAGATTTTGCGTGAGGAGCTTGTGGCTAAATTATAACAGCCGCATGGGTCGATCGAAGGTTAAGCTACGCTTGACGAGGTCGGTCCGTGGATGGGTGACCATTTATTACATACCAAGACTCCTCCGTGCCTCGGAAAGCACGTTAAGCCGTTGATCCCGGCTGTCATTTGTAGATCTTTGACAGTCGTTACTTGTAGTCAGAAGCCCGAAAGTCTGACAACCAGTTTAACCAAGGGGTATCATGTTACCCAGTTACTGGGTTGTGGAGGTCAGACAGGCAGTCGCTCCATGTAAAACACTGGTATTCAGCTGCATCCGGTTAAACTGGAAGCCGACCCCAACATAGTTGGGAAAAGGCTAGGCAGATGATGAGTAGATTTTGCGTAAAGAGTAATTAAAGAATCACAAACTTACACATTTACATGAATAAGTAGGCTATTAACGAAAGTCTGAGGTACTTTTGGCTAAATAATAACAACCGTACTTGGCATATTGGAGGTTAAGCTACGATTGCCGAGGTCCGTCTGTGGATGGCATGCGAAGCACATGGCTATCATAATAATATGTAAAATTTTGACAGAACCGAAGTCAGAACCTCAAAAGTCCGACGACCAGTCATACAAAAGGAAATCGTGTTACCTCTGTAACTGAGCTGTGAAGGTTAGATAAGCAGTCAGTCCATGTTAAATACTGGTCTTGAAGCCGACCCCAAAATAGATGGGAAGTTGTTGGTCCACAAAGATTCTACCATCGAAATATTTGAACAGATATTCAAAGAATCTAGCACCAAAGATACACCACAACTAGACCGCCTAGCTTTTAACTAAAATAATGCACACAGATGTTTTAATTGCACTCATATTCATAATAACATATTGTACGAGCACGGAAATGGACCAGCATCCGAGATTAACATTAAAGAGATCCACATAAAATGAGGGCATACGTTCGTTACTATCTCAACAATTATAATATTTTTCAACCTGAACATTGCACAACTATTGACAGAAGTGGGTTATGGTATCGCAATATTAATGGCTTTTATATTGTATTAAAAGATTCCGATATATTTATTTAAATAGGTCAGCGGGAATAATGGCGTGTGTGTCGAGGAAATTGAAAGAATAAAGTGTTAGTGTTTGGTTATAAAATAAAAGAAGTCTTATAAGAAGGTAATGTCGTTTCCTTCTGCTCAGCTATATCATCTTTCACACAATCAGTCGATGCTTTCTTTTGTTGTCGTCTACTCCAATAACCATCTACTTTCATGATTCCACGGCAAGCTTCGTTCCGCCTTAGAATCAATTTATGTTTTGTGTTTCTAGTAATGTTAGCTTAAGACTTGTCAAATGTCAAATTGTCACCTGATAATGGACTGGGAAGACTTTTGTCACCGTCTGTTTGTCATGACATTAAAAATGTAGCTGCAATAAAAAAATGTTTAAGATAACGAATTGTCTTTTATATCTCTTTTTTGTGAATTACATTATAATAGTAAGTATGCATTTAGTACACTTTAATTTAATCACATTTGTTTAGATAAATAAAATATCTATTAGATATTACAACTTCTTCCTAAGATCTCGTTAGTTCTGTTCACAGTTTCCCGTTAATTAAGGAAAGCTCATTACAGCATCGGAAGCGGCTTGAGATATGTCTTCAACACACATTAATCGGAGGTTAAGGAACGGGTCTTGCAACGGTGCAATTCTGTTTGAGATATCTTAGCCATACATTGCTTAGCGGTTCCGATAATATGGAATATATTCAATTCGCTACACCGATATTTAGACACTTTACAAAATGACAGATTGCTTACATGATTTGCCCGAATTGAGAGAATGAATGAAAGAAGGCTAACATAAGGTTTTATATCAGTCAGACGTAAATGGAAACGCCGAGAGGTGGCGCCCTAGAAGGACACACAGACATCGCTTGAATGGTTTAGCCATGTTGAGAGGTTGAATGAAGACGATTAACAAAAGATATTGATTAGGCTGATGTAAGTGAAAAACGACGACGTGACGTGTAGGACGTCCACCCACAAGGTGGACAGACGACCTCATTAAGGCCGCGGGAACGCGCTGGATGCGAGCCGCTTACAACCGGTCTTATTGGAGATCTATAGGGGAGGCCTATGTCTAGCAGTTGACTTCCTATGGCTGAAATGACGATAATGATGAAGTGAAAAAGATTGTTAAGTCAGGTTTAGAAAATGAACATAAGAAGTTAAACGACAGGTAATTTATAAGGCAAATGTAAGTAAAGACCCTGGAAGGGGGCGCCCTAGGAAATACTCAGACCTACTAGTAATGTTCTTCAGAAAGAGCATGTGCTTAGCACTCGCAACCTGCATGTCTGTACGACCATATGTATTAACCTAAACAAAGCAAAAGAAGCAAGTAGAAATAGTAGCAGACGTTTTTTTTCTGCATATTCAGCAATTTCGATTAACACAGCATACATATATTGATTCTAATCTAGATATATCTAGCCTTTTACTAACGACATTGGGGTCGGCTTCCAGTCTTGCTGCATGCAGCTGACTACCTGTGTTTCACATGGAACGCCTGGCTATATGACCTCCACAACCCAGTAACTGGGTAACACGACAGCTCTTGGTTAAAGTCAAAGATCTACCGATGACAGCCGGAACCAACGCTCTAACGTACTTTCCGATCTTCGGAAGGATTCAAATATGATTAAAGTCATTAGAAATTTGTTAAAGGATTATAAGGCGATGAGATTATAAACCAAATATCTAAGCTCCCAGCATACTTGAACACACTAACACCTTCAAAATGTGATTACTTTAAAAGCCCGAAATTAACGTAGAGAAACGCTTCGTATCTCCTGAATAAATAAATGAATTCCGTCTGAATGAGGAGAACCCTTGGTAAGCTTCTAAACGGATTTCACACTCATTATATTTACATAGATGAAAGTTTTTGTTTTAATTTTACCTTTGAATCATTGGTTCGGTTGTAATTCCGTCATTAGTCATTCTGGATTCCGATAGCATGTTTTTCTTGGAATTTAGAGTAATAGACGACTTGAGTTGATATTTGGGTCAGAATAAAGGTTAAAGATATTTTATTTTGATTAGTGGTGGTTTTCTTACAATTTGTTTGAAGAAACATGAACAATTAGCTGACAATAATAGTAACTTTATTTCACTACGTAGACTGTCCTTAGAAGTTAGTGCTCACAGAAAAATCTCATCTCATGGAAACGGCTAAAGCCTCGTTGTCTGCTAGAAGCACGCACTTTCCTTTCTATACAAACCAAGGCGTGTCAGTTGGTTCTGGAAGCCGATCCCGACTTAGTTGTTGAAAGGCTAGACAGATGATGGCCCCTCATCTGTCTAGCCTTTCAACAACTAAGTCGGGATCGGCTTCCAGAACATACTGGATGCTGCTTAGTACTTTACATGGAACGACAGCTTACCTGACCTTCACAACCCAGTAACTAGGTAACGCGTGCCTTTGTTAGAGTGTTTATGAGGCTATCGAGGTTCTTACTACTCATAACCACTGTCAACGATCTACAAAAGAATGCCAGGACCAACGGGTTAACTTCTTTTCCAGGGTGCGAATCCGTCTCGTTCCGCTCACTTAGCCCATTTCTACGGCAGCTTGCAAGAAACAACACAACTACTCAGCAGTTGCCCCGCCTATTGCTGCATCTCGTAGCTCATAAGCAGTATCTTAAATATGGAGTCGCCACGCCATGGCAGCCTAGAGAGAAGGCAGTACTAATAAAATTTATGACACCGAAAGTGTGTACAGCGCATGTATTCTGGTGCGGGCCGCCATCATCGTCGGTATCCATGCGTCATTTGTGACGTATTGCAAGTGTAAGGTGACACGCCTTGGTTTGTATAGAAAGGAAAGTTCAATGTCTGACTGCAGCTATAGCAAGATAAGCGTGACTGCTGACAAATTGGATGGCCTGCAATCAGACAGACCTAGGTGATGATGATGGCCAGCCTCTATAACTGCAGTGCCAACCGTATAAAAGATACCAATCGAGATCCAGCAGAATACCAGCCACAAATATTCTACGCTGGCACCGGCAAAAGCTGAGCTGGATTCTCATTTGATGCAACCATGAGACACGCGCCGACCAGTAGTGAAAGGGTTGAACTGTATTTTGTACATTGTGGTTATACTAAAAAAACGATTTTATCTATCTATCTTTACCCGGAAACTAATCATTCTTCTTGATATATCTACTTAAGAATATACAGTTTTCTGGGAAAGAAAGACGTAAAATAATACAACGTTCATTGTCCGTAAAAACGATGATATATTACTGCAAAAAATAATAAAAGAGACTAGGTATCGAAACAGAAAATTCCTGAGCATATTTTTTTTCTTTATATAGACATGCGTCAATACATAAAACGACATTTAAAAAATAAATAAATAAAATAAAATAAAATAAAATCTTTTTATTTCAGACATTCGGTCCATATTTTTATCAGTTACATTCAATCATTTGTATTGTATTACTAATTTATTAATTTATTTGCATTAAATGTATTTACTTAATATTATCTTTATATTCTATCTATCAATTCAATATATGTAGTTATAATTTAGTATATTATCTATTTCTATAATTATATTGTCTATTATATTATTATTATTATTATATTATTTAATTACATTATATTATAAAATTAATTCAAGTACTTGCCGCCATCTGGGACTCCGGGCACGCGCACTTGAGATTGAACCCAATGCCCCAGAAGAGGGCTGTCCAACTTGTGGCTGAGCACGTTCAGGATAGTGTTGGTGCTCCCACGCGTTCGAAACATCAGCGAGGCGATGCGGCGCCGCAGCACAGTGTGAAAAAAATTTAAGCTACAAGAGAATTCAATCAAATACCTTTTTGTGTTACTGAAATGAGAGCAATTTTCAAAGGTGATACAATATGTTCGGGGAAATACTGGATAATTTTCATCAAAGGGAAATACCGTTAACAGGGAAACCAACAAAATGCAGACTATTTTTCTTGATCTTAATAATATAAAAATCAACCTTCACGGCCATAAGAAAGTTGGATACAAATACAAGGGCGAAAGAAACTGTCTGTTTGTTTTTCACGCGCAGGCTAGGCGTGAACTGGGTCTATAGAATAGGTATAGGTAGATAGAATTTCGAGAGGGACATACGTACATAAGCTTTTTCACCTTTTTGCATAACGAATTGTTGTTGTTTTATGTTAAACTAGTAATTTATTGTATGTATGTAAATACATAACATAAACAACATTTCCAATAAACATGACAACTTAATGGTCTAATTGGAATAAATAACGTCACTTAGACTTCAACGCATAATCAAAGTACAATTTCAAGAAAACTACAAGAACGCACAATTTGATTGAAATCTTTTGGAACAAGCTACAATAGATCTTCAACTTTACACGCTACAAGATAAAGTATATTTTCACTTTAGCAATACATAGGTGTTAAATGTCGATATTACTCATTGGAAGTAATGCATCGTGAATTAATTATTATTTAGACTTCTCCCACGGTTTATTAGTGCAGTTAATGTCATTTTATGGACGTTTATTCACTGAGTGTATGAGCTTAGTTATGTTTAATGGTCCGGCACGCGTAGTATGATCACCATAGAAACGGGTAGATAGATACATGTCTACGTCTGATGTCAAATTAATATTTTTCTTTTTATCTTTCTTTCTTTTCTTTCATGTCGACGGAAGAATCGGCAAAGTTACATATGGTAGAAACACTTTTGCCGCTTATTGAAGAAATAATGTTCGATATTGTAGAACATGTTTTGACTGAAGAATCTACACATTTTTCTTCTCTTCATTCTTGACATTGTCGTGCTCAAAACAAAAGAAATATTTCTACAATCTGTCGCCTTGTTGATTCTTCTGTAGACAAAATCCGTTTCTACGGTGATCATTCTAAAGAAAGAAAGAAAAATATTTATTTGACATCAGTGATTAAATCAAACACACAATAATTCCATGCGTGCAACTGTTGTTGAAATTATTTGTTAATCTTCTGTAGACGCACTTATTTACCGTGTAACAAATGGCTAAATCATAGTAGGTACAGGTATATTTCACCAGTAGGGTTACTATACCTCAGGATTTGTCCCGAGATCTCAGGATATTTAAGCACGTATCAGGATTGCGGCCAAATTTGAGAAATCAGTATTTCTTCTTCCATTTTTCGTCTGGTAACCCTAACATTACCTATCTACACCTACATGCGATGTTATATGGAATATTACAAATGGTGTAATTTATCTACAATAAGTATTTAAAGACATATTAGTTGTCTAGTACTCATAGCACAAGATCTGAGGTCTGGTCTGGTCTGTCTGGTCTGGTCTGTCTGGTCTGGTCTGGTCTGTCTGGTCTGTTTGGTCTGGTCTGTCTGGTCTGGTCTGTCTGGTCTGGTCTGGTCCGGTCTGATCTGCTTAATTTGAGGTCAGGTGGCGTTGAGTGAAAGATGAGAAATATTAATATTTTCCGAAGGGTGGCATTGTCGTTGTCTACGTCAGTAAAGTAGTTTTTATTCAAGGTATAGTATATCGTCCTCACATGTAATCTGATTAATGTATGTATACACAATCTATTTTAAAAGAGTATGTTTGGAGTTTCATGCCCATTCTTCTCCTCAACAACCTTTTGGAATGTGCATGTGCAACTACAATCATCCACTTAATTTATTTGACATGTAAGTCTGACGTTCAAGAGTTCATTGGTTTAATTAAAATGAATGAATTGACTTTGCCTTCAATCGAAATTTGGTAATTTTTTGATCGGCAGAGTAATCCTGTCTAGACAGAGCAAATCTATTTCGACCTAGACTTATAAGACAAAGGCGAGCATCTAATAAGATGACAAATGCATCGCGTCACCTACCTCAACATTACTTTGTTTTTTTTTCTATTTTAATCTTATACTAAGAGGAAAACATTTATGATTCATTTGTCACTCACGTGAGTCAACTTAGAGGAATAAATAAGATTGCAGCATAGAGATGGTGAACATTTGGCACGTGTCAGTCAATTTTGAGTGGAATCATTTTTTTTTTATCATTAGGTACCTAGATACTTAACCGTAAAGGTCACAAAAACAAACCTAGGTAAAAATATTTAGCCCTCCCAAACTGTTTTTGCCCAATTGAACATGAACCTTATTCTTTTGTACTAAAGTTGAAAAACTATTAATGAAATTCAGATTGGGGTAGCACTACCAGCTCTGTACCTATGGCGAAAGGGAACACACAGTACAACATGGGCTAATTGTAGTAAATTAAAAAAAAAAAAATTAAAAAGTTGGTAAAATGATCAGGGGTTTACCAAGTCACCGCTGTCGATCTGTCAGTCAGCGGCTTGTATCGCATGAACCGTAATTAGTTGACAATTTAAATAGTCACAGAATGTTGTGCTAATAAATAAAACAAAAACCCTAATGAAAGGGGCCCCTATACAAGAAATTCAAAACTCCCTTGTCTAAAACAAAGTCATGAGGTATTTCGCACGGATCCAAAAAGGTTGATCATTCCTGCCGTATGTAGCTGCAATATTCCTGCAATGAGTTGTCCACCTGCCTCCTACGATACCTACTAATAGATGACATCGTCACGTTGAATGCGGAGAGAAATACGATCTTCAAATATTTGAAAAACACGCCAATGAGGGTTTTCGATATTTTTCTGCCACCAGACAGACCAGATGTCAGATAGCACAGATTCCTACCGATACCTACTTTATTTTTTTAGAGAAATTCTACGTATTTGGAAGTGTTTTTTCTGGGGTACAAAGTCTGATCCCCACAAAAACTACGATGATGATGAATGACATTACTTTACATAATCATTATTTAAATTCAATGATACGACAGTGACAGATCACCAAAACAGCCAAACACTTACATAATAAGTAAATTTGAATAAGCAACAAAAACTTATAAAGTACCGAGACGAAATAAATAACAAAAAAAAAAACCTTAGATCTTTCTGTGACAAAAACCATCTTTAAACATTGAAACGACCTCAAGCAAATGCGCAAAAAAAAACAGTTCAATGACCAATCAAAAATAAAAATTGCACTAAAATATCAAAACGCTTGAATGTGCTCTCGAAAAAAACGCTCGTAAATTCTTTGATGAAATGCATCGCGCAAAAAAAACGTCCTCTCGATGTCACCGCGTTCCCGAGAAAACGGAGGTCATGACATGCAGACGCGAAAAACATTAAGTAGTAATAAATATGGTGATTATACGCAATGTATGGGCGGCTATAAATTTGTTTTACTAAACGCAACTGATTGGAATAGTATGCAGAATAAGTGTTGCGGCAAACGAAGATTTTTCTTTTCCATTTGACTTTATAAACGTAAAATAAATGCGAGTTTATTCGTTACGCTTTCCTGCTTAACATATCACTATAAAGTAATTATATACGTATTCAGAGGTACAGAAAAGGATACGCCAAAGTACTTTATACCCAGAAAGAAATCAATATTCCCGAGGGATAGAACAATTACCTAACGCCCTACAATGCACAGGTAAAGTCTAGTATAAGATAAAGTACCTACACAGTGAATATTTTAGTTAATGCGGACTAGAATCTCATGGCATGGCACAAAAATATTACAAGTCACATTTTAAATAAAAGTGAATTGTGTTTGGTTCCGACAACTGCTGAAAGATTGAAAGTACCTATATTTGTTTAAAAGTTCATGGCAAAATTCACGAAGAAGAAAGTGAAAATTAAACGAATTCCTCGACTTTGAAACACAAAATGACTGGTCTGCCTCAACAGTTTTGGTACATTTTTTTTTTTCTTCTTTTACCATCGAATTTTGGATGACATAAACACTATAAATTAATTTGGTGCAAAAATAATATTCAACAGTCAAAACAAACAGTACAATTACTAACGCCTATAGCGCCAAAAGCAATTAAAACTAGCCGTCATTTTAGAATCTAATTTTACACACCCGAAAATACCTGATATATAACAAAAGCTCCATCATTACGTAGTTCACTAACCTCACAAAATTGACAGTAAGCACGAGGGGCCTGTCAAAACTCTGTCACGCAGAAAAAACGCCGGAAAATCGCCCCGTTCGTGCCAGATCTTAGGTTGAAAAATGGCTGTTGGCGTACAGCCAAATGGTTGATATTGTGCATACGGTAAAGCACTGTTGATTCATAAGGAGGGGTTATTTCATGTTTTTAAACACGTCACGGTATTGGAAATCACGAGGTTCCCAATAGATGACGTGGCCATAGGTCCCGCTATGCACGAGACAGTCCTGCTTTTAAGTCATGTGTCCTACTGTCCGCAAAATAAGCGGTAAGTAATGTCCCAATTTGACAACTTCCTCACAAATAATCTTAACTAGGTATACGAATTTCTTTCGTTTACTTATTTGAGAACCTTGTCTGTCTGGCAGAACGCTCCACAATCACTGAGTGCTCTTCCTAATACATAACTTTTGGACATACATAATGTAATATTGCCCATCGATACTTCTATTTATTTATTTATTAAAACTTTATGCACTAGTAAAATAAACTATACAAAGGCGGACTTAATGCCTTAGGCATTTTCTACCAGTCTACCTTAAGGTGGTGCAGAGACAGAACATGGTAGGCGCAAGAAGGTAACAAAAACTTAAAAGAAAAATAAATTATTATTTATGATAAATACATATATACATACATATTATATAAAATCCAGAGATACCTAGGTCAAGAGAAAAGAAAAAAAAATAAAGTAAAAGTTATATTAATGAAGAAACTAATCTGCTATCTTCTATTCGTGAGGTAAGGGACTTACCTGCAGTACGATTATGTTAAGATCACAGCGTGAAGGCGAATTGAGCTGTCATTCCATACTAACGCTAGGCATTGACAGTTCATTTTACTCAAGTTTTACACGAGGTGAGTTTTACTGAATCGAGGTGTCTAAGGTTTTCAGGCACCCATGGGCCTCTGGACTTGGCTTTGGACAATACAAGAATCGAACAGAATAGAATACTCTCGTTTTGTTACACCATAAATACTTGCAAATAATAACTTTTAAGTTCTAGTTAGGGTGTTACAATGTGAGGTCCTATCGGTGAAAGATGCCTCTTACAGTTAACATTTGGATGGATTTGATAGTGAAGGAGAAAAGATATGCAGGCAGTTTGTGGTTTACCGTACAAGATTAGCTGCTATAATTTTCATAGTTGATCATTCTATAAATTTTCTTCCAACTATGCATTAATTTCATCACAATCACACTAAAAACTAAGTACAAAGCGAGTCTTTAATGCTCTAGAGCAATAAAAATGTATGAAATTTCATTATTGCACAGTTTATTTTTTAATCGCACCAACAGGTGCCAATCTCAATGGATTAGCTCTATTCAGCCAGCCGATATCAATACTTTTTTTACGTACCTACGTATTATTCGTTTCTATCCTACTTGTTCCAAAGGACAATGGGCAAATTTGTATGGAAGGTGGTCCATATGACCAATACGCGTAGTGGGTGTCTTTTTAGGTTGGTTTCGTCATAAAATCCATGAAAAGTTTTGATTTTTTATTTTGATGAACCGGGTACTAGTACAGTCAAGTTCATAAGACTTAAGTATTATCAAGGGAATTAATTAAATTCTTTTTATGGTATGCCTATAAAATCTACGTATTTATGTACCTATGTATGTGAGGAGCTCGTGGCTAAATAATAACAGCTGCACGGGTCGATCTTTAAGGTTAAGCAACGCTTGCCAAGGTGGTCTGTGGATGGGTGACCATCTAAACATACCGAGTTTCCTCCGTGCCTCGGACAGCACGTTAAGTCGTTGGTCCTGGCTGTCATTTGTAGTACTTTGGCAGTCGTTACGGATTGTCAGAAGCCAGTAAATCTGGCTTCAGTCTTGCCAAGAAGTACTGTGTTACCCAGTTAGTGGGTTGTGGAGGTCTGGTAGATAGCCGCTCCACGGTATTCAGCTGAATCCGGTTTGACTGGAACTCGACCCCAATATAGTTGGGAAAAGGCTAGGCAGATGATGTATGTGAGCATGTTTACATACGTGCGTTTTAATCAAGACTAGACATATTGATACAGTCAAAGACATTAATATGTAACGACATACAAATGTATTTTATTGTATATGGAATGTTCCATCTAACTAGGTGTTTACATGTTAACACTTCTGACTGTAGGTACACGTCGGCAATGGAATTCAAACGTATACACTATTGATGCGTGGCCAAACACATAACTGCTCGGCAACAACCAACTCCAACCCCAAATAATAATAAAAGCAGTAAAAAGTATTACAAAGGCATTTATTTAGAAAACACAGTTTACAATAGGGTATATGCATGTATTTTTTTTATATTTTTAATTCACTGTTTACAACGTTTTAACATAGTAAAAAAATATAAACATATTTAAAAATTGCTGTAATAGAGCTTAAAAAAATATTTGAAATACAGAATAAATTTGAGCTGTTTAAACGCTGCCATTTTCGCGCGCCATTTCGATTATTACGTCATTTACTATGATCCCATTACTATTACTATGGGTGTTTTCGTTTTTTTACCCATTTCACAATGAAAAAGGCTCAAAAAGCAGATTACCGGTATTGCTTGTACCCGAATGCAATAAACTTTATCAGATTGTGCTTTTACAAAACCACTTTCAGTAATTTTTCTTAAATGTTTTATAACCTCACTATGAAGCTAAAATTAGACTTCAACATTAAATTAGTTCACAACACACACGGCAATAATTATGTTTTTCAATAAAAAGTCCATTCCAATACTTAATGTCATACTTACACAATGTATGTTTTGTAGGCGTTGAGTTGTTGTCGTAGTATTTGACGTCAAGTTTCGTTATAACCAATGGTGATGCGTTTCACAAATTTGAATTTTCCGCGCTTAATTCACACTTTTATTTTTAATTTTAAATAATTATGACGCAATTAAAAAGTAAAATAATGATTTAGTTCATATTTTCTGCCATTAAAGATTCAGAAAAAAAATATTCGAACCATATTTAAATTACATGCATATTCCCTATTATTCATTTATTATAAGGTGTAGAACCAAATGTTTTTATTTTATTCATAATGTTTTTATTATTTCGTCTAAAAATTGTGCTGGAGGATTAAATCCTACATGTCTCGCTAGACTCATGTACCAAACAACAGATAATATCGCTGGGCCCGGGCAATAAAGCGGTAATATCAAAAATCGAATTTTACAGGAGAAATAAAAGAAGCTAATTTGTTTATAGTGCAGCGTACACTGATCCAAAATAGACGTTCAAAATTTCAAATGAAAGCTAATTTTTTTTACAATCTTTGAAAAATAATTGTAATAGTATAAATATTTAATGAAATAATTGAAAAAATGTATAATACAAATTAAAGACGATACTGTTTCAATTGCAACATCATTAATGACTTTATAAACACACCGACCACTGAGATTCAGGAATGTAAGAATATAATACGACGTAATTTCCGCTTTAGATCTAGAGCGTACCAGCCGATTACCACCTTCTTCAGGGAAATTTTATAGCCAAAGCTTAGCTGTATCATCCACTAATCGCTAGTTTAGAATCCTATCAATGAAACATATTTTTTGTAACCATTGTAACAGACCGACCTTACAATGTTATTTATTTATATTTTTTACCATTTTAGACAGTATTTTATGATATTTATACATTTTTTTTAAATGTTACTACTACCTAACTTTTAATTAGTTAGTAATTTTAAATGATAATAACTTTGAATAAAAAAAACCTTTCAAATCACATATTTTTTATTGAATACTAAACTTTGGAAACAAACACAAAAAAACTCTTAAAAAATAAAAAATACTACCCACGATCACATTTTTTTTATTTTTTTATTAAATACTAGCTGCCCTGACAAACTTCGTTGTGCCTTAGAGTCAATTTATTTCTCTAATCAATTTTTTTATACTAAATATACATATGTTTAATAAGACGACAACAAATAGATCCAAACCAATAATAACTACTACTACTTTTTATGTAGCGAGTCTCTACTGTGATCTTATTTAAACATTTTGTGTTCGATAGAATTAAAAATACAACATGTATAAATAACCTAACCTAACTGACCATACCTATCCTATGGCTAACCTAACTACCTAACCTAACTACCTTACTAAAATGCATTGATTTAAAAAATACTAAATTCATAATTTTAATCGGAACTATTGCCTCTATTTTACATCCAATTTATACTTATAGTTTTCCCGGCCTACTTTAATTAAAGTCTTAACAATACAATAAGTTCTATTTGCAAAGATTATTAAAGTTTGTCTCTGTCGTCATTATTAATTCCGTAAATTGATTTCTGAAATATAAGACTTTTAGCTACATTAAAACCTCTAAGTTTAGTAACAAAATAAATTTCAGAACGTAGGTACGTATAAATTGACAACCTTACCTTCTTAGGTTTAGCTTCAATGTCAAATTGTCACCTGATGATGAACTGGGAAGTTTGACTCCTGTCATGTCATCCACGATGGCGCTGTGTTTGAAAAATGTTTGAGACAACGATTATTCTTGATATTTATTTTTTCGAGGACTTTTCATGTTTTTTTATTAATTATTATGCTATTCCGGACAAAGAGAAATCCAAAAAGATCAAAATCATTCAAATTGATCCAGCCGTTCTTGAGTTATAAGTGGTGTAACTAACACGACTTTCTTTTATATACAGGGTGTCCAAGAACCTGGCGTCCAACTGGATTCCCACGATGCCCCAAGTTCTAACAGTACTCAGAAAAATATTTTAAAAAATCCACCCCATGTACTTACAGAATTATACTGATTTCAAAAAAAAGGGGGAAATGAGCACCCTGTGACATACTTTTGAATGCTGTGACTGCTAATGCTGATAATTTCGATATTTCTTGGAGGTTTTGTAATCTAGGGTATTGCTGTGTCTAAATAGAATGTAAAAATAAAGTACTTATTGTACCATTTTAAAATAAAATATTATTTTAACTAAAGGTGATATGGAAAACTATTGAATTTCGCAACTTTGACCGACTGTAGTGTAAAAAAAATGTACCAAAATAGTATGGCAAGTGACGTCAAATTTTGACGCGTTTATTCCTCTTTTTAAAAAGGTATAATACTTACACATTAATTTGAAAAAAAAATTTTTTGATAATATTTTTACTCAACAACCCAATTTTTACGATGTCTTACAGAATTCTTAGAAAGAAAAATTTACGACGAATTGAATCTAACCTCTAAAGAATTACTATTGTATGCTCATAAAAATAACAACAGGCCTCTCAAAAAACAGGTTAGACCGTAAGGGACGGTATGTGCATGCATCTCACCATAGTGATTCGTTATTACAACAGGAGGGAGCAAGACAGAAACTATCTTTGCGATTTGCTGGTTCTTCTTTATGGTACCCCATTATTCAGGTAAGAGTGAGGGAGAAAAAGGTTAGAGGTGCGAGTGAGATAGATAGTGACGCTATCTGGGATCGTGCTATTTAGGATAACAGTACGGTCAGTACGCGTCACTGCCTCCTGCCGTTACTACGCACCTCTCTCTTATTGTTACCATTGATCACGTACTACGATTTAAAGCTTTGTTTATTGGACTCGATTACTCTTTGTGCTCTGGACTTTGAAACGAACTCTTTACGACGACCTTTGCCTGTGTTTGGACAGTTTGTGTTTTGTGTGTGCTACCATGGCGACCTACACTCCGCAAGAATACGCAAATATGCACTACATTTATGGAGAATGTAGAGGTAATGGACGAGCTGCAGCGAGACTTTACAGAGAAAGGTATCCGAGGGCTACGCGATATCCCGACCATCGAGTTTTCATTAATGTGCACAGATCACTATGTGACGGGCGGTTCCCCAATCAAGTAGCTGGTGAAGGACGACCCGTAAATGACTTCATACGCGATGAAGTTTTAGAGGCGGTGTCGGCAAATCCAAGCATCTCTGTGCGAGGAATAGAAGCTGATACGGGGATACCGAAGAGCACAGCACACAGTATTCTCCAAAAAGAAGAATATCATCCGTACCACGTACAGCGAGTGCAAAGTCTTTTACCTCGAGACTATCCGAGCCGAGTCGCGTTTTGTGAAACAATCCTGCAAAAACATCGAGAAGACGAAAACTTTATCGACAAAATTTTGTGGTCAGATGAATCAACATTTAAGAAGGATGGCTACATGAACCTACACAACTTGCACGAGTGGCATGTGGAAAATCCGCACTTGATGCGAGAAGATAGATCCCAGTACCGGTTCAAAGTGAACATGTGGACCGGTATTCTCTGTGGGAATATTATTGGTCCATTTGAGATGCCCGAGAATTTGACTGGCGAATCATATTTAAATTTTCTTCAAAATGATTTGCCAAACTTACTAGAAGAGACCCCACCAGATATGTGGTTCCAACACGACGGCTGTCCAGCACATTTTCGCGTATCCGTTAGAGAGTTTTTGGACGAGCAATACCCGAACAGGTGGATTGGGCGATCAGGAACAATCCCGTGGCCAGCCCGCTCACCTGACTTAAATCCGCTGGATTTTTTTTTCTGGGGAACTATGAAGGAGCTCGTTTATGCGAAGCCCATTAATGACATCGCTGACCTTCGTGAGAAGATAACACAAGCAGTGCAGGTGATACGTCAAAAAACTTACTCGCGAAACATAAAGCGGTCCTTTTTAAGGAGAGTGAGAGCTTGTATTGCCGCGGGTGGTCAACATTTTGAACATTTATTGTAATAAAATATCTTTAAACTAACATTCTTTGCTTTTATTCTACTGGGAACCCATCTACCTGTGTGTATTTCCTTCTTGCTCACTCTTGGAACCGAAGTAAATAATAGTAGTAACATAACAGTTTCTAAGATAAGAAAGGGTCCGACAGTTACCGTTAGTAGGTAGGCACTTCGTAAAAATTGGGTTGTTGAGTAAAAATATTATCAAATTTTTTTTTTTCAAATTAATGTGTAAGTATTATACCTTTTTAAAAAGAGGAATAAACGCGTCAAAATTTGACGTCACTTGCCATACTATTTTGGTACATTTTTTTTACACTACAGTCGGTCAAAGTTGCGAAATTCAATAGTTTTCCATATCACCTTTAGTTAAAATAATATTTTATTTTAAAATGGTACAATAAGTACATTATTTTTACATTCTATTTAGACACAGCAATACCCTAGATTACAAAACCTCCAAGAAATATCGAAATTATCAGCATTAGCAGTCACAGCATTCAAAAGTATGTCACAGGGTGCTCATTTCCCCTTTTTTTTTGAAATCAGTATAATTCTGTAAGTACATGGGGTGGATTTTTTAAAATATTTTTCTGAGTACTGTTAGAACTTGGGGCATCGTGGGAATCCAGTTGGACGCCAGGTTCTTGGACACCCTGTATATAGATAAAGATTAAACTTTGGAAACAAACACACAAAACTCTTAAAAAAGAAAAAATACTATGCTACCTTAATTTGAAGAGAATCACATAATTTTTAGGAACTGTTTTAAAATATGCTGCTTTAATCTGAGTCTTCGCTTTTAATATCGATTTCTGCTTCAGAGTTCCCAACACAATGCAAATTGTTATAAAATGTATGATAATGTTTCGGGATTGCTTCGGTTTTGCAGAGACTCATCAAATCATCGTAAAGTGGTTTTGGTAAGGCGATTGGCTCTCTGTACAGTCACTGGCGTCTTTTTGGGTCTTCCTCTTAAAGACAGATCTTTAAGAGGAAGACCCAAAAAGACGCCAGTGACTGATGTATCAGCAGATGAACTGAGAAATCTGTACAGAGAGCCAATCGCCTTAGGTCATAGGTACTTTGAAACATAGCCAGTCTGAAGGAGATTCGATGCATTCTCTTATCGAACGCGCAAAAAAGAACCACACGATTTATACTCCTGATCAAATGTAGGCATAATCATGAATGCTAAGATCAATGGTGATAAATTTCATCTTAAAGAAATGGAACAACATAATTTCTTAAATTTGAAGGAAATAATGGACAAAAGACACTGGTTGCGGGCAGACCAAACTAATGAAAAAGTTATGTGGACAAAGATTCACAAAATCAAGATTACTCTATCTCATCCAGATGTTATTTATTTAAAGTATAACTTTGAGAATGAGTATATTTCTTTAAATACTGCATCAAACACCAACAAACCCACAAGTGCCACTGATCTTCGTGATCACTAAGTTACAATACATTTCCGGGAAGAAAGGCGTAACAGGCTTGTACAGAATAAAATCTCTTGTGATTACTTCGTATTAAGTGTTTACAGTTTATTGATATAGGTAGTACGTTTATTTCCAAAAAGGCGGTTAAATTTATTACTGTTACCGTTTGTTTACAAATTTAGCGTAAAGATGTTCACCGTTTTTTTGTGTTATGTTTCTTAGAGTATTGCAATAATACATTTTTAGTCGTTAGAGAATTTTCCATGCAATAAAGCTGTTATTGTCATTTATTCTAAAGAAATATTAATTTAAAAAATTGAAAAAAATAAGAGTGATAGATTGATACTCCGAGAAGCCAAAAATCAAATAACATTAAAAAGGGCGTAACCGGCGTTTACCGCTATATTGCCCGGGGCCAGCGATATGTGTGCACAGCTTTTTATAACTTCGTATTTCTATATTTTCGTAGAAAAACAACAAAAATCTATCGAAAAATAATGAAAACTTTTCGACCTGAGTGTACATGTTACCCGGTTACTTGGTTTTTTTTAAATATTTTTTTACTTACATATGGGCTATGACCTATCATAAAAAAAATATTTCTTGAGTATTGGTTACTTGGACCAATTTGTCCCATTGTCCTTTAAAAAATGATTGCTGCTAACTCTGATTTACAAAAGAAAGAAATTAAAAAAAGTGATTTGGCGGAACTTTGTTCATTTTGCTTGAAAATATTTTTGGAAACGATAAAGTGTGATACTATCTGATTTTGAGTGCTTCGGCTTCGAATTAAAATGGAATCATCTAGCGACACATTAACTCCGGAAAACATTCTAAATGAAGCCGACAGTGTTATAGAAACAAATATAAATTTGCCCAACAAAACTCTTCACCTTAAATTTAATAATTACTCAAGTATAACTTTTAATTTCAATAATTAAACTTCTATTTTAACTGTTTGATATGAGTTTCTTTTATCTACTATTCCTATAGGTAATAGTTGAAAGAAAAGCAGATTATGCACCTCGCCTTAAGTCATTTATATTGCCCTCGTGCCTGTTAGATTAGAGCCCTCGCTAACACTCGGGCTCTAAATCAAGCACTCGGTGCAATAATAAATTACTTTGTGCTCGATGCAATAATCTACTATTAATCACTTGTTTAAAAGCGAATACTTTTAAAATACTATTGAGTAGAAATGTCATAGAAAAACGGTGATTCCATGACTCGGTAACGCCATCTTGCATAATATAGCAATATTGCAGCAGCAGCTGAGCGTACCAAACCAGAGTTATCAACTAGTATCCGCTAGGAAACAAGTATCGGATGAAATTTTTGTTCTTGATGTCTCCCATCTAAAGTAAATATTGAATATCTTTGTTTTAAAGCAATGGTAATTGAAGGTATCCCACTTTAAGGAGAAAATAAATGGTCACGTACCAATAAAGTGCCCGTGGAGTCGGTTCGTGCGTACTGAAGCCGAAATTACGTCACATCAAACACTGGTACCGATAGAATTTGGTAAATAAACTCGTATGATTGATTCGGTATTTTCAAAGAATGGCCGCTGTGACGTTCGTGTTCGATTGAGTTTTTAATTTGAAGGAACATGCCTTTGATCTGGTTTTGATGGCTGTCGTTAAATACGAACTGTTTGTAGGTAAATAAGGCTGAGGAATTTGATGCCTAAGTTTGTTTGCAGCTTTCGATTTTGAAATTGAACAAACATTTGCGATTTTATGAAGAGAGTATACACGTTATTTTAGAAATGGTTTAGATTTAAACTGATCTATAAATCCTACAGAAATGGCTTTGTCAATGATAAACATTTTGTTGTGGTACTTTGTCATTGACGTAATGTTTGGAATTACATTTCTGTAACACCGTCTGTCAACAGTGACGTTTACAGGAATGATGATGAACACAGTGAAAAGTTGACAGCCGAAATGTCAAGAGGAAGCGAGACCCTATCTCTTTTAGGTCCATAGACGCGTCAAAAACGGCATGTCTGCTTTGCTTCGTGTCTCAGGTCCTATTCTCGTCGGACCAAATATCTTTTGAGGCCTACAGGTAGTCGTTCCGGATCGGGTTGTTTGTGTATGCACCTTTGAAGGCATGAGGAACAGGGTGTAAAGTTCCTCATCTACCATTGAAAAGGGAGGATCCTCCGACCAGACGGGTGTTGTGTCTGGTGGGCTAACTTTTGCCCGACGGTTGTTGTCGGGAACTTGTATACGTTCAAAGTGCGCGGATAACTCTAATACCGCGATGTAGGATATCGGTCATTAGTTCGTATTTGACGAGATAGATGTCGCTACACACCATTAAATGTTTGTAAACGGACCCAGAATACAAACAAAATTCTTAGTGTGTGGGCGAAGTTTTTATTAAAAAAAAAGATACAGTTAAGAAGACTATATTACAGTTCAGAAGGAGTTCAACGGCTAGTAAATCTAAATCCAGACATATCTTCAAGCAAACAATGCCTAACCACACCTATAGATTCCACCTGTTGAGCACTTGTAAACCTTGGCCCATTCCATCGTTGTAGGCCGGCCACTCGGCTACTCGTCTAGGATATTATTAGGCAATGGCGTAAGCTAAATTCCTTGTGGCGCCAATGCTTGTTCAAGTGACACCAACGGGAATAAATTGTTTTCTGTTATGGAAATATACTTAGGCGGTTTTAACACTGCACCGGATACCGCTTCGGTGTGCTGCGGATTTTGACTCTACACTGTAGAATCTTTATTTGCATAGAAATACCGTAGGGTAACACCGGTACGGGTTTCTATGAATCTCTATGAAATTAAGGCCTGCAGTCGCGGCGCGCAGTCTGTCTATATTGCCGCGCATGGGATTCCGTACGCGGCAATATAAAGATTTATAGAAACTCGTGTAGTTTGCTTTCTGTGGCTCATATCATCTCTGACTTATACCTCAATAGGGTTTCGTAAAATTAGCAAACGTTTTAAGATATCATCAAAAAGCTATTCAAAACTTCTCAATCTGCCATCTTATATTAAAATTAATACGCTGAGAAGTAACAACTTGTCTATTAAGAATTAATTATAGCAAAAGGTATTAAGTGTTAGAATGCCTCTTGAGAGTGTTGCTAACAATTAGATGGTAATATTATAAAGTTTAAGGCTTCTGTCGGATCCATATACGTTATTAGTTCCCCCTGTTAGTATTTCTAGTTATATCAATTAATTTTATATACTTAGGTTCTACTTGTTTACTTAGGACCTTTTTATCTGTCTATTTTCCAAAGCTATAATACTGTGATTATTATAAGATATTTAATTGATGTATTGCTGGGGAGTTTGTTCCGCCACTTCTTTTTCCCACCAAAAACACTAGGAAGCGGGGGCGGGGTGAAGGCTGCGTTTCATTTTTTGGAGTTCAAAAAGAGCTGATTTTTAGCATAAAATGAATAAAACAATTTTTAAAATACTGCCTCGGTGGTTTAAAGGTTCGACTCCTGGGTCGTGTAAAGCGTTACTGGGTGGTTTTATCAGCTGACAGTTCTTAGTTGCAGTCCTAAGTCCTAGTTTTACTATTGAGTAATAAACATCTAGAGCAATGTGAGTGTACATCTCTGCCTGACCCGACGGGGAATACAGGAGCGATAAATATGCCACTATTTAGTAAAACTTAAATAACGAAAACAGCTGTTGGAGGCGGGGCATGCTTGAGCGAATCACGCGAACGTGAGCGAGAGATGACGATTAATGAATACTACTATGTAATGAATAGCCAGTACAATATTTCCATCAATTGGGGGAATTTTTGGGATATAAACAAACGCTAATAACTTTGCTGTTAATGAATATTATTTATTGATACTTTACAAATATAATGAGAAGACCGTCTAGAATAACCTCTTAAAGTATTTGTACTAATTAAAACATAGTGGTGTATGATCATCTACAATGGGATAACACCAAACTGACTTTGTTTTATTTATTGGCTCAGCTTCATAAGAATAACTAACTAAACACAGTGAGTGATCGGTATTCGACGTGCAAAATATCATAAACATTTACAGTTCAAGAACCTTTAGCCGGCAACATCATATTTTTTCTCAATCTATGACTAACAGCAGGAAGACTAACAATACATTACTTCTTGTTTAAGACCAATACATAAAACAGAGTAACAAAAATATACAAATCATAAAATAAAAGTGTAGCATTCTGTAGTAGTAAAATAAGAATTACATACATTTCTTATTCCGAGTAACTAGGTGTTTACGAAACGATCAAATGCAAGCGAAAAATCAATTCATCTTGTAAAACGTGGGTATATTAAAAAAAAAAGAAAGCTAGAACGGTAACGCGCCTGCGCGTAAGATTCAAAAATTTAATTCATCAATGAGTGTTTATTTTGGCTCGAGACGCTGACCTTGACGGACGCATCTAACGCTCTCCATTCATGAGATCTGTGTTGTATCTATCAGTGAATGCATGTATTATTAATACAAGCTTCTGCACGCGGCTTTTTAGACTTGGAATTCGGTGAACGACGTCATTCGGAAATAACTGAAAAATAATGATGTTTGGATTTAAATAGATTTAGACATGAGAAAGAAATCATTGATTTTACTCCCCTTTTAATTCCTATGATTAATAAACTAAGATATTGGATAAATAATGATAGTTATGAACAACAAAACACTAGCGTGTGATAAATTGTATTAGCCGGAAAACAAGACAGCAGACACGACTAAAGAATCATAACCCTCCTTTTTGCTTCCCGTAGTCGGGTAAAAATAAGACAATTCTTTCTTTATTAGTATTACCTACGCTTTAACTGCATTTGTTTAATGTATACTATAAGTGTATAGTTAAATTAATTTGTATATAGGTGATGTTTTCGTATTTTGGAATGTGTTTTGCTGAAGTTTAGTCCACAGATTATAACCCGTATCATACTCGTACTGCAATATTGTCTTTTCGCGGAATTGTATGTCGCGTTTCATATTTAGTGTTCAGGAGAATTCTAAACATGTTTTGAATGTGTTACAGTCTATTTAAGAAACAGATTATAATTCCACTATTAGGATTAATTCTTAGATATTGAATTTTCTTTTTGTTGTTTTAGCCAATAAGGATAATTTGGGAACATTAAGTTTAATGCAAAAATGCTCTTTCTCGTGTGGTTAGTACCTTAACCGGTGTTAGTTTTTTGTGCCGCCCGGTGTGAGAAATAACGCCCAGGCATATTGATTTCCTCACGATGTTTTTTAAATGGTAAAACGAAGAAATAAGCTATTTTTTTATGTTAAATGCATAGCTTAGTAATATTGCTATTTTTTGTTAATATTATTTCCGCCACTACTTGAACACATCAAAAATTAAATCACGTAGCAAGCTTAAAGTCTAAAATAGCTAGAAGCTATTTAAAATATTAATTTACTTTTCGCATAAACTTTTGAAAGTATTATTAAAACTTGTAACACGATTGAAAAAAGCTGAAGTTTTTAAAGAAACTTTACTCTCAATGCTACATTTCCCTCAATATCCGAACCACTTTCCAAATACCAATCACATATCCCCGTTTCAACCTACGACAAGCCTAAAACCAGCCAACTGATCTCTATATGTAGATACTGAGTGTAACAAATAGCCGAATGCATCCTATTTCCGTCCATGAAACATTACCTACCTGTATATATTCAAATCCGACCTAATTCCTTTACAAAATCCTGTTATAACTGCCCCAAATACCGGCACAAAGATTGATAACATATTCTGGCACTAACTGGAACAGCTACGGATGCGCACAGTTTAGGTCTAGTCTAGACGTCTAAAAAGCTGGTGAAGTTAGGCCGAAAACTATTTCTGGTTGCACTTCGGAATATTGCTAAAGTGAAGTGTCTGAAATGGAAGTTATTTTAAAAATGTCTCTAAAGAATTCTGGTGGAGACGATTTGATTCAAGTTTCAACGTATTACGGTTTTCGGGTCAAACTTTATTTTAAAAGCAGGTAAATTGGATAAGGGTGACTTTTAATTTGTTGGCTTCTGAAGTTTTCACAAATATATATATGTCGGATCCGGTCAATAGTACGGATACAACGAATCGCAAGCGCGCCAAAAGGCGATAGCACGTGATCTACCGACACCATAGCGCGCTTCTACAGAGTCGTGATGTTTTAAGCCTGCAGCGAGGACGACATTCAGTGCCCGACCGCAGTGGAGCTAAGACGTCCCGGAACTGTCATTCGTTTCGTTGTAAAGTGTTAAAATGTAACGGTGAAGTTATCCTGAAGAAACGTTTCTGCTTGTAACCCATAACGCCGTGATAATCATGTTCGACGATGTGTTAACTTATCAGACAGATGCTATGCTTGCTGGGGAGTTTGTTCCGCCACTTCTTCTTCCCAGCAAAAACACTAGGAAGTGGCGAAGGGTGGGCTTTTTGGGGGACTGTCTTATGTAATTTCGACATTCAAAAAGTGCTGATCCTCAGCCTAAAGTGAATAAACGACTTTTGATTTTGAGTGAATTTGATTTTTGATGAAGATTCAACCCCAACCGTAAGCCATCTCCGACATATATATATAGAACTAAGTTTTACTAGATCAACAATATTATATGTATAGATCAACTTGTAAACACGTTTCTTTTTCTACCGACTCCAATGGAGGAGGTTCTCAATTCGGTATGTAAAGTATTTTTAGGCATTTTTTTATATTTTTATTTTGTAAAACATTTAATTTTAAGCTACTAATTTAATGCTTATTTTTTTTCAAGTAACAGTTTTTTTAAACTATAATTTAAATATGATTCGTGATGATGTCATTTCGTAGACTGAATAGCTTTAAGTCTTTGCCACGTTTTCAGTAAATACAAAAAACACTAATAGACTTCAAACTTGACATTGTCACTTGACAGATACGATTTTTAGAATAACAACAGTTTTTTATTATTTATCTTGAAAAACACGAAGGAAGTAGTCTGTTCAGGCTACATTATGACGTCATTTAGAGGTCAAATGAAAGTCAAATGGTTACAAGTATTATTGTGAAAATAAACACAATCTTCTGATATAGAGAGCTAAAAATAGAAAAATAAGGCTTAAGATCCTAAAATATCCAAATCAGCGTAGGTTAATTTTTACTTTTCATATCGAATAAGATTGTTTTTGAACTGAAAGCAATGAAAAGGAGATCGGGCGTTTTCTTGACTGCCCTGTCGGTCTAGTGGATAGTGGCTCTGACTACGGTGCCGGAAGCCTGACTCCGGTACGAATGTTTGAATGATGAGCACGATCATTAAAATTTGTTCTGTATGGCTGGGTGTAATTTATCTATCTATACTCTATACTAATATATAAAGAGGAAATGTTTGATTGTTTGTTTGCATTGAATAGGCTCCGAAACTACTGGACCGATTTGGAAAATTCTTTCACTGTTGGGAAACTACTCAAACTACCCCGGGTGACATAGGCATATCCCTGTATTCCTACGAGAACGGGAACAACGCGCGTGAAACCGCGGGACGTCTGCTAATACCTACCTAATATATGAATGTATTTAAAAACTCATAAGTATATATGTTTTATCAGTTCTCAATATTCTTAGCACAAGCTCTGTTTAGTTTGGGACTAGAAGTCGTTGTGTGAAAGTTGTGGAGTATTATTAAAAATCTACGGTCTACTATTTTGAGAGCCTAAAATCAATGAATTCAAAAAAGCCTATGCGGTGTCGATGTAAAGTTACGATAAAACTTTTGATACAGATTGACGGCAGAATACTCCTCATCAAAATTCTCCGCAAAGTTAATTAGCAAAATACATTATGTACTAATAACAGACATCTAACTTCATACTTCCTAGCATTTTCCTTACAGATAATATACTGAAATCAATATGGCTGATCGCTTAAGTTATCTCGCAACTGACATCAAAGATTAGTATGAGAGACAGCGTGGGAATATTTCTATGAAACCTAGACATAATATCCGCATGATACGGTTTCCTTTATACCTATTACGTAACTGTATTATAATTAGTTCCTTCCTCAGTTAATAATCCATACACATATTATAAAGAAGTAAAGTTTGTGAATTTGTGATGTTGTTGGGGGTAATACTGTCTGGATCTACTGAACCGATTTTGAAAATTCTTTTGCCAATGGAAAGCCATATCGTTTGTGAGTGTTATAGGCTATATTTTATATATACGAGCATATGTATACAATCATAAACACACACATAAACTCACGCCTTTTTCCCATGGGAGTAGGCAGAACGCCATCTACTACGATTCTTACACACTTCTTTTGTCTGTTTTACGTTCATACGTCTGGTCATACCAGCACGCCGGTTGAGAGTACTACGCACCTGACCTTTTTGAAGGACATCATCAATAACGTCTGTGTATTTCTTTTTAGGGCATCCACTCTTGGCGTTTCCACTTAAGTATATCTGCCTTATAAATCTGCCAAAAACTACACCTTTAATTCATCCTATCAACGTGACTAAACCGTCATACTCTTTTAAATTTTTGTAACTACATCTTCTTTTAAACCACAACGTTGCTTCATCACATAATTCCCCAATCTGTCATTAATTGTTACACCACACATATTTCGCAAGGAACGCATTTCTACAGCATTTATTCTACTTTCATGTCCCTTATATTGCTACGCCCAAAAGAGACATGAAACATTAACGTCCATGTATTTCATATATTAGTGTAGGCCTTCAGCGCACCATTGTGAACAGCCAGTCAAGTCTGAGGAATACCAGATGGAAAATGTTAATAACGTACTTCCAGACCAGACCCCCGATCTCAGCAGCTTATCACCTACAATGCAGGAGTACAATTACCTAAACGCAAACTCCTCAATATCTTCAAGAGAAGCCACAAACAAAAGCTGATGCCGGAGTAAAATAGAGCGTGAACTAACGTTAGTGTTTACACGTCGCTAGCAAGTTTGCAGCGTAGTTCCTGCACCCACTAGGATACCTACATATCAGGTATATTCCAGGAAACTGCTGTAACTTTACACCGTTTTAAAATAATGTACGGGAAATGTAATTAGAGCAAGAGAATGTTTTAAGAAAATTGTCTCGTCTTTAGAACGCGTACATGGAAATGGTAGATTAAAATTGAACTAGATAAACTTCTAGGAAAATGATTATGATGCTGATATTGGCATTTTGACTGCTTCGTTGTTCCAGTAAGCGCTACTGCTGAGTATAAGTACCTAGGTTCCATCCCCAGCTGAGGAAGTGTTATTGATTTGTTTCTATCTGGAATTCCTCCATTACAATTACAGTTGAGCTCACAATGGCTGGCACATTCATGCCGCTTACCCAAATTGTTTCTTGCACTTTCTTCAAAAGGCTAAACCGAACACTGTTCTGCAAGGTTTGTTACACGACAATTTTGATAATAATTTTAATGTCTGGACTTGAAAAGAGACGATGATCCCTTAGTATGTTTCGGCTTTTCTTCTCAGAGGTTAGTCAGTTAGGTAATGCCTTGCTTCACCTAGCTTTAAAGGAAAAAATGACGTCTAAAAGTGATTACCATTTCCTGCTTGCATAATAAATAATATCATTTCTTCAGCCTTCATTCGTGTCCTACTTATTGGTGGCAATAGGGTCGCCCTCTCATACACGGGACTTAACCATAACTGACAAAATGTGGGTGTACTACAGGTAAGTAGGTACACCTCTGCCTGACCTTTCGGGGATAACAGAAAAGGTGTTATGTTATTAGTATCTGCGAAATTGCTAAAACATGTCATTTGGATTAGTTACCAACAATGTGTTTTCTTGGCGGTGTTACGCAGCGCACAATGCTTACCTGAAACAAATAAAAAAAATAACATTAACATCAAAAATAATTAAACTTTTAAACAGTTACAACGAAATTACGGCCGGCCTCGCCAAAACATACGTTAAATCGATAAAAATAAACCACGAATTCTTATTTAAACCAATTTAAATGTACAGACAGACGGGCAGACGGGGTAAACTTTATAGCTATCTTCCAAAAATAAACGGTTCTCTTGATAGCTACAATATCTATTTGTAAGTACAAACAAATCACAATAAACTTTATTGTAGCAAAGATTGTTAAAGAAGATATCTATTTAGTTTTACGTGTACAGTCTAGAAAACAGTTTTTGCTTTGATCGGGGTAAGAGGGCGACCGAATTTTGGTTTCGGTTGTCGGCAATTTTCGGCCAGTTATATTCGGTTGTGGCGGATAAAAATTAAGCGCTTTTTACTTCTAGTACCTACCTAGATATAACATAAAATTAAGGTTAATTCAATTCAAGAAGATTTGTTTGAACGTCAGTAGGTATGTTGTCATAAAATAGCTCTTAGCTTAAAACTAAAAAACTAGCTACTTAGCTTTTCCCAAAGTTTAAAATCACCTCTAAGGCAAGGAATTTCTTGTAGTAGGGGATTCCGGAAATGACTATACATTTATTCAGAAGAAATCCTTAGTTTCAACGACTAAAACTAACTGAAGTAAATCAATTTTGTGGTGCATTTTCATTTCAATTTTTTGATTAACTCGTCACCAGATTTCCAGACACAATTAAATTACCTATTGTTCGCGGATACCGGCTTCCGCTCAGGGCCTGATAAATTATCATTTTTAACGAAATATTTGGTGCCTTATAACTGTTATGACAAACTCTCTATTCTCTCATAACAATGAACCCACTGTGTAAATGTAAATTATAGTGAAAACTATAACCGAATTGTTTCTTGCAGATTTATCTTCCTAGGAAACGACATTTCACATGTAAGTTTATAAATAAAATATTGCAAATTAGATAATTGATTTCTAGCCTTTTGCTATTACCAAACCAAAAAGATGTTATCGGCTAAAAAAAAATCCGCAGGCCTAGCCGTATTACAGTTCTATTTCTATTATCGTAATCGATAAGGCGACAGTAGAAAGAAAATGGCGTATATGGAATCAGCTGTTTATCAACTGTCAAGTGTTTACGAGTAGAATTTGTAATATGACTGAAAATGAAATATACTTGACAGTTGACAAACAGCTGATTCCATTTACGCCATTTTCTTTCTATGATAGCAATAGAATAGAAATAGAATTTGTAATATGGCTAGGCCTGCAGGTCAGATTTATTCGGGAATTAAGTGGAGCAAAACTTGTGTGGGTCGGTGTATTGGAGAGATCAACGGACTGGATGTTATTTTGTATTTGAGTTTAAAGGTGAATAGTATTGTTATTTATACCAGGACTAGCTTCTTCGAATACTTAAAAAGTAACTTTTCCAAGATGAATATATAAAAAAAAATTACAAGTGGACTATTATACCAAGGGGTCACGTTTAGGGGTTTAAAAGGACCTATAAATCCAGGAAATGGTCATCTATGTGCCAATTTTCATCCAAATCAGTTTAACGGTTTACGCGTGATTGAGTCACAAACATCTAATTTTAAACATCTTCGCAAATCGGAATGAACTAATCCCATTCACTTTTTAATCCTTATCAACCATAGGTAGGTACTTAAAATTAAAGTATTTTTACACCCTATTTTACTAATCTTATAAACGTGTACCTACACGTTTTACTAATCTTATAAACGTGTACCTACACGTTTATAAGATTAGTAAAATAGGGTGTAAAAATACTTTAATTTTAAGTACCTACCTCCGAAGATGACTTAATCAGGAAGCATAATCTAGCTAAGATGTATTGATTGGAGCTTAGCTACTGGTGAGCTACAAGTCACATTGAGTAATCGAGACTCATTTCTCATAAAGAAGGAAGAGAGAGAAAAACATTCATTTGCAACAGTTTGAAACACGCACGGTAAAAATATGTAAATTAAAAATAAAATTGACGCTGATTTTCAAATGCACCTTTGAAGACAAGTGACGGATGAGTAACACATAACATACTTATATAATGAATCGAGCATATATCCAGACCATTACACGTAGCAGTACAATGTCTGCATTAACTATCCTATAAATTCCTAATGGAACAACTCAATAAAACTTTTCCCGACCGGGGATCGAAACTCAAGTTCAACAGTAGCGTTTCCGACCACTAGACCGACGTGGCAGAATAAGTAAGGCCCTTTGTACACCACGTTTTATTAACGCGCGTTTTTGATAAGCGCGTTCTGGACGCGTATTAGCAGATAGTTGACGTATGTATCGTTTCAACAGAGGGACCGGCTTGCGTTTGCTGAGCGCACTGTATGCACACTATACGCGTCATCAACGCGTTAAAAAACGTCCTGTGCAAAGGTCCTCAGGCAAATAAAATTCATGTATTGCATTCACATTTATTAATTCCAAACTTCACTACAATCATTCATTGGTATAAAACGAAATCTCAATATATTCCACTTCGTTAATCCGTGGCACTTCGAGAGTTTACGTTGGAATCAATCAACGTTAAATTTGCATTCGATTCGGTTCATTCAGTGCAGTGAACGAGTGAACGTACTCGTTCTTAACTGAACTTGTTGTGTGATTGGAAACCACTTGATGCGCCGGCTACATTGGGAGTTGACTGAAGGTAATCCATTCTATTATTATAAATGAAAAACTAACTCGGTTTGTTTGTCAGCTTCTCACGACTAAATACTCCACAACGCCATCTAGTCCCAAGCTAAGCAGAGCTTGTGTTATGGGTACTAAACGACCGATAAACTTACTTATACATTTCTAAAAACATATATATTAAGTATAGATAAATTACACCTACATACAGAACGAATGATCATGGTCATGTGCTGTCCTTTGTTTCAAATAATAAAATGAAGAATATTCCTGGCTATGGTAACAAATACCACCATCGTCAAATTCGGCCTTTTGTTTCAGTTTATTTTAAATGTAGTTGAAAATTAAAGCAAATTGCGCTGTCATTCTCTACTAATGTTAGGCATTGGCAACTCACTTATTACTCAGTTTTTCACGGTGAGACTTTTACTAAATTTCTGAGTCAGCAAACGACGGACTAATAAGCCATAAAAAGCTTTAAGGGTTAAGACACATTGATCGACGGCCTTTCGCATTTTGCTGATTGAAAAGGTACACTTGTACGCATTGTGCCGATCCTTCGCTTACAGAGGCCGACGACGACCGATCGCGTTTTGTGTTAGTCCGTCGGCGATGCGAAAGGATACGTACGTCGATTCATACTTTGGTATCTTTTCTTATGGAAATGCCGTCGATTAATGTGTCCTGTCCCTTAAACTACATTTGAAATACTCTGTAGTCATCACCCTGGATGACGTCACGAACACTTTATTATAAACACGTGGACGAGTCGTAAAACGAACATAAGTAGTACACAAATACCTTTTGGACTTAAACATTCAAATATTTTTACTAAAACATTAATAAGACGTTTTATTGCAAACCTCTGTTTGAAGAACTTGTCAACAACAATATAATATTTAACACTAGCGGTCTGCCCCGGCTTCGTTTGTTCGCATCTATACATATTTCTAAATAAATTAAGATAAGTTGGCGCATGTATTGCAATAACATCATATGGGAATGGACGCTGGCTCCTTTTTGATGTGTAACCTGTCCTCTTGGTTGATGGATATTTTTTTAAGGAAGAACTTTCGTGAAAGGGGACGGAATGTGGAACAGGAAACCGAAGAAGCGCGCGCTATTTGATTTTACCAATGAGCGGGCACGGTGGCGGAGAGATGGCCACACATTTTGTGACAGGTTGGGACCACGTCGTACAGACTGTCTTTTTATTTTATGGCATCATCTCAATTGTGGCCTAATTTATAACCTTCATTCTTCTTCAAAACTTCGTTCCGCCTGAAAATAAATTTATGTTGTGTTACCTTCTGAGTTCTAGCTTAAAACTTGCCAAATGTCAAATCGTCACCTGAGAGATAATGAACTGGGAAGACATTTGTCACCGTTCTGACATGTCATGAAAGATGGCGCTGCATATGAAAAATGATTGAGAAAACTATTTTTTTTTTCACAATTGTTTTTGAGACAAAGTATAGTTATGTCCGAGTCCAGGTTATGATCTATCTCCATGACCAATTTTATTAAGACCCATTCAGCCGTTTATTCGTGAAAAGCCTACAAACAAACAGACAAACGAGTGACTTTCTCATTTATAATATTAGGATGGATTATGTTCCACACAATCCAAACATCGTTTCTTTACATTATGGCATTTAAAAGTCACATCAACATGCTTAGTATTTTTTTATGTGACTGCGACTTAAATATTTTACACGCCTAAAACAAAAACCCACGCTTCGAATGGTGCATTAGTTAGCGAAATATTTATTCTAGATTATTTTTAAGAGCCACGAACAGCATCCATTGCCTGCATCTATTACCTGCATACATGTATATCTACTTACATACACTAATGCTTTTTTTCCCATGGGGGTAGACAGAAACTACATAGCGCCGTCTGCTACGATTCATACATACTTCTTTTGCTTCGTTAATGTTCATATATGTATATTATATAGTCATACAAATACGTCGGTCACTGAAGAACTTCACCAATAAGGTCTGTGCTGTGTATGTTATTCTAGGGCGTCTCCTCTTATATCTACTATATATATATACCTTTTGTAAGTTTTCTTTCATTAATCCTCTCTATGCACAACCATTGCAATAACTCAAACATTTTATGAGAAACCTTTTTACTGTTCAACAACTTTTATTTTTACTTTGGTGACATCACTTTTTCGTGAATACGTTATTTCCTTTTGAGGAAACATGTCGTCCATGGATTTTTCGTAAATCTTAATAGAATTATAACGAGTCGTGTCGACATTTATAGGCATTTGCTGTTCGAGTTTCAACCAGATTATGTCGAAATAGTCTGTACCTACACGGTCTTGTTCAAACTTAAGGTGCAGATTTACGGCCTTCATTAAATTGAACATCACGATACAAATAGTCCTATTTTATAAACAAGAGACAGACCCTTATGGTTAATGTGGTACCAATGTGAACAAGAGGGCGGCGTATGTGCCTACTTCTTGACTGCCCAGTGTTCAGTAGTTTGGCAACCAAGGTTTTCTTTTAGAGGTCTAATCACTGCTGGCTTTTCTCCAGGACCCGTACGCACCGTGAGTGCAGTTGCGGACATCAGTCCTATACGATACGAGTTAAAACACAAACACTTACTCGGAAGGACCGATCTTAATAATCCACCTTTGCCCTCAAAACGTACACTAGCAACCATGACAACATATTCTTCCAATCTCCAAGCTCCAAAGTGCTGTACTTCCAACTGATGTCAAAGATTGGACACAATCCTAACTGCAATCCAAAACTGGGTGAAATTAACACCCTTTTACACTTTCGTCTGTAGCTCCACAAAATGTGAAGAGTCAAAGGTTCCCAAAGCGAATGACGAGCATGAGGATTCGTCGCTAGTCTCTTTGACGAACGATGTAACTAACAAGCCATAAAGATTTTAATTAATAGGTCGCTGCTATAGTTACTTAGCAGGTTTTGAACTAAAGCGAAAAGTTAGAAAAAGTATGTTTGAAAAGGTTCAGAGGAATTAATATAAGAATTTATACATAAAAATAACACTTTCCTATCGTTGAGCCATGAAATTTGACGTCACGTCGGGGTACCGCCAAAATAAGTAAGTACCTACATACCTACGAGTACTAGGAACATGCCTTACTTAAGCGGTACCCCAACGTAAAGTAAAATTTCATGGCTCAACGATAGGAAAGTGTTATTTTTAACTTTTTAAATGATTTACTTTTTTGCGGTGGGGTTTTTCATAATTTTTAATTTAATTTTTTACTTATAATATCATTGGTAGATGTGATAGATTTAAAGAATATTGTGGTTACGGAGGAGTTGTGGTAATTGATAAAGTATAAGTTTATATGGAGAAGAAGAGCGGAAAGCTAAAATGGTCTAATTTCGACCACTAGGAGACTAAAAGTGATTAATAAGACATATAATATGAAAAGGATCATCTAGCACAGCTACCAAAACGAAGAGACATCCTCACAAAATTCATTACACGTTCCTAATATAAAACCACAAACCTAATCCTACCGAATTACATATTACACAGGCACAATAAAAAGGGTATTACATGTAATCCGACAATAGATCACAAGTCCATATCAATCTAACGCTAATGGAAAGAGCCGGGATATTGAATATTCGGGATAAGACCGCCCCAGTTCCATGTATGATCCGGTTTGACAGATGATAGATAAAGATTTTGGTGAAAGACCATATTTGTTTCTGGTATTAGAAGCTAGCAAATATTGTAAATGATCTGTTTGAGGAGTTTCGTGGAGGTGGGAGGTTGTAGGTCAAGGTTATGGGTTGTTTGATATCCATCTTTGTCAGAGACACGATATTATGGGGTGTGCCGAACTGCGTTATTGATCGCGGTTCCGATATCAACACGGAAGACACATTACTTTGGCTTGTTATGGGCGTTTAAGAACAGCTCTCAGTTTCATTTTAGTAACTAATTTAGTATCAGAGTTTCTAAGCCGCCCATGGGCTCTAATTTGGCTTCACATGCCGTCGAGAAATATCTTTTATAAGAAAGTGATAATTGTACAACATGCACATAAGTCCGAAAAGTCAGTGATGCGTGCCTTGGATTCGAACTCGAGTCCTATGCTATTGCTAAGGTTTTAATGATATCTCTTGTCACTTTAATATTGATCTATTATGCACAATAGCAGACACAGTTAGACACGGCACATTTATATTTATGTAAATGAAGAACTGTACATTTGTTACTAGTTGTGTCAAGTAGTAGGTTGCATTGCCTACCCCGACCCCCGTAGACTAGTTTTGACCATGAATTTGAAAAGTTTATATTCAATAGCGGTAACTGTAAACTGGGCCTTTATGTGCAATTGGAGAGCCAACCTTTAGCCGAACCTTGTAAAAAAAAGTTGATAGTTCCTTCAAGTACGCAAAATACGCGCTTGGTCGTGGAGGTGCGGACACCTGCCCGTTAAACCTAACCTAACCAAGTTCCTTCAACTAAAGTTGCCCCGTCTAAAGCGTGCGTTAAGGCTGATTATAAACAGATGATCTTATAAAGCAACTGAGCTTTAAATTATTATGATAAACTCAACGGATTCATTGTTTAGTCTACCTCATTACATAGTCAATAGCTTGTATGTAGAACTTTTTATACGTAAAGTTCCTATATGTAAAGTAATTTCTAGGTGCCAGCTAAAAATAACCTTATACTGTTTGAATACCTGAGTTTCGTGAATATCAAAGGTCGATGTCTGTCTCTTTCCAGCGAATTAGGGTTGTCGAAAACGATATAAATGTTCCTAGTAGAATAAAAGGTATTTGCAAGGCAGATGTAAGTGGAAATGACGGAAAAAATGCATGGCCTAAACCATACAAAATTCTATTGGAGATGTTCTGCAGAAGTGTCAGGTGCGCAGTACCTGCAACCGGTGTGCTTCAATGACTAGATGTATGAATGTAAACGCTTTAGAGAAATGAGGAGCAGGTTTTAAAGTTCCGCATCCCGCATAGAAAAGAGAGGATCCTCCGACCAGACGGGTGTTGTGTCTGGTGGGCTACTACCGCCCGACGCGACGGTTGTTATTTAACTCTTGTATATCTACGTTTAATTTCGCGGATAACTTTAGCATCGCGATGTAGGATTTTTCAGTTTTAGTTCGTTTGTAGTAATTGTTATTGTATTCGTATCTATTTTGATTTTATCAGTTAGTTTTTCCGCACTGACCTTGCAGTGATGACCTAATCTATTGTTTTCTTTACAAAACTACATAATAAAACTGGCAATAAATTAATACAACCACGGTCCACACGTTTCCTCAAAAAAGACAAAGAGCCTAAGATCGTAAAATAAATCTAATGGATTAGAATGAAGTCATTATGTAAATAAATTATTTAAGCATTCATCTACAGACTACTATGTTGTTTTATGTAACTTTTGGTTGATTCAATTTGTAAATCTAGCACAAACTGAGTAACTCGCTCGGTAGTAATTCCCCTTGCTCAAGATTTTGTAAAGTCATAAATGAATGTAGCGACAAAATAGATCTAAGTCACGACACTCTCAGCAAAATAAAAACTACCCTCTTAAATTTAGCAATAGAATAACTAGATATATTGTAATTGTTTTTTTTAATTCTTCTTCTTTATTAGTATTTTAAAGTAGGTACGTTACTGTCAAAAATTGCATGTGGAGTTTACCTTTAAGTAATTGTTGCATTGTTATTTCGTTATTTGTACTATTGTTATTTTCTTTTTGTTTGTTTTTAAATGTATACAATTGTTGGTGAACCTTGTTAATAAATAAAATAAAATAAAATAAAACTCGCTGTGTTTATCTAATTTCCTAAACGACTATTCAAATTCAGGTGCCCTTCGAATAATTGTTACTTACTTCAAAAACGGTGAAGAAAAACTTTGTGAGGAAACCGTCTTGTCTGAGAGATATTTGTCGACGGCATGTGAGGCCAAGTCAGAGGCCCATGGGCGGCATTAAAACTTGTCCACCAGGTTAGTCATTGACCACGCGACCTCGTAAACGGCTGGAATCATTTTGACGGAACTTTTACTAGCTGAGGAACTGGTGAGGCTACTTAAGCCACCTTTATTGATGGGTTCTCTTTTGAATTTTGACGTGACGTCTTATAAATTGGTTTGCCGGGTGACACTTCAAGAAACTGCGTTACGCTCCGCTCACGTTATGCGCTCACAATGAGAGCGAGTGAGAGGCACGCGTCCCTTCCACTCGGGCATGGTTAGCCCGCCTAAGAGCGAGAGAGACAGACATAAATTATTTTACCACTCAAAGTCGTTGTCACGTAAAACTTTCGCCCGTATACCGACTTTACAGGCAACCAATTTTTTTTTTCGTGTATGACCAGATGTGAGATAGTTTCTATCTAGAGGAGAAAAGGGCGTGAATTTATCTATGTTTGTATGTAAATGACTTGCTGAGGAAGTCATGGATTTCATCTAGTTGTTGGATATTCCAGAGAAACACATTAAAACTTACAAGCCACGTCGCTTACGCATTAGAATTCCGATGTATTATCGGCGCCGGC
This sequence comes from Euplexia lucipara, assembly GCA_921972225.1. Lineage (NCBI taxonomy): Eukaryota > Metazoa > Arthropoda > Insecta > Lepidoptera > Noctuidae > Euplexia > Euplexia lucipara. The sequence goes on along the minus strand of OV179168.1, from coordinate 2,757,896 downwards.
GCCACAGAACAAAGTCTAGAGGGGTAAGCAGAAGTTGGCAATAAAGATAAGGGTATTGGCAGGTTTCAGTATTTATTGGAAGCATGTGATCTTGGCGATGTTTCAGCGAATACCATGTTAGGAATCACAAATTATAAGTAGCTTTTGGCTATTTCTGCTCAGTAACATGATCTACCTGTTGCCATGTTTTTTTCTTTATCTAGTAGCGTTATGAGGTGTTTATAAGATGAGTATTTCTTATGGGTTTGAGATATAAAAAAAACACAGCAAACTCTTGACTTCCAAAGTAATAATTGTACTATGAAAAGCAAAGACTGCGTCTTCATTGACTACTTAGTCAAAGGCCTATCAACTCTGATACCAATTTAATCACTAATCAAACAAAAAGAAGAAAATTTACTTCATAAGAAACCAATGAATAATATAATCAAACTGGCAAAGTATGGTAAGAAAATTATAGAAAAACAAGGAAAAAAGATTTAATCTATACGTGGCACTGTTTGTAAGGTGGATATGCGCGTGTGTGTGTGTGTGTGTGTGTGTGTGTGTGTGTGTGTGTGTGTGTGTGTGTGTGTGTGTGTGTGCGTGTGTGTGTGTGTGTGTGTGTGTGTGTGTGTGTGTGTGCTAGGTGCATGCGTGTGTGTAGATAGGGTGACATGATTATGTGGCTATAGTAAGAATAGTTGTGCGAATGTTTGTTAGGGACATTTTAAGTGATGTATGCTACTAAAGATTCTGTTTTAATATAATCCTGCTGCATGAGCGAAAGATGAACCTATGATACACACAGATTTCGCCAATCACGATCACGCAAAAGAAAATGCAGATAGATGTTGTAGATGTTCAAGACACAGATAACCACAGAACTTGTCGGACACAACGTTTTACAAAGCCGAAATTATGAAACCCTCAAAGCCATACATTTTCTTTCTTTCTGTAATAACGGCCGGGTTCTGTACGAAGTGTACAACCCTATTCGACAGAAATTGATTAGCATCCGTCAGTCTATGCTGAACAGATAGCGGGTAGAATGCTTAATACAACGTGTTCGGTGCGTGTTACAATCTTTTATATTTTTAACATTACATTTTTGTTCTGTAACAACAACAAATTGTGGTTTCATCTGTTCAAGCTACTTAAGGACTTAAATCTTGACGTGTATGAAGTGCGTATGTACAACCAAATATTGTTTACACTTATTTTAGGAGCTACTTATACCTAATGTATTGGAGTTTGATAAGATAGTTTCAAGTAAGTTCTCATTGGCAGCCTGGAGTCCATATTTGTAGCCAATTGATGGCTATAGGCTGGCCAACTATTGTATTACACATAATACTGACGAAATGTGGGTGTACTTTCAACAATTAAGTACAACTCCTCTGCCTGTCACGTCGTGAATCACAGTCTTGTATGTATGTGTGTTTAATAAGAATAAAAAAAATCTGACATGGAAAATCCGATGGGGTTAGCTCTTAGCAAGCTAGTTAGAAATCAAGATAATCGGTTTTCTATTTCAGCACACAGCAAATTAAGTAATCTATACAAGAAGATATCTTCCTATGGGTCTCAAACCGATATCAAATTAGACCACACATTCGTTCAATATGTTAAATAATCGGGTCCTTCCAGATTGAAGGAAGATTAGATCTCGGTGAAGCTAGAGAAATTATAATATGTAAATATGTTAATACATGCATGAGGAGGCTTATCTGATAAATAGGTGTGTTGTTTCAGTTTTTATAATGAAGGAAGCGATGCTGAATGGATGCCGTTGTTAGAGTTATTCTTGGGGAGAGTTCGTGAAGAATGAATAGATAAATGCAGTCTTGTTTATCATATGAAAACGTAAAATCTAAAAAGGTATTACTTATTACACTTCAAAAACCAAAAACAGAGAAACAGTACGGCTTATGGGATGATACATGATCATGGTCAATTTCTACGTCGTAATATTTACATGTTGTCTGCCAATTCACTGCACAAACTTTTACAGAATACAGTTTTCATTAATATTTACAACTTATAAAATCAGATGAATATATCAAACGAATCAGACAGATGTGTTGCTGGGTATTTGTTCCGCCACTTCTTCTTCCCAGCAAAAACACTAGGAAGTGGCGATGGGTGGGCCGTTGTTGGGGGACTGTCTTTATGTATTTTTTTGACGTTCAAAAAGTGCTGATTCTCAGCCTAGTTTGAATAAAGACTTTTGATTTTGATTTTATACACTTAAATAAAAGTAAATCTACGCTTTAATACAAAAGTGTGACACGCCGACAAATGTTTAGGGTACTTAAGAACACTTTTATTAAATCTTTTGTTGTTGAGGTGTTTGTTGTCCACTTAAGGTACAGCAGCTAATAAGTTGATTTTTTACTTAAGTATAGGTAAATACCAAACGAAAACCGGGAAAATTGACAGGCAAAGAACATAAGGAACAAAATTGAAACAAAACAATATTGAAGCTCTACAGTCAACAGGCGTTTCCCGTAGATCTGAAGCTATCAAAAATACTAGACAAACTGCAGTATTCACTGCACGTAACGGCTTGGAACACTGAGAGATGGATTGACTTGACTGATCGTTTGAACTGTCTTTTTGAACGGATTGGATATTTTCATAGTATGGATTTTGTTGAATGGATCCGGGAAGATGATATGGCTTTCTACTGAAATGCTTTATTTACAACCTTTTTTGGTAAATACCTACTTTAACATTAGAATAAAACGGGCTATTTGACCAAATTTTAGATTTAGTCCTTCGTCTAGATTACAAGAAAATATTCGACCGGTTTTTTTTTTTTTTTTACGTAATCAAAAATAACGGCGATACATCGAGTCAAAATGTCGCGTGACGTCACTAGCCAGTACAGTTTATACTAGCTAATGACGTTACAAGCCCCCTCTCCTCAACTTTAAGGCGATTAACACACTGCCCCGCATGATGCAGCGTAGCGCGTGGATGCGTGTTCTTCCGTTGCTTGTAAGTATCTCCGTTTGTATGGAAAACACGCACAGTCCAACACACAGAAAATGCATCCACGCGCGTTCAATTCAGTTCAGAGACATGCAACATGCAGCGTGATGCGGGGCAGTGTGATAATCGCCTAATGCACTTAATCTAAGCAGTTTTCCATCAAATTGAAAAAGAAAAAAATACGTGTCGAATATTTTCTTGTAATCTAGATGAGGGACTTAAAACTAACATTTTGTCAAATACCCTTTTAAAACTTCTAACTATACTAAAAATTCACCCGCTGCGCTGTCGACTGGAAGCTACTGACGGTATCACGTTATATGGCAATACTTTTTGACCAAATTAAAAGCCAGCCCTTACTAATTGAGTATTTGTGGCATTCTTCTTTTTGGGTGTTAAATGAGTAACCTGGTGTAGTTTAAATGCCGTCTATGAGCGTGTGTCTTAGCTTCACATGCCGTCGAGAAATATTCCTGAGGCACGCTGGTTTTTTACAATGTTTGTTGTACTAATTTATTGGGTTTCTTTCATGAACAGATCTCAGACACTAATCCGCATGGTTCGTATTGATCTGACCAAGACAAAGTCTGGTCAAATGGCAACTTCAATACACTGAAACTAATTGTATAAGGAGAAGTTGACTGTCCTGCTGGTCTAGTAGTAAGTGACTGCCACCCTGACTGCTAAGCCGAAGGTCGTGGGTTCGATTCCCACCCAGGACAAATGTTTGTGTGATGAGCACGATCATTTGTTCTGTGTCTGGGTGTAATTTATCTATAATATGTATGCGTTTAGAAGTATTCAAGTATGTTTATCAGCTGTTTAGTACCCATAACACAAGCTCTTAGCTTAGCTAGGGACTAGATGGCGTTGTGTGAAAAAGTTGTGGAATATTTATATTTATTTATTTATTTAAGTAATTGACACGCAGTAAGACTATTACAGACTTGTAATTTACATACTACATAACATGAAGGCTAAAGTCATCTCACTGGATAACGCCGTCGAAGAAGGCCTGAAAAACGCCAGAGTTAGATGAGCAGTTCATGATAAACCATCATGAACCGCGGATAACCATCATGAACCGTTCGTTGTTCGGATCATGACCAGAAAACAAAATATTAAAGTAAATGAATTCGCGAGTATATTACTGGAAGGATATACCTACACATCACAGCACAACGCGTGAATATCGACAGGCATACTGTTCAAAAAGTATAAATTGTAACAATTTTCGCTTCTACATTTCCATACAAATCGTGTGCGATGCATCTCTGATAGTTGTTTGACATGCAATCACTTTTGTTACGCTTTACTTACTATGGTACAGACGCCAGCACATCAAGTTACCCCAATGTGTCAAATTTTCCTAATTGAATATGAACCTTATTTTGTTTGACATAAAGTTGAAAAACGATCAAAGAAATTTGACACATTGGGGTAACTCGACGTGCTGGCGTCTGTACCTACTAGTTAAAAAATAGACACAACAAATTTAAAATATGGGACTGACAAAATGAAGCAGCAAATAACAACCTTAGAGATATATATATGGAATAAGCCATGCATGCAGCACCGACCCCATATGAATTAGGATGATGATGATGATATAGGCGGGTAGACTAGTTGCTGATAGTTGAGAACGTGGATGATGAACGTGGATAAGAGATATGCCTCCTAATGCTTCTGTCCACTAAAACCTTAAGCAGTGTTGTACCTGGAGGGAGGGACGGAGGGATTGCAAAGTTCTTGGGCGACTAAAACTACCCGGGCAGCAATCACCATCAGCACATGGAAGGAGACACCGTCTCTTAACATACCACTAATGGGATTTATCTAAGACGCTCAGCAGTTACACTTGCGACTACTGGACCAAAGAGATACATCAACGTATTTAGAACTACGTCAACAGCAGATTCACTGATACTTGGCTCTCAGATCTAGTATCAACTGTGTTGAGTACGGTGACCAATCTAACTAGTATTTTAGCAGTTTCGCAGTTTTGGAGCGAATGTCTATCTGACCCTCAACCCAGTAAACGAGGTCAAACGATAAACCTTGGTAAGACTGGTTATCAGACTTGCAGGCTACCAGTAAAACCGTCAACGATTTACAAATGACAATCGGAACCAACTTTTAACGTGCTTTCCATTGCAAGGAGAGGTCCCTGTATGCTACGGATGGTCCCTCATCCACAAATCGACTTCGCCACGTGTGACTGTAATTATTTAGCCACGAACGTCGTAGATCCAGTCCCTTAGTTTACAACCTCATATTATTTTCCGTTTTTACCAAAGTGATAAAACTGTCGAAATATTTCAGTGAACCTATTGTATTAAATTTTCAATTAGCTGAACCAGGAGTCACAGTTATTTCGGTCTGTGATGGCGCACGCTATGCGTTCTGGCTGTTAAGCTTTATGGGTCTATAAACCATGGCCTCAGTTCGACATAGTATCCATACTAATGTCAAATTAATAACAGGTATTTTGTTAAAAGATTCATTGGGAGTGACTTTCTAGTTGTGGAAACGTAGTGTTGTGTCCGTATAGTTTTATATGTAATTAAACTCAAGTATCAGTAAATAGGTACACAATTTAGAGCCTAGAGTCACGTCCGCACTGCACAAGCGATAGAAACAGAGTGAAGTGGAAGCTTGTCTTGAGTCGCACGCCATATTTAATACATAATTATGAATATGCAACACATAGCCACACGCCTTTTATCTTGGAATGGTGATGCAGAGGTATACCCGTAGTAAGCCTACATTTCTATGTAATATAGTGGTTTAAATCGAACAAATATCACAGCGGAAATTCAAACACTGGCCACACTTATCGTAAACGACACACAATAATTTAAAAATAAAACTTTCCTACTATTAAGTCATAGTGGTAAGGAAACTAGAAATTATGCTATAACCGTTAGTAAATGGTGGTATTTCCACAATCAGCCGAGTGATCAAGTCAATCTACGATAGTGTCTGTTGTGGCCAGAAAGGAAGCGGGAATGTTGTAAGCATACACCAGCCGGTCGATGCAGTAAAAGTCTTCTTGTAAAAACTTTAGTGAAGAGAACCCTCAATGCCTAGCATTAGTATAGATTGACAGCAGAATTCGCCTTTACTTCACCTACATTTTCACGAAGCGATTTGAACAGAATCGTCCCAGCTGTCATTTCTAGATCTTTGACAGTCGAAACCCCGAAAGTTTGATAACCAGTTCAACCCAGGGCTTTTGTGGTTCTTAATTGTGGTTTGTAGAGGTCAAATAGAGTACAAGCCTACTTCAACGCTGTTGGGAAATGGCTAGGCAGATACAATGTGCTCTATCGTAACAGAGTAGATACTTGCATTCCCTGGTATAACTGGTTGTCAGACTAACAGGGTAACAATACTCGTAACGACTGTTAAGGATCTCTAAATGACAGCCGGCGTCAACGCTTCAACGAGCTTCCTGAAGCACGGAGGATTTTGCTAGGTAATAAATGGTCACCTATCTACAAATCGAGCTCGGCCAGCGTAAATTAACCTTTAAACGACTCTTGCGGCTGTTATTCCTTTGCCAATGATATTATATTCTTACATCCAGCATAGAAACTAATACTTACGCCAAAAACGTCACAAAAAGAAAATATTTTCTTTTATCGGCCGCCCATTAATATGAAATAACGTCAAAACTGTTATAAATACGTTACATGGCTAGTATTTTTTGCACCTGTTGCAATATGATTTATAGAGGAAACTAATAATATAGGAATCTTTAGCTACGGCTCGTTAAACAAACGGTATGTTGTGTTTTGTTATGATTAATTAAGGTACCTACCTAAAGATTTACTTTTGCATTTCAGTCATGTTTTAGAATGACGATTGGTAAACTTGTTTATAGAATTGGCATATGTTGCCGAGGTTTTCTGTAGGTATGTTCAGTTTGAATGCAAGGAAGTCCGATGTTCTTTTCGCCCTTTTCAGACAAGTGTAAATATTATTGACCTTTAGTACAGTAAAAGAAAGCGATCTCCAGTTTCCAAGTTCCGTGTCAAAACGGAAAAAACACACACTTTAAAATTTCGTGAAATGTGTCGTTATCGAAGTGCAATCTTTACGAAAGATGTGGCTAAAATCTTTTAAAAGATTATTCTCATACTAAACTTGTCAAAAAAAATGGTTCAGTTGCTAAGTACTTAATTAAATCACACATGACGCAGTAAAATTAAAATCAAATTAATTGTTACAGAAATAAATCTTTTTAAAACACAACTCGCCCTTTTCAAGGCCCAAGAATCTAAAATAAAGCGCGCGCCTATTCACTTCAGAGAAATGAACTATTATTAAGACGAATGACAGCAACTGTACTGTCTATCAATTGCTATACGAATACTGTGCTATAATTTATATAAGAATATATGTTCAGTATATTGAGGAGCTTGTGGCTAAATTATAATTGCCGCATAGGTCGATCGAAGGTTAAGCTACGCTTGACGAGGTCGGACCATTTATTACATACCAAGACTCCTCCTATCCTCGAAAAGCGCGTTAAGCCGTTGGTCCCGGCTGTCATTTGTAGATCTTTGACAGTCGTTACTTGTAGTCAGAAGCCCGAAAGTCTGACAACCAGTTTAACCAAGGGGTATCATGTTACCCAGTTACTGAATTGTGGAGGTCTGACAAGCAGTCGCTCAATGTAAAACACTGGTCAGCTGCACCCAGTTAAACTGGAAGCTGACCCCAACATATGTAGTTGAGAAAAGGCTAGAGAGATGATGATGATATGTTCAGTATATTTTGATGTCTGACCAAGGCAAATCTGTACTTGTTGGCCAGATAATGAAGTCGAAGAGTGCGCAAAGTATCAAACTTGGTGCAAATGTACCATGAAATACAAAATGATGCGAAGAAATGAGGATCATGTTGTGAGAAACGCTATGAGTGGATCGTGTGAAAGACTGCATGGCTAAGAAGGAGGTGATTAATGAGATGATGGTAAACAGAGATGTATGGAAGAAGAAGAAATGCTGCTCCGACCACAAATACATTGGGAAAGGGCAGGAGCGTGATGGAAGCCTCATTTATAAAAAAAAAAAAAAATGATGATGCAAGCTGGAATGATTATGAAGTAGCTAGCTAGTAGGTAGTACATACATACATACATACATACATACATAAACTCACGCCTTTTTCCCATGGGGGTAGGCAGAAACTACAGAGCGCCATATGCTACGATTCTTACATACTTCTTTTGCTTCGTTTACATTCATACATGTTGTCATACACACACGCCGGTTGCGAGTACTACGCACCTGACCTTTCTGAAGAACCTCACCAATAAGGTCTATGTATGTCCTTCTAGGGCGTCCCCTCCCGGCGTTCCCACTTACATCTGCCTTGTAAATACCTACTTTTGGTTAGTCGCCTTTCATCCATCCTTTCAACAAGACCAAACCTTCTAAGCATACTCTTTTAAATTTTTGGTAGGTAGTAGTGGTATTATAATGGAGTATTATGATCTGTTGTTGTCTGTGTTAAGGTTTAGGTAGTTATAATCTAGCGAAAAATATAGTCTCATCGCACGATTCATTTTTAGGCAACCAAACAATACCAGTCAATTAATTTCCCACTGCGAGACAAAGGCCTCTTCTTATAATAAAGAAAGCATGAACATGGATCACCACGCTTGCCGAAGGCAGATTGGCAATTCCGACTAAAGAAGGCCCAGTTTCCTCAAGATGTTTCCCTTCATCGATGTTAGTAATATCCAAGATAAGACCAAAGACACAATAAATTAATATTAAAATAATCACTAAAATTATTTAAATCAAAACATTTAAGCGTGATCTAAGATCGTAATTGAAGCGATGAAAACGAATGGCAGGCCGTTAATAAGATAAATGATCGCAAATGGCGGGAATATGGAGTTCGGCCTGCAAATAAAAACTTTTTTTGTTCAGATTAACCGTTCTTATTTTAGATTTAGATATTTAGGCACTGGGATCAGCTCGTTTGTTATTTAATATTGTCTATGCTAAATTATCAAGCATCCTAAATTAGCTATCTTCTTCTTTTGATTTATTTTATGTCTGAGATTTGTCTGGCAAATATAGGCCGTTGTTGCCTGTCTTGTTGAGACATGGATCAACAATGTTATTTAAAATGAGCAGCACAGTTTAAGGGACTAAATACTTTACGAGTACTTAGTTTATATAATTTCTTTTTTCCTAAAGCAATAATAATATCTACGTATATTATAATTTTAGGTATTTCAAGGGATACGGCGTCAATTCACATTTTAGTCGAAAAAGCAAAAACCAAACTTTAGAAAATCATTTTATAACCAGGCGATTAAGTAATTGCCACGCTGAAAAAAGATTTTTAATATAACGTTTTGACATGTAGCAACACATGAACGGATATTTTAACGTGTTTCTGTTTTTGTGATTAATAAATTATAGCTAACAATGTACAACATATTAAGAAACGGAAACGAACAATAAAACAATACAGAACGCTTACAGATGTCGTAAAAAAATACGTGTCAAGTATGTGTGATTATGCCGTTTGCCGAGTTTAAGGAAGAACTGTGTTCATTTTGAAACAAGCCTGGAATGTTTCTTTAAGTGTTTTATTATGTACTAGCTAACAGTTGCGAGGGGTCAATTTTCTTAAGAGGGAAGTCGACAAAAAAATCTTGGTATTCGTATCACTATTTGTTGTATCTCTTGAAGTCACATGAAGTCATCGCTCTAGAATAGAATATAATAGAATACTCTTTATTGTACACCATAAAAACTTACAAATTATAACTTTGAGGGGTAGGTACATAGGGTGTTAAAATGGGCGGCCTTATCGCTAATAGCGATCTCTTACAGACAACCTTTGGATGGACTTGATAGTGGAGGAGAAAATATGAGTAGGCAGTTTGTGGTGTACTATTTACATAAATATGTAACATACATGACCATTGCAATAGATGTATAAGATTAGCATAAATAAGAAAAAAGAAAGTAAAAAACAATACAATACATAAATGCTTATAATTTAAAGAGTAACGAACTGTTACGTGTTAGGAGAGAGGTAATAATTTTGAAGCATATTTTTAAACGATGGTAATGTTTGAGCTTGTCTCACTGACTCAGGCAAATCATTCCATAGCCGAACAGCTTCCACTGTGAACGATTTTCCGTAGATATTAGTGGTAAGCAAGGGCATATCTAGACTGAAGTTTTCTGCTCTACTACTACCTTTGGTGTAAATGCCTTATATTTGGCAATACTCGAGTCCGGCTGCCAGTAGTCAATAGTGGAGTTGCTTTTCCAAACCTCCAAAGGGGAGCCGATAGGAATCAAGTTGTATGGAAACTTCGCCACTGCTAGCTGATGCCCGCGGCTTTGTCTGCGTGGATATCGCAACAAGTGTTCAACTTGACAATTAATATCCTAGGTCGCGCAGGTGCGTAGTACTCGCAACCGACGAGTGTGTATGACAACATGTATGAATTTAAACGAAGCAAAAGAAGTATGTAAGAATCGTAGCATATGGCGCTCTGTAGTTTTTGCCTACCCCCATGGTGAAAAGGCCTGAGTTTAAGTAGGTATTGAATTCGGTGGCCAATCATGAGACAAAACCACCAAAGCCACAGACTTCCAAATTTAGAGTTATTTTACACCGGTTAGTGTTTTTTTTTTAAGTCGGTTGTATTTTTATAGTATATAGTGATAGTGAAGTCGTTGGTTTAGTGGCCTAACAGTTTTATAAGAGGACTTTACATGACTGTCGGTTATCGTAAATTAGCACAGATTCGTTCAGAACAGAATACTTCCTAACTCTAAGAGCTACATCGGGTGTCACAATGGACTGCCTTATCGCTCTTATCTATCAAGTTACATATTCTATAGTATAGTCATATTTACCTGCATATTTCGTCACCGTCTGGCAACAAATATGTTTATTTAAACAGCAACGGACCTAATTTTAAATCATATCACCAGAATAAACCCAAATTTCAGAGACATCGAAAACGTGTTACAAAAACATTCGATCAAATGGAGTCAATATCACTAACTCTATTCACCCCTATAGGTGAAAAGGGCGTAAAGATAAGAAAAATCTGGACTACTGCAACCTGTACAAACCCTCGTCATTGCTATCTCGACAGTAAGAATACGGCGGAAAAATGTTACTATGGTAAAGTGACATAGAGTAGAGAGCAAATGGAGTAATAAGGTGTAAACCACAGCGATTATTTCATAAAAATGGAGATTTATAGGAGCTTCGGTAGTAACACAATACATTACAATCTAAGAACTGAAATCTGTACCTGCACTTGAGAAAGAGTTTCAACTTTGAGCGTCTATCACTTTATTCGTGTTGCAACTGCTCGCGAGGTCTTTAATGTATAATTTTGAATCCTTAAGTATAATCGATTAGCTCCAAAGGTTTTAGGAACTACACTTCAAGAGCAAGAAAGTACAACCGCTGACCATGAGTCGAGCATAGCCTTTCTTAGCTGAATCGGGCAGTTTTAATGAGTATTCCCATCTGAAATTTCTCATTAGTAGCTCGGAGCCTGGATTTGTGGCCGATTTACGACAATAGGTCGCTCCCTATTACATGGGACTTAAACATAACTGGCGAAATGTGGTTGTAACAAAGGTTCACGTGTGCCTAGCACTTCGGGGATTACAGGCGTGATGTCATTTCTACGGAAATGAGAAAGATTTGAGGACTTAGCGAGGCATCGAGGATAGTCGACTTAGCTACCTTTCTTGCTGTGTAGATTGAATCATCAAATTATAAAAGCACTGCCGTCACTTTTAATGATCGACTTGAAATCGTAACAATTATTATTTTAAGTTTTTAAGTAAATGACCACTCCATTCACTTCTTCTTCCGTAACAAAACTACACCCATAGCGCGGGTGTACGATAGTGATAACAAGTTTCTCCAGTTTTATGTACGCGTAAGTACGGATCGCTATGATTAAGTGTGGTGGGGGTGTACTTGAGTAAACAGCTTTGGTAAAGTGTTCCTTTTTACCAAATTGGATGCGGGATTGTAAAGTTTGCTGCGCGTTCTTTTTTATAGGGATAGCCTTTAAGTTCTGGACTTCAGTAAATGGAAACATGCTGAAGCGATGTAAAGATATTTTTAGTCTTGATAGCTGTTTAAGAACACAGTTAAAAGTAATGTAATAACAAAATGAACATCTTCTGCTTTACTGGTACGAGTACCAAAGTGTCGTAGTTCGTTTATGTAATGATGATATCCAACCTGTCTTGTAATGATGATGAATAGGTATAGCAGTTAACCCTTTCTGTGTAATTACGTTAAGGTAGGCTGGCCTATTTTTTTCCGTTTAAACAAAGAGTGAAGCCATTTAAAAAAAAATAGGTTTTGCAAATTATTTACTAAAAAAAGATAAAGATAAAGATACCGGGCTGGTATCCGCAACTCCACGTCAAAGCGCGTAATTTGCGTATGGGATTATTCAATATCTGCCAAGCCTTTTTCAAACTATGTTGTTTATGGCTTCCAGTTCAAGTCCAACACACCGACAATTACAATAGATCGGAATTAGATAAAAACAATACTGTCACATCAAATGTCTTTTCCCAACTACATAATAACATAATTATGTTGTGGTTGGCTGCCAGTGCAACTACTTATCTGACCTGTATATGTATTTTTACTTTGAAAGTATATTATGTTTTTTTTTTAATGTGAATTTTTATTTTCTTAATTTTCTTTTCTTAATCTTTTTAAGTTCTTTTATTTATTTATTTTACATTTAGCTGGCAGTTTGAGTTCTTTCTTTGGTATTGTTCGCCAGCACGTGGAGCTCCCTCAAGTTCCGAGTCGAGCTCACGATTACTGACAAATGCTTGCACTGACTGATCTGGTCCCCTCCTGACACTAATCTGCATGGATCTTACATGATTTGACCAAGATAATGTCTGGACTTTAAAAGAGACTGTGACCTCTGAGTTTCTTTCGGTGTTTCTTCTCAGAGTAGTCAGGTAGTGAAACTCCGATCTTATCTTCTAGTAAAAAAAAACGTGTAAAAGTGTTTGTGAAAACTTATTTACAGAAATAAATATCATTTATCATTAAAATATATCTCTCATTAGAAATTCGTTATTTATTTTTTGTGTTCTTACTGATGGATGGGTTGTGTGAAGAGTCATACGAAAGAAAAGGAAGTTAGTGATAGCAAGGCGGGTGACAGGATAGAATGGAAGAAAAAATCGTGTTCCGCCGACCCCTAAAAACACGGGACAAGGTCAGGAAGATAATGATGACTTTTAAGTATCCATTATGTATTCTCCAGTTAGTAAACATTGCTTTTTCTTTCTTCTTCAATTAAATACTTATCCGATTTAACAAGACCAGCCATACCTTTGCAGATAACATGCTTAATACATAAAGACAGTGCAAATAAACACATGAACCCATCTTGCATAAACAAATAGGTGCTGCTGCACCAATCCAACGTACTGCACGTCTGATTAGGTAGCACAGCTCGGCGGAGACTGTCGGATTAGTTAACGTTATCCCTCTGTGTATTACTAATGAACTAAGCAACGATATACGAGATGAAAGGTGCACAAAATTTAAGTGACGTAGCAGCACGTGCTGCGCTGATGTTCATGATCGGGGTCACCAGTTTGGAGGTATGAGGAACAGGGTGTAAAGTTCCTCATCCACCATTGTAAAGGGTGGATTCTCCGACCAGACGGGTGTTGTGTCTGGCGGGCTAACTACTGCCCGACGGGTATAGTCGGGAACTTGTATACGTTATAATCAAATTGCGCGGATAACTCTAATACCGCGATGTAGGATATTGGTTTATAGTTCGTATGTGGCGAGATAGATGTCGCTAAAAAATCAAAGTCAATTTATTCAAAATATGGAGACAAAGACAGTCCCATTACTACTTTCAAGGGGTTTTTGCTGGGAAGAAGGAATGGCGGAACAAACTCACCAGCAACACATCTGTTTGATTCGTTTAAAGAACTAGGCACTACACAATAAAATACAAAGTACAGTTTTAGTATCAGTGGGTTTTATTATTTGACAACCTGGTTAGTCTAGTGGTTATGTGATCCTGACTGCTTTGCCGGAGGTCGTGGGTTCGATTCCCAACTAAGACAAATGTGTGATGAGCACGGTCATTTGTTCTGGGTCTGTATTTAGAAATATAAAGTATGTATATCAGTTGTCTTACTCATAGCACAAGCTCTGCTTAGTTTGGGACTACAAACGTTATGTGAAAGTTATGTGGAATCTTTATTGATTTATTTGTAAAATATTTGTCGGTATAATGTTAAGTACTTATTCATGGTGTTAAATATAAAAAACCGGCCAAGAGCGTGTCGGGCCGCGCTCAGTGTAGGTGTAGTTCCCCGTCCGTCACAATAAGTGTTCAAAATATACGATTATACTACAAAACTTAGTACAGAAATTATTTTGTACAACTTTTTGTCTTTTATGTACAAAACTGTTTCCATCCAAGTTCAAAATAATTTTCCTAAAAAGTCCTCATAAAGTTCTACTTTTCAGATTTTTTTCATATTTTCTACACTTATGGTTCAAAAGTTAGAGGATGGGGGGGGCAATGGTTTTTTACTTTTGGAGCGATTATTTCCGAAATTATTGACATTATCAAAAAATGATTTTTGTAAACCCCTATTCATTTTTAAGTACCTTTCCAACAATATATCACACGTAAGGGTTGTAATTAAAAAAAAATCACTTCCCACTTTACATATAGGGGGGCTACCCTAATAAAACATTTTTTTTCCAATTTTTATTTTACCAATTTGTCGGCGTGATTGATACACATATTGGTACCAAATTTCAGCTTTCTAGTGCTAACGGTCACAGAGATTAAGCGAGGACGGACGGACGGACAGACAAACATGGCGAAACTATAAGGGTTCCTAGTTGACAACGGAACCCTAAAAAGTATCATTATACGCTGCCATGCAAGACGCACATATTGTTTCATTTGCAGGAAATAAAATATATTTAATACTTATTTTGTGTCTACGAGTATGATCCGCAGTTTAGCTCAGAATGAAACTGTTCCGCTATAATATTTTCGTTTACATTTTCAATCATACTTGCGCAAATTGACGAGTTCTCCTATCCCCTTTGAACAGATAAGGCTCAAGATCAAACAAAAACTTCCTTGCACAAAAAGTAGCCCTGTCAATACTGGGGCGGTTAAGTGTGAACAAAATCAATCCACTTGATCGACATTATCTGATGCCGCACGCCTTTTGTTTTTGTAAAGAGATGAAAGTGGAAAGAGGAACCCTACTTGCTTGGTTTTGTTAAGTTGGTATTGAAGGAGCTTATGGTTATGGCAGCCTCACGGGTCGATCGAAGGTTAAGTTACGCTTGACGAGGTTGGTCCGTGAATGATTGACCATTAATACATATCAAGACTCCTCCATGTCTCAGACAGCACGTTAAGCCTTTGGTCCCGGCTGTCACTTGTAGATCTTTGACAGTCACTACGTGATTAAAGATTAAAGAGTAAAGGTACCGGGCTGGTATCCGCAACTCCACGTCAAAGCGCGTATTTTGCGTATGGGCTATACCTACCTAATCTACCACGCGGGCCCAGTGCGAATTGGTAGATGTCACATGTCTTCGAATTTTTGGTTCTAGGACATGTCGGTTTTCTCACGATGTTTTCGTTCACCGTTTTTGAGAGCAGTGGTGATGAAATATATTACACAAAGTAATGCGCCTGCCTGGGTTCGAACACACGACTTACTGTTCGTAAGTCAGGGCCGCCACCACTAAGCCACCGCTGATCTCTACGTGTAATGCGAACCCAGAAAATCTGTCATCCGAAGTAACTGTAGCAGTGCTCATGTGTGCTTCGTACTCTTTAAATAAGCTTAGCGGAAACATAAGTACAACAAATGCGGGAACCAAAAACTTTAGATTACCCCCCAAACCACAAAAAAATACGATGAAGGTAAACAAAAAGTACTTCCTCGTACGTACAAAATTAATCTATCCGATTGGACAGTATCTGATGTTTTCAGTATTTGTTTTCCACGCTTGCAATCAAAATTTCCTTGTGATAAGCCTGATGGATTGGTGATTTCATTCCACCATTCCCATTGGACGATAAAATAAAAGATTATCATTTAATTGGTCCAAATGTTTGTTGAATTAAAATCTTGATCCGACAAATTGGGGCAAAAAGTTTTTTATGTGGACTTGTGGAGTGATATTTTAAAGTAACTTTTCAATTTGGTCGAAACGCCAGAAAGTTTAAGTCCTAAAGTAAGCCTTAAATGGCCTTCTTTTTATTAGCTTTTCATTCACTTTCTTTGTTGGGGATTACATTTTTATAAGGGTTTTTTTATATCGTTTTATTTCGAAGACCAGAACAGAAAAGTAGGTATACTTTGGCTCTGGTTTTAAACCACCCCGCATTTTATTTATTAGAGATATCTATTAAAAAACTGACTGCCTCGTAGGTCTAATGGTCGCAAGCGCTACTGCTGATCATGAGGTCCTAGGTCCGATCCCCGGGTTAAGCAAAGTGTTATAGTGTTTCCATCTCGGATTTCTCATTAGCAGCCCGGAATCTGGGTTTGTGAACGATTAATGGCAATAGGCTCGCCTCCATTACATGGGACTTTAACAAAACGAAATCTACCTGTAATATTACAGGTACACTTCTGCCTAAACCTTCGGAGATTACAGGCGTGATTTTATGCATGTATCCTAGTCTACTAAAGGCGCTATTATCGTATAAAAATTCCAACTATTTAACATAGCATGCATTCATTAATTAATTATTAAATTGTAATAACGCTCCATCTTTTTGAGGTAACATAACTTGTCTCTTAAGAGGTTTAAGAACTTTCGCATGTAACTACGATCTCAGTACGATCCTATCAAAAAGCTTGTCGGATACGCATTCACATTTTTCACATTAACTGTAGCTGAGACGAGATTACAGAATTAGATTTTGAACGTTTTTTATTACGAGTATTGGCCGTTTGATTTGTTAAGTAGTTATTATTTATTATATACTCTATTGTACACCAAATAATCTCTCAACCAGCACTAAGATTAATAGACATCTCAGTTGTACCCAATACCAGTATCTTACCAGATACATTTCACTGGAAACTAGCCATACAAGGCCATACAGGGTACAGATTCGAAGCAAATTCCAATATCGTAATTGCAAATGAACAGTAGAGAATTGCTAGCTTGTCATCTACCAAGCCACTATTGAATTGAGTAATTTACGAAAGAGCGGTATACTATGTTTATTGACGGTTGAGAAATATACCGTCGCATTATAAAATGAGGTCTCAATTTGATCTGAGTTTCTATGTGGTTTCTATATTTTTAACAAGAGGGGCAATTCCTGTATGTTTTCTCATTCTAATCTCTGTATTAAGCTGTCAAAACTAGGTCTAATTTACCTAGATTTTTGAAATAAATAACTACGCACGATGGGATTGCGACAAATTTTAAACTTAATGAAAATAATCGGCCAGGGTATTTAGGTTTTAAGATTCATATTATCTTGATTTTCATTCATTTTATGATGTTTTGCTAACAGTAACTGTGTGCGTTTTTCTGCCCATTTACTGTAAATCAAAATTCAATAATAGCACTATACAGTGGAGCGCAGGTCTTAAGTTACATTAGAATCTTTGAGATTTATTACTTTCCGATCCTGCACAAGACTTCAAAAGTGATATCACAGTCTAAAAACGTACAGTCGTCCGACGAAGCCGTCTAGACAGGTCAATCGTGCGGGGTGAGAGGGGCGAGACGCGAGAAAGCCGCTCCCGCACTGCGAACAAAACGATGTTCGTAGTGCGGGAGGTATTATTCAAGTCTAACTCGTGTAGAAGTTGTCGGCATTTTTCCAGAGATCGAAGGCATCGTCCTACTGTATTAATATTTATACTGTGGTGATATGAAGTATTTCGTAATAAGAAGTACGTTGTTCGGGTTACATAGGCTAGTCAATTAGATAATCGTAACAGTTTCAAACGGCTAATTAATCAAGTTTACCGATAAGGAACAAAACAAAACCTAGACTTATGAGTGCAAGCGACTTTTGTTATGTTAAGCTTTTTCATGTTAATTTTTTAACATAAATGTTTGTGTGATAAGCACGATTATCTGTTCTGTGTCTGGGTGTAATTTATTTAAAATATGTATGTATTTAGAAATAAATAAGTATGTTTATCAGCTGTTTAGTACCCATAACACTAGCTCTCTAGCTAAACTTGAGAGTAAATGGCGTTGTGTGAAAAGTCGTGAAATATTTATTTATTTATTTATTAGGTAATATTATTAAACTTTAACACTAAAATGAAGGCTGGTTCTTCTGTAAGGCACAAAGGTAGCTAAGTATATTTCTAGCGCAGAAGATAATTAGCCTAGCTGATAGGACACATAGAGGCTTAGTGATAATGTTAATCATAGACAAAACCACAATCTCCGTAACCCATCGAACACTTACAAAACATAATTCGTTACACCACAGCGGTCCCAAACAAGACATCTTGACCCGTAGTTTGTGCCCCAAACCTCATTAAAACTTGCCTCAGTGTACAGAACCCTCGTAATCCTGCGGTGATACATTTAGGGGTCCTCACGCGTATTATCCCTAAATTACTTTAGCTGTGTTGACTTTTTTGGAAAGTTAATTATAGGTCAGAGATGTGGCGAAGGCTCACTTTGCTTGTATTGAAATTCAACATCAATATAATGTGAATTTCTGTATGACAGTTTACGTCATTCGTTTAAGTGAGACGTATAAACTACCTTACACGACGTATTCGATGGCAACAATAACAAATACTTTATGAATTGAGAGGAATTCGACTTTGAGATTATGTATGTATATAAATAAAAAAAAATGTTTTAATTCAGACAAAACATCCTACTAATATAATAAACGCGATAGTTTGTGAAGATGGATGGATGGATGTTTCACGTAAAAACTACTAAATGGATTTTAATAAAATTTGGTATGGAGTTAGCTGACACCCTGGATTAACCCATAGGCTATTTTTTATCCCTGTATTCCCACGGGAACAGGACCATCGTGGATGAAACCGCGGGACGTCTGGTAGTTCGATATACATATATGAGATCACTCTATTTGCGTATTATTCCGTGTAGGTACTTTACTTACAACAGACCGAGTAATCTAAATCTACCGTAATGAATGAAGATTCGGGAAAATCTGCCACCCACCAGCAGCTGCCTGTCCTTTTCCCAAGTATGTTGGTGTTTGTCCAATATAACTGGATTCAGCAATACCAGGGTTAACATAGAGCTACACTCATCTTCCAGAACCCAGTTCCCGAGTATGTTACTATAATGGTTGTCAGACTTATTGGGCATCTTACTACCCGTCCTAACGAATATCAAAGATATACAAATGGCTGTTGAGATCATCGGACGGCCCACCCATCCTCGGTAGGCGTTACTTTACATTTAAATCAATCAAAAATATATTAAATAGTAATCCGCTTCAATCTTTGCCTTCAAGTTCAAATGGACCTTCTGTCATAGCAATTTACGGTCAAAATTTCCTTCTTCGCTTGTTTTCAGAACCTTGAATTCGAGGAAAATAATAATTTGCTGGCAATATTAGCAAAAGTTTCATATGAGATATGATTCGGGAATAACTTCAGTGATGAGGTTTCTACAGAAAAATATTACGGTTTGGTACCGAGAAGTTTTGCATCCATATTCTAAGATGAAAGAAAAAGGTGTTGTTGATGCGGGTGTTAGAAATTGAAACAAGAAAGAAAGGAAGTAAAAATAATTTCTTGGCAACAGACAAAACATGGAATTAACATTAAATTCAAAATAATATAAAGACAAGATAATATATTCACAAGATACTTTAATGATTAGGTTTTTGGATTAAAAAAACCACACAGATACGTACTAATATTACAAAGAGGAAAGAGATTTGATTGTTTGTTTGTATTGAATAGGCTCCGAAACTACTGGACCGATTTGAATAATCTTTCACCGTTGGGAAACTACACTATCCCCGGGTAACATAGACTACTACTATCTATCCGTATATTCCCACGGGAACGGGAACTGATTGTAATATAATATGTCCTTCTGCCACAGGGCAGAAAGACATATGGTTTTTTACTATATTATAGTGTCCGGCCAAATGTACAGATATTTGGCAGGACACCATAGTAAAAAACCGGACTCTTGGCAATTCTACCCCCGCATAGTATTATCATTTCAACAGTTATTATGAAACGAACAAAAATTTTCCGATTGTGTATTTTTCTAGCGATTTTCTCTCTGTCATGGTGGCGAACGATGTTTTACGCCCCATCAGACATTTTTATTGTTTTTCGTCGCTTTTTGTATGACTGTTGTTATTATAATTTACAGGACACCGATAAAAAAAAATACATCAGTTAAAAAAAAAGATAAAGATACCGGGCTGGTATTCGCGACTCCACGTCAAAGCGCGTATTGGTAGATGTCACATGTCTTCGAGTTTTTGGTTCTAGGACATGCCGGTTTCCTCACGATGTTTTCCTCCTTCACCTTTAATACATCAGTTTATAACATAATGATTCATTAGAATAAAAATCCACTTTTTTAGGTTCACGTTCAGTCAAGTTTTATGCGTTACCAAGGTAAGTTCGCGAAATTCTCTAAGCTAAGGCTTGCGGTGTCAATATTTCTTGAAATAATTGAGTGTAGAGTAAATCAAACTTTGTATTGATGAATTTGAATATAATATTTCGGTAAAACAAAAAAAAATATATTAAAAAGAATATTAAAATTATTTGGCACTTAAGTTCCAAATAAATTTTATTTACAACCTACATGTCTTGATACTGTGGCTGTGAAGAGCACCCCAAACTAAGTATTTTACACTCTATTAATAAATACTCACAGATAAGTTTAATTAAAAAAAATATAAGATATGCTGTTACGATAATTACCGATTTTTAAACATACTATAATAATCTCTATTTTAAAATGTTTACTATATTCTTAGCCGTACTTTTAAAATCGTTATATGATTATTGTATCTTTAATTAATTTTCCCTTTAATACATCTCAAAATTACACCTAACCGATTAATCTTATAACGAGCCAGTACAGTCAGACTTTTACAAAACGCAAAGCTCTATTACAGGCGTCTTTATATTAGTGTAAATTGATGTCGTCGTACTAAATGAGACTATAAAGGCCTTGCGTAAGCCTATCTTATTAATTTAAGTACCAAAGACCAGGTTTGGCCTGTTTAGTTACGCTTTAGGTAGACTCATTTTTAGGTACAGAACGTGTGCTAAGAACTTTGTGGTTTTGTCTAATTAAACGTGAATGTACAGCTTTGGTTAATATTACTTTCATGTTGTTCTGTATGAAAGGCATTTGTTTAGTAGCTATTTAGTGGTAGTAACAATATTTTCTACCATTTATTTTGTACAGCTAGCAATACTGCTTTCTCTACGGTAGAAATGACTAAACTCGTTCGATTTTTGAATCTTATCGTTGGAATACAGACAATATATGCGTGTGACAGTGACAGTAAAAGGCTGGTATTATTGTTATTCCTATTTACTTCTAAATACCCCATATTTTTAACTACAGATTTTGTACACCAGACAATTGCTTAAAACAAAATAACCCATTAAACGTCTTTCCAACAAAAAGATAAAAGATACTTCCAACACAATCTCGACTCCGTACAATACTGAAATGCCATTAAGATTTCTCTCAACGTGAATAGCATCACTAGATATTATAAGGAATGTAATAACCGTACATTTGAAGGAATCAGAGACAAAGGGCTACCCTTTGTCTCTGATTCCTTCAAATTTTTCAAATGTTCCCTCAAGGCTGGAATGAAGTGTGGTGTACAAATTGTCTGCCTGTTTGTAACTTGGCTATAGATTGCCATTAGATGAGATTAGAATAAGAGGTAAAATATCAAAGAGCTCATAGAGAAAGACCGAATAAACGATGATAGATGATAATGATGGCCCAGACGTTAAGGCCCGGCGTACATTGGCGGCATGGCACGGCAGCGGATTTTACTAAGCGCAAATGATTTGAGATCTTATTTTATCAGGCTTAGCGTCTACATTTCGGGATGCCAAGGCATGCCACACCGTCCGGAAGGATGCCGAAGCAGGCTGTAGCGTATCAATGAAATGTGAGACTTAACAGTATTAAATAGGATTCGAAATCGTTTGTACTATAAAAATCCTTAGCCGTGCAGTGCCGCCAGTGGGCGTTGGGCCTAAGGCGTCTACCCCTCATGCACGAGGTTGTGGTTCAAACCCGGGAAAGTACCAAAGTTACTTTCAATTCTGACTTGTAAGTCATTATTTGACAGTTGATACGGTCTCTTCTTATCGTGTGGTCAGTGTCTAACCTGGTGTCAGAAGCCGTCAAGAACTATCTCTCAGGCATGTCGGTTTCCTCACGAAGTTTTCCTCCACCGTTTTTGAAGCAAGTGACAATTCTCCAATACGCATATCGAATCCGATAAGTCGAAGGTGCGTGCCTTGGGTTCGAACTTGAGACTTGGCAATCCACTGGTCGATCTAATAGGCTATCGCTGCGTTAGCGTCAGGCAGCATCTCAGCATCTGTCTGGCATTACCGCTGAAATTAACCTTTTGGCGCAGCCGTGGGACTTGCTATTTTTGTGCCTCTTTTTTGTTATTATGTTTTTTCTTTCTTTCTGTTTTCATTTGTACAGTGTACAGTAAAAAGTTGTTTATTCTATTGTGATGTCCAGTCACTAGGCTTTGGAGGTGTACCTATTCGGAGTATCAGTAAGTGACTATTGGCCAACGGCCGGCCTTTGTACTTGGAAAGGCAAAATCCTATCTGAAGAACGTTTTAATGCAATCTCAGTATTATAAAAAAATAAATAATAAATGTGATACTTTTCCCAGCAACAGGAAAATTTCACACTCGTAAAGTGCATAAAGAATGAAAAGGTGCGAGCACAGACAAAAGAGTTGGCATAAACATGAGATTCTATACACTGTACATGATAAAACTGGAGCTTTATAACCTTACGTAATAGGTAGATGGACTGGATATGGAAGAAACCGCTGGTGTTATTTATTTATTTAGTTTTCATCCTTATAACTATCAAATCAAATCAATTTACTTTTTTGTTTGTAAAAACATAGGCATTACAAAGGATGACTCTTTGTAATACATAAGTGCACAGTGCGCTATGTTTTGCAAATAGGTGCAAACGCCAGCACATCAAGCTACCCCAATGTGTCAAATTTCTTTGACAGTTTTTCAACTTTATTGCAAACACAATTAGGTGAAAATTGGACAGTTTGGGGGAGCTTGATGTGCTGGTGCCTGTTGGAATACAAACTTGGAAAATATCAAATCGGAGCGTGCCTTTTTATAAAACCCTACTCATATTATAAACGGGAAAGTTTATGAGGATGGATGGATGGATGGATGGATGGATGGATGGATGGATGGATGTTTGTTACAGTTTCACGTAAAAACTACTGAATAGATTTTAATAAAATTTGGTATGGAGTTAGCTAATACCTTGGATTAACACATAGGCTACTTTTTATCCCTGTATTCCCACGGGAACGGGAGCTACGCGGGACATCTGATAGTAAATAATAATTTTAATTGATGTCAGAGCAAATATAACAGTATTTTTTTTTAATATATCTTTACAAGCCTTTACCTACTGCGACAATTATTGATCACCAGCCTAGCCTTTTCCCAATTATCTTTGGGTCGGCTTCCAGTCTAGCCAGATGCAGCTGAATACCGGTGTCTAAGATTGACCTTCCCGACCTTTCTGACCTCTCACGGTAAGCACTGGTAAGACTATTCAACTATATCCACTAATAAATAATTATACTAAACGTAAAAAGCAAACACATTCTACATACAATCACTTTTTTGGGAATAGAATCAGCAGGTGACTAACTAAAATAAATAATAAATAAATAATATTCCACAACTTTTCACACAACGCCATTTAGTCCCAAGCTAAGCTTGAGAGCTTGTGTTATGTGTACTAAACAGCTGATAAACATACTTATATATTTCTAAATACATACATATTATAGATAAATGACAATTATCATGCACAACACACAAACATTTGTCCTGGGTGGGAATCGAAATGAAATGAAATAATATTTATTTCTGTAAGTAGATCTTCTCAGATACTTTTACATGTCTTTTTTTTTAAACTAAACTAAATGGCATTTCCAAAGTGACTGATCCCTGAGAAGAAATGCCGAAAGAAACTCAGGGGTCATGGTCTCTTTTAAAGTCCAGACATAAGATTATATTCATTTACTATGCGAGTCTCACGATGCAGGGCAAAGTCTGGAATAGAATCGAACCCACGACCTCCGGCATAGCAGTCAGGGTCACTAAATACTAGACCAACAGGCCAGTCATGTCAACTGGCATCCCTAATTGCACACCGAACTTTGATGACAAAAGAGATATTAAAAAAAAAATGGACTTCAAGTTACGGTGACTATCAGACTGGGTACAGTGCGCTTCGTCACATCTCTGCGAGTGCGCATGACGTTATCCTAGATACACACTAATGATAGCCAATACGAACATACGTGTTTGATAATATAATAGTCAATGGTTGCACATTTGGCCCAGTGATAATCACTATGAGATACGTAATAATAATAAAAAAAAAAAAACCGATCGAATTGAGAACCTCCTCCTGAAGTCGGTTAAAAAGTAATAATACCAGCCTGTTACTATCCCACTGCAGGGCAAAGGCCTCTTCTCATACAGAGCAGGCTTGAGCATTGATCACCACGCTTGCTCAAGGCGGATTGGCGATTTCAAACTTATATTAACTATAAGTCCAGGTTTTCTCACGATGTTTTCCTTCACCGATGTCAATGATGTCTAAGATAAACTTAGAGAGTACATATGAATTGAAAAAGTCACATTGGTACTTGCCCGGATTTGAACCACAACCTCGTGCATGAGAGGTAGGCGCCTTAACCTCAGGGCCATCACGCCATACGCAATAGCTCTGCTGATATCCTTTCCAATACCTCGTAGATTAGTTTTTAATAGAACAACTTAAAGAATTAAGAAAAACAGTTATCAAATCATAAAAGCCGGCATGAACCTTTAATGATCATGATCAACCTAGTCCGTTAATGAATGTCTGCCACATCAACGCTCAGAGTATTGCCAGTCATTATAGCGAGCTGTACGATGCGTTCAATAATAGCAACGTTCACGCCATCCTGATCTCCGAAACTTGGCTCAAACCGCACCTTCTGTCCACCACTTACCCTCTGACTGACTTCGTCCTTATACGGAATGACCGCACCGGTAAGGGAGGGGGTGGTGTGGCTATATATCTTCGTAGTGATTTTCGCTACAAAGTATTTGCTTCTTCTTCTTCGCAATATTCTGCATCTGCTGAATTCATTTTTCTTGAAGTGTGCGTTAAAGGAGTCAAAACCATTATTGGTGTTGTGTACTGTCCTCCCACTGTTGATTACTTCACTGAATTCGAATCAGTTCTGGAATCATTGGGTTCTGAGTATGCACACCACATCATTATGGGTGATTTCAACACAAACCTCCTTGCCCAGAACTCCCCTCGATCCCGTAAGCTCCTCCATCTCATCGAGTCAGCTGGTCTGCATGTATTGCCGCTCCAACCTACTCATCATAGCACTATCGGTGATGACACCTGGCTTGATCTGATTCTCACCTCAAATCCTTCCCTTGTTTCTTCCCATGGTCAACATGACGCTCCTGGCTTCTCTCATCACGACATGATATTCCTTTCGTACATCCTGAAACCTCCCAAACCTAAACCAAAGGTTCTGTACAGGCGTTGTTTTGCTAGGATGGATGTTGAAAAACTCGAGAGGGATGCTTCCGCGGTTGATTGGGAAACTTTGGCGGATGCTACTTCGGTCGACGAAAAGGTTGCATTATTTAACCGTGTTGTTGTTAACCTCTATGACATCCATGCTCCGGTCAAAAAGGTTAAGCTAAAGCGTCCTCCTGCACCATGGATGACTAAAGGCATACAGATGGCCATGCGACGCAGGGACCGCGCGTTTCGTAAGTATAGGAGGGATCGTACTGATGAAAATTGGGCATTATTCAAGGTTTCTAGAAACAGGTGTAATCAGATGATACGCAACGCTAAACGCCGCCATATTTTGGATAATATCTCTTCTTCATCTTCTGCCGATATTTGGAAATTCCTTGGAACACTTGGTATCGGCAAACCGCGGCATTTAGACCTTCCATCTTCGATTAACTTAGATGATCTTAACTATCATTTCTCCACTGTGCCTACCATGGATCATCTAACCAAGCAACAAACTCTTTCGCTGATTTCTGGTCTACCGCGTTCTCACATAGATCATTTTCATTTCGTTTCAGTTGAACCGGGAGAGATCAGGAAAATCATTCTCTCCATCAAATCCAAAGCAGTAGGCTGTGACAATATCACTCGTGGCATGATAATCACTATCCTGGATCATCTACTTCCTGCAATTACCCATATTGTTAACTTTTCCTTATTTTCCGGAGTATTTCCTTCTTTATGGCGTAAAGCGTACGTTCGCCCGCTACCGAAAGTTCCAAATCCCACTCTCTCTAATCACTTTCGTCCAATTTCTATACTTCCTTTTCTATCCAAAGTGCTGGAAGCCTGCGTCCATAAACAATTCTCTAATTTTGTGAATCGAAATTCACTCATTAGCCCTCTACAATCTGGGTTTAGGCCAGGCCACAGCACTGTTTCTGCCCTTCTTAAAGTGACTGGCGATATGAGGACAGGTATGGAAGACACCAAAGTCACAGTACTAGTATTGGTTGATTTTTCAAATGCCTTCAATACCGTCAGTCACGATATCCTGTTAGCCATCCTGTCCTATGTTATGGTCTCTCCCGAAGCACTGAAATGGTTCTGCTCTTATCTTCAGGAACGTCAACAGTCCGTTCGCTTTGGAGATTCTGCATCTCGTTGGTGTAGTTTGGAAACTGGCGTTCCTCAAGGCGGCATTCTCTCTCCTCTTCTTTTCTCAATTTTTATCAACCTGATTACTTCCGAACTTCAGTGTGCGTATCATCTGTATGCAGATGACCTGCAGTTATACTGTCAAGGCAAGGTAGATGAAATAGCCGACACCATCAACAAATTAAACAAAGATCTGATAGCCATTCAAAACTGGTCAGATAGATTTGGTGTAGCAGTAAACCCGAATAAATGTCAGGCTATTATCACTGGGAGTCCTCGTATCATCAGTAGAGTGGATGGTACAACTTTGCCACCGATCCTTTTCGACAATACGATTGTTCCTTTTAGCTCTGATGTAAAGGATCTAGGCTTGCACATTGATAGAACTCTAAGCTGGCGTACACAGGTTACTAGTGTCAGCCGTAAGGTCACTGGAACGCTGCGGGCTCTGTATCGACTGAAAAATATTTTACCATCAAAGACAAAAGCAATGCTTGTGCAGACCTTAATTTTTCCTATCATCGATTATGGTGATGTGTGCTACTATGACCTGAATGCAGATCTCCTCAATAAACTTGACCGTCTTCTTAATAACTGCATTCGATTTGTTTTCAATCTGCGTAAATATGATCATGTCTCCGAACAGCGGTCGCTGCTAAAGTGGTTACCCATTCGCCTTCGTAGAGAGCAAAGAGCGCTAACCACCCTGTTTTCATTTCTTTACGGTCCTAATTCCCCTAGTTATCTAACCCCTCACTTTCAATACATCTGTGCCAACCACACTAAAAACCTTCGCTCATCACATAACCGTCTTCTTCTATGTCCCACTCACCGTTCTGACTTTATTCATAGCTCTTTTTTTGTGCAGTCTATTTCTTTGTGGAACGCACTCCCCCAGGAAATCAGGATGGCAACCAACCGATTTTCATTCAAGGTTAAAGTTCGCGAGCATATTCGAAAGAAGTTGGCAGTAGTATCTTCACAGCGCTAATGTTTTCGCAACTCCTTGTGTATTATGTAGTATATATAATATTATATCTTTAGTTTACATATTTATGTATTTATACTGAATATATTTGTGTATTATAATTATGTATATTATAACTATAGTGTACATATTTATGTATATATACTAAACATATATTAGTATTGCTTGCTTTATTTTGTTTTTTTTTTTTTTGTTTTTTCATTTTAAATTGCACCTACCACTGCTTTTCTCTGCATCACCTGAAGGTTGACTGGTAGAAAATGCCTATGGCATTAAGTCCGCCTTTGTACATTTTTTTTTTTTGTGCT
Organism: Euplexia lucipara; assembly: GCA_921972225.1. Lineage (NCBI taxonomy): Eukaryota > Metazoa > Arthropoda > Insecta > Lepidoptera > Noctuidae > Euplexia > Euplexia lucipara. The sequence goes on along the minus strand of OV179168.1, from coordinate 2,729,585 downwards.
TGAAGTATTAAATAAATAACTACCGTATCTTGAGTCCTCATACGGAATTGGGTCAAAACTAATCTCGCATTTGAACCGCGTTGTGGATTATGGCATTTATGGCCCATTTCCTCTTCAATTACACCCTGCTCCGACACTGTACAGGCTAATTTTGTGAGGAGGGAAAATTGCCAGCTTGTATCAGAAGCTTGTATAAAACCTATTTCAATAACTACACACATCAAAAGTGTCTAGGGATCAACATATATTTTTGCAATAACTTTTCTCCTGATTGATATTAATTAAAATTTTCTTTAAGGATTCATCAAATAAAGTGTTTAAGTTCGAAAAAAAGACTGAAATAACAGTTTTCTTTAAAATTTTATTGGGTAACTTAAACAATTAATAATCCGTGTTTCTACCGCGAACACTAACAACACAAGAACATCGGTTTGGCATACTCAAAATGAGTTCATCCAAATCACGCTGTGGAATGGCCGCCCATGTTCGTTGCAACAACAAAAAAAGGTCTTCTTGCTACTGGATACCCTCCATATTCGCCAGAGCTCTTCTCTGTAGCATATCCCATGCATGCTCAATCAGGTTCAAGTCTGGCGACTGAGCAGGCCAGGGCAGGACATTGATGTTAGCTGCGGCGAGAGTCTGTCTTACAACTTTTGCGGTGTGCGGTCGTGCATTATCATGCATTAACTGAAATAAGGGACCGATTTGCACTTGTAGAGGAACGATGACGTCTGATACAATCGTCTCAGCATAAATTTGAGCGTTGAGGTTGCCTCTGATCCAAATCAACTCAGTTCTTCCGCCGATCCAAATACCCGCCCATACCATGATGGTTCCACCACTATAAGGATGGACTTCCTGGCAGGATTTTAATCGCTGTTGGCGTCCAGGGGTTCTCCAGTGTCGTATACGTCTTGTATCCGGTCTCATACCAAAACGAGGCTCATCAGAAAAGCACACGAAACGCCATTGTTCTTCTGCCCAATTTCTGTGTTCAAGAGCCCATTGATATCGAATCCTACGATTGTGCATTGCTATAGGTGGTACCCGTAGCGGTCTTCGGGAATGAAGGTTCACTTCATGCAAGCGGTTTCTGACTGTTTGGTCGCTAATTAAGTTCCCTGAAGAGTGATGAAGCCTCACGGCTAACATCATGGCGGTTATTGTTGGAGCTCTTCGAGTTAAGATTTGAATGTATCGGTCTTGTCTCCGTGTGGTGCAGCGATACCGTCCTCCATGGCGCTCAGCCACGGTACCAGTGCTTCGGTAACGTGTCCAAAGTCGACTGATAACACTCTGACTTGTATTCAGAGCTAAAGCTACAGTACGTTGCCGGGAACCAGCTTCTATCATTCCCACGGCTCTGAGCATTTCTTCCCTGCTTAAATGACGTCGCCGCTCCATAATAACGTTGGTTTTAATCAGTAGTAGGGAAACAGTAGCACTAATAATGTCTTCAATGCGTTGTATGTTTTTATAGGGAAAATATTGACAGCTGATTTTCATCTTTTACTCGAATTTGATTCACAGTTCCTGATTCAAATTATGAAATGCACCAAAAAGGATGCATATAAATTTATAAAATCATAAATTTATTACAAAGCCACATCTCAATCTTAAGAAATCCGCATAAAAATGCTTGATCCCTAGACACTTTTGATGTGTGTATATATAACAACTATCTTCATCTGCCTATACTCCATCCGAGTAGGTAGTTAACTAAAGGTAAACAATCTTGACAAGTCTTTTTACATAAACGCTTATTAATTAAATACAACTAGTGCTTAAACAAATTGTTTAATTGATCATGTAATCGTTTTTGTTCTATCTAATTTGTTTTCAGCTGCATTTTATTTTCAAACTGTTATTTACTAAAAATACATGTCAAAATTGTTTACCTTTTGTTAACTACCTAATCGGATGGAGTATAGGCTTTTCCCAACCATGTTGGGGTCGGCTTCTAGTTTCACCAGATGCAGCTGAATACCAGTGTTTTACATCTGACCTCCACAACCCAGTAACTGGGTAACACGAAACCCCTTGGTTAAACTGGTTGTCCAATTTTCGTACTTCTAACTATCTGTAACGACTGTAATAGATATCTACAAATGACAGCCGGAACCAACGGCTTGACGTGCTTTCCGAGGCACGGAGGAGTCTTGATATGTAATTAATGGTCAGACCAACCTCGTCAAGCTTAGCTTAACCTTCGATTGAGCACGATCATTTGTTCTGTGTCTGGGTGTAATTAATCCTACTAATATTATAAACGCGAAATTTTGTGAGTATGGATAGATGGTTCTTACTCTTTTACGTAAAAAGTACAGAATGGAATTTAATAAAATTTGGTATGGAGTTAGCTGACACCCTGGATTAACACATAGGCCACTTTTTATCCCTGTATTCCCACGGGAACGGGAGCTACGTGGGTGAAACCGCACGATGTCTGCTAGTTTTTAGAATGTATGAAGGTACTTAGAAATATAAGTATGTTTAACAGCTGTTTTGTACCCATAACACAAGCTCTGCTTAGCTTGGGACTAGATGCCGTTATGCGAAAGATGTGGAATATTATTTATTATTATGTATATTGACCAGTGAGGCTGCTGAGCTACTACATAACAACCATTCAACAAATATTTTCAAAACAATTATTCTACGCCGCACCTAAATTGAGCTCCTCGCTCTAAACATCAAACACTAAACTCGAAACGTCCCATCCCTAGGGCGGACATTTGTCAAAAATCCGACACCGGCGCGTCACTAATTATGAAAACTGCCAGCCGGCTTGTCGGGCCAGCTGATTAATTACTGTAACAGTGGGTCAAGTTGATTACGTTTCGGTAAAATGGGAATACAATAGATTTTTATTTTGTTCTGTTTAGTAAGTTGCGTTAGTCTATCTCACAAGTCGAGGGTTGTGGAGGAATCGTCTGTTTCCGCGACCCCCGGTGCAGGTTTGAGACGGAATCCTGAAGTGGTTTTAGATAGTAAGAAATTAACAGACCCCTTCGCCCTCCCCAGGGCAGGAAGACATCCATAAGGATTTTACACCCCATACAAAAAAAAAGAAGTCCATCTTACCACTCGGATATTGTGGATGACTCGTCCGTTCACGCGACTTCTGGCGCAGGAAACAACACACACACACACACACTGGGTTGATTTTTAGTAAATTTTAAATAATCCTATAGCATAAGATAATTAAACTAATATCTCACACTGGGAGAGGACTCTTGTTACACAAGTTTATTACCTACCACAGCAGTCAGGGACTTCACACAACTTTGTAACCACTTTTTGTTGTGTATTATAGAATCTATTCCGACTAAGAATCTGTCAGACCCCTCTTCCCTCTCAGGTCGGAAGACACCCATGAGGATTTTCCACCCCAAGATCAAAAAAAGTCTCAAACCTACTACGAGAGTCGTGGTAACGTACGATTCTTCCGCAACAACTTCCTTATACTAGGTCAACGTCGTTATTATTATTTAACAAAAGGAGTAAAAGCAGGAGCAGTAATTATTTCAGAATTGGCACGGTTGCTACGAATAACTTGGCGATATTTGAGAATTGAGTTTGTTACAAAAAAAAATCCTATTGTTACGTGCTCTATTTTTTTCTTCTTTACACAAATTAAATTAAAAGCGGCAAAAGGCCAAGAATTGCGAGTGAAAGAACGAAAGTTCGAATACTAAGAGTCCCGTATAGGATTGCCAGGTCCAAAAATTAAAAGCCACACAAATACACACATGTATAGCCAAACATTATAAAAAGCCCAGATATTCCTTAGTTAAACTGGTTGACAGACTTCCAGTGCTCTGACTACCAGTAAATAAAATAAAAATAAAAAAGCCTTTTATTTCTTGCTTCACAGTAAAATCATAATTTAAAAAAAAACAGTGTGCATGCAATATTACTTGATTCGATGTTAGTAAAATTGGTATAATCTTATTAAATCTAATCTTAAACTAGTTAGTAGGTATTGCTTTTTATAGTGAGGTGTGGTTTTTGTACAAGAACCCCTCTCAACGGAGGGTAAAGGCCTCCTCCAGAGATGACCAATGTTCTCTGTCCTTTACTACTCGCATCCAGCGGGTACCAGCTATTTCTATGATGTCTGCTCTGACTACCAGTAAGGACTGTCAAAGATTTACAAATGACAGCCAGGACCATCGACTAGACGTTCTTTCAGAGTCACGGAAGAGTCTTTTGATATCTGAGGAACGACCTCGTCAAGCGTAACCTATTCTTCAATCAACTCGTGCGGCAGGTACTATTTAGCCACAAGCTCAAACAAAAAAACAATTCAGTTACATTTTTGAAACTAAATTACGAACGCGATCTTACGTTTAAGGCAAATATTTGCCGAAAGATATTTGTCAAGCAAATAACGGTGTTCTTTCAACTTGTGCCTAAACACGTTAAACTTGATTGTCGTTGTTTGGATAGCCTCATTGTTTGTATAGATGGCCTTAAACGCCTATCACCTAAGTCCTAGGTATTTGTGTTTGAGTATTTTGAAGTTGATACGTAACGGTCATTAAACTCTCGGGTCGTGGGGTCCGAGTGCTCATAGCTTGTACAAAGATCTTTCAAGACGCTTAGTTGACACTTCGCGTGACCCAAAAGGCTGGCTTTTACCTTGGTCAAAGGATAACCATTGCTATACAACGTGGCAATGCCGCCATCCTTTTACGGGTACAATTCCAGTGGACGGCGATGCGGATGAGCTTTTTGACGTCATATTTTAAGTAGAGGTTGTTTTTAGTTTTATTTACGTTTCTAGTGTGAGTCTAGATATTACATTATCCTTTTTTTAGGGAAAAATAGTTCCTTCTTCAGGTGGTTTTAGTCTGTAACTAAAATTAGACTACTTATCGGCGCGTTTTATCGTAGTCCTAAGCCAGGTGCATTATCTTTATCACCTTATCAATAAAATAGCGGATTAAAGTTTGGCAAAATTTTATTTTCGAAAAATATGTGTAATCTAAAGGTTAAACTGTTTGTGTCCTCACTTCGTGTATACAGGGTTATTTGTAAAACACCAACAACTGAACTGCCGGTCGATTCAGTAAAAGTCACGCCGTGAAAACTTGAGTGAAGTAAACTGTCAATGCCTAGCATTAGTATGGAATGACAGCTCAATTCGCCCTCACTACGCCTTCATTTTCACGCGGTGATTTGACCAGAATCGCACTGCTGGACCAATTTAGCCCGAGCCGAGAGCCGCAAGGCACACAACTTTCTTCTGGTATATTGCTTTGTGTTCCCTTTTTTGTTTTTATTTTTATTTATTAGCATGTAGGTAGGTACTTTTTGGACCAAATAAACGGTTTTTCTTTCTTTATTATTTTACCATTATTTTAGTTGTAAAAATACCAATAATTACAGTTTCTACATAGATAGGAGTTAGTAGCATCACCGCTTGTACATTGGTTCGGTCATAAATCAGCGGGCGACACAAACTGACAAGCTTGACTGATGTCAAGCTATTTGCATCAAACCAGGCGGATACGTGCTTGTGCAATGTGTTCGTTGGTAAATAGATTTCTAAGGATTGTGCAAAATTATTCTACAATACATCACGCGGTCACGCCTATCAACTGGGTTCAAAAAACGGTAAAGAAAAAAAATGGAAAAAATAACCACAGTTAGTAAATAACCACACGAAAAAGAAAACGATTACGCTTATATTCTACAAAGGGTTAAACAGAGATTTAATTAATTTATTTATTTACCCTCGCATCAGAACGCCGTACAGCAATAACACTAATGGAGCAAAAAAAAAAAAATAACATCAACAGCTTATTTGCACCATTCTATCCTGGGTCAACGAACTGGTGGTGGCTGCTGTAGATTACACATACATCATGTCTGCATTATTTAAAGTAGTAAAATCATAATACCAAATATTATAAGAAACTCGAAGTTCCAGCTGATGTCGGATCCGTGAGATGTAGGTACAGTCAACAGCAAAAGTAGATGATCAAAATCAGAAATTCAATACTAATGAACGGAGTTCACGCCAGAACTGTGTGGCGTCGAAGTGATTCAAAAGTATGTGATTGTAAATTTTACCAAACATTTACTACCAGTACAGCTGCCATATGTTTGTGATCAGTTTTGACTCCAAAAGTTATAAACTCAATTCGCATCAGAACTAAGAAGTGAAAAAAAAATTCAAAACTAGTGATCAGCTAAAATCAAAAATTAAATGATGAAACTGAGGCCACGTAATCGTGAAGCAAATAATTCATCCATACGCATTTTTGTATTAACCCAGTAATTTAATTTGTTATGTTTATAACAGCTAAATTTGATAAAAACAATGCATATTTAATATATTTCATCCAATTGAACCACTAAAAAAAGCACAATGTTCATTAATAAAAACTTATTTACAAAAAAAACAACCAACTTCCAAAAAAACACTACAAAGTGAAAAATACTAAAGTTATTTTTCACTTTGAAATGTTTTTTTGGAGTAGGTTGTTTTTTTTTTTTTGTAAAAATGTTTTAATTTTTTACTTTTAGTGTAATTTATCTAAGTTAATGACAACTGCTCATCACCTCTTACAACATATTGCTTTTTTCGATACAGGGACGTTAATTGTTGAGGAGTTCTCCTAGTAAGATCCAGGAGAACTGGAGCTCCATGGTGAAGGCATCATCACCACTATGCATTTTGACAAGCTTAAATTACTTAGCAACTACATTAAAGTACCTAATCGAATCGCAACCCGTGAAATACAGCTTGGCAAAAAAGAGTCTGACGCGGTGACAGTTGAAACTAAAAATGGATGATTGTGGCAACATTGTTTTATTTGTCAACTGCTAGTACATCATGTGTCAAAAGTGCGTAAATCCTCGTCGTTTTTCATAGTTATAACGAAATTATTAAGTTTCGTTGCATAATTAACGATTAAAAATGAATAAAACCATTCGTAGTTGTATCAGAGCAGTAATTTACCACGTCTTTTTGTGTTGTTTGGCCAAATCTGAAGCGGGACAAGTTTTGTCCGATATCGGGAATGTTTATCGAAGAACTGCCGCTAGGACAGGTATTTATCTACCCTAATTAAATCATTGTACATTAAATAAGTTATTCTAAATGTATTCAATGCGTACTTTTGTTGATATACAGATTTAAGTAACTGTTTGTCTTGTTTACAGAAATTGAAATTTAAGGTTATGTTTTGTAGTTTGCAGAGCCTCTTATACCCATATTTGATACTTGAAGATAAAGAATAGGGAATTAATAATAAAGTACCGTATCTTTAATTGTTTTAGGTAAATCTGTCAACACAGTAAGAAAAATGTTAAAGGAAGGTAAAGAATAAGATATTTTTTCAACACCGGGAAAACATTTCAAAGGTCGCCCGAAGAAAATTACGTCATCATTGTGACGTGAATCCAATTGAATTAATATGAGGAATTGCAAAACTTTAAATTGCTTCAGTCAATGTTGGATCCATTGATATAAAGGTACCTATGTAGCCTAGTTTATATGTGCATATTTAAAGTTGCTATGTTAGAACCATTGTTTATGATTTATTTTTAGTTTTTATAGGTGGCTGCTGAACAAGCATTTGCAAACATTACTAAGATTGGAAATATTCATGCAAGGATATTGTAATGAAAATAGAAAAATAATATCATGACAGTAATAAATCTCACAGATGGCAGTAACAGTAATTTAACAGAATTAGAAAATACTAGTGTTTCAGATGTTGCAGGAAGCTCTAGCCAACATGTGAACTTTTCCGGGATCGAATATTTGATGGTAGTGTGTTCGAAACAAGTGATTAAATTTTTGGTATTAAAATAAAACTTAGAAAAACGTGTTCTTTCATTATCCCTGTAAACAAACTATTGTTGTTAATTCCTAACAATCTTACGGTTAGACTGCTCTCGAGGGCATGATTATATCTCTCTGTGGATACCTAATGCACCACTTTCGTGCAAGGCTCCAGTGCCCACTATAACATACATAGGTAACAACAGAGCGCCATATGCTGTGATTCTTACAGACTTTTTTGGCTTCGTATACATTTTTACATGTACTGGACATAGAAGCCTTCCGTGGTGTTTGCGTAGCATCCGACAGACAACCACCCACTTAGCTTCAGGATTATAAAGGTACTAAAAAATAACAAGTATCAAACCTGTTATGTCGTAGTATTCAGGGTGGCCACATGCGCGATACTAGCGACCTCATTTATTCCACACTCTTTTTTGCCAAGCTGTACTTAGGTATAATTGAGTAGTTCCAATGCCCATCTGTGGTCTTCATCATCAGTTCCACTTTAGCAAACGGTGCTTTCCGAGAGCTAATGCACGAGTTGATATACAAAATACCCAAATCACTATAGGTGTTCCTATAAAATTTGAGGTTTTCCCTCGATTTCCATAGGATCCCTTCATCAGATTCTGACTTGGTGACAATGAGACCACAGCGAGAGTATACCCTTTCAAACAAAAAAATAATTTTGCAAATCCGTCTCTAAATGACGAAGTTATGCACAAACATACATAAAAAAATATACATATTATTATAAACATCCGAATTGATAACCTCCTCCTTTTTCAGAAGTCGGTTAAAAATAATATAATTCAAAAACTTTAGTATTTAAACTGTTTCTTTTTTTGTAACTTCTGTCAAATGTTTAAAAGTAGCTGATGTGATACAAAACGATAATTGAATAAATATTATCATCTTTGCATGTTTGTGAATTTATGTCAATGTTCAAAAGTAGCTGATGTGATACAAAACGATAATTCAATAAATATTATTATCTTTGCATGTTTTTGAATTTATGTCAATGTTCAAAAGTAACTGATGTGATACAAAACGATAATTCGATAAATATTATTATCTTTGCATGTTTCGAATTTATGTCAATGTTCAAAAGTAGCTGATGCGATAAAAATCATAACTAAATGATTGCTTTTGCCCAGTCGGCTACAATATATTAAAACTGGAAGGTAGATTGATATTTTACATTAAATGAGCAGAATAGCTTTAATATAATCCTGAATATTGTATAGGTAGCAGATTTCCGTTGAAAACGTAAGAAAATTATATTTCTTGAACATTTACCTATATTATTTGAATGTATGAATTATTTAGTAATCAATAAATTTTCAATAATATTATTAATGATAATAATAATAATAGCAATATTTTTTCATACTCATTAATGTAAAATATCAATCTACCTTCCGGTTTTAATATATTGTAGCCGACTGGGCAAAAGCAATCATTGAGTTATGATTTTTATCGCATCAGCTACTTTTGAACATTGACATAAATTCGAAACATGCAAAGACAATAATATTTATCGAATTATCGTTTTGTATCACATCAGTTACTTTTGAACATTGACTTACATTCAAAAACATGCAAAGATAATAATATTTATTGAATTATCGTTTTGTATCACATCAGCTACTTTTGAACATTAACATAAATTCACAAACATGCAAAGATGATAATATTTATTCAATTATCGTTTTGTATCACATCAGCTACTTTTAAACATTTGACAGAAGTTACAAAAAAAAACAGTTTAAATACTAAAGTTTTTGAATTATAATATTTTTAACCGACTTCTGAAAAAGGAGGAGGTTATCAATTCGGATGTTTATATGTATATTTTTTATGTATGTTTTGGCATAACTTCGTCATATATAGACGGATTTGCAAAATTATTTTTTTGTTTGAAAGGGTATACTCTCGCTGTGGTCTCATTGTCACCAAGTCAGAATCTGATGAAGGGATCCTATGGAAATCGAGGGAAAACCTCAAATTTTATAGGAACACCTATAGTGATTTGGGTATTTTGTATATTAACTCGTGCATTCGCTCTCGGAAAGCACCGTTTGCTAAAGTGGAACTGATGATGAAGACCACAGATGGGCATCAGGACTACTCAATTATACCTTAGTATTTCACGGGTTGCGATTCGATTAGGTACTTTAATGTAGTTGCTAAGTAATTTAAGCTTGTCAAAATGCATAGTGGTGATGATGCCTTCACCATGGAGCTCCAGTTCTCCTGGATCTTACTAGGAGAACTCCTCAACAATTAACGTCCCTGTATCGAGAAAGGCAATTATGTTGTAAGAGGTGATGAGCAGTTGTCATTGGGCTATCGTAACTTAGATAAATTACAAACTGACCCACTAAAAGTGAAAAATTAAAACATTTTTACAAAAAAAAACAACCTACTTCCAAAAAAACATTTCAAAGTGAAAAATTACTTTAATATTTTTCACTTTGTAGTGTTTTTTTGGAAGTTAGTTGTTTTATTTGTAAATAAGTTTTTATTAATGAACATTGTGCTTTTTTTAGGGGTTCAATTGGATGAAATATATTAAATATGCATTTTTTTTTATCAAATTCAGCTGTTTTAAACATAACAAATTAAATTACTGGGTTAATACAAAAATGCGTATGGATGAATTATTTGCTTCACGATTACGTGGCCTCAGTTTCATCATTTAATTTTTGATTTTAGCTGATCACTAGTTTTGAATTTTTTTTTCACTTCTTAGTTCTGATGCGAATTAAGTTTATAACTTTTGGAGTCAAAACTGATCACAAACATATGGCAGCTGTACTGGTGGTAAATGTTTGGTATAATTTACAATCACATACTTTTGAATCACTTCGACACCACACAGTTCTGGCGCGAACTCCGTTCATTAGTATTGAATTTCTGATTTTGATCATCTACTTTTGCTGTTGACTGTACCACTAGTACCTACCTACACCCTACATTTCGCCTGCTATGTAAAAGTCCCATGGCAATAGGGCGAGCCCATTTCCATTAACCAGACATGAATCTAGACTTCGGGATGCTAGTGAGAAATTCTAGAAGGAAAAACCCAAAAACACTTTGCCTGAAACCCTATGTAGGCTTTAAAGTTATTATATATAATGGTTCTACTTTTGACCTCAATCTTGTCCTGAGGTCAGAGATGAGGTCGACGATGGAACGAGCTTTCCCAAAAGATGCCTATTAAGTCGCGACTAATACAGATTGGGGTCATATGAACTCGGGAACACCGATGCAGGCAGGGAATTTTACTCTTTGGCTGTCCGCATATTGAAGGAACAGGCATCGCGCTTCGTGCGAGTGTGTGAAACATCTACAAGAAATGGGTGGTAACCTGCAGTACTTTTAATGGTGGAGATTAAAGAGTATTTTATTTATTGCCAACTGTCACTCTCCTCCAAGTGCGCCATAGTCTTTTTACTGATGATGATGACATTATTGTCATAGATCTGAAGATAGCCTTACTTAGATTATCTGCCAACAAATAACTCACAAAGTGCTTACCTACACGAAAATCACAACCTATTTAAGTAAGTAAGTAGCAAATGAATCACCACTCTAATGTATTTATAACTTCAATAATATCTTCTTGATTCAGACAAGGGAAAACTGATTGTACCGACCTGACCTAGTATTTAATGTCACCAAATAGCGTTTTGACATTATTCTTAAGTACTACTTAGTAGCTGTATTCCGCGGTTCTACTCGAATATTAGCGAAACTGCCTGAGAGCAAAGCACTACAAAATATCTAACAGATGACAGAATTTTACCCATTTAACATTACACACATCATCACATTTATACACACACATTACACACACACACACACACACACACACACACACACACACACACACACACACACACACACACAAACACACACACACACAAACACACACACACACAAACACACACACACACAAACACACACACACACAAACACACACACACACACAAACAAACAAACACACACACACACACGTTTTTATTCATTTTTTTTTCTTTTTACATTGTTTGTTATTTGTATTTTGGCCAATTTACAACACCTTCATAAATTATAGCCTACATGTTCCCTTTAAACTTCGACATTCCCTCAAACCCCTCGTAGTTTTGTAAATATAATATAGCCTATGTTACTCGGTGATAATGGAACTTTTAAATCGGTTCGGTTGTTTTTGAGTTTAATTCCATATAAACAAACAAGCAAATGAACCTTTTCTCTTTATAATGTTAGAATTGAAGTATATAGGTATACGTTTCATTAAAATCCATTCAGCAGTTTTTGTGAGACAGAGTTAGAAACATCCATATTTACACACATCTATTCTCTCAAACTTCTGACATTTATATATCACGGGAGAGGACGTGGTGGGCGAGAATGTTCATAGATTTGATTTTCCTAAGTAATAAAAATAAGTTTTGATTGTTTTTGTTTATTTACAATTACTTAGAAGTTGTTTAGGATTCCTTGACGACAGATAAAATAATAGTTATCCTAGCTCTGTCTTTTAGTCGCTTGTTGAGTTTCAGTTGGTTCTTCTAACTTATCAGACAGACGTGTTGCTGAGCAGTTTATTTTGCCACTTCTTCTTCCCAGCAAAAACACTAGAAAGTGGCGATGGGTGGGCTTTTTGGGGGACTCATTTACGTAATTTTGACGTTCAAAAATTTAAAAAAATACTTTTGATTTTGAGTCATAGAAGCATGTTTTATATAACAAAGCAAACAACTTAGTTTATTACCATTCAGACGTAGGTAGTCTGTCAGGCGTTTTTTAACTTATGAAGTCGACGACACGACAGTAAGATTACAGCACGATAATATTTAATATTTTTGTCCTTTAACGACAGCATTAAAATTTTAAGGTCTGCATATAAATGTCGTATTGTAAGACAAATTACTTCCGCCGTCTTTCATGATGAAACACTCTTTCTTTGACACGCCAAATAAGTATTTTTTTATTTAGGATAATGTTTTGATCGTTATTTACATTTTAAACAGAGTGTGCTGTTTTACCCATAAATATGGACAACTTTTACCCCGCAATATTATAATTGGCGATATAAAAAATATCCTGTAAGAATTTACATGAAATTTCTAATACAAAAAGACCGGCCAACCCGACGAAATCAACTGCTGCAATCAATACAGGTTAGCAGAGACATCGAGCCATATCTACCAATACCAAAACACAACCAGCGTCAGACAGCTGCGTCTGTCTGGCATTACCGCTGAAATGAGCCTTTTGGCGCAGCCGTGAGACATGCCATTTTTTTTTACTATTTTGTTTTGTTATTTTCATATTTTAACAGTGTGTGCATGTTTTTACCTGTTGCCAATAAATATTATTTCTTTCTTTCTTTCTTTCTTTCTTTCTTTCTTTCTTTCTTTCTTTCTTTCTTTCTTTCTTTCTTTCTTTCTTTCTTTCTTTCTTTCTTTCTTTCTTTCTTTCTTTCTTTCTTTCTTTCTTTCTTTCTAGCATGAACACCGAAGAAACGGTCTTTGTCGTGTCTCGGAAGAAAAGAAATTAAGTGTTCATGCTACGCAGGCAGGTGTATTGAAAGAAATTTGACAGATTGAGGTTTCCGTCTATATAATTTGTCACTTTGCCGATTCGTCTGTAGACAAAGGCCGTTTCTTCGGTGTTCAATGTGTTCATGCTACGCAGGCAGGTTCAAGTTTCAGTAGAAACTTGAACCGGGACCCTCCAAAGTCGTTAGCTTTGATAATTTCTTAGTTTTCTGATATTCTTTTTGTTTTAAACTGTAAACAATCAATTGCTATTTAACCAAATTTTATAATGAAAGAAGTGACTTATTTACTTTTGAAGGGAAAATAAATTACACTTTCAAAATATGTCAATGCTGGGGGCTCCGTAACATGCACAGACCTCATAATTCAGTATGAGGTTCAACAATATGCTTTCCACCCTTACACCAGATACAAAACCAGTCATTCCTCCAGGCTGTAGAACAAAGGTCAAAAGCCAGACACAGATAAAAAAAGCCACAAAAGATACGACGTATCCAGGCCGTGAAATCACAATACCATCTACAATTCGAATAACAGAACTATCCATCTAAAAGGACTTACAATAATAATACAATCGACACATATTTATACAATAGTCACTTAATGGAACTGTTTCCCCCTGAACCCTCCGAGGAGGTGGTGGAGGGACAAGCTGACACGGGTGTCAAAATAAATATAAGTCCATTATTTACTTTGGGATGACGATCAATCTTTCGGTAGAGATATTTTCTGTACCGACATGCCATTTGATTAACTGTCTTTATCTTATTTATAGAATTTTAGCTGTCTCAGTTAACTAGAAAAGTGTTCTCTTCAATATTTTAACTGAAGACAAACTGTGTTTTGACGCGACTGCGCCGGTTTAAGGTTTTAGTTGTATTTTCTGAAAATTAGTAAAAGAAAATGGTTTTCGCTGACCATTATTGGTGAAGGTCACCAGTGTACCGTGTTTGGTCTCAGTCTTTTCGATCTTTTGGTCTTTTGTGTTTGGCCTTTAAAGATCTTACGACTATAATACCAGAAGGGAAATTCCTGTAACTTGTAACTTTTAAGAACGAGGACATTCTAATCTCAGTTTCAATAGCGTCAAAAGTACTTTTTTTGTAACTGATTGTCTCTATGATTCGATTGGAGAGGAGCATGTTGAAGAAAATTCAAAAAGTAAAGAATAAATAATAAATATTCCACAACTTTTCACACAACGCCATTTAGTCCTAAGTTAAGCTTGAGAGCTTGTGTTATGGGTACTAAACAGCTGATAAACATACTTATATATTTCTAAATACATACATTATTATAGATAAATTACACCCAGACACGGAGCAAATGATCGTGCTCATCACACAAACATTTGTCCTGGGTGGGAATCGAACCCACGACCTCCGGCATAGCAGTCAGGGTCATTAACTACTAGACCAACAGACCAGTCAGTCAGAATGACACAATCAGACAAAAAACGCAAGTTACCAACGCTCTCATTCATGCACTCACACTTAAATGGAAATGAGCCAGCCACATCTCACGGTATTCTGGTAAAAGATGGACCATTGAAACCACATGATGAAAAGGCCCATTAAGGAAAAGAAATGTGGGAAGACCAATGAGACGGTGGGCTGATGACATCATCCAAGTAGCAGGAAATGACTGGATAAATTCTGGCAAAGACAGAGAGTTGTGAAACAAGATGGAGGAAACCTTTACCCTTACAGGGGTCCATATTTCAGTCAGTGACACTAATATACTAACATAGTTTAAGAAAATTTACTAACTAATTACTTACAAGATAAGAAATGTTAACTTAGAATTAGAAATTTCTAATTCTAAGTTAACATTTCTTATAAAAAAATAATAAATATGCCATTTATTCCATATTTATATGGAATAAATGGCATATTTTTTTTTTTTTTTTTATTAGATTGCGACTAGATTTTAGAACGTTTTTCAATACGGAAATTGACCTTCTGGTCTTCGCTTAAGCTTACCACTATCCATCATTTCAGGTAAAAACAGCAAAAACATACCTGAAACAAAAACATTAATTTATAAAAACCACATTATTAGAACGGACAGTTTGCGTGACACAGTTGACAAAATAATAGCCAAAAAGTTAGCACAATCAACTCTAAAATATCATGGGAGTTTCGCCATAGAAATGAACGGGAATATTTTACCGAATAGTACGGTCTAACACACGTTTGTTAGTACGAAATTCAGCCTTAGTGCTACGACATAAAGACACTGTTAATGTAAGACTGTTACCATGTACAAAATTTCATTTAATTCTGGTTGTTTTCATTTTCCCACGGACGTCTAAAAATGGAGTTTCTCATGGTTGGTTTAATATGATTAAATTAAAATTCGGAGGCCCAAAAGGCATTGTCTGACATATAAAAGAGTCGTGGTATAATCTATATTACATAATTTAAAACTAATGTTACATTGTTCACAGGTTTACACAATGTTTTTATTATTTTGATATACAATGTACAGAGGCAAGCTCATCAAGCCATTCCAATTTGACTAATTTCTTTGAATTTTTTTAAAAAGGAATAAGGTTTATATTCAATTGGGGAAGTTTAACAGTTTGGAATAGCTTGACGTGCTGGCGTCTGTACATAATCATTACAAATATTGTGTACTTAAATATACCTAATATAATGGACTCTAACTGGAGTCCACCAAAAATACTACATATTGGTCAAACAAAATTACATAGCGTTTTGAATTCAAAAGTTTAACTGTTACAAAGACAAATTACAAAATAAATAATTGGATTTCTTTACTTAAAGTGAGGATTACACTTACCGCGTCGCGTTCCGAACCTTTTACCCGACTGCCGGGCATAATGTGTTTATTTGCATAGTTACCTCCTCCAAGCAGTAAAGACGTGAGGTTTAGTTATTAAATCAACTAGCATTTCAATAATATTTTCAGACACTAAGGCACACACAACAATTTGTATAATTCAGACTGCAATCTACTCTTTAATGCTCTTTGATTCAGAATGCAACCCGAACCACTTAACTATTTACATAGATAAGAGGCACTTCAGGCAATTCAATACACATCTCAGCAGGCTAAGTGTTAGTGGTAAATTAACTATTTAATAGTACTTTGAAACTTAATTGGTCGAAGATAACAATATGATGTTTAGACTCGGTGCCATTAATCCCGGTTCCTTCGTCGCGTTACCGGGGCAAATGCGAAAAATTGTTTCGTCTGCCCCGGTACCCGGCATACTCGAAGTTTGTAGAGCCTACCTCTAATAACCGGGAAATGAAAGATCGGTGGCATTCTCCACGGTGAAAACAGTACCCCGGAACTGTTACTAAACGAATAAGGGAGAATGTTTTGACTTTTTAACATTGGCAGGAGGTCCTAATTTAATAAGGCAGTAGACAACATAGATGAAAAGAAAAACAAACGCCACATCACAGGACCGTGTCAAAATCGGTCCATTCGTCTGGGAGCTTCGAGGCCACAGACAAACACACACAGCTACAAAAATCAAACTTAATGCTCCTTTTTTGCGTCGGAGGTTAAAAATACCTTTAAAGGACGGAATTACCAGCACCTTGAGAGTAGGTGACTAATGTCATCTTACTAACTGCGCTTACTTTCCTCTCACCCACGGACACAACATGAGTAGTGCTGCGTTTACATTGGTAGAGTGGGCTAGTACGAGTTCACTGATGTGGTTTTACATACATAATACATAAATACATACAATACATTCAGAAACTGCAGACCGCCATAAGCTACGATTCTTACATGACATGTGGTTTTGTTTTCGAAAACACTGGTTGAATAAGCGCCACTCATTGGCTATCAGTATCCTATGAACATTTTAAACATCAAGACCATGTCTGTGCCTCAAATAGCGTCAAACCGCTGCATAATAAATAATGATGTTCTGTTCTTCTAAGAATGGAACTGTCGTAATATTCTTTAGGAGATCAGAACGCCATCTAATTCTTTAATAGAATCCAGATTACAAATAAGAGAAAGCAGAATTTTACGGAGAGACATATTAAAGTTGTGTTGTTTCAATAATACTCAGCCAGTTACTCGACCACTTACTCTCTCAAACGCAAACGCGTCTTAAGAGATTTACAAGAAGGGTGTTAGTCACTCATTTATTGGCCTTTTTATGGGCGAGATATTTATGGAGATTCCGCATAAAGAATTCCAAGTGGGTATCAAAGTGAATATTTCAGTTGCTGATTATTTTATTGAATTTTTAAAGAATATTATTCCACGTGGCTGCTGTTCATAAATATGCCAAGCATTGCAGATAAATGGTGAATAAAAAGACCAGAAAAATAGGTTATTTCATGTAAAGGGGGATATCTTGAAAAAGAAGTCCCAGTACTGACTTAAGGTTTCAATAGAATATCTAGTTGCTGCGGTATTCTACTTCTTAGACTTACGAGTTATCAAGAAATACCAACCATTATGTACAAGTCATCTCCAAATTCGTACCTTAAGGATAAGCAATCAGCCTATACTTAGCGTTCCAACTGCAGAGACACAGGCTTCCTGCCTAAGCGACAGAATTGGCCGTAATCTACCACGTGAGCCCAATGCGGGTTGGTAGATGGTTTTCGATAGGTAATAGTCTTCGATTTTATTGAATTCGATCCATAATTAGATAGTAATAGAAATTAACAAAACTCTATAGACGTAACTCGAAACACAGATGCGTTGGCTTTACAGTGTCATATTTTATTCTATGAGCTGACGTTAAAGCATTTACCGTCAATTAGCATGGTGCATCCCGTTCAATTCTAAATGAAATACTAGCCGCGCTCGTGGTAATGCTTGCATTAAATACTATGCAGCTGTGACCGTGGATCTGCTTGATACGAATTTGTAGAACGAATGTATGTCACATCACTGTTTTAATCCACTGTCTGGCTCCAATCACCGTTGGACACTGACCTTTGCGCGTGACAATTCCGGTGCTTCTCTGCCAGCCTCACCAAATCTGTCTACTGGTGTTAAGACTAGCTGTGCTCCGCGGATTCACACGTATATTCGTGTACATTTAACGGTTTTCGTAGCGCACCTCAAAATATCTCGCAGATAGCAGAAATTTGTACGACTTCTTTGTATTTTTTTTGTTATATTTTGGCCAATTTAGACAATACCTTTACTAACTATACAGGATGAATTTTTAGTCACCGTCCAAATTTTGATATATTAATCTTTGGCAAAAATCATTGAATACGTGTTTTTTCTTTTAGTATCACTCAATACAAAAATATTGAGATATCACTTCACAAAGTTATCTATAAAAAGTTTATGTTTCTGGACACTGCCGCGCCGTGCGTACGCGCTAGGTGAAGCTACGCGAGCCGGGCCGCCCCGCGCGCCGCGCGCCGCCGCAATTCATTGATAACACAATACAAACAAAGTTGCAAATTTTCCCTTCATACTTTCACGGGCTTAGGACCGTCAATAAGCAAAAGGTTTGTGCTATGTTCACTATGATTAGAATCTAACCCTTAATTAATCAATTAAGTACGTATAAATAAAGTAAAAATCAATTATTTAGATAAGAACTTGAGACCTTAATAAAAGCTGAGCCAAAACGTTTTGCTATTAGGCGTATTTAAAAAAATTGAATCAACTTATGTACAAATAATTAAAAATTTAATCAAAATCATCAACAATCAAATTAACAGTACTTTAATAAATGTTCAAAATGCATACCGTTTCTCTCTAAACAGAGTCTTGCACGTTTTTGCACATTGTTTTTAATTTTATTGAGCACTACAGTGTCACTTTTAACTTCGTCGAATGCACGTACAATTTGCTGTTTTAATTGGTCTAGGTTTTGGGCTTCCTCCACATACACTCGTCGTTTTATTTCACCCCACAAAAAAAAGTCACATGGAGTAAGATCTGGCGACCGATCCAACGATCACCGTGTTCGATGTTTAAATAATTACGAACGGCGGCGGAGTAATGAGGCGGTGCACCGTCCTGTTGAAAATAAAAATCTCGATAGATTACCGGCACGTCATCCATGAAGTCAGCAATTACTGTGCGTAACATATCTAGGTACGTGCCCCCGGTCAACCGTCCCTCAATGAAATATGGCCCCAGTATTTTGTTGCCGACAATTCCAGCCCACACATTTGCACTGAACCGCACTTGGTGATACGTTTCTCGTATCATGTGTGGGTTTCGAAATGACCACCAATGTTCATTATGATGATTATACAGCCCCACTCGAGTAAACAAGGCCTCGTCAGTCCACAAAATGTTAACATCGGGGTGTGCAATCAGCCACTCACAGAAGGCTCGACGGGGAACTGCATCTGCGTCGTTCAAGGCCTGTGCCTTTTGAAAATGGTACGCGTGCAACCCGGCAGAATGGAGAAGTTTCCACACGGCATATTGGCTTACGCCGAAGCGCCGCGCTGCATCTCGCGTACTGGATCTAGGGCTCCGTTCAAAGAAATCGAAGATATCTTCTTCGATCTCCGCTGCGAGTCTCGGCCTGCCCCGTCCTTGAGCGTGTGTAGGTACTATAAATTGGCCATGGTCTAATAGCCTCTGATTTGCGGCCAAAATCGTTTGGCGATTTGGTAATGAAGGATTTATTTCTTGATTGCGAAGGCGAGGAATACTTTCGGTTTCCTACAGTCTCCGGGCACCGTTCAAGCTTTCACCACTCAGTATGTAGGATTGCACCATTTCGTAATACTCGCGGTAGGAATACGACGACATTGTAAATAAATTCACGATACGCACGGGGCGCCGTCGCGCCGGCGCCGGCGGGTTGCGCGGGAACGCCGGGAACACGGAAGTAAGCGCTTGCGTCGCGAAAGGGTGCGCGCGCGAGGCCGACTAACGATAGATGATAGATGTCATAAATGTGTCGCGCAGGTGTAGCGGGGTGGGGGTGAGCGGGGTGAGCGCTGCCTTTTTCATTGAATATTTGGGCGGCAAGTGTAGTATTATTAACGTTTAACTTGTGACCACGCAGAGCGGATAATTTTTTCGAGAAAATTATTTAACATGAAAATTTTATGTATCGATTTTTTTTCAAAAATGGACTTAGTGAATGATACCTAATGCCTAGAAAAAATTTGGACGGTGACTAAAAATTCATCCTGTATGTATATAGCCTATTTAATAATTTGGTGTATGAGCTACATAAATGTTAAGTTTCATTAAAATTCATTCAGTAGTTTTTACATGAAAAAGTTACAAACATCCCGACTGACAAACACCCTTCCTCATGAACTTTGACTTTTACAATTGGTATTATTAGAATTGTCTAAATCTTTTAGACATAATAAAGTAATATTGCTAAAACTAAAACAATGAATCCCACAAATGCACAAAGTTGGACGTACGTATATTGGCAGAGTTTTCAACTAACCCGCATCCGATTAACCATCAAAACATTTGACAACTACCGTACATCTTGACAGTTACAAACAGAAAGACAAAAGTCTTTCACATATCACGTTCAAAAGATTAATTTAGTTGAACAGTGACATCTAGCGGCAGTAACAAGTAATTACGATGTCTCGTATCAAAATCTGCGCGTGGGCACAGAATGTTTGTATAAATAGTCGTTTGATGCTTGTTTATTTTGTATTGCAAATGAAAGTGGGTGTTAGTAGTTGCATTTCATTGAGATGTTTTGTGCGTTTTGTGGAGTTGCAGTCTGCATGGAGTTTGTGAGAGATTGCCGCATCAATTTTAATACAATTTACCTTGTTAAGTTTGTGCAATTTGTATAAAAACGCCATTATTTCCCGAAGGAGTAGGTAGTGGTTATGAGCCAGCCCACATTTCGCCAATTAAGTTTAAGTGGTATTCCAGCCGATCCATTTTCTTAGTTACTGGCTTCTACCCGCGACTTCGTCTGCGTGGGCCATAAAAAAAACACGATTTTGAAAAATACCTCATTGGTGCTCCGGTCCTAGTGTTAGCGTGATGATATAGCCTATAGCCTTCCTCGATAAATGGGCTTTCTAACACTGAAAGCTTTTTTTTCATATCGGACCAGTAGCTCCTGAGATTAGCGCGTTCCAACAAACAAACTCTTCAGCTTTATAATATTCGTATACATATCGTTATTCTAAGCTGATTAAATAAAGTTAGTTAGTTAGTCAAAGTTACTTTGGCCTTGTTACAAACGAAAAAAATCAGCTGGAAAAGTTTTCATTGAACTCAAAAATAACCGAAAAATTCGTTATGTTTTTTCTAGTTTTCCTTATGGGGTGAAAAAGCATTCCAATTTACAAGTATACATACTTCCTAGCCTACCCTAATAACACGCTGTTACGGATATTTGTGTTCCTTTAAAAGCCATGGGATCGCGTGACGGGGCACAATTAGCGTGCAAGACAAAAGCCGGCCGCCGGACAGATGGGTGACCGAATGGGGACAGAGTATTATCCCTTCCGTATGGTAGAAGATCTTGTGTCATATGGTTTTGAGGGTTTGTTTTATTTGGCGTGCTGTTCTCTGGTACGTTTGAGTAGGTTCAGCACGTAAAAGCTTATGAAAAGCAAAACTAAAAGTTATATAAAATATAAGTTTTGGATAATAATATGGCACAACTTTCACACAACGCCATCTAGTCCCAAGCTAAGCAGAGTTTTTGTTATGGTTACTAAACAACTGATTAACATACCTGGTCTATACAGGGTTATTTGTAAAACACCAACAACCTAGCAGGAGTAGATTACTAACATCATAAACAACAACATTTGTTCTACGACTTTTTTAAAAACAGACAAAAAAAAATCAACTCTCCATACATATATCCATACATAGATCGAGTTTTGTATGGAGTGTTGATATTTTTTTGTCTTTTATTATACTCAAAATATGTATGTATTATTATTTTATTATCACGTGACTTAGCGAAAGGTGATAAGTCACGTGGTCAAAACAATGGGATTTGAGGCGTTCTCGATTGTAGAAAGAGAATAGATACGAATCGTTTGTAACTTGGCTAGGGGGGCAGACTTCATCATCTGCCTGCCGTTTCCCAACTATGTTGGAGTCGGCTTCCAGTTTAACCGGATGCAGCTGAATACCAGTGTTTTACATGGAGCGACTGCCTGTCAGACCTCCTCTACGCAGTTCCTGGGTAACAGGATACCAGTTGATTAAACTGGTTGTCAGATTTTCGGGTTCCAGACAATCTGTAACGACTGTCATTGATCTGTGAACAAGTGACAGCCAGGACCAACGGCTTTACGTGGTTTCTGAGACAAGGAGGAGTAACCTCCTCAAGCGTATCTCAACCTTCGATCGACCCTTAAGGGCGAGACTCCACCAGAGCGGAGACGAGAAGACATGTGTCGTACAAACAACCAGCTTGCGTCATTTTGACAGACCAGTGCTTAGCTTCAGCGCATTACATTTTCCTATTGGTTAATTACGAGACATCTCCTGTCGTCTCCGCTTTGGTGGAGTCTCGCCCTAAGGCTGTTGTTATTTAGCACCACGCTCCTCGCTAGATAACAGACTTGCACAATACTTACACATGACTATGGAGTTTTGCGATAGACCCATTAAACCAGTAGCCGCCATTATTTATTTGTCTTGTCATTAGAACATGTCTGAAGCCTTGACGGCCTCCTAAAATGATAACAAAGAGCTTATGTATGACGTCAGAGTTGAGCTGTTCTAATCAACTTTGGATACGTTATGTTTGGTAATCTGACGTCAAATATTATAGGGTGAAAAGGACATGGATGAACAAGCTGACTCCAGTTGGTTCATTCTTTTGAAATCTTCTCGCCAGAAGTCGGGAGAAGCAAGCGTGAAGTGAAATGTAAAAACTTAGCATTAAATTAGATTTATTGCTGTAAATAAGTTTCTACCAAAGACATTCAATACCTATAGACCGGATATCACAAACAAAATTTTCGTCCGAAAAAGTGTGTCCTGCCGGACACAAGTCTATGAGTTTTTTTTGGTACGCTCCGCTGTCGCTCCAATATTCATATATTATTCTAGATGGCGTTACTGAGACATGGGATCAAAGTTTTTCTACGACATTTCCTTGACATGCCCGCTCTATAGTCTTTTAAATCTCTTTGGTTTCTACAAACGAGTTCGGCGTTTTCTCAAAAAGAAACACCGAAAGAAACTCGGAGATCACAGTCCTGTTTGAAGTCCATACATTACATTGCTCAAATTATGAAGATTAGTGTCTGAGATGGACTTTCATTAGTAGGTTTATGATTAAAGCTTAGTGCGCCTTGAGTCTACTTACCTACTGTATATTGACAGGGGGTTTCGTACTGAATAACACTGCTTTACACGATTCTAGGTCCACCGGCGTTAATAATTTTTGTGGACTTTTTTCCTTAGTGTTTCTTTTTTTTCTAATGTTGAATTTAAGTAATGATTTCCATCTAACCTAATAAGATTTTTTAAAGTAAATCATTTACTTTTAATTTAAAAGTCTTATTAGGTAAGACAGAATGATGATTTTCTCCTAAAAGTAAAAAAGGAACATGACAACACTCTAACGCTTGGGGACCTAGTACCACGTCCTGGAAACTCGTGGCTTTAGGTTGTCCGTCGATGTCCCTTGCACCCTCTATTAAAACGTCTGATACGTAACATTATATAAAACGCCTGTATTCCTCAAAGGTGTGGGTAAGGGTGTGTGTTACACCCCCATTTTGTCAGATTAAGTCCTATGTAACAAACAAAGGTAGCGGGATGGGTGATATTAATGTGGGACAAAATCAAACACCTGGCTGCTACGAAGAAATTCCTACATTTTACCTAAGAGTTAAGAATGCCTAACGACTATCTTTATGTTAGTTAGAAAATGCAAACAAAACAATAATTCTAGCATCGGAAGTCTGTGGCTTCGGTGGTTTTGTTTCATTATTTATTGACCCCCGACTTCCAAAACTATGTAGAGTTGTTGTCTACCTGTTGGTGTTTTTTATGAAGTCCTACAAATAAAACGCGAAAGTTTGTGAGTATGGATAGATGGATGTTTGCTACTCTTTCACGTAAAAACTACTGAATGGATTTTAATAAAATTTGGTATGGAGTTAGCTGACACGGATTAAAAGTAGCCTATGTGTTAATCACGGGTGGATTAACACATACTTTTACTTTTATCCATGTATTCCCACGGGAACGAGACCTTCACGGGTGAAACCGCGGGACGTCTGCTAGTCGGTTATAATTATTATTTTTTTGTAAAAAGTTATTATTTTTTTCAATTTTCAAATTATATTAGTTTTTAGTTTTATTATTTTTCCCTTTATTTTGATATTACAACCTAAATGCTAAACCGATTTCGATGAAGTCTAAATGAGACCACTCAAGTAGTAGACCCACTCAAACAAAAGATATTTTTTTATATCAGTCCATTAATGACGAAGTTATAAGGCAACCTCCTTTTTGAAAGGCGGTTGAAATCCAAACACTGATTCTATTGCTGAAAAGGCCTAAAATTAACAAATACAATTACTTGTACAATTATAATTTAAAGGTCATTTCGTATTATATGGATTACTGGTACCTATCTGAATTAATGATTAACGTGAAATAATCATACTAGTAGTAAGTTATTATTAAAGTTCAAGGTATTTACTTAAACCATTGTAATTTATCTTTTTGAGCCTCAGCAATGGTTAGAATACTTAATTTATCCTTAGCCTTTTATTTGAGGGAGATTTTTTGTTAGTTAACAAAAAAATGTTTTTAAAGGACTATTTCGATATCCTGTGAACCGGATATTGGAAACGTGGCCGGCGACCCTCCATGAGGAAGACTGGTAGAGGTCGCAGGAACGTCTTGTATTCATATAAGGTAGGGATAATCCAGGAAAGACCTCTCAGTCTAGTTCGTGATGATGTACTCTTTACTTATATCCTGCACTAGCAGACGTCACGCGGATTCACCCGCGTAGTTCCCGTTCCCGTGGGAATAAAGGCATAAAAAGTAGTCTATGTCACCCGGGTATAGTGGAGCTTCCCAACGGTGCAAGAATTTTTGAAATCGGTCCAGTAGTTTTTAAGCCTATTCATTACAACCAAACAAACAAAGTTTTCCTCTTTATAATATTAGTGTAGATCACAA
Organism: Euplexia lucipara; assembly: GCA_921972225.1. NCBI lineage: Eukaryota > Metazoa > Arthropoda > Insecta > Lepidoptera > Noctuidae > Euplexia > Euplexia lucipara. Next base: position 2,704,112 of record OV179168.1, on the reverse strand, counting down.
TGTTAAAGTTATCGGCGCGATTGAACATTACGCGACTAGACACAACACCCGTCTCGTCGGAGGATCCGAGGTTTTTAATGGTGGATAAGGAACTTAACACCCTCTAATAATCAAAAACATTTTGATGATTAATCAACCCACCCCTTATTACTTTCCGGTAAACAAATTGAGGAATTCAAGCAACATAAATGAATAGCAACGACGAAAGAGTAACTTATTAATCAAACAATCAACTAAATATTTCTCTCAATCAGTCCCTCCCGAAATTGTATAATCAATATCGTTGTTACAGTAACGAATTTTATTAGATAAGGTTGCGTTTTAGACCACACACGAGACAACAAAACAAGACAAGAGTGATGAATTAGAGTGTTCAAATTCAAATTTACTTATTGTTTGTCACAGGTGAAACATCAGTTCTTATGATTAAGGTATACAAACATACAATTAAGGAATACAATATTATTCCGGTTGATGGCTGGAGAAGGAGAGGAAGACCAAAGAACAGATGGATGGATTGTGTGAGAAATCATATGAAGAAGAAAGAAGTAAATGATAGTATGACGAATGAAAGAAGAGAAAAAACTGTGTAAGGCCTACCCAAAATAACATAGGACAAGGGCAGGACCACGAGATGATAGTGATAGTTATTGGCCCGACTGCTATTACCGGAGGTCGTGGACATGTGATGAAGAGGGATGAAGCACATGTGACTATAAGATGGCTTCAAAGGAAGAGGAAGACCAAATAAAAGATGGATGGATTGTGTGAGACATGATATGAAGGAGAAAGGAGTAAATGATAGTATGACGAATGACCGAAGATAAAAACTGTGTAGGGCCGACCCCAAATAACATGGGACATAGGCAGGACCACGAGATTAGTGATAGTTATTGGCCCGATTGCTATTACCGGAGGTCGTGGACATGTTATGAAAAAGGATGAAGCACATGTGACTATAAGAATGTTGAATTTGAGTGTTGCTGGCTGGAAAGGAAAAGGAAGACCAAAGAAAAGATGGATGGATTGTGTGAGAAATCATATGAAGAAGAAAGGAGTAAATGATAGTATGACGAATGAACGAGGAGAAAAAATTGTGTAGGGCCTACCCAAAATAACATAGGACAAGGGCAGGACCACGAGATGATAGTGATAGTTATTGGCCCGACTGCTATTACCGGAGGTCGTGGACATGTGATGAAGAGGGATGATGTGACTATAAGTGGCTTCAAAGGAAGAGGAAGACCAAATAAAAGATGGATGGATTGTGTGAGACATGATATGAAGGAGAAAGGAGTAAATGATAGTATGACGAATGACCGAGGATAAAAACTGTGTAGGGCCGACCCCAAATAACATGGGACATAGGCAGGACCACGAGATTAGTGATAGTTATTGGCCCGATTGCTATTACCGGAGGTCGTGGACATGTGATGAAGAAGGATGAAGCAAATGTGACTATAAGAGTGATAAATTTGAGTATTGCTGGCTGGAAAGGAAAAGGAAGACCAAAGAACCGATGGATGGATTCTGTGAGAAATTATATGAAGGAGAGAGAAAAATCATAGTAGGACGTATGATCGAGGAGATTGGAAGAAAAGAACGTGCTGCGCCAGACATAGCAGTCAGAGCCACTAACTACTAGAACAACAGGCCAGTCAAGATAATGAAGATTGCGTTTTAGAAGGCAAATAATGAAGGTTTATATTTGAAGAACACTCAATACTAGCTTATCATTAGTTCACCTAATCCGGTTTGTAACCTTTAGTTATCAAATCGCATCGTAATTAAATCAACGAGGAAGTTACCATTTCATCGACTTTAATTTTATTCGATATGCTGATAATTTTCACATCAATCAACTTGTTTTAAAGCATAATTAGAAGGCTACCGTATCAAAAGAAAGAAATGCAATTTCGATATCCGATACAATCGCAGAGCTGCATATATTTAATTTACTAGAAGAGGTCACGCGGTTTTACCAGCATAGTTCGCGTTCCCGTGGGAATACAAGGATAAAAAGTAGGCTATGCCACCCGGCGATAGTGTAGCTTCTCAACGGTGAAAGAATTTTTCATATCGGTCCAGTACTTTCGGAGACCATTCAATGCAATCAAAAAAACATTTCTTTTGTTTAATATAAGTATAGACTACACATTCGCGCACACACACTACTAACTTTGCAAATACGTAAAAGAAAACTTAACATAGACACTATCTTTGTGACAATATTCTCTGTGATCTTTAAATCCGATTTCCTATCGAGATTATATGACTTTGAACGTTTTGAACAGCACTGATTGCTGACACATATCTCAGACATCGCTTCGATTTCTGTTCAATTTGTGTGTGAAAGTGCTAGAAAATTTACTTTTATAAAGGAAAGAGGGGCGCAATAGAGCGGAGTAATATTCTCAGCATTTGGTAGAATAAAGTCGTCAATGATTTTGAGAATCGAAAACATGAAGCGATCACGGTGTTTTTAGTTTTGTGGGCGCAATTTTGCAGTTATGTTAGAGACACAGAAAAGACGCTAGACGAGGACGAGGCGCGGACATATAGAAAAGACGGGGCGCGGAGACGACGCTTAGGTACTCGGCCGCGACCTGTAGTAAGTTAAAAAAATAAAAATGGACGGGGCACTGGATATCGTGTGTTTCGTACCGCGGCCTGTTTGTCGTGTCGCCCAGCGTCACGCCGTCTTTTCTCATGTGTTTTAAAAAGACGCGATGGCGCCTTGTCTGCACCCTGTCCGCGTCCCGTCCTCGTCTTGTTTGTGTGTCCAACGCTTAATACGACAAACATGTGTCTAATCTGACTTAATTAACAATTACGTTAAACACACGTCACAGTACCACCTCAAATAGGTGTCTCCAAAACTTTTGCCTTACTAACAAAACAGTAACACAAAAGCTCTAGTGCTGTTAAATTTGTATCATTCCATCATTTATGTTTCTTCCTTGTTTCGAACAAAAGCTTAGAACACGGAGTGGCTTCTATAAAATTCCGTTCGTGACTAAATGTCGTGTGAGGCTGGTATTGTCAACGTAACGTTGGACTTCCCTCGACAAACGCAGTGGCACTTCTGCACGCGTAGCATGATCACCGAAGAAACGGTCTTTGTCGTGTCTCGGAAGAAAAGAAATTAAGTGTTCATGCTACGCAGGCAGGTTTATTGAAAGAAATTTGACAGATTGAGGTTCCTGTCTATATAATCTGTCACTTTGCCGATTCGTCTGTAGACAAAGGCCGTTTCTTCGGTGTTCAATGTGTTCATGCTACGCATGCTGTTCGCTCAATAAGATAATAATTATTGTTTTCTATCTATTTTTATTATCACGCCAAGTAATGAAAAATTCATAATCTGGACAATGTTATCTATTTTGGAATTTCATTGAATTTTAATCCTTTTTTATTGATCCTGTGATTAGCTAATTTTATAAAAATAATTATTTATTTTACAATTAAGGTGCAACAAAAATGAAACCATTACAAGACTCTCATAATTTGCTAATTTACAGAAAGGCCCACGTGCAAGTAATGGATTGTTTACGTTATAGATAAGCGACACAATAGTTAAAACTTAAAGTCACTAAACAGCGAGTCATTCTACAAAAGACATTCAATACACCGCGTAAAATGGCGGCAGACAATCAAAATCAATAACAAAAACTATTCCTTCCGGCTGCTAACCACGAAAACTGTCTCCAAAAAATACAAGCCTATAACAAGACAATATTCCATAGACATTTCACCTTTGCCTGACCTTCCATCGATCCATACAAAAATAACAAATGGCTGTTAGTCATTAGTAGATGTAACAGAACGTATGAAAGTTCAATCATCCATAATGGACGATGACAGACGTACGGCTCGTCCAGACTGGCAGATGATATTGTTACTCAGAAACGTACTAAATTGGCACGAGGAACGAACGTTCAGACATATTACTATTACGTAGGTATGCGGTGAATAAAAATTAAGTACTCGCAGACGGAGTATTTCGTGACGGAGCTCTTACAGGTGAGAGCTGTATTTGGCCGACTATGGCGAAGTTAATAATCTCATTAATATTGCAAAAGTTGAAAATCTGATATACAAGGTGTTTTTTTTTATATCCCATAACTCCAGGGTTATATTCAGTAGGTAAAAATAATACTAAAACTCCTAGAATAGATGGTCCAAAAATGCATAGTTTCGGAGATATCATCAATCATAATTAAATTATCAGTTGTTTAGTACCCGTAACACAAGCTCTGCTTAGCTTGGGACTAGATGGCGTTGTGTGAATAGTCGTGGAATATAATTATTAAGTATTAATAATATTATTTTTATTACCTAATTAGTTCAAAAATTGTCACCAGTACGACGAATCTTCTTTCTAACGTCACTTTTCTTTCACGTAAGGGTGTTTTACATTAATCATCGTGACTTTGTCGAATTATTTTGTATGATAGTAAAAAAAATAAAAAATAAAGGATGATTGAAACATAATTCATATGCCAGTTGATTCTTTGATATGGTCTCATACCCTAGAGTTATGGGATATAAAAAAAACACGTTGTATAAAATTCTCGTGTCACAGAGTTTGTAACCAAACTTCTCCGAAGCTACTGCGGATTGAAGTTTCCCGGGCAGCTAGTGCTGGTCAAATATATAAAATTCTCGTGTCAGTGTCCTATCCAGCTTGACTGATTCTTTTGAAATGTTGAGTGTATAATTATTTAATAGGTAGTCTAAGAAAAGGACGTAAACAATTTTTTTTTTAATTGGGTTACCAAATTTGCCGGGGCAACTAGCCCTATATTTATACAAATGAATCCCTATTTTCCTTGGTCATGGAATCACGCGACAACGGATGGACAAATTTTGCTTGGATGATTCTTGTGGAATAAAAATATTTAAGAAATTGAATTGAAGAACATTTAAGACAAATTATCATTTTTCACATGCAACGCCATATTTGATGACATGACAGGTGACAAAGTGTCTTCCCGGTATATTTTCAGGTGACAATTTGACATTTGACAAGTTTTAAGCTAAAACTAAGAACTCAACATAAAATTGATTCTAAGGTGGAACGAAGTTTGCTAGTTAGATAACGATGTTTGCTACTGAATTACTCATAAGCAGCTAAGCTGATTAGAATGCAATTTGGCATACTGTCATAGATTAGAGCGTTAAACACTTTTAATCCGTGTAAGTAAGTACTTACTATACTCCGTCCGTGCTGAACTGATCCAGGTTCAAGATATTTTTATTTGTGCAAGCATAAATATCAAAAACAATTTCTTCTTGATACTTCAAGATCAGTCTCATAGTAATAGTACATTATGATATAAGTGCGGTAAGTTGATAATATTTTTTTGTTTTGGTTACTAATGGTTGTAATTTATTGTCAAAATTAACGAATTAAATGTTTATTTTTTATATTTTATCTTCCAAAGTTAATTTTATTCATAAAATGTAGACCACTTTTCTGAGATAGAAACTCATTGCTAAGATTTAAAAAAACCGTTTGTAATAAGTCGGAGCAACTTGCAAACCGTGCGTTTTACTTTACCATTACGCACTAGTGCGTAATGAGATACATTACGATACTGAATTTGGCGGAATAAAGACCTTTACGAGCAAATGTGTTATAAAAGTTGTTTATAATGATCAGTACTTCTGGGCTGCCGCGGGAAAACAACCATTATATTTTTTACAGGCGTATGTAATAGTTTTCCTACGATGCACAAACACGAGATACTGGAAAAGGGCGGGTGTTTTTGGAGACAGTCTTATGCAATTTTTGACGTTCAAGACAAGTGCCTGGTCCTAGGCCTGATTTGAATAAATTACTTTTGATTTCTAGTTAGTGTTAGCCAGCGAGTAGCCTATTTGCGTTCGTGTCAGGATTTATATTTGTTACAAAGCAGATTTAAACAAAGTAACGTTCAATGGTTTAGTCTTGATACGGAACATGTCCTTAATGTGATAGTAAATTCAATACAGCGAGCACTTTACGTAATTAAGTAAAATTTATCTAGTCCACAATTAACTTTCCAAATATGTTTTAAACTCACAACAAATACAATTGATCGCTGTTTTAACGCTGTCGGAATAGCATAGATAAGGATGGAAAGAAAGATAAACATTAATTGGCAACAGGTTGAGACACGCACGGTAATGATTGTTATTTATGTAAAAACAAATACAAACAAAATGTAAGGGAAAGATAAGTTGAATAAACAAGACTTGTGATGTGTCTATAGTATCCTATAACTCTTTATACTTACATTGTTGTTATAGAAGTAATAATAATACACACTCTGCAAAATCAATCAAACAGCGTGTTCTACTACTTATGGTACAACGAGATTTTTTTAATTTTTGTTTGATAGCCAGCTCACAGATACGACTAAAGGATAGATTTGGTAAAAAAAGCTCATGTTGACACTCATTGTTACCTATTTAACCCTACAAAGGTAAAGTGTACAGATAAAACACCCAAACAGTTCCTTTTTAGGAATATCACACATCATAGATAATGCAGACAGTGAAAGCAAGCAAGAAATGGCTGTTATAAATCACGGCCCAAAGCAGGGAGTAGATTTGACACATAATCCAGGATAATGTAAGTAAGAAGTGAAAGGACAAAACAAAGAGCTTTTTTAGGGTTCCGCGGATAAACTGGGAAGTTATAATGCTGCCGAGTTCGTCTGTCAAAACAATGTGTCCCCCTCATCCTGATATTACAGCCGTATATTATTATGTAAATTATAACGGATGCCATCAAAAAGTTTACGAGATTGTGTGGCAAGTAGGCTTCATAAAAAGTATCTACCGAATATACATTTGTAATTAACTAGCACTTCGCTTGTGACTTCGGCCGTGTGCCTTTCGTAATTTAACACCCCTCCACGCTTTCTTAGTTTTGAAAATAAAGTATGGCCTGTGACACTTACAAATAATGTGGCTTCCAAAAGTATGACATGGAAAATAATTTTTAATAACGGTTCAGTAGATCCAGAGATAATCCGCTACAAGTTCACAAACTCACAAACTTTAGCTCTTTAAAATATTAGTCTGTAAAAACTAATAATCTTAACCTACTATAGTAACCAAACTCAAGATTTAATTACATTGAATTTAATTTAATCTGTTAACCGTTGGGAGATGAATGAGGAAAACAAAAACTTTTCAACAAAAGAACTTTCGAGATATCAGCAAAAAAAACTATAGATCACACTACGGAACCCACCTTAAAAATTTCCAAATCATCCACCACACACTGACTTTTCCTAACAATAAAAAGGACAATGCTCAATTTATCTAAATTACGCCAAGTCTACTTTGAAAGCACTCTTAGATCCAACATCTGTCATATTTAGCTTACATAAAAATAATAAATACCCGGTGATAAATCTTTACGAAAGAATCATATGATCGTAAATTATAATTATACACAAGTATTAAAAACTTAATGTCAACATTTTAGTGTGTGAAGATGGAAAAAAAACATCTGGTCGCAAGTGATGTTGTGTAACTATTAGTCAGATAGGGCTGTCAGGAATCTAGATTTAGTCAGATTTATGTTTGATTAAATTCAAATCTTACTAACTAAACCACGTGTTTATGCAGTATGTTTTTGTTTGGCAGACTTTTTGCAATTGTAGAAGTTTGTCTTCACAGCCAGCCGTGTGTTGGTTGAAGTAAATTTAGACTTGTTAAGTCTCTTCGTCAGTCTTCATTACTAACATATTATACAAGGTATAACAACCCGCGTCGTAAAAGCCCGGAGTCTGGATTTGTTTCCGATTGATGGCAATAGGCTCGCCCTTTATTGCATGGAACTTAAACATAACTGTCAAAATGTGGATGTTACAGGTACACCTCTGCCTAGCCCTTCGGGGATTAAAGGCGTGATGCTATGTTATATTATACTAGTCCTATAAAATCTTTGACCGAAGCTGAAGTTCCATTTAAAACTTATCAAAGCGAACGAACTTCCTTTTTACTATGGTAAGTAAAAAGGAAGTTCGTTCGCTTTGACGAAAACACGACTAGTCTATTAATTGGAACTGAAATTGGACAAGAAACTACTTTCGTTACCGATATCTATTGAAAGAAAATTTCGTATTCACCAAGTTTTTAACTATCGGTACTAGCGATGAATAAAGAGTTTCATTATCAACGTTGAAGACCATCGGAAGCAAATAATAGTAGAAGCGATATCATGTGGTTTTGGCAGGACGCATCAGAATAAAAACATTAAATAGACAAAGGGCTATTGAGCATAATACTAATGAAGGCCTTTACATGATAATAAGACATCATAAAGCTGATAGTTAAAAGCATGTTCAAAATCAAGCAAAAGAAGCAACGCCTGTTTTGAGAAAACTAAACCGCAGTATTAGAGTAATTCTCTACAACTAAGAATACTAAATTAACTTAAACAAACTTAATTATAAACCTAACATAGCAGACTAAAATAGAAGCACTACACTCTGGTCTAGTAAATGGAACAATTTCCCTTTACTGAGTAACGAGAAATGAGGTTATGTATTATGTAAAGCACCTATCTTCGTGTGCGCATAGTCGAATTAGGTTCGTACGACATGGGAATCTAATGGGTGTATCGACTTTTGAAAGCGTTTATTAGACATCTACTGCTGTGGCATCAGCAAAAGTCACCATCAAAACTAGTTCTGTGCTTCTTTTTCGCATCCAGAGAACTTTCGCGTCCTTCACCAGGTTTTAGGTCCACCTTGTGGGAGGCCTACCAAAACTACGCCTTCTGGTACCCGATCACAGACTTTGTCACCATCAGCCATCCCCGTTTTGCGAGTACTGTGCCTTGCCTTACCCACTGTCAGTAACTTTTCTAGTTACTTTGATAACCTTGGTTTTCCTGGAAATATCTTAATTTCTTGATTTAACTCATAGACTAATGAGAGGATCGAAACTTGCAAGACAATTCTGGTGAGCTTGCTTTGAGTCTATTAAGTTGAAACTTTTGATAATTTACTCGTTCCGTAAAACAGATAAACCTATTATTTGTTAGAGATACTCGTAGACGGTCGATGATTGTTTGTCTTATATCGCTGATCAATGTCATTGTATCATCATCAAGTGTATTGATTCACTAAACGGAATTAACCTGCTTTTGATTTAACAGCTTGTCTAATAGAAAGTGATCGATGAAGTCTACGATGATGAGTGTGTTCATAAAATGCCTCGTCACTCTTGCTTTGGAAGTTGAAGAGTAGATCAGGTCTGGAGTGCAGACGCTTACAGTCTGTAACTACTATCATAAGCATCTACACAAAGAGTCTAACAACTACTAAGTTATTATTGTCAAGCAGGGTAACACAGCCCATCCTTTCGACAAATTCATCACCAATCCATAAAACATCAAGTCCAACAAATGTTCCACTAAAAGCCTATATGTAAACCTATTAATCTTTAACATTTTCCAACTGGAACCTAATGACAGTCCTCGATGGCGTTCCAATAATTGGGCCCTGTTCAATTCGACATGAATTTCTGTTTAGAACGTCACGGAATCAGTTCTGATTTATGTTACAGTTTCAGGGTAAAATTCAAACGTGTGGCTAGCTTTATAGGGATTAACTTACGGTGTTGTTATTTATAGCAGGTTAGCGTATTGTAAAGCTATTGAACGACTTTCGTATTTGATCCTTTAGGCTGACTGAACCTGCTTCTGGTGAACTAAAAGAGGAGAGGAATTTTAAGTTTTGTAATTGTATTGAATTTTATTGTAATTGAATTGAATGTTATTGTAAATTTACATTATTTGTCTACATCTATCGCATTGGATTAAATTCTGTAATGATAGCTGTATGTATGTGTGTTATAAATAAAATAAAAATAAAAATAAAAAGTTTGTTTTGAGTTTCTAGAAGTAAGATGAAATCTCGTACACTTATCTCAGACAGAGACCATTGCTAGCCTTATAATCTATACTAATGTTAGGTATAAGGAGGAAAGATTTGATTTTTGTTCATTTGTAGGGATATAACTCAAACACTACTGGTCCAGTTTAAAAGTCTCTCATCTTTAGACAGCTTATCGTCACCGAATAACATAATACTTTATTTTCAACATACAAAGGGAAGAGTACAAATACTACGAATGCACGCGGGCGTAGTCGCGAGCAAAATGATAGTATATTGTAAAAAAATAAAGCTGTAAAAAAATATCCCCAGAACATTGCTGTCATCTGAGTGTTTCTCTTCAGCCGATTAAATAAATATTAGGTTAGTACCAATAAAACGTACAATCGCAACCCTATTCCGAATGTGTCTAAATTCGACTGAATGCAAGTCCAAAGTAAACAGTGTAACGGATTTAACACCTCGCAGCTCAGATTATGATGAATGGCTATCAGTATATGCCAGCAAATACCAGAGTGTAATCTGTAAGTACATATATATATATGCATAGAAACCAATTGGGAGGATCAAATTTTCAGTATCAAATAGTTTGAAGGCTTAGCTAGAACTAGTAAATTGGGGTAATAATGGAATTTTAAGAATGATTCTTGATACAGACAGACTGTCTGTACAGATAGGAATGAAGTAAAAAGAAGAACCATTCGCTTGAATTTCCCTGTTTGTATAGTATCAATGAGGATATTATTTGAGAATTCGAAAGAGTGACGGTCTAGAGACACATTTTTGCATATTCCCAATACCAAGAAAAAGTCTCTTTTTTTTTCTTAAACACAACGAAGACTAGACTTGAATCCGAAATGTATGGAATTGGCATAAGCTTTCGAAATGCTGAGTTCCATACATTTAGAATTTATCAATTTCGTTATCGTTAATGGAAATGTAACTTTGTTTTGGTCCCCTGTTTAGCAACGGTAAGGCATAGAAAAATTGTATTCAATGAAAGCATTATTAAGTTATAATCAACAGCATTAAATGCAAATGGGAAAAACCTGTCATATGGCATAAAATCACATTTTACAAATCTGAAAATGTCACCATTTCGCCTATCAAAGAAAAATAAATTTGCCAGTCACATAGTTCAATAATGAGCTGTCAAATGATTAATCTATTGCCATCAAAGATTAAAGGTGAAAGGACGTTGGCACTTGATTAAAAGACGCTGTGACAGATGAGGCTACCAATCACAGGATTATAATTGGGGTTCCGTACGTAAATGGGAGAAAAAAAAGACTTCGGTTGTCGTCTATCTTCACATTCAGAAATATCTATTGCTTGCTTTACATAGCAAGAAGATTTAAGAAAAAATATGCGAATATATGGAGGTTTAATTTTTGAAATGGCGAGAGTTTAAGTATTTTTAACCGACTTTCAAAAAGGAGGAGGTTCTATGTTCGTGTGTATGTATTTTTTTTTTTTTTTATGTATGTTACCTGATTTCTCCCCTAGTTTTGGACCGATTCTCAAAATTCTTTTTTTATTTGAAAGAGTATACTCCTGAGGTGGTCCCAATTTGATGAAGATCTGGTGCTGATCTTCGGAGATATACAACGGAACTTTTCAAAAATAGACGGCAATTCTGTCGTGATTGCTAGAATCGCTTGGATGTTTATTGTTTATACAACATCATGACGTATCATCACGCCTGTATGCTCTGAGGGGTACGCAGATGTGTACTATATACCTAGATTTCAACAGTTGTTAATGTGAATGTTAATTTTCATTTATTAGGGATAAGTGGATAACCCTATTATCATGGCATGTTTTGTTAACAATTAACAATATGAAATAAATTCATGGCAAGTATTTGTATGGGAACAACTAAAAATGGAAAAATAAAAAACTTTTTTGCAAAAAATATAACCGACTTCAAAAAAAAAACACTAAACGGTGTAAAATAACTCTAAATTCGGAAGTCGGTGGCCCATCATGAATAAGACAAAACCACCAAAGCCACAGACTTTCGAATTTAGAGTTATTTTACACCGTTTAGTGTTTTTTTTTTGAAGTGGGTTATATTTTTTGCAAAAAAGTTTTTTATTTGCAATCCATAATGTAGGTACATATTATTATACAGGTGGCTGTCACAGCAATTCTATAGCCTACAGGTATTTTCCCAGTTGATGAAGGTTTATGTACATAATATATGGACCAGAAAACACAAAAGAATGTCCCCGTGATGTCATCATTTTCGTTACAATATTGCTGTTTTGCAAGGTCAGCTTGTTTTTTTATGATGTAACAGCTAGAACTGGTTGTGAATTTAGTTGACTATCTTTAAAATCCAGCCAGTGTCAAGGAAAATTGAACTAGTTTAAGAATTTCTGGATTATCCATTTCATAATTATACATATTAAGCGAAGATTAAAATGTCTCACTTAATGTGTATGAAAATGATTGCATTGACATAAGATCACGTCTTTTTGACTGAAGTCTTAGACCGATGAGAACAGATTTAATAAGTGCTTCTTTGTGCATTAACTATTTCGCTAGTAATTCCCTTTGTACCACCAACCGGAAAGCACAAATGTAAATCTAGATCCCTGACAGATCCTAAAGCGCTAGACACACTAGAACACATAAGACGACATTTAAAACATAAGTACAGACAAGACGAGAAACGGACGTGACGCTGGGCGCCATGAGAGATGACGGCGCCGCGCGTTTCCCGGCACCAATAATAATAATACAATATTCCACAACTTTCACACAACGCTACCTAGTTCCAAGCTAAGCAGAGCATGTGTTATGGATACTAAACAACTGATAAACAAACTTATAAATGTCTTAATACATACATATTATAGATAAATTAAACCCACACACAGAACAAATCGTGCTCCATCACACAAACATTTGTCTTGGGTGGGAATCGAAACCACGACCTCCGGCACTCAGGGACACTAACAACTAGACCAACAAGCCAGTCAAACCAATATCAATATAAATTACCCAACCTTTTAAATTTACAGACTACACAATATAAACAAATACAATACCGTACCATAAGACCAATAATTATCAATTAGGCTAAGCTCAAACCATTTCCTTCCGAATAATTACGTTCACAATTACCAATATACCACAGCTTCCGTCTATACTCGACCTCGATTGAATACCTGGAGCACAAAGCAATACCTACACCGAATATTGTACAGTCGGCAAAACAAAACAGTGGTCACCAAGTGATGACCCAGTGTTGACCCAGTGATGATGAAAATACAAAGAGACAAAGAGTACAAATAGTATTGTACACACGGCTATACATTTTCAGTATAACCCAACTTCTCACTATACGGGAATCCTATAAAGTGCGAGCTCTGCTTATACTAGAATTGTATAGCTAAATATATGTACCCGCCTGTACACCATTAAAACTTACAAATAACAAACTTTATCAGCTACATAATGTGTTACCATGAAGCAATATCTTGGAAACAAAAAAAATGGATGAACTTGATAGAAGAAGAACAGAATGTGGCTTAGTTCAGTAATAGTAGATTAACAGGTGTCTCAGTAGTGACCCATGAGAGGGGACGTAGTGAGTGGCGATAGTGGTGGCTTAGTGGTAGCGACTAGCGACCCTGAGTTACGTATGACTGAGAGTTACGTTGTAGGTCGCGTCGGGTTGAATATACTTTGTGTAACTGTTGTCATCACCACTGTCCCACCACACTTAGCATGTCCTAGTACCATAATTATGATCTAAGATATGGCAAAATGACAACGAACCAGGCCCGTGTGGTAAATTATTGCCCACTCCCATTCGCACAAAAAGGGGGCGTGTTTCCCAGTGGCAGGGCAATAACACTCAGGATTGTGGCTTGATAAAATTAATTACTATTGCCGTTATAGAAATTAAGAACACAATTGTTTACAAAAGAAATCTCAAGTTAAATATTGTTTAATTGTATTGTACGACTTGTATGAGTAATAAATAACGTACACCCGTTTATTAATGCCTAAACACCAAACAATTCTGCCGTGTGTACAATCACGAATATCGAACTACCCGCCACAATCGAGATATTGACCTCAATATACATCGTTTGGATTTGAATTCGGAATCCGAATGCACCGTTAAAGATTTCGGGACGCATGCATCATAAACAAGACATAATGGTACAAGTCAAGAGTTACGGCTGAGTTTTACGTCTCAATGTCCGTATCGTTAAATTTGTGAGCTGTCATAGATCTACCTACATTCAGAAACAGATTTATTACAATTTAAAAGTTCACTCTCATTTGTTCCGAGCTTCCGTTCCGGGATTGAATAGCGAGGTTGTTTTCTAACACAAGAAACTTCCCTTACGCTAAAAGCGTACATTAGTAGCCAGTCATCTATACTAGCAGTTCCCAAAGTAAGTAGTAGGTGAGTTGCGGTCCAGTCAACTTAAAAAATCAGATCTATACTAATATGTATAATGAAGCTAAGGACTTTGTTAGTTTAATATTTTGTTTAAACGCGCTAATTTCAAGAACAACTAGTCGTATATGAAAAAAAAACATTTTTCAAAGTACAATTATTTAAAAAGGTTTGAGCTCGCGAGGCAAAATCGGCTCGATCCACTAAAATCCCATAAACCAGACTGGTTGGATCCAGGGGACAAAACAGCACTCAATGTTCCACTACGATCCCCTACGCAGCGTATTCTCTTAAATAAAAACGCCACTTTCAAAAAGCGCGAAGACCACTCGGAGCCTGGATTTTTGCCCGGTTGTTAGCAATAGCCCCGTATATGGGACCTTACCATAACTTACTGGAACACCGCTGCCTAACCCTTAGAGGATATATTTTAATAGGATTCAAGAATCTAATTAGCTATGACTTCTTATGTTACCCTGTCCCTAGTGGGTGCAAAAGAAAATTAGAGTTTTATATGATCCCCTACGGCATCGTTTAGTCCCCAGACGGACTTTAGTGGAACGAGCCCATACTACTATCTTATGTTAGTTCTGGCCTTCTGCCTGCATAGTTGTCAGATAATGAGAAGGAACAACACTTTGCCAGCTAAAACCCAAGCCCGACTTCATTCATGCCCATTCACTCACATCGAAACATACCAAAAGCTCCCTTAAATCCATACACCGATCGATAAACCAGTAACAATCGTATGTTATACAAGAAACATCAAAGCTGCGCTTGCGTCTAAAGTCTGATACGTGCCAGAGCAGCCCAGAGCTCGCGACACATACTGCTAAATTTATCCCGCATACCTTTTATGAGTCATTAGGTGTATGTTTATGTTCATTTGCTGCTTTATAATGTTTATTTGCTACAATTTGTGGGAAGGATAGTGTGTCACACTTCATTTGAGTGCTGTGGGATCATCTGGTGCGAGGTTATTAGGACGTTTATTCATTCACTGGTAGTCGCTACTGATGTAGTACTTGATACATCTTCATCTTCCATTTGAGGTTGGAACAGCATATCTTACGAAGTTCCATTCTTATTTGCAATCAACTCAATAGTTTCCTCCTTTACCATATCTACTCTTGTTACTCTCTACAGTTAAAGGACTCTTAATTAATAATTTTCCAGTAGGTACGATGTGTACCGGCGAATTTTAAATCAAATCCAATTAAAGAAGAAAGGTTATTTTATTCAAAGTTTTTGTACACTTGGATATTTGTCTTGTCAAACGTACTTTCTTTGCTATTGCTCTTCAAGTAGTTAAGCTCCTTAAGACTCAAGTAAAACTAAAAGCTTAACTCGAATCTTACTGATAAAAGTGTCCACTTACTGGATAGATTCATTTATATTTTAGGGGGTTCAACTAAAGTCCATCTTACTCTCTAATATATCATAAAATCATATATCGATAAAGTTCGATCAGATCGTAGTACCTTTTGTGTACTCAAAACAGGAAAGTCCAGGTTTATCTAGTGTTTATATCAAAAACAAAAGTACAAATTCTTTCAACAACCTAAACGTAAAGATAGTGAAAATTTAGTGAAAAAAAACTTGATACCAAAACAGTTAAACTCATTAATTCACATGACAGACTAACAGCCTACCGTTAGGTCTACAAACAAGCCAGGAAAAAGACCAAAAAGAAGGACTTTCAGAAAGACATCCCCTAAGGAGATAAGACTGTCATTTCTGACGATAGCAAATTTAATCCCATAAGCCACATGATTTATGAAAACATCAATTCCAAACATGTTTGGTTGTAGCATAAGTACAACATACGTCGGGCCGAACAGCTCAGTAAAAGTCACCATATCTCTTGCCTTTCAGTATCCAGCAAAACTCGATCCTATCTACATCTGCTGTTTTCGTCACTGGCATCATAACCCGACGTCAAGACCCAGTGTTATGACCATTATTCTCCTCCGAGCAGTAACTAAAAGCTATAAACTAAAGACTCATGATCAAACAGTACATTTACAACTATTTATGTATGAAAATGCATGACATAATGGTTGAGAAACACCAGATTTGCAACATTGTATGTTTTGGCTGGAAACCTGTGTGCAGGAATTCAATCGATGCTATTTAAATGCAGTTACTTCTGGACAGTAAGCAGAATATCTGATCTTAACATTCCCCTGTCAATCTTTGAAATTATGAAGCCGGCTGCTCAAGATCTTTCTCTACATAGACATTTGCAATAACGATAATGTTGGAGACTTAATGTCATATATATGCGAAGAAATGTCATGGAAAAACTTATATCCCATGTCTCAATAACGCCATCTAGAATAATAAAGTAATATTGGGCGGCAGCGGAACGAACTAAACAAGACTTATCGACTTTTGTCCACGTGATTTGAATGTCTTTGATGCCATATGACTCATAATCTGCCTAGCCTTTTCCCAACCACGTTGGGGTCGGCTTCCAGTTTAACCGGATCTAGCTGAATACCAGTGTATTACAAGGAGCGATAGCTGGAACCAACGGCTAACGTGCTTTCTGAGGCACGGAGTTCTTGATATGTAATTAATGGTCAACTATCCACAGACCTACCTAGTAGATTAACCTTTGAACGACCCGTGCACTTTAACGACCGATAACTTTTTGCAAAAATACATAAAATTAGTTTGAAATGATGAAATGACTGATTTTTATTTCTGTAAGTAGATCTTTCCAGATACTTTTACATGCCATTTTTTTAACTAAATGGCATTTCCAAAGTGACTGATCCCTGAGAAAGAAATGCCGAAAGAAACTCAGGAGTCATGGTCTCTTTTAAAGTCCTGACATAAGATTGTATTAATTTATTATGCGAGTCTCACGATGCAGGGCAAAGTCTGGAAAAGCCTTTTGAAGAAAGAATCAATTCAGCTTTGAGTTGACCTGCCCCGACAGACGGCATGCATTTGCAGTTTAAATGTGAAAATTACAATAGCTACATAAATCCTTAATGTTTTGCAAAGCAACCAACTGTTGTACAGACGCCAGCACATCGAGTTACCCCAATATGAACCTTATTCTGTTTGTCATAAAGTTGAAAAACGATCAAAGAAATTTGACACATTGGGGTAACTTGATGTGCCTATTATAAAGTGTTAGGAGAGAGGTAATAATTTTATCTACTTTGTTACAATCAAAAAGTCTACATAAAAAAAATACGAGAACTTTCAGTGATATATTAGCAAGAATACTCAGAAACTTCAAACTAACAGTTTCATTCGTTGATGAGTGATAATTCAATTCATTGATACGAGATGATTCACTGAGCGGCGAGCTAGAATTAATTGAGACCTGTGATCGCATGACCTTGTTCTAACTGACAGTTGCTAGTGTTGAGAAATATATTTAAAAGATCTGCATTTTTATGTGTACATAATTTTTATGACTCAACTATCGGGTCACGCACTGAAACTTTTCGAGTTACAGAAATGAACTTCATTTTCATTTTAAATCTGTCTTTCTTTTTGCTTTTATCCGAATCTATTTGGGGTCATGTCTTCTTCTAACGTCCTATCTATCTATCATGTAATCTTACATACAATCCATCCATCGTTGCATTGGCCAAGGATTTTAAAGGAAATTTTTAATCCTTAGCAGCATCATGAAAATTCCGAGGCATTTATCGGGAGTAAGATCATTAGGCTGCAGTTCAACAGGCTGTCTAAAGAAAAATATAATACCCTTCAAATCAGAACACAGCATTGCTCAGTCAGCAGCAGAAATAAATCTATCATCATCTACATCACCAGTTCAGGCAAAAGCGTTTACAGCTAGCCATGATAGGTCTCCCCAAAAAAACATTTCAGTTTGTTTATGCGTTGGTATCCTCATCCATAGACTTCCTTCGATCATAACCAGAGCGCCGGCTTACACTGCGAGGGTCTTTCCACACTTCGCCTTTAGGAACAGCATCACTTCCCGAGAAAAAAATGCCCCAAAGGTATTTAAACTACTAAAATACTTACTGATACGCTCGTTGAAATTTCTGGGAAAATTCTTTAACTAAATGCTCAACCAAGTAGTCACTCTCCCGGTTTTACATTATACACCGTATACCAACTACTTAGAATTATGATTTACTAGCAGAAATCCCGCGGTTTAATAAGTAGCCTATGTGTTAATTCAGGATCTCGGCTAACTCCATACCAAATTTTAATAAAATCCATTCAGTAGTCTATACGTGAAAGAGTAACAAACATCCTCACAAACTTTAGCGTTTATAATATTAAGTAGGATTATATGCTTTACCCTAACCACTACCAAACTTGCTACTTAAGTTTATTTAAATTTTATCATGCCTATACCATAAACCAACAGTTTCCACTAGTTTGTCAAGATTTAAAAATATTCCTTTCGCTCCAACGTAAGTATTTTCAAAGACAATATTTCTTCCTGTGCAGAATATTCTGTATTTTACGAATATCAGCTGTATTTCGAGGCGAGAAGTTCTGAAATCGAATGGCGTTTGTATTTTTATACCCAATGGCATGTCGAGAGGGCTTCAAACGGAAGATTCGCATTCAAATGAACCTGCCAAACTGAATGGTTTATAAAATACAGTAAAATGTACAAGGGTGATTCTACGCTATTTGAATTCCAACGGCCTTTAGATTTTTTTTATGTTAAACTAATTACATTGCCGTTAATGTGTGCTTATGCAATAAAGTATAACTTCTTTCATTTGGACCACTTAGTCAATTCACGATAGTGGTTTAATTTTACACATTAACATTATAAAATAGTAACAAATGTATACTCCCCTGGCCTACCCCATTACTGCATTTTTTTTAATTTTTATGGCCTAATACTTTTAATATTTATGGCATTGTGTTTTATTTTAATATTGTGTTATAGCTAATATAACTTTGAAACATATGTTATAACAATACATTGCAAAAGTGTTTATTATATAATTTAAAAAAATCTTTTTTTCACGTCACTTGCTAAAAGCGTCACTTCACCTGGCGAAATTGAAAGACTGTGATTTTCACCTAAAAGTGCTAAAGTATATTTTTGACCATAAACGACGCGCGTGGGACAGTGTGAAGTTAAATGTAAGCTAACAGTGTTGAGCACAACTAAAACAATGTGGCGTCAGTTTTCAATTCATTGTCTGAGAACGTGCTTGTGCCAGTAGTTCCAGTATTTCCCTTGGTAAGTATATCTTTTTATATTTCATCGTTAAATAATTGTGAATTTGCACAGTGCAATGTTTAGTGTGTGTAGATGACATTTATTGTGTAAAATGTGGTCAGAAAAACATGCGGTATTACTTTTGGGAGATTATGTCCAATTTTGTCACTTCTCTGGCGTCACTTCTCTGCCAGTTTCTATGCCAGGGAAAAATAATACCATGCAGGGGCAGTGACAATTTTTTTTTTGTAAATATTTACTATTCAAAACGGTTTATTTCATTTGTTCTAGTTACGCAGATATCATGTCAAACATGATAAAGAAGCAAACAAGGGATGAGAGGCTAAAAAACCAGATCCAAGCAGAAAAAATACGCTACCAAAAAATTAAAAACAATCTGATTAAAAATACAGAATTACAAGCGAAAGAAAAGCAAAATTTTCAAAAAGGAGAAAAGGAATAAATTAAGTGTATTAAACACGACTGAAAGGGAATGGGCTGATTTTTTTCTGATTTTACTTGAAATTATCTTGAAACCGGACATGGTATCAGATGGGCATGTAGACAAACCTTGCTACAATGGACAACTTTACCAGAGATTTTTTTTTTAAAGTTCTATCATTCATATGTTAGTGATACCTGTGATTTTATACTTGTGGAATACCAGATCAGTGATAAAAAATATAGTTATGCTGCCGTATGCAAGTCTGAATTTGATGACGACGAAGGAGAGATTATTATTTTACTTTATTCAAAGAAATCTATTAAAGGTGCTACTCTTTTTTGCCAGTTTACTTATGATGAGTAATAGAGTATTCTACAATTTTTTAGAGCTGGTTGATGTGCTCAAAAAGTTAATTATTTATTGTTTAGTATATAAGTAGAAAACACTTAGTTTAACCGAAATTATTGATTCAGTTCTTTCTTAAAATGGAAGTTTACATTTATAATAATGATTTTTAAGTTTACTTGCTAAGATAACCTCTCATAGGTGTATCATTTTACTATTTAGGTAAGCCTTAAATGTGAAATTACACTTTTTCGAGTATTTAATTATTAAAAACTGTTGAACAGTAAGTGTTGTGATTATTTAATAGGAAAAATTACTAATTTTGTTCAATTCACAGACGAGAGTGATATGCATTAATATATATATTATATTATAATTAGATATTATTATTGTTTTATTATTATTTTCATATTTAAATTATTTGATGGTGATCGAAACTTAATTTTTTAAGAACTTAATATTGTGAATATGTTTCAACTGTTAAGGCTGATTGCATTCTATTCATTAAAAATATAACGATAAAGCTATTATTTATTCATTTTATACAGTATTATTAAAATTCCTTAGATAATACTTAGTAGCCTGTCACTTTCCTGCTATAATTTGTCACTACTCTGCCAATAGTGTCTCTCCCCTGATAACACATTTTCCCCTGGAGCCTATAAAATGAAAAAAAAATAGAAATATCTTCTGGCCCTTGTAATTACTTAGGCAAAATAATGCCAAGTAGTTGAATTATTAATATTAAATTAAACAGATGATTTTTTCTTTGGGGACACAAAATACTCAAATACCGTAGAATCACCCACAAACAACAAAAGAGTTTTGTGTGCAAGCAAGAAATACGAAAAATCATTTTCATTATTACTTTGTGCGTTAAATAGGATACTGTATGGCGCAGTAGAGCATTGTAGCTGTCTGTACCTGGAAAAATATACCGAGGAAGACTTTGAAGAATTAGAACCTGCCTAGGCTTTGTCCAACTTGGTTGATGTCGGATTCTAGTCTGGTACAGTACCTAATCAGCTGAATACCAGTATTTTACATGGAGCGACCGGCTATCTGACATCCTTCATTGACTGGGTAACATGATACCCCCTTCGAAACTGCATGTAAGAATTTCGGGACTCTGACTACCCGTAACAACTGTCAAAAACCATCAAATGATAGTCACAACACTATCACAATATTCTTGGAATTACAAACGATTAATTTTATAGTTCTCTGTTCTCTGTTAAATTCTAATAGCAAGTCTTCTAGTAATATGAACCGGAAAATACTTGGAATAATGGTATATTATGCTAGCGAAAAGTAATTTTTATTTACAAAATCTGGAATGCGGCTTCGCAGAGAAAAATGGAAAGGCTATGCTTATGCTGACACTTCGGAAAACGACAAAAATAAAGGTGAAAGTTATTTTAAGAGAGATTATTATAAAATAATCACGTTTGATGGTTGCCTTTGTTCATGCTATTTTTAGTTTAAAACTAGCGGACCCGGCAGACTTCGTACTGCCTAATTAAATTGTAATAAATTCCTGTCAAAATGATTTGTAATGTGACATTTGTTTGCTACATATTTTATAGTCGGGGCAAAAAATTCTCCTGAACAGAACCTTCACCCTGGTGATAGGGCGTTGTGAATAAGAAATATAATTAAATAAAACATAAATAAGCATTTAAAAAAAAGTTATCTCTTAATTGTTAATCATGTGAATTAATTATTAACAAAAATCAGTTTTATTTTCATTGTAGTGCTTTGTGATATACGATGTTTTTTGTTTGATTATCTGGCGCATAGACAAACAAATCTGATGGTTTTCCAACACGGGAACAGGCAACATACAATTGACCACAGTGAGAAACATGGGATTTCCAGATTAATACCACAAACACTTAATGATTGCCCCTGGGACTTGTTTATGGTCATAGCAAAAGCAAGCCGAACTGGAAACTGCCCCCCTGGCCAAGTTACAAACGATTCGTAGGTATCTATTCTCTTTCTACAATCGAGAACGCCTCAAATCCCTTTGTTAGGACCACGTGACTTAGCGAAAGGTGATAATGTTTCTCAAAATTACAGGAACCATGATTGGTTCCTGTAATTTTGAGAAACATCTGGAAACACCTACTGTTATCATCTTTTGATCGAGTTAACTGACAAAAACTTTGAGAAATGTTGATGCAGCCAGTCAACACGTCTATAGAAAATTTCCCACTACCAATGTCAATGAGTTGTTTAGAGAATATGTTCCCAGATTGGTCATTTTGCAATTCGACATGCATATTCTTGCTTAAATGAAGTAGGTACTTTGACATATATGTTTCCACAATTGGAGGACTTGAGACATGCATTGAGTTCATCAGCTGGTGTTGATCGTGGAATCACTGGCAATGTTTGACGAAAATCTCCTGCTAATAAAATCACTGCACCACCAAATTGGTTATGATTGCTCCGTAGGTATATCTTTTAATATGCAAATTGACCCTTTGACGTTAAGAACATACCTAAGTACATTGTTTAAACAACAGTGAGTGCTTGTAATTCAATATGAACTTTACACAATAGCAATAAAGCTCATTGTAAAAGAAAACGTTTGTAAGGGAAAAAGAAAAGAGCTGTTTTAGGGGTTTTCCGGCAATTATTCGAATTTTTCTCGCCGTAAAAACCATCTTTGAACTTCAACGAACATTTAAATAAAAGAATTGGCCAAATTGGTCCAGGCGTTGTTGAGTTATGCGCTTACCAACACATTTTGCGATTCATTTTTTATATTATAGATTAATAATGAATCTTGCGTATTCAATAATATCAGTTATTAATAAATAAATAATAATGTTACTCGAGAATATATTTGAAATAACTTATTTTTTTTACTTTTTTTTTCATAATTTCACAGTGAACACGATACCGAAAACCCGACTTATTTTTATATAGTAGACGTATTCGATTGTAAGACTATGATTTTGCTGAAATAAAATATTAAATTTAATAATTTTCAATATTTACTTTTTGCCTGACATTATGTCAGTTGTCAATCTGTCATTTACTTTTCTCTAATTTTGTGTCTTAGTTTTTCATAGTGACTATGAAGGTTGCATCTGATTTATGTAATTTAATTTATTTTTATTATCTCTAATAATGTAATTTATTGTTATTTTTCCTGAATTTTCTTTGCTATAAACCTCACGGAGCCCGAGACCTTTCCAACGAATGCAAAACCGTGGCAATCGGTTCGTGCGTTCTGGAGTTATATCGTCAGGAAGGAAAACCCGACTTATTTTTATATAGTAGATTAAAATACTGTAAAGAAAATTTTTAAAACGATTTTGAACGAGGATTAGAGGATTGCATGATCTAAATTGTTTATATTTATTACATAAAGTTAGTATAACATATATGGGAGAAGACACTGATTCCTGTAACACAGGTTATAACCTAGCTGTAACATTGTTTTTTATGTCAATAAAAATTATTATTATTATTATAACGATTTAGTTAGATGATTAATTGTTTTGCCTAATAGTCGAAAATTGGTCGATATATTTTCTATGATTAACACTAAAAATTAATGCGAATTAGTGTCATTCTATAAAAAAGTGCTATTGGTACTTTCAGAATTTAAAAGTAGTACAGAAACCAGCACATCAAGCTAACCCGTATTGTAAATGGGTGATTCTACGGTATTTGAGTATTTTGTGTCCCCAAAGAAAAAATCATCTGTTTAATTTAATATTAATAATTCAACTACTTGGCATTATTTTGCCTAAGTAATGAAAAGGGCCAGAAGATATTTCTATTTTTTTTCATTTTATAGGCTCCAGGGGAAAATGTGTTATCAGGGGAGAGACACTATTGGCAGAGTAGTGACAAATTATAGCAGGAAAGTGACAGGCTACTAAGTATTATCTAAGGAATTTTAATAATACTGTTTATAATGAATAAATAATAGCTTTATCGTTATATTTTTAATGAATAGAATACAATCAGCCTTAACAGTTGAAACATATTCACAATACTAATTTCTTAAAAAATTAAGTTTCGATCACCATCAAATAATTTACATATGAAAATAATAATAAAACAATAATAATATCTAATTATAATATAATATATATATATTAATGCATATCACTCTCGTCTGTGAATTAAACAAAATTAGTAATTTTTCCTATTAAATAATCACAACACTTACTGTTCAACAGTTTTTAATAAATAAATACTCGAAAAAGTGTAATTTCACATTTAAGGCTTACCTAAATAGTAAAATGATACACCTATGAGAGGTTATCTTAGCAAGTAAACTTAAAAAATCATTATTATAAATGTAAACTTCCATTTTAAGAACGAACTGAATCAATAATTTCGGTTAAACTAAGTATTTTCTACTTATATACTAAACAATATATAATTAACTTTTTGAGCACATCAACCAGCTCTAAAAAATTGTAGAATACTCTATTACTCACCATAAGTAAACTGGCAAAAAAGAGTAGCACCTTCAATAGATTTCTTTAAATAAAGTAAAATAATAATCTCTCCTTCTTCGTCATCAAATTCAGACTTGCATACGGCAGCATAACTATATTTTTTATCACTTATCTGGTATTCCACAAGTATAAAATCACAGGTATCACTAACATATGAATGATAGAACTTTAAAAAAAAAATCTCTGGTAAAGTTGTCCATTGTAGCAAGGTTTGTCTACATGCCCATCTGATACCATGTCCGGTTTCAAGAAAATTCCAAGTAAAATCAGAAAAAAATCAGCCCATTCCCTTTCAGTCGTGTTTAATACACTTAATTTATCCCTTTTCTCCTTTTTGAAAATTTTGCTTTTCTTTCGCTTGTAATTCTGTATTTTTAATCAGATTGTTTTTAATTTTTTGGTAGCGTATTTTTTCTGCTTGGATCTGGTTTTTTAGCCTCTCATCCCTTGTTTGCTTCTTTATCATGTTTGACATGATATCTGCGTAACTAGAACAAATGAAATAAACCGTTTTGAATAGTAAATATTTACAAAAAAAAAAATTGTCACTGCCCCTGCATGGTATGATTTTCCCCTGGCATAGAAACTGGCAGAGAAGTGACGCCAGAGAAGTGACAAAATTGGACATAATCTCCCAAAAGTAATACCGCATGTTTTTCTGACCGCATTTTACACAATAAATGTCATCTACACACACTAAACATTGCACTGTGCAAATTCACAATTATTTAACGATGAAATATAAAAAGATATACTTACCAAGGGAAATACTGGAACTACTGGCACAAGCACGTTCTCAGACAATGAATTGAAAACTGACGCCACATAGTTTTAGTTGTGCTCAACACTGTTAGCTTGCATTTAACTTCACACTGTCCCACGCGCGTCGTTTATGGTCAAAAATATACTTTAGCACTTTTAGGTGAAAATCACAGTCTTTCAATTTCGCCAGGTGAAGTGACGCTTTTAGCAAGTGACGTGAAAATAAGATTTTTTTAAATTATATAATAAACACTTTTGCAATGTATTGTTATAACATATGTTTCAAAGTTATTTTAGCTATAACACAATATTAAAATAAAACACAATGCCATAAATATTAAAAGTATTAGGCCATAAAAATGAAAAAAATACAGTAATGGGGTAGGCCAGGGGAGTATACATTTGTTACTATTTTATAATGTTAATGTGTAAAATTTAACCACTATCGTGAATTGACTAAGTGGTCCAAATGAAAGAAGTTATACTTTATTGCATAAGCACACATTAATGGCAATGTAATTAGTTTAACATAAAAAAAATCTAAAGGCCGTTGGAATCCAAATAGCGTAGAATCACCCAAATATTCCCAAATGGACCTTATCAGATTTGTTACAAAGTTGAAAATACTTTTAAAGAAATTTGACACATTGGGGTAGCTTGACGTGCTGACCACCATTGGGCCATTATACGGAACAGGGCTAATCAATAAATATCACTGAACGCTTCGACATTACACCCAGCCCCGTTACTAACCTCAATATGAATGTAATCGATCTATTGAGTAGGAATTTGATTTCTGTTATACACTGCCGTGTTTCAAGGCTGTTTAATATCTCTAATGTTCAATTTCCCAGCAATGTAGGGCAGGACTGATTTGTGACGCCTATTACGGTGTGCAGGGTGGAATAGACATAGATGCACTATTTGATACTATGAAATTCAAAGTATCAAGTGGTGCATTTTCATAGTATGAATGCCGTATATGATTCTGGAGCCCCTTAAACTTTTCATCAGTTCTTCCTTGTTTCTACTGTTTTAATTAATCTTTTAAATATTACTGGTAAAAAACAAGATTTCTATCTGACACAATAATATTTTACTCGAATGAAGGAGGTGCTGATTTGTTTAGTTGGCTTTTACTTTTTTCGACAATTTTTAAGTACTTTTAAGAAAAAGTGTAGGCCATAAATGATGTTCTGTAAAAAGGTGAAGTGTGTAGTAATCGCCACCAATGTGCGTATATAAAACCCGTATGACCTCAGCCTAATTTGAATAAAATATAACTTTGATATTGATTTTTTATTTTGGTGTATGAAATACGTAAGTACTAAAGTTTCTACCTATATTTTTTTTTATTGAGAAAATTCCGATTAATAAATTCACGTAGGGGATCCACAGTCGTGTGTACCTCAAACGCTGTAAGTGTATGCCCTTTCCACCCTGTATAATATTTAATGGGCAGACCGCACCTTACATTTACTAATCAAATATTTTAGGAAATAAAGGAACAGTATTGTGTCAACCTGAGTTATTTATAAGCACCGTAGACACTGCCGAAATGAGTTAAGTTCGGAGTCGCGTACCATAATGTTGCCAATTTATTAATTATGTTTGTAAGTACTTTTTGGTAGTAAATCTAGATAATGAAGACCTAAGAAAAGAGTTTTTATTTGTAGCCATTTTTTTTCACTTTTTGGGTACGATTTACTATTAATGGCTATTATATAGGTACAGGACAGCACATCAAGCTACTCGAGACGCTCGAGCGCGAAACTGGAGTTATTTTTCACCTGTTAGTGTTTTTTTTTGGAAAAAAGCTTTTTTTTTGTATTAACCTTTTCTGTCCCATTCTTGGGAAAAGGCCTTCCTCCACTCCTTCCATCTTTCGCGATTCCGCGCTTTTCTTTACAGAATCATGTTCGCTACGATTATTTTGAATTTCGGACAGGTATGATGCACGACTTAGCGGGAAAATGGGAGCTTAGACGTTAAAGTTCAAAATAATAATTGGTTCCCTCTAGTTCTATACCTACTCTAGATGCATTCCAAGAATATGATTTAAAACATTGGCACAAGATTCTGACAATTGTCATCGCGGGAGATAAAAGAAAATTAGTTTTGGCGCCAACAACGGCAGGCTGGGAGAAATGTCGGACAGTTTTTTTTTTCTATTTATGAACAATTTTTTTAAATAGTTCTCGGGCGTGTAACTACTGACCTATCTTTTATTAGACATAGCCTAATTTTTGGGAATGACTACTGTCCAATTTATATAAACAGATTTTTGCAGTTAAGTACGCACTTCAACTACCATTATTTACCAAATTCCAAAACAAAAATCAATATTTGAACTAACACAAACCAAACACACAAAATTTACTTCCACATACTTACCGTAAAAACTAATAAAAAACACAGCATCATCTACTCATTCATAAGACACGACAACTATGTAAACTTAATTATATTTTCCAACACACTTCTTTTTTTAGCATAGCAACACCAAATTCCATAGACACGAAAACAACCGAAATGGGCGTAACTATTGTAAACAGGCATCGCCCAATCACGTCAACGACTATCTGGCTCGTAGACCGAATGGCACGCCCCCTTGGCAAGTTATCTGCGCGTGATTCATCGAAATGTCAGGCGTGCGACGAAAGAAAATCACAGACGGCCGACGGTGGTATGACAAAACACAATACTGCCACGAGTCACGAACTAGAGAGGAACAAAGGTACACAGCGGAGAATGAATTTAATTTAAAACACAAAAAAACATATAATATTGCCTTTGAAAATTGAATGAAAAACATCAGAAGGCCAGAATTCCCATCGTTAAAAACGTTCCAAATCTAATCACATTCTCATCTCAACGACAACCAAATGTCAAAAAATTTGACGGATTTTTGACAGATCGTGAATGAGGTTAGAAATAAATAGTTCTTAAGTTCTTATAAAATACGGGACTTGCCTCACTGTTTTCTCAATGTTTTTGCAACGCGTTAGTAAGATAGAATACTACGCATCATTGTGTAAAGTAGACATTCTGAAATAATCTTATTTATTGTTTTACATTAGAGACATGCGAGCGCCGAACGCGTGCTCACAGTCATACTGATTTATTTCTGACTAATCCGCCTAATTTTTTTTGCTGGTGAGTGAAATTCCGTTTCATACAAATGTTTATGTATCTACAAAAAAAAGTGATAATATTCATCAGTCTGCGCCCCAATATTAATGTTTATGGTAGAAACTTATGCACTTAACGCATGTTTATTGGTTAACGACAATTGTAGTTAAATATGTCTACGTGATTTATGTATTTTCTTTTGCAAAGTGACGTTTCTTGCGATGCCGGCGCATGTTCTCGTCTTGACAAATATAAAGAACAAAACACACGCAAGGAGACTCAGCAATGAGTTATTTGTACTGCAGCCATGTGCTTTTTATTTCATTCATTCGAAATCGCGAGAACACAACATCTACATTTATCGAGTACACGTCATTTTAACTATAGAACAGCCCGATAAAAGAAACAATAACATCGTTAAAACAAAAACCAATTACTTAACAAATTTTTATAGCACAACGGTATTTAAACCATACAGAACTAGAAAGTCCAAAGCGGAAATTACCGTTAGAAACGTATCATGCGCATATTGGCGCATCCAATTTTTATTAATAAATTGGCAAATTAGCATAACTAGTTACCGCTTTGTTCGACATGAGCGTTAAAATGGAAAATACTTTCTTTTATTTTTACCGCTGACTGGAGAATTGTTTATGACTACTTATCCCATTTTTTATTTTATTTTTAATATTATCTAGATACAAAGCGGTCTGTATTTATGAACTGTTATACTATACCATAATTATGAAATGTTGCTACACTCAAAAAACATTCTCCCAATGCGACACAGACCCCGGAAAGTTGACGTATTTTTGACAGATTGAAACTGGATGAAAATCAAGTCTTTATTTAAACTGGGCTGAGAATCAGCACTTTTTGACGTCACATAAAAATAAATAAGACAGTCTCTCAAAATGCTCTGCCCCTTCGCCACTTCCTAGTGCTGGGAAGAAGAAGTGGAGGAACAAACTCCCCAGCAACACATCTGACTGATTCGTTTGAAGAACTTGAATCTATACAATGAAATGCTCAATAAATAGCAAGGTTTATACACTTTGTAAATCATGGATGAGAATTTGAACGTTCTTAATAATACGGAAATTGCCCGCCCTTGTATCATAAACACAGGGTTTTACTAAAGGCCTACCTCGAAACTCTGTGACTAACTAAACACGGAACACTAGCGGCCACTAGAAGTCAGCCGCGGCCATTTTTGACCAAGTTCAAAAATACAATTAACTAAAACTGAATCGCTGGCTGTCAACTTGTGGTACGCTCAAACTCATTTGTAACTGCCCTATTTACCTATTGGACGAATAGCTAATGCTTCCATAAAACAGTTTACCATACTTTTGACCATCTCTAACTAACGAAAGAGCCTTGAATGACTTGGCTTCATAATGCCGTCGTAAAATAAAAAAAAACAAAGCGTGCCATTATGATCTAGTAAATAAGTATTATATCTTCCACAAATGAGTACCAAACAGCAATTACATAAATCTGTTAAGCGGTTGCACTAAGTTTCAGAAGTTCTATGATTACAGATAGTAGTAACAGCTGATGACAGATGTTACAATTAATTGATGCCACCGCATCTGTCGGGTAAGGATCCAAATTGAATTGAAAGGCGTAATAAATGTTCATTTGATTGCAGATTTTATGGGTAAAATCTTGGCTTAAGAGCTGAGGGGCAATTCCTGTATTTTCAAGAAGGTTTGCATTCTAATCTCAGTTTCCATCTGTCAAATGTCACATTTTGACGTTGACATTTTGACATTGATCGTCGCTGAGACGACTATTTTTGTCATAGTGCAAAAAATATATTAATACTTTCACTAAGGTACCATAAATGTAGGGCCGCCCGGTGCGAGAACTAGAACTGTTTATATTCTGTATTTAATTGATCACAAAGAAAAATAAAAACAAGATGACAAAATATGTTTTACCAGATTGTAATAAACAGTCCGAAGGTTTTTTTTGCATGGTTTAATGGTGGCTAGTTTAATTGTTGACATCGACGTATAAAAGTGACTGGAAAATAACTACTTGATCAAGGCGAAGATCTGATATTGAACACCATTATGTCATGTGCTTTTGAGAACTAACTTGACTGCTGTAGTTTCATTCAGTTTAATTTATATTAAAAATACAAAATACATTGCGCCGCCAACAATCACACTTGACATTCTTGTCATTTCGTCTGTCCATTAATCCGAACTCACGACTAAATTAGCGTCGCGAATCCAAATAAACATTCCATTTTCAGAATGTTCACTAAAATTCAATTATGCACTCACAAAATATTTATTGTATTGGCAAATGCTAACGTAATGTTGTCAGTGCCAATTCTTTAAATCAATCCAGTTGACAAATCTGCATTAACATTGGTTCAACCTCAATAAATATAGCTTAGAAAGAAATGCAATCAAAATCTACACATTATTCCCTCCAAATAACAACGTTCTATTTTTAAACTACAAGATGTCACTGCGGACACTACGATGATCAAGATTGCCAATTTAGAAAAATGACACATTACCTAGATTATATTTTTATACGTGCAACTTTTTTTATATTGCATAAGTACTTCTTTATTTTTTAACCTTCTGACCGTCGCCGGGTCGGTCATAGACTTGGAAATCGTAAATAAACTTTTTTCATACTGTTTTTTCACTCATCGTTTTTGTGTGCATACGTTTGCATACATTTTAGTTTTGTTTTATTTTTGCTGGTACAAGCAATGTTCCGCTGGCAATTATATCCGTTTGAGTTTGTGTAGCTAACTTTTAGCTCTTTTTGGAAATAAGGGGAATT
This sequence comes from Euplexia lucipara, assembly GCA_921972225.1. NCBI lineage: Eukaryota > Metazoa > Arthropoda > Insecta > Lepidoptera > Noctuidae > Euplexia > Euplexia lucipara. Next base: position 2,672,614 of record OV179168.1, on the reverse strand, counting down.
GAAATGGACTGAAATACTTTTCTTGGGGCTACGTACTGGTGAATTGAACTGATATACATATTGTTTGAAATTACTTTTGAAAGAAGAAAACATGGCAGTTGAATGAGTCAAAATTAGTATTTTTTTGTTAAGTGGCGCTTCTTTTGGATTTACACAATCCTTAATCAATCAGGATTAAAATCGTACGTTAAAAATGATTGCACATATTAATTATTATCGTCCTTATCGGCACAAAGTAATATTTGATAAGAATTTTTTGCTTCGCCGGGGAATAAATTGAAATTGTCAATCGGAAATAAGATTTAGGTAACATGAAATAAGGAAGAACAGTGTAAAAGATTTTAATGTGTCAGTAGCTGTGTGATAACTTCGTATAGCTAAACATATAATAAAATACTTAATAATACAAATTTCAATGTATTCTCGTGTTTTTTTATTTCTTTTCCTATTAATTATTTACAAATCAATAAAATATTTCATTCCCAATGATAGTGGTGCACACCACTATCATTGGGAATGAAATATTTTATTGTAATAATCCTCTTTTAGCACCTACTACGTTCTAATTCCGAGAAAGTTACTTTCCGTCGCGTGATGAAATTCAATGGAAAGTATGAAGTGAAAAATATAATTATTAAATCTTTGTTTTTAGTTAATAATGAATCGCAAAATAAAATTTGCTGCTTAATACATTTATATTCTTACTTCTTACACGTAACTCCAAAGATTTTTTTTTCCTTTTTTTCATCGCGATTTCAGGGTTCGTTTCATAGTAAAGGTTGTTCATAAGATACATTTACAAAAACTCGTTGTCGGGTTACGTAGATATTTGCTAAAAAAAATCTGTTTCAAGTCTTCTTTTCGTGTAATTATTGAGTAACCTGGTGTCAGAGTTTAGGTTTCTGACTTGGTTTACATGCCGAAAAATATCTCAAAATCAAAGTCAAATATTTATTTGCAGACTAAGTGTACATTTTGGTGTTATTTTATAACGTAGGAACTTACAACTTAGCGGCCTTATTCGGGCATAGCAAATTTGAGGGTTACCATCACGTCGGGGTCACCAGTTTGGAGGTATGAGGAACAAGGTGAAAAGTTCCTCATCCACCATTGAAAAGGGAGGATCCTCCGACCAGACGGGTGTTGTGTCTGGTGGGTTAACTACTGCCCGACGGTTGTTGTCGGGAACTTGTATACGTTCAAACTGCGCGGATAACTTTAATAGCGCGATTTAGGATAGTTCGTATGTGGCGAGATAGATGTCGCTACAGTAACATTCATAAAATAGTTGAATAGTGCTATAGTGCTCTCAAGGATGTGAGCATGTAATATACCTCACGATGTTTTTCTTCACCGTTTTAAAAGCAAGTGATAATTTATACGACGCGCACATGAATCCGAAAAGACGCAGGTGCGTGCCCTGGGTTCTAACTCAAGACCTGATTAGTAAGTAGGTAGGTATACTGGTAAAAATCTCTCTAATTCATTTCATAATAAAAGTTGCGTGCAAATAAACTATACCATAAACAATAACAGGATGCGCTTACAAAGTATTTTACCGTGTGTGTCAAATTACTAAAATATAAATCGACTATCGACTGTTTTCAATGTAACTTGAGAAATCCTATTTATTTAAGTAACTACTTAATTGTACCTAACAAAATACTTAAATACCTATCCAGGATAATGCTTAACGATATTATTAATTAGTGTATTAATAATAATAATACGGCTCGCATTTTGAGGAGGTTCCTGTCTTTGAGACCCTAACCACCGGCGGCTTGGACCCTGCTCCCGCCAACAGTGGCCTACTATTTTTTATATTTTTAAATGTTGTTATCTTTTTATACGAATATTTAAAAATGTAATTTATATGTATATACAGGAAATAAATGGAATAATAATAATGAGTCGAGTGAAATTTTTGATGTAAGTAGATTTTCGGAATAATTTTCAGAAGTAAAGTTTTTTTCTGGAGAACATCGTCATCATCATCTGCCTAGCCTTTTCTCAAGTCGGCTTTCAGTTTAACCGGATGTACCAGTGTTTTACATGGAGCGACTGCCTGTCTGACCGCCACAACCCAGTAACCGGGTAACATGATAGGTACCCCTTGGTTGAACTGGTTGTCAGACTTTCGGGCTTCTGGCTACAAGTTACGACTGTCAAAGATCTACAAATGACAGCCGGGAACAAGGGCTTAACGTGCTTTCCGAGGCACGGAGGAGTCTTGGTATGTAATAAATGGTCACCCATCCACGGACCGACCTCGTCAAGCGTAGCTTAACCTTCGATCGACGCATGCGGCAGTTATAATTTAGCTACAAGTTTTATCTGGGGAATAAGTGCAGGAATAATCAGGAATATATTAAGTTGATTCTAGTGATTGGTTTTGATGTGCCGCGCTTCACGGATGCTATGGATGCTGAAGGTTCGCTGGTGAACCAAACAGAAGCGAACGAATTTTTTCAAAGACAGTGTAATAGATGTTCTGCAGAGTAGGTACCTACCTACTTACTGAAGAACCTAATTAACACTGGTTTTACTAAATGTGAGCGCATAGTCGTATGCTGCCTGTGAATAAATCGTCGGATCTGTGTCTCTTTCAAGACCTTCAAGCAAATGAAATAATAAAATTATAATACCGTATTAGGTAGTTGCTTTTTTTTACGTTTGGGGGTTGTAAACCCTCAGGCCGGTGGGGTCCGAGTGCTCATATCATGTTTAAAGAGATCATGAAAGTGTAGTCACTTCCCGTAACCTAAGGGCAAGCCGGAGGACAAACATTGCCATTCAACATGGCAACACCGCCAGTCTTTTGGGTACATTACCGTACAGTCGACAGTGATGCGTCATGCGGTGGATTTTATCAGCGCCATACTTTGAAATTAAATTTATTTATCTACCTGAGTAAAGTAGTTTACTATGTATATTGAAAGTTTCATAATTAAATTACGCCTGTTTTACCCAAGAATTAGGCAGAAATTTAGGTACAATAACACCAATTTTTGGTCTGTTATGTGGTAAGTCCCATGCAGTAGGTGACTAGCTCCAGTGGGGGGCTATTGTCACTAAAAAATACGGTTAATACCTACCCAAAAACACTTACCTAACACGACCCGCGATCTACCTTCTAGTATAACTGCGACAATACCAAATACTTTACATAAGGTTGATAATAATTATTTGCATTGCAAAATGTGACATGGAGTAAGTAAAAATCGTCACACATAGTAGACATATTTAGATAACGGTTTAAAAATCATCCGTTAAACCGCAAACAGAGCAAAGACAGAAGCATTGATTCTTATCTTACTTAAATTATATCCATTGTACATAATATCCGCGATATTGTATAGGTGAATTTATAAACAAGCATTCGCATTGTATTTTAAACGCCACTTTTACATTACAACAGACATTAAAGCGACTGATACAGAAAATCTATTCAATAGTAACTTTTACCATAGATTCTCAAGTCGATTTTTACGAGTAGACTAAACACTTCAAAAATAGAATGAGTTTGTTCTATAGGCAGCTACGTCTCTTGTGATTCTACGCGTTTAATGGAAACCTTTAAACGGCAAAGGAAAACACGCCTACACTATTTATTTAAGGTTATCGTGGTGCGATAAAAATGCCATAAAATATTTTGGTATTATTCCCTTAGTGTGATACAGGGATAAACGATACAGGTATAAATCGGTCCGATGGGCCATCGATAGATCGAAATGCCGTTTTATATCGAAAGAATAAAACGAACGTTGTTCGAAGTAAAAACATGAAGCATTCATTACAAAATGACAATACGGAACTACGCGTCACGCATCGTGAAGCGAAACAAAATATGTGCCGAATACAGGTTACCGCATTGAAAGGGTTAATCACCCGTTCGTGTGAACTGTCAATTGAGGTGTCAATTAAAACCATAGTGCAGCATTTTACTTTTCCAGTTGCAAGCTCAGGTTTGAACATCAACATTTATAGTTATCAAATTTATTTCGTAATTAACTCTGTTCGCGTTCCAATCTAAATACAAAGGGGGCATACCTATTAACGTTCAATTATCAACGCAATTCAATTAAAATTTCTGGAGAATCTTCAAAGTGGAGTAAGCCTTTGAACACCTTTGAAGTTTGAATGAATATAGTGATACACAGAACATTAAGGTTAACTTTAGTGTATAATAAAACCAATTGAGAGTGGGATTTGAAATTATTTATTAAATAACTGGCTGATTTAAGTGTGTATTTATTTTTAATTTATGGGAGTTTTAACTATTTATCTCGGAGACCAGGTTTTTTTTAGATAGGTACCTATGTAATTTTTGAAAAATTGCCTTACTACCTATCCACGTTGGTAACTAATTAGTACCTACCTACTTCTTAGTTTTACCAAAGACAGTGCTAATTCATCGGTGTTGCCATAATAAGTAGGTTTCGCTAAGTAAAAGTATTTTCTTATTGTTCTTGTCAAACGATCTTCAATTATAATTATCTACGAGAAAAAATACGTTTTCAATCAAAACAGAAAACCGGCGTAATAAATGTTTGCAATAAACATTTTACGATCGTAAATTAATTTATACACTTTGATCTCTTGTAAGACAGTCATCAAAGATCCATAACTCAAATTAAACGTAATTTTGATGATATCTTATTTATTTTTGAAAACTTATAGGATCTACCTATTCTATTATTATTGCTATTCCATCTTTACAAAAACCACCTACTTCACAAGAATAGAGCTAGGTGAAGGACAAAAATAAAGTTTAGCTTTTTACTTCTTGTGTGAAAAAACAGTGTTTCATGTCTATTCATTTTTCAATTTTTATTTTAATCACATCATCAAAGGCGCCATAAAAAATACCTAAACGTTTTAAATTAGGCTTTGTTCTAAAATAAGATTTAGACTTCTGTAAATATGGATAGTTAAACGAAAGTTGTAAAAAGGACACGGTAAAATTTTAACTTTCAATTTATGCTCTATGCATAATTTCAAAGTTCGAACAGTCAATAAAAACCGCATGCCGTTACCGGCGAAAAAGCATATCTATCATAAACAAATAAGTTCAACATAGATGATTGGTTACCTATTTATAAATCAGTTAGATGTTCAGCTACGAAACCCGGTGGGCATCGTGGTATTGTTATCGACCTAGAAAACGGGAAATACCTCTCGTTTCCCGCGAACAAGAACACCAAAAGGCCTAATGACCGAGCGATGTCAATCACATTAATTGACAGTGTCTGGGCAAGAAGCTATTTTCGTTTATTTCGTGAATGTCGCAACAAGAAAAAACCCTAGCGGCAAATTAAAAGCGTGGAAAATGAAATTTTAATTCCGCACCTACCCACAGCTTTTTTTATTTAATCATGTGTCAACAAAACGTAACCTCAAAACAAGAAATCAACAACGTAACGTGATCATGACAAGACGCGTAAACTAAACGTAGTAACAGTCAACAAACGATCATTATCATTAATCGGATGATTACAGGAACTATTACAAAAGCGTTTCGTGACTGAAACACGAACATGGAACGGGAAATGTACAAAACACGGCCATTTTCGTCGGGTCTACGTTGTTACAGGTTTGACAAATTATGTACATAAATATTGTTACTCACCCTTTCGACGTCCAGGTCGGTCCCTGTACACAGTCTCTTGCCACCACTACCGTTGTAAGCCATCGTGCACCACAAAACAAAACACAAATCACACCGAAACGCGTTTTGTTGGAAACGAAACCGGCAACACCTCCTTCTACGGCGGTCGCGAGCAGACTGATAGAACGAATGAAATGTATTGAGTCGCGAACGAATGAAGAGCGGGACGCGCAGATAGCGGATTGCCAGAGTAATACAAGCACTACTGAATTAGTAAGAAACAAAATGATCTTTTTATCATATTTAAAAGTTTTTGCTTTTAAAAAATAATTATATGAATTAACTAAAACATATTCACCTTTCATAAATTTATTGCTTTTGAACAGTGTTTAGACCGAATAATAAAAAAGAACAGTGGTAGCTTTTTGGAATAATTACGTAATTGCCAAAAATTCCATCAAAAGGTCGATGAACTATAAAAACGTCATTCATTGTTATTGTGTGAAGTTGTTGCGATTTCTACTTGTATCTCTATTGTTTGTGTAAAATAACAAACAAAAACACAATGAGTGAAAATGATGAAGAGGAGGAAATAAAAATCGAGTATTATGAGTCTTTCGACACTGATCCTCTGTGTGAAAAGAGTGGAAGGCCAACATGTGCCGCAAAAGATTACCCAACATCAAATATTTGTGATGAAAATATAAATCAACGGGTAAGTAACTGTAAAAACCATAAAAAAGATATAAAAATATATAAATATCGTATATTTTAAACTGTAATTGTTAGTCATGATATCAGTGGTGCAATATTAAGGAATTCTGGCATTTTGCCAAACAGACATCACCACCTTTGTCCTACGCGATAGTAAAACACTTAGCTACAGTGATACGGGGTGGATAGAAACAACACTTTGAGGGGGAAATTGACGTTAGTTAAAAGTAGTTCGTAACATACGAGGACTCTAATGCTTTTAAATCATTGAGATAAATTGTTTCCGACACCTTGTTAGTAACAAATAATATTGAACTAGCGTGAAAATCCTCTATTAAGTTTTGTCTCTACTTACCCTGTTTGACAGTATATATTTAGGCTTCAAGACCTCTTATAACACTGAAAGGACTGCGACAAAAGGCTTTTTAATCGTTAAAACTATAACTTTTTGATTTGTCATTGTGGGCCAAAGCATTCGATGTTTGTAGTAATAATTAGGTACCTACTCAACAAATAAAATTTATTCTTCAGCTTATCGCTGAAGAATAAATTTTATTTGCTGATTTCCTCTTCCTGCCTTTGCTCTATGCTCTTGCTTTGGGGTCAGCACAACACGTTTTTTTTTCCATTCTACTTGGTCATTCATCAAACTATCAAATGCTCCTTTCTGTTTCATATCAGTTTTCACACAATCTATCATTCTATTCTTTGGTCTGCCTCTCAAATTCATCACTCTTTTAGTCAGATGTGCTCCAACCATCTTCATTGCATGTCCATACCAATTTTATTTGTGGTTAGTTAGTAGTCATTTTTAGATGTTCACCTACTAATTTGGTTTGTATTTCGTTTTCCAGGATTCAAATGATATCATCAAGAGGTTAGAGAATCAAGAAGTTATAGATAACAATGAAAATGAATATTCCGCTGTAAGTAAGACTCTCCGTTTTAACAACAGAGTCCACAGATCAGCCATTAATTAACATTGTTTTGTCTTGCAGGAATTAGAAAATGATGAAACTTGGTACAAGTCTGTGGACAGTCAAGGAAGATTCGTCTGCAAATTCTGCGATAATTCATATTCAACAATCCAGACCATCCGTCACCATGTCAAGAATAAACATTTTGTAGATTATATCCACATTAAAAACATAACCAAATTAAAACTCAGAACAAGTAAACTAAAATGCCACATTTGCAAGAAAAGGTTTAAAAACACCAGCATTTTGCAATCACACATGCAAAATCATGGAATAAAAGATATACAGAAATCCTGCAACATATGTCACGCAACATTTGATGGAGACATAGAAATGTTGGCTCATATGTCCACAAAACATGAATCCATGACTAAGAAACTACATTACTGCTTCACATGCGGTTACATTACATCAAAAATATCTCATTTCAAACAGCATGAGAAAACACATTCAAGTAGTAACCAGATAAAATGCTCTTATTGTGAATATCGAACTTATCACCCACCAAATTTGAAGATACATGAACGGACACACACAAAAGATAAACCGTATCAATGTATGTTCAACGCTTGTGAATACCGATGTGCTGCGAGGTCAGGGTTATCAAGTCACCTGCTAAAACATGAAAAGGATAAAAATATGATGTATTGTGATAAGTGCGGTTATAGTACTGTTTATAAACAAAGCTTGAAGAAACATATGGATAGTCATATAAGAAATTGTGCTAGGACTAGGTATTAATTGAATAAATATTCCAGAACTTTCACACAACGCCATATAGCCCTGAGCTAAGCAGAGCTTGTGTTAAACATAATATATATATCTAACAAATATATATCTAAATGCATAAATTTTTATAGATAAACTAGCAGACGTCCCGCGGTTTCTCCCGCGTAGGTCCCGTTCCGGGGAATACAGGGATAAAATGTAGCCTATGTGTTAATCCAGGGTGTCAGCTAACTCCATACCAAATTTTATTAAAATCCATTCAGTAGTTTTTACGTGAAAGAGTAACAAACATCCTCACAAACTTTCACGTTTATAATATTAGTAGGAAGTAGGATTGCAACAAGATACAATTTTTTTTTCCTTTTTTAAATGATCGTGCTCATCACACAAACATTTGTCCTGGGTGGGAATCGAACTTACGACCTCCGGCCCATATGGCTATGGATTTGTGCCTACTTGATGGCGATGGGCTCGATCCATTGCATGGGAATTCATTTGAAACATAACTGGCGAAATGTGAGTGTACTGAGTACACTGAGCCTTAACTTTTGACGAATATAGGCTCGATTTATGAACAGTATTATGTAACTATAATTATTTTTTGAATTCATATTGATTGCGATCTGCATTATTTTGTATACTTTCATTATCACTTTCAATTTCCAGACAATGACATTATCTACCAAGCAATCATTCATAACTCGATATCAAAATAAAATCTGTCATGTTTTTTTCTAAAATAGCTGAATATCTTGATTTTGATACAAGTATGCAACCACTACTGTACATTGATTAAGATAACAGCAATATCAGATCAATTCATCGATTAAAAATGCAATGTAAAAATACATTTGGATACTTAATTACATATTTTTTTGAAATCATACTATTTTGATTCAAATCTAGAACAGAGCCATCGTCTGGATTTAATTGTATTTTCATTCCATCCAGGAACACACTCAAATATAGGTAGGTACACAGAATTTCATGCAAATTGGTCCAGATTTTTAGGAATTACGTGACAAACATGTTTCTGGGTACCTACCCCTACCGCCTCCCATGGGAAAAAGGCGCGAGTTTATGTATAATACGTATTTTGCCAAGTTGAGATATTTTTTCTATTAATATAAGGATCAAAAATAAAAGAGCCTCAAGTAATTATAATTGTTTTTTATTTTATACAACTTTTGTACAACATTTCATTGGAAACAAACAATTGATAACTAATACCTACACTATTTACACTGTTCCTACTTTACAAAGATCTATGATTCTATTAGGTATATTGTACAACTGCTTGTCAAGCTACAATATATTAAAAGGAAAAAAAACTAAGAGGAAACTAAGTAAGTATTAATGGTGTACAATAAAGAGTATTCTATTCTATTCTTCTAAAACTAAGCAACCACGTATTCTCTAGGATAAAAAAAGCATGAAAAAAAAACTAATATTATTACGCTGCATTGAAATCATTTGCATTTTTTAATTTTCTTGGCCACATTAATCAGAGCAGAGCGTCTATCCCTTAGCAAGTAAACGGCATGTACAGACGCCCGCGCCAGCATATTTGAGCATATCAAGTTACCCCAATGTGTCAAATTTTCCCAATTGAATATGAACCTAATTCTGTTTGACATAAAGTTGAAACCTACTTATACTCAATTAGTGCAGTCTTTCCGAAGTTTTCTTGCATATAAAAACAATACTTTAGTTTTGCCTTCATTCAGTCAAATTATTCTTTCTACTGCTATACAAAGGTTCTGAATGTTGTGCTCTGCACATTGCACATTATCGCAATATATCAATTTGAGTATATTATCACAGTCTAAAAACATACAGTCGTACGACGAAGCTGTCTAGACAGGGCAATCGTGCGGGGTGTGAGGGGCGAGAAGCGGGAAAGCCGCTCCCGCACTGCGAACAAAACGATGTTCGTAGTGCAGGAAGTATTATTCCGGGCTAACGCGTGTAGACGTTGTCGGCATTTTTCCGGAGATCAAAGGCGTTGTCCTACTGTATTAATATTTATACTGTGATATTATTATGGTTATTGAGTAGACTAAGTCCCGAGTTCAACCCAAAGCACGCACCTCTGACTTCGGATTCATGTTCGTAAAATCTTGAGGAAACCGGCATGCCTGAAAGATATTCTTGACGGCATGTGAAGCTAAGGCGATTGCCACACTGCACCGCAACAAGCAGCGTAGTGCGAGATTGCGTGTTTTTTCGTTGTTTGGAAGTATCAATGATATAAACCTACGATTTTCCTGCTTATTCAATATCACCATTGCGTCTCTCAAAATAAAGTTGAATATTAACCCCGTACGCGGCAATGATGCTCTCGGAGTAATGGTAGGTTATTTATTTTTAACCTTATTTCATCCCCAGCAAGGTTGATAATTGATTACCAGTGAAAACCGCGCTGCACTTCACCTCGCCAGCACACTTAGCTTGATGACCATAGAAACGGACGTTGTCTACAGAAGAATCGACAACGTGACAGATTGTAGCAACATTTCTTTTGTTTTGAGCACGACAATGTCAAGAATGAAATTAAGAAATGTCTCGATTCTTCAGTCGACAATTATAATAGTCTACAATATATCGAGCATTAAATACAAAACCAAAACCATCTCCAAACATTTTTCTTTTTTTATAGAGGTGCTGCAGCTGGTCATAATTTGTTCGTTAAAAACTACGAAATTTCTCCAAACTCAGTGCGGTTTTGGTTTGTGACCATCTACATAGAAGTTTCTTGTTGCTTTCGGTAGTTCTACTTCCAAGCCTTCCAGGTCTTTCGTGAGCGTTATTTGACATCCTGCAATTATAAAAAAATCGTTAATTAATTGCACAGGAATAACGTATTATTAACTGCCAAAAATAGAACAAATAACAACACTTCAACAAGTGTGTGTAGGACAACACACAGTGAACGGTACCAGTACCATAGACAAAATATTGATATTATAACAGTGAGCAAAATTTGCTTGACTATCACATTAATAATATTCTCAAAGAGGAAGCAGTATATAAGTAAGAAAGTTTATAGTAACCGCAAATAGAAGCATGGTGCAAGAGGGGTTTTTTTTTAATTTATTTTAAGTAATGGACTAACTAGGGTTGAGAGTTTAACAAGTTGTGACAGCTAATGTCCTTGTCCTTATGTACAGACACCAGCACATCAAGTTACCCCAATGTGTCAAATTTTCCCACTTGAATATGAACCTTATTGTGTTTAACATAAAGTTGAAAAACTTTCAAATAAATTTGACACATTGGAGTAACTTGATGTGCTGGCGTCTGTACTTTAGCAATAAACGATTTGATTTCATTTTATAGGCCTAAAAAGGCAGCAAACTAAATGGCACAGTTAGCAGGCAGCAAACTAAATGGCTTAATTCTGAAAATGGTACTTTTGGGAAATTCTGGTTCTTTAGGTTCTTCTCTCTGGAACCCTGACTGCCAGTAGCTTGGACCATATTCTAATATCTGATATGCAGTTTAATTTAGGTTTTCTTTAAACAATACAAACCTAGCCTAGAGTTTTCTTTTAAAAATGGTGCCATATCTAATAAATCATCTTCCTTCTCCTCCGGGGGTGGCAGCTTGTCAAAATAATCTGGTTGTACATACACGTGGCATGTAGTACAAGCTAAAGAGGCTTCACATGCTCCTGGAAAATAAGAAAAAATGTTGAAGTACTCAAAATCAATAGTATTCATTCAAACTAGGCTAGGCTGATTCTGAAAACAGCACTTTTTGAATGTCAAAGAAAATTACATAAGACAGTCCCCCAAACCGCCCACCCTTCACCACTTCCTAGTGTTTTTACTGGAAAGAAGTAGCGGAACAAGCTCCCCAGCAACATATCTGTCTGATTCTTTTGAGATCTTGAATCTATACAATGAAATGCTCAAAAAATAGCATTAAGGTTTATACACTTTTTAAATCATTACATTTCAGGATGATTGTCACGTGTACGTGTCGCTAGAACACTCCAAAATACCAAAAAGAAAAAAAAATCATATTAACATTCAAAACTACACTCAAGCCAAAAGACGGCAAAACAATAAATTATACAATCCAAAAAAAATATTATGTTACAGTTGTATTGTATAACGGGCCGGTGTCCGCAACTCCACGTCAAAGCGCGTATTTTGCGTGCGGAAAATTATGTTACAGTTATTATTTTATAAAATTTTAAATTCGGCTTCCTGTCTCACACAATTCAGCGGAATGCCCATGTTTCACATTATGCTTTAATTTATTAAACCCCAAGAGGACACCGGTGTCCACACTGTCATTATCTTTCTATTGTCTCTAATTGACATGATTGAAAGGTTAATCTTAAAATTTACTAGTAAACATTGTGCAAAAGGAAATTGAACTGAAATTGTTGTTGACAAACTGTCAAATTTTCCCAATTGAACATGAACATTATTGTGTTAACATGTTCGTGGACAGTAACAACCACAGGTGTTTAGGTAGCTAAAAATGATACAACACTTACGCCTGTCAACATCTGAGTTTTTACTTGCATAAAATCAGTACACTTCACAACTACCAATTTTCCATACTATCATAAGGAATGGCATGTTGTACTGTCACCACATTTATAATTAAAACTTTCATACTGTCATTACACAATTTTCAAAAAAATCGTCAAAGAAAGTACGTACCTATCTTCACACACACAGTCACGATTTATGGTCTCCCCTCCCTACACACACTACGCCCGTGGGCGTAGTAGTTACATACAATTAGTCGAGCAGTGCGCCGCCTAGATCCGTTCTGTCATATCATACATTTTTTAACCATGCGTTGTGACACTACGCCTGTGGGCAATGTATGAAAAAAAAACTTGAGAGGTGTCAAGGGACACCCGGATGGAACGAAGTACCCTTCGATTGATTAGTGAACTATTCAATCTTCTCTCTCTCCCCCTCCATCTTCCTCCTCCCGTTCCCCTCCCTCCCCCTCTCCCTCCCCCTCTCCCTCCCCATATACCCCTCTTCCTCTCCCTCTCTCTCTCTCTCCCCTCCCTCTCCCTATCCCTCTCCCTCTCCCTGCGAACATGCGACGCCACACAGCTTACAATAGCTTACTATAGCAAAAAGTGACGTGACAACTTTTCGTAAGAATTTTTTCCGTCTAGCCCCCTTTCACAACGCGTGATAAGGAACTTCGTTCCAAAAGTAGTATCTCAGTAGCTGCAATCAATGAGTCCACAAACGTGTTAGAGAAAAGTTGAAAACCTATTAAATAAATTAGACACATTGGGGTAGGTTGATGTGCTGGTGTCTGTACAACCAACTTATCTGACAGCTTTTTCTGTGTTTTTAAAAGCAATTACAATTGAGAATGCCACAAACCTTCCATAGGAATCTCATGTCTGTGAGCGAGATACATTACATTATCACCAACTTTGCCTCTCACTTTTATTCTGTTGCCATCTTTGTCTATGTAAGTTATATTTACACTGAAACATAAAAATTGCCTTGTTATGGTAATAAAATGAGCAATTATTGAGTAAGTGGTAATGTTAAGATAAAAATGTAGTTTTTAATCTTATCTTTACTTTTAACTTTTATGATCTCAATGTTTTTTTGAATCCGGCGATATCGAGAAGTTTAGTGATAACCGTGTTGCATAAAATACGCTAATTGCTATACTTACAGCTCATCTTCAGATTTTGGGTCTTGCCATTCGTATTCCCCATGCCATAAATCTGTAAATATACGCAATTAAATGTATATTCGCACCAATACACCTATGTAAACAGAAGGAGAAAAATTACTTGTAGTCACGTGAATTCTTCTAAATTGTGAAGTAACTGGCGCCTTGAATGACTTCAATTTATGCAGAATTAAATAACGTTTTAACACAGACTGAAACATTATGTAACTACACGCACATATCAAAGAAATGTGTTATTTTTTACTAATTTGTTTGGTTATAAAATTATTGCACTTCGATTTGAAATTGTATTGCAAATTGACATTTTGTTTGACATTGACAATAGCACTTTTTTTAATTGAACGAAACATGTGTTTGGATATCTACCCTAGGGTTTTCAATGGGCAAAGCGCGAGAGGGTTTTTCTGTTTGGAATTTCTTAATAGCAGTGGGAAGTCCAGGGTTGTATGTACAAGTCCATAATCACTATTTGTACATTTTAGCTTAAAAGCTATTCAAGGAATATAGGTACTATTACTGGGAAATAATAAAGACCTAGGTACCTTTAAATGGTTTACAATGGTTTAATGGTTTGTACAGCCGTTTACCGTACACGTGACAATCGCTTTAAATGATCCAGTTTATACTTTTTAGTAAAACTTATCGTTCAATTTCTTAAACCTACGTGCTGTACTTATATCAACCGCAGATCCACTGTTGTGGGCACTGTGGGCATGGCCTCAACCCTAATTGAAATCGATAGGTTAATGTTTCTATACAATAAATAAAAAGAGCGTCTTAAGAGTCAACGCTTCCCGTAGATTTTCCGTTTACAACAACTGAAAAATAATATTAGGTACCTATAGCAATAAAAATTGAAAATTTATTATTGTTCGTACAAATGATCGTGCTCATCACACAAACAGTTGTCTGTGGGGAGAATCGAATACACGACCCCCGGCAAAGCAGGCAGGGCCACTTACCACGAGACGAACAGGCCAATTGAGGTAGTACGTTATGAGTGGATGATATAGGTACCATCCAGTTAAATATTTACCTTATAATATTACTACTTCAAATACTACTACATACCTACTCTAGTATTGTATTGTAACTTTGAAACACGCAGTGCAGTAGTACAGCTTAAAATGTCTTTTTTGTTATCTCTAAAAATCAACACATTCCAGTAAGGTTGTTGGGTTAGGCAGATAAGTTACAGTCGGGGGTCGCGGAAGTCAGTCGGGGGTCGCGGAAGTCAGTCGGGGGTCGCGGAAGTATCTTCTGTTCCCGTGACCCCTGGCGCAGGTGTGAGAAGGAACACGGGGTGGTTTTTAGTCAGTAAGAGTCTGACAGACCTCTTCGACCTCCCCGGGGCGGGGGACATCCATGAGGATTTTCCACCCCTAACAAAAAAAAAGCTATATGATAGGTATGTAACATGACATAGAGAATGGACTTAGTGTTCCTTATCCAGCTGTTAAGTAAAATAAATACTGGTAAGAAAGTGTGAGAGAGACAAAGCGAACGTGCGGCTAATAGTTGTCTGTAGCGACATCTATCTCGCCACAAACGAACTATCCTACATCGCGCTATTATAGTTAACCGCGCAGTTTGAACGTATACAAGTTCCCGACAACAACCGTCGGGCAGTAGTTAGCCCACCAGACACAACACCCGTCTGGTCGGAGGATCCTTTCAATGGTGGATGAGGAACTTTACTCTTCTTCTCCATACAAAACTACCTTTTGAAAGAGGCAACTAGAATCATTAAATTTTATTTAACTTGTAAGTTTAACGTTCAAAAGTGCCTTTTAAATGGCCTAATTGAAATAAATGATTTGACTTTGACTTTGACTTTACCCCCTGTTCCTCATACCTCCAAACTGGTGACCCCGAGCATCAACATCAGCGCAGTCTTCGTGCAACGACATCCATCGTGACGTCACCATCACTTCCTCAAGCTTTCGAGCAGCGAGTCACCCAGCCAGCCAGCAATTACGGCTTCAACGGGTATCCTGACCACCAGCATGCAGCAGACGCGCATACCTGGTCATCACCTACAGTCACCTCAAGCAACCTCGGCACAGCACACTGCACTTCAGCCGGTCAGCAAGAAGAGACAGACGCACTTATCTCCTGTTCTACGCAGCAGCCAGCCACTCCACAACACTGCAGGACTCCGACTCACTGTAGCATATATGCAGCATCACCCCGACTCACTGGGGCGTCAGCAGCAACACCCCGACTCACTGGGGCACTAACGCAGACAGTTCCGACTCACCGAGAACTATGCGGCATCAAGTTCCGACTTACTGGAACACCTCACTGGCCTGGCAAGCACTCCGACACTCAACCTGCTATCGACCTCCGGTCTCGGAGGGGAGTGATGTAGCGACATCTATCTCGCCACATACGAACTATCCTACATCGCGCTATTAAAGTTATCCGCGCAGTTCGAACGTATACAAGTTCCCGACAACAACCGTCGGGCAGTAGTTAGCCCACCAGACACATCATTTGTCTGGTCGGAGGATCCTCCCTTTTCAATGGTGGATGAGGAACTTTACACCCTGTTCCTCATACCTCCAAATGTCTTTTTGAAAAGAGAGTCACAGACAGTCCCTCTGTATTTTTCTAGGGGTGGTCAATTTTGTGCGGGTATTGCGGGTTAAACAAATTTACCCTTTGTTTTGTTACTTATTAAGTTGATTTTCAACTTTCGCAGTTATATTTTCTATAATGCATTTTTAACCGACTTTCAAAAAAGGAGGAGGTTCTATGTTCGTGTGTATGTATTTTTTTTTTTTTTTTTTTTTTTTTTTTTATGTATGTTACCTGATTTCTCCGCCATTTGTGGACCGATTCTCGAAATTCTTTTTTTGTTTGAAAGAGTAGACTCCTGAGGTGGTCCCATTTTAATTTGGTGAAGATCTGGTGCTGATCTTCGGAGATATACAACGGAACTCTTCAAAAATAGACGGCAAATCCGTCGTGATTGCTGGAATCGCTTGGATGTTTATTGTTTATACAACATCATGACGTATTATCACGCCTGTATGCTCTGATGGGGTACGCAGATGTGTACAATATACCTAGATTTCGACATTTAGGTATGTTAATTTTCATTTATTAGGGATAAGTGGATAACCCTATTTATCATGACATGTAATGTTAACAATAAGTATAAAATAAATTCATGTTTTAATCAATTCATTCATCAAATATTTGTATGGGAACAACTAAAAATAGAAAAATAAAAAACTTTTTTGCAAAAAATAAAACCGACTTCAAAAAAAGCACTAAACGGTGAAAAATAACTCTAAATTAGGAAGTCGGTGGCCCATCATGAATAAGACAAAACCACCAAAGCCACAGACTTCCTAATTTAGAGTTATTTTTCACCGTTTAGTGCTTTTTTTGAAGTCGGTTTTATTTTTTGCAAAAAAGTTTTTTAGAGGGTAGTTTTGAATATACACGTGACCGTCAAGTTAAGTTTTCTCTCGATGTTTTCTTTCATAATGTACGACTTAATACTCCTTAGTAATACTCGGACAGACAGTTCTGTCATTCTATGTGTTGTGCGCACGCACGTGTGAACTGACTGTTAATATTATGGTTTGTTTTCATTTGCAGTTTCACGAAAACAGTGCATAATTTTTTGTATTTGTTTTCTGAAGATGACAACACTGCTTCAAAAATGTCAAATGTCAAAATAATCTTGTAATCGCTAAAAAGGCCACTTTGGCCATTTTTCATAATGATTTTTTATTACAATATTATTGATTTTTAGCACAAAGGTGTCGGTGAAGTATATAAAGTGGATAGGTCAATAAGATTGTAGGCTTTTAAAGAATGAATTAAAGTTAATTGTTACGGCCAGAATAACTTAAGTTGTGAGTTTTGAGTGATAGAAGTTATGTTAAAGATTAACTAGGTAAGTTTTATGACTAAATGACGTGTATTTCGCTCTATCATTCGTTGTTCGATATGAGTAACCTTTATATTTTATTGTTTTAGTAACATGTTCGTATCCTTGTCTAATTTTACCGAAATTTCGTTTATTGAACTACATTTTTAAGCGATTCAGCCAATTAACATAATGTATTATAATTTTTTAATAAAGTCGCCCTTGATTATATTGTCATGTTACTCACAGTATTTGCGCTATCAATATTTAATTATTATTATTAAAAAGTAGTTTTTAAGAAATCTTTAACCATTTACCCATGTAGGATTAGATGATTTCTTAGACAACTCAATACTAATAATAATATCATCATAATAAAATCCACCTGCCTTTATTCCAATTTATTTGGGGTCAGGGACAGGGCACAGCAGGGGACAGCATCTGACAGCTGAAACTTGTATAGTTAGTGTAATTATTATTATTTTTCTCTTTTTTCTATCCCATGTTAAGACATGCTCTGATAGCAGTAGGTACCTATGTTATCAGCACACAGGAAAATATCCCTTCTTTCCTAAGATAAAATGGTATAGGATTGAGAATGTCACATTAAGTAATATGTACTGTTTATTTCTACTGCCCTCCTGCTGTGTTTGCCCAGAACAGTAAAGCGGTATGCCTGTTGACATCAAAATTCTGTTGTGCAGATGCCCAAAACTGTAAAATTGTGCTAATTGAACATGAACCTTATTCTGTCTGGAATAAAGTTGAAAACCTGTCAAAATAAATTTAACACATTGAGGTAGCTTGTACCCCTTGAAGCTATTTTGAAAGCAAGGCAGGGCATTTTGTAGTTTCACCACAAACAGAATTAGAGTATTTTACTGTCTATTGTGAGCTAAAAATAAATTTAACAAAATGTGTGTCTTACGCAAACATGGATAGATGCAATGTATGACAGTTTGAAGTAACCCAATATGTCCAAACAGGGCTCTGTTGGGTATGTAAAAAAGTCAAGCCTGTTGCTTTCAATCAAAAGCAAATCTGGACTAAGGGCTACTACTAAGATATTCTGCAAATAAAGACTGAATAATGCCTAGGCTGACCCAGGCCTTGAATCCAGAACCTTACACGGTGGCATGCTATCAGTAAAATATATTAACATTACAGTTTATTAACAAAACACCTTATCGCTTTTCAGATTAAAGTACTTAAGTAACAATGGATCTAGACATAAAGATTAAAATAGAAGATGCTGAAACAAGAAAAGATCCTACCTCATTTTTGCCCGAGGAGCCAATGTCTTATGAGATTAAGAAGAAAAAGAAGAAGAAAAAAAAGAAACAAATAGACCCGTTCAAGGATATTGACGACAAAGTGGGGGTTAAGATTGAACCTATGACATTGTTGGATCCGGAAGTTAAAATAAAAGTTGAGGATATTGAAGTGGAATTGGATTTCAATGATGTAAGTGTAATATAATAAAATAATACCAGCCAATTAATTGTCCTACTTCAGGGCAAAAACCTTTTCTCTCTCACACTTGCCCAAGACTGATAGGCAAACTTATACTTATATGTATAAAGGGATGTGATGATTACAACAATTAATTATCATTCTTATGGTGGTTGTCATAAGTGGAAAATAAATAAACTGCAGTTAGTCGGAGATCATCAATACCAATAGAAGTATGCGGTTTAATATCGATTTTATTTTAAGAGGTGCAATGATGATATTCATTTAGCATGAAAAACGCATATTACTGCGCTTCGCCAGGTCAGCGTTGTTAGTTTAAGTCCAGGTTTCATCATCATCACATCATAAGTCACATTGTCCTAAATAGTATAGAACAAAGTTATGTTTCGTGTCTGTTTATTTAAGTAAGTCTTCTAAACTACACAATGAATTTTAATGTGGTTAAAGCATTTTTTTTTCATACCACGACGGTGGCAAACAAGCTTACGACCCGCCTGATGGTAAGCGGTTACCGTAGCCTATGGACACTTGCAACACCAGAGACGCCACACGCGCGTTGCCGACCCTTTAAAAACCTATTTACTCCCCTTTTGAAGAACTCCATACTGTAGCCCTCTGAGAAAACCTCGGCAGGGAGCTCATTCCACAATCCAAGTGTACGCGGGAGGAAATTCCTCTGAAACCGCACTGTACGGGACCATTTCGGCTCCAGTGTGTGAGCATGAACTCCCTGTCGACGGCGAGCGGTGCGATGATAGAAAGTGGCCGTGGGCATCATATCAAACAGTTCCTCGAAGCACAACCCATTATACAACCGGTAGAACACACATAGGGAGGCAAAGTCTCTCCTAAGACTTAGGGGCTCAATACCGCTTGTGAATACGGGATCGTCGACGAGTCTCACAGCTCGCTTTTGAACCGAGTCAAGGGGCCCAAGCTAGTATACAGGTGCTCCCGCCCAGAGATGACAGCAGTACTCCATATTGGGCCGAATCTGGGACTTGTATAGCAGCAGTCTTTGCCCCGGTGTGAAGTACCGCTTCGCTCTATTAAGCACACCGAGTTTTTTGGATGCCAGCTTGGCCTTGTCTTCCAAGTGACTTCGGAACTGAACGTCGCTGGAAATGTCGAAACAAAGAATCCCTATACTCTTACTGATGGTAAGGGTTGTGCCCTGGAATTGTGGGGCCACAGTGAATGGAGTTTTTTAAGCGGTGAACGCACAAACTTGTGTCTTTCTCCCGACCCCAATCGGAGACTTTCGATAAAGTACTATCGATTTGAGACACAAGTTATTCGCGACTTTCTTCCACAGCGGAACGAGGAATGTTAGCATGGGCCGTATAAAATGCATCTCCGGTACTGTCATCCGCATAACAATGAATGCCATCAATGGACAGCATGTCATTGATATGCAGCAGGAACAGTGTCGGAGATAGTATGGAGCCTTGCGGGACGCCAGCATTTAAGTCCATGCTTTAGGAGCGGCTACCATCAACGACGGCTCTAATGCATCTGCCGGACAAAAAGCTAGCAACCAATTTGCATAAACCCTCGGGCAGGTCGTAAGACTGTAACTTCGACAGAAGACCCCTGTGCCAGACCCGATCGAAAGCCTTAGCTATATCTAGGCTAACTGCCAATGCCTCACCTTGACTCTCAATGGCTGAAGCCCAGCGATGTGTGAGATAAACTAGAAGATCACCAGTCGAGCGACTGTGGCGAAAGCCGTATTGCCGGTCGGTGATCAAGTCGTGTTCTTCTAGGTATCTAAGTAGCTTTGTGTTAATTACACGCTCCATCACCTTAGAGAGAACGGAGGTTATAGCTATAGGCCTGTAATTCGATGGTTCCGATCTATCGCCTTTTTGGGCACCGGATGAACATGGACAGTCTTCCACGAAGACGGCACTTGACTGCTGTTGTAGGAAAGAGCGAAAAGTCGCGTTATTACAGGGCACAACTCTAGAGCACATTGTTTGAGCACCACTGCTGGTATGCCGTCTGGCCCACTCGACTTATGAACGTCCAAAGAAAGCAGCTCTCGCCGTACATCCCTCTGTGAGATATTTATCTCTGGCATAGAGTATCCACACCAAGGGATCGTAGGCAGTACGTCACTTCCGTTGTCGTTCATAGTCGAGTTCGAGGCAAAGAGGCCGCCTAGTAAATCGGCTTTCTCTTTAGCACTGTGGGCCAAATTGCCATCGGCATTTTGCAGTGGTGGTAAGGTCGACTGGCAAAAATTTCCCTCGGCAGCTTTGGCAAGCGACCAGAAGGCACGACTCCCAGAAGGGTAGCCCGTGAGTCGTTCACCAATTTGGCCGATGAAATCGAATTTAGCTCTAGCAATTATCTTTTTACTGGACCTCGAGGCAGCATTAAATTTGCATTGGGTTATAGAAAATCATTGACTAATTAGTATGTGAGGCTTCATAAAATAATGTTATGTTTTGATGGCCCATACAAATATTTATTCTGGGCCATAAAAAGTTGCTCCAGGCTAATTATTTTTTTCTTTCATCTTTTGTCATTTTTATATTATAAATATACTTAATATTGATTAAGAAAAGTTGATATTAATTTAGCCAGTAGGTATTACATGCACACAAAAAACGCTCACTGCATTTATCGAGAAAAAAAAAATTGATCAAAATTTTATTTCCTCATTCCAGTTTGGAGACAACGGCTTGATGCACGAAGGCTCCCACGACGACTATGGGCAAGAACCAGTCGTGAAAACAGAACTGCAGAGCCAAGATGCAGTCCTCCTCACATTCGAGAGTGTCATCAACAACAGAGCATGTGTAGCCAACAGCACGGAAATGTTTTCAATTTCAAAGAACAACCTGCCAAGTGCACAGGCCCCATCACACGTATGCAAAGTGTGCCATCTAGTCTTCCAATCACATAAAACGCTAAGAATGCACCAGAAAAGAAAACACAAATCTTTTAGAAAGTCCTTTAAACATATTTGTGATTACTGCGGCATGTCCTATGAGATGAAGAACAGTCTAGTAGCACATATAAAGAGGAAACACGGACCAGATTCAAGACCAGACGACCGGGAAGAAAGAACTTGTGATATATGTGCTTTGGTGTTCAAAGGCATGACCCGGTTAAGGATGCATATGCGAAGGAAGCATGGATCTTTCCAGGATTCCTTCAAACATGTCTGCAAAGACTGCGGTTTAACTTACGATAAGTACAGAAGTTTGATAGTCCATATACAACGTAAACATTCTAATAATCAGAAACCTGAAATCAATCAATGGTACAACTGTCCGTTCTGTCCAAAAATATTTACTAAGAGAGAAACTTATGCCAGACATGTGCAGAGGAAACATCACGTGTCAGAGGACGGAATAAAACAGGAGAATTCCGATGAAAATTATTTAGAAAACTGTAAAAATGAAGAAACTGGTGAGATAACTTGTAAAGAATGCCCTCTAGTCTTTTCCTCCATTAACTTCTTAAAACTTCACATGAGAAGAAAGCATAATGCTTTGAGAGAAGATTTCCGATTGAAGTGCCGGATTTGTAACTTGTCTTATGATAAAATCGAGAGTTTGAAGAGGCATGTGAGAAGGAAACACGATAAGGGATCTCACTGTGAAGTTTGTAACAAACAGTTTGATACGAGAGAAATGTATCTCAACCATTCTCATGTGAAAGCGATAAAGGAGTGCAATATCTGTGGACTGATATTTGCGTCACAAGGTGGGTTAGCAAAACATTTGAGATGCACCCACAAGTTAGACTCACCCAAAACCGTCTTCTGCAACCTTTGTAACGAAGGTTTTCACGACAAACGACAATTAAAACCGCATTTTATGAAAGTGCATTTAAAAGTATCTTACACTTGTAGATACTGCAAAAAAGTCTTCAAGGCGAAAGAGAGTTATCGACGCCACATAGTGTTTAAGCATCCCAATTCAAATCAATTTAACGCTCAAATGCAAAAATGCGAGCAATGTAGTGAGACTTTTAAGGACGAATTCGATCTTTGTCGTCACATAGATATATATCACGGCCGCCCTGAAGATATGACGAAGGAAGAAAAAGAAATGGTAGTTATTAAACGAGAAGATCAGGACATAAAGGACCGTTTTCAATGCACCAAGTGCCCGGACACATACTTAACTTGGGAACAGTTGAAATTGCACTATGAAGCAACACATCACAATATAGAAGAAACGCAATGTCAAATATGTGGGGAGGTACTCCCAGGAAACGAACTACAAAAGCACATAAAAAATCTTCACACGGATACTGAAATGCAGTGCAAGTACTGTGAATTTAAGACGAATATTAGAGTTAGTTTGACACAACACATGTTAAGACATAAAAATGCAGAAACAATTCACTGTGACTATACTGGTTGTAAGTACAAAACGTTTTACGACGTTGCTATGGAGAAGCATAAAAGAAAGCATGCCGATCTAGGAGTCAAACTCCAATGCACGCAGTGCCCATTCCAATCTATGAATAAATACATCTTAAAATATCATGAAGAAGCTCATGAAACTGGTAAAAAACGTTACATGTGTGATCAATGCGACTATGCAACGATTCTACCAGCCAATCTTGTACAGCATAAATATAAGCATTCAACGGAAAAGAGATTTAAATGTGAAGTGTGTCCGTTCGCAACGAAATACAATACATCACTGAGGTTCCATGTTAGGAAAAAACACTGTGATCTACCGACATTCAGTTAATTTTTAATGTTTTTTATTAATAATAAAGTATTTGGTGTTATGAAATATTTAAGATCGGTATTTTTATTTGAGTTGTTTTTTATTTCAGCGTCATCTATACATCCTTATATTTATCTATAATATGTATATATTTAGAAATATATAAGTATGTTTATCAGCTGTTTAGTACCCATAACACAAACTCTCAAGCTTAACTTGGGACTAAATGGCGTTGTGTAAAAAGTTCTGGAAAAAAAAAAATCCTAGTCCCATACCTAGTACCATCTTTAAATGAGCAATTTTTACCAAAATTTCTAGAAGTTAAGAAAATTGCCCTGGGTTGTTGGATGGAGGACTCACTGTTATTAGTTATAATAGATGAGAGCGTTTTTACTTTTATTTATTGTTCACAAAACAGAATGCAGAAAACCTCTTTCTTAGTTTGTTGACTGTGTGGAGAATGGAAATAGACCACAGCCATGGGCGTACCCAGCTCTTCATCCAAGGGGAAATACATACGTCCATTTAGAAGAATCAGAGCGAGCGAAGCGAGCTCGAAATTTTTAGCACTTCAGCTCAGATAGATTTAGAAAAGGGTGCCATAACCGACTTGGCAACCTGGGTGACGGTCCTGGTTTCCCATTTCTCCTAAAGCCGACACTGGCCGTAAGCATGTGTGGCTTTGACACTATCAACCAATTGTTCACTGATAAGGTCTTCACATTTATTTAAAATCTTGCTTTAGAAAAAAAGAGCTCATGCGAGCGAAGCGAGCTTAAAATGTCTGGCAATTTGCCTCAGACAAGTTTGGGGAAGGATGTCTTTCTTTATGGTTTCGGCGCTCTGCGGCAACGGTCCCAGTTGCCCAGAATTCCTAAAGTTACGTTTTTTCTCTAACCAGGCCTCCACAATCATTTAAAGTATAATAAGATATATATTTTGGGCACTTACAACATTTGTACATTGTACAACAATAGTATAATGTACTCTGTGATTGTACATTACAAATAAATTAATCAATAAGTTTTATGGCAATACTGAAAAACCTGAGCACTCTACCTCAGATAAAAGAATGGCACCACACCAACTTACAGCTCTAGGCGACGGCGACGATCCCAGTTGACCGATATCCCTATTCCCTATCCTATACTGCAGCAGCAACCGAAAAAAATGTGAGATAGAAAATTTTCAGCAATCCTCAGGTAAAAATTGGAAAAATATGTTGCCAACTTGCCACACTGAGTTTTCAGCCCCCCACCCCTACCCCCTCCTACGCCGGGGTACGCCCATGACCACACTGTAAGTAGGTATTCTAGATTTACAAAAACAATATGAATGAGTAAAGGCAATTAGTGATGTCAACAAACTTTCCAATATTAGAATAACTAGCGTGAAGATCCTTATTTCCGTAACAGCGACATCTTTTGAACAAAATAAAAAGCTCAATTTATTGTGTTAAAAATTATAATTTCATGAATTATTGGGCAAATTAAGACCACGAAGGCTTACTATTTATTACGTCATAATTATGCTGCTTAAAAATATGCATTAAATTAACACGTGCAATCAAGGCTTTTCTTTGTACTTTGATGTTGTAAAATGAGAAGAGGCGTGATGAGATGGCGTTAGGGTAGATGTAGTTAACGTGATTATCGATGGCATTTGTGGCAAACGTCAAAATTCAATTAATGATTTTTTACCTCTTTCACTCCAAACTGAAGTGCGCAAGCGCGACAGTGATAGACGCGCTCAGCACCACGGAATTGACGGAATATACAGAAACGTCGCGAATTTTATCCACTTTGTTTTAATTTAAATGTGTAAACATTGCAATTAGTCCGTATTCACGGGTGCCTTATATTGTACTATTCGATTATTTGTTTGCGTAGAGTAACAATGGATCTCATGGAGCTTCCCGTGGTTATGATCGAAAACATTTGTTCCTTCCTATCCTACGATGAAATCGCAAAGAATAGATTGGTAAGTGATTATTCATACAATTTATTAATAGAAACGAACTTGTTCAATTAGAAAATCGTATATTGAAAGTTGTAGTCATGAATTTCAGTTAATAATTCTCACGTAACAAGCTAATTTTCTCGCAATGTTCTAGGCGTTTCATAGGTACGTAGGTACTATATACATAGGTACAGAGCAAAGTATACAGAGACTTCTATTTATAACTGTTTGCTATGTAAATACTCTATGCTCAATTGCTACGTCTTCCGGCCGTATCGAGAACATCCTAGATCACAAATTTTAACATTTCTTTGACATATCTTTCTTCACGTTTACCGTAGTTGTAGGTATTATGAAGCAAAATATTATTTGTTTGTGTAATTCAGTATTCTTTATTCTACTATACATACCTCAAGGAATTTGTTGTCATACCCTGATGGCCCAATGGTAAGGTCCTGGCCTTTCATGCACAAGATTGTAGGTTCAAATCCAGTCAAGCAACAATGTGATTTTATTCATCAAAATGCTTAGTACTATCTAAGTTTATTTTGGACATCTCTGACATTGTAGAAGGAAAACTTAGTAAGAAAACTTGGGAATTAGTTGTACTTTCCCTGTATGAGAAGAAACCTTTGCCCTGCAGTGGGACAGTAACAGGCTGGTATTATTATTAGTAACTGCAATTTGTAGACTACTGTGTTCATTGTAATATAGGTACCTACTAATATTCTCATCATCATTTGCCTAGCCTTTTTTCAATCTATATTGGGGTCCAGTTTAATTAATTTAACTCCGGAAGGACACCGGTGTGCACCTGTCATTGTCTTTCTGTTGTGTCTCTAATTACCTCATTTGAAAGGTTAACCGGATGCAGCTGAATATCAGTGTTTTTCATGGAGCAACTGCCCATCAGACCTCCACAACCCTGACTGGGCTCATTGTAATATTCTTATGTACAGAAGCCAGCACATCAAGCTACCCAAAACTGTAATATTTTCCCAATTGAACATGAACTTTATTGTGTTTAGAATAATGTCGAAAACCTATCAAAGAAATTTGACACATTGGGGTAGATTGATGTGCTGGCGTCTGTACCTACAATGATTTTGTTTTCACTCTTTGTGTATCATGTAAATTTAAATGATCCTAAATGAACCCACAATACAGGAGAAAATTCTGGTCGGAAAATATTTTTTTTATTTAACGCATCAATTGTGTCAATTAGAGACAAAATAAAAAGACAACGACAGTGCGGCAATGGCAATGGCAATGACACCGGTGTTGGGGTTTAATGAATTAAAACAAAAGTAGTTGTAAGAAAAAGGTGTGTGAAATTGTTTTTAAATAAGTTAATCTTGATTATCTAATCATCATGCTACATTGGCCATTCATTTTCTTATCACTTGTTAATTTGCAAAATATCTAGTTTAATGTGGTATTGTATACCTACTATCTTAATAATATGTGTAATACAACATGAACTGATCAGATTACAATTTTAAACATATGCAAAAGTAACTCTGTTTGTCTATCTGTTTGTTACCTTGTCACACCTCAATGGCTAAATAGATTTAATAGAAACTTGCGGTCAGGATAGAATATGGCTAGGGTTTGGTAGGACCTTAGTGTTGGGGGGTTGCGGAAGTATCTTCTGTTCCCCTGTGACCCCTGGCGCAGGTGTGAGACGGAACCGGGGTGGTTTTTAGTCAGTAGGAGTCTGACAGACCCCTCCACCCTCCCTGGGGCGGAGGAAATCCATGAGGATTTCCCACCCTTCACCAAATATTTAAAAAATGTTAAGTTTGTAGGTAGAATAGAATAGAAACAACACACTTGAAAACTCAAACAACTCATGAACATGGATCATGTTAGAAAAAAAGACACTTACTATTATTAGTATGTGTGATCACGTATCACACTTAAGTAAGTAAAATAATTCTAAAAAAAATATGTACTAAAAACACACAAAACACACGCCCTTACGACATCCATCACTAATTCAATATCATCACACTTGCACACACACAACATAACACCACTATCCTTCATACACAACACACTACCTTACATAACACTGAACACACACCTGCAAGCAAGATTTTCTTAAGTTAAAAATTAAATTGTAACTTTGTAATGTTTAATATCAAACTTCTGTACCTATGATTTTTGTTAAAACCCAGTTTGCTTTGTATTGCTTTGCTATGAAAGCATTACTTGCTTAAAGGGAAGCTCGATACACTAAACTTTTATGTTAACTTATGAAGCAATAAACTATTTTGTATTTTTTTTGTATATTGTAATAGAGACGCAGACGCCAGCACATCAAGTTACCCCAATGTGTCAAATTTTCCTAATAGAATATGATTCTTATTCAGTTTGACATAAAGTTGAAAAACGATCAAAGAAATTTGACACATTGGGGTAACTTGATGTGCTGGCGTCTGTACATTCTACTTGATTATAGTATTACGAAAACTCGGACTACTCATGAACATAAAAGGATTGTGCCAACTTTTACATGTCCAATTGATTATTCTACACCACTATTTTTTATTAGTACAAAAAAAACAGGGCTGTATCCGTACCTGTTAGATACTGATCATATTTGCGTAATCAAAAGTAAAAAAAAACGAAATTCTATTTTTAAATATGCCACTATTTAGTTAAACTTAAATAACGAAAACAGCTGTTGGAGGCGGGGCATGCTTGAGCGAGATCACGCGAACGCGACCGAGAGATGACACTATACTCCATCCGAGTAGGTAGTTAACTAAAGGTAAACAATCTTGACAAGTCTTTTTACATTTAAATACAACTACTGTTTAAACAAATTGTTTAATTGATCATGTTAATCGTTTTTGTTGTATCTAAATTTGTTTTCAGCTGCATTTTATTTTTAAACTGTGTTATTAAACTAAAAATACATGTCAAAATTGTTTACCTTTTGTTATCTACCTAATCGGATGGAGTATATGTAAATATGAATAGCTTGTACAATATTTCCGTAAATTGGGTGACTTTTTGGGATATAAACAAACGCTAATGAGAATACCGTCTAGAATAAGCTCTTTAAGTATTTGTAGGTACTATAATTAAAAAATTGTGGTGTATATTCGGCCAAAGGGTGCCGTTCTTGATTTTTATTTTTAATATTCCAGGTATCCCGCGCATTTAACGAGGTATGCATGCGGCTTCTAAACCGAGGCTTCATGATGATAGAGAGACGTCATGCCATGGCTCTGAAGACTGTGAAGGCACAGCTTCCTCGAAGGGAGTCCGAGCGACGGTACCTGTACACTCGTTGTCATTAACCTCTTACTAACAAACACTGGATAAAGCTATGATACACTAACAACTGTATAACTTAACATTTTTGAAGTATGTGGAAAGCACTCTACACACCAAAGCCGCATATGTTGGCAACATTTTGCCGGCGGGCTAGGTTTGCGGCTTCAGACATTGCAAGTCGTAAAATTTGCCGGCGGCATGTCGGCGGCTCGACATCAGAAACTTATATGGCAGTTAGTAATTGTGTCGCCGGGCAACTGGGGGTCGAGTCTGCTATTGCAATCGTGCCTCAATGACCGGTCAATGATCGATTTTTGACGTATAACGTCAAACTTATGACACATTTCCCATACAAAAACTGTCAAAGTTGTCAAATATTCGATCAATGACCGGTCATTGAGACACGA
The DNA here is from genome assembly GCA_921972225.1 of Euplexia lucipara. Classification (NCBI taxonomy): domain Eukaryota; kingdom Metazoa; phylum Arthropoda; class Insecta; order Lepidoptera; family Noctuidae; genus Euplexia; species Euplexia lucipara. The sequence goes on along the minus strand of OV179168.1, from coordinate 2,643,176 downwards.
TTGCAATAGCAGACTCGAGCCCCTGAGCGCTTGCGTACGCTTGCCGCTGGCAAGCCGCCGACGTGTCGGCGGGCAAAACGCGCGCGTGAATGTTGCCGCATGCTTCTTTCAACATAAGCCGCCAGGTTGTGTCGGCGGGCTGTGTCGGCGGGTCGGCGGCTTTGGTGTGTAGTGCGCTGAACAGATCTCGGCACAATACTTGGTTGGATAAGTTTACTTACTACATAATTTTAAACCTCGGAGTGTTGAAATTGTAATGGAAGGATAAACATGTCGGTTTGACATGTTATTATATCTATGCTTCTATACTGATATTATAAGGAGAAAAGATTTACTTATAGTTCTTTTTGTAGATAGATAGATAGATAAAGCATTTATTTAGTGCATACTAAAGACATAGACCATCACACATATGTAACAAATGAACTGAAAATTAAAAGGTACTGGACCGTTTTGAAAAAATCTTTCTTCATTGGGAAGCTACACTATCCCCGGGTGACTTAGGCTACTTTCTATCCCTATATTCCTACGGGGACGGGAAGGAGCAGAAACTACGTGGATGAAACCGCATGACGTCCGCTAGTTGTCATGTACAGACGCCAGCACATCAAGTTACCCCAATGTGTCAAATTTATTGATCGTTTTTCAACTTTATGTCAAACAGAATAACGTTCATATTCAATTGGGAGAATTTGACACATTGGGGTAACTTGATGTGCTGGCGTCTGTACAAAGGCTGTCAAACCACCAAATATATTCTTAAAAAAAAAATATGAGACTTGAAATCTGTCCTTAATCATCTCATTATACAATGTACAGAGGCTAGCACAGCAAGCTACACCAATGTGTCAAATTTCTTTAATGTTTTTTCAACTTTATCACAAAAATAATAAGGTTCATATTCCATTGAGAAAATAAGTCTGTACATGTGAAAGTCGCGACATGTAAAAGTGTTTGTATGAACCTATTCACAGAAATAAATATCAATTTAAAGTAAAGTAAGAAAACTTTCTATACCAAGAGGTCCAGAATAATGTACAGACGGCAACACATCAGTCTACCCCAAACTGTCAAATTTTCCCAATTGAAAATGAACCTTATTACGTTTAGAATAAAGTTGAAAACCTATCAAAGAAATTTGACACATTGGTGTAGGTTGATGTGCTGGCGTCTGTACTAAACATAAAGAACCAGGAATTGCGTCGAAATCTGCTCCACACTGTATTATAAGGGTGAATTCACACGAACACACATAACAGCATTTTTATGAATCTGTTTTTCCGTGATTTTAGAGCATTACTTGTAATCTACTTTGGACTAACCATACATACATGAAATACTCACGCTTTTTTTCTCATGGGGGTAGGCAGAAACGGCACCTGCTAAGATCCATACTGCTTTTGCTTCGTTTAAGTTTTTTTAATCTGTGTGCCAAACGAGAATCTAATAAAAAAATAAAACGTTAGTAAATTGCGTACGATTTAGAAACTCGTTCGTTAAGATGAAAGTTAAACACTTTAAACCAAAATTCATGGATCAAGACCTGCTTCAAATCAGTTCAAAATGGTTTAAACCGTACATTGATGAATGAATGAATGAACGAACTCAATCAAACAATCATTTATTTGCTGTTAGAGCTATTAGACTAATAACAAAGACATATTTAATTTATATTTATCTATTTTATATATTTTAATTTTTTGTACTATGTGTGTTTTTGTTATTTTGTATGTTTGTCAACCATAAAGGTTTTTTTTTGTTGATATTTTTTAGATTTGTGTTTAGTTTTAGTTTTTTTTTTTTTTGTTTTGAAATGTACAACAACTTAGGTTAGTTTACCTGTCATGTTGTACATGTATATTTAAATGAATAAATGTTAAATAAATAAATGTTAAATATTAAATCAATGTAGTGTTTAAATCATTTGAACCGTTTTAAACCAAATTATAACGGGCGTCAATCCACAGGTTTTGGTAGAAATATGTCTTCAATCGACACCTGGGTCGTATAGTGTTTTAGTTAATGGGACATTTGACAAAACTTTAGTTTTTAGTTTCCCTCCTCTAGATTATAAGAAAATATTCGACACGTATTTTTTCTTTTTCACGTAGGTAATCAAAAAGTAACGGCGATACATAGAGTCAAAATGTCGCATGACGTCACTAGCCAGTACAGTTTATACTAGACTAGCAGACGTTACGCAGTTTCACCCGCGTAGTTTTCGTTCCCGTGGGAATAGGGGGATAAAAAGTAGCCTATGTCCATCGGGAATACTGTAGCTTTCCACCAGTACAATATTTTTTTTAAATTGGATCATTAGTTCCGAAGATTACCCCCTACATACAAACTTACAAACATACAAACTTACAAATTTTACCTCTTTATAATATTAGTATAGATAGTATAGAAGTATAGATAATGACGTTACAAGCCCCCTCTCCTCTACTTTAATGCGCTTAATCTAAGATGTTTTCCATCAATTTCAAAAAGAAAAAAATACGTGCCGAATATTTTCTTGTAATCTAAATGACGAACAAAAAACTAAAATGTTGTCAAATGAGTACCCCATTGTTGATATAAACTTAAAATTAAATTACTCAATAGTGTGAAACGAATTAGACGAGGACGAGGCGGTTAAAACAAAACATTTGTAGAGGATTTTGTCGTAAATTTTAAGTTGTTTGTTACCTACAAGAGGTCCAATGTTTTTGATGTATTGCAATTAATACATTCGTCATCTTGAGTAACTAGTAATTTCCTAAAGTAACGTGAAAATTCCCTTCAAAGAACACCGGCGAGGGAATTGTTGATAAAATTATTAAGCGTCTACGTATGTCACCGTAATAGATACCAACGAAATAATGTACGAAGTTTTATCAAATCAATCATAAGGCCTATTAAAGTCTGGAAAAAAAATCTTCATAATTGAGAGCTAAATTGACTAGATTATTGATGAAATAAATAATCATAGCTTTGTGTTTTTTTTCTTTCTGGCTTGACTTCATGGCTTTTGGATTAGCTATACTTTTAATGTTGCCATACTTATAATATAAATCTTAGTCAAGTTGCTTAAAATGATTGGCTTTACATAATGCATTGATATACTTAGGAAATATATGTCTGCATCAGAATACAAATGTTAAAATAAACACGATTGTTTGTGCTAAGATTATAGCGGACATAGCCTATTATATAGTCATAACCTCTAAAACTTAAAAATAAAATATCTTTAATTCCTGACTTCCTATAAAACTTTATCCAAATCAAAAAACTGTTCAGAAATTCAAACTCTATACTTTTAGATATTTTTCATAGGCAGACGCAAAAAAAAAATGTCAACAAAAATTTGTTTGGGAGTTCGCCGGTGTTCTTTCTGTTTCTATTCAGCCCTGAGTTATTCAACTCGTCTGACGGTCGGAGTTCTGCAGGGCTATTTAGGTATCTTTTCTTTGTCATAAACTAACTGGCGTCCAGTTGCGCACCGAACTTAATATTACAACTGAGACAGAGTTATTACAAAAAATTGGTATTGCACTTTAAGTAGACTTCAAATTACGGTGACTACCAGACGGGGCACGGTGCGCTTCGTCACATCTCTGCGAGTGCGCATCATTGATCGATACACACTGATGATAGCCAATAGGAAACTAGCTGTTTGATAGTTATTCGTTGAACAATTTGCCCAGTGATCATCACCATGAACTGTCAACGAAGACACGCAAAAGCCCCGGGGCTCCAGTCTGCTATTGCAATCGTGTCTCAATGACAGGTCATTGATCGAATATTTGACAACTTTGACAGTTTTCGTATGGGAAATGTGTCATAAGTTTGACGTTATACGTCAAAAATCGATCATTGACCGGTCATTGTTTGATCTAATACACCAAAACAATTCTGTCAACTAGCTGAGGTGCGACGAAGCGGGGTACTGCGCTCTGATTGGTCCTTTCAAGGTCATTTGGTTATAGTTTTTTTTTTATATTATAAACTAGTGCTTGACTGCAATCCCACCTGATGGTAAGCAGTGATGCAGTCAGTGATGGTGAAGCGCACTAGTTTATTAAGAACCTATTCACTCTAGGCTTGAAGACACCTAAATTATAATCTGACGGGAAGACCGCAGCAGGCAAGTTGTTCTAGTCCTTCGATGTACGCGGTATAAACGACGAAGCGAAACGCTTTGTCCGAATCGTAAATTGGTACATCATGGGTTACGTTTACTTTTAAAATAGAGAGAAAGAGATAGTGAATAAATTACTTTCAGAAGAAAGAGATGATGATCTTTCACCTTTGGCAGGATGTCTTTGACATTCAAATATGACCAGTATAAGATGAACTCCGATAAATGATGTCAGAAAATTAATATTATTATGATTATGTACTATCAACAGCTTACCGATGAAATGTTATGCCATCTTTTTGAATACTCGAAGTCTGGCTATTTTTACTACACCAACGTATTGTACAAGGGGCCATTATTATATTTATTTTCTTAAGATTTTATGGAATAAACGCGGAAGTGTTTACAGCTCACGTAATTGGTCGGAACTAATTCGAATTAGTTGCCTAGCGACCTACATCAGCCCCCCTAGCCAAGTTACAAACGATTCGTATCTATTCTCTTTCTACAATCGAGAACGCCTCAAATCCCTTTGTTTTGACCACGTGACGTAGCGAAAGGTGATAAGTCACGTGGTCAAAACAAAGGGATTTGAGGCGTTCTCGATTGTAGAAAGAGAATAGATACGAATCGTTTGTAACTTGGCTAGGGGGGCTGATCTATATGTCTGATGTGTTGACAGATATCGGTTGCCTGTTATGCGGCGTCTATGGGCTGTATGGTCGTTGTTGAGACACGATTGCAATAGCAGACTCGACCCCCTGCTGCGCGCCTGCTAGCGCCCGGTTAATGTTAAAATGGCTTTCTAGTAGGTACATGAGACTCACAAATAACTGTGAGATTCTGGTGACCAACACCACAGCCTACCCCTAAGAGCAGAACAGGCGTGATGTTATATTTATGTCACTAAAAAAAAGAACTTTATACAGCGTTTATTAGTAAGGGTACAAACAAAACCCATATCACCTAAAGTGCAAAATTTAATGATTTAATGACATGTTCAGGGCTATATCGGGAGGGCCGCACCATCATTCAGTAGCATCCCAACTTATCCCGCAACCGGAGACTCCTCTAATCAGCGCCAGCCATGAACTACGTAGGTACGGTGTCGGTCAACTCTAAAACTCGGCTTCAAGCCTGTCTTCCTGGATACATCTTTCATTAAAGACTGAGACAGCAATTGTTCTTGCTGTGTCGTGATTATTGATAGTGGTACAGGATCGTGGCTTGATATATTAAACTAGAGTTGTGACAATCTAAGAAGTACGATTTGACAGCTGCCAAAATATTTTAAGTATGTAGTGTAATGAAAAAGAATCGGAATTTGTTTCTTATCGATTAAAAATAAGTGGCCAATTGTATTTAGATTGCTATAAACTGATTTTTAAGGAATACCGTTTTGTTTCACGCACGATATTGTAATACTGATAATATAATACAACCATGTAATACTGATAATATGATACATTTATCTCATTTTATATCTCAAAATCGATTTAATTCGGTTAAACAATAGTGAAATCGATTTTGGGATATGTCGTGTCGGAACATTAATCAACGATGAATACGTGTTTTCGAGTGCAATTATTTCAATGTAAAGTTAAACTTAACGCTTACTAATCTTACTCGTCATAGGTATCATAGGAAGGATGGATGGATAGGTATATTAGGATTATGAATTTCAATTTCTTACGCAGTCGTACAAAGTTATCGTGACACAAAAAGATAGAAACGTCAAATCGTTCTTCTTGGATTGTACCGAATATAGCTAAGACCGCAGCACCGCTTGCATGGTAGTCTATACTAACACCTGGCCAGATACTAACAGTAAAATCAAGTTTATTAAACAATTATTCTTTTTATATCTTTTGCGATGAAATTGTTACAGCACAGTGAGAACATTGCTTTATAGTTTCAGAACAGACTATTTCAATGTTTAAGCGTTATGTTTCAGATACCACCATCTTTCCCGCCATTGTGACATCCTGACGTCCATAGAGACGCGTATCTCTATGCTCAACATGACGTATACCAAGTTCATAGACAATGGACTCTGCTGCTTTATACCCGGCAAGGTCAGTAGAATTTGCCATAGCAATAAGCGAAGTATGTTGCCATAATTTGTAATTGAACACTGTGACTTGATTGGAATTTTAGTTAAAAGGGTTCAAGCATTTTGGTATGGAACCTGGACCTGGCATATCGGACCCAGGATCAGTGTCCCTTACCCATATAGTGTGTATGTATGATTTAGCCGAAGAACGTCCACTGCTAGACATGAGCCTCCTCCAAGAGTCGCCACAACAACCGCTCGTTACTCCTTCTATTGTATGCAGAAGCTTAAAAAAAAACAAAACGGCGAGTGTCGGATATTCCACAAATGTTAAATCCTCTTTATTGCCTATTACAGAAGTGAACGGAACGCAAATAGGTTTGTTTTACTCTATCTGGTCTACTAGGTCTATCTGTACCCTTGTACGAGTATTTAGCGTCTTATTTCCGGTTCGCTTTTCCTAAGAAATGCCATTCTAGCCATATTTCGTCGGGGAGGCGAAGTGTTGAGCTGGCAGCGAATGGATATGTATGAGAGATAAAGACTTGCCGCGCCGACCCAAATCTATATCTCTATCAATATAATAAAAAGGTAAAGTTTGTGAGTTTGCGAGTTTGTGACGTAGGTAGGGGATTTCTGGAACTACCGATTTTGATAATTATTTTCCAATCGAAAGCTGAAATAGGCAATAATTCACCAATAGAAAGGGTCGTGATGGCCCAGAGGTTAAGGCGCCTACGTCTCATGACCGAGGTTGTGGTTTAAATCCGGGCAAAAAAATGTGTCTTTTACAATTCATATGTACTTTCTAAGTTTATCTTAGACATCATTGACATCGGTAAAGGAAAACATCGTGAGGAAACCTGGACTTATAGTTATTATAAGTTTAAAATCGCCAATCCGCCTTGAGCAAGCGTGGTGATTAATTCTCGTGCCTTCTCTGTATGAGAAGATGTCTTTGCCTTGCAGTGGGACAGTAACAGGCTGGTATTATTATATTATTCATAGAAAGCTGCATCATTGCTGCATCATTGTTTATAATTGTTTGGTAGAAAAACATGTTACCTGCCTAGTTATTTATGATGCCACTAGTGGGGTCTGGTGACCTGTAACACAGGTTTTTTTTTTAAAAACCTACTTCAGGCACCAGCTCTCACAATGTGAATTATTATAGTTCAAAACTGTTAAGTGCTACAAAACCATTGTGAGAGAAAATAAATAAACTTATTATTATTATTATCATTTATGAGTGTCATCAGCATCATTTTTATTTTTAAAACTAAGAAGGAGTGGATGTTAAAGTACGCGTAGATACACGCGGACAAAGTCGCGAGCGAAGTTAAGTATGGAGTTTCTTGCCCATTCTTCTCCATACGAATCTACTTTTGGATGGGGCAAAATAATCATTTTTATATTTAAGTTAAATTAAGTTTGACGTTCAAAAGTGCCTTTATAACGGCCTAATTGACATGAATGAAATAAACAAACATATATTTAAAAACAAACTGTACAGGTGAAAGTTACAGTAAATATTTTAAACATTTTCTACAGGTAATAGACGAAATAAGACGAGTCCTAGCAATAGTAGAAACGTCGAGCACACCGCCGCGAGCTCACGAAGTGCTGCAGGAGCTGAGAGATATATCCAGCATGGCCATAGAGCACTTTGATGACAAGATATCTCCGGCCTTCAGGAAGAGACTGCAGGCAGGAGCCGTGCAGACCGCGACCAGAACATCGACCTGTAAGTTACGAGTTGTACAGACGCCAGCACATCAAGTTACCCCAATGTGACAAATTTCTTCATGATCACTTTTCAACTTTATGTCAAACAGTATAAGGTTCATATTCAATTGGGAAAATTTGACACATTGGGGTAACTTGATGTGCGGGCGTCTGTACAACAAATAATAAAAACATACAAAAAATCCGTAACAGAATACATACACGCACACACACGCGCACATACAACACACGCGCACACACAACACACACGTGTACACGCGCACATAATCAAACGCGCGCACACACACACACAAACACGCGCGTACACACACACCCGCGCACACACACACATATACACACACACACACATACACACATACACACACGCACACTATTTAGCTGAGTTGGTGGTTCATTGATGTCCCATCGATCCTGCATATTACTGGGTAATTAAATTTATCTATAATACTATAATATGTAAGTCATTGTAAGTGTTTAGAAATATATAAGTATGTTTATCAGTTGTCTAGTACTCATGGCACAAGCTCTGCTTACTTTAGAACTAGATGGCGTTGTGTGAAATATTAATTTTGATGTTCAAAAAGTGCTGAACTTCAGTCTAATTTAAATAAATGACTTTTGGTTATGCCACACCAATATTAATAACAATGTTCTCATCCACAGCAGTGCTCCCCCCGGTAGCTATTCGCCAGGAGATGATCCAACTGCGCAGGCGCTCTGTGCTGAACGCCAGACTGTCGCTATACCTCGCGGAACAGTACAAGAAGTTCTACACACGGGTTAGATAGTTCTTTTTATTGACCGTAGATGCCGCTTTACAATTCGGTATGTAAAGTATTTTTCAGCTATTTTTATTGTATTTTTATTTCGTTAAACATTTAATTTTAAGCCACTAATTTTAAGCTTTTTTTTTCCAAGTAACAGTTTTTTTAAATTACATTTTAAAGTATTATTCGTAATGACGTAATTTCGTAGACTGAATAGCTTTAAGTCTTTGCCACGTTTTCAGTACATACAAAAACACTAATAGATAACTTCAAACTTGACATTGTCAACAGTTGACACTTGACAGGTACGATTTTTAGACTAACAACAGTTTTTTTTTAAATTCATCTTGACTAACACGAAGGAAGTAGTCTGTTCAGGCTACATTATGACGTCATTTAGAGGCCAAATGAAAGTCAAATGGTTACAAGTGTTATAATGAAAATAAACACAATCTTGTGATATATGTAGAGAGCTAAAAATAAAAAAATAAGGCTTAAGACCCTAAAATCTCCAAATGGTTTTGGAATCAGTGTAGGTTAATATATCGAATTGTATGTGGTATTGTTGTTCTTAATTTACAATCCCAAGCAAGCAGGGGGTCGAGTCTGCTATTGCAATCGTGTCTCAATGACCGGTCAATGATCGATTTTTGACGTACTATAACGTCAAACTTATGTCACATTTCCCATACAAAAAACTGTCAAAGTTGTCAAATATTCGATCAATGACCGGGCATTGAGACACGATTGCAATAGCAGACTCAAGCCCCTGGTGCGATGACCTCTTTGTCAATGACAAGGTTGCATTTGTAATTGCAAAACTATACGAAAATTAAAAAGTCAAAAAAGAAAACATTAAATCGTCGAGTAATGTGCAACAAAGTTTAATATAGGCTATTTGACTAATTTATAAAGACTGACTTAAATTATTTATTTACTGGTGTTTAGACACCTTACAAATAATAACAATTTTAAAACAGTGGTTTGTTTAAACTGTCAAAACGCTCTATACAGCAACAATATGGCGTCGAGTCAGTCTAGTGATGTCACATGTTTATAAATGAACATTCGAGAGCAAGTTGAATCGCGCGATAACAGATAGTTAATTAAATGGCGTAACAGTTAATTAAGTCAAGCAAAACTTACCAGAAAACAAATATTTTTATTATCTTTGTATTTTTTATTGTCCACTGTCGGTCTGTCTGTCACCAGGCTGTATCTCATGAACCGTGATGGCTAGACGGTTGCTGCTGTAATAACAAATACTAAATTTTGCCGTTTTTTTTTGCTACGATGGTACGGAACCCTTAGTGCGTGAGTCGCAATTGCAATTGGCCGGTTTTTCAAATTAATTATCTAGGTACATGCCCTGGGCGATTGTCATGGTTTTCCATTTCTCATATCATTATCGGAAAAAGCAGCTGTTACTGGATGTATTCAAGTACTATTTTTTTTCTACGACAAGATATTTAATAGTTATGACATTATTATAGATGATGCGGTATAAAAAGTTGGCGGGGCAACAACAAAAGACTATCAGAAGACTCCACAGGAAGACGCGGCACCAAGACAATGCTATCGGTAAGATACCATTTTATTATTACTAGAAATAAAGATAAAATAGCTCAAAGACAAAAGTACAGACCATCTTTCATGGGGTACTGTTTAAATGTTTCAATAAAATACCTCTTGAAATTTAAAACTTACATTAAAAGTACACTTTGTAAACAGGCATGTTACAAATTAGAGGATTATATTCAAGATAATAATGCTTGGCAACATGCTGGTCCAGCTCCATATGGCAATCTAGGAACTTGACAAAATCAAACTTGTTACATTTCTAATTATTTAATTTGCTTTATTTTTTCTCTTAACACTCACGCTGTTCGGCTGTTTTTTTTTTATTATTATTTATTTAATATTTGCTTGATTTGTTAAATGATAAATGATACATGATATTTATTTTTGTAAATAGGTTTTAACAAACACTTTTACACGTCGCCTTTTTTAGTAAATGGGATCGGTATTTCACTATTTGACTACTCTGAGAAGAAACACCGAAAGAAACTCAGAGGTCATAGTCTCTTTTAAAGTCCAGACATTATCTTGGTCAAATCATGTAAGATCCATGCAGATTAGTGTCTGAGATGGTCTTTTGAAGAAAGAACCACACAGAATGAGGGGACCAGATCAGTCAGTGCAAGCATTTGTCAGTAATCGTGAGCTCAACTCGGAACGTGAGGAGCTCCACGTGCCGACGAACAATACCAAAGAAAGAACATTTGGGTTGGTCCCATAAAGAACTCAAACTGCCAGACAAAATGTAAAATAAATAAATTAAAGAACTTAAAAAGATTTAGAAACGAAAATCTAAAAAAATAAAAACAGAATCCACATAGTCCTTACATTCACAATAAAAGAATCTATACATATAATACAATTGTAGAAAAGTGGTGTCTGTACAATGGAAATATATAAAAAAAAAGTAGCAGGGGTTGTTATTATATCGGTGCCGAACCCGAAAATGTATTTTTTTTTTTTTTGTCTGTTTGTCGGTATGTTTGTGCACGCTAATATCAGAAACGGCTCATTCGATTTAGTTGCGGTTTTCAAGCTTCACTTAACATTTAGTGTTTATTTCATGTTGATCGGTTCATAAATAAAAAAGTTATGTCAATTTAAAGAATCACGGCGAACATTTGTTAAGGTATTCTATCAGAGTACGTAAACGCCTCGCGCCTGCTGTTCCGTGGCTATATAAAGCGCGCTGAGAGCCGCGCCGCTGCCATTGGCTGAAGGTCTTAATTTTTTAAGTCATCTCCACAGGAATTCCTGGTTAAGCTGTACACGTCCTCTTCTACGACTCGACAGCGAGATGCCCCTCAAATAAAAAAATAAAAAAAAAAACGCGCCGCTGCCATTAGGATTCAGTTATTCGTAGCGAACGCACGTATCCTGGAGACTATTATCATCTATGTATGGAAACGCAACGCAAATACCAACTTGCGAAAGTCCAAGCAGCAACAATAAACGCTGAAATTTTGAGCTATGTTCCGGGGGATTATGTTGAGTAAATCTCCATCCAACAGAGTCATGGAAGAAGGAGAATCTACAAGCTACCCAGTAGAATTTTTAGAATCCCTCAATGCTCCTGGACTACCAGCAAATACAATAAAATTAAAAGTAGGCGTACCCATAATGCTTCTTAGAAATTTAAGTCCCCCAAAACTTTGCAATGGCACCAGGATAAAAGTGACCAATTTACAACGAAATCTGATAGAAGCAGAGATTTTAACAGGGTGGGGAAAAGGTGAAAATGTTTTTATTCCTCGGATTCCTCTCATTCCAAACAATTTTCCTTTTAGTTTTAAACGAGTCCAGTTTCCAGTCAGCCTTTGTTTTGCGATAACAATTAATAAAGCCTAAGGTCAGACGCTGAAAGTTGTAGGTGTAGATCTAAGTATCAGCTGTTTCTCGCACGATCAGTTGTACAGACGCCAGCACATCAAGTTACCCCAATGTGTCAAATTTTCCCAATTGAATATGAACCTTATTCTGTTTGACATAAAGTTGAAAAACGATCAAAGAAATTTGACACATTGGTGTAACTTGATGTGCTGGCGTCTGTACGTGGCTCTGTCACGGGTTAGCAATCCAAGGAGCCTGTATGCTTTCATCCCCGATGGCCATACGTCAAATATCATGTACAGAGAAGCATTACTGTAAAGTAAATTTTTAGCTACCCAAACGACGGTCTATGTAATTCAAAATATGCTGCCCGAAAAGTCACTATTCCACGTGGACGAAGTCGCGGGCACAGCTAGTATATAATATACTTTCTAAGTAAAAATACATGTCAATATACATTCAAATATGTCAACAGTGTAAATAATAAAATGTTAAATAATAAACCGTGATTTCAATATGAATTTGTAAATGTGAGAGTACCATGTATCTATCCACATAATCTAAGGTTAAGCTACGGTTGACGATGTTGGGACCACACCCACCTGTGGATGGGGACCATTCATTACATATTATCAAGAATCCTCCTTGCCTCGGAAAGCACGTTAAGCCTATGAAAGTAATTTTTCATTTGTGGTTTCAGTGGAGTTGAAGAAGCGTATAGAAGAATGCGATATAAAGTATGCTGAATTGACGCACACCAATCAAGCGGCCGGAGGGAAGACTATTAATGGTAAATACTCAGTGCTGCCAATAAAAATTCTCTCATTCCCCGCGTGACTTTTTTGTTGTAGATATTACCCAACATAAAATAGTTGTAGCCTGGATTCCCCGAAATTCCCCGATTTATGTCATTCCCCGGGCATTACCCGTGCCAACCCTCTATTCCCCGCAAATCGGGGATTTTCCCCGCAATTGGTAGCGCTGTAAATTCTGTTATTTATTGTATGGTATCGATGGAAGCTGGATGAAGTTGAATTGTCCAACTTTCGGGATTATGATACGTACCCGACAAATGTTTGTGTGATGAGCACGATCGTTTTTTCTGTGTCTGAGTGTAATTTATCTATAATATGTATGTATTTAGAAATATATAAGTATGTTTATCAGCTGTTTAGTACACATAACACAAGCTCTTAGCTTAGCTTGGGACTAGATGGCGTTTTGTGAAAAGTTGTGAAATATTTTTTTTTTTTTTTTTTTGTGTGTTTTTTACTCGATTACTCCGTCATTTATGGATTGATTTTCAAAATTCTTTATTTATTTGATAGGGTATATTACCAGGTTGGTCCCATGTCAAAACTCAGATCTGATGATGGATCCTCGAGGAATTGTGGGAACTCTTCAAATAATATACCGATTTTTAGCAGGTTTTCTTTAGCAATTTGTTAACCAATTTCAATATTACTTTCAACTTTTGAAAGACACTTTAGGACTAAATTCGAAGAAACTAAGTACGAAGTACCGTCTAAGTTAATCTTAGACATCATTGACATTGGTGAACTAAAACATCGTGAGGAAACCAGGACTTATAGTTTATATGGGACCAACTCAAATGTTCTTTCTTTGGGATTGTTCATCAGCATGTGGAGCTCCTCAAGTTCCGAGTTGAGCTCACGATTACTGACAAAAGTTTGCACTGACTGATCTGGTCCCCTCATTCTGTGTGGTTCTTTCCTCAAAAAACCATCTCAGACACTAATCTGCATGGATCTTACATGATTTGACCAAGATAATGTCTGGAATTTAAAAGAGACTGTGACCTCTGAGTTTCTTTCGGTGTTTCTTCTCAGATTAGTCAGATAGTGAAACGCCGATCATATACTAGTTAAAAAAAATGACGTGTAACAGTGTTTGTGAAAACCTCTATATAGAAATAAATATCATTTATCATTTATAACTCTGAAATCGCTAATCGGCCTTGAGTAAGCGTGTTGATCAATGGCCTTTGTCCTGCAGTGGGACAGTAACAGGCTATATTTATAACAGACTAGCAGACGTCCCGCGGTTTCACCCGCGTAGGTCCCGTTCCCGTGGGAATACAGGAATAAAAAGTAACCTATGTGTTAATCCAGGGTCTCAGCTAAATCTATACCAAATTTTATTAAATTCCGATCAGTAGTTTTTACGTGAAAGAGTAACAAACATCCATCCATCCATTCATACTCACAAACTTTCGCGTTTATAATATTAGTAGGATATTATTTATTTCATATAAGCAAATGTGTGTGTACTTTGTAATATGTAAATGTTTTCAGCGAGTGCAGCGGGTGAGGGCCCAAGCACATCGTCCCAGTCACTGCGTCACTTCTCGTCACAGATAAAGTTGGACCTGTCTGTGCTGCCCATCGGAACATCCAAAAGAAACAATAAACGTAAGATACATTTAATATTTGACTGGCCTGTTGGTCTTGTAGCTAGTAAACCCTGACTGCTATGCCAGAGTTCGTGGGTTCGGTTCCCACCCAGGACAAATGATTGTGTGATAAGCATGATCATTTGTTCTGTGTCTGGGTGTAATTTATCTATAATATGTATGTATTTAGAAATATATAAGTATGTTTATCAGCTGTTTAGTACCCATAACACAAGCTCTTAGCTTAGCTTGGGACTAGATGGCGTTGTGTGAAAAAGTTGTGCAATATTTATTTTATATTATTTATTTAACCCTTCAATCGTGTCAATTAGGGACACAATAGAAAGACAATGACAGCCGGTGTCCTCTTGGGGTTTAATGAATTAAGTGGATGTCAATCTAGTCTCACAGCAAATATGTAATTACTAGCTACCCGGCAAACTTTGTTCAGTTCTATAATTAATTTATGTTATCTAAACCCTCACCTTAAGCTAAAATTAAGAAGGTAACACCCTTCTTAATTTTAGCATAGGGTGAAAAACCGTGACCTGCTGTCGCCCATTTTTCCAATAGATGGCGCTGAAGTCAATATTTTTGTTTCTTTTTGTGTGTAAATAGCACATTATTTATTTCGCTTTAATTAAGAATGGCAATTTGGGAGATTTTGAGGAAATCATCAGCTGCTACTACGACTTACTAATGTGCCGATTACACATAAAACAAAATAACCTAAACATGTTCAGTTCAGCGCCATCTAGCGAGAAAATGGGCGACATCAAGTCTTATGTTTCACTTTAAACTCCCGTACACTAACAGCAAATAGCAAATAAACTTGTGTTAAGGGTGATGCTGCAGGGTCTTGCGGGTTTGGTGCAATAGAAATTTAGGCGGGCTTGAGATCACGTCAATTGAACGTTATGTATGTAACAAACTAACCAATATGACAGCGTGCGCAGAAACAGAATTAGCGTGCGCATCGAATCGCGTGTCCCGCCCCTAAGCTTAGCTAGTGATGCCACTTTCCTACTTCATACATTATCAATTACTCTAGTTTACATTTCGTTAAATCTGTTAATACTTATTGTTAATAATTTATTTGTAATTCTGTAGTTATGGTTTTTACTCAATTTTATTGAATTTTTGCTGTGCCCTACAGGGTCCATGATTGTACGTAGCTTTAAGCACTATTTTAAGATCTCTTTTACATTGTGGAATGCAAATAAATAATATGAATATTAAGCGCGTCGCTAACAACTTGGTCAAAATCCTTCTTCCACAGTACTGTCAAACATGAAACCACGAAAACCGATGATCAAGATGCCGAGCCTTTCCGAAGACGACTCGGGGCCGCCCGCCAAAATTAAAAAGATTGATGAAAGTCGTGTCAACTCCATGCCGTCAACTTCCGTTGAAAACCACAGCCCAAGGACCCGTTCACAGTCTACTTTTGCCAAAATAAAAAGAATCACTAGCGAAATAACTCATTTAAATAATATGTCGTCGGTTTTTGAACACAGCCTCAAACGCCCTCTGGAATTGAGACTTGGACTAAACGTACCCGACAGTAAAAAACAGAAATTAGATTAAGTGCCAAATTGAACTTTATTGCGTTTTAGTAAGGCCGAGAATTGGGTTTGTTTGCAAGATGATTTGACGTGTGGATTTCGTATATATATATATTGTAGTGTTTGGGTAGAAAAAAATAAAAAAAAAGTTTGTCTGGTGAAGTGGAAATTTATTTTCGACTTTTCGTAATCTCCACTATTTTCTTAGGCTATTAAGGTTTTTATCATAGTTTACTATTTGCTAGCTGCGCGTGCGCTGGGTGCATGATAGTGCGCATACTGTTTGTTATACAATTGCGAGATTAGCTAAACTATATACAATAGTGAATACTGAGCAATATTTAGAACTGGCAAATGTCTAGGGAAAATGAAAAATATAATAATTAAATATGTATACACAGGCTGGAACAAAAATTCACGCACATATATAAACCATAAGTTTAGTAAATAGTCCTGGACCCCACAGCGTTAAAAATTTTCGTCGACTTAGGGGGCTTGATTCAACTTAAGTCCATGTACAGATGCCAGCACATCAAGTTACCCCAATGTGTCAAATTTTCCCAATTGAATATGAACCTTATTCTGTTTGACATAAAGTTGACAAACGATCAAAGAAATTTGACACATTGGGGTAACTGACTGGCCTGTTGGTCTAGTAGTTAGTGACCCTGACTGCTATGCCGGAGATCGTGGGTTCGATTCCCACCCAGGACAAATGTTTGTGTGATGAGCGCGATCATTTGTTCTGTGTCTGGGTGTAATTTTATCTATAATATGTATGTATTTAGAAATATAGAAGTATGTTTATCAGCTGTTTAGTACCCATAACACAAGCTCTCAAGCTTAGCTTGGGACTAAACGGCGTTGTGTGAAAAGTTGTGGAATATTTATTTATTTATTATTTATTTATTTATTTAACTTGACGTGCTGACGTCTGTACAACATGTTTTGTATTAGGTGCATACGCGTCCGTTCAACTGAGCCTGATCCCATACAAAACGGGTGATTTATTTATAGACAAATAGAAAGTAAGAGAAAGAAACAAAATAATATTTATTGGCAACAGTAAAAAATTAATGGTATGCCGCATGTCTCACTGCTGCGCCAAAAGGCTCATTTCAGCAGTAATGCCAGACATATGATGTCATCTTATACGCTGAATTGAACTGAATAAATGTGGTTACAGAACCACATTTATTCAGTTCCACTGGGACTATTCCCTTAATGTATTTTTTGGTTGATAAGGAATCAACTTATTGTGTTACATATAAAAATTTCGACGTTGGGGAGTCAAAAATTATGTACAGAGGCCGTCACAAAGCTACCCCAATGTGTCAAATTTCTCTGATAGTTTTTCGACTTTATAGCAAACAGAATAAGGTTCATGTTCAATTGCGAAAAGTTGTCAGTTTTGGGGTAGCTACAAAACAAAACTCGTGGCACGAGTATGTGCGACAATCTTCCTCCCATCCCATATTTTAATATGATTTAATTTAGATATTAGGAACACGTAAAATTGTAGATCGCAATATATGTCTAAAATTTGCATGTTGTCATTCGTGTATGACGTAGAATAATCTAAATAGTTATAGTGATTTTTTCTTCGTATTTTGCAAATATATGGCTATAATTCTTAGATATTAGATTATAATTCTGATTATTCTGCGCCTTTAGTGACTGTCATTATATTGTTAGTGCATAATTAGACAGAAATTATACTGGTAAAAATCTAAGTACAACTTTATAACTAATAAAATCTTTTTACTGTAATTGTGGGTATTCTTACATTGACAATCAATGATATTATAAGTAAAAAGGTGTAGATAGGTTATAAACACTCAGAAAGCGACACGTTAGAATGTGGCTAACTAGCAACACTTCACCTCAGTGTCGCCTCGTCCGTCAACGGACGCGTGCGTGCGTTAGTGTGCCGTTTTTGGAGATCGAATGTTGTTTAGGTAACCTATCTACACCTTTTACATATAATGTCATTGTTGACACATAACAATATCGCCTTGAAAACTTTACATAAGTTATGTATTGACCTATTTAGTAAAAAAAGCAACAACTAGTTGAGTAACGTTTATTTTTATTTATAAGCATTATAGAGGTTGGGTTTCACGAGATAACACCATCCCCATTCTTATTTGAACCTTATGAAGATTATGTAAAAGTAACGTTTCGCGTACGCTCGTGATTTGCAACGACTAGAGGAATATATTTATGTGTGTTACAAACTAAAGTGAAATAGTTAAGCTCTGGCAATACTGATACTTAATCTGCTCTCGCAGAAGATCCTACGTCCTGTCTCACGAAGACCTCAGTGTTGCCCGAGCTTTAAAAAACAATAAATTAAGCGAGATAATAGTAATAAGTTGTATATGCTTCGTAATGACACTAATCTTATCGTTGTAGTCTCAGACCAATAAAGAAGGAAGAGAGCACGTCGCGAACATCAAAAGTGAAGCCACATTTATCAAACTTTCTCCCTATAACTTGGGGAATATTTTGTTATGCTGTAGTTAATATTGTACGGACGCCAGCACATCAAGTTACCCCAATGTCTCAAATTACCGAATTAAATATGAACCTTATCTTGTTTGACATAAAGTCGAAAAACGATCAAAGAAATTTAACACATTGGGGTACGTTGATGTGCTGGCGTCTGTACAAGTCATGAAAAGTAAGATAATGTAGAGTTTGGTGTTGTACCTCAATGGTATTAAATGCATTTAAAAGGAAAACAGAAATATTTATATCAAAGTAAGAAATCTTATATAAGTTTAATCGAATGGGAAAATTATAAATCATATCATGGCAACCCTCGCACTACACAACAATGCCACTGACCATGGTTTTAGTGTAGGTGTGTGCGTGAGTGTGTATTTTACTTGCAGGAGCACGGTTTTGTGGCTTCACTTTTGATGTTTGCAGCGCGTCGTCTTCCTTTTTGTGTCGATTTGAGGTTGTAGTTTAATCAACCAATTTATATAAGTAGTTTTTTTACTTAAACTTAAACTATTAGAATATACACTTTTTTTTCGTATTGATTGAAACTGTAGGTATGTCAAAATCCGCCTAGTTCTTTTTTTTTATTATACTTTTAAATTCGGAATTTAGTTTTAAAAAGCGAATATAGTAAAGAAATCCTATTCGACCAGTCTGTCTAAATTATCGGAATTGAATAACAGGGATGTTAGTACGATATTTTTCCAATAATTATTAGAAGCCAGAGTTTGGTAAATACGGTTTTTTTTCAATAATATACTTCGGTGCAAATAAATTGAGCCACTTTCCTTTTTCATGTATGACCTATAACTATACTAATAAATTATAAAGAGGAAAGATTTGTATTTTTGTATGTAACGACTAAACTTGAAAACAACTGAACCGACTTCAAAAATTCTTTCACCGTTGGAAAGCTACGTTATCTCCGGGTGACATAGCGTCGTTGATAGTGCAATTCCGCGTAACTACAATTGTTAAATACTGCGAATATACACCTTATCACAGTCAGCGAAGGTGTATATTCGCAGTATTTAACAATTGTAGTTACGCAGAATTGCAGTATCCACGACGATAGGCTATTTTTTATCCCTGTATTACCACGAGTACGCGAAATTCGCGGGTGAACCAGCGTGACGACGACCCTTAGTGATTTATATTCTTTGAACTAGAAAACGTAAGAATTCGAATCACACATCGCTTAAACATTTAATGAATACCCTTTACAATGAGGTTAAAATGATTGGAGTAGGTGATCTTAAGCTTTATTAAATGATTAATCTGGCTCTGATAGAAAAATGGTGATTTCGATAGAAATTTTAGTAAAAAAACGTGAAAATGGAAGTGTCTCGATTTGTTTGCTCCCAAGTGTACGTAACAGCCATAGTTATTATGTCTATATTATTTTGTTTTATTACTTTTAGATTTGGTTGCCTACTGCTAACTTTTCTTATAAAAATAAATATATTGTATACCTTTAAAATGTTTTTATTTTATCCTTCATTAAAACAATCCAGGTTCTTAATAATTAATCACAATCTAGGCTAGATTGTGTGTGTTTGTTTAAATTGCTTATTAGAAAAACTAATTAAAAATTTAAACCTAACCTATTTTGTGGACGGTATGTGAATATCAATGTATTAATTATTATATAGTCCATCAGTTAATTTTATTATAAAAAATAATACCTACACAAGTATTTGTTTTTGCTTTTTCTGGAATCAATGGAAAACTACTTAGATTAAGCGCATTACAGTCGGGAGGGGCTTATAATGTCAATAACTATATCTATACTATCTACATACATACATACATAAACTCACGCCTTTTTCCCATGGGGGTAGGCAGAAACTACAGAGCGCCATATGCTACGATTCTTACATACTATATATATATATATATATATATATATATATACTATACATACTATACTATCTATACTAATAATAATATTATAAAGAGGTAAAATTTGTAAGTTTGTAAGTTTGTATGTAGGGGGTAATCTTCGGAACTCATGATCCAATTTTAAAAATTATTGTACTGGTAAAAGCTACACTATTCCCGGTGGACATAGGCTACTTTTTATCCCCGTATTCCCACGGGAACGGAAACTACGCGGGTGAAACTGCGTGACGTCTGCTAGTTCGGTATAAACTGTATAGGATGTATCGCCGTTATTTATTGATTACTTAGGTGAAAAAAGAAAAAATATATGTGGCAACTATTTTCTTGGGACTAAACACTAAAAATTTGCCGACTAGTCTATTGCCATACTATACCACAAAAATAATAGAAATCGTAAACGGGCGGGGCACGCGTGCCAGTGGTCTTATGTGACAATGAGCCTACGCATTAATTACACTTGTCACTTATCTGATGTCAGTTACCACGTAGGTACAGGTTTCCTTTGACATGTGAGTTGAACTCTAAACACTTCGCTTAAAGTCTCTATTTCAATGTGTGGATTTTCAGTTGTTACCTTTTCGTATCAGTGGTCAATAACTTCCTTTTCACATAACATAACATTACGCCTGTTATCCCCAAAGGGTTAGGCAGAGTTGGAGCCATGAAATTTTACGTCACGTCGGGGTACCGCTAAAATAAGTACCTACATACCTACGAGATCTAGGAACATGCCTTACTTAAGCGGTACCTTGACGACTAAACCGCAGAACCAATTTTGATGAATTTTGGTACCTATATGGATCTGGAGAAAATAATAAGCTAAGTAGGTACACATTCGAAGCACAACACTACAAGGCCGAGGGGGTCGTAAGGGTGTTGAAGTCCTATTTCTACCAGTTTTCTGTTCCACTTACGATGTGAGCAATCAAATTCGTGTTGAAGTTACCTATCAGCTCAACCATTAATGATGGGAAGTTGCAATTTGTAAGGAAATCGTTAGGTATTTTTTAATATTAGTAACGTGCTATTCATGCATGAAAACAGTGATTGCAGAACTAAGATAGGTACTTAGCGTATAATGTAATCGTGTTAATAATTTGTACAACGGCCGGCACATCAAGCTACCCCAGTGTGTCAAAATTCTTTGATAGATTTTAGAATTTATAACAATCCAAAAAAGGTGGATGTTCAACTGAGTTTGGGTAAGCTCTTGATGTGTGCTGGCGTCTGTACCTAATAGGCTTACACCAAAGAGATTAAGTATTTTGAATGTCTTTGGCTTACACACTAGGTACAGGACCATCACGACACAGACCATGTATACCTAATAATATTTTGAACACCTACACCTACACCTATATCACACGGCTATCTCCGGGTGACATAGGCAGTTCCCTGTATTCCCACGGGAACGGAAACTATACGCGGAAACCGAATAAACGGCTGAACGGATCGATCAGTATTATAAGTAACATACCAAGGAGATAGATCATATCCCGGAGAAGGACATACCTAGGCATTATTTTGTCCATTAAATACAAAGGCAGGTTTTTTTTCAAACATTTTTGCCAAAAGCAATGCCATCTTGGATGATATGACTGGTGACCGAAGAGATTTAAAATACTATAGAGCGGGCATGTCAAGGAAATGTCATAGAAAAACTTTGATCCCATGTCTCAGTAACGCCATCTAGAATAATATATGAATATTGGGGCGGCAGCGGAGCGTACTAAAAAATCTCATAGAATTAGGTCATCGAGATGTCCGGTCTATTAAATGTCAATTTCAACTCTTCTCTATGGCATTTGTGGAAGAGAGACTATTGGAGGTTTATTATCTAAAGATTATCTAAGATTGAATGTCTTTGAATGTCTTTGCTGGTGACAAATATTTTCCCAATATCAGGTGACAGTTCGAAATTTGACAAGTCATAAGCTAAAATTAAGAAGGTAACATAATAACATTAGTAGTTTTTAAGGCGGAACAAAGTTTTCCGTGTTTTAGTAAACTTACGAACATCTTAGCAGAATTGGAGGGTCTACAGTAGACATATGTGATAGACTCTATCTCTCTACCTATATGTTACCTTATTACATCAAAAATGTAAAAAATATCTCAAGGTCTCACTCCCTCCCTATCGTCCTAGCTAATTTGATTAGTAAATTAGTTACGATTGTCGGCACGTCAGTATTCAAACAATTATAGCCGACTCATTTCCGTATACCTATTGTTCTTTTTAGGGTTCCGTACCTCAAAAAGAAAAAAACGGAACACTTTTAAGATCACTTTGATGTCTGTCTGTCCGCCTGTCTGACTGTCTGTCTGTCTGTCAAGACCCTTTATTTCGGGAATGCGTGGGGCTATCAAGTTGAAATTTTAACCGTATACTCAAATCTACGGACCCATGAAGTTTTGAAGACATCGAACTTCTAAGTTTACGAAAAGATATATGGCAGTTTATGCAAAAACGCATAATTCGACACTCTTCTTAGGGGAATCAAAATTCATAGGGTAGGTACTTCCCGTTGACCTAAAACTATGAAATTTGGCAGTTAACATTGTTATATACCACAAATACTAAAACGTTTGAAACTATACATTTTTAATTGTGTTTACTCAGGGAAAGCTCGGAAAAAACTGCGCGATTAAATTCCAGAACTATTTATACGAGTACAGAACCCTCGGTGGGCGAGCCCGACTTGCACTTGCCCGGTTTTTTACTTGTGGTAAAAAATGAAATAGAACTGGTTTTTATTTCGTGGTGATTGATTGGAATTAAATACCTTGTAAGAATACCTATTTCTTATTTGAATATAGGTAGGTACTTCTAGTTAATGGTTAAACTGTTTTAGAAGAAAGGAGATTGACACGGAACAAGTACCTTTTATGGTGTCCTGTGCCCAAAGAGGTTAAAATACCTACTATAGAGCGGGCATGTCAAGGAAATGTCATAGAAAAACTTTGATCCCATGTCTCAGTAACGCCATTTAGAATACTTAATATATGAATATTGGAGCGGCAGCGGAGCGTACTACAAAAAGCTCATAGACTGTATCCAGCAGGACACACTTTTTCCGACGAAAATTTTGTTCGTGATGTCCGGTCTATAGGTATTGAATGTCTTTGCCTGTGCCTGATTGGAATAATCACCTAAAAATACTATTTATTTTTTTCCACTGGGGTGGTTCTTAGTCCGTATAAAGTCTGATGGATTCTTCCTTCCGAAGGGCGGAAGACATCCACAAGGATTAGGTACTCACCCCGGAACAAAAAAAGGCTTTGTTAGGAGATGGGAATCTTTTTGCCGACCTCCAAGCAGGCGGAACCGGAGACAACAGCTAGTTAAGTATATAATATGTACACATACTTATCTAAATAACTTGTTTTATCACCATTTCAAACTAGACAGACTTATTTAACATAGAAAGTAGATCCTTTTCGGATAGCATTTTAGAAATTGCGTCACTAAAAGTTATATTACATAAAGTTGAATTTTGAAAAGAATCCGTATTCATTAGTTATAAACTAATACAATATTAGGAAATAGGATGTGACTTCCTCTCTCTTGATTACAATATTAACGGTTTAGATTTTTTCTCGTATTATATTATGATTGAAAAGCTCATATTATTAGTACCTACTTGTCCAAAATGAAATGCCCATTTGTTGAACTTTGGCCAAGTGATGTAAGTACCTATGTCAAGTCTAGGTTGGAACATTTTGCAATGGAAAGTGGACAATCCATTTTTCATTAGTCATTTTTCTATTTTTTGCATTTTTTTTCTGGTCTAGATTCATACTGGATGACATTATCACACATCCCGAAACAATCCCTCTTATTATAAAATGTGGTCTTAAAAAAGTACCGGGTTTAGTACTAGGTTTAAACCATGAACTTGAATAAACGTTATCACAAAACGAAGTTTATCGCTAGTCCTATAACTATCTATGGTACCAAAGTTAGACCACCGTGATCCCTAAGTTTAACTACGGTACTAAATTGTTAAACGTCAAATTATTAATTAACGTTAGTACCGTAACAAACCTAGACTTTTTAGTCCTGGTTTAAACCTGGTACTTACGGAAGTTTTATATCAGCCTATGATTCTGGTTCCTATAGCGTTGAAATATTTTGTCGTGCGCTGCCTTCGAGCAAGCGACGTCTATCAGCAGGGCTGGTGCGTATCTCCATGATCACTGGGCAAAGTATTCAACAAATAACTGTCAAACAGTTAGTTTCGTATTGGCTATCATCAATGTGTAGGTATAGGTAAGTATAATATGACGTCATGCGCACTCGCAGAAATGTGACGAAGCGCACGGCACGGTCACCGTAACTTGAAGTCCACTTAAAATGCAATACCAAAATTGGGTAAATTCTCAGTTGTCTTTAAAGTACGGTGAGCAACCTGGGGCTCGAGTCTGCTATTGCAATCGTGTCTCAATGACCGGTCACGAAACTTTGACAACTTTGACAGTTTTTGTATGGGAAATGTGTCATAAGTTTGACGTCAAAAATCGATCATTGCCCGGTCATTGAGACACGATTGCAATAGCAGACTCGACCCCCTGGACAGTCTAGTAACTGGCGATGAAAAGATAACCCTGCAGGTCCGATTTTAATATTTGAGGGTATTTTTAAAACAACAACATTCAATTAAAACAAAATGCAGGTCGTTTCGTATTTCAAATTATTTTTCTAATTAAATCAGCTGTCAGCGATTTGAAAATAGAACAATACACAATGGTTTAAAACAAAAAAATAGAAACCACCGCTGCTACAGAAAACAGATCCGTATCTACAAAGGAAGTTATTTTAATGAACAAAGTTAAATACTTACATATTTCTAAAATTATGTGCGTATTTCCTTATATATGGACATTATATAATCTTGGTAATGTCGTCCGCACGTAATGACATATATGACAACTTTCTGTTTTCACTTCCATTATATCATTTACAACTTTTGTTACAACCGTTTCCTCGGCTTGCCATAGTGTATAAAATGGCGCGAGATGTTTTTCATTGGCGCCATATTAGATCTGGCGTTGGAGCGTGAACATACAGCCTTCGTGGTCCGAAGAGGTTTTAACAAATTATCAAAAATATTTCTGTGCTAGGAAACTTTTTAATTTTAGTTTTAAGATGTGTATCGTTAGTTATTTATTTAAATAAAAATATCATTATTGTTTTGTGTTTTATTTGAAAACTTATTTTATTAATAATTAATATTATGTACAAAAAAAAGATCCACAAAGAAAATAACTTACTTAATAAATAAAACTATTTCATATTTACAATTTTAGCACTATTTCTTTACATCTAAAATATTGCTTGACTTGTCTCTAAAAAAACTGCAGGTCAGTGGCAACAAAACCAGTTTACACAGATAAAAAACTCCGCACTACGATAGACCAGAAAAAAATCTGCCGTGCTGACTGAACAACAACAAGTTCATACAATTCGAGACACTTCATCATAACCCTCACATTTCTTTTAAAACCATGAGAAAATCAACACAAAATTTCCTCTTGACATTTTCTAGACACTCCCTTGTAAATGATCGTAGGATATATCGGCGTGGAAACCATCAGGGCCAGCAGAATACTTGACTTGCTGCAGTCTACCGTCAGGCAGAAGGACGTGGTAGGAGCCTCGGGTGCTGTCACCAGACTTCGCTTCCTGGTGACCGAAGTCGTTCCCAGTCTCGTGGTCGCGGACTCGGTATCCGAATTCGTAGTTTGCTGCGTAATGGATCTGTAATGGAGGTTTGAGGTTAAGTATGTTTATTTTTATGGTAGGTTAACAGGATTTAGAATAGGTAAAACAGGCAGAGGCGCGTCCAGAGAAAAATCGAGTTTCAATTAGACTAATCATTACTGGAGGCCCGGCTGTCAAATCAACAATGGCAGCGGGAGACTAGCGGATGTGACGCGGCTTCACCCGCATAGTTTCCGTTCCCGAGAGAATACAGGGATATAATGTAGCTTATGTCATCCGGGGATAATGTAGTTTCCTAACGGTGAAAGTATTTTTCAAGTCGGTCGAGTAATTTTTATGTTTATTCGTAACATATTAAAATACAAATCTTGTCTTTATAATATTAGTACTTATAAATATTTCACCTTGTACATTGTTGGACAGGCACAGGATGACATTTTTTTTATCATTATTCAGAACAAAGTTGCATAGACAATATACACGGTGGTTTTTAATCGTCTGACAAATTTTCACAGGGTGTTGGGACCAACTCGGAGATCAAGAAAAAAAATCGGCTGTTTCATACATTTTGGTTGAGTAGGTTTCGAACTTTTGTATGCAACAGGCGTTTTTTTTTCGTGATTTCCAAGTTGGTCCCATAGTAAAAGTTGTTCATATTTATGGGTAGAACACCCTGTGAAAATTTGTCAGACGATTAAGAAGCACTTTGTATAAAAATATTACATTTAATATGCAATTTAATCCTTTTTATTTGATACCCCATTCGACCTTTCGGCTCCAATAACATAACAATAAGTATTCTAAAATCAATGTCGATAGCATTCATATTTTCTGCAACATGAAGCTGTGACAGACAGACGAAGATACTAAGTTTATTATAATTAGGGTTGTGTACTAAAAAATGACAACGAAATCCTATTGCTATGCCGTCCAATCGTCTGTCTGTAAACGGACTATAACTCATAAACCGTAGGTGATATGTTTTTTCTATTACTTACTGCTTTATCAACAAACTAGCAGACGTCACGCGGTTTCACCCACGTAGTTCCCATTCCCGTGGGAATACAGGGATAAAAAGTAGCCTATGTCACCCGGGTATAGTGGAGCTTCCCAACGGTGCAAGAATTTTTGAAATCTGTCCAGTAGTTTCGGAGCCTATTCAATGCAAACAAACAAACAATGAAACCTTTCCTCTTTATAATATTAGTATAGATTATGATAAAGGGTTGCTAACTTTAGCAATTTGCTGTATCTCTAACGTGTCGCGTCGGTTTTCGCATAGTTGCATTCTAAATAGATCCATCATGGTCCAAGCCTGTCTAGATTATGAACCCAAGTATAATTATGAACCTAGGTATGAGGAAACCCTCTGAAACGGTCACGATTCCAAAAGACCTTAGACGTATTAATATACAATGTATTATTTTTATGTCATAAATCATGAGCATTGTAACAATGATAATAAACTTAGTATTGGAAAGAAAATGTTCCGTGTCGTGATTGCTCGCATTTATTGATAGCATCATTTCAACAAACGTACCATAAAATTATGATGGTAACCTATTATCTAAATTCATTAAATATTACATAGCTATATATTAATATCACCGAGTAATTTTATTTTATTTTATTTATTTTAGTAACTTAGTAGGATTGAAGGATAGGATTGAGTGAGATTGAAGGTAAGAAGCGCTAGTAATGAAATAGACAGCGCAGAGCCAAGAGGCTCATTGGTGACGAAAAGCTGGTGGGTACCAAGCTTCATACCCTGGCCCACCGCCGCAAAGTTGCATGTCTGTCGGTCTTTTACAGACTGTATTTCGGTAAGTGTAGCTCATTCCACCATCTCCTTTCTTCCATCGGGAATTCAGACGTACTGCAGGTTATCACCCATTCCTTGTAGATGTTCCACACATTCGCACGAAGCGCTTTGCCTGTTCCTTCATTATGCGCACAGCCAAGGAGTGGAATTCCCTGCCTGCATCGGTGTTCCCGAGTTCATATGACCCCAATTTGTTTAAGTCGCGAGTTAATAGGCTTCTTTTGGTTAAGCTCGTTCCATCTCGAGCTGACCGCAGGACATCCTATTACATGCATCCTATTACATATAAAAGAAAATAAAAAACGAAATGGAAGTCTGACTTGTAAATTGTGATTGTACCAAGAGAATCTAGGAGCAAGCAATGATGGCTTATAAATTGTAGCTTCCCAACTCGGATATCGTAAGCTGTTAGCTTAACCAATGATGAGATAATTTTACCAGTAATGGTATCTACTATTACCGGTATCTTACTAATAAGAATTCTAAAAATTTGTTGCGCTTTGATGGTTGCGCTTCGAGGAATACCCCGTTAATATAAGTAAGTTTGAAGTCGCCAATCCGCCATGAGCAAGCGTGGTGATCAATGCTTGGGCCTTCTTTGTATAAGAAGAGGAGATTATTATAAGCTCAAGCTCCTGATTTTTCAAGCTTAACTTGGGACTAAATGGCGATGTGTGGAAAGTTGTGGAAAATTTATTTATTTTTATAAGAATTTGAGATTGTGAATGACATGTTAAGTGTTTTTGTTTAGCACTGGGCCCGACATCGACACGAGAGATACAGCAGTAGCTACGGCCAGAATATTATATTTGAGACAAGACAACTTTGCAGTTTTTCCTGGAAATCTTAATGTTAGCCAGGTCCCATAGGTGAGAACCGATGAATTTAAATCTTGAACCTCGTGCATGGGAGGCAAGCGCCTAAAACACTGTGCAATAGGCTAGATTACAAGAAAATATTCGACACGTATTTTTTTTTTCACACGGGTATCAAAAAATAACGGGGATACATCGTGTTAAAATGTCGCATGACGTCACTAGCCAGTAATGAGTGCCTAGTGCGAGTTTGTTTTACGATAACGCGATCGACACGTTCATGCCGTTCGGCGCTCCGATTGGCCCGCTCTAAGTTCTTAACCAATCAGAGAGCCAAACGCAGTGAACGTTTCGATCGCGTTAACGTAAATACAACTCGCACTTAGGGCACAGTTTATGCTAACTAATGACGTTAAAAGTGTGGCGTGGCATGGCGTTGCGCCTCAACTTTAGTGCGCTTAATCTAAGCAGTTTTCCATCAATTTGAAAAAGAAAAAAATATGTGTCGAATGTTTTCTTGTCATCTAGATGAGGGCCTAAACTTAAATTTTGTCAAATAGCCCATCACGACACAAACCTACGTATACTTCTAGCGTGATATGTGGAGCTCCGTTCTTATAATATTATTCGTAGATTGGCTTGTCCATTCCAAATTAATTCTTAACTCCTTTGTTCAAGCAGGTATATCACATAACAACATCTCATGATCTTACATCACAGCACATTGTGACTTGGCTTTTCTTCTCACCTACAGAAAAGTTCTTCCGGAGGAATATAATTATTGAGTTGCACTTGTTCAATATAACAGATTTCACTATTCAAGTGTCTTCGTGACGAAATAGAAACTACTGATGGTCAACAGAATGACTGAACAATAAATTTGACAATTGACAATTTAACATAAGGGGCCATTCATCAATTACGTCACATGTTATGGGTGGAAGGAGAAACTGTGACATTGTGTGACAAGAGCGAGGACAAGTCATGAACTTTGTGACGTCATATTTAGAAATGCAAAATTAAAAATTAAATGACGTTTGTTATAAGCCTCACTAAAACTTGAAAATGGCTGGATAGATTTGGTAAATTTAGATATTGAAATATTCGTTGAAGTTTATACGGAAAGAAAGTACTAAAAATAGCAATAATTTCAGTACTC
Organism: Euplexia lucipara; assembly: GCA_921972225.1. Taxonomy (NCBI): domain Eukaryota; kingdom Metazoa; phylum Arthropoda; class Insecta; order Lepidoptera; family Noctuidae; genus Euplexia; species Euplexia lucipara. The sequence continues at coordinate 2,613,176 of OV179168.1, read as the reverse complement.
ATACAATCTGTTGCTATCTGCCAAACATTTGTTGTTTTTCCCGTCGTCGGTACGGTATACTCCTTTCAAGATAAGGAACGTATTTAAATAAGGATTTTGAATCGACAACATGTGTACGAATACGAATGTACAATATTGGGATTATCGCTCATTTAGATTGTAGATTTCAAAATAAGAAATGTTAAATAGTATCACCATGACAACGGATCAACATAATTATTTTAAGTAGGTTGTCAAATTATGCGTAGGTACGGTCTGAAATGTATTTTAATACAAAACTTAGGAAATGGTCTCAAGCTGCTTAAAAAAGCCCTAAACCTATTTCAGAAATCAATTTACGTAAATAATAATGACAACAGATACGAAGTTTAATAATTCTTTACAAATAGGTATATGTACACTCTGGTATTTAAAGTAGACTGAGAAAACTAAGTTAATTGTAGGAACACGTGCAGCGCAGTAGTTCAGTTTAAAATAATGTATTTTGTATCTTTCTTAGTCAATACATTTCAGTAAGGTACTTAGGTTCGGTAGTTAGGTTAGCTATAGGATAGGTATGGTAAGTTAGGTTAGGTTATATATATAAAAACAATTATTAAAACAATTATTTATACTGTTTTGTTTTTGTTGTTTTTCTTATTGTTTTGAATTAGAATGACAACATAATATGTTGTCATTCTAATTGTTTTAATAAGAGCACTTTGGAGACTCACTTAATAAAAAGTAGTAGCAGTACCTAATTATTGTTTTGATCTGTTTGTTGTTATCTTATTAAAAGTATGAATATTTAATAAATATGGCTTGACCGATTCTTATGAAATTTTGTGCATATATTCAGTAGATGTTAACTAATAAAAACAAAACAAAACTAATAAACTGATTTTAAAGCAGAACGAAGTTCTAATTACAAAATATGTTTAATCACATTAGGAAGATGTATGTGATCTCCTCAGATCTCAAAACAGTGACCATTTGTGACAAAGACAGGTGAGCTCACGAAAATCATGAAATTCGTGTGATAGAATTTTAAGATGGCCCGCTAATACTATATGATTACATTACAATATTGCCAATGCTGGGACTCTTGGCCATAAACCCTGTCCAAGCAACTCACTTTAACATAAGGAGCCATCCATAAATTACGTCACACTGTACGAGGTAGATAGGAGGTCATAAAGGTGTGACATGTTGTGACAAGGGAGAGTCCGCTTGTACAAGTTAATGTATGTGTGTGCTATTGTTAGAGTTTTCTCTTACGATATCTTTAGCTATAAAAGCTTATTAATATTCATTTTCATTCATTTTCATAAAATATCTCTACAGTAAACACGTTGTTATGATAAAGTAATAACTGTGAACTCTTTAAATACATATTGTTATCTTGCTAACGACGTGATGAAAATGGAAAGTTATTTTAATGATTTTCATGAAAGTTAAAATTATTATTTCCTTGCCTTATACGTATGTCTTTCTGTGTAAAAGTCTTTAGTATAACATAACATAACATAACATAACGTCACGCCTGTAATCCCCGAAGGGCTAGGCAGAGGTATACCTGGTAGTACACCCACATTTCGCCAGTTGTCTGTGTTGTTGTTGTCTTTAGTATATTACGTAAAAACTTAGGTTATTGTATACACTGCAATAAATCAACAAGCACTCATTCAAACTACATAATTTATTTAGTGTAAAACATTTAAATAATATAATTTAAATCTTATAGCTAAGTGTGTATAAAACCTAGCGCAAGCTTCTAGTATAAATAGGTAACTTATATCTAAAACACCGTATATTTCCTATGGCAGTATTTGTGAGTAAAAAGGGGTAACTAATACATTTGGCTACATTAAAAACGACATGGGGAAAACAGCCTTAAACTGAAATTGTTAAGATTTCAATAAATCAAACTGGAGTTTCGCTGTTCATAGGCACTTCCCATTGACAGCGATGCTGACAAACTGGGTGTGAGCGTTCTAAGATTCCATCCTTCTCTTTTTGAAACATGTAAGTACTATTGTAGGTACATGTTATTACTATCCTCATAATGTATTGCTTTTAAAAACGTAATTTACTGAGACACATTTCATTGCATTTATATTTCTCATGTTTGAGACAATTTTGTTAAGATCCATTACTTTAAAGAGTATTTTGGTGGTAGTAGTTTAAGTATATTGCTTTTGAAAATCTGTTCTATTTAGAATTTAAACAAAAAGAACATTCAATAATGCCATTAACTAACGTTACTATTAAAAATCAAACTGCTTATTCTCATCAACTGCATCTTCAGCTTTGAAAGTAACCATGTGCAGCTGAATATCGGTACCTATTTTATATCGACCGGCTGCCCACCTAAAACCCAACTACTCAGTGGTGTAAAAATTTATTTAACTTACGAAACTTGCTTAACTTCCTCGGTCTCCTACTCCTACTCTGCCTATGCTTTTTAATCTTCCTAGGATACCTACGCTTCGGTTTTGTCAAGGAAGGGTACTGGAACACATCTAAATGCTGAACGTTAACATGTTTCTGACCTACTAAATCTTTCAACTGAGATTCTGTTAACATATACACAGGTTCTAGAGAGTCTATTATGCTAGAAACTTCAGGTTTTGATCGGAACTGGCTCTTCGGCGGCCCATATTGCTCAATTGGTGTCCCATAACTGGTACTAGGAGGCCCGTAATTTGTAGGAGGGCCATAACCATCAGAAGGATCAGAATGAAAATCGTTATAATTAGGATGCCTAAAATTTGCATATCTGTTTGAGAAGCTATTTTGTAAGTCAATATTTTGGTTGTTATTTCTTTGCCTGTTAGGTCTAGAGAATGGGGCTGGTCGTCTATAATTGTTTTGTGTCGGGTAGTCAAGATCTGGTGGGTTAAATTCGTCATCTGGGTCATAATCACCATCGTAAGAATAGTCCTTGTTGTTATCATCTTCATAATAATCATAGTCTTTTGCTTCTCCTGCAGGATGGTTATCATTGAAGGATCTATAACGTTTCCATTCCATTGGGTTTGGTAACGTATCATTTCTGTTTGTTGCATTAAGAGATGTATTACTACCTGAATTAACTATACCTGTATCAGTTTCATTTGATTTGTTAAGAGTGACAGTTAGAACTGAACCTTCTGTTTTATTTTTTGGCGTAGATTGAGTATTATTATTAACTAAAGGCGGTGTTTTTGTTTGAACAGGTAACGGTTCATTTTCTAAAATAAATAAGTCTGAATCTAACTGACGCTTCGTCCTCCGCTTTTTAATACTTACATCATCGTCTCCATATGCTGAGACTCCTGTACCATCATGTGCTAAATGCTGTACACCAGTGGGCTCGGACTGAAGATACTTCACAGTGTCTGCACTTGGTTCTTTCGTATAAAAATTTGAAGGTGTCTCGCACGTTAGTGATGCATAACTTGGCTTATTTAACGAAGGAAATTCGACACTCTTTCCGTGTTTATTTCCACTTATTGTTTGTTCTACTTCGATTTTGTAATAATTACTCTTAGTGGTAGTTGGGTCTTCAAAAACATGAGGCATTGTAGTGGGTGCTTGCTGTATGGGATACGGTTTAAATGCAACTGCTTTTTCCTCTTCAATATCATCAACTTCTTCTGTAATTGGTTTGTGATCGTTGTAATTTGCATATCCAGTTGCATACGGGCCACTGTATGCATTTTGTACATTATATTTGATGTTGTCGTCGGCTGTATTAGGATTATTTAAGTAAAAGAATAAATCTATAGGTTGTTCAAGTGTATCTTTACTGTATTCCTTATTTACTTGCGCCAATGTATTCAATTCTGTTATTTGTTCTTGTGGAGATTTACCTAGTAGAGTATTTAAAGCATGTATATCTTCAGCAGAGTGGTATGAATGCATTTGACTATACAATTTCGGGTACACATATTGAGTTTTACTTGGTGATATTTCTGTGTATAAACTCGCATGTTCCCTCTCTAAATTATTCAATCCTATATTTCCATTAGGTTTGATGGTAACTCCTTGATCGTACGTTGTCCCTGGATAAGTATTGATCTTATTTTTGTTTTGTACTTGGGAATATACTGAACCAAATGATCTGTGATTTCTACTTTTGTCTACTGCATCAGCTCTTGTTAATTGAACTGGATCAAGATGGGGTCTGCTTCTTAGGTTAGTACGTTCTTGTCTAGTTCTGCTTGTCTTTTTATCCTTTTGTGTGGTTTGTTGCATTTGTTCGAGTGCTAGTTGGTGGTTTTCTTGGGATTCATGGTAGGCTTTCATGTAGCTGTCGACTTGTTGTGGGGCTTTGTTCCATCTTTGGATTTGTGCTCGATGTTGCCTCACCCTTTCTGCGTTGAACATGGCTTGTTGGTGCTGTGCGTGTATCTTCGCATTCTGTTGCGAGTTTCCTGCTAGTGGGTTTCCGTAACTTAAAGGTCTTTTGTCATCTAACCTGGCCTGTTCGTTGATGACCTCGTGGACTGATGGAGCGTTGCTTTTAGCCGTGTTTGTGGTTGTTATATGCAGTATTAGTAGTATTGTTGCTGCTTTCATTTGACCCCTCATCGTGTCTGTAACAAAAAATAAGTTTGTGTTAATATAGAATCTAATGTTATCGAGTTATTTGAATTTAATACGGTTGAAGTTTTATGTTGCTCTAAAGAGCATTCATAAATAATTTACATTTTTTTAAAATGCATTCCTTAGTTCTAAAAATATATTTAAAATGTAAACTAAAGTATCCACTCACTGATAAGTGAATCGGAACTGTTTACATTATAATAATAAGCATTAGGTATGTATGCTATTAATAAGTATTAAATTTGCAATTCATTTGTCTGTAGGTACACAATGACTGAGATATCAATATACTCGCACAAAGTAAAAAGTAGGTACTTTTAATTCAGGTTGTGATTGAAATTTCTAGGTCAAGTTTAGTTTGCATTTACTAGAAAAAATAGAGAAAATTACGAGAGTGATACTTTGAGACATTTTGTGCTAAAACGATGCTACGATGCGATGCTCGTTACTGCGAAAGACCGAATCTGCAAAGCAGACACTATAATACATATAGATCTTCACTTCGATACTACTCGACTTCAATGCGTGTTACCGCGAAAAACCATTTCTACAGAGCTACTTGCTATGTTTAAGCGTAGCTTAACCTTCGATAGAGCCAAGAAGTATAACAAAACCAAACAATAACCTTTATAAAGAATATAGTGTTTCCTCTTTCACTACATCTCCGCCTAAAATTCCGAACGACACTGCCATTCAAATAATATTTGTTAATACTTTTATACAACTCCATTTGACATAAGGTCAAAATTCTTAAGCTAGACCTATGACTATTATGTTAAACGATTGTTTGAATATGTATTAAATGACATAATTGACCGGTATCCGTTTTTGCTCCGGTTTTCTTGCAGGCTAATATATAAATATTTATATAATATATTGTGTGGGCAATAAATTACAGCCAATTTAAATCCGGTCGGAATTATTTGCAGAATACTTCAATGAGCATTATTTTAGTTCTTTCGACGTGTATTTTGATTACCTACGTCTACTGACGTCGATGAAGAAAAAAAGCGTCTGGTTATTTTGGAGAGTGTGGACGGGAATTACATGACTTGATCTCCTTTCTACCATCAGACAACACGGCGTACGGCGACCCTTCCACCCTTACATCGTTGGCACCTTTACGATTCAGACAAAGCGTTTTGTCTCGTCGTTTATACCGCGTACATCGAAGGACTGGAACAACTTGCCTGCTGCGGTCTCCCCGTCCGATTATAATTTAGGTGTCTTCAAAGCTAGAGTGGAGAGGCTCTTAAACTAGTACGCTTCACCATCGCTGATTGCATCATTGCTTACTATCAGGTGGGATTGCAGTCAATCACTGGTCTATAATATAATGAAAAAAACCACAACTTCCATTTGCTTAACCTTTCGCCAACTAAGTTAGCGTTAAGCTAAGTGAAGCCTACCCTTCCAGTTTTACAGGATGCAGCTGAATACCAGTGTTTTATATGGGGTGACTGCTTGTCTGACCTCTACAACTTAGTTACTAGATAACACGATACCCGATGGGTAAACTAGTTGTCAAACAAAACGATTTAAGATACTATATAGGGTGACTGGTAATTAGTGACCTATACTCAACCACGTGATTGTATTCATGATTTCAATAAACTTTCCCAAAAAAACTTTTTTTAAATACCCTATAACTTGTAACACGATAAAATAACAAAAACGCTGTTTGACATTCACGCGCGCGCGCCTGTGACGCTCACAGTAGGCACGAATCGGCACGATCTATTAGCTGATAGTCTGACCTCGAGAAGGGCAAAATCTACTAGTAGAAGTAGCGTCACACGCTCCCCCGCCACCCCCACCGCTCCCGTTGTGCAGTACTGACGTAATTGAATTAATTGAAAGTTAATGAGTATAAACAAAAGTTTATTTGGGAAAGTTATTCGTATTCATGAGTACAATCACGTGTCTAAGTATCGGTCACTAATTACCAGTCACCCTATTTAGATAGGGAGAACAAGCCTTTGAATGTCCTCCCTGTCTGAACATGGATTAAAAGTTTTCCATGACATTGAAAGGAATGTCGTGGAAAAACTCTGATCCCATGTCTTAGTCACGACATCTAGCATAATATAGCAATATTAGAGCGGCCGCGGAGCGTACTAAACTAGACTAAACCACTAGGACACAAGTAACGGATGAAAATTTTGTTTGTAAGGTCCCGTCTATGGTTATAAGCATAGAATTACTTTTTTTAACTTTTGGGCTTCTGTCAACTTGTAATGACGGCGATGATCGGCGTGATATTTAAAAAAAAATGTAGGTCTATCCAATAAATGAAATTAATAATTAGGTGTTTTGGCAATCTTGTTTTTTACTCGATTTCATTATTATACAACAACGACGTAATGAATAGGTCAATAAGGCAATATCTACACTTAATACAGCTCAAAAAATATTCGTTGTCTGATATTTTAATACATTCACAATACGCCTACAAATAACACCTTTTGCAGTGAATATTTTTAGATAGGTATTCATAATAATATGGAATAATAATTAATTAATATTTTGCATTAATTTGGTTCATTAGGTTAATTATAATGTTAATTTTATGTACGCCCCAGATACCGAGAAAACTAGGTAATTGGTCAATTAGTAGACCTCTAGTATATGTATAAGAATCGTAGCATATGGCGCTCTGTAGTTTCTGCCCATGGGAAAAAGCGTGAGTTTATGTATGTACTTATATGTATGGTTAAAAAAATCTTGCTAATTAAGTACACCCTAATTGGCGTCAGTGCGCTCCGCATTCATTTTGCTAAGGTCAATAGTCTTATGCAGACCCTAAATGAAACCATTTCAGTGAAAACACAATATGACCACTGATGAAGAGGACATATGAGATCTCGTACCGTACCTATAGCTCGTGCCGACGACACGAGATAACTTTCGTAATCTCCTTCCGTAACGAATGATCAAATATTATGTAAATGTGGTAAATTTAATTGAGCGTATAACGGCCTTGTTATGTAAAAACGTTATAATAAAATTAATGAATATATAATTAATTGCATTAAGTTAGAGGTTAAGTTTTAACTCAATTTCTTTAGGTACTGTCGGTGAGATAACTGTTTGGCTTAATTTTAAATAACGACGCAAAAACGACGGGGTATATAACTATGTCGTGTCTGTCTGTCTGTCTGTGGAACCATAGCAGGCTTCCGAACGGATGAACCGATTTAGTTTTTGTTTGAAAGTCGTGCTTGATGATAATCAGTCCAAGATGGCTGCCGCCACTAAATGGAGTAGGTACCTAAGTATTTAATCGGTCGAAAAATAAAACTCAGGGGGCAGGAAATGGCCATTCTGGCATAATATACAAATTAGCAATTCAGAATTAAATTCTAACCAGCTGGTTGCAAATACCAAACATACGAAAATTTAGTAAATTATATGTTTCTAGATACATGCACATTTTATGTTGAAGTTGAATATTTTTTTTGAATTTATTTAATTTGTTAGTGTGACGTTCAAAAGTGACTTTTATGGGTCTTATGTATAAGTCTTGCAATACTTAGGTTGTTTTTGTTCATCATCGTCCTTTTTATTTATTCACATATACAATAGAAATGAAAATAAAATAAAAAAACTATAAACGGAATATAAAATTTATGGTCTCATGAAATGACAAAAAAAAAATTGACTTTGACTTTGTTCAACTAGCCGTCACCCGCGACTATGTCTGCGAATGAATCTTTAAATATATCTTATTCATCTTATCATGTGGTTAACTTCTCTAACGAGTTTTTATGCCGCCACTGGGCTTCTGACTTAGCTTCACATGCCGTCAGAAAACATTTCTCAGGTATGCGTAAATAATATGTGTATATGGTTCATCAGTAAATAAAGATCTGCATACCTAATTCATAATACCTAAACATATCACAAAATCAAAAGGCACATCTAATTAGTACTAACTTATCAAAAACTTTTCTTCTTCATCGTACCTGCGCAGGCGCAATGACCATGGTCCATGGCTCTATACTTTCACTGACCGTCGTGCATACATACATACATACGTTATACATGTTTATTAAACCAGTTTATGCGTCCGCTCGTCCGTATTAGAAACATACGGATGGGAAATAGGAGCGTGCACGTCCTGGAGAGCGATTTGTATGAAAGTTACCGTCTGGTTTAGTTTCCTGTGTTTGTGGTAAACTATATATAAATTTTACTGTTGAACCTTCTCTGTTACATGTATTTAAAATATTTTTTCTGCGTAAGTATGACGTTTATGTATTATTTTCTGTGTGTCAGTTGCTTTTATATGTTTCCTAACAATTAAATACTTTACGTGTTATTATATTATTTGATTCTAACATTTCTAACATTTACCAGTATATATTTGACGCAATTGAAGCTATTATAATGACAATCATTAACTGCAGCATCTTAGTACCGAACGCTTTGTTTTATTGAAATTAAAAATATTGTAAAAAAAAATTAAACGAGCAAGCGATGGATATTTTGCTGAGTCGTGGGTGCGTTTACAAACAATTAAACTGACAAGCAGAAAACATAATAAATATTTGTAGCGTGTGAAAATCTATCCTGCGACAAGTCAGCCCATTGATCAGTCACTGCTCCAACTATGTAATCATTTATAAATATCAAGAAAAATAACCTAATTTATGTAGATCGCATTGACTGTTATTTCACCTTCACGAAGTCAAACTGTCACCATTGCTAGGATAATGATAAGTATAAAACATTTTGTATTGTCTTCTATAAGATAGCAAAAAACCTAAAAATAAAAACCTCTCAATTATCCTTTGTGCGGAAGGGTGGTTTTTTTCAGGCCATATTTGGAGTAAATATAGATACGAATTTTCATTTTTATTTCTAGTGAACGTTACTTTATAACATTATTTTCTTAAAACCATAATAAAAAAAAAACAAAGTCAACTTAGAAAACGCATTCGTAAATATTGCCGTAAAGAAAAAAAAACTACAAAAGCTACATAAAACATATAACAAAATCTTCTACACAATACATATACGATATAATCCTTTATTTCACGTGGCATAAATACCAATATATAAAACAACATCTCGTAAAATTACGAATGAAAGTCTGACGTGACCGCGCAAATTCGCTTTCCGTATATACATATAACTTACGTCCGGTGTGCGAATGGTCTTAGAACATTATTTAATAGCGTTGTAATGTTACGATTGCTGTCATAATACATTTAAGATAATCAATCATGTCAGTTTAGTGTCAAAGTTAATGAAATGTAATGATGTATTAGACATGATCTTGGTAATTCTGAATTAAAATCTTGATCGAAGCTACACTTGCCTAAGTTGGTCTATAGATGAGTAATAATAACAACCCACAACTTTCACACAACGCCACCTAGTCCCAAACTAAGCAGAGCTTGTGCTTTCAGTACTAGACAACCGGAAAACATACTAATATAGGGTGACTGGTAATTAGTGACCGATACTTACACACGTGTTTGTACTCATGGATACGAATAACTTTCCCAAAGAAACTTTTTTTATACTCAATAACTTTCAATTAATTCAATTACGACAGTACTGCACAACGGGGGCGGTGGGGGTGGCGGGGAACGTTCGACGCTACTACTGCTAGTAGATTTTGCCCTTCCCGAGGTCAGATTATCAGCTGATAATCGTGCCGATTCGTGCCTACTGTGATCGATCAACAACGCGCGCGCGGGAATTTCAAACAGCGTTTTGGTTATTTTATTGTTTTATAAGTTACTAGCGACCCGCCCCAGCTTCGCACGGGTGCAATGCTGATACTAAATTAAATACACTACAGAAAAACTATGAACGTTGTATATAAAAACATAGCGGCCCGCTCCGACTTTGCACGGGCATAAAATATATATGCCTATGTCACTCAATGAAAACATGATTAAAATCGATCCAGTATTTTTGATTCATTCATTACTGCCCTTGGCCTGCACGCATTAAATTTGGAGTAAAACAATTCCTCTTACCCTATACTTACTATGAAGATTTCCTGCTATCTTTGGAATATCTAAATTCATACAATTTTTATTACATTACACATTTTTACTTATTTACTTTTTACATTTTTACCTCGGTATTTATTTTATTTTTACAACAATTAATATATTACAGGATGTCTTTATACACAACGTTCACAGCTTTCTTGTCATTAGACAATACAAACATGTTTTCTCTTGAGGTTACTCTTGAAAGAGCGACATACAGTTGGCCATGTGAAAAACAGTCAACGCTCAAATCTAAGCCTGCAACGTTGAAGGTTTGACCTTGCGATTTATTAATGGTCATTGCAAAAGATGTCTTTACCGGAAACTGTAAACGTTTAAATTGGAAGGGTAAATCCGATGGTATCAGAGGGATTCGGGGAATCAATACATCTTCTCCGGTACCACATCCTGTGAGTATTGTGCACTCTATTATGAAAGTTTTCAGTGATTTTATCAGCAAACGCGTGCCATTGCAAAGTTTAGGTGGATTCAGATTTCTTAATAAAATAACAGGACAACCTACTTTCAACACCATTTTGTGAGGAGGGAGTCCAGACGGGTTCAAAGAGTTTAGAAACTCTGTAGGAAAATGAACAGCTTCTTCCAAATCGAGAACAGTATCCACCGAGTAGTATATTTTCGTCGGCGCATCAATCTTTGAAAGAATCAAGTTATTTACCTTATCTACTTGTTCATTAGTTGGTGACAGAATCGCTCTTTCTTTAAACCAAGATATTGTCTTGTAACTTATGTCATCAATGTCAGGATAGACTTTGTTGACTAACTCTTGGATGTTGTCTATCAAAACACAAAGGTTTTCAAGGTTAATCCTTCCCTCACTTTGTGTTAATTCTCCATTGCCAACTTTTAGCAGCATCTCTGGAAATAGCCTGTTCTCACGTGAAGATGACGAAACCCTCATATTAGTTTTAAGCTCTAATTTATTGACATGTGGCCAAAGGTTTGATCTTTTTAGGGAAGCATTTATTTCGTCAGCACGTGTTCTTCGAGTCACAACTGGTAGGATTTGTCGAAAATCTCCTGAAAACAGAATTGTACATCCACCCATAGGTGAATTATTGTTGCGCAAATCGCGCATTGTCCTATCCAGTGCTTCCACAGACGACTTGTTTGACATGGTAGCTTCGTCCCAGACTATTAATGAGCAGTCACGCATCAATTTTCCTGTATTGCTATGTTTAGAAACACTACAGACGTTGATATTGTCATCGGTGGCGATTTTCAGCGGGAGCTTGAATGTAGAGTGTGCGGTTCGACCTCCTTCTAAAAGCGTAGCGGCAATGCCGGATGACGCAACAGCTAACGCAATTTTTCCGGTAGATCTCACTTTTTTTAAAAGCAGATTGATTAAAAATGTTTTTCCTGTAAGTACCTCCTGGGGCATCAAGGAAAAACAATTTCCCTTCATTGTTATCAATTGTTGATAGTAATGCAGTGAATACTTTTTTCTGATCGATGTTTAATCGTGGCTTATCTTGAGCTATATTTTGTTAAAGTCTTGTTTGATCGCATGATATTTCTCTCGTGTATTCGGCACTGTTAGTTAAATCTGAGTTAGTAGTATTAGCTGGCATCGGCAGCCCAAAATCCTTGATCGATTTACCCGAAAGTAATTGCAGTACTTTATTCAATTCAAAAAAAGTAAACAATAAAAATGGTTAATGTGGGTTATCCCTAAAATATAAACATATACCATCGCGGACTTTTTTGTAGACCTTTTTATGGTGTACAATACTGTAGTACATTAATTTGATCTAACTCGTAGGGTTTAGGCAGCGTTTTTGCTAAATTGCTAAATAAGCCCAAAAAAATAGGTTAATTTACGACATCACGTTAGAAACCTCTAAAATTAGCAATGTTGCCTTAGTATATGATGCATGTATTATACATATAAACCTTCCTCTTGAATCACTCTATCTATTGAAAAAAACTGCATCAAAATCCGTTGCGTAGTTTTAAAGATTTAAGCGCACATAGGGATATAGGGACAGAAAAGGCGACTTTGTTTTATACTATGTAGTGATTGTGTATAACAAAAACAGTTTCTTTGGGAAAGTTTATTGAAATCATTAATACAATCACGCGTTTAAGTATCGGTCACTAATTACCAGTCACCCTATATATTTCTATATACTCTACTAATTTTTAATTAGTACAAATACTTAAAGGGCATATTCTAGAAAGTTTTCTCATTTTATTTGTAAAGTATCAATAAATAATACTTATTCATAAACAGCAAAGTTATTAGCGTTTGTTTATATTCCAAAAAGTCACTCAATTTATGGAAATATTGTACAGGCCATTTCATAATAGTTTTCATAAGGTGCAGCGCAGACGGCACACTTTTTGTGCGATCGAGTCTGCGGCGCACAAGAAGTCGGTCGCGGATTTTTCACAGACTCAACGCACACGACGCACATCTTCGATCATTCCGTCGGCAGTGCTGTAGGGACGTAGACGCTATGGAAATCGTGCAGAGATCGCAAAGTATTATTTTGTATATGAAGTACAGAAAAAGAAGAAGAAATACAATCGGAAATATTACTGTAAGGACAGTTCGATACTAAACATTCAATTTTGAAACAACATCCGGAAAGAAATTCAAATTTTATAAAATGTCTGTTACTATATTTGATGAGTTGCTATTTATTTTAAGACCTGCTTTGACTCATTCAGAAACAACAATGAACAATCGACCTCTGGCGCCATGATAATAGATAGCGTGCGTTACGTCCACCCCTAGCAAATGCAGATTGCCGACTAAAGTGTGCGCCGCCTGCGTTAGCATTGTATTGTCGCTTTAACGATTACGATAATAGAAATAGAATTTGTTATATGGCTAGGCCTGCTGATTAACAAGTTACAAGTTATTCTTTCACAAGTTACCTTCTGGTCAAATACTAATTAGTTGTTTATTTAAGTAACATCCTGACAACTCTAATTGTGCATAACTAAATTAATTAACATATTAATGAAGACATGTCAAGCGACATTGCGAAAAACGTCGCTTAACTTGCGATATGACATTTAACTAAATCATTTTACTCAATTAACACTTATAATGGCGCTGATAATGTATCCGAACTCGTTAATTCCAATTAAATATTATTGAGAAATTTATTAATGGAAGGATTTGTAAATAACTTGTGGAACAACAGGCGTAGTCCCTTACGTTGGTTTCTTTCAACACACACACAAAAATTTCATTAAAATCGGTCCAGCTGTTTAAGAGGAGTTTAATTACAAACACACGCACAAAATATTTATTTAAATACAAGCTGCCCCTGCAAACTTCATTCCGCCTTAAGGCCATGCATGGCACATTATAACGGCACCGCAACTGCACAGCTGCCGCACGGCGTCGCCTCGAATTAAGGCTACGGCTAGCTGCCAGTGCTAATTACGCATCGTCGGCATGGTGCCAGCTTGCAGTCCCCACGCCGCTCGCGAGGTGCAAGCTAGCTGTCCCCGCGAATACAATGTTGTCCGCCCTCCGCCTGCGCCCGGTGCGTCTGATGCGGGCCGAGTGAGTGGAGGTAATCTCCTTTTCCGCAGCCACCTTCTGCGAGACAACCGTTTCGCAGAAGGACACCATCGCGTCCCTGGAGTCGACGCTGCAAACCATCGTCTCGACCACGGCCGGCAGCGACAAGTCACTGTCTACTCCAGAGTCGAGGGCACGGCGCGGTTCCTCCCAAGCGGCACACTCTGCCAGCGTACCTATGCCGCGCCGTGTCCTCCCGACAGTCGACGCAGTGGTGACACCGGGCTGCAAATGACAGCCAGGACCAACATCTTAACTGGCTTTTCGAGGCACGGAAGGTCTTGATATCGTGAATGACCCACCCATCCACAGAGCAACCTCGCCTAGAGCGGCTTAACCTTCGATCGAGCCAGAAGACCGCAAATCGCGTGTTCTCCCTACGACTTAATTGCTTCGACAGTACAGTTACCACAAAAAGCTTTAATTGAGAGTAACGCTGTGGGAGAAATACGATTATCTCGATTGTAACATTTCTTTTGTTGTCGTTACTATAATATATAGTGGGTTTTATAACTTTGAACTTTTTTTCGCGACTGTACTTATCTGGATTTCGCGTGGAGTTTATTGACGTGTGGCGTAATTTGTGACGTCATGAAGAAAGCTATGTGTTTTAATGGGGTTTTCGCATCCAAATTTAGTTGTTAGTAACTGTTATAAATCCGTGTTTTAGTCTACGCGGAACAGTTTGCTTTAGTTACTCCTTATAACCACAGCTATTTGACAGGAGTCACGTCAAAGTCAGTCCAGTCATCAACGATCGGTCTGTCCGATCCAAACAAACGTAAATAATAAAATAATTGCAATTCGCCTTGAGCAAGCGTGGTGATTAATGATTAGGGGCTCGAGTCTGCTATTGCAATCGTGTCTCAATGACCGGTCATTGATCGAATATTTGACCACTTTGACAGTTTCTGTATGGGAAATGTGTCATAAGTTTGACGTTACAAGTCAAAAATCGATCATTGACCGGTCATTGAGACATAATTGCAATAGCAGACTCGACCCCCAGGCCTGCAGTGGGTCAGTAACATGCATGCCGTCTGTCGGGACAGGTCAACTCAAAGCTGAATTGATTCTTTCTTCAAAAGGCTTTTCCAGACTCGGCCCAGCATCGTTAGACTCGCATAATAAATCAATACAATATGTCTGAACTTTAAAAGAGACCATAACCCCTGAGTAGCTTTCGGCATTTCTTCTCAGGGATCAGTCACTTTGGAAATGCCATTAAATTTGCAAAAAAGTGACATGTAAAAGTATCTGGGAAAATCTACTACAAAAAAACTTTTTTACAAAAAATACAACCGACTTCAAAAAACACTAACCGGTGTAAAATAACTCTAAATTAGGAAGTCTGTGGCTTTGGTGGTTTTGTCTCATTCATGATTGGCCACCGACTTCCGAATTTTGAGTTATTTTACACCGGTAAGTGTTTTTTGAAGTCGGTTGTATTTTTTGTAAAAAAGTTTTTATTTAACAATTTTTAGTTATTATTTTTACATAACTAGATGATAAATTATTATCCATTTCTACAACACATATTTACATATTACAATCAAACAAATAAACAACAACTGCTCGCAATGAAATCAAAAAGTAAAATTCATGAACAAAAATGTTCATAAAATGAAAACTACCAGACCAAACTATGTAATTTTTTAATGAGACCAAAAAGAAACTAGTTCGCATCAAACTAAAAAAGAATCACGTAAATCGGTACATAAATCTCAGCGTAATCGGTAAACATACATACAAAAAAGCGTTTAAAAATAAATTAAATTTTCATAAAATTGTTCATAAAATGAAAACTACGGGGTCAAACTATGTTATATTTTTATGGGACCAAATGGCAGCTATTCCGCATCGAACTCAAAAAGAATCACGTAAATCGGATCATTAATCTCGGAGTAATCGGTGTGCATACATAAAAAAAAAAAACCGATCGAATTGAGAACCTCCTCCTGAAGTCGGTTAAAAATAAATATCATTTCGTTTCATTTCAACAGACTGGTATTATTATTATTATGTTATATCCTAGACGATGAGCACAGAACTAAGAGCACCTATAGGTATTAATAGCACTATAGTTTACATAAACCTAACAACTATGTCAAGATGTCTAGACCTTTAAACATCTCAGCCTTTAACACGATTTGCTACGGCGGCAATTATTCACGATCGTGGCTTACATTCACTTTGTAAAGGACAATGGTTCACTATATAATTATAAACACCATTAAACTATTCTTCATGGCAATTTATGATCACTTCGAAGTACTTCTTTTTTTATATACAGGGTGTTTGGCCGAACGTTAAACATACGAAAATGGTGGATAGGTGGGGTCATCTGCTACTTACTCAGCCCTAATTTATTTGGCCCTGACCCCCTGGATGTTTTTAATATTTTTTTTGTTCTTCTAGTTTCCACTTTCTTAACTTTAAAGTGTAATTTTGACTAAAAATTAGTAAAACAGGCAATTTTTTTTTTTTTTTTAATCTTTAATGTTGGCAGATTCAAAACAAAAGTAATGTTTCTACAATTTGTCACTTTGTCGATTCTGCTGTAGACAAAATGTACACCTCTGCCTATCCTTGTGGGGGTTACCAGGCTTGAGTTGTAATCCACATCAGTATATTAAGTCCATAACGAGTTGAGCTCACGATTACAGACAAATGCTTGCACTGACTGATCTGCAGGCCTGGCCATATTACTAATTCTATTTCTATTTCGTAATCGATACGGCGACAATAAAGAAAATGGCGTATATGGGAATCAGCTGTGTATCAACTGTCAAGTGTTAACGAGTAGAATTTGTAATATGGCTGAAATACACTTGACAGTTGACAAACAGCTGATTCCATATACGCCATTTTCTTTCTGTGATAGAAATAGAATAGAAATAGAATAATAATGATGGCTAGGCCTGCTGGTCCCCTCATACCTATCTGTGTGGTTCTTTCCTCAAAAGACCATCTCAGACACTAATCTGCATGGTTCTTCCAAGATTTGACCAAGATAATATCTGGACTTTAAAGGAGACTGTGACCTCTGAGTTTCTTTCGGTGTTTCTTCTCAGAGTAGTCAGATAGCAAAACCCCGATCTCAATTTACTACTTAGTTAAAAAAATCACGTGTGTTTGTGAAAACCTTTTTACAGAAATAAATACCTTTCATTTATCATTAACAACAAAAGTTCTTCCCTATCTTGTCTATGGCCAGCTATTACGCTTGTCTATGACCAAGCATAATCATTGTCGTATTGTTAAATAAAAACTATCTTAGTTCCGGATTGTGACTCACCATTTTTTAAATTAGGTGTATTAATAGAATCTTTTAGATTTTTTTATTTGTACAATACAATAGAGCCAGTGATGAGGCGGTTTGCGAAAGTCTAGATTCAATAATAGTCTTTAATACTTAAAGTTATCGATTTTTGTCTAGGTGTAGAATGGGAAACTTCGCTGAGAACAAAGAGATTTAAAATACTATAGAGCGGGCATGTCAAGGAAATGTCATAGAAAAACTTTGATCCCATGTCTCAATAACGCCATCTAGAATAATATATGAATATTGGAGCGGCAGCGGAGCGTACTACAAAATACTCATAGACTTGTATCCAGCAGGACACACTTTTTCGGACGAAAATTTTGTTCGTGATGTCCGGTCTATAGGTATTGAATGTCTTTGGCTGCAGCTGCCTGATCTAGCTCTCCAAAATGAAAGAAATTGTTTTTTTTATGTTGCCTGATAAACTTTTAACAGACATTTAAAAGAGTGCTACACAGAAAAAACGCAACAAATTAAAAGGAGTTAACTTAGATTGGTAGATTTCGGGCAAAACATGGGTTTTACTTTCCAATTCTCGCGTTATTTTAACTTGGAGAGTTTTAAAGACAATTTTTTTTGGTGGGTACGTAATCTGTCAATTTTCGTTTGTTAGATAGCCAGCCGGAAGGAGACGCCCTAGAAAGAAATAACATAGTACTAGTACATACTCGCAACCTTCGTGTGTGTATGACAACATGTATGAATGGAACCGAAGCAAAAGAAGTATGTAAGAATCGTAGCATTCGAAGTAGATGGCGCTCTGTGGTTTCTGCCTACCTCCACGGGAAAAAGGCGTGAGTTTATGAGTGGTTGTTGGATATCTTTTGCTTAACAAGGTCCAAACCGCAAAATCACCAGTTAACTCTGCAATCATCTTAAAAACTTATTATTTTTTCTTGATCCTTCGAGGAAAACGAATAAGTTTTAAACTTTCTTTACAACATTTATCTATGTATTAAGTATTATAGATTCAAATTATGTAGTCGTGTCTATTCTATTCTATTATTTTTTCTTGATCCTTCGAGGAAAATGAATAAGTTTTAAACTTTCTTTACAACATTTATCTATGTAGTAAGCATAGTCGTATCTCAATTACATAATGCTTAACATAATTCTGAAACCTAAATAAGAATAAATAACAAATAATATTTCACGACTGTAACACAACGCTATGTACTCCCAAGCTAAGCAGAGCTTGTGTTATGGGTACTAAACAGCTGATAAACATACTTCAATATTATCTAAATACATACATATTATAGATAATTAAAAAAAATAAAACACTACAGCCATGTCAAAAAAAATGAACTAAAAATCAAAAAAATATTTATTGTACCCAACGCATTGCATTTCTACACTTTTTTTTTTTTATTATAAGGATTACTTAAGCCTTAATTACTTGGGGCAATGCAAGGATTCTTACGATACCCCTTACATTGTACCTAACTCAGTTTAGTAATTTAGAAGTTATGGTGGAATAAAGAAACTCACAAACATACAATGAACCTTGAAAACATAACACTCCTTTTTTGGGGCAGTCGTGTAATAAATTACACCCATACACAGAACAAATGATCGTGCTCATAACACAAACATTTGTCCTGGGTGGGAATCGAACCCACAACCTCCGGCATAGCAGTCACGGCCACTACTAACTACTAGCTAGACCAACAGGCCAGTGAAAAGAAGAAGAAGCAACATTCTACACACTCCACAGCTTTATAATTAAATTACTTTTCCCCACATTTCTTACATAATAAGCTAACGTGCATAATATTATATTGTGCATTGTTTTGTGCACAGTATTGTGCATTGTTCCATCCATTTCTCAGGTGACTTAAGTCACCGCCGTTTGCACTGTCAGCGTGAAAGTAACGCTATTGTTGTTTGAGGATGAGTTGTAAGGTAGGCTTATATAACGTAAAATAACTGAAGCTACGCTCGGGTCGATCGGAGGTCAAGTTAACTTTAGCCGAGGTCAGTCCATGGAGTATAACTATATAAGATGTAAGTATATAAGATGGGTAGGCCTTTAGTATGGGACGCTACTTGTGTCGATACTCTTGCGCCATCCCATCTTCCTGTGTCAAAGTGCTTTCCTGGCGCTGCTGCTGCGGCTGCTGAGAACCTCAAGCGGCTTAAATATAGCAACCTTGTTGATAGTTATACTTTCCAGTCGTTTGGGGTTGAAACTTTTGGACCATAGGGTCAGAGTGCTCCTACCTTTTTAAAGACATCTGCAAACGTTTAGTTGACGCTTCCCGTGACCCAAAGGCTGGCCTCTACTTTGGCCAGAGGCTAAACATTGCCATTCAACGTGGCAATGCCGCCATCTTTTGGGCACAATACCTGCTGGCAGCGATGCAGAAGATTTTTTTGACGCTATTAAAAAACTAGTATGTAATATTTATACTAATATTAAAAAGAGAAAAAAATTGATTGATTGTTTGTTAGCATTGAATAGGCTCATGAACTACTGGACTAATTTGGAAAATTCTTTCACCGTTGGGAAGCTACACTATCTCCGGGTGACATAGACTAGAGACTTTTTATTCCTGTATTCCCACGGGAACGAGAACTACGCGTATTTAACCGTGTTTCGTCCACTAGTGTCTTAAAGTTCACCACCATTCATAAAACACTCGATTAACTCTATATAATAATTATGCATTACATTATTTCTTACATAATGCTACATTATGTATAGAAATAGAGGTTCATTTTATTACAGTTTCATGGGACACATAAGAGGCATAACCGAGTAAGATGGTCGTGATGTGATCTTTAATGGAGTTATTTAAACTTTTTTTTTTGTAGGGCTGTCAGTCTGTCATACAATTTTTGCGATAAAGATTGACATACTTCATACAATTGTTATAGTACAGTTACTTACTGACTGAAATAGCTTATAAAGACTTTCCGATGTTAAATTAATAATAATAATAATAATCTTTATTCAGATATTAAATTGGTAAATACAAATTAAATCTAAGAAATAATATAGGTATAACAAAGTATAATGCCTGTACTAGGTTAAAAACCTGTATCACAGGCGACATAAGATCTTACAGTACTATTAAGACACCTGGTTTCGTTACAATATTTAACAGAATTAATAATAGTTTCATAGTTAATGAGTTATGCTGTAATTTACTAAAATAGATAATTTTACACTTAGTTAATTAACAGAGTGTTCTAAAAAATGTGCTGTTTCGTGTATTTAATTATGGTCGGGTAAATATCAAACTTTTGAATGCAACAGCTGATTTGTTAAACGCACCGACGACACAAGACATATTTCAAGTGTGGGGCAACGTTTAACTTAAGTTAAAAGTTAATTAAGAAAGAAAAATCGCTATTTTATTTTCTTGTTATAAAATTTAAGTTACTAACAATTTTAATCAGGCATTATTAACACCGTTGATACAAACCTTAAAGAAAAATTAATGTCGCTTAAAGCCTCGTCCCCACTAGGAACATTTGTCGGGCGACATGTGTCCCCTGCGACATCGGGTGATGTCGGGCGACGACATCGCCGCGACATTGTTGAAACTGTTCCTTGTCGCACAGTCGATGAAGAGTAGAGGTTCGATTGAACTGATGTGGCCGGAGCCAAGACATCGGGCGACGTGGGGCGATGTAGGGCGACATCGCCCGATTTCTCCGGGGACACATATCGCTCGACAAATGTTCCTAGTGGAGACGAAGCTTTATACTATTATTGTGCGACAAAACCTCATTATACATATATATAAATTTACATATAAATAAGAGTAAATGTCAACAGAAAATAACACACGTCGCGAGCCTCTATAATAAACCTTTCAGTATGATAATAAGTATACTTATTTAAAAATATTATATGATATAATAAATTTTAATTCTAGTGACTGTCTCGTTAGTCTTCGAGTCGCAAGCTTTCCTGCCGAGCAGGAGGTTTCAGGTTCAATCAACACGTCAGAGAAAGAAGTTAGAAGAAGAGTTATTGAAGATTTCCACCTGGAGTTTCTGAGTAGCAGCCCGGAGTCTAAATCCTGTGTACGGTTGACGATAATAAGCTCGTCCCCTATTACATGGGACTTAAACATATAACTGGCTAAATTATAACTGGCTAAATGGCTTACTACAGGTGCACCTCAAAAGGGTTAGGCCCTTCGGGGATTACATGACGCATTAATAAATAAATATTCCGCAACTATCACACACCACCATCTAGTCTCAAACTAAGCAGAGCTTGTGCTATGAATACCTACTAAACATCTGATAAACATATTTATATGTTTATTTCTAACTACGCGCACACCCACACACTACACCCTCACGACAGCACACCCACACCCTCACACACACATCACATACACACACACACACACATATAATATATTTAGAGGATTGCATGATCTAAATTGTTTATATTTATTACATAAAGTTAATATAACGTAATATGTTATATGGGGGAAGACACTGATTCCTGTAACACAGGTTACAGCCTAGCTCAGGAATCAGGGCTTCATTACGATTTGTAACATTGTTTTGAAGTCAATAAAAAAAATATTATTATTAAATTATTATTACTAACTACATACATGTACTTACATAGAGAACTTATACCAAGACACAAAAAATGTTATCGTGCTCACAACAATGACAACAAAAACAACAATCGTCTTAAATGTGACTCGAAACCAAAACCTCCGGAATTTTTTTTTTTTTGAGAAACGATTTTTTTTTAATAAATTCTCATGTACCATTAATCACACCAATAAATGAATTTGAATCGCAGCCAGGGCCATTAACCACTAGTGCTACAAGTTAGCATGTTAATTTGTTCTATGATAATAAAAATTAACAAACCGAAACGCGCCAGCCCTATTAAACTAAAAAACGAATGACACGCGTCGTGACGTAAGCGCAACCGGAAATGATGCCATGATGTAATTTAATGGCCGCTCTATACTTCCGGCGCCACCTTAGTACCGATCTCACTTCATTTGGAATTACGGGCAGGATTTGGTCATTCAATGCACAATGGATGATGTGGCCAAATGCCAAATAATGTCCATTGAGTTTTGACCCAATATCATTAAGTTCATCTGACTGATTATGCTTGTTTACTACTTCAATGCCACCTACTTATCTGCAATGCTCGAGTCAGTGCAATAGGCTAATTTTCCTAATTAAAACTGAAAGTGTTAAAAAAATACGTTTATTTTGAACAAATCGCGAATCAAAACTGGATATTCCACGTATTTTCGACAGATTTAAGATTAAGACAGAGATCAGAATGCGAAAATTATCTATATTTCTATAATAATACTAGCTGTCCCGGAAAACTAAGATCCGCCGTTTTTTTTTAAATGTTTACACCTACTAAATAAACACACGAAGTTTTATAAGGATTAGTCAAGCTGTTTTGGAGGAGTTTTCTTACAAACACTTTGATACAAGAATTTTATACTTATACAGGGTATTAGGATGTTCTACTCATAGATACTATGAACAACTTTCACTACGGGACAAAATCGGTTATCTCGAAAAAAATATTTACTGTTGCATACAAAAGTTGAATAGGTATTCGACCGAAATGTATGCAACAGCTGATTCTTTCTTCGAGATATCCGAGATGGTTCCTTGGTGAAATGTATTCATATTCATGGTTAGAACACCCCGTGAAAATTTGGCTGGTGATAAAAAAAAATACCCAGTATAATTATTAGAAGAAGATAACAGGTTAAGCTCAAAATTGGTTCAGTAGATCCAGAGATAAAATTATTAAATTCACGTCATTCTCAATTTGAGGCACGGAAAGGTACCTGATTGAAAGTTTCAAATTGGTTCATTTCAATAGATCCAGAGATTACCTACACCACACAAACTCACAAACTTTACCTGTGTTTAATTCTTGTGTCACAATGTTAGATACCATACTCTCTTTACTCCGAAACGGCTTGACCGATGTTTATGAAATTTTATATGCATATTCAGTAGGTATGACAATCGGCTACTTATATCTATTTTTCATAACCCTAAGTGTAAAACGAAGTTGGCTGGGGAAGCTAGTATTAGTATAGATTAAAGGTCACAGCTCATTAGAGCCACCCGGCACCCACTCCGCACCGCCTCGCCTCGTGCGGTTAGTATTCTTGATATGGACTTGTATGGGTATGCGCTCACTACATCAACTCCGTAGCGTCACCGGATCGCCTCTATCGTAAGCCGTCCACGCGCGGACGGCGGGTGGACCACTCGGTGACAACTCGCTGCCCTGCGTTGACTGCGCATCGCCAACGCGCGGGTCCGAAGCGGACCGCGCGCTGCCCGCGAGTGATTCACGCGAGGACGATACGTTGGCAATGCGCCGCTCCCCACCCAATTCGTGGACTAAGCGACGTCCACTCGTTGACCACGCGGCGTTCACTCGTTGACCACGCGGTGTTCACTCGTTGACCGCGCGGGGTTCACTGGTTGATCGTGCAACGTTTTGGTGATAACGTGGCGTCCACCCGTGAACCACCTGTCGACGACGAGTGGACGCCGTACGACGAGGCGGTGCGGAGTGGGTGCCGGGTGGCTCTAATGAGCTGTGACCTTTATTCTATCTCGAGTCGCTTAGGGAAACAGTCGTGGATACAGCTATGTTTAGTTTAGTATATTGTTGATTTATGCATATTAAGTAAGTAAAGCTTGCTGGGGGCGTGAGACTTGATCTAAGGACTCGTTTTATTGATTAAGTTGCATTGTAGGACACGATATCTAAGAGCAATGTGATAAGGTGACGAAATACCTGAGTTATGTAGATTTAGAAATATGAGTTTGGAGTCTTTGTAAGGATATCAAAGGGGCTTTTTTATATTATAAACCAGTGCTTGACTGCAATCCCACCTGATGGTAAGCAGTGATGCAATCAGTGATGGTGAAGCGCACTAGTTTATTAAGAGCCTATTCACTCTAGCCTTGAAGACAACTAAATTATAATCGGACGGGAAGACCGCAGCAGGCAAGTTGTTCCAGTCCTTCGATGTACGCGGTATAAACGACGAAGCGAAACGCTTTGTCCGAATCGTGGGAGTGCCAACGATGTAAGGGTGGACACTCGCCGTACGCCGGGTTGTCCGATGGTAGAAAGGTGATGGATTTTTTCTCAGATAGCGAAATACCGACCTCATCTTCTTATTGAAAAAAATGACATGTAAAAGTGTTTGTATGAACCCATTTTCAGAAATAAATATAATTTATCATGGGGTCTTAATTATTGTGACTCGCCGAAATAGGTATTCAGAATTGTTTATACGAATTTCCATCACTGCCAGGTTATTTTTTTAAACAAAATATAGCATATTTCCGTGTTCAGGATACGATCTGTCTCCTTGTCAAGTCTCCTTCTCAAATTTCAGTTCGATCTGTTTAGTCGTTCCTGTTCGTCTAAATGGTGCAGATGAGACCATACTATCAGTGAAGTTAATGGTGCATGCGGTACAACGTGGCTTTGTAACTAACCGTAAAACGGGCAAAATAGAAACAAAACTTTGAGGAGGATTTTCACGCTAGTTTAATATTGACTGATATTATCAAGGTTTTGAAACTATTATCTCAATTATTTAAAAGCATTACAGTCCTCGTTTATAACAAACAACTTTAAAGTTACGTGAATAACTTCCTGAAAATGTTGTTTCTATTCACCCTTAAGTATCTATTCACCCCATTTTACCCGGAATATTAAATTTGTCATCATCTGCCTAGCTTCCAGTCTACCCGGAAGCAGCTGAGTACCAACATTTTGCTTGGAACCACTGCCTATGCTGACCAAGTTACTGAATAACACGATACCCCTTAGTTAAACTGATTGTCAAACTTTTGGGCCCTGAATACCCGTGACAGCTTGACTGGCCTGTTGGTCTAGTAGTTAGTGACCCTGACTGCTATGCCGGAGGTCGTGGGTTCGATTCCCACCCAGGACAAATGTTTGTGTGATGGCCACGATCATTTGTTCTGTGTCTGGGTGTAAATTATCTATAATATGTATGTATTAGAAATATATAAGTATGTTTATCAGCTGTTTAGTACCCATAACACAAGCTCTTAAGCTTAACTTGGGCGTTGTGTGAAAAAGTTGTGAAATATTATTATTAAAAGTTAAACTGATTGTCAATCAACCCGTGACAACTGTCGAAGATCTACAAATAACAGCTTAGACCAAAGGACAAGCCTGTATTCCACCTACCCATCTACGGATCGATCTCGGCAAGTGCGGCTATCATTAATTGATACCTATGTTTAACAAATAAATAAATGATTATGATGATTATGATTATCATTATTTAGCCAGAAGCTAAAAAAACTAATATTAAAATTGTATCATAAACATATTGAAAATGATACTCGTTGGGGTAACCAACAAAAAGCTCGATAACGACTGTAATGTGTTGACATTAAATTTCATGTGAAGCCTTGTAACATATCGGCTGTGGTCCCACTTACAGCGATTCCTCAAAGGAGCCTCCGTATTCATAAATGTAAACGAACTTATCTTACTTACAGAGAAAGTCTTACCAATTTTTCCTTTAATTGGAATACTTATGCTAGAAACGAAAAAAAAACGAATTTTGAAACGAATGCTTCATACTGTGGTAGACATTAATACTAATTAACATGATGTTTGCAGCAAAGTTACTTAAGATTTTATAACCCCCGACGCAAAAGAGGGGTGTTATAAATTTGCAGGAAACCACTGAGTAAATAAAATAAAGTAAAAAATACTACTTAATGCTTTCCAAGACAGCATGCTTTCATTACTGACAGGTAGGTTAGAAAGATAGGTCTCCATAAAGTGACGATGCACGATGCATGAAGCAAGATATGAATATTATGAGCTTTTTTGTAATAATAACTTTGAATAAGGACCCAAGCCAGATTTAAGGGTCTTTGGTGTTCTATTAATTGCTTTTGCGAGAATTCAAAATATAAAATACTTCTGATTCAAAAGCGGATTCATACGCTCTGCTATCCGCTTACTATATTACCATAGCGTTACCAATACAAGGATGCGCCTCTTCCAAAACGCCATGTTTCAAGCGAAAGTTGTGCGCCTTGGGCGTTAAGAATCCCGTTGCATTAAGCTCTTACGCATAACTACATGTTTATGTTAATTATAAAAGATCAGCTAAATTAATTGACAGTTAGTCCAACGGCAAGGACGTTAGATTGGTGGGTGAGAGGTCGTGGGTTCAGACCTTAGCTGTTGCACAGTTGATATTCATTGCAATTGGATATTTTTTGTTGAGCTCGGCACAACATCTTATGTTATACCACACTCACCATCTGCCTATTCTTTTTGCAACTACATAGAAATTGGTTTCCAGTACAGAACTTGCAGCTGAATCGTTTATTCCAGCGACCCCTGGCGCAGATGTAACATAACTACAGGGTGGTTTTAAGTCAGAAAAAGTCTGGCATTCTGGATTTTTGACTTCGACAGCTGATACGTAGTAAGTACCTGTATTTAAAGTTTGAATTTTTGAATCTTTGTTATCCGATTAGTATACACCACTATTTTTAATTAGTACAAAAAAATTGGGCTGTATCCGTACCTGTTACTGATCATATTTGCGTAATCAAAAAAAAAAAAAAAAAAAAACATTTAGTAAAACTTAAATAACGAAAACAGCTGTTGGAGGCGGGCATACTATTGAGCAAGATCACGCGAACGTGAACGGGAATACTACTATGTCATGAATAGCCTGTACAATATTTACATAAATTGGGTGACTTTTTGGGATATAAACAAACGCTAATAACTTTGCTGTTCATGTATATTATTAATTGATACTTTAGAAGTATAATGAGAAGACTGTCTAGAATAAGCCCTTTGAGTATTTGTACTAATTAAAAATTAGTCGTGGTTTATTGTTATTTGTAATGATTATGATTCAAATTAGTTAAAAAAGATAAGATGAATCAGTTTAGAAGTCTTGTGATTACGATGTAATGTTTTGACCTGAATATTTCCGAACCAGATCAGCTCGCGTAGACTGTTTACATGTATACTACTAATTTATCATTTCCTGCTAATTTCGAAAGATTGTCAATTATATCAGCTTGCGTGATATGCATGTTTATTCCATGTATGATTATTAAGATAAAAATTACGACATACCTTCATTTTAAGTAATTCCTAGTGTGGGGCGACGTTTTTTACAAAAAAAGTGAGCTTAAAGGTACGAAAGCACATCAAGCTGAGGTAGCTATAATATATACTGCCATACTTACCCAATTGAACATGAACCTTATTCTATTTCTTTAAACCTTTGAGCGAATTGTAGTCACTTAAGTAGTTAAAGTTCTCAGAGCTTACAACTTTTAATTGGTTCCTGAGGTGCTTACAGGAAAAAGGCTTAAAAGGCCTCTGTTCTAAGAAAATTGGGTTTCAAAGTTGAGTATGGTATTTCCGAATTAAAGGTAAAAGGTTTTTTTTTAATTTACAATGTCAGCTTGTGAAAGGGCTTGCTTAAAGTCGAACTCCAATCAATTGTTTTCAATAAAGCAATCCAATAAGCAGGAATTTTTAGAGGTCAATTTAAAGAGTACTAAATATGTGTGTGTGTTACTAAATATGTATATAAGAACTTCAATTAAGCAGGCATTTTTAGTTTTCAATGTGTGTTTGTGGACTTAAATGAAAATAAATAAATATTCCACACACTTTTTTACACAACGCCATCTAGTCCCAAGCTAAGCTAAGAGCTTGTGTTATGGGTGCTAAACAGCTGATAAACATACTTATATACTTCTAAATACATACATATTATAGATAAATAAAGTAGTAGAAGTATTAAATAAATTAAGTAGGTTGTTAGACTTTCAAAATTCAAATCATAATACATTGATTCAAATTAGGCTACGGGTCAGTACTTCATGAGTGACAAATATGACTAAAAACCGTTAATAAAACTGATTTGAACCTGACTGGAACTTGTAACTAACCGGAACGACTGTCGTCATCATCTGCCTAGCCTTTTCCCTACTATGTTGGGGTCGGCTTCCAGTTTAACCTGATGCAGCTGAATACCAGTGTTTTACATGGAGCGACTGCCTGTCAGACCTCCACAACCCAGTAACTGGGTAACATGATACCCCTTAGTTAAACTGTTTGTCAGACTTTTGGGCTTCTGACCACAAGTCTGTGGCCCTAGTGAAAAGGGGTATACTTAAGTCCAATTTTGTCGAAAATGAGTTAAGTGTACCAAAGTGATCAGAAAAAAATGCTCTATCGTTTGGTGAAGACAGATCTAAGCTATCTCTAAAAATAAGAAAGTTACTTTGTGTAAAAGGGTCCAACTGACACCAAAAAAAAACTGTAAAAGTCGGTTTTCTGATCACTTTGGTACACTTAACTCATTTTCGACAAAATTGGACTTATACCCCTTTTCACTAGGGCCACAGAAGTAACGACTGTCAAAGATCTACAAATGACAGCCGGGATCAACGGCTCAACGTGCTTTTTGAGACACGGAGGAGTCTTCGTATGTAATATATGGTCACCTTAATGACTGTCAAAGTCATCATAATATAGCTGGTTCAACGGCTTCACGTGCTTTCATGGCATCCATCCACGGGCGGATAATAGCAAGCGTTGCTTAACAAATATCCCTCGTAAAACAATCAGAGACAAAAATATTGTTAGTATTTTGTAATAACCATTTCTTTTACAGACAATAACTAGTGTAATAAGCCAGTGAAATTACGTACTGACATATTAAAGACATTTTTAATTACTATTTCTTTTACCTTTCCATTTCTCTGTTTTAGAAATAATAAGACATTCGACTATTTTATGAGTGAAAGCTATGATGATAGTGCACTACAAACTATCTACACAGCTAAGATTTTTTTTTTTCTTCTTTGGCAACTGAGCCGATGTCGACTATTCTGCCAGCGCGGCAGCGTCACGTATTGACGGCAGATTAATATTGAGCCGTCGAACTCTTGCACTTTGTGGTAGGTGTTAGTGCACAGCTAAGATATTTAAGATAATATACCTACATACTATAGAGAGACATGCTAAGAAATTTCATAGAAAAATTGTCATCCCATGTCTCAGTGACGCCATCTTGAATAATATAGCAATATTGGAGCGGCAGCGAAGCGTACTTACCGAATCTAAGTTTTGAAATTAAAGCCTATAGATATACACTCACAAAATAATGTGGTTTTATATTGGTAACAGATTTTTCAGATTCGGTTCAGGTTTAGAATAGACTAAAGAATATATAGAATTATATAACAATGAAACTAATTAAAATAAATTAAATATTTAATTTTTTCTGGGGGTTTTGGTTTATTTTTGTTACTATTCTATTTGTAATTAGTTTCATATTTAATTTATTTTAATATATAGAATATATTTTCTTGTAAAATACGAGCTGCAAACAATTATGTGTAAGGTTATCAGCAATTATCAGGTAGATCCGCGTGTTCTGCCATTTAAGGCCGCCCATTGTCACCGTATGTAGCCCTTATAGTTATAATTTGTAAGTTTTTATGGTGTAGGTACAATAAAGAGTATTTCATTCTACTCAATTCTATTTATGGCGTTCAAAATAATAGAATGATTCGTTTTTATCCATACAACATTTGAGTCTAGGTATACATTAAAAATAGGAAAAAAAACAAACTAAAGTAGAGTAAAATAAGAAATAAAAAAAACATTTGATGGTCAAAATGTGGAAATATCGTAATTGTAGGAAACCATTTATACATATAATATTAATTGCGGTCATTTATGCATTCCGATTTGCTGTAGTAACATTTGGCATATAGGTATGAGCATTTTTTTAAAAATGTATGTTGAACAAAGCGGTAGGCATTTGTCTAATAGGTTTTGGGATTTTATTATAGGTAAATGATTGGTGCCAAACAAAGAACACTTTTACGCGTCAATGCCGTGGTTGATATTGGCACGTATAATTTATTATTATCCCGTCCATTGCGAATCGAAACGTCTGATAGCTTTTTAACCTTTTAAGCGCTTGGAGAAACAAATTGTTGTATCCATTATTAGTTTTTGTTGCATAAATAATATCTCAACTCGATAATGGTTTTAGAAAATGGAACGGAAAAATCATGCATGTTTTCTGTCGCAGAAATACGACACAAGCGGTAGGGACACGGAAATAAATATAAAAGGTTAAATAAGTTACGATTTGTTTGTATGAAACTTGCTTGCTTGATTGCTTTAACCCTTTCGCTATAGGTGTGCAAAGCTCACGGCCCGTAAAAATGTCACCGGTTCGGATCGGGCTCATGATAAAATAAAATACACTAACACAAATGTATGACGTATACAAAGACATTCAATACCTATAGACCGGACATCACGATCAAAATTTTCGTCCGAAACTTGTGTCCTGCTGGATACAAGTCTATGAGTTTTTTGTAGTACGTTCCGCTGCCGCTCCAATATTCATATATTATTCTAGATGGCGTTACTGAGACATGGGATCAAAGTTTTTCTATGACATTTCCTTGACATGCCCGCTCTATAGTAGGTATTTTAAATCTCTTTGGACGTATACAAACGCGATTTTCACAATTTTTTTCAGTGAATAATGTCGCGCTACGAAACGTCTAGCAAACAGACGCGCCCGACCGGTGTCGACAAATCTAGCAAGTTAAATTCTGACTAGACTCCATATACTATTCGAATTTTAAATTCTGACTAGACTCCATTATACTATTCGAATTTTAAATTCTGACTAGACTCCATTATACTATTCGAATTTTAAATTCTGACTAGACTCCATTATACTATTCGAATTTTAAATTCTGACTAGACTCCATTATACTATTCGAATTTTGAATGCCTCATCCCATGTGTGCGCGCGTATACTTAAAGTGCTGTACCGTATGCAATAACTTGCTCTTTATGTGACTATTGGCCGAACTGGACTACCTATAAGAAATCTAAAACTTTCGTGATCCTCCCCAGAAGACAGATAAAACGATCTGTAGAATGTTTGTACTGTGAATTACATTATGGCTGTTGTTTAATTAGATGATCATCTTTTTCTTACTATGTTGGGGTCAGTGCCAGTCTAACAGGATGCAACTGGAATACCAGTATTTTACATGGAGCAACCTTTATAACAGTTTATAGCCTAATAGTGGTGTGACAGCTGAAATACCAAGTTATGGATCTCGAATGTGTACCCAAGGCGTTTCTGACGTTTCGGATTCATCATGTGCGTATTGTGATTGATAACATTTTAAAATGTTAACCTGCATGTTTTATTACGTTATATTATATAAAAGTAAATCCAAAACTAGGGACCCATATTTTTTGGTTTTTCGAAATTAATGTTTTAACTTTTCATTCATAATTTTAACTTTGAAATTCGGTGCATTCTAAAAAGACGTAAGCGCCAAATGACGTCATTCATATGGTGGAATGGCGATACATCCTTTGCTTTACTGTGATAAAAAACTGTTGCTTAGATGTCACTGTCATTTAGCAGTTGTCAATGTCACACATTGGCATTAGATATGTCTTGTTTGACATTAGATATGTAATTTTTTGACATTAGATATGTCTTGTTTGACATTATGGTTTTCATCTTAAAAATTAGCTTGCTTACGCAATGGTAACCTCCTCATTCCACAGTATAAGAGACGTCATCGCGTGTTTTTTGGTTATTATTTTTTTTTCTCGGAAACTAAGCAACAAAAAAAATAAAAAATAAATTTGAACTCAGCATTCAAGTCAATTTCGAAATGTTGTCAATTGTCACTTGCTTCAAAAACATCGTGAGGATATCTGAAAGGAATGCCGGTTTGGCATTCCTTTCAGATATTTCTCGACGGCATGTGAAGTTAAGTCAAGAGGCCCATGGGCGTCATAAATACTCTGACACCAGGTTAGTCACGAAAAATAAAGAAAAGCTTGGAGTGACTACCTCTCTGACCTCCACAACCCAGTTACCGGGTAACACGATACCCCTTGGTTAAACTGGTTGTCAGACTTTCTGACTTTTTATTCTTAACGACTGTCAAATGATAGCCAGGACGAAGAGCTTAGCGTGGCTCCGAAGATACGAAGGGTATTTGATAAGTAGTCAATGGTCACCCATCCACGGATCGACCTCGGCTAGCGTAGCTTATCCTTCGACCAATTAATTACTGTAATTTTTTCGTGCTTTTCAAGTTACGGAGAGGTCATTCCTGATGAAATGATGAATTAAAGTTCCATTCAGTCGATCAATAGGTAAGCAACAATTACAGAGTTCGGTTCGTTAATGGGTGACAATAATTATCGGACGCCACAGTTGGTACAGTGACTGAGCGATCGGCTGCCGCGCTGCGTGTAACGGTTTCAATTCCCGCACGAAACAAATGTTTGTATCACGACCTTCTCACCTACAGGTAGTTGTTCCGGGGATATGTTGGGAAACGAAATGAAAGAAAGATTCCAAAATGAATAATACACCGCCAAAAGGGGTAAATAGAAACGCAGGGTTGAATAGGAACAGACACTTTGAATAGTGTCACTTGAATAAAATGGTGTCGAAATTATTAATTTTAAATAACCAGAATCATTAGACTCCTTGTATGTAACCAACAAAGTTTTGTTGCTATTCAACCCTGCGTTACTATTGACCCCGTTTGTACTGGGTACCTGTCACTTCTAGATCTTTGACAGTCGTTACCGTTAGTCAAATAAAAACTCGAAAGTCTATTAGCCAGTCTTACCAAATGGTTTTGTATTAGAAAATAACACAACTGTATGCAGTTAGGCTGGAAGCCCATCCTAACATTCCTAGCATGGTTGGGAAGGCAGGTATTGTATTGTAAGGTCATCTATTTTTAATAGGTCAAGTTTAATATGGAAGACAGATTCTCTGTAAATAAAATGTTTAGTGAAAAAGTATTTTAAACTTCGAACGCATTTTGTTTAAATGAAAATGTATTCCAAAAACCACAAGCTATTTTACATAACTCTTAACCCTATAATTATGATTTAAGCAATAATCTTAATTACCTATTACAATAATTACATAAAAAGGTGTGTTCTAAAACAAAAAAAAACTTACCTAATATTATAAATCCACAGCATGTGAGAACGAACTGGCTTTAAAAAAAGAAACTTCTCAATTCACAAATTCACAACAGTGACAGTTCTATTTTCAAATTCAAATCACGATCGATAACTTTTTAAATGCACTGAACAAAAAGCATTCAGCCTCGTTGCAGCATAAACTATGTACTGGCCGCTAAGAGGTTTGTTTTTCGTTTTAAACCGTCGACCTCGTGTGTGGAGGTGGATATGACAAAATTGAAATTTTGAATTGCTTATAGTATCGCAAAGATTTTTATCCATTGCGTTTTTATCACAGCATTTGTGTGCAACGTTGTAAATAAAACCGTCAATGGATGTCGACGTTGAGTAAATTCATTTCGTCTTCGTATGCTAAGATATTACTTGGTATTGAGAATAACTGTTCGGTCCTTGATGTTACTTATCCAATGCTGTTTTTCACTAAAAATACTAAAATATAATATGTATTCTGAAACAGCAATGTACGCTATGGGAATATTTACTAAGTGAATGTTCCAAATTGTAAAGTTAGCTATTAAGTTTTTTTAATTTACCTGCATAAAGGCTACAATTAGTTTTGTTAATAACTTTATTTACATGGGTACACTTTGTGGAATTGTTTATTGACAGTTGCTGAATCTAATTTAAAAAAATGTTCCAACTATGCAATTTTTGGTCATTATTTACATCCTGTAAGAAAGCGTTTAGGTTACGTAAGTTAAACTCCACAATTATTTTAACTCCCCATCGACCTCTACTATGGAATGTTGAAATCACTGACTGGTAAATCACTGGTCGTAAGCGCTACTGCAGAGCATAAGGTCCCGGGTTCGATCCCCGGGTCAGGCAAAGACGTGTTGTTGAGTGTTTTAATATGTCACAGTATAGCATAAAGGCTGAAATTGCCATTCCACCTTGAGCAAGCGTGGTGATCAATGCTCGTGCCTTCTCTTTATAAGAGACATGTGCCCAGTAGGACAGTAAGCAGCAGGCTTATAATATTTTGGGTATTGGGATGTCTGTAAGAGCTCTCTTTGAGCGATAAGGCCGCCCATTGTATCACCCTGAGTAGCCCTTAAAGTTATAATTTGTAAGTGTTTATGGTTTACAATAAAAAGTATTCTATTCTATTGTCCATGTCTAAACAGAACTGTTCTTCCTGAACCTCAAAACCTTCTGTCACTTACAGTCACAGAAGGTCTTTAACCATCGATAAAGCTATACAACTTTTTTGAACCATAGACATTCCCACGGGCGCGACTCACGCCTGACCGATAATCGGAACAATGGCGCTATGTCGATCACAATCTACTTTTTTAGCCATGGGAGTATAATTTCACTTTTATAAACAAAGAAAACCGAAGTTAGTTTAAATTGTGCTGGGAACCCGTTTTGTTGGAGTTCAGTAAAGATTTATTGAGGTGGGTGTACACTGGTGTGTGACGTTAATGCAGCTTCGCGGTTGGTCTTATTCGCGAATTGGACCAATCACGCCTAAAGACTATTGACAATACAATACAATACAATATCTTTATTTTCTCTCTTCACAAAGGTTCACATAGTGTTCAATGAAAAACTGCTTATTATCTTCAGCCTAATTCCGATAAATACAATAAAAAAAACTTTTTTGCAAAAAATAAAACCGACTTCAAAAAAAACACTAAACGGTGTAAAATAACTCTAAATTCGGAAGTCTGTGGCTTTGGTGGGTTTGTCTTACTCATGATGGGCCACCGACTTCCGAATTTAGAGTTATTTTACACCGTTTAGTGTTTTTTTTGAAGTCGGTTTTATTTTTTGCAAAAAAGTTTTTTATTTTTCCATTTTTAGTTGTTACCATAAAAAAATATTTGACTTGAATTTATTTTATATTGTTAATTGTTAACAATACATGTCATCATAATAGGGTTTTCCACTAATCCCTAATAAATTAAAATTAACATACTTATCTGACTAAATCTAGGTATATTGTACCCTCCTGCGTACCCCTCAGAGCATACAGGCGTGATGATACGTCATTATGTTGTATAAACAATAAACATCCAAGCGATTCCAGCAATCACGACAGATTTGCTGTTTATTTTTGAAGAGTTCCGTTGTATATCTCCGAAGATCAGCACCAGATCTTCACCAAATTAAAATGGGACCACCTCAGGAGTATACTCTTTCAAATAAAAAAAGAATTTTGAGAATCGGTCCACAAATGGCGGAGAAATCAGGTAACATACATAAAAAAAAAAAAAAAAAAAAAAAAAAAAAAAAAAAAAAAAAAAAAAAAATACATACACACGAACATAGAACCTCCTCCTTTTTTGAAAGTCGGTTAAAAAAGATTTTGAATTCTGTGTGGTTCTTTCCTCAAAAGACCATTTCAGACACTAATCGGCATGGATCTTACATGATTTGACCAAGATAATGTGTGGACTTTAAAAGAGACCTTTGAGTTTCTTTCGGTGTTTCTTCTCAGAGTAGTCAGGTAGTGAAACACCGATCTTATCTACTAGTTAAAAAAAAAGATGTGTAAAAGTGTTTGTGAAAACCTATTTACAGAAATAAATATCATTTATCATTTATTAATGGTCACCCCTCTACTCAACTTCGGCAATCCATACATAACCTAGAAGTGCGACTGGCGGACTGCCAAGTCATATAAGTAGGTCTCGAGTTCGAACCCAACGCAAGCCTTCGGCCTGATTTGCGTATTGTATTATTATGTACTTACTTCAAAAACGGTGAAGGAAAACATCGTGCGTGAGAAATGTTTCTCGACGGCTTCACGCCAAGTCAGAGGACAGCATAGTTGGAAAAAGTCAGGCAGATTGCCATTGGATGATGACCGACATTTTTTTTGTTGTTGTCTTTATTTTTTGTTCCCGTGCACTAGTAAATAATAAAGACAACAACAAAAAAAATGTCGGTCATCATCCAATGGCAATCTGCCTGACTGAGTCCCGTGAGAATACAGGGATATAAAGCCTATATATCACTCAGGGATTGTGTAGCTTGCCAACGGTGAATTTTTTTTTACCCAGTAGTTTTTAAAGGGGAATGCCCATCGGCCACACAAAAAAATGCCTGAAATGAACAACAATGAAATATACGCCAAATTGCACTATAAATCGTAGGGAACCCATGACAATTTCAATAATTATCAAAAAACTTGGTAGAAGCCAGTTCCAAACATTTTTTCTAAAATATAGGTTAAGTACAACCAGCCAGCCAGCCAGCCAGTAGGTTAGCTGGTAAAAATTGGCGATCATTCAGATGTACCTATCCCGTAAGGGCGGTAATAAACTAAGTTGAACACGATTAAGACAAGGATAAGGATACTACGTACTTCAGGACTATTAGTCGTTTCTGTCTATTTCAGGCATTTTTTGGGCGTTTTCCTTTATTTGTTTCATATGATGTATACAAAAATACAAATATTTCCTTTTTTAAATATTAGTGTACTTAGATAGGCTCGCGTTTGAAAGAAAGAAAATTGTTTTTATTTGGCAAAAAATTCTTAATTATAACAAAACAGATTCAATATAATTCAAATTAATAATGCCAGAAGGGCCTCAGCTCAGCATAATGCCAGATGGCAACACAATGTGCACCACCTGACGTTGACCACCACCTGTTTGACCACTATCTCACCTGATGGTTAGCTAGGATGTGGTCGACGATGAAGCACGCTTGCCTAGAAGTAACCTATTTACTCTTGACTTAAAGAAATACCCCTTGGTTGTAGCTATTCCACTCCTTAGTTGTACGAACAACGAATGTCCACATCATTTTCTTGTGTTACGTCGTAATGTGCATGGAGCCTAATGTATTTCGTAATGCACTTAAATTTATATTTAACGACAATAATCGCAGTTTATGAGGGCCATACAAGTAATTATACTTTGTTATTATAATTATAATTAAATTATGTATCTATTATTGTTGTTTTTTTTATTTCCACACCTAACGCAGGCGCAGGTACGATTGTAAGGTCTGTGCTTTTAGCACGTACCTACGAGTACTTAAATGCTTGATGAAGTAGCGCCGAGATGTATGAAGAGGTTTTTTTGCAGTTTAGTGTCAAAATGTCGTCATCTGTCGAGCCTTTTCCCAACCATGTTGGGCTCGGCTTCCAGTTTAACCGGATGCAGCTGAATACCAGTGTTTTACATGGAGCGACAGCCTCTACAACCCAGTAACTGGGTAACAGGATAAGTATCACTTGGTTAAACAGGTTGTCAGACTTTCGGGCTTCTGACTATCTACAAGTAACGACTGCCAAAGATCTACAAATGATAGCCGAGACCAACGGCTTAACGTGCTTTCCGAGGGACGGAGGAGTCTTGGTATGTAATAAATGGTCACCCATCCACGGACCGACCTCGTCAAACGTAGCTTAACCTTCCATCGACCCTTGCGGCTGTTATAATTTAGCCTCAAGCTCCTCAGTTACAGTCAGATTCTATGTAAATTAAAATACAATTCGAGACCGTAGCAAATACGGCTTATCCGAGTTAAAATAATTAAAATCACCAACACAACCCTTTAAGTTAAATGAATCCCAATAAATGACGTTTTTAATGAAATAATCATTGAGATTATATGAACTTAAATAAAATAACAATTGAGATTAAATGAACTTAAAGGGTTGTCATGATTCGAATGATTATAATTCTGTAAATAAATACGTGTTACGGATAACATGGCACTTAACGGCAAATTGCAATAAAAACCCAATAAAATTTGACTTTTGCGTGCTACTTACATACCCTGGCATTTCCGCCTCATTTACGGAGACGCGAGGCGTCTCAAATCAAATCAAATCAAATCAAAAATGTTTATTTGCAAGAAAATACATACAAATTACAGGGAAAGATCTTATATCCCAAAAAGTCACTGTATTCTGCCTGCAAGCAAGCGTGCAAATTATTTACTATTATGTCATTATTATAAAATTATCATACAATTAATATCATTATTTAAATTATTATAAAATCAATCATTCATTCGTAATTTATCATTAACATTTATTTTTAAATTCCATAAATTCCTTAATGCTATAGAAACAACATTTTTGTAGCCACTCATTAATTGTTTTTTTAAATAAAATACCCTGTAACAGTTTAAATTCATTTGGAATGTTATTATAAATCAAAATACACAAATTAAACACATTTTTTTTATAAATATCTTTATGACTAGGTGGCTGATACAATAGGTTGCGAAACTTAACCCGCGTCTCGCGTCGTGTCATACTATTTTTCTGTTTACGCGTCAAGCGGCACTTGTCATTGCACGCGTAAACACAAACGTATGGCAAAATAAGACATTGTTCATAGAGGTGCGGGGCGCGATGCGTGGTGGTGCCTGCCGTCAAGCGTGTAGCAAAGCACGCGGCGGGCAACTTCACACCGACCAGTTTTATGTCGGAAGATAAGACTGACAGAAATGTAATCGGAACGCATTCGTCTGTGGTCTCTATGAAAGCATTGTTGTCTCTTCTCTTTAAATCTATACTATCACTTTAAATCTCTTTGGCGTTCTGCAATTTCTAAAAACGACGTGTCACGCGGCGTTAATCGCGGCGAGGCACGCAGCGGCAATTCTCGATGAAGCGATGCCCGCAGCGGAATCTATTGCCAGTCATATTTGGAAACTGCAGAACGCCAAAGAGATTTAAAGTGATAGTATAGATTTTAAGGGTGGTGCCAGCCGCGGGCACAGCCACAAAAAACGCTCTATTTCAAGCAAACGAGTCTAAGGCGATTATCACACTGCCACGCATCACGCTGCTTGTTTCGTGTCTCTGAACTGAAATGAACGCGCGTGGATGCATTTTCTGTGTGTTGGACTGTGCGTGTTTTCTATACAAACGGAGATACTTACAAGCAACGTTAAAACACGCATTCACGCGCTACGCTGCTTTGTGCGTAGCAGTGTGTTAACCGCCTAAGATCGCTTCTCCGTAAACGCGACAACAACAACATAATCCAAAAAGGACATAATATGTTTGAATTCAGTGCAAGCAAGCCGCGCCGTACAACGCGACGCGCGACGCTCCGATCTCCGTCTCCGTAAATGAGTCCTAAATGTGAGCAGTAAGTACTATAAATATGACGAGTAGATTTACTTTGGTAACTATAAGTACGGTTTTTTTTCAGTATCAATTAATAAAATTATTAATTAAACGCTTCATTGTAATGAAAAAGAGGTTCTCCTTGTTCCAACCGTAAATAATTCTAAATTATATTCAGACACGCAAAGTTCTATTAGTTATAGCTTAGTCGCTGTTATTCTTAGATTCTGAAAAAAAAAACATCTCAAAAGACAATGAATCACAAATTTAATATTAAAAGAAAAAGGACCACCTTCTTTTTTTGGAGTCGGTTAAAAAAGAAGTGAAAACTTATCGTCAGGAAATAAAAAAAAAACTTGAGAGGTGTCAAGGGACACCCGGATGAAACGAAGTAAATTGTAAAATTCCTTCACTAATCAATCGAAAGGAACTTCGTTACATCTGGGTGTCTTTGTTACAACTTTGGTCTTAATTTTTTCCGTATACTCTCCTTCCGTCCTTTCGCAAAGCGCGATAAGGAACTTCATTAAAAAAAAAAGAGAAAATTTAAATTTTCGTTTTTTTTTTTTGGAACGGAATATATAATACTTACATGCAGGGGTGTCGCGTAACCGAAAGAATGCAACCGAATTGAGAACCTCCTCCTAATGACTTGTCGACGCCGCCGCCGCCGCCGTCGGTTAAAAAACAGGCAAGTAACTTTAAGAAAAAACTTTAAATATTTTTTTTTGCTACCTTTATTTAATTTACATTTCACTTTTTGTACAACATATAATTATATCATCATCATCCATACATAACATCTCGCATCAGCTCAGGCGACGTAAGTACATTATAATAATTTCCACAGTCAACAGTTTTATGCGGCAAAATGCTAATTGTTATTAGGTAGGCGTTAATTATATGATTGTTGTTATATAAATAAATTATTAAGTTTAGTAGGCTATGTTGAAATGTAAAAATCGTTCCCATATGCAAACTTACTATACAATTTCTATGTTTTATAATCTAGAATTAGATGTAAACTAGAGTTCAAAAATTATACCTAAAAAATGGTAAAACAGTTTTGAAAATGATAATTAATTAGATGACATTAGTTTATAAGCAGGTTAATACATAACGACGTAACTTTTGTTAATCAAACACACGGATAACCATTTCTGTAATTACTTATGCTGTCTAACTTTTCTCTACAAATCGTCTAAATCAAAATCAATAGTCGTTATTTAAACTAGGCTGAGAATCAGCACTTTTTTAAAGTTAAAAAATACATAAGACATGTCCCCGAAAATGCCTCACCCTTCACCACTTCCTAGTGTTATTGCTGGGACGATGAAGTGGCGGAACAAACTCCCCAGCAACACATCTGTCTGATTCGTCTGATGAACTTGAATCTATACAATGAAATGCTTTTTAAAACATTACATTTCAGAATGATTGTCACGTGTTAGCTAGCACACTCCACTATACCCCCCCTCCCCCCCCTCCTCCCCCTCCCTGACTGCTATGCCGGAGGTTGTGGGTTCGATTCCCACCCAGGACAGATGTTTGTGTGATGAGCACGATCATTTGTTCTGTGTCTGGGTGTAATTTATCTATAATATGTATGTATTTAGAAGTATTTAAGTATGTTTATCAGCTGTTGAGTACCCATAACACAAGCTCTTAGCTTAGCTTGGGACTAGATGGCGTTGTGTGAAAAGTTGTGGAATATATATATATATATTTATATTTATACCAAATCTATGAAATCTACCTATAAGCAAAAAGTTACAAAACTGAAGAATAGCAGTCTCATATCTCGTCTCAGATCTGCGCCGGGGGTCGCGGGAACGTGGGACTTTTTCTAACCCCTGACTTGTGACGGCCTGCGGGCCTAGTCACATTTGCGGGGAAAGTGAGTGAGGTGTTTGAGTCCCCTCGCGACCTCTTAGAGGGACGTCTTTATAGGTTCGCTGTCTTGGAGAGGGCGGAGACCATCTATGTATAAGGATTTTCCAGTCCACCCACAACAAATAAACATGTAGGAATGCATGAGGTCCCGGTTTCGATCCCCGGGTCCTTTATAGTGTTATTGAGTTTTTTCATCTGAGATTTCTCACCACACTTTTAGCCCTGAGTCCGGAGCCCGGAGTCTGGATTTCTGCCCGATTGATAGCCATAGGCTAGGGCCCTATTACATGGGACTCAAACATTATTGGCGAAATGAGGGTGTACTTCCAGTTACACCTCTGCCTCGCCCTTCGCGGATTACAGGCGTTTTAATGTAAATTAGTATAATTTTAGTATTTATTACGAGATGGGGAAAACTTGGTCAGAAATAGGCATTGCTCATAAAAGGGCAACATTTTTATTAAAAGTACTAGATTGCCCGCCATTACAGCGAGCGTTGCTTAACCCGTTGACCCGTGCATCGCTCATTACTTAACCACGCACCTCTCAATTCTAAATCAATAACTAAGTTCTAAACTATAGGTTTTTAAAAAGTTTTGTAGGTATTAGCTAAGATAATTCCATTGGTTAGGAAATTGGCATAATGTCCTAGATAAAAAAAAAGACATTTGTAACATAACATTAAATGCCTCATCGCCCGAAGAGTTTGGTTGCGTTTGCATTGAAGCGGAGCTGGGCGGAGCAGAGCGGAGCGGAGAGGAGCGGAGTTGTGTAGAAATCGAAGCAATCGCAATGGTTGAATTTCTCACCGCGTCACTACAATAGAATAGAATACTCTTTATTGTACACCATAAAAACTTACAAATAATAACTTTAAGGGGTACATAGGGTGTTACAATGGGCGGCCTTATCGCTAAAAGCGATCTCTTACAGACAACCTTTGGATGGACTTGATGGAGGAGGAGAAAATATGAGTAGGCAGTTTGTGGTTTACTATTTACATAAATACTCACAAATAAATACTCATAAATACTCATAAATAGTCACTCGTATCGTTTGTTATAGGACAATAATTATAGACATGTGGACGGTATATGCATGTCAAAATTATATTGATAAGTACCTACTTAACTTTATACACTAGAAATGAAAATAAAATTTAAAAATTAACTCTAAAATATGGCGTCAAAAAGCTAATCCGCATCGCTGACCACTGGAAGTTTACCCAAAAGACTGGCAGCATTGCCACGTTGTATGGCAATGCTTACCTATCCTTTTACCAAGATAAAAACCAGCCCTTGGGTCACGCGAAGTGTCAATTAAGCGGCTTGAAAGATCTTTGTTTGTAAATTATCATCAGTTAGATTATAAAAAATCATACAGAAGTATTTTTTTGCTTTTTCAAATTAATCGAAAACTACCGTAAAACGGGGTGGATAGAAACTCAGGGGTGAATAGAATCAAAACTTTGAGGAGGATTTTTACGCTAGTTTAATATTGTTTGATACTAACTAGGTTTGGAAACTATTTATCTCAATTATTTAAAAGCATTACAGTCCTCGCTTGTAACAAACAACTTTTCACTTACGTGACTATCCTCCTCAAAGTTTTGTTTCTATCCACCCCGTTTTACCCGGTACTTAGAGTAATTAAGGAGCTTGGCAAGGCTTGTGACGTCATAATTCTAAAAACTGTGACGTCATGCGACTTGATTTAATTTTATCGCCGTTATTTTTTGATTAAAGAAAAAAGAAAAAATATGCGTCTGATATTTTCTAGTTCCCTAGATTATAATAAATAATATTACCAGTCTGTTACTATCCCACTGCAGGGCAAAGGGGTCTTCTCATACAGAGAAGGCTCGAGCATTGGTGACCACGGATGCTCAAGGCGGATTGACGATTTCAAACTAATATTACCTATAAGACCTAAGCTGGTTTCCTCACGTTGTTAATTTTCATTCCGGTGAAGGAAAA
Source organism: Euplexia lucipara (assembly GCA_921972225.1). Classification (NCBI taxonomy): domain Eukaryota; kingdom Metazoa; phylum Arthropoda; class Insecta; order Lepidoptera; family Noctuidae; genus Euplexia; species Euplexia lucipara. The sequence goes on along the minus strand of OV179168.1, from coordinate 2,569,683 downwards.
CATCGTGAGGAAACCTGGACTTATTTTAGACCTCATTGATATCGTTACTTATGTCAATGACGTCTAAGATAAAGATAGAAAGTACACATGAATTGAAAAGTCACATTGGTACTTGCCCGGATTTGAACCACAACCTTTTGCATGAGAGGTTATCCAGATTAGAGACTAACAACCATTTTTTTTCCATTAGCTTATTCATGGCATATGGCGGTTTTATTATTACCGTAATAAAAATATCATAAATTTTTAGTAATTATAATAATTATATAGCGCAGCCCATTTAGGGAGTCATCGACGCTCTAAATAGATCTTGATAAGATACAATTGAGTCTTTAGAAGTACTAAATCGGTAATTTCGGCTAGTCTCTCAGCGGCTCGTTGGTCTAGGGGTATGATTTTCGCTTAGGGTGCGAGAGGTCCCGGGTTCAAATCCCGGACGAGCCCAAATCTTTTGAAATTATTTTTTTTAGTATTGTTTTTGCTATTGTTTCAGCAATGATTTTATAGATTGAACTTCTTTTGATTGGTTTGCTGCAGGTGCTATTTGATGTTATGTAAATATTATTTATATTTAAATATGCATCTATGCTAATTTAATGTGCTGGTGTATAATACGCTGTGCTGGTGTACGAACATTAATTATTATCTTTCACCATTGCCGGAATAGTTTTAGTTTTAATAATACATACTTTATTGCAATTTAAGTGATTAAGCTGGGAGTAATAATGTATTTAAAATCTGTCGCTATAGGTATGATCTATTGAAGGTATAGATAAGCAGGTTAAGAGAGTAACGCCATCTAGCGTCACTAATCAGAGCTGCATTCATTACTTCCTTAGGCTTTTGATAGATGGCGCTAAACGGTTAGATCCAATGGAGTGATGAAAGATAAAACATGCCATTTTAACAAAGACATTAAATACCTATAGACCGGACATCACGAACAAAATTTTCGTCCGAAAAAGTGTGTCCTGCTGGATACAAGTCTATGAGTTTTTTGTAGTACGCTTCGCTGCCGTTCCAGTATTCATATATTATTCTAGATGGCGTTACTGAGACATGGGATCAAAATTTTTCCATGACATTTCCGTGACATGCCCGCTCTATAGTATTTTAAATCTCTTTGCATTATAACATACCTATTCTTTAAGATTCTTTTTTTAAGTTGACTCTATAATCTAAGATAAAGATACTGTCTTTGGTATAGCAAATTCGTAATCATTTAATTTTGAAAAAAATGTGACCACGCGCACTTTAAATCGTTTTTAATAAATACCTAAGAAAACTGCAAGTTATGTGTCTGTAAAAGTTAACAAATATACTAAATTGAGAACCTGTAGTAATTTAGGAAATATGCAACAGATTTGTTAGAATACGACCATAGATAGCGCTACTTGTTATCAAAAGGCTAGTTACGAAGTTAAGCAAAAACCGACCTTAAGTCTTTCACACAATGTTAATTTTAAAACCTACCATTTCACAAATAATCTGGTCATAGTCCCCGAGAAGCTATAGATACATTTTGTAAACACTCATTCAGTTCAGTTAAATAGGTAAAAAAACTCTTTTGTGATGATTTTAATTTTATAAAGGTATTTAAAATAATATTTTGTTACTATACATATAATCATGTCTAAGAATCAGTTACTTACATGCAATGATTATTATAAGTAAAAAGGTGTTGTACGGAACCGCACATTATCAGCAGGGATCCCCTACAGGTGTAGATAGGTTACCTAAACAACAATTAGATCTTCAAAAACGGCACACTAACGCACGCACGCGTCCGTTGACGGCGCGACACTGAGGTCAAGTGTGGCTAGTTAGCCACATTTTAACGTGTCGCTGGCAGAGAGCTTATAACCTATCTTCATCTTTTTACTTATTATATCATTGGTTACATGAATAACAAGACTGCCTTAACTGCCTACCATGTTTATATACCATTTCATCAATTTTGTACAACAATTTCCATTATTGATTGCTTCGTTGGTCTAGTAGGTTGTGACCCTGACTGCTATGCGGAGGTCGTGGGTTTGATTCCCACCCAGGATCAAATGTTTGTGTGATGAGCACGATCATTTGTTCTATGTCGGGGTGTAATTTACGTATAATATGTATGTATTTAGAAATTTAAAAGTATGTTTATCAGCTGTTTAGTACCCATAACACAAGCTCTTAGCTTAGCTTGGGACTAGATGGCGTTGTGTGAAAAAGTTTTGGAATATTTATTTTTTATTTTATTTATTTATTTTGTGGTTCAAGCGCTACTGCTGAGCTTGAGGTCCCGGGTTCGGTCCCTGGGTCGGGCAAAGAGTCTTTCCATCTGGGATTTCTCAGTAGCAGCTCGGAGTCTAGTTTTGTAACCGATTGATGGCAATAGGCTCGCCCCCTATTAATTGAGACTTTAACATTACCTCTGCCTAAACCTTCGGGGTTTGCAGGCGTTATGTTATAGTCTTCTTATCTTTGTTGGTACAAATCATTAAGTTCATAGTTAAAATACTCGCAACCGGCGTGTGTGTATGACAACATGTATGAATGTAAACGAAGCAAAAGAAGTATGTAAGAATCGTAGCATATGGGCGCTCTGTAGTTTCTGCCTACCCCCATGGGAAAAAGACGTGAGTTTATGTATGTATGTATGTTAAAATAGCAAAAAAAAAACAAAACAATAGTATTTTTAATTTTAATTAAAAGCAAAGTCGTAAATTATTAATCAAATCTATGTTAACAATGAAATACTTACTATCTAGTACAGTATCTAGGTAATATATTAATAATAATAATAATACCAGCCTGTTACTGTCCCACTGTAGGGCAAAGGCCTCTTCTCATACAGAGAAGGCTCGAGCATTAGTCACCACGCTTGCTCAAGGCGGATTGGCGATTTTAAACTTATTTAACTATAAGTCCAGGTTTCCTCACGATGTTTTTCCTTCACCGATGTCAATGATGTCTAAGATAAACTTAGAAACTACATATTAATTGAAAAAGTGACATTGGTACTTGCCCGGATTTGAACCACATCCTCTTGCATGAGAGGTAGGCGTCTTAACCTCTGGGCCATCACGACTACATCTAGGTACTACCCATATAATTATTTACTAACACTATCTTATAATTAAAACCAGGTATTTGAAAACAAAATGATGGAAACGTCAAAAATTAAATGCATGTCTCTTCTTATCGTGTGGTTACCGACTAATCTGACGGTTGATTCAGTAACAGTCACGCGAAAAAAACTTGAGTGAAGTGAACTGTCAATGCCTAGCATTAGCATTAGATCAATTCACCCTCTCTACGCATACATTTTCACGCGGTGATTTGACCAGAATCGCACGGTTGGTGTCAGAGTTTTAATTTGACCAGAATCGCACGGTTGGTGTCAGAGTTTTAATGCCGCCAATGGGTCTCTGACTTGGCATCACCTGCTGTCGAGAAATATCTCTCAGGCATGCCGGTTTCCTCACGATGTTTTCCTTCAGCGTTTTTTAATCAAATGATATTTTTACAATACGCACACGAATCCGACAAGTCTGAGGTGCGTGCGTGAGGTTCGAACTCGAGACCTGCCTGCGTAGCATGAACACCGAAGAAACGGTCTTTGTCGTGTCTCGGAAGAAAAGAAACTAAGTGTTCATGCTACGCAGGCAGGTGTATTGAAAGAAATTTAACAGATTGAGGTTCCTGTCTATATAATCTGTCACTTTGCCGATTCGTCTGTAGACAAAGGCCGTTTCTTCGGTGTTCAATGTGTTCATGCTACGCAGGCTGTAGTGCGATTCTCCTCAAATCACCGCGTGAAAGTGTAGGCGCAGTGAGGGCGAATTGAGCTGTCATTCCATACTAATGCTAGGCATTGACAGTTCACTTCACTCTAGTCTTCACGGCGTGACTTTTACTGATTCGACCGGCAGGTGACTAAAATATTGCGAATGTCTATAAGTAGGTACACAACATAGGCTACTTTTTATCCCTGTATTCCCACGGGAACGGGACCTACGCGGGTTAAACCGCGGGACGTCTGCTAGTTGTTCTTAGGTCTGTGGTTTTAGTTCTACTGCTAACGAAGCATAGCAACATTAAAAATTCTAAAACGTTCGAGCGTTCTGTTTTACGTTGCTTTTATGTAAGAAATTAAAAGTTAATTCTACAAATTCCAAAAAATCACCTAAAAGCCAAAACCGTAGTAATCTTTGGGAATATATTATCAACATATACCTGTCAAAGTTGTTGGTTGCTTCAAAGTTTTAAAAACAACTTTTTATTCGTAATGTTGTTGCGACATCTGTTTTAACATTTTGTGTAAGTTGAAACATACATGCTAGATGAAAATAGCCGTAATGTTTTTATGATCTTTCTTTTTAAACGTTCATATGGGGGGTCTATCAACATTGTAGAAAGTTTCTGTAAGTTTCATGCTTAGTGGGATATCACATTTGACTAATTACAGAAGCTAACACGTGTTTGACATTTTATCACCAATATTATTATTGTTCGAGAAATTGAGCACATGTCTTCAACATTTTGATGTCCTATGTCAATTAGGTGGTTATACTGGCTAAGTTTTGAGCTAGAACGCAAGAACTATTTTAAACCAATGCTTGAAGGTATATAAATCATTTATACTTAATGACATATAAATAAAAGAAAAATACTTTTACATGAATTGGCCAATTTTAAGCATTGAAAGTATTTACCACTTTACGCGCTTCGCAAACATGGACACTTTTGTCAAGTGCCTTTTGTCGGATACAAGGAGGCTATAAGTAGGTATATAGTCATTAGATACAAGCAACTAATGAATAATTCATTTCTATACAACCAGTACAAAATCAGCCACTACCAGCACGCGTAGCATGATCACCGAAGAAACGGTCTTTGTCGTGTCTCGGAAGAAAAGAAATTAAGTGTTCATGCTACGCAGGCAGGTTTATTGAAAGAAATTTGACAGATTGAGGTTCCTGTCTATATAATCTGTCACTTTGCCGATTCGTCTGTAGACAAAGGCCGTTTCTTCGGTGTTCAATGTGTTCATGCTACGCATGCTGCGCAGACGTAAACATGTGATGATCCAACAATAAGGGAAGGTTCATATCTGACGGAACATGCGCCGAGCGTTTGCGACAATGTACTTCCCTCAACGCACTAACGCATCATCTGTTGTGTGTGAACCGTCAAGTGTTATTCTATACATTTGTCTGTTCTGGCGTTACGCGACCGATAATACGCGCGACGCATGTTCCGTCAGATATGAACCTTCCTTATTGAACATTAATTTGGTGACAGTGTGCCGTGTCGGTAACAAAGAGTGTCCATGTTTGTGCAGCCCTATAATTTATGTTTAAAACGGCAAAAGATTGATCAACCGTTACAAGACAGAATGTTACAGACATTTTTGAATAAAAATGTCATTCGAAACTTAAAAGATGACCACATTGACCACACGTCATTTTAGCCTTCTTTAAAATATAGAACGACAGACCTAGATCAGTCTTCTAAAATAGTTGAATTAAGGATGAAATTCGAATGGATAAATATTTTAATACATACTTTCTCACATGGATTCACACCGTAAAAGGAGTTAGTCAAGCGTAGTACGAAGAAACATTAACTCTGTACACTTCAATCAGATACAGTTTTTACAACGTCAAGGAAATGTCAGCGAAATGGATCGCGGATGTATTTAGCTCATGCGATTTCAAACTTACACTCCTACGTAAGATTCCTATGTGGTTCGTCGTGAACTCGTAATTTTTAACGTATTAATTAATAATAGAAACGTTACCAAACTCACAGAACAAACTGCACATGGCAGAGTGGAGAGATTAAATAAAATTTGAGCTTTAAATTTATATCAAAAGCGTTCCTTATTAGTACTAGCAACACCGCAAAAATGCATTTTTCTAGACCCAGTGGCCGTACTTTGTCTACCTAGTAAATTTATTAATATTTAAAGACTCTCTTTCAGAAATTAAAACATTCGCAAAAAACCAGTGACGAAGTAAGCAACTACTTAATACAAATATTGAAACCTTCTTTTAGCTTGTATGGTTCATGGTACTTCTACTATCCACAATATTATGTGTTTTTCTCAAATCTGAGATATCGAACGTCATTTGCCAATAGATTAACTTGTTTTCATATCAAAAATATATAAAGCGACCGGAAAATATTTTGTTGCTTACGGCCAAATGCAACTTTTCGCAACTAACTATTCAAAGCTAAAAATCTAAAAAGAAAGAGGGCTGGCGACTTCGGTCATCTTTACTTATACCTGGCTATCAGTTACTAACTAGCCATCATTTCGTTTCGAACCATGGTCATAAAACTAAATGCTTGACATAAAATAATCATCGGCTGGACAAGGGTCATTCGTATCAATAGGCTTATACCTATAAATCTTTCCTTTTGTACCAATGATAATATTATTCTTATGATCAAAAGCTAATCCTGTTATTTTGAATCCTAACTGTCCTATTTTAACAGGCAAAATACTCTTAGTAAATAGTCTGAACAGAGATCCTTTAACAGCAACGATGGCTTCATCATTATTGTTAAGTTGTAGGATATATTTCAGCTCTCTAGTAAACCCTTTATACTGAATAGGTTCATATAAATCCACAGAGAAGAAGTATAATCTCCCATCAATATATTCGTAGAAGGCGTTCCCTTTGGTATCTAAAATGAAGCTGTACGCTTTAGGGATTTTCTCGAATCTCTTCACAGCAGCAGAACCATTCATAAATTTAAATATTTCATGGTTCGATCCCGTTGCTATATACATTTGATTGTCAGTCTTATCAATGAAGATGCCTCTAACATCATCGTCTCCAATTGGACGTTCTGCAGTTATCTCTGTTCTTGAATAGTCATATGTAACAAGGCCTTGGTTCGTGCCAATGTAAATTACATTGCTGGTTACGTCTATAGCAACACACTGTCCTTGTAGTTCATCGGAAACTGGCAGTTCTTTAATTCCCAAAGACCCGTGTTTCAGCAAATGGATTCCTTTGGTGTAATTCCTTTTGTGCAGGATGAAGAAAATGTTATCGGTTCTTGGGTCTATGACCATTCCCGTTGGGTATCCGTCAATAGTAGCGATCAACTGGCGTTTGTAGAATTCATTTCCTATTTTGATTCTTTCACATTTTTCTGTGTTACACCCGTAGAATAATAGGGCAACAATTGGCAGGAATTTTTGTAGGCTCCTCATTGTAAACTTAGGTTCATGACAACCGCTTGTGGTATCTGTGGACAAGGCAGTTTTTTAAGATATCTAGAATACATGTGAAACATAGATTATATACATATGCAGGGTGGCATTACATGCCGACGAAAAACATCCCTCAGGCATGCCGGTTTCTTCACGATGTTTTCCTTCCCCGTTTTTGAAGCAAGTGATAATTCTACAAAACGCTAGTGAATCCGAAAAGTCAGAACTGTGTGCCTTGGGTTCGAACTTGAGACCTATAACTTGACTAATGACCTGGATACGTTGCAGTTACATCAAATCATTTATTACTCATTAGCTATTTATTGTTCAAAATTATATCAGACAGAAGAAAATAATTAACGATTATGTTTTAATATTATCTCTATCAGCTCATATTACAATAGTCAGTGTTATGATAGATTCCCAAAACAATACATTAGGTCATATCATAAAGAATAGATGTCATAACAGAGTCAGTTATTGTTTTGTCTGTCCAGCTGGCCGAGCCATATTACAAATTCTATTTCTATTCTGTTTCTATTAAAGAAACAAAATGGCGTATATGGAATCAGCTGTTTGTCAACTGTCAAGTGTATTTCATTTTCAGCCATATTACAAACTCTACTCGTTAACACTTGGCAGTTGACAAGCAGTTGATTCCATATACGCCATTTTCTTTCTATTGTCGCCTTATCAATTACGATAATAGAAATAGAATTTGTAATATGGCTATGCCTGCTGGGTGGAAAATATGTCTACGTGGAATTGATACTATAGTTCTGCTGGTAGATTCAGTAAAAGACATCCATGAAAAAACTTGATTTAAGTGAACTGTCTATGTTTAGTATAGGAATGACATGTCAATTCGCCTTCACTTCACCTAAATTTTCACAATGGTATTTTTTACAAAACTGCACTACGGTGCATGACTGCAATCCAGTGTTGACATTTATCGTCGGCAATTTTATACAGAATAGAAACAAAACGTTTTAGAGGATTTTCACGTTTGTTAGAAGTCGGGTTTTACATGCTAAGAGTGAGTGGTGAAGTGTCATCAACAACAACAACATTATGTGAAAATTACCCCGAGAAAAAATATGTGAAGTGAAGGCGGTTTGAGCTGTCATTTTTTACTAATGCTAGACATTGATAGTTTGCTCAAGATTTCACCATGTTCATTTTACTGAATCCACCGGCTGAATTGAATAAAACGCAGCCCAGCCTAAGCTCAGTTTGGCTAATTAATTAGTACGTAATGCTGATTATGCCGATGGATCTGATGATACTAGTAAAAATCCAGCACTGTATGCAGATGATTGAATTTAAGTCTTAAGAGGTATGTTACAGAGTGTAAAGTTCCTCATTTCCTATAGAAGAGGTAGGATCCTTTGACGAAAAGGATGTTGTGTCTAGTAGGCTACAATTGTCCGGAGGTTGTTGTCAGGATCTTGAATTCGTTAAATCGCTCTAACAACTTTAACATCGCGATGTAGAATGTCAGTTTTCAGTTCGTATGTGGCACTATAGATGACATGTATGATCGGCGAGTATTCAGTCACAAATAAACAATCGAGAAAAAATAAACACAACGAGGATGTTGCAGATTCCTTACTGAACTCGAAGCATACTCTAGTAACTACTTTGGAATGTCGCTAGGGGTAGTCGATTCGGTAAGAGTCAGTCTTGAAAACTTGAGTGAAGTGAACTGTCAATGCCTAGCATTAGTATGGAATGACAGCTCAATTGCCTTCAGAATAGCACTGCAATCACGGATATATCTACTACAATAGTAGTAGTAGAGAAGAAGAAGAAGTGATGTTAGGATAATTTATTGTTTTCAATTTATTGACCTGTAACGTTGAATTTTGATTATTGATCCCTTATTGTATTAATGACATGAATTCATCTGTGTTATTTAAATATATTTTGACTGTTAAATTAAGTCATTTTCGCACACCTGATTGTGACGAACAGTTGTTGTAGAATGTGACGGCAAATGTTTAAACTATCAACCAATTATTATACTCTTATTCTAGCTAAAAATAAATGTTTTTTTGATTTTTTAACACCGACCTCTCTAACCGCACTTCAATAACTTCTTTCTCAAAAACTTAGTTACCGTCGAACTGACACTATAAAACACTTTTGTAGTCACATAACTAAGCAAGCAGTAATAATTACTGTTTTAAGTAAGATAAATTTGGGTTAAAACGGAGTGGATAGAAACTCAAGGGTGAATGAAAAATAAAACTTTGAGGAAGATATTCACGTAAGTTAAAAGTTGTTTGTTACATACGAGGACTGTAATGCTTTTAAATAATTGAGACAAATAGTTTCGACACCTTGTTAGTATCAAACAATATTAAACTATCGTAAAAATCCTCCTCAAAATTTTGTTTCTATTCACCCTTGAGTTTCTATCCTCCCCGTATACGGTATCAAGTTTAATCATACCTGTACGTCAGTCTGCTTCACCTCTTCGGTATGAAATGGTGTTCCTTTGACAGATCCTGTAGTCTTTATAAAATATTTGCCATTGTGTCATGAGTCCACGATGCTTGTAAACATACCCCATGTTGATATTCGCATGAAGATCTATAGGATGTTCGTTATATTACCATCTTGGTCTGATCAAGTCGTCATCATCATCATATTGACGGGAATGTTTTGCCTTCTCTGTATGAGAAGAAGCTTTTACCCTGCTGTGGGATGGTAACATTGAAGGGCTCTTTTTTTTAGGGTTTGTTACCTCATTACTCCGACATTTATGGACCGATTTTCAAAATTCTTTTTGTATTTGATAGGGTATACTAGCTGATTAGTGCCATTTGTATCAAAAGTCATATCTGATGAGGGATCCTTGAGGAATTGAGGGAACTCTTTAAAAAATATAGGTACACATGTACCGATTTTTACATTTTTAATAACAAAACAAGTATTTTCATTTAGAAAGTATCATTTGGTGAAAAAAAACTGATGAAGACGACATGCGACGGAACTCTTCAACGCATAACAGCAAATTATTCGCGATTGCTATAGTCAGATGTCTATGCAGAGTTCTTGTATTTCCATAACATAACATTACGCCTTTCTATTTTAAAAGGGGCCTTCCAAAAATGTACAGATTAATATTTAGAAAGGACTTCTTTAGCAATTGGTAACCAATTTCAATGATTAAATTAAATTATTCTTTTAAGTTTTAAAAGACCTATTTTAAAAATTAAAATTGCGAAATAAAACTTTTTACAAAAAAAAAAACAACCGACTTCTTAAAAAAACACTAACAGGTGAAAAATAACTCCAGTTTCGGAAGTCGGTGGCCAATAATGAACGAAACAAACCCACCAAAGCCACAGACAACAGCCACAGCAAAAGAAACTGGAGTTATTTTTCACCTGTTAGTGTTTTTTATCTTTATATATTTTTAAGTTTGCAAAAAGTTTTTAAGTAAATCACCCTGTAGATACTACGCTGGTCTAGTAGTGATGTAATTTGTGTAATGACAAGTGAAGGATCACATCATTCATTAGAAAGAAAAAAAAACAGACCTACAATGGCTTCTAGGTTTTTAACACTATCATTACCTGACAGCATTTTGGAAGAACTAGTCTTTGGGCGGAGTTTTGGAAGAACATTTTTGGTAAGTAATAAAATTAACTATGTTGTATTTCAAATTTTCAAGTATCCCATAATGTAGCTTACCATCGTAAATAGGGTGACTGGTAATTAGTGACCGATACTTAAACACGTGATTGTATTCATGATTTCAACAAACTTTCCCAAAGAAACTTTTTTTGTATACACAATAACTTACCTATAACACAATAAAATAACATTAACGCTGTTTGAAATTCCCGCGCGCGCGCCTGTGATCGAACACAGTAAGCACGAATCGGCACAATCTATCAGCTGATAGATCCACCGCTCCCGTTGTGCAGTACTGACGTAATTGAATTAATTTAAAGTTAATGAGTATAAAAAAAGTTTCTTTGGGAAAGTTATTTGTATTCATGAGTACAATCACGTGTTTAAGTATCGGTCACTAATTACCAGTCACCCTATTTATTATGGTGAAAGGGACTTCGTCAAATATACGGACACTAAGAGTGCTTAACATTATCCTAAACCATCTAGAGTTTAAATTTTTCGTCGCCTTTCCCTATTTTCGAAGTTTTACCTGAAGTTCTTTCTACTGTCAAACGTATAACATAGTAATTTCTGTCAGAACCACTGAGGTTCTAAATAAACTTACTGACATATGGTTTTTGTTCTTCTATTGGAAAGTAAATTGGCTGGTATTATTATTTTTCATTATGGCGATGTTTAGCTTCTGGTCACAGTAAAAGCCAGGCCCTTAGGAAGTTATATAAGAGACTATTTCTCTTTCTCTATTTGGAGATTCTTGGTCCTCCTTTACACATTGTACACACGGCTAAACATCCAGTTTACACTGACCTCGCATTGTACGGAAATCCTATAATATGCGAGATCAGTTTATACTGGAAATTCATAGCTTGATGTGTAGAAGATGGGCTGTAGACCGCCAACTGCAAGTGAAACCACCGGTTTCTATGAATCTATGTCGGTATATCTAAACAAATATTCTAAGGAGAAAAGATTTGTAGTTTTGTATGTAACGAGTAAAATAAGGGTTAATTTCTGATGCATCTTTCTTCCTTGAAAGATGGAAAGAAAGAAAATAATACTGTCCTTATTTGGACGCACAGAACATAAAACAAAAGAACAACAATACAGATAATAAAAAAAAAACAAGAAAAGAAAAAAAAACAAAGACGAAAATAAAACAAATAATTAAAAGACCTGTGCCGTGTGCGAGACCAAAAAGGCCTAGGCCAGACCCTATCTCAGCATAGATATCAGATGACTGTGATATTATGTTTTTTTTAAATGTCAGTTCTTTTACTTTTCGGCTTTCGAGTGTGGAAATAAATACTTTTCCATTTTTCTTTTCATTTTCATGTGCTACCACAAATCTTAAGTTTTCTTAGTAAAATAATTCTTAATTTGTATTAGCCACATGCAAAACCTAAGACGCCGCGCCGCCGCCGCGCCGTCTTAAATTGTAACGCACGGTGCGTAAGAAAACTAATATGTAATTTAAAATATCAAAGTGAAGTTAGCATTGCTGATTTGTAAAATTCACCCCGCTAAAATATTGGTGAAATGAAGGTGAATTCGGCCGGCATTCCATACTAATGCTAGGCATTGACAGTTCACATCACTCAAATTTTGACGCGATGATTACAACAGCATTCGAATTCAAAATTTGCAAATCACTACTTAGTGAAATTTGTAAATAGAAACTGAAGCACACAAGAACATTTAGAAGGATATACAAAAAAATAAAAGTAGAAAAAAATTCAACAACTCGATTTTATTTAAAATAAAGATTAATTACTCTTCGGAACAAAAACTATACTTAAAAATAATACCGTTGGTCGACACGTAAAAACTATCTTCATCAAATGTAATACCAGACGGAACGTAATCTAAATCCATAAGCTTGGTTGGAATAATATTATCGGGTTTAAGCATGTACAGACCATCATTCGTTGCCAGTATTACTCTATAGTTACTGTCGACACCAATAGCTCTAGCAGAGTTCTTAGGTAACCCAACAAACTCTACAGGTTCTTGAAAACCTTTAAGCATTACTTTAACATATTTAGAATCGCATTCGTAGAACACATTATCTTTGTCGTCAACAGCCAAAATAAAAGCACAAGGGACATGGTCTACTTTTTTCTTTTCGTTTTTCTGTATATCTATAACATAAACTTCGTTATCGGGGAAGAATACTGCGTACAATTTATTATTGTTACTTGGCTTGAACAGTTGAACGATATCATCATCTTTCATACTCAAAAATTGTGCTTTGTTACTACCATTTAAGAAATGAAGACCATCATCACTTGCTATATATACTTTTTTTGTTTTAATATCGAGAGCAGCCGCTTGTCCGTTTACATTATCAATCTTGATCGGTTGATTATCTCTTAAGATATATTGTTCCATCTTAGTTTGGACATTATCGTTCTGTAGACTATCCAGGTCTATCAGAGTGAAGTATAGGTCTTTATTGAATGGATTAAAGACTAAATTCGTGGGTAGTCCTTTTATTGTGAGGATCGCTGATCTGTCATATGCCGTTCCATCGTACATATATGAACAGTTTTCATTCTCAGTGGAAACTGCTCCTATTACCATCAGGAATAGTAGTGGCAGCATTTTGATCTGTAAGTTAAAGAACAAAAAGTTTAGTTTGGAGTGGATTACAGGTATTTAAGATGGTTTCTTAATGTTGGTTCAAATGACATTTTAGGTTCTACTAACACTAATGTTACTTTGCTTACAAACGGATTGTTATAGTCATATTGTTTGACAGCTGGTTTCCTTAAATTGTCGTGATGGTCCACCAGTGGGTTAGAGTCTTGTTTTTCATACACAAGGTTGTGCAGTCAAATACATGTGCCTTTTTAATTTATAGGACCAACACAATCTATTACTGTGAAGATATTTGTCTCTATCTATATGAGAACATGTAAACGAAGCAAAAAAAGTATGTTAGAATCGTAGCATAAGGCGCTCGGTAGTTTCTGACTTCCCCCATGGGAAAAAGGCGTGAGTTTATGTATGTATGTTATGTATGTATATCTGTCTCTATTTATATGTCATGCATAATCTTTTGGGATACAATATTATGCGCAGTAAGATATCAAGATTTCGGGTCAGCAGTAATTTTGTTACGGGTCATTAATTCAAAACATTGATTAATCACATCATCACTGTTTTAAAATTAAAGGCTGAGTTTTCGTTTAGTTTTGCTATATTATACAGATGGTATAACAACAACCAATGTGCCAAATTTCTTTGATAGTTTTTCAACTTTATTACTAACAGGATAAACTTCATTTTCAATTGGGATCTTCTTACAGTTTGGGGTAGTTTGATGTGCTAGCTAGTACATAAACTGGCCTCCTCTTATTCATGTATTGGTTAAAACAACACATTAAGCTTTAAACTGCCTCGTTGGTCTAGTGGCAGCGAGCTATACCGCTGAGAATGAGGTGCCGGGTCGATCCCCAAGTCGGGCAAAGTGTAATTGAATTTTTCTATCTGGAATTTCTCAGTAGCGGCCCGGAGTCTGAATATGTGATGATGATGGCAATAGACTCGTCCCCTATTACATGGGACTTAAACATAACTGGTGAAATGTGGGTGCACTACCAGGTTCACGTCTGCCTAGCATCTTATGATAATATAGGCTTTAAAGTACCTCCAGTTTCGGGAGTCGGTGGTAAATAATGGATATTTCATTGTGAATGTAAGGACCATGTGGATTCTTTTTTTAAATTTGAAATTCTAAATCTTTTAAAATTCTTTTATTTATTTATTTTACATTTTGTCTGGCAGTTTGAGTTATTTATGGGACCAACCCAAATGTTCTTTCTTTGGTATTGTTCGTCAGCACGTGGAGCTCCTTAAGTAACGAGTTGAGCTCACGATTACTGACAAATGCGTGCACCGACTGATCTGGTCCCCACATTCTGTGTGGTTCTTTCCTCAAAATACCATCTCAGACACTAATCTGAATGGATCTTACATGATTTGACCAAGATAATGTCTGGACTTTAAAAGAGACTATGACCTCTGAGTTTCTTTCGGTGTTTCTTCTCAGAGTAGTCAGGTAGTGAAACTCCGATCTTATCTACTAGTTAACAAAAAAAAAAGACGTGTAAAAGTGTTTGTGAAAACCTATTTAGGCCGCGGGAACGCGCTGGATGCGAGCCGCTTACAACCGGTCTTATTGGAGATCTTTAGGGGAGGCCTATGTCCAGCAGTGGACTTCCTATGGCTGAAATGATGAATGATGATGATGATGATAATTATAATAATACAATACGCACATGAATCAGAAAAATCAGACCTGCGTGCCTTGGGTTTGAGCTCGAGACCTATGGCGGTCTGCCGGCCACAAAAGTAGACTATTACTGCTGTGTGTTTTTTATAAAGTCGATTGTATTATTTGAAAAAAAAGTTTTAAAACCATGTATGTAAAGATAATTGTTTAAAGTCGATGCTGGCACATCGACTTTTAACAATTAATTTCGCCCGCCGCTCTTTTATTATAGAGACATAGGATTTCGACATCTTAAACAGGGTTGTTTGTTAAACACCAACAACCTTGCGGGAATAGATAGCTAACATCATTAGCAACAACTTTTGCTCGAAGAGTTCCGACGTAACACAACACATGGAACAAAAATTATATTTTAAGTTTTTATTGCACTTTCATGGCATTTGTAAGCCTATATTTCACTCGTAAACGAAAACAAGACGAAGTTCCAGGCGCTTGCGACCTAAACTACCATGCGCATAGAGTTATTATCATTCAAGCGGGCAATTGAGTTAATATTTATTTTTGTATGAAAATAAAATCAAAGAAATTATTAAGAGTTGTAGAACAAAAGTCGAAGCTATCTAGTTCAGCGAGTTTATTGGTGTTTTACAAATAACCCTGTATAATAATCAAGATAACACAGAAATGTCGCGCAAAGATCACTTACCTACTCTTATATTCACAACAAACACAACTTGTGTGTTGAAAATCAAATCACGAACTGTTTGATATAAACATAACTTTGTTTATTTCAACTTGTATCTTTATCAGTGTCCTACACCACACATGAGGTTGAACGCACCTATATCATAATGGGGCCAGCAGAGTAGTGATATTTGTGAGCGTAAAATAGGCTAGTTTGATACTTCCTATTAGACGGGATATGATAGACAAAGGATAAAACGTAACAAGCTACTATGTTTACGTATTACATGAACGTGAACCTTATTTTATTTCTGATAAAGTTGAAGATTTATCAAAGAAGTTGAACACATTGGGGTAGCTTGAAATGCTGGCCTCAGTACTGAAATTAATTTAATGCCGTTCTTATGTTTTGTTATCAAAAGAATAGTTCCACATTGTTGCAAACCAATCAAAAGGTGACATCACTTTTGCAGTAGCTATAATCGAAACGAATAAAGTTATTTGATTGGATCGTACCTTAATAAAATAGCTAAAAAAAGGGGCCCGTGGTAGAATTGAAACAGCCATTAATCTGCCTAGCCTTTTCTCAACTATGTTGGTGTCGAGTTCCAGTCTAGCTGGATGCAGCTATGAATACCAGTGTTTTACATGGAGCAACTGCCTGTCGGACCTCCACAACCCAGTTACTGTGTAAGCGTTCATGCCCACGAGACGGTTTTGCGCCGGGGCTAAGCCCGGCGTCAAACCGGGTCTACGGGCGGTCATCAGTCGAGTATGAAACTCTATGAAGCTAACCACACGACGACGCCGGTGCTAGAGCCGGCTCGCCGCCGTGCAACCGGGCACGTTGCTCGCCGCGTTATACGCCCGGCGCGCAGTGGAGTATGGCAGTGTGTGAGCGCATGCACACAAGACCAGGGGGTCGAGTCTGCTATTGCAATCGTGTCTCAATGACCGGTCAATGATCGGTTTTTGACGTATAACGTCAAACTTATGACACATTTCCCATACAAAAACTGTCAAAGTTTCCAAATATTCGATCAATGACCGGTCATTGAGACACGATTGCAATAGCAGACTCGAGCCCCAGACCTACGAGCGACGCGTGCACAGGGCTACCAACGCAATCTTGAATCCGGGTCGTGTACAAACCGTCTAGTGTGCACGGTCGGACGGTTTCTACCCGGTGCCGGTAAAAAACCGGGCCGTGTTACACCATAACCTTTGGTTAAACTGTATGTTTCACAAAAGGGATTAAATTACCATTTGTTGAAGAGGTTTTTGCCAAGTGTTGCCCATGGGAAAAACAAATGATAGACATTAGAATTGACATTAAGAAACTACATCTGTTATTTGCATAGAATTCGGTGGGACTTTCGGATAGAGAATTGCAATCCCTACTTTGACAACATTAAGCGAAAATGTGACACAATGCCTGCCTGCAAGTGTTATTAATGACTGATTTTGATTACGGTGTACCTACTCATTACAAATTGGTAATAGCAACATTTTAGTAACTAAACTAAGTAGTACACACTGCTACACATCAAGGTATAAGTAAATTTCTAGTTTACACTGACCTCGCATTGTACAGAATTCCTAAACAAAGCGAGATCAGTTTATACTGGAATCGTATAGTTTGATTTGATGAAAGATAGGTACACACGGATACGTCGTGTGTATTCCTATCTGTTTATGTTAGTTTTTACTACGAGTATTTTGGCCACAAATGGGCGTTTTCGTTTCTGCCTTGCCAGTGTCATTAAAAGGATTTTTAGGCACAGCACACATTGGCGGCATAGCATGGCAGGGTATGATTTGAGATCTTATTTTATCATGCTAAGCGTCTAAATTTCGGGATGTCACGGTATGCTGCAGGATGCCAAAATAGGCAGTGGCGTATCAATGAAATATAGGTCTTATGCTGACTCCAATATAGTTGAAAAAGGCATAGCCTTTTTTCAATAACTCTCTCTCTCTCTCTTTTTTTTCTGTACTTTTTACCTTTTTTTTTGTTTAGTAAGTAAATTGAATAACTGATACCTATAAGTATGTGTGCCCCGTTGGTCTAGGTGGTCGCAAGTTGGACAGGCGAGCGAAGGGTTTTGGGATCGATTTCAGCTCAGGCAAAATTAAATTAAGTAGCTTTGGCAATAAATATGTTTCCCGTATTCTGGATTTTAACCCGGCGCGGCGGGTGGGTGCACGTACCTAATATTAATAATAATCCTTTTAAACTGTCACAATAACTTTAAAAAAAAACACCAATTACAAATTACCACAGACTATAGGTACACAATTGATTAAAATCACAACCGAACTGTCACTGTCAAAACAAATGTTTAATTTAATCAATACACAATAACTCACTGCTATAATAATTAAAATAAATAAAATAATAATTACCAAACTATAAAACTGTTATGACGTTTCAATTAGTTTTTTTTGTTTCTTTATTTTCTTTTATTTTTTCTCTCTGTATGTTTGTTTGTGTTGCATTAGTAAATGTTTATTATTGTTGTATTTACTGCTATATATCTAGTTACGGAAGGAAGTATGTTGTTGGTTTCCAATGCACAATAATAGTTTTGTACAATCACGTTGAGTGATTGCCTCGTTGGTCTAGAGGTCGTAAACGCAATCGCCGCCGAGCATAACATTCTATGTTCAAATCTGTGGTCGAGCAAAGCTTCATTGTGTTTGCCCATCTGTGATTTTTCATTAGCAACCCGGAGACTAGATTTCTCGCCCCATTAACGGTGACAAAACGATAATTGGCCAGTAATTTTATACAAAAACCAAACAACAAAGAAGACTTTACAAATCGGCCCATAAAATCATATCGGAGTTCTAAAGTAAGTAAAGCACAGCTAAGAAAAAAAAAATAACAACTAAATTGAGAACCTTCTCTTTTCTGTTAGTTGGTTAATAAGTCAGTCACTAATATTGTATTTAACCAAAATAGGATTTCGAATTACATACTTACATGTATGCATAATAATTCCTGGTAAAAAAAAACTTCTGACGACACAAAACAGTGGACACGCGCACAATTTTCTTCCACGCACCGTCGAGTAATCGCGTGCATTCGTTGTATAATTGCGCGCGCAAGGTGAGGGAACTAGGCACGTAACATGTGTGCCAGGGTCGGAGAGGGTCTGAGGAATTCCATAGGAAACTCCAGCCAGGAGTATGCGAGGAATTTCGGTCGTGGTCTTGTGTTTCATCATTGATGGGCTCGTACGCAGTGATAACAAATAACAAAACTTTTTTGCAAAAAATAAAACCGACTTAAAAAAACACTAACCGGTGTAAAATAACTCTAAATTAGAAAGTCTGTGGCTTTGGTGGTTTTGTCTCATTTACGATTGGCCACCGACTTCCGAATTTTGAGTTATTTTATACCGGTTAGTGTTTTTTTAAGTCGGTTGTATTTTTTGTAAAAAAGTTTTTATTTAACAATTTTTAGTTTTTATTTTTATATACCTAGCTAGATGAAAATTATTATCCATTTCTACAACACATATTTACATATTACAATCAAACAAATAAACAGCAACTGTTTGCGATGAAATCAAAAAGTAAAATTCATGAACAAAAGTTTTCATAAAATGAAAACTACCAGACCAAACTATGATTTTTTTTTATGAGACCATAAAAAAACTAGTCCGCATCAAATTAAAAAAGAATCACGTAAATCGGTACATAAATCTCAGCGTAATCGGTGAACATACATACAAAAAAGTGTTCAAAAATAAATTAAATTTTCATAAAATTGTTCATAAAATGAAAACTACCGGGTCAAACTATGTTATATTTTTATGGGACCAAATGGCAGCTATTCCGCATCGAACTCAAAAAGAATCACTTAAATCGGATCATTAATCTCGGAGTAATCGGTGTACGTACATAAGAAAAAAAAAGAATACCGATCGAATTGAGAACCTCCTCCTGAAGTCGGTTAAAAATGGTGGAAGTAGTAGTTGTAATAAATAAAGTGTTTAGTTTAAGATAAGTCTTACATCGTACGTGATGTTAAGTTAAGTTTCACATACCAGCAATGGTCAAATGAGGGACCAATATTTATACATTTTTATACACCACTAATTTTTAATAGGTAACTATGCGTTTCAAATAAGAATAGGAATGACTTTGCACCATGCTGTGACGTCATAGCTGTCAATTCTAATAAATTGGGTAAGATCAGCAAAACAAGGTTTTTTCTTAATATCATTTATTTACGAATTACGAAAGAATAATTTTCTAACAAGTAGGTACTCTCAAAGTATTTATTTTGTTTACATTGGAGCCCTCTCAAGCCCTCCCATGCAAAACAGCAACTCGTTCACACATTTTCGAGCAGTCAACAACAAACAACCGTGTAACAAAGTTATTTATGTCTATCAAAATTTATAATACCTATATTATGTTACCCGAATGTATACGAAATGTAAAAAAATACATTTATTTGCGTTAAAATTGAAAAAGTTATTATTAAAAAAAAGTTATTACAGTGTCAACGAATACTTAAATGATCAATCATTAAAACACATAACACATTAGATGCTTCGAATAATTTACGATTATCATTGCCGCCCAGAGGTTAAGGCGCCTACCTCTCATGCACGAGGTTGTGGTTCAAATCCGGGCTAGTATTGGTACTAGCCCGATTTGAACCACAACCTGGTGCTAAACAAGACTAGTGAATTTTGAGCCTTTAAGACGTTAATTAAATCCTGGCACTAGTCTTGTTTAGCAATTTGTGTAAGCTAAGGTTTATGAGTTTAGGAAATATGGATATGTTCATCGACTTATGAGGCTGACTGTACTTTCTAAGTTTATCTTAGACATCATTGACAGTGATGGAAAACATCGTGAGGAAACTTGGACTTATAGTTAATATAAGTTAGAAATCGCCAAGACGCCTTGAGCAAGCGTGGTGATCAATGCTCGTGCCTTCTCTCAGGAGAAGAGGCCTTTGCCCTGCAGTGGGACAGTAACAGGCTGGTATTATAACCAAGAAGTATATCGTGTCTCCCAATCTCTGGTCAGGTCAGGTCAGGTTGGTATTTGATCCATAAAAAACCTTGGAACTCAGCTCTATCCGTGAGATTCACAATCTTTTTCGTGTTTAGACTTAGTTTTTTATTATTTATTTTCTTTACTTTGTTTTGTGCACCTCTGGCATGTGCCAAATAAATATGTTTTTCTTTCTTTCTTTCTATCCGGATAGACTTGAAGTTGACGCCGACTCCAACAAAGATCAAACTTACACATGATAACTAAAATGGTGTACCTACAGAGTGTTCAATTTATTTTATTCAATCAACAACAATAGTCAACATAGTTCAACATAGTTTTTTCTTTGTTCACAGAACTCTAAATTATGCGGTCGTTAATATACGTGACGTCATTCTTGATAACATTATGTTCGACACTGAAATACGTAAGACAACGAACAAAGGCCGCAACGATGTTCAGAGATGAGCAGATAATCTTCGCATCAGCTTTCAACATCACGAAGCTTTTAGTACCAGCAGACGGCCAGAAGTATCTCCAAGCAGAAACTTCTGACATACCCTCAATCTTCTTTACAATATCAGATCCTAAGTCAGAAGGAGGTAGCTGTATATACGTCCTAGAAGGATTAGCACCTTATGAAGTCCTAGAAGGAGGCAGGGATTCTACAGCCGACTACAGTTTCGAAAGATCCATATACTTTGGTGCCAAAGATGGCCTTTACAAATACCACCCAGATACACTCTCAGCTAAAAAGTTCGGTCCTTTTAGAGACGATATCATTCAACTGCAAAAAGCTAATGGTACAGATGCTATCTACATACTGAATACTCAACATCAAGTGTATAAAATTGAAAAGAATGGAACAGTTAAGACAAGAATCAAAAGCATAGGTTGCGCATTGGAATTTGTACTAGATACTTCTAATAATATCTATTACGTTGCTTGTGGGGATCACATGCCCCACATTGTCAAAGCAGATGGTAATGTGCTAAGTCTGACAGCGAGTGTAATGGAAGATTTTAGAGATATAAAACTATTAAGACCTGCATTCATTATGGAGAACTGCATACCTTTCTTCGGTGATGGAGAACTATACATATTATATTCTAACGGGACGTATGAGAAGAAAGATTTGATTATAAGAGAGAGACCATCGGCGTTTAGTGTAGACGCTTCCTTGTATTTAGTAGCAGCGTTGAATGGGAAAATATACGAGTTTAATGTAATGGAAGTTCTAATTAGGTCTATGTTTGGTGTTGCGCCGGAGTGGCCTAAAGATGTGACTAAGATTATAATGTCAGTTATTGACACTGCCAAAGATAGCATTTTCGGATTTAGGATGTCAATATTTTAGGTCTGGTGTAGAGGAACAGTTTTTACACATAATGCAGAAGGTATCGATTTCCTCGGAGATGTATAAGACTTAATGCCGCACTTTATAATATATGTAATCAAACAAACACACATTTCACACCTTTTTTTTCCATTAGGATAGTCAAAAACTACAGAAACCAAATACTTTACTCATGGCTTTTGCTTCGTTTAAGTCCACACCACATTTCTACAGACTTATCAGCTAAATTAGAATGTCCCCATTTAGCATTGAATTAGATGCCATTTAGTCATATTTTGAACAGACAAAATTATGGAACAAATCCAGAGTGTCTACAATTTTAAATGCAGCAACACTTTTTTTGTCACTCATTTCGCAGTCGCAGTCAGTATTGTCGAGTTTATAAAAATGTAATTGTAATGATAATGTGCGAAATACATACATACATACATACATAAACTCACGCCTTTTTCCCATGGGGGTAGGCAGAAACTACAGAGCGCCATATGCTACGATTCTTACATACCTACTTCTTTTGCTTCGTTTACATTCATACATGTTGTCATACACACACGCCGGTTGCGAGTACTACGCACCTGACCTTTCTGAAGAACCTCACCAATAAGGTATGTATGTCCTTCTAGGGCGTCCCCTCCCGGCGTACCCACTTACATCTGCCTTGTAAATACCTTTCGTTAGTCGCCTTTCATCCATCCTTTCAACGTGACCAAACCATCTAAGCATACTCTTTTCAATTTTTGTTACTACATCTTCTTTTAAACCACAACGTTGCTTTATCACATCATTCCTCAATCTGTCATTAATTGTTACACCACACATACTTCGCAATGTGCGAAATAGTGTATAATATAGTTTTATAAATATTTTTGGAGTGTCATGGGATCCGTAAACCCACATGACTGGCATCGTTTTCGGCCAAAGAACCAATACCTATAGCATTGACATTCAACGTGGCAATACCGCCAGCCTTTTGGGCACTTTTCCTGTTGACTGCCATGACTGGACGAATATTTTTGATTCCCAATTTCGTTTTAACATGTACAGACGCCAGCACATCAAGTTACTCCAAAATCAAATTTCTTTGATCGTTTTTTCAACTTTATGACACTTTTCCCAATTGAATATGAACCCTATTTGTGTTCATATTCAATTGGGAAAATTTGACACATTGGGGTAATTTGACGTGCTGGCGTCTGTAGTACATACTTTTTAATTACGATTATTGAAACACAAAATAACAATTAACGACTGTTGGTTTTTATATTTGTATATTTTTAGAATATTTTTTTTTTAATTATAAGATTCATGTGAGCAGCATAATGATTAAATACTCATTATTTTATTTAGCATTTTGTTTGTTTTGGTTATTGGCACTGGCAAATATTAGCCTGCATCGTTTCTCCGTATCTGTGAAATGAAAATGGTAGCTGACGATAACCCACCCACAGACTGACCTCGTTAGGAGATTTTAGGTAAATAATAACAACAAAATTAGAATGTGTGTGTACAAATTTTTGATCTTAAATAACTAATTTCTTAAGTAACTAATTATGCTTATACCATAGAATTCTTTACTTTTTTTACATTTTATTTTATTCTATATATTTCTGTCATCTAGGAATTCCTAGATGACAGAAATATACAGGTTGTCTCATTCAAATCGGTCAGTATGGGAAAGTCTGAAACTATAAGACATACAAAGATCTGTTCTGAGGAACCAGGTCATCGATTTTAATAACAAAAAAAACTGCATTCATACATCTTAAAAAACATCTGTACTCCGTTCGGGAATCGAACCCGGTTATTTTGAAAAAAAAACCTACTCTATTTCTATTTAGATATCGATTGTGTAGGTCTTAAGAAGTAAATGTCTGTATGAAACATGATGTCTAAAATGAATAAAATGCATTGTTTCCACATTCTTTAATTTATTTTAGTAGGTGCTCGAAGTGACCACGCTTACAATAGTACAGATGTTTTTTAAAATGTATGAATGCAGTTTTTCTTGTTATTAAAATCGATGACATGGTTCCTCAGAACAGATCTTCGTATGTCTCATAGTTTCAGACTTTCCCATAATTACCGATTTGAATGAGACGGTAAAGAATAAAATAAAATTTTGTTGAAAAATAACATTTGCTTATTAGGAAGTCAAACAATTTTCTTTTAAATTTGTAGAAATCAAGGCTCTTCAGGCAGTTTGGCAGCTTATTATAAATTCTTATAGCCATACAGTATGAATTTTTGCTGTGTATAGTAGTGCGTTGTCTTGGGAGCCATAATTTGTGTGGGAATCTAGTGCTTCTGTGTACGACCTCTGTATTTTTTTGGACGGAGGGCGGACAACGCCCTCTTCCAGCCCCCCCGAATGAGTCCAGGGGCGACGGACGTGGGGATGTCCGCCGCCCCCCACGTACATGGACCCGAGGTAGCGGCGCGTCGTGTTCACGCGCGCCCCTCTTAGACCTCGCGAGGGGAGTCTAACACCTCACTCCCCTCGCTGACTTTGCGAGGCCCGCGGGGCCGACACCAGTCGGGGGTCGTGGAAGTATCTTCTGTTTCCGTGACCACCGGCGCAGGTGTGAGAAGGAACACGGGGTGGTTTTTAGTCAGTAAGAGTCTGACAGACCCCTCCGCCTCCCTGGGCGGGGGACATCCAAGAGGATTTTCCACCAATAAAAAAAAGGGGTATTGTGTTACCCAGGAAGGGGGTTGTGGAGGTCTGACAGGCAGTCGCTCCATATAAAACACGGGTATTCAGCTGCATCCGGTTAAACTGGAAGCTGCCCCAACATAGTTGGAAAAAGACTGGGCAGATGACTTAAGATAAAGTTTTTTTGTAAATAAATAAATAAATACTCCACAACTTTCACACAACGTTATCTAGTCCCAAGCTAAGCTAAGAGCTTGTGTTATGAGTACTAAACAGCTGATAAGCAGACTTATATATTTCTAAATACATACATATTATAGTTAAATTACACCCAGACACAGAACAAATGATCGTGCTCATCACAGAAACATTTGTCCTGGGTGGGAATCGAACCCACGACCTCCGGCATAGCAGTCAGGGTCACTAACTGCTAGACCAACAGGCCAGTCGAAATCCGCCTAGTGTGTAGAAAACTAATTGGCTCAAATGAAAATATCACTGTAGGTCTTCATTCTTTTATTTCGGGTAACAACGCGAAGATTGTTTCATTATACAGAAGGTTTAAACAGTATACAGAACTTGAACATTACTTTCATGGTCAAAATTATTGAAACACATATTTACACTATGTAACATAAATGAACATTTCTTTAAATGTTTATCAAATTATTAAGGATACAGACATTAATATGTACGTAAGTTTCAGCTTTACTTGTGAAATTTCAAATATCTTGCGTATAAAATATACATTCTTTTAAAGTTTCTACTTTTACCTACTTAGCTGTCGCATGATTTATAGATATTGATATTCTGTACAAATTCTGCTCATTTTGATATTTTATAGAATCTAAGCCTTCAAATCGCTCCTGCTTCTCGTCGCAATTGATTGAATAGTATCAGTTTTATCATCCAAGAAAGACTTCAGTTCATTTAGAGTCTCACCTAAGATTAGGCTAAGAATATTGTATTCATAAACCTTCTTGTTGTAACCATAGTATTGAATAAGAGTACCTTCCATAGAGTAAGCTGTAGGTTTGACTACGAACTCAATTTGACCCAATTCTCCAGTACCGTTTTCGTAAGCCAGGTAGGATCTGTTGTCAATGATTACAGGGACACCATTTTCGATGATGAAAGGTGGGTTAATGATTTTAACAGATGTCGGGTTAGCCGGTAAACCTTCAATCTTCTTGACTTCATCACCAACCAGCACGTATACTAAGTTGTCGCTCGTTCTGTAATACAGATTGTTTTGGTAATCCAAGATGATTTCCTGGGCTTTGACTACTTTATCGACGACCTCTTTCTTAGTTCCTTCTTCTGTGACCTTGTACAGAACATTGTCCGCTGTCAGGACATAGATGATGTCACTGCCGTTAACTTTAGCGATACTGATGAGATCATCAGTGACTGTACCGTATTTCTCAGCCTTGTTTTCCGCAGCATTGTATTTGTAGATTCCGTCTTTGGCAGCAAAGTAAGCTGTTTTGGTGTCATCGTTCGCAGCAGCGGCGTCCCTTCCATTGTCGAGTAACTTGGTAACATGTCCACTCTTCAGCTTGTAAAGACCTTGGTCGACTCTTTCACCATTCTCGTTGATGTCAGCTTGCACGATGAAGGTTACGGTGTCAGAGTCAGATGTTTCAGGGGCGTCATCGTCGTCATCGTCAAAGTTAAGTGCGTTTAGTGGAGTTAAGATCTTGACGATATCATGTTCTGCTGTGTATACGACTAGTGACTCTGGGAAGAATAAGTCATTGATGATGAGTTTTTCATCTTCAGAGGTGGGAGCATTTTCAGAGGCTGGAGCGGAATACGCTAACGCCACTAGGAGAGATGTCGTGAATAATATTAGCAGCTTCATTATGGGACCTGGAATTAAAAGAGAGAGTTGTGAATATAATTGTATCTTTAATGGGCTACATGAATACTGAGTTCACGAGGTGGACTTTATGCTATGTGTATTCTTTATCAGATTTCCTTGAAGTCGAATTGAGAGAGTCCAAAAGGGGTATTTTTTTTTAATTATTTTATTTTTAACACGCCATCAACTTCTACTACGTGAGCAGACATTGAAATTCAGCAAAACAACAGCTATAACTACTATACAGAGGCCATACAAAGTTCATACCAGGGAATCAAACGCGTGACACGTAGTGTAACAGCCAATTACTTAGCCACTGCGCTAAGCGCCCCGTTAAATTACTTTCAAGTATTATATCCCTGTATTGGTTTCGACTAAAAACAACATTAATGAAGTAATTTTGTGACACATAATATAACTTATCATCACGCCTATAATCCCCGAAGGGTTTAGCAGAGGTGTATCTGACTATACACCCACATTTCGCCAGTAATGTTTAAGTTCCACGTAATAGGGAGCGAGCCTATTGCCATCAATCGGACACAAATCTAGACTCCGGGCTACTACGGAAAAATTCCAAATGGAAAAACTCAATAACACTTTGCCTGACCCGAGGATCGAACCCGAAATATTTATTTTTATTTATCGTAGTTTTGAAGTCGTGATGGCCCAGAGGTTAAGGCGCCTACCTTTCATGCACGAGGTCGTGGTTCAAATCCGGGCAAGTACCAATGTGACTTTTTCAATTCGTACGTACCTACTTTCTAAGTTTATCTTAGACATCATTGACATCGGTGAAGGAAAACATCGTGAGGAAACCTGGACTTATAGTTAATATGGGTAAGTTTGAAATCGCTAATCCGCCTTGAGCAAGCGTGGTGATCAATGCTCAAGCGTTCTCTGTATGAGAAGAGGCCTTTGCCCTGCAGTGGGACAGTAACAGGCTGGTATTATCTTAGTTTTGGTGAAATGTTTTAAGAACACAAAATGTTGTTTGTTTCACAAAGTGTTGTCGAGAGGGGTTAAGTTTATCATAAATGTTAACAATAATATTGTTCAGTTCTCGATAAAATTATGTAAAAGTAAGAAACATATCTTATATTTTTTTTAAACAATAAATTAACTTTTGAACTTGTAGATTAAGATTTTCTAGGTGTCTACGGAGAAGGCAGTAGAGGGTTTACAACTATATGATTGACTGATAGGCACTAAACTTATTCTAAGACATGTGAAGATACACGCATGAGGACCCGCGGGTTCGATCCCCAACAAAGTGTTTATTTATTTATTTATTGAAAGGAGAACCAACAGCTGTACTGTAACAGATGGTTACCAATTAAATAAGAAGCAGGTTGGCAGGCGGGTGTCGCCGCCGCTTCGCGCCGACAAATTTGAACGTCGCCATACTTGGTAGTACGCCAATATTATGTCCGATCCGACAGAAATCGTGGCTGGACGTACGGTAATTGTGTTGTTTAGTCGAGTCGCCCTAATGTGAACGGCGCTATTGACATACAGACGCCAATATGGATCCGACACGTTCGTCGGGCCGGTAAAACTGTCGGTCCGACCTAATGTGCACCAGCTCTAACAAGCACGATAAATAACAGAAATAATAGAATTAAGAAGGATACAACATGCACTAAATACACTTGTGTTATTGAGTTTTTCCAACTAAAATTTCTCAGTATCGGCCTGATGTCTGGATTTATGCCCAATTTATGGCAATAGTCCCTTATTACATGAACTGAAACATTACTGGCGAAATGTGGGTGTACTACCAGGCACACCTCTGCCTAACCCTCTGGAATAAGAGGCGTGATGTACGATGTAAGACAGGACACGAGTCCAAATAATTTGGCTGGCCTGCTGGTCTTAGTGCCTGGAGGAGGGAGGGGTCTATCAGACTCTTACTGACTAAAAACCACCCCGGTTCTCACACCTGCGCCGGGGGTCACGGGAACAGATGATACTTCCGCGATCCCCGACTGGTGCCGGCCCCGCGGGCCTCGCCAAGTCAGCGAGGGGAGTAAGGTGTTAGACTCCCCTCACGACGTCTAAGAGGGGTGCGCGTGAACACGACGCGCCGCCACCTCGGGTCCATGTACGTGGGGGGCGGCGGACATCCCCGCATCCATCGCCCTTAGACCCATTCAGGGGGGCTGGAAGAGGGCGTTGTCCGCCCTCCGCCTGCGCCCGGTGCGTCTGCTGCGGGCCGGGTGAGTGGAAGTAATCTCCCTCTCCCTTTCCGCAGCCTCCTTCTGCGAGACGACCGTTTCGGACGCGGACACCACCGCGTCCCAGGACTCGACGCTGCCGACCATCCTCTCGACCACGGCCGGCAGCGACAAGTCACTGCCTACTCCAGAGACGAGGGCATGGCGCGGTAGTTAGTGGCCCTGACTGGGTGGGTTCGATTCCCACCCAGGAGAAATGCTTGTGTGATGAGTAAGTGTAATTTATCTATACTATGTATGTATTAACGGCGGAAATAATTATAGGAACCTCATTGGGAATTATATTTTCGAGCCGTTTGGGGTTGAAACTCTCGGGTCGTGGGGTCCGAGTGCTCATAGCTTGTACAAAGATCTTTCAAGCCGCTTATTTGACACTTCGCGTGACCCAAAGGCTGGTTTTTACCTTGGTCAAAGGATAAGCATTGCCATACAACGTGGCAATGCTGCCAGTCTTTTGGGTACACTTCCAGTGGACAGCGATGCGGATGAGTTTTTTGACGCCATATTTCAGATTTAGTTTTTAGATTTTATTTTAATTTCTAGTGTTTAAAGTTAAGTATCGTGAATAAATGTATGTATTTAGAAATATATAAATGAATATGTTTATCAGTTGTTTAATCCCATTACACAATCTCTGCTTAGCTTGGAACTAGGTAGATGGAGTTGTGTGAATAGTTGTGGTTTTTTTTCTTTTTAAAATAGGTACTGCTCCCTTCTTATTTTGTTTGTGAGCATCATGATACTGATTCATGCCTTCTGATTCGTAGCAATTCGTAAACATGACTATTTGGCTAATCACCCGGCGGTTAGGAGCTATTTCAGCGAATGACTGCAGAGGAAATTGCCTTAATTAACGTGATGCTGGCTGATTGGCGATGGCAGTTCTAGTTATTAACAGACAAGGACGCTACTTTTACAAACCTGCATATAACATGCATAATAGACACGTGAACGGTGTATGAATATCAAAATATAATTGGCCCATCAGGAAGATTATAAAAAATAATACACAAGTATTTTTTGCTTTTTCAAATTGGTGGAAAGCTACTAAGATTAAGCGCATTAAAGTTGGGGAGAGACTGTGACGTCAAAATTTAGTACCTAAAACTGTAGGTACAGGATAGTGAAGTTATGCGACATTTTGACTCTCTATATCGCCGTTATTTTTCGATAAAGTAAAACATACATGTCATGCATCATCTCACGCCTTTTCCTATAGAGGCAGGCAGAAACTATACATAACACCGCCTGCCATCATTCTTACAAACAAACGGGGTGAGTAGGGTCACAGGGGTAAATGGAAACAAAACTTTCGGTAGGTTCTTCATGTAAGTTAAAAGTATTCTAATTCGTTTAAATCATTGAAGTAAATAGTTTTGACACCTTGTTAGAAACAGATAATATAGAACTATGTAGTTGAAAATTCACTTTAGAGTTTTGTTACTATTCGCCCCAGCGTATCTATTAACCCCAGTTATACACCTAAAGAACTATCCACAATTTTAAATAAACGAATGATGGATACATAGACCTACGGGCTATATGTAGCAAGTAGATAGGTACAGACAACACTATCTCTGACAAATTTTCTTGATCTTTGACATATACGAGTAAACAGTAAACAATCATTGCCTGACTATGACCGTATTTATCTTCAACCAACTTCTAAAAAGTGGGAGATTATTACCTATATAATCTTTTGTTGTAAAAAGATATAGTTGGCCCGTGATTATGATTGAGTTAAAATCACATCGCAGATTAAAAGTACGAACGATTTCCGAGTTGAAAATACTTGTATTGCGTACAATATTTATTCGTAGTTGACCTATAGCACGGGTTGACGAAGACCACAGAAACGATGGATGGATTTTGTGGCTAGAATGGAGGTTACTATCGACGGCAAACAAAGATGTTATTATGAGAAGAAGACATAATATGCTTTGTTGACCCCAAAGAACTTTGGATAACATATTTTATATAACAGCCAACGACTATCCCATTGCATTGCGTACAGATAAAGTTACATGCTGTGTATCTTGTTTTTTATTACTCGTCCACATTTTGTTACATTTGTAACAATACTGTACAGTGTACACATTAGAATAGCAATTCAATATAACAATGTTTTTTTTTTTTTTTTTTCTGTTTTATGACATTGTCGTGTTTCGATCTGCAGCGCTGTTCACAACATGTGTAAGTACGCAAAGGTTAAACGTATAAGCTTTGTGAATATGTAGGTTCACGGATACCATTCAGTCTCCACATTACTGAAAAATGTTATATGACAACTTTTCATAACATGCTATGTTACATTATATGTAGGTACGCATCTTAAGAACTCTTCATCATTATGGAGAGAGAAGAAAGATTGTTTAGCGACACTTCCTTTCAGAGAAGAGATCATAAAAATTAGAAGCTTACCTTGATACGTGCTCACAGAACGACAAACAATATCGGACTACATCGCTAATAAGCACTCATAGTTTAATATAAACTAGACCACGATAACTCCCGAGTTAATTGGCGGTTTATCAGTTTGTTTGTCACAACATGACCTTAGTTTTTGTCGAGTTTTATATGGAAATAGTCTTACTGAGAAATTGGGAGTCTAGAAGCATTCAGGAAAGTTTTCGTGAGAGGTGGCGGGTATTTATGGCAAAATTAACTATTATCATTAGAGGAACTTATAACTGTAATTATTCACATACATACATGAACTCGCGCCTTTTACCCAAGGGGGTAGGCAGAAACTACAGAGCGCCATTATGCTACGATTAGAAAACAAAATCAACTCGAAGGCGGCGCCGGCGGCGGCGGTGGCGCTCGCCACACACCACATCAGTTGTTCTCCCGGGGCGAAAAGCGAGCTGCGGAGTATCGTTTAGCTACGCAGAATTCGTGGGTCAATAAACAGCTGCACGAGTCGGGTTCGACGGCTAAGCTCTTGGTAGGGCTGTAGGCAGCTTGACTTGTCGAAGCCTGCCGAAGTCAAAAGCCTTGATTTCAGACAAGTAGGTAACATCCTCAGTGCGTTAGTAGGTAAACCGAAATCTTATGACTGTTATGTATGACTTTGTCGGTAAATCTTAATATTATTATTTTAGTAAGTAGAATTATTAATGACATCATCCGACGTGCTCTTGTTTCCGTCGGCGTTCCAGCTGTTTTAGAATCCAATGGCTTGGCACGCGACGATGGCAAAAGACCGGACGGTATGTCTTTATTCCCTTGGAAGATGGGTAGGCCTTTAGTATGGGATGCTACTTGTGTCGATACTCTTGCGCCATCCCATCTTCCTGGGTCTACATGCTGTACTGGTGCTGCTGGTGCGGCTGCTGAGAACCTCAAGCGGCGTAAATATAGTAACCTTGTTAGTAGTTATACTTTCGAGCCGTTTGGGGTTGAAACTCTTGGGCCGTGGGGTCCGAGTGCTCGTCTTCTGTTCAAAGACATCTCCAAACGTTTGGTTGACGCTTCCCATGACCCAAGGGCTGGCCTCTACTTTGGCCAGAGGCTAAGCATTGCCATTCAACGTGGCAATGCAGCCAGTCTTTTGATGCTTTGTAATTATTTTTTGTTAGGTTTAGTTACTGTTTTTTTTTTGTGTTTGTATAATATAGTTAAGGTTTTACAGAAATAAATATTGTATAGTAGAAAGTGTTTGCAAGATGATAAAATAAGTTAAGTGCAAACATGTTGTCACAACGTGACGCGCAATATAATTGATTTTTTTTCAAGGCGATGGTCGGCAGTGATGAGTCCTGCCCCCCTAGTTAAGTTACAAACGAATCGTATCTATTCTCTTTCTACAATCGAGAACGCCTCAAATCCCTTTGTTTTTACCACGTGACTTAGCGAAAGGTGATAAGTCACGTGGTCAAAACAAAGGGATTTCTCGATTGTAGAAAGAGAATAGATACGAATCGTTTGTAACTTAGCTAGGGGGGCTGGGACGCAGTGGTGTCCTTCTTGGAAAACGGTCGTCTCGCAGAAGGAGGCTGCGGAAAGGGACAGGGAGATTATTTCCACTCACCCAGCCCGCAGCAGACGCACCGGGCGCAGGCGGAGGGCGGACAACGCCCTCTTACAGCCCCGGATGGATTTCGGCAGTTATCTTCAACCCAACAACATTATCTGTCTAGCCTCTGCCCAAGTATGTTGGGGTCGGCTTCCAGTTTTACCAGCTGAATACCAGTGTTTACATGGAGCAACGGCCTGCCCAACCTCCACAGCCCAGTTACTGGGTACCGCGATACCACGCTATCAAGCCAAGCCAATACATATTTTAGTAAATGCGATTCACGGTAATCTAGTGGTAATATTATGATGATAATTATGTGACATTTGACACCGTGCATAACGTCATTTTGCATTTTAATAAGAATTTATTACACACATACTTGTAGGGGTATGGACTACCGTAATAAAATTAAAATATCTTGGTAACTTCTTTATTAAATTATTTTGTAACTTCTTGTATGTAAAAAAAACGTCTTTACTTCTTGACACTCGCTCGTCGTCATTTTTTCCTTCTTCCTTCTTCAAAATATTCAAATGCTTCCTCTTCCTCTTTTCTACATTCATACTCTCTCATTCATCCATCACTGCGTTCATATTTACTACATTCCATCAAATAATCATGCATTCTAAATTAACATCCCACATACATAAACTCACGACTTTTTCCCATGAGATAGGCAGAAACTACAGAGCGCCATCTTCTAGAATTCTTACATACTTGACTTGCTACGTTTACGTTCATACATGTTCTCATACACACACGCCGATTGCGGGTACTACGCTCCTGACCTTCCTAAAGAACCAACATCCAAACATTTGGTCATTCTTTCACATTTATAATATTAATATTACGAGTAGTAGGACACACATATGAGATTTATAAAGGTCACATAGGTACTCCCGGTATCGAACCCACAACCTTGTGCATTAGAGACTAGCCTTTAACACTGAGCAGTCACGACATTCCCACATGATTAC
Organism: Euplexia lucipara; assembly: GCA_921972225.1. NCBI lineage: Eukaryota > Metazoa > Arthropoda > Insecta > Lepidoptera > Noctuidae > Euplexia > Euplexia lucipara. The sequence goes on along the minus strand of OV179168.1, from coordinate 2,535,770 downwards.
ATAAATTATGCCAATCGTGATGATAATTTAGCTGTGTGAAATTTTTACTCAGAATTAACTTTAATAAGGTGATAAGAATAATATTTTAATGAGTTGAATAATGAAACTAATTGCCAAGGAAATAACGATTTATTTAGATATAAACATTTCCAGAGGATTCGAGCTGTTCTCATCTTTACAGGTCTTCGATGGAGAGGCCCCTGGCGGACATGGCATTCTGGTTACCCTACGGCAAAAAAAGCGTTATGATATATGATAAAAAAAAAGATTTTTCGAAATCGTGTTATGATACAAGTCCTACATAAAATGAAATGTTATTTATTTCTCTAAAATTATCTTCCCAGATACTTTTACGCTTTTTCAAAAAGAAATTTCGATGGAATTAAGATGGTCTCTTTTAAAGTCCAGACGTAAGATTGTACAGGCTATTCATGAAATAGTAGTATTCATTAATCGTCATCTCTCGCTCACGTTCGCGTGATCTCGCTCAAGCATGCCCCGCCTCCAACAGCTGTTTTTGTTATTTAAGTTTAACAAAATAGTGTCATCTTTAAAAATTAAATTTCGTTTTTTTTTACTTTTGATTACGCAAATATGATCAGTAACAGGTACGGATAGAGCCCAATTTTTTCTTGTAGGTCTACTAATTAAAAAATAGGGGTGTTTAGTTTCATATCGAAACTATTTATCACATTTATTTAAAAGCATTACAGTCCTCGTATGTAACAAACAACCTTGAACTGACGTGAATATCCTCTTTAAAGTTTTGTTTTTATTCACCGTGAGTTTCTTTCCACCCTGTTTTACCCGGTATCTACTTAAATTGTTGCTCCATTCACGTACAAATGCCTAATGTCCTATTAACGCCAAACGTGCTGCATCAGAGCACATTTCACACTGTGCTGAAGGTTATAATAATAAACAAAATACACATTAATAAAATCACAAACTAAAAAAAAGTACAAAATCTAAATAAAATAAAAACTCTTTAGGTCGGTAACGTATTGCGCTGAGTCGTAGTGTCATGTAGCCTTCCTCGAAAACGCCGATACACGACACCGATCGGCCAATATTCCTTCTTCATAAAGGTGTGGTGTGATGAAAATCACACCACACCCGCACCACAAAGGACTTGAAATGAATCTTGGGGCGCGACTCCAAACTCTCGACTCTCAGGATGAAATTAATCTTAATCTTTATGTACTCCACGACTTCCTCTACCTTCGTGGAGTGATTGAGTAATTCGAACTTTTAAACAGTAGTTAAGTTTCTTCTTTGCATGGAGATCTTGCTTGATACACGGCATACGCGTCAATCTAGCCGAGTTCCAAGCAGTGTAAACTTCCAGGCGAACATGAAACTTAACTACTCTATAGAAGTTGTAATTTCCTTTGGCACAGATTGAAATGGGACCTATTTGTAGGGAATCGTACATACATCTTTTATTCTTTGATAGCGTTAAGCTGCAATCTACTCCAAGTCTGTACAAAAAATGGCACAGAATTTTATTTTCCTAAAGCGCTCATATTCCTAGGCTAAGACCAAACCGGCTTACAGCTTTTGTTTGGCTATGGTAACTAGCTATTCTGTAGCTGTGTTGTGTATTCTGTATTCTGGAAATAAACATCTTTATCTGTAAAAATCACCCGTGAAAATGTAGGTGAAGTGAGCTTCACTTCACTCAAGCTTTTACAAGGTGGCTTTTACTAAATCAATCGGCTGTTTTGAATCATGCTTGTTCTGTAACAATATGTCAGAAACAACAAATTAAAATACGCAAAGATGTACAGGAGAATTTAAATGTATAAAAGATCACGCCACTATCCCACGAAAAGGTGGGTAGGGGGCAAGCTTCACCATTACATTTGATGTTGAAGTGACATGAAATAGTCACCTTTAAAATAATAAACAATAAACATCAACAAAAAAAAAAACCAGGCGAAGAGTAAATCATAGATAGGTACACTATGTCGTGGATAAAAGTCTATGAGTTTTTTTATTGATAGGGTGGTTCTACTTATTAGGTGTGTAATAAAAAGCGTAATTAACTTAAAATAAAAAACATTTATTTATAAAATCATGATATAGTTAAAACATATCAAAAATTCGTACATTCACATATTAAGGCAACATCATCGGCTCTTAGCATTTTTTTAATATTACTAAAGAATAAAAAAATATATGTGTCAAAAATGTCAAACATCAGCCATTTTATGCCTGAGATTTTTGACAAAAAATTAAACTAATCGGTCCAAAAAACATTTAACAATTTTTATTAAATATTTTAATAATTATTTTTTGTACTAAATCTCTTAATAAAATATAATTTTATTTTGGAAAATGTGATAAGTTTGGGCAATATATATTGTTATCACATTCCCCACTAAAATTAAAGTTAAATTAATAAATATTCTTTTGTCATTTTTTATTGTCATGTATCTTTGTGAATAAAATGAAAATGGTGTTATTTAATTATTAAAAAAAATAATTAAAAGGAAAAAGAAACTGAACAAAGTCGAATTGCAAATAAATATAAAATTATACTATTATACTAAGGCAGTATCTGTCTGTCTATTTTGCAAAAATAATACCTATTATCGTTGTAGAGTAAATACTGTTTCAGCAGTTTAGAGGTTATTTTGCGATTTTTTATTGCGAAAGAAAGAAAAAAATATGAAAAAGGAACAAAATATAAGCTGCAACATTTTTGTTTGTTTCAACAATAATAATTGTTATTTAAAGTAATTTTAAATTACCAAAACAGAGCAATAAAAAGCAATAACTAAACTAAAAACTTAGGGAATAAACCACACGTGAAGTTGTGCCGTTGGGTTGAGTCCGTAATATTTTTTCTATTTTTTTTAATAAGTTAAAAAGAGAACACATATTAAGAAAAAAGAAGAAAAAGTTGTAGATAGAATAAGAAAAAATAGCAAAAAGTTTTTAATTAGTAAAAAGATTTGAGGAGAAAAATAAATTGAATAAGAAAAAATATAAAGGACTCTTCAACTGTTAACTCAAAATCTCGCGTTCTCACTTGGAGTGCACAAGGTTAAGGAACTCTTCCCTCGTCTTCGGGTCATCACGGAATACTCCGAGCATCGTCGAGGTCACCGTCTTACTGTTGATCTTTTGGACCCCTCGCATGACCATGCACATGTGCCTGTATTAATAAAAAAAAATAACATTTTACGTATATGATCAAAGAGATATATGTATTACTTGAATATAGAGAGGACATTTGTGAAGAAATAACATAGAAAAACTGTCATCCTATGTCTCAGTAACGCCATCTAGAATAAAATAGTAATATTGGAGCGGCAGCGGGGCGTACTAAAATAAACTCACGTCAATGTCTTTGTCTAGACTTCGCACTTCGCTCGCGACTTTATCCGCGTGACTTTCGTACTTTAACATACCCTTCATCCCCTCTTAGTTTTGAAAACAAAATATATCCTAAGACACTCTCAAATAATGTGGCTAAGTATTGGTAAAAGAATTTTCGAAATCAGTTCAGTAGGTCCAGAGATTGCGTTGCCCTACAACGTCACACGTACACACACAAAGTCATCAACTTTACCTCTTTATAATATAAGTATAACAGTGAATCAAACTCCATAATAATAAAATACAGCCAGCGCACTCTAGACTAAACTAACAATACTAAAACATTATTTGATAAAAGGCCACCTGTTGAGTAAATCCCGAACTACTTTCCACTTCGAACACATGATCTAGCATCGATTGCAGCGACATCTAGCTTTTGTTGTTAATATTAACTACTGATATTATTGATCTAGCTATGAGTCGCGTGTTTACGCTCTGATTTATTATCTGATGCTGACATAGATCTGATGCAAAGTTATATTAACTCGGATAAGTATAAATTTACTTAATATAGAAATCGTCACTACATATTAATGTTTCTAGCTTGACAATATGAGGTAAACTGTCTAATCTAAGAAGCAATCGCTCTTATATTGAAAGAGTGGGTTTTACAAAACAGTCAGGCTCTTTGTTAAAAGTAATGTTCTTTTAGCTCATTATTACGAGTACAATCTTGTGTATCTCAGTCACGGCTTTTACGTTGAACATACGGAAAACATAATTGATGTCAGATAAAGGCAAATGGCTGGAAAGTCATACGAGCATGTTGACTTTAAATGACATTTTAAAGGAATCTTTTAAGTGATCAACCAGTTCATCAGAAAGTTTTAGCATTGTTGGACGGTCTTTATCTTCAAGATCTAACATCATCCACAGTTGGATGAGCATAATCTCTACTAGACGCAAATTCTCTACTAGATGCTCTTAAATTGCAATATTTCTACTAGACGCAGAAGATGTGGTGCTTTGACCCCAAATACGTTCAATACATACTATAGACGGGGCACAACGAACAACATTTTCATCCGATAATTATGTCCTAGTGGACATAGGTCGATAAATCTAGTTTAGTACACTCCGCTGCCGCTCTAAGATCGCTTTATTATGCTAGATGGTGTTACTGAGACAAGAGATCATAGTGTTTTTCTATGACATTTGTTTGTATTCTCTTCTATGGATTCTTAAAATCTCTTTGTTCGACCCCAAATAAATTAGTATTAAAACAGGAGGGCAAGGAGAAAGTTCGTCTTATGCAGATAGCGTTAATAAATATTAGGTATAAGAAATTACTTTTCATTAAGAGATTCAAATCAATAAGTATTTTGATGGACCTGGGGGCCAAGACAAGTCACATTTTCAGTAACAATAACCTAGTTCGATGAATTCGAAATGTATGGATTTGTCTTAGGCTTTCGAAATGCCGAATTCCTGACATTTAGGATTATTCAAACTTTGTTACGTATAATGTAACTTTGGTTAGGCCTCCTTGTCACTATTATCTAGAAAATACTTACACTCCTTCAATGACAACGGCAACTCCTGCTGGGCGGACTGCCTGTGTTACTGCCACGGCAATCTGTTTGGTCAGACGCTCTTGAACTTGTAGACGACGGGAGAAGATCTCCACGATTCTGGAATTGTAGAAAATTTGTGATGTGAATTTGTGATATGAGGTAATAGGAGAGAAAAAGAGAGATATGGTAAGAAATTATGTTAAGAGTGCTTTACGTGAAAATAGGAATGCTATGCTGGTTAAAGATGATCAGCTAACGACTGATCAAAAGCTTCTGAATTAAAACACTGCAGTCTGTGTTTGGAAAAAATATTGGCCTTCCGTAAGCTACTGTTGACCGATGCCAGCGTATACTTTTGAACAACAACTTCTGAATAAATCGAAATAAACATGACTAAATTAATCTACTATATAAAAATAAGTCGAGTTTTCCTTCCTGACGCTATAACTCCAGAACGCACGAACCGATTTCCACGGTTTTGCATTCGTTGGAAAGGTCTCGGGCTCCGTGAGGTTTATAGCAAAGAAAATTCAGGAAAAATAACAATAAATTACATTATTAGAGCTAATAAAAATAAATTAAATTACATAAATCAGATGCAACCTTCATAGTTACTAAGAAAAACTAAGACACAAAATTAGAGAAAAGTAAATGACAGAATGATTGACAACTGACATAATGTCAGGCAAAAAGTAAATATTGAAAAGCATTGTGTTTACTGTGGAATTGTGAAAAAAAAGTAAAAAAAATAAGTTAGGTATTCGTCTCCTAACATTTAAATTGGAAACCATCAAATCAATAACGTGTATTGTGCAAATTTTTATTGAATTTCAACAGCAGGCATTTGTCTTTAAGGTGGTAAGTTGAACTGTGTAAATTATGTGGATCGTGCATAGTATAATAGAAATAATATTAATAATGTTCTTTCTAATATATAAAATTTTCGTGTCACAATGTTCGTTCCCATACTCCTCCGAAACGGCTTGACCGATTCTCATGAAATTTTTTATGCGTATTCAGTAAGCCTGAGAATCGGCTACTATCTATTTTTCTAACCTCTAAGTGATAAGGGGTGTTCACCCCAAATTTATTTATTTTATTTTTTTGATATTTTTTATTAAGTGGCATCAAAAAATACATACAACTCTAAATTGACACTTTTTTATCACCAACCCTTGCTTTTTAATAGTCATTTTCATAATTTTATCATTTTCTGTCCCGCTCGATAACATCAATTATTATCACTTGGTAAGTTATCCCCTCCATGTGTCTACCGGTGTCACTTCTTACTCTGTAAACAGCACGAAGTAGGGATGTTACCTCTACGGTTTTCGGCTTTTATTTATTAGTGTTTATGCTTCAAGCGTAGTAGTTAAACATTTTTACTATCTCGGTGTAACTCTCATATCAAATATATTCTTGAGTAACTTTATTATTTATTTATTAATAACTAATATTATTTAATATAATTAATTATTAATCTATAAAAAATAATCGCAAAATGTGTTGGTAAGCGCGTAACTCAACAACGCCTGGACAAATTTGGCCAATTATTTTTCTATTGTTCGTTGAAGTTCAAAGATGGTTTTTACGGCGAGAAAAATTCGAATAGTTGCCGGAAAACCCCTAAAGAGATTTTCGTCAAACATTGCCAGCTGATGAACTCAATGCATGTCTGAAGTCCTCCAATTGTGGAAACATGTCAAAGTACTTCAGTTAAGCAAGAATATGCAAGTCAAATTGCAAAATGACCAATCTGGAAACATATTCTCTAAACAACTCATTGACATTGGTAGTGGCAAATTTCCTATAGACATGTTGACTGGCTGCATTAACATTTCTCGAAGTTTTTGTCAGTTAACTCGATCAAAAGATGAACTTATCCAGAAGGTGTTTCCAGATGTTTCTCAAAATGACAGGAACCATGATTGGTTGAGCGAACGAGCTATATTGGCTGCAAAAAACATAGATGTAAATGAATTAAATTTAAAAATGCAACAACAAATTACAGGCGAATCGAGGATATATGAATCAGTTGATTCGGCTACTAACCAAGATGATGTAGTGAACTATCCACCAGAATTTTTAAACTCGCTGGATTTGCCAGGATTGCCACCTCAATCTTCAATTAAAGGTTCGATCGGTAGTTATAATGTTGCGAAATATCAACCAACCGCGTCTTTGCAACGGCACACGGTTAGCGATAAAAAAATTACTAAACAACGTGATAGAAGCAACTATACTGAAAGGAAAGTATAAAGGAGAAGACGTTCTCATACCGCACATCTCTATTATTCCGAATGATGTGCCGTTTGACTCTAAACGACTACAATTTTCAGTTCGGCTTGCTTTTGCTATGACCATAAACAAGTCCCAGGGGCAATCATTAAGTGTTTGTGGTATTAATCTGGAAAACCCATGTTTCTCACATGATCAATTTTATTGTATGTTGCCTGTGCCCGTGTTGGAAAACCATCAGATTTGTTTGTCTATATGCGCCAGATAATCAAACAAAAAACATCGTATATCACAAAGCACTACAATGAAAATAAAACTGATTTTTGCTAATAATTATGATTCACATGATTAACAATAAAGGGATTACTTATTTTTAAATGCTTAATATGATTTATTTAATTATATTTCTTATTCACAACGCCCTATCACCAAGGTGACGGTTCTGTTCAGTAGGTTTTTTTGCCCCGACTATAAAATATGTAGGAACAAAAAAATGTCACATTACAAATTATTTTGACAGGAATTTATTGCAATTTAATTAGGCAGTACGAAGTCTGCCGGGCCAGCTAGTATTTCTATAGTAAAAGAGTAAAGTTTTTAAATAACATTTCTTTTATATGTATTCCGTTTTATTATATGTTGTAGACCTAAGATAAGCAGTCAGCTATCTAGTCAATTTCTTGGTTTATTTTGTCTTAGCTGTAGGTAAGTCGTTCAAAAGAAATAAAGAAATTTAAAGTATTTTGAGAAATGTTTGTTCCAAGAACACTTCTGCTCAGTCTGCATGCATATTTGAACACTGACTGTGAAGATCTGTTTCTCTTTCACTACTTATTACATATATCCAGCCGGTGAATTAATTAATATCTAGTAGGTATAGAATTACAGCTCAATTCGCCTTCACTTCACCTACATTCTCACAGGGTGATTTTGACAGATTATCACTGCTGTTCCCTTACCTAGCTAGCTTGCTCAATCCAAGGATCTTGCCCTGAGGCAGGTAGCCGATGGACACCTTGCCGTAAAACGGCACCAGATGATGCTCGCACATGGAGAACATTTCAATGTCCTTGACAACGACCATTTCATCAGTATCCTCGTCAAATATGGCGTTGTTCAAAACCTCTGGAAGTTAAAATATGGATACATCAATTGGTGATTTAAAATTATCACATCTGGTATTAAAAACTTTGTGTTAAGTACTAAATAAAACATTTGTTAAAAGCCTCGGAGTTTAATTGAAAATATAATGATGAAAGATTTTTTAACCTTCTTTATTTTGTTCCTATTTATTTATTTGAGAAATACAAACAATTGTGCAATTTGTAATGTTGCTTTCATGTATTATTATTATCATTGCCCAAAAGCGTTGAGTATCAGAAAAAAATGGATAAATGAATTATCTAAATTAACATCATATTTAAAAGTCGTTAAATTTAAATGAGGCTGAGGATTTTTGAAAGTAAAAAAATAACACAAGACCGTCCACCAAAACGGCACCTCTCACCACTTCCCAGTGTTTTTGCTGAAAAGAAGAAGTGACGGAACAAACTCCCCAAGAAAACGTCTGTCTGATTTCTAAAAGTGTGACTGAGGTAGATTACATCAAAATGGTGAGAATCTAGATGTTTCGCTGCAACTCGAATTGTGATATTTAGAACTAATGAACATACCTTCAAGACTTTGGTCGTATCCCTTGGTGAAAAAGAGCATAGCTTTGGCAGCGCGCTCAGGAGTCTTCAGCAGACCCGCCCTCTCTGGGTCCTCTCCAAGACCTGAAGATTAAAAGTATATACGTCATGATATTGTACTGATATTATTAACATCACGCCTGTAATCCCCGAAGGGTTAGGCAGAGGTGTACCTGGTAGTACACCCACATTTCACCAGTTATGTTTAACTCCATGTAATAAGGGGTGAGCCTAATGACTGATAATAATGATAAATTATATTTATTTCTATAAATAGGTCTAGAAGGCGAGGTCGGTGCTTCACTATCTGATTACTCTGAAAAGAACACTGAAAGAAACTCAGAGGTCACTGTCTCATTTAAAGTCCAGACATTATCTTGGTCAGATCATGTAAGAATCATGCGGATTAGTGTCTGGAATGGTCTTTTGAGGAAAGAACCACACAGATACGAGGAGACCAGATCAGTCAGTGCAAGCATTTGTCAGTAATCGTGAGCTTAACTCGGAACTTGAGGAGCTCCACGTGCTGACGAACAATACCAAAGAAAGAACATTTGGGTTGGTCCCATAAAGTACTCACACTGCCAGACAAAATGTTAAAAAAGAACTTGAAAAAAATAAATATAATAAAATCCACATTTTCCTTACATTCACAAGAATAAAAAATAATGTATGTAACTCTCAAAGTAAAGTAATGCTTGTTCTAGGGGTATACTTAACAGGTAGCTTTATACATAAAACACAGCTTTTTTCCAGCGTCCTGTAGATAGCCTAGTAATTAAGGCGCCTGCCTCTCTCATACACAAATTTGTATAGTTGTTCTAATCCAGGCAAGTACACGTTGAACACTTTGCAAAGTGATCAAGACTAAGAACTGTTAACGAAGATACGCAATAGCCCTGCAGACTTTTTTAATCAAACATGTAGCGACATCTATCTCGCCACACACGAAGTAATGACCGCGGATATCCTACATCGCGGTATCAAAGTTATCCGCGCAATTTGAACGTATACAAGTTCTCGATTCTCTATCTTCTCGTTCTCGTTCTACAACCGTCGGGCAGTAGTTAGTCCACCAGACACACCACCCGTCTGGTCGGAGGATCCTCCCTTTTCAATGGTGGATGAGGAACTTTACACCCTGTTCCTCATACCTCCAAAAACTGATCGTAGTTTTAATAGAGTATGTGCATATTTACCTGTAAGCAGGAGTCTGTAGGAGTTGGCCATGTCGGGCAGGAGTGCCTCCCTGGTGGGTGGTCTGTGGTCCAGCTCCAGATCATGGTGGAATGTGCAGTTCTCGTGGCCTAGAGACAAAGAAAGAAAAAGATAAGAATAGGGTAAAAAGGGGACTAATAAGAGGATATTGAGAAATAGATGTGGAATTGATGAATTAGCAATTTAGATTAATTTGCAGTACAGCTGTTATGTTTTCTTTGCAAGACTGCGAAATTATCTACAATGTGGAATTTTGCAACGACTCTCTTGCAACAGTGCAAATTCATTGGTGCACGTTTTAATGCGATATCTACACATTATAATTAATACGTTAAGTGAATACTTGGAAACCCTTTTTTAAGAATATAGGGTGCCAGGGGGTCCTGCATGTCTTTAATTAAGCATAGCATAATTTCTGCAGTAATACGGTCTGTTTCTTTAAGGGCAGTTTAAACAAGAAGTTTCCACAAAGTTTAATCCAACTCCGTAGAACCCTCGTGGTGGTTAATGCTCGTGCCTTCTCCGTATAGGAAGAGGCCTTGATCCTGCAGTGTGACAGTAACAAACTGGTGTTCCTATTTTAGCACACATTACTAACGGTAAATTTACAAGGATGTAAATACCTTAAATATTATGCAATATTGGTACAACGTTTCAAATATTTTTTTGTTGATTATTCTTGTTTAGTAGGTCTAATACAACAAATATTTGACGTAGAATAAGTATGTTGCAATCGTTCCGGATAGTTGCATGTTCATACATTTTTAGCAACGTATTTAATATCAAATACTAGCTAAACCGCGCGGTTTCGCGCGAATATTCGTGTAACTTGTACGGTTTTCGCATCGCACGCCAATACAGGATCTTGCAGACGGCAGATTTTATTCGAATTGTTTGACAGTTTCTGTTTGGTGTTGGCTAATTTACACATTCACAAAACTACTTACCTTTTGGAAGGCGCAACTAGAATCATTTTGTTATTTTTTAAACTTTTAAGTCAAAAATGACGGTCAAAAGTGCCTTTTAACGGTATTTTTGACTTTGACATTAGACTTTGACACAATAGCCTTTTAAAGTATTTCCTTTAAGTTATTCCGACCTAAGTGCACCAGTTAATACATAATTCCGTTTAAAATCTAGTAGAAGACCTTCATTTTAAACATCACATGGCAAAGTTTACATTGTAGTCGAAGAACAACAAACATTTTGATAGTGTGAATTGCGTAGTTAAGAAACCATATTAAAGTTGTTTTGTACTTAAAGTCCTTATAACTATGAAGGCAAATTATAATGCTTTTGGTATAATAACATAACATTACACCTGTATTACCCGAAGTGTCAGGCAGAGGTGTACAATGTACGCCCACATTTCGCCAGGTGTGTTTAAGTCCCATGCATTAGGTGGCGCGCCTATTAACATCAATCAGGCGCAAATTTAGACTACGGGCTGCTACCAAGAAATTCTAGCTAGATGATAAAACTCAATTGCACTTTGCCAGGGATCGAACTCGGGAATCGGGAGTAGCGCTTCCAACCACTATCCTAACGAGGCAAGTGGATGGTTATGAATTTATGTTGATATATCACTACTTGACTTATCTAAATGTGAAGTTGAATGCACTAAATGAATACTAAGTAGGTAGTCCAAGTAGTACCTACAATGCCAATGTTTTCGAGTAATGTATACTTACTTAAAGCACAAAATAAGAACAGTGTAAAGTCATACACGTAGTTGGAAATCACAAAAAGGTGATTTCAAATATGAAACAAGGTAAAAGAAGCAAAAAAAATATGCATATATAGGAACAAGACAAGGAGTAGCTACACATATTCAAAATGTAGTGTATCTACGAGTATTATCATAACATCATCTAAATATACAGCAGTGATAGGTAGCCTTAGTAGTGTGACCGGCGGATAGCCAAATCATAAATCTCGAGTTCAAACCAAAGGCACGCAATTCTGACTTTTTGGATTCATGCGTATTGTAAATTGTGAAGGAAAATATCGTGAGGGAACCGGCCTGATTGATAGTTCTCGACAGCATGTGATGCCAAGTCGGAGGCGCATGGGCGGCATTAAAACTCTGACACCAGGTTGGGCACTATAAGCAAGCAAGTAATATACAAACCAGGAGTGGTAGATGTTCTAGGTGTCATTGGTGTACCGGGAACTTCCAGCTCGCTCTCAGCATCAGTCAAATGGAAACTCTTCAAGGCCTCAGGAGCTTTCTTGTATTTACTGACAAAAGATCCTTTAACAGGACCGTCGCCATTTTCTTTCTCCTCAGATATTGAGTTTCTTACTGATCGCGAACTGACCCTTCTGATCAGAGACGAAGGAGGGACGATTGGGTCTGAATCCTTTCCGTTAACGGCGGCCATTTTGATATTTACTAAAAAATCGTATTTTAAATTTTAAATTCTATGTTCGTTCTGTATTTGAATTTGAAATACGTCCGTTTTGTGCAAATGTGTGTCTCAACTGATAAAATTTATAAAGATTGAATATACTCATATATAGAGAAGACCTGTTAGGTTATCTCTTCAAAATTGTGACTTAATTTATTGCGATGATAACCCGTGTCTCGTTTATCAATTCGTTATTAAATATAATTGTTATTACGTCAGTTATAATTAGTAACATTGCTTCCGTATAGAGCAAGGCTTAAATTTCATGTATTTTTAAGAGTAAGGGCAAATATATTGGTGTCTTGTTTGGTAGCGATTTATAAATTCTGTTTTTAGAGTATCAATGTGATTTAAGTGTTCAAACGTATACCTTACCTAATTCACCGGGTATTTTACTATGAATACTATAAATACATACATAAACTCACGCGCCTTTTTCAAATAGGGGTAGGTAGAAACAACAAAAAGCGCTATTAGTTTTGATTTTACATACTTCTTCTATTTCGTTTACATAATATTGATACAAGTTGTCATGCACACACGCTTTTTGATGAATAATTTAAAAGGATTTGAGAAATACCGTTCCTCGCCCTTCATGCTCAAAGTTCGTCAAGTAAAATATATTTTTTATTGAACCTCCATCGAGCGAACTTTGAACTGAACTTTTTATTATGTCAGGACAAATAAAGCCCTTTCTAAAGATATTCCTCTTAACATAGTTAAAAATTTCAATGGACTTGAATTGGAATCCCTATTTCGAGTTTTATTGCAATGAAGATAACATTATTAATGGAATAAAAAAATATATGTATTATTTCGCCAGGAGGGCAGAGCTCAACGATGGCACAAAACGAGGGCAGTTCAGGCAATGTTGGCTTATCAATTGAGAAATTGGATGGTAGTAGCGACTGTCCAACGCGAACGGTGGACGATCATTCTCAAGAAGAGTTTCTTGATTGCGAGTCTGACACAATTGCAGATAACTAACACCAAGAGGTATCCACTTAGAGCTCACTCTATAGGGAACATAATCATGTGATTATGTGCCCTTTCCAGCTGCAGTATCAGGAGACTCCCCCTTATTCCTGCTGTTGTGTCAGACTCGCAATTAAGAAAGTCTTCTTGAGAACGATTATTATTTTATCAGTCTTGATGACCCAGAGGCCTGAGACCTTTCATGCACGAGGTTGTGGTGAAGTAAAAAAAAATCTGGGCAATTAGGTACTAATGTGACTTTTTCAATTCATATCTACTTTCTAAGTATATCTTAGACATCATTGAAATCGGTGAAGGGAAACATCGTGAGGCAACCTGGACTTTTAGTTAAAATAAGGTTGAAATCTCCAAGCCGTCTTGAGAAAGCGTGGTGATCCATGCTCGTGCCTTTTCTGTATGAGAAGAGGCCTTTGTCCTGCAGTGGGACAGCAATATGCTGGTAATATTATTTTATTATTCTTGCATTTGTTATGTTAGTAAACAGGCATTGGTTTTTTACAACTATTCAAAATCGTAAGTCCATAACATTAACAGTTCTAGAAATCCGTAGGTAAGTAACTATAACTGACCGACAGTATTGCCATTTCTGCACAAAACATGAAACGTGACAAGGATGTAAATATCTTATTATATTACGCAATATTAGTATAACATTGCAAGTTTTCATGTTGTAGATTAGGGTTGTTATTTAGAGCAATTAAAACGAATCTCTGATGATTGACGTTACGACGAATATCTCGAATGGGAATTTGACATTTTTTTTTTATTTTAAGTCCGTCATCTAGATTACAAGAAAATATTCGACACGTATTTTTTTCTTTTTCAAATTGATGAAAAACTGCTTAGATAAAGCGCATTAAAGTTGAGGAGAGGGGGCTTGTCGTTACAAGCCCCCTCTCCTCAACTTTAATGCGCTGGCCAGTACAGTTTATACTAGGTAATGACGTTGTCATTCTTCTTCTTCCTCGGTCCCTCAATGCTGAGGATCGCGACCACAACAGCGAGCTCTCCATTCGCTGCGGTTGTTGCAGCTGTGGACTGCCGTCTGGATGTCCGGCCCCACAGTTTTCCTGATGGCATCCATCCATCTTGAGGGTGCTCTGCCCCTGGCTCGTCTTCCCTCCATCTGACCCACTATGATGTGCTTCTCCAGACTATGCTTAGAAGACCGCATGATATGTCCGAAGAAGCGAAGGGCCTTTTGGTGGCAGATTGCTGAGAGCCTCGTCGTGATGTTAAGCTCCTGCAGTATGGATTCGTTGGTTCTCATAGCTGTCCATGGAATTCTGAGCAACCTTCTCCAACACCACATTTCGAAAGCATCGATCTTTTTGCTATCGTTACTCTTGCAGCACCAGGTTTCTGCACCGTACAGAAAAATGGAAAATACCAAGGCACGAACGAGTCGCACTTTGGTTTTCCGGCGAATACCGCGGTTCTTCCAGATTTTGTCCAGATTCGCCATAGCGCTTTTGGCCATCCCGGCCCTTCGGCGTATTTCATCTGTACAGTTGCCCTCATTTGTGATCATAGACCCCAGGTACACAAATTGACTGACTTTTTCGTAGCCGTTGAGTGCATCGGTTTTTGGTAGAAGTTGCGCTCGGTCCACCACCATGATCTTGGTTTTCGAATGGTTGATCTTAAGACCGAGTTTGGCGCTCTCACCTTCTATTTTCTTCAGCAGCATCTTCAGCATTTGAGTCACGTGTTCAACAATATAATTTACATGTTTTGTACTAATGCAATAGTTACGTCTACCAAGTTTGTCGTACGAGCCAATGTCTTATACCAACGTTTGCTACAAATATTGGTCAAGCGAAAAATTATTTCTGTAAAGTCTGTTTTTTAATCCCAGAGACTAAATTGACACATGCAAATGTCACACTTACAAATAATGTTGCCAGCTCTTTTGTTTGGTGTTGTACCTACGATACCGGTTTGTTGAATCGTAACTTTTTATATTTATTTGACGATTTAAAAAAATTGAGAGACGCTGTCAGTGTTGTTCCCGTACACGATAAAACGGATATTTATAAACCCTTTTCTTATAAAACGGCAGCACTTTTTAAAAGTATGACAATAATTGGAACCTTACACCACTTCTGTTGTTACTGGAACGTATTACAATTCTAAAAATATATGTGATAATACGGTATATAGGTTACAATTCTAAAAATATATGTGATAATACGGTATATAGGTTAGTAGTTAGTTATTTTTATAATTCATAGATGGAGATGTTCATTTTGTTCATAAAAGTTGTATCGTATAGTTCGTTTTGACTAATTCAAGTTCCAACAAAACCCTCAAAATCTTGAGCAGAGTTGAGGAAGACAATTAAAAAAAATACGGTGTGAAGTAGGGATCACAAAAAAGTTGTGTTCATTGATGATCATCAATTTCATGCTGTTGGTACAAAATAAACATTAACTGTTAATACTTTGTTTGGTATTTATCTGTGTGATTATTGCTCTCGAAACTCAAGGGTTTCTAAGATGCGCAGGTTAGTTTGATCTCTTGAAACCGAGGCAGAGCGTGAACAACGGCTAGGTGCTAACCGTAAGAGTAATACACAAAGTTTGTCCGCAGAAACTATCACGCAGCGCCAATTACGACTAGAATTAAACGAGTCCGCACTACTGCTTCTCAATCTCAGGAATCGTGGAACAGCGAGAAATGCGTTTAGCTATCGACCGGGATGGTCATTCTTTGTCTCGCGCATTCAAAACGGTTCCACAGAGGTTGAGTCTTCAGAATATCCGCTCTGAGACTGCTCGATCACTTAGAGCAGTCAGGAGCGTGGGATACGACTTGCGCGTGACCTAGCGCGTGATTCTTTATCTCGCGCTTCCAAAACGGATACAGAGAGAGAGCAGATATTAAGTCTTTAGCTTTTCCGCACTGAGACTGCTCGGTCCCTCGAGAATAGTCAGAAGCGCGAAACACGCCAAGCAAGCGATCGCGAGCGCATTGATTTTGAAAGATCCAAAATACATAATTTTAAACTGAATACGTCGCGGTCGTCTGTTCGTGATAGACTCAAACATGACTACGCTGGCATGGCTACGATGCTGTTTTCACCTATAGATAGTTTTTCTCAAGAAAGTTATTAGTTTATAATTTGTCAAGATTTTGTATACATTGGCAAAATATAATAGTATTTATTGGAGGTAAAAAATTAAGCCTTCTGGGAGCTGGGAGCGATAACCAACATCCATGAGGGCAAAGCCGATTGCATCAGCTATTTATAAATAAAAACCGATACTACTTGATTTTACTAACGGCAATTTACGGTAGTGGCACATCACTATTTAAGAATTGCAAAAAACTGGCCAAACATGTAATGTCATTTTAGTCTCCGTGATTAAAAAACAGACAATAGGGTTCATACCAAAGAGATTTAAAAGACTATAGAGCGGGCATGTCAAGGAAATGTCATAGAAAAACTTTGATCTCATGTCTCAGTAACGCCATCTATAATAACATATGAATATTGGAGCGGCAGCGGAGCGTACTAAAAAAAACTCATAGACTTGTGTCCGGCAGGACACACTTTTTCGGACGAAAATTTTGTTTGTGTTGTCCGGTCTATAGGTATTGAATGTCTTTGGTTCATACAAACGGTCGCTGTTTCACTATGTGAATACTCTGAGAAGAAACACCGAAAGTAACTCAGACGTCACTCTTAGTCAGATCATGTAAGAACCGTGCAGATTAGTGTCTGAAATGGTCTTTTGTGGAAATAACCACAAAGACATGAGGAGAGCAGATCAGTCAGTACAAGCATTTGTCAGTAATCGTGAGCTCAACTCGGAACTTGAAGAGCTCCACGTGCTGACGAACAATACCTACCAAAGGAAGAACATTTGGGTTGGTCGCATGAAGAGCTCAAACGGCCAGACAAAATATAAAAAAAAAACGTAAAAGATTTAACTAACCAAAATTAGGTTACACAAATACCCCTTGGTTAAACGACTTATTTGTTAGACTTTCGGCTTTCGGGTTACCCGTAACGACTGTCAAAGATCTACTTAAATGACAACCAGGATTAACGGCTTAACGTGCTTCTGAAAGTTCACCCATCCACGGATGAACCTAGTCAAGCGTAGCAACCTCGGAACTCCTTCACTGGCCAAACAGGCACACAGTTCAACACAATCCTCCGATAAATCAAATACGGCGCGCACTCAGATCAAATTAATAAATGACTGGCCTGTTGGTCTAGTAGTTAGTGACCCTGATTGCTATGCCGGAGGTCGTGGGTTCGATTCCCACCCAGGACAAATGTTTGTGTGATGAGCACGATCATTTGTTCTGTGTCTGGGAGTAATTTATCATAAGACTGTAAAAAAACTGTGTCTGTACATTGAATATATTTAAAAAATAATAATTGAGGGGGGTTTAGAAACAGTAATAGAGCACGAATCCAAAAAAAAAAGTCTGTCTGTTTGTCTGTTTGTCTGTTTGTCTGTTTGTCTGTTTGTCTGTTTGTCTGTTTGTCTGTTTGTTTGCACGCGCTAATCTTCGGAACTACTGGACGGATTTGAATGATTTTTTTTTTGTTGTATAGATATTAAGTCTGGGCAACACATAGGCTATAATTTATCCTGGAAACTGGAACACCTGATGCAGAACCGCAACAGACCAGCTAAACTATAGGAGATACAAAAATGGTACCATAGCAAAAATTGTTCCACGTGATGAGCGTTTTTTGCTGAGAGAATAAATTTGAAGATCCGGAACACCTGATGCAGAACCGCAACAGACCAGCTAAACTATAGGAGATACAAAAATGGTACCATAGCAAAAATTGTTCCACGTGATGAGCATTTTCTGCTGAGAGAATAAATTTGAAGCTCCGGAACACCTGATGAGGAACTTCAAGAGCCCAGCTACACTATAACATATATAGGTATGACGTCTTAGCAAGAGTTGTTCAGCCTTATGAGCACTCGCTGTTGACGTATAAATATCGAAGATCTGGAACACCTGTTGTGGAACTCCAAGAGCCCAGCTACACCATAACTCACATAGGAATGACATCTTAGCAAAAGTTGTTCGGTCTGATAGGCATTTCCTGTTGACTTATAAAAATCGAAGATCAGATACATTTGATATAGAAATTAAAGCTATCACTAATTTCATTGCATATTTATAAAATAACATAAGTACATCCACGCGGTGAAGGCGGGAACAGTTCAGGGCTAATTTTCGATGACGATGGTATATCATTGAAAATTAGACTCTACTGGCCAAAACTTCCATTTTTTTTATCGTATAAATATGCCTTCGGGCTTATGTTATTTGAGTGTTTAATTTTCTTTTCTATTTACCTTTGTTACATGGTTGCCTACCCGGTAACGCTGGGGAGCAGCCACTTAAGTTTTAATTGATCAGGTATCATCACAATAAAACTATAACCATACGGTCTAGAAAGAGGTCAAATCTTTCTCAATGTTCCAAAAGTGCTAAATGATTAAAGATCATAAGATCCCAACAATCTACCGAAGAGCGTTAGGAGGGACTTGATGCTGTTCGACAACATGAGGTTGCAACTCGCTCCGTGGAAACTTCTTGGGATCGCGAAGCACGCCTGCATTCTCAGCGTATTTACGCATCTACCAGGTATGTAGGTCTCTAGACACCAGTGAAGAATATATGACTGACCGCTGATCATGAACATCATGCACTGTCTCGCGAGTTGGAGACGTTCACGGAAAAAGCATGACGCTTGAGTTTTCAGCGTATTATACGCATCTACTCTAGAGATAAGTAGGGGAAGGAGATGCGCGACTGACCGCTGATCGTTAACGTCAAGCAACATAATATAGGCTATAATTTATTTTGGAAAATGGAACACCTTAAGTAAAAGAGATATAAAAATGGTGCCATTTCAAAAACTATTCCACGCGAAGAGTGTTTTCTGCTGTGAGACCAAATTTGAAGATCTGGAGCACCTGTAGTAGAACTCCAAAGCCCAGCGACAATATAACATATACATAATAGAAATGGCGTCTTAGCAAAAGTTGTTAAGTCTGATGGCATTTCCTGTTGACCAACAAAAATAAAAAATCTGGAACGTCTTGAATAGTCTCGCGCATCCCATTGTTTTCCAGTCCCCGGGCTTATAGAATTCGATATCAGACGTTTCAGATTTTCGATTTTGACGACCCCGTTGTCGCTGACATAAGCAACAGGATCCGCGTACGAAGTCGCGGGCAGAAGCTAGTCTATAATATGTATGTATTTAGAAATATATAAGTATGTTTATCAGCTATTTAGTACCCATAACACAAGCTCTCAAGCTTAACTTGGGACTAAATGGCGTTGTGTGAAAAGTTGTTTATTTATTTATTTATTTAATAAACCACAATGTTATTACGGTTTTCAAACGCCATATAAGGAACTCTAGAGCCGAGACAGCGATCTTATGTCCAAATCTTTACAGAAAAAAAAAACCGGTGTCTGTCGGTATTTTGATATTTAACCTTGATACGTTTTCGGTTCGTTTACCTACTTATGAAAGTTGAGGTCACAATCAAGGTCTGCTTCCTATTAGCGAAGTAGTGCGGTTTTTAGTTTCCGGTTTTGTATTGTTACGGTAATTGGTGGTACCGCAAAATTTTTGCGAACTATATTTTTGTACGTTTGACCTCAAGTGTGGACCTTCATTACTGGTTTTTGAATGGAGTTATACTTAGTAAGATGCAAGATTTTGTTGCTATAGGCTTCGGTATGACGTTGGTACCTTATTTAAAGTATTTGTTAGGTGAATCTCTGATAGAAATTTTAATGACGCAATTTTTAATTATCCATCCATCCTTCCTCACAAACTTTCGCGTTTAAAATATTAGTAGGAAAACAAACCCCAGAAACAGAACAAATGATTGTGCTGATCACACAAACAGTTGTCTCGGGTGGGAATCGAACCCACGACCTCCGGCATAGCAGTCATGCCCACTAACCAGGTCAACAGGCCAGTCATGTCAAATGTATAGAAAGAAAAAGGGGCTAAAATCTATACTAAGATTACAAAAAATTGACTGTTTGTTTGCATTGAATAAGCTCCGAAACTACTGGACCGATTTGAAAAATTCTTTCAGTGTTGTGAAGCTACACTATCCCCGGGTGACATAGGTTACTTTTTTTCCCTGTATTCCCACGGGAACGGGAACTACGCGGGTGAAACCACGTGACGTCAGCAAATCTGTAATACAATGATCAAGATAAGCTTCTTGACGTTTAACACGTAAGTAATAAGCCATTTAGCATCAAATAAGGAAAGTGAAATCTATGTGACAACAATAAAAATAATGAAAGTGGTTGTTTTTGTGATTAACCCAAAAAAAATGAAGTTAATATAAATTCTTAGCGTGCTCCGAATGCCTATGTCGGCTGCCGGTACATATCTTGAATGATATGATCTAGAAAGACTATGAGTAGATTCCATTAAGATGTTGCTGACTGCGTAGCATGACAAGCGTAGAAACGAATTTTGTCAACAGAAGAAGTGAATGTTGGGCGTGGCAAAAGAGACATAAAAGTAGAATAAAAGCTGTAGAAATGCGTTCTTTGCGAAGTATGTGTGGTGTAACAATGAATGACAGATTGAGGAACGATGTGATAAAGCAACGTTGTGGTTTAAAAGAAGATGTAGTAACAAAAATTGAAAAGAGTATGCTTAGATGGTTTGGTCATGTTGAAAGGATGGATGAAAGGCGACTAACGAAACGTATTTACAAGGCAGATGTAAGTGGGAACGCCGGGAGGGGACGCCCTAAAGTCAAAGTCAAAGTCAAAGTAATTTATTTGTATAACATAGGTAAAAAGTATATGACTTGGTGACAATATCAAATTCTATGTGCAACACTATGTTTCACCTTGCAAGGTATACAAATTTAAACATTGGTTAAGTATCATAACACTGTAACAAATTGAGGTATTCCACGAAGCACACCCAAACAAAGCACACCCAGAAGAAGCACACCCAAAGTATTCCACTTAGCACACCCGTAGGTGGGCTTCAAATCAAAAATTAAAAGAATTAATTTCCTATTCCACGAAGCACACCTACGATTATCACTCGCATAGTGCGGAGACTAAGAAATAAAAATGTCGATAGAAGATAATATTTTTTATTTAAAAGACTAACTTAAATTTCTAACATCATTAATTTTCATTCTAATAATGTGACACAATATTTGTCATTTTTCTAATCTTACTATTTAAAATCATAGATTGTTTCATAATTATCTTTCCAAAAAAGATATTATTTTTCAACTATTTTTCTATTATTTTCCTTTTTTGTTCTCTTAATAAAATCACAGATTGTTTCATAATTATGCAATAAAAACTTGGACAAATATAAAAAACGTTATGAATATTGTTTTCTATAGAGATCTATGTTAATGTTTTCTTTTAACTAATATTAAAATACTCTTGTTTTATGTAAAATCACAGACTGTATCACACTCACTGAATCTCAAATCACAATATTACAGATTTTTAAACAACCTTGAAGAAATGGGCAAATTAGTTTCTCAACTTATCAATTAAATAAATAAATATTAGGTCTTTAGTGTCTTTACCTATGAAATTGCCGTTCTGCAGTACTGGCCATTTCAAATCAAAATAATTTTTGTTTGGCTAAGAATTCTAATTTCAAATTAATTCTATTTTAAAAACATGGTTTTTTTTCCAAAAGTAGTCATTTGTTTATTGATTAGTGTTACATTTTCATCGCATTTCAATCTTTTTCGTCATCATGGATACGTTAAAAATTCGAGTAATTATGGAATATTGGTACCGTCGTGGCAGCAACGCGGCACAAGCGGCACACAACATCAACGACGTTTACGGAGCTAACACTGCAAACCAACGCACCACCTTTTATTGGTTTGCTCGCTTCCGTTCTGGAAATTTCGACCTGAAAAATGAACCTCGCGGTCGTCCGAAGACTTTGGTCGACAATTGTGGAAGCTGATGATACACAATCTACGGCTGAATTAGCAGCAGTTTTCGACGTTAGCGTCAAAACAATATTGGTCCATTTGCGTCAAATTGGCAAGGTAAAAAAGCTTGACAAATGGGTGCCCCACGAACTCAATGATCGCCAGCGCGAAGTACGCGTCGAGACGTGCCTTGCACTGCTCAACAGACACACAAATGAAGAAATTTTGAACCGCATTGTTACCTGCGATGAAAAAGGATTCTGTTTGATAACCGCAAGCGCTCAGCAAGTTGGTTGGATCCTGGTTCAGCACCTAAACAGTGCCCTAAACGAAAACTTACCCCTAGAAAAGTGATGGTCACTGTTTGGTGGTCTAGCGCCGGTGTGATTCATCACAGCTTCTTACCAAACGGGGTGAGCATTACTGCAGATGTGGACTGTGAAGAACTGAACACAATGATGGAGAAGCTGGCACATCTCCAACCAGCATTGGTCAATCGCTCGTCTCCACTGCTCCTGCACGACAACGCGCGACCTCATACTGCACAGCAGACGGTCTCCAAGTTGCAAGAACTGGGGTTGGAAGCTCTCCGTCATCCGCCCCACTCACCAGACCTTGCGCCTACAGACTACTACTTTTTCCAGAATTTGGATAACTTCTTGGCGGGAAAAAAATCTAATATCCGAGAGGCAGTACAAAATGCCTTTGAAGAGTTTGTTGCCTCCCGTCCAGCTGATTTTTTTAAGAAGGGCATCAATAAACTGCCACTGCGTTGGCAAATATGCATTGATTGCATGGGTGATTACTTCGATTAATACAAATAAAAAATACATGAAAAAAATCGTTTAATTTTTTTCATACAAAACGGCAATTTCATAGGTAAAGACCTATTATTAGTAATGTGATCATTACTATAATGAAACTGAAAGATGTTAGTAAGTTAGTCTTTTAAGTAATAAATATTTTCTTCTAAATAGACATTTTTATTTCTTAGTCTCCGCACTATGCGAGTGATAATCGTAGGTGTGCTTCGTGGAATAGGAAATTAATTATTTTAATTTTTTATTTGAAGCCCACCTACGGGTGTGCTAAGTGGAATACTTTGGGTGTGCTTCTTCTGGGTGTGCTTTGTTTGGGTGTGCTTCGTGGAATACCTCAACAAATTAGTAGTAAGTAAGTACCTTACTTTTTTACACATTCTCATTTTGAATTTCTTTTTTTTTTTGCGTTATTATGGACCAATCAATTTGTCTTCTAAATATTCCTTAATCGAGTAGTATGCTTTTTAAAGTAGAAACTGTGAAAGCATTTTTTTGAATTTACATAAATTATCTAATTCTTTTAAAATTCTAGGTAGCTTATTAAAAAATTTGGGAGCCATACCTAGAAAACTTTTTGAATACAGGGCAGTTTTATGTGGCTTAACACGAAGTGTGTTGCCATGACGTTTATTGTTGACTAATACAAATAGTTTTATGTGTTTCCTAACAAACAAAGCTACTTCAAATATGTATAGACATGGAAAGGTCAGTACGCGAAGCTCAGTGAAATATGGCCGGCAAGGCAACTGTCTGTAACCTGTAGCTGGCATACTGCTCGTAAACATTTCTTTTGTGCTTTAAATACTAATTCTCGGTCAGTGGAGTTTCCCCAGAATATTATACCATAACGTAATGTTGAGGAGACGTATGCATGATAGGCGGTTAGGACTGTTTCACGACTTACAATTGTATTAAGATTATGAAGTGCATAGTGGTATTGATTTATCTTTTTTATAGTTACTTCAATATGTTTACGCCATGACATTTTGTCATCTAACCAAAGACCCAAGAATTTTGTGTGGTCCGTTTCGCTTATTTTTTTATTATCATATTATTGTATATTTAACTTTTGTTGTCTTGTCCTTTGCTTAAATGACAAAAACTTTTTTCAAAAAAAAACAACCGACTTCTTAAAAAAAAACTAACAGGTGAAAAATAACTCCAGTTTCGGAAGTCTGTGGCTTTGGTGGTTTTGTTTTGTTCATTATTGGCCACCGACTTCCGAAACTGGAGTTATTTTTCACCTGTTAGTTTTTTTTTAAGAAGTCGGTTGTTTTTTTTTGAAAAAAGTTTTTATTTTGTAATTTTTAGTTTCTTTGTATGTAAAGAAAGTCTTTCAAAACTTTAAAGAATCATTGAAATTGGATAACAATTGCTAAAGAAGTTCTATCTCTAAACATTAATCTGTACATCTCTGCCGGCCCCTTTTAAAATAGAATGGCATAATGTTATGTTGTGGAAATACAAAAGCTCAGCATAGACATCTGACTATAGCAATCGCGAATAATTAGCTGTTATGCGTTGAAGAGTTCCGTTGCCTGTCTTCTTCATCAGTTTTTCTTCACCAAATGATACTTTCTAAATGAAAATGCTTGATTTGTTACTAAAAATGTTGAAATCGGTGCATGTGTGCCTATATTTTTTGAGGAGTTCCCTCAATTCCTCGAAGATCCCTCATCAGGTATGAGTTTTGATACAAATGGGACCAATCTGTTAGCATACCCTATCAAACAAAAAAAGAATTTTGAAAATCGGTCCATAAATGACGGAGTAATGAGGTAACAAACCCTAAAAAAAAAAAAAAAAAAAAAAATACAACCGAATTGAGAACCTCCTCCTTTTTTTGAAGTCGGTTAATAATATGAGTTTTGCCTAGATTAATTTTCAGATTGTTATTATTTAACCAGGTTATTATTTCGTATAAACTATGAATAATGTCTGTTTCACATAAATCTTTGTTTTTTCCGGTGTACAAAACCGTGCTGTCATCAGCAAACAAGGTCATAGGGTGTTGGGTGACTTGGGGCATATCATTGATATAAACCAGGAATAACAATGGACCTTACGCTTTTTTCCCATGGGAGTAGACAGAAAAAAAAAATCATACATTCATACAACATGTATGAATGTAAACGAAGCAAAAGAAGTACGTAAGAATCGTAGCATATGGCGCTCTGTAGTTTCTGCCTACCCCCATGGGAAAAAGGCGTGAGTTTATGTATGTATGTATGTATGTAGTAGACAGAAACTACAGGGCAACATATGCTACGATTCTTACATGTTAGGTATACTTCTTTTGCTCAACAATTAACAAGCTTAACTTATTTAAAGAAATGTTGGCTTTCCAAAAGGTTAAAGGATTGGAAGAACGAAACCATACTTTCTATAGAAAGTTGAGAAAAAACCACTCAAAAAAGTTAAAAATAACTACCTAGGTACAGGTAGGTTTTAACAATATTGTCAACATTGAACAATTGGATTTTTTTCGACGGAAAAATATTAAGGGGATCACTAAATCGACTTATCAGAATACTTTTTATCAAAACATCACTCCTGTTATCCGCGAAGGTTTTGGCAGAGGTGTACACTAGTATACCGATATTTCGCCAGTTATGTTTAAGTCTTATGTAATAGAGGCGAGCCTATTGCCATCAATTGGGCACAAATTCAAACTCCGAGCTCCTATTAACAAATTCAACACGCAAAGCAATAAAAACATTATTGTTTTGCCCGATCCGGGGTTAAAACTCGGGACCCGAAACAGTCTTAAATTTATACATACACACATACATAAACTCACGCTTTTTTCCCATGGGGGTAGGCAGAAACTACAGAGCGCCATATGCTACGATTCGTACGTACTACTTATTTTGCTTCGTTTACGTTAATACATGTTATCATACATACACGCCGGTTGCGAGTACTACGCACCTGACCTTTCTGAAGAACCTCACCAATAAGGTCTATGTATGTCCTTCTAGGGCGTCCCCTCCCGGCGTTCCCACTTACATCTGCCTTGTAAATACCTTTCGTTCGTAAGTCGCCTTTCATCCATCCTTTCAACGTGACCAAACCATCTAAGCATACTCTTTTCAATTCTTGAATTTATCTCAAGGCGAAATCCTGTTTATAGTTTCTTTAACTACACTGTCACAAAAAAAGGACACTGCTGCTTATTAACACAAGAAACGATGGCACAGTTAAATAATTGACTGTCTGCGGATTCATTTTCATGGAAATATACACGACATTAGTGTCTAACAAAAATGTACCAAGTGCTATTGACAAAGTTAAAAGGTTCCGTCTCTTATAACCAGCAGGTCTAGCCATGTTACCAATTCTATTTCTAATCTATTTTTATTATAGAAAGAAGATGGCGTACTTATATTGAATCAGCTGTTTGTCAACTGTCAAGTGTATTTAATTTTCAGCCTTATTACAAATTCTACTCTTTAGCACTTTACAGTTGACAAACAGCTGATTCCGTATATACACCATTTTCTTTCTATTTGTTGCAATAGATTATAAATAGAATTTGTCATATGGCCTAGGCCTGCGCATGCGTAACATGACCATCGTAAAAACGTATTTTGTCAAAAGGAGAATCAACAAAGTGACTGATTGTAGATTGTATTAATGTCGGGATTTGAGGCATATCTGCTTAATTATTTCGCTGTTTGTACGGGCCCTATCAGAATAACAGCGCTGCGATATTCGGGCCCTATCAGAATAACAGCGCTGCGATATTTATATTTTTAAATGTCGCAGTTAATGTTGAGTTGTAATTCTTTTTGGTCTTACACAGGTTTTTTTTTGTCTTTAATTTTTAAATATTTTCTTGTTTTGTTTTATTATCTTCTTATCTTATTGTTGTTCTTTGGTTTTATGTTCTGTGCGTCCAAATAAAGTATGTTCTTTCTTTCTTTCTTTTCTTTCACTACTAGGTACTAAAAAATGTGGTTTAATGATCATAACGGACTTCAAAAAAGGCGGAGGTTCTCAGCACAGTTGTGTTTTTTTTAGGTTTGTCACCTCATTACTCCGTCATTTATGGACCGATTTTCATTCTTCTTTTATAAATGAGAATAGGGACACCCCACGGTTTCGCCCGCGTAGTTCTCGTTCCCGTGGGAATAAAGGAGTACAAAGTAGCCTATGTTACTCAGCGTTAATGTAGCTTACCAATGGTGAAAGAATTTTTTAAATCGTCACAGTATTTTTTGAGTTTATTCGTTACAAATTACAAACATACACACACTAACATTTTCCTCTATATAATATTAGTGTAGAAGTATAGATAGATGTAGATAGAGGCTACAGTTCTTTGAAAGATCAAATCTAGACACAGCCAGATAACGTAGGCTTGTCTGAACTTTATAAATGGATTTCCAACGCTGCCTTTGTTGTTGAACTGGCTTTGGTTAGCCTTAAGTGGTCCAAATGCTATTATCTACTTGGCAAAACTTCAGCTAACGTACGATATGGATACAATTTTAAACATTTGTCTGACCTTTCCCCAACTTTAATGATATTGAGGTCGGCTAACCGACTTTTGGGGCAGAGTTGTACGTTCCCGCGACCTACACCTCCAAGGATTATCAGAAGCACGTCAAACAAGTGTTAAACTATGCTATGGGCAAAGAGATTTAAAATACTATACAGCGGGCATGACAAGGAAATGTCAAAGAAAAACTTTCATCCCATGTCTCAGTAACGCCATCTAGAATAATATATGAATATTGGAGCGGCAGCAGAGCGTACTACAAAAAACTCATAGACTTGTATCCAGCAGGACAGTTTTTTGGAAGAAAATTTTGTTCGTGATGTCCGGTCTATAGGTATTGAATGTCTTTGGCTATGGGTGACCATCCACCCCGACTTGGCCAAGCAGCAAGCAAACCGCCCCTTACACACCGACCGACTATGTTAGGGCCGACTGGGAGCCGATCCGAAGTTATATTTCGTGTTATATTTTCAGTAATATCAACAGAAAAATAAATACGGATCTCGTGTACCTATCATTCGACCTTCAAAGAAACCTTTTTAACCGACTTCAAAAAAGGAGGAGGTTCTCAATTCGACGGTATTTTTTTTTTTTTTTTTTTTTTGTGTGTTTGTTACGCGATTTCTCCCCCATTTGTGGACCGATTTTCAAAATTCTTTTTTTATTTGAAAGAGTATACTCCCGAGGTGGTCCCATTTTAATTTGGTGAAGATCTGGTGCTGATCTTCGGAGATATACAATGGAACTCTTCAAAAATAGACGGCAAATCTGTCGTGGTTGCTGGAATCGCTTGGATATTTATTGTTTATACTACATCATGACGTATCATCACGCCTGTATGCTCTGAGGGGTACGCAGATGTGTACAATATACCTAGATTTCGACAGTTAGGTAGGTTAAGTTTCATTTATTAGGGATAAGTGGATAACCCTTTTACCATGACATGTATTGTTAACAAATAACAATATAAAAAATAAATTCATGGCAAATATTTGTATGCGAACAACTAAAAATGGAAAAATAAAAATCTTTTTTGCAAAAAATAAAACCGACTTAAAAAAAAACACTAACCGCGGTGTAAAATAACTCTAAATTCGGAAGTCGGTGGCCCATCATGAATAAGACAAAACCACCAAAGCCACAGACTTCCTAATTTAGAGTTATTTTACACCGCGGTTAGTGTTTTTTTTTAAGTCGGTTTTATTTTTTGCAAAAAAGATTTTTTTGAATATGCACTCCGGTGTGACAAAAAGTAAACAAACATAAGTACCTTACTTACTTAACTTTTTTATACATTATTTTAAATTTAGCTGTATAATATAGTGGTTAACATACAATGGTTGGCAATACTAATTATAATAAATATAACAGAAGGAATGATTTATTTGTTACCATTTTACTAAAAATCTAAAAAGTACGAAAAATTACGAAAAATATTAGCTGTATCAGAAATCAAGACATAGGTATAAAAATTGACTAAGTATTTTAAAACAAAACCCCGAATATGATAGTTACCAACGTTACGCGATTGGACTTAAAAATTATGACTGATCTTTGAACCGCTACAACTCAATTTCAGAACACACATTACCTACATGTTATAATAAAGAATAGTAGGTAAATCGGACCCCTAAAACTACAATATGATAGCCTTTCAGTAAATAAGTAGGTACAGAAACGATTATGAAATATAATACATTTTCAATGAAATAAAAATAGAAATGTCAAAAATCTTGTCTATGGAACCCCAAAACAGCAGTCATCTGTCATATTTCCCGCGCCATGCAAAACTTTTTATCGCATTAATAAATCAACAAAACACAATGACGATGTTTAATGAATAATGATTGTATGTTAATAAAAACCCAACGTTAGCATATTCATGCATCGTGTTTTTTCTCACATCAATATTAAAATATGGCTCTATTTATTCGAATGCAGGATCTGAAATAGGATTTACGTTTTTGTACCGTTGCCTTGTCTCTGATTTAAACTAGAGCAGATTAATCATTGTCTTTTACCGGGAAAATAATGACAAATCGGACGATTATTTTTTGCTTATAATTTATGGTCATAGTAATATTTGGGTTAAATAGGGATACACGGTCAATAACAATCGCCGTTATCTAAATTTAGGTACCTATCTGAACGTTATCAACGATTTGATATTACCTTATCCAGCCAAATTTTCATATTATCAAACCACAGATTAATCACTGAATAGCCTCAAAATTTGACAATTAAAATAACGTTAAAACTAAATTCCCCTTCACTTAAAAGTACGGACAGCATGATAATTATTATTATTATTAATACGTTATGGTTCTAATGCTTGCCAGTACCAAGTGTCCTTGTTACAAAAGTGAACGCGTGTCCTTTCCGAGCGCCCCAGTAGCGTCCACAAAAAAAAGTTACAAAAGAAAAAAGTTTGTGGTAGGTATGAACTTTTTTTTTTTTTCAATGTCGAGGTCTTAATTCAAAATGATCGAATTGATACATTCATATATGGAGTTGTAAATGTATTTGAAGCTAACCAAGTTTATTAGTTTTTCTTTTTTGGGTTACATTTAGGGACGAAAAGGGTCGTTGTTGATTGTAATCAAAGATTGTTTGAGACCCTCAGTGCCTTGTGAAGTTTATGGGATACAAAATGATGTTTGAATTTAATGGGGAACTTTGGCAATTACTGGAGTTATTGACTCCTACCTAACCTACCTAAACTGCGAGAAATTAAGTAACAACAAAGAATGAAACCTTTTCTGAAATCAGGTATGCTAATCGTGACGTGTTAATACTGGGATTTAAAAGCCACCATTTCTATTGTATTTATCTTTTAAACTTCCGGAGCGAAAAAAATATTATACGTATTGCATAGAGACTGAGAGTTCGTTTGTAACAGTGTTTATTATCAGAGTAGTCAGATGAAGGAAAACCAAACTAAAAAGTTTAAAAGTTTGAATGACTCTTTTTAGAATTAAGAACTAAAAACATAAAACACACAAACAACAACAACAAAAAATAATAACACCAGCCTGTTACTATCTTACTTCGGGGCAAAGGCCTCTTTGGAGAGTTAAGAATAAGTAATGTAACTAGCGGATTTCACATGATTTCACCCGCGTAGTACCCGTTCCCGTGGGAATACAGGGACAAAAAGTAGCCTATGTTACCCACGGATGGTGTAACTTCCCGATGGTGAAAGCTTTTTTGAATCGTCTTAGTAGTTTCTGAGTTTATTCGTTACATACTAAAATACAAATTTCTTCTTTATAATATATATATGTATTAGTATAGAGTACCTATAGATACAGTACCTATAAAAATATCAATGTATTACTATCCTAAGTCAAAAAACGTTATTGTTTTGAAGTGGTCACTGTATTATGAATTTTCAAGCCCTATTTACCGAATAATAGTGTAAAAAGGGTTATCCTTTCAGGAAATTATAAACGACCTCATAAACTAGTAAATAGGAATAACCCCTTTATCGTATGACACATAATATGGTCATGGTCATGGGTTTAAAGAGTGCAAATTTCATTCGTAAATCATTATAATATAGTGTTTGTTAATCATTATAAAACTTTTTCTATTCTTTTTTCATCAAATCATTTGCCCTGTGTAAGTTTTTATTTCAAACCTTAATATGTTAAATTTAATACTTCAAATGTGTTTATAATAAGTTGATTAGTTCAGTATATCCTACTAATATTATAAACGCGAAAGTTTGTGAGGATGGATGGATGTTTGTTACTCTTTCACGTAAAAACTACTGAATGGATTTTAATAAAATTTGGTATGGAGTTAGCTGACACCCTGGATTAACACATAGGCTACTTTTTATCTCTGTATTCCCACGGGAATGGGACCTACGCGGGTGAAACCACGGGACGTCTGCTAGTAGTTAATAAAAACTCAAGTTGTAAACATATTTTCTTCATCATCATCTGCCTAGCCTTTTCACTACTCTAATGGGGTCGACTTCCAGTGTATTTGGATACAGTTGAATACCAAAAACGCTATTCCGTAAATGTCGGTGAAACGAAGGTGAACTAAGCTGTCATTTCATGCCCAAGTTAGACATTGTCAGTTCACTTCACTTAAGTTTCCACAAGGTGATGTCTACTATATCTACCAGCGACTGCCCATGTAAATTTACACAACGCTCTCTGCTTAACCGAAAAATGTTAAAAGGCACTGAATTGAATCTACTGATCACCACACCATCGATAGGTCTCTCTGCTAAAGCAGTTTTGCTCGCGACTTTATTCTCACGGAATCCAAATAAAATATTCTTTCGCGTGGACTCTTACATATATTTCTTAAATATATGTAGCGTACCTGAGTTACTCCTTATACCATTAGTTAGTTTCGGAGATAAACTCAAATAAACAGACACACAGACAAAAATTAAAAATGTTATTTTGATACAACACTTACATTATGGTATGCAAATAAATTAATATGTTTTTTTATGTACAGACGCCAGCACGTCAAGTTACCCCAATGTGTCAAATTTCTTTGATCGTTTTTCAACTTAATGTCAAACTGAATAAGGTTCATATTCAATTGGGAAAATTTGACACATTGGGGTAACTTGATGTGCTGGCGTCTGTACTTTCCTAAGCACTAAGTCAATTAACTGTTATTTTGACATTAGAAACAGATTCAATATTGTTTATTGACTACTCGTAACGACTATCAAAGATTTACAAATGGCAGACGAGACCAAAGATTTAACGTGTTTTCCCAGTCACGGAGGAGGGGAGGAGTGGAGGGGTCACATCACCCATCCACTGACTTACCTCGGCTATAGTAGCGTAACCTTCCATTGACACGTATGGTTTCAATTACTAGACTGGTCCACTCATATCTGAGTGATTCTTTCCTCGAAAGACCATCTCAGATGCTAATCTGCATGGTTCTCGTATGATCTGACCATGATAATGCCTGGACTTAAAAAGAGAGTGTCTGTGTAAGTTTCTTTCGGTGTTTCTTCTCAGAGTAGTTTGATAGTGAAACCACGACCTCACTTAAGTTACAAAATTACCTACGTGTAAAAGTGTTTGTAGGAACCAATTTACAGAAAAAAAAATATATTTATTATTTATCATTCATTTAGCCGTGAACCTCGCATTAAATTTCAAATAAACACCAAAATCGAAGTTTCTATACAGATTCGTCAAAAATAATACTTTTTAAATCTAATATTTTAATTGTTAACTAACTGACCGTACTATTAATTGCACAAACCGTGATTTTCGTTAACACCACTTTGAACCTACCTCGACCAGTTAACTATATCCACTTTATACGAACTAACTACTCGCAATAAATAACATCACGCTAACAATCCACGAAGGATTAGGCAGAAATGCACTGTAGTAGACCCACATTTCACCCATGTAATAGGGGCGAACCTATTGCCATCAATCGGACACGAATCCAAGATTGCTGCGGAGAAATTCTAGATAAAAAACTTAATAACGCGTTGCCCGACCCGGGGATCGAACCTAAGACGTCGTAATTATTGCTGAATAATCATAATCTCTATTAACTATATAAAATTCTCGCGTCACAGTGTTTGTAACAAAACTCCTCCGAAACAGCTTGACCAATTGAAATTTTGTGTGTATATTGAGTAGGTCTGAGAATAAGAAGTAAAATAAATAAAACTAACAAATCGAGTCTAAGATGGAACGACGTTTATCCGGGACAGCTAGATATTCTATCAATTATTCTAAATCATCTTTAGAATCCCTTGGTTATTAGTTGAAAGTTAATGTGGGACTCATGGCTAAACTACAGAAGCCACGTGACCCCGTGGAAGGTTAAGCTACACTCTACCAGGTCGGTTCATGGATGGCTGACCTCCTTCGTGCTTCGGAAAGCATGTTAAATCGTTAGTCCCGCCTGTCATTTCTAGATCTTTGATACGAGTAGTCAGTATCCCGCAAGTCTGACAACCATTTTGACCAAGGAGTATTTATGTTTATTTACTTTAATTAAAACAGTTTGGCATCAATAACAATAATAAGTTGTCTGTAAGAGGTCGCTTTCAGCGATGAGGCCATTGTAACACCCTATGAATAGCCCTTAAAGTTATTTATAAGTTTATAAGGTGAACAATAAAGAGTTCCTATTATATTCTAATAAAGGCAGACGCGAGGTCAGTTAGGGTACCATGTAAAGCACTGGTATTCAGTTAGACTGAATCCAACCCAAACACGGTTGGAAAAAGGCTCGGAGAATGATAAATACCTATTACAGAAAATATACACTGTCCAATAGTACCTACACTGAGACATAAAATAGTCCATAAAGTCTTTTTCGGAACATACGGAACCTAAAGGTCAGGAATCACTTCCATTATGGATTTAAACACAACGCAAAGAAGTGTAAATCTAAAAATTGTATCTACATCAAAATATTTCTTAGTTCAAGCAGCAAACGCTGCGGATTGCATAATATTTGATATAATCAAAGCACGCTTATTATTCACAAATAATTATGAATGAATCGTAGTGCAAGCAAACCTTGATACTTTTAATTGTATTTATCACGCGACGGTTTATTGACGGACAAAAAAAAAACATTACGCGCTTATAAGTCACTAAACATTGCACACCTAGGTCAACTTTTGACCTAGGTTGTACCGGAACCGGAATGGTATAAAAAGTAAATCACATTGATAACTCGTGATAAATCGCGACTAACGAAGGCAAACACCTATTTGTTTATATCACAATTTCATACTTACTCTTGTTCAATGACGGAATAAAGAAACAAAAAAAAAAAAAAACAGAAACGCACACAAAAAACTGCACAGAACGAACGTTTTATAAATTAAATAGTATTTAAGTATATCTGCTAACGCTACTTACGGTTCGCGGGTTTTTATTAATAACAGAAAACACGGAAAATAAATTAAATTGGTGTGGACGATGTGTCTGGACACACGGCAATGGCTGACTGACGTTGCCCAGCCACATTCAACAGATGATATTTGTACTTTAGCTACGTTTACGCATGCGTCAAAACTTGGTAATCAATAACTAAAGTGAATGAATGTATAGTATCGATATTAGTACCAGTTATGATGAATCGATTAGAGTTAAAAATTTCGCGTCGATTTGATTTAAAATTGGGATGCGGTTGAATTTATTTGACGGTCATTTTTTTACTAAGTATCTTTATATTTAATTTAGGAGGAAATTGGCTTGTTTTATACCCTTAAAATTACTGATAATCCTATGTCAAACAAGCTTACATATAACTACAATAAATACGGATTGTAGGCTTCAGACTCGCTTATTAAGTTCTCCATTTTTTGAGAGACTACTGAATTATGTTTTTAAAAAAACTTACCCTTATTTTCTATTATTTTCAAAAACGGTTTTACCTATATTTATAGCTACGTAACTTACATTAAACAGAAGACAGATTCACTTTCACTTGTCGATACATAAGTTTGTATGTTTGTTATGTTGTAGGGAATATTCTCTGGACCTACGGAACCGATTTCGAAAATTCTCTCACCGACAGAAAGCCACATTATTTGTTGACTCGTGTGTGTTTTGTTTACGCAGACGAATTTGCGAGTCAAGTGCTAGTAAGTA
Source organism: Euplexia lucipara (assembly GCA_921972225.1). Classification (NCBI taxonomy): domain Eukaryota; kingdom Metazoa; phylum Arthropoda; class Insecta; order Lepidoptera; family Noctuidae; genus Euplexia; species Euplexia lucipara. The sequence continues at coordinate 2,500,417 of OV179168.1, read as the reverse complement.
CCTATATGTATTCTGTATCTTTTTATCTGCTTCGCCATTGATTTGTCTCAGGTAAATAGAGCATGTGATTCGGAGGAATTGTGTGTAAAGCTTCGAGTAGGACTGTGTAGGATAACAAGAGTAGTAGAAGACTATGCTATGTCTGCACGCGTAGTAGGTATGATCAAAGTAGAGACGGTTATGTCGTTGAAATAATCTACATTGAGGTAATATTGCATAAAAAAAAAACATTTCTCTCGTACGGGGCAATTTGGGGAGTGTCCCAATGCAAATACATTTGTCTGTCTAATTTCAACTAAACGTTTTCCATAATGAATAAAAAAAAAGTTCCGTTGATCTATTAAAATACTGGTCTATATTAAAACAGCTAGTTAATTTAAATTAATTTACATAAATTCACTAATACCGGTAGTCGAT